>CM021100.1:691314274-692583352 GCA_007115665.2 Sequoiadendron giganteum | reverse complement strand
TAACCACCTGCATTCACCTACAAGGTGCCCTACCCCTTTGCATGCAGAACACATTTCAATTGTCTCCTCTACTTCAATCTCCAGCTTCCAAATTCCCTCCCCTATTTTTAGTTCCACCATTGCTGGGAGAGGATGGGTCACTTTCCAGAGGATGCAGATGCATGCATACATATTGTAGTCATTATTTGTTATGGCTTCATCTGCTTTAATAAAAGCCTAATTTATTACTGATCAAATTTAGGGTTTCTAAGTCCTAGTATTCGTGAGGGAGGCTGTACAATAGAACCCAAATCTTAGGGTTGAAGTTCGGTGACCATTATTTTATAAAAAAAACCCTTTCCCCCCATCAAAAAAGGGAAACTATTAAGGATCCATTCTTTGTCTAAAGCAGTTAGGCGGATAACAAGGTAAAAACCATTGGGTAGTGTTTACAGAATGGTTGTTTCTCCCCATTGCTCATTACACCAATTCCTAACCCTACTAAAATTCGGCCAAGGGCCACTCCATTTCATAAAGAAATATTTTTCCTTAAACTGACTCACAGATTCATTCTAGGCTTTGTCATCTACCATTAAAGAAACAACTGTAGTATGTTCAAATGAAGGGTTTACCTTATCTGCTAGAGTTGAGTCTCCATGTTTTTTTGGCCTCCAGAATTTATTTTTGACTTTCCAGAAGTCCACTAGCTCAATTAGACACATATTCGCATACCCCCATTTGTTCCTTTAAGCATATCCCTGTTGTTTTGGTCTATTAATCGTAGGGTTATGAGGACCCTTTCCATTATTTGTCGGAGCCTTCCATGCTTTCTTCGATGTGCTCCATGGTGGGTTTCGTGGGCGACCTCCCTATCTCTAGTTGTAGGGCCACCTAAGCTGGGGTCCTCCATGCCCTCAAAAATCCTATTCTTTGCAACCTCCACAGACCTTTCTCTGCTTCGTCATTTCATAATTCATTTTCTCCTTTTATTCTTCCTTTAATTAATTAAATAAATTAATATTTATTTAATTACATCTCTAATTAATCCCTTCTCTCAATAATTAAATAAATTCTTATTTAATTATTTACTTTCATTTTATTTCTATAATTAAATAATTATTATTTTAATTATTTAATTTTTCATTAGCCTTTCCTTCCATAATTAAATAAATCTTATTTATTTAATTATTTCTACTTTTTCCCTCCACTATTAAATAATTGTTTTAATTATTTACTAATTTGTTTGTTTCCTCTACTTTTGACTAAACAATTATTTTAATTAAAAGTCAACTTTCCCTCTTCTTCTATAATTAATAATTGTTTTAGTTATTTAATTATTCACTTTCCCTCCTAAATTAAATAATTTCATAATTATTTAATTTACTCCAACTACCTCTTTTTTTGTATCAAATTTTATCTCTTATCTCAATTAATTTCCACCCTTGATAAGGTTTTATCACCTTTTAATCTTCACTATCCATCCTTAACAAAACCCTATTTTTTCCTTAACTCTATTTCCTTGTTTCTCAAAGCAATCTCATGCATTGATCCTCATCATTTAATCTTGGCTCTTCATTCAAATTTGGTTTTCTATAAAAGAGACCTATCTCTTTCATTTCAACCCTACCTACAACAACTATCTTTGATATTTTGTTGTCATTATCACTAGGCTTATTCTTGCATACTTCAAATCTGAGGGCAAGCAAGCAATATAAAGTAAAATGGAGAAAAGCAATAAAGGTGATTCAACAATGACATAGTAATTGTTGTAATATTGCTTTGTTATTTTATATTTTTAAGTTTATTTGTGTTTCATTGTTGGACTAGGGTCTTTAGGGTTTGAGTTTTATGTATTCGGTGGTTGATACTATTGATTCATGTCTTTTCCTATGATTTTACCCTATTCTACAGGGAGTGCCATGGATGTATTTTAAATCAAGATTTCCAAATGTAGAATTTAATTTTTTTTTGTATTGCATTAGATTATGTAAATCAAGGGAGAATGTGAAATGTTGAATGTCTATTATATTTTCACTATGTGCAAATAGAGAGAAGAAAAGGACTAGTCATTTCCTTTCAAGAAAATAAACAGTATTTAGTTTTTGATTATCTATGGGTGAAATTTCTTTATGTGTTGCAAACAAAGAAATAAAATTAATGTTGTTTCTAAAAATTACATGTATACAAAAATTTCTTTTGGGTAAAAAAGATGAAATTGTTATACTGCTAAAATGTAAATGTTTAATACATATTTTTTCTAGCAATGTTTAAATTTAGTAAAATAAATTTCCAAATGTGTGTTTTTGGGTAATTTGATTGTATAAATAATTAATATGAATTGTAGAAAAAAATACCATAGAATCATCTTAACCCTATTGATTATTCAAATGTTATAGTTACAATAGTGTTGCTCCTATGTCAAATAATACACTATTATAAAGTAGTTTTATGTATTTGACCATAAAACATAATAAGAAAGATATTTAAATATAAAATTTAATGGGTTTTTAAATTTAATCTTAGAAAAATATATTAAAAAATTGTACTAACCCAGATCACAAATTGTAATTTATTAACAAAACATTGACATCCTTTTTCATAATAATAATTTGTCATACAAAAGTCTTAAATATTTGATTAAATAGAATGATAAACACGTAATTATAAGATAAAAAAATTTAAAAAATCTTTATACAAATATGTTTATAACATGTACCAAAATTAGATCAACCCAGTAAACCAATTAAAAGTTATAATTAAAACATTACCATCCTCTATTTCAAAACTTAAAACAACTTTGACAAATGAATTTGACGGCAGAACCAAGTAAGAATTTCATGAAATCATATTAATCAGAGAGATGCAATATGTATTTTTCATCTCCTTCCTTTTTGAAAAAACACAAACAAATGAGATGTAAATGAAACAATCTTGCAACAAAATTAGATTATTAATGAAGAATATAAGCAATTTGAACTTGTAAATGCAATAAGCAAAATTGAAAAAAACTATAAAACCTAAAACCATCATGAAGAAAATAATTGAAATCAACAACAATTACCTTCAACATTTTTGAATTCCCATTCCTACCATTTTCATTTGTTGAAGAGATAGGCATTTTTTTTGTTTTTTTAGAAGGGAGTGGTTACAAATTAATTTTTAGTTTGTATAGTTAACAACTCTTGTTAAAAAATTTACCACTTGCATTAGTAAAATAAAATTTAAAAATAGAATTAAAAGTAGATTCAATTTACATTTTCTATCTTATTTTGGAAACCAAGTTTTTATAATTTTGTAAATTACAGTTAGATTCATTAGAAATAAAAAATATATATATATTGAAGAATTATTTGTAATTAAATTATTATTAGATTAAAAGACGTAATGGAGGAGTAATAATTTTGGATAAATGATTTAGTTCGTAGCCAAGTATTCTTAGATTAAAAGACGTAATGGAGGAGTTATACTTTGAAGATTTACCAATGGATTAAATTAAAATTTAGACTCTTTAATCATTTTCAATTTTCAATTATCTTAGTCATATCAAGTTGCTTTAATTTTGTGTAAAAATTATTTAGTATTGTATTCAATTCATTCTTAATTATCAATCAACCAAGTTCGTCAATAACTATAATAGATGGATTTATAGCATATACATTATTTTAATATAGTTATTAGAAGATTATTATGATTGGTTTGGATAAATCAAGACTTTGAAAATGGTATTTAAATTTCTTGTTGATAGCTTAATAGTATATTCAATGTTTAATGGATTTTTTAGGAATGTGAATTATTTTCCTTGGTTATAGCTAGATACTAGAACACTAGATTTGCATTCCATTGTCTAGGTTGTTGTTCAAAACTTTTCCTATAGTTTTATTTTGGTGTCATTATGTAGTTTCCTTTAGACCTAATAGATTACCATTTGTGTTAGAGTTATGATAGGATTTTCTTCTTTTGTTTGGTGGCATCTCCTTTATGTGCTTGTATAGTGAATTTCATTAAAAGTTGTATTGAATTGTGTTTTTTTGTAAAAAAATTGGTAGTTGTGTTATTATTAATTTGTGCAAATAGTGGCATGACAGAAGAGAGGTAGAAACCTAATTTAAAGAAGCCCTTATAGATAGAATGAATACAAGATAAAATGACTTGTATGACTAGTCATCTACATCACTTGTTAAATAAGAAGAGTGTACATTATGGTATAGAAGTGGTCCTATCTATGTAAATAATCAAGGGTATGAAGAGTATGAAGACCTTGAAGAAGAATAACCAAAAGTGAAAATAGACTATAGAGACCAAAATGATAATCTTGTCCAGGAAATAACCACTTTGAGAGCTGAGTTAACTATATTAGAAGCTAAGAGGACAATCAATGTTATAAGAAGAAGAATTAAAGAGCTAAAAAATTTCAATCAACAAGTGAGAAAGGAGTGAGAAACCCTTCTGGTAGTATGACAAACCATGCATAAATCAAAGAAAATATAATATAGGGTCCTAAAAAGCCACCTTTAAATTTAGGAAGATATAGGCAATTGAATTGTTGGGATACCAAGATATCCAAATCTAGTGCCTGCATAGGTTAGATCTAATTTCATGATGTTTTAAGGGAAGAATGTTGTTTCACGTGAGGATCACCTAAGAGCTTTAAGAAAATTTACATATGAATATGAGAGTGAAGAAGAGGATGTACTATTTATTGGGATTGGTTCTTGAACCCTACAACTCCCAAAAATCATCTACAACCAAAACACCTAACACACATGAGAGAAAAACAACTTATTTTCTATGCAAAACTTGATAGTTTTATTGATCCCAAAAACATGAATAAATTAATATACAATATTAAATATTAAATTATTATAATTATGATAAAGAAACCCTAGATGAAACTTTATGTGAGGATTAAATTGAATCATGACATGTTTCCTCATACTATGGCTTCAGACAAAAAGCACATGACCTAAGTTTAGCTTAAGTATACTAGTATAAAGGGGGCCTAATAATTAGTTAGATGATTATATTTGTACTCTAACATGCCCCTTAAGTACAACTTAGGGAAAATATAAAAAAACTAATGATGAATACAAGGATGGGTCCCAAGTATAAGGCTTGATGAAGAACCCATGGACAAAAAAATAAATCTCTCATTATTAGAAAAAGGATAAAACCTCAAAGAAAAAATCCTCTCCAAAAGAGAAAAATTATAAATGTGACGAAAGAATGAAGGACTCAACATGACCTCCAAGTAGTTATTCGATCATATAAGCACAATCAAGATCCCCCATATGAATGAAAAAAGAGATAATAAATCCCCCCAAAAATAAGTCACTACTATACCAAAGGTGAATGTGCGAAGAACACTGAAGGTGATCCAGAATTGACAAGCAATGATCCTCCCCTTGGGAAGAAATAAATCCAATAGAAAATGTAGAAGAAAATGCCTCAATAGAGATGGGAGAAAAGGTATCATTATGTGTACCTATGAAAATTTCTCAAGTTTCCTCATGTATAAATCAAAATATGCCATATCAGTTGAAACAAATCCAAATAACTATGACTAATAATGTAGAAAAATCTCCAAAGGCAATAATTATGTGATAAAATGTGTGTCATTGTTTTTATTGTTGAACAAGACAAATGAGAGGGAGTGAATCAGTTGTAGAAAATTTTGATCTTAAATACTTTCACCAGAGGTTAGATCAATTACCATTCACAAATCCTTTACTCTGCTAATGTGATTAATCGTTAAGTGCAAAAGTAGAAATAGAAAGAAGTAAAAACCTACACAATAACACTAGATTTATGTGGAAAATCCAATAAGGGAAAAACCACTGTGAGGATTAGCTCACAATATAGAGAATATTAAAATTGAATATAGAGTCTCATTGCTAGAAAGGCTCACTGCCAAAATAGGACTTACTATTCAGAACATGACTCATTATCCAAAAAGGGTTAACCACCCAGAGGGCTCACTACCACAGAATTACAAATAAGATAGAATAGAATTGTTACAGAGAGAAACAATCTCAATGCAATGGATATTTCTACCATAATTCGCTCACACACTTGAAGACATGCTTGAATGATAGAGTCAACCTTTAGCTCACTACCTCTAGAAACTCAACAATTAGATTTTTCACTAATACACTCAAACTCGCATCGCACACACACACTATTTCATATCTATCTTGACTTTTCATTCATCTTTCACAAAAATCTCAACTTATATTTATACCATCTTCAACTTTGAAACTCATCCAAAGTCGGCCACACACCATATGCATTTATAAATTCAAATTAGGTTGACGCCAAAACATTCTACAATGGAATTAGAATGAGGGCGACCCAAAAAAACACTTAATGAGGACCTAAATAAGTAGAAACATGCCTCAACATGCTTCCATGAACTTTGTAAGTAGTGTTTAACACAAGGTCAGCCAATACCAATGTAAAACACATAAAACAATCAAGCACACACAACCTTAACATGATCCAATCTCTTCCAGATAACAAAATTAACTTTAACACGAGCTCATCAACCTTTCTCTAGAACCACAAGTCATAAAACCACAAATCAAAGAAATTTGGAGCAACTACATTTCTACCGAACCTCGACCAGATACACAGAAAAATATAGTTCACAATTGGTGAACATATCTCATACTGTACATTGATCCAAAAACCCAAAATCTAGAAATACAACTTCTAACAATCATGGACAATACCTCTGATCCTCACTAGCATAGAAGGAAATCTCAGAGCAAAACCTAGAGCAAACACTGAATATCTGTAACCTTTTTTTATTACAATTTTCTCAATATCCTTGACATATACAACCAATAATCATCATTCATGACAACAACAACCAGTACACAATCAGTTGACATCAATGAAAACACCTTCATACTTGCAACAATCTCCCCCTTTGTCATTGATGGAAACACATAATGTTAAAAACCATCAAATACAACACAACAACTTTGAACCATCAATCTCCAAGAATGCTTTCTCCCCCTTTATATTTTTTTCACATGATACTTTCTCCTCCTTTGACATCAATGGAAAAGGAAAAAGATATTTTACATTATTTTTCCCTTTGACATTACCAACATTACCAATACTGAATACTTCTTCAATGACAACACGTGGCACTACCTACTCCCCCTGAGAGGTAGCCACCAAACATCAGTCTAGAAGAAAGATAGATCCATAGACCCACCAGACTAATGCATCTCCATATGCATCTAGTTCAAGAAAGGAGGGGAAATAACCCCTAACTTCTCCTGGAGATACTAAAAAGTATCTTTAGGAAGAGCCTTAGCAAATATATCAACAACCTAATCCTTTGTAGGTAAATACTCCAGCTTTACTTCATTCTCCACAACCTTCTCTCTCAAAAAGTGATACCTTATTGATACATACTTTGTCCTTGAGTGCATCACTAGATTCTTTGAAATGTTTATTGCACTTGTATAATCACAAAAGATAGAGATGGGATCATCATGCATTACTCGTATATCCTTTAATATATGTCTCATATATAAAACTTGTACAATAAGACGTTGCGGTAATATACTCAACCTCTACAATGGATAAGGAAACCAAATCTTGCTTTTTACTTAATCATGACACCAATCTGCAGCCAAGAAAGAAAGCACCACCACTTGTACTTTTTTCGTCATCAACGCAACCTGCCCAATCTGAATTTGTATAAGCACTTAGTGTAAAATTTATATCTCTAGGATACCAAAAGCCATAATTTGGAGTTTCATTTAAATATCTAAATATCCTCTTAACAACAACAAAAACATGTGTTTCTTTAGGGTCTTCTTGAAATCTAGCCACAAGACAAATTGCATGCATGATATCAGGTCTAGTAGCAGTTAAATACATTCGTCCTCCAATCATAGATTTGTATTTACTCTGATCAGCCTTAGGTGAATCGTCATCTTTACTCAATCTGCAGCCAATCACCATAGGACTGCATACTAGTTTGGAACCATCCATTCCAAACTTCTTCAACATTTCTTTTACATACTTCGACTGTGAAATAAAAATATCTTTTTTTGTTTGATTGATTTGCAGCCCAAGAAATAAACTCACCTCACTAAACATAGACATCTCAAATTCTTTTTGCATTTTTTCAACAAAAATCTTGCACATTGTTGCATTTCCTCCAAAGATAATATCATCAACATATACCACTACTATCAAGATTTTGTCATTTTCAATTTTGAAGTACAAATTACTATCTATCATACCTTTATTGAAACCTTGTTGAATCAAATATCTATCCAACCTTGCATACCAAGCTCTAGGAGCTTGCTTCAATCCATATAAATCCTTCTTTAATTTGTAGACCATATCCGGTTGACTTAACAATTTAAATCCCTCTAGTTGTTCCATGTAAACTTCTTCTTCCAACTCACCATTCAGAAATGCAGACTTTACATCCATTTGATAAATTTTAAAATCTTTATGAGCAGAAAGTGCAAAAAACATTTTGATAGCTTTCATCCTAGCCACCGGAGCAAAGGTCTCCTGAAAATCTATACCTTCTACTTGTGAGTAACCTTTACACAAAAGCCTTGAATTATTTTTGACCACTTCTCCATTCTCATTCAACTTGTTTTTGAATACCCATTTTGATCCTATTATGTTTTTATCTGCCGATCTAGGGACCAATTCCCAGGTTTGATTCTTCTTAATCTTCATAAGTTCTTCTTCCATTGCTCTCATCCAATGCTCATCTTTACATGCTTCACTCACTGTCTTCAATTCAACTTTAGAAAGTAAACACAAATTTATTTCAGCATCAACTCTGCTTCTTGTCAATACTCCTTTTCTCTTGTCTCCAATGATTTGATTTTTTGAATGATTCTTTTGCACATATTTATGTGTCTTTGGGGATACCACAGGAGCTTCTTCTTCTTCATTCTACTTTTCATGTTCTTCCATAACTTCTTCTATTTCTATGTACTCTAGTTCATCAAATACATATCCATCAATTTCAATTGAATTCTTCAATGCTTCATCCACCTTGACATTTGCGCTCTCTACAATCTTTCTCAATATTTTATTGAAACATCTGTAAGATTTTATTTTAGTAGAGTAGTTAAGGAAGATGCCCTCATCACATCTAGCATCAAACTTCCCTAAATTCTCTTCATCCCTTCTGCTATAACATTTGCTTCCAAATACCTTGAAATACTTGATAGTAGGAATTCTTCCACACTATAGCTCATAGGGGGTCTTAGTACTATTAGCTTTTGCTTGAGCTCGATTGAACAAATAAATAGTAGTGTGAATAGCTTCTCTCAGTAAACTTATGGTAGACCTGTCTTTGTAATCATTGATCCAACAACTTCTTGAATCATTCTATTCTTTCTTTCAACAACTCCATTTTGTTGAGGAGTTTTCAAAGCAAATAACTATCTTTTTATTCCATGAAGTACATAAAACATGTTAAAATCATTAGAGGTGAATTCACCACCTCTGTCAGACTTTAAACATTTTATTCTCAAATTTTCTTCATTCTCAACCATATCCTTAAATGCCTTGAATTTATCTAATGCATCATATTTCTCTCTAAGAATAGTAACCCATGTATATCTAGAGTAACTATCAATCAAAAGCATAAAATACCTGTCACCTTGTAGACTTCTCACCCTTGTAGGACCACAGAAATCTGTATGAACCAAATCTAGTAGTCCGGTAGTAGATTTTTCCTTCAACCTAAAGTAGTTTCTAGCTTGCTTTCCAAGCTGACAATCCTTGAAAATGACATTAACAAACTTTGTAATCCTCAGTTATCTCTTACAACTTGTATAAAACTGATTCTCACCATATTATCAAATTCATGTGACACATCCTCTGGTGCCATAACCAAGTGTCATTAATTTGAGACATAAATCAATGTCCATCAGGACATTTAAGTTGATAAATTTTTCTTTTAGACCTCTTTCTAGCAACAATCACAATTCTGGATCCTTTCCTAATTTCAGATTTCTCATCCTCGAATACAAGATTATATCCTTTACTACATAGTTTTCCAACACTCAAGAGATTATGCCTTAAACCCTTAACATAGTAGACATCATCAGTATTATGCTTGCCATCAAAACTTACTAAACCTATCCCACAAATCTTAGCACCAAGTATCATCTCCAAACTTAACTAAGCCTCAATCATGATTTTCAAGTTTAAAAAACTTACTCTTATCACCAGTCATGTGATGTGAACAACCACTATCAACAACCCAATAGTTCTTTTCTTGTTTATCATGAAGAACAGAGATTACAGTATCTTCGACTTTCTCTGAAGCACTTTCCTTAACCTGCCTTTCAATATTAGCACGAGTAGATTCATCTTTTATAGGCAAGAACAAGCACTCGTTATCATCAAAATCTCCATAATCAGATTCTTCATAAAAAATATTAGCATCTTCATTCACATAATATGCTCTCTTAATCATCTTTCCTTTTAATGATATCAAATTTCCACAATCCATAATGTTCTTTGTAATTATTTTTGGCTTTGATTGTGTGAGAATTTTTGCATCAACGTTTCGGATCACACTTCGTGATCCATCATCAGAATGAGAGCAGAGCTAAAGGAGAAAATGAAAAGTTGTAGACCAAGAGCTACCTAAAAAGAGCACAAGGGGGGGGGGGGGAGGGGGGAAAGAAGGGGGCACGAGGACCTAGAAGGACTAGCCAATTGAGAAAAAGAATAAATTAAAACAAAAGGAAAAATAAGCTAAAAGGGTGAAGAAACACTAGAAAACCTAAACAAAGCAAGCATAAAATTCAAAAAAAATGCACCCACATGGGAAGGAAAGAATTTGATTAATATAAATGAATACAATTGCATAAAGGAATGCAATAACCAAAATACAAATAAATAAACACAATACAAAAAATATAGCAGCATTCAAAGAAATATGTATTTGTATTCAAATATATATATTTGAATTCAAACATATATGAATTTGAATAATAAGAAATTTAAATAATAATAAAACTTAAGGCAATGACACAATGAAAAAACACATTTTCAAAAAACACAAACAAATAAAACTATAAAAACATCAAACCAATACCAAAACAAAACTAAATACCAACTACAAAAACACCAAACCCAAAAAATACCAAACCAAAATCATTAAAATAAAACAACCAATACACAATACAAATTAGTAAAAACCACAAAAAAATATATATTTGCATTCGTATATATGAAAAAAAATGCATATAAAATATATGTATATGATTTTCTCCTTTAATCGTTAATGGCACAAGCAGAGCAAAAAAAGAAAAAAATTATAGATGGTGTGAACGGTCGCGAAAGGAACGTTGATGAAATTGCTTCGAGATTAGTCATCCATGAAAGCGAGGAGGAGAGCAAGATCGAGATTGATCTAACTGAAGAGGTAGGGAATGATGTGTCCATTCTTGGAGATCTCGCAATCATTTGCAGGGTCATTGAAAGACGATCAATGCATGGGTGGTGGAAAATTGGACAAAGGCGGCGATTGTGAAATTCATGCCTAAAGGCTTCTTTATCACCATATTTCACTCAGAAAGGGATCGGGAGGAGGTTGCATAGGGATTTCTATAGAAAATGAATGAATGGCCAATATACATGCAGATGTGGAGACCTAATTTTGATCATGTTAAGACAAATCCCTATGAGAAACCCGTTTGCATTCGTATCTATAATTTACCTTGGAATTTTGGGAGGATGATTGTATTGAGAAGATTAGGAGGATGTTGGGCACATTCATGGATATAGATAACAATATCATAGAAGGTGACTCTTATCTATGTTGGATACTGAGGTTATGTTGTTGATATGTGGTTGTCATTGATGTTAACACTATTAGCATTAATGGATTGAAGGTTGTATATGTCGAGGATATTGAGAAAATTGTAATAAATATATTGTAAGCATTATGTGAAGTTGAGAAGGTCAGAGTGATGGAAATTTATGTACGTTGATGGTCAGAGGGCGCGCATTAAAGGGTTTGTTGTTGAGCCTATCTAGTATGTTGTTCGGAAGTTTCAATGGTGTGCATCAAGATTGAAGAAAATTATGAAGTTATGTGTTCCTACAGTTATTCTATTACTGTAGCAAGTGTTTCTAGAAGAAGAAAATGCAATTTTGATGAATTGAGTTGTTGCGTATTCTCCTGATATGTTTAGTGATGTTTCTATATCATTTCATATCATTGTGGTGCATCCGCATTGATTGGTGTGTTCATGAACGAAGATTTTTCTTTGTGTGTTCAAGGGTTTTATGTTCTTGGCCAACATGATGGTGGTAGCATGTTGTGGATCCTTATGGATTAATATTTTATTGTTTAGCATATTCAAGGATGTTGATTTAGGTTTTCATTACTATGTAACCAACTTATGTTGGTGTGCATTGAGATTTGTTCATGAATTGGGTCAACATTTGTAATTTATTCTGTATTTGTGGCCGACAGAGTTGTTGAAGTAAATTCATGTAGCGAAAATATAAGAGCGATTGTTTCTTCATTTTGGAGTGCGTGTGTGTGTGTGTGGTGTATGCTCGGTGAATGTATGTGAAATGTATGAATAAAGATCAAATCATTTGATTTCAGAGTAGAGTGTGAAGAAGTTTGAGTGAAGAGTGAAGAAGTATTCTTGTGCTTAACAAAAACTGTCATCAAGCTTTTGTAGAAGCTAATTTATCAGCTCAACCTCATCAAATGGATTTAATCTGATTATTTTATGTAAGGTGGTGAGCCTTCCCTTTGAGCAATGAGCTCTAGGCAGTTTTCCTGAATACAAGTGCTTTCCCTATTCATTTCTTTCAATATACTTCTAACAGGGTATAATCTTGTGGACTAACATCCACCGTGATTTTTCCCCTAATAGGGTTTCCACATATAAAATATTGGTGTTCATGTGTTTCTGATGTGTTGTTGATTTATGTTTTCACTATTAATTATCAGATCTGAGATTAAAGGTTGATTAAGGTTGAATAAGTTTAAATTTTGTAACAACTGATTCACCCCCACTCTCAATTGTCTATCCTTGTTTTGCCAACAATTGGTATTAGAGCTAGTTCCTCTAAAGAAGTTTAATAGCTTAAGGTGATATGAGATGGCATCATACAAGAAGGATAGTCCTAGATTCGATGGTACAAACTACTCATTGTGGAAATTCAAAATGGAGTGTCATTTGAAGTGCATTGGTGAGCCTTTCTGGAAGATTACAAAGAATGCATACACTATTCCTCAGAATGGCCCCTCTACTGTTGTTGAGATCAAAGAAGCAAAAATTAATACCAGGTCTATAGAAGCATTGCTAAGTGCTGTGACAAATTCAAAGATGACAAATGTGATAGGTCTAAATATTACACATGAGATCTGGAAAATGTTGGAAATATTGTATGAAGGAGATGCACTATTGAAATTTTCTAAGCTACAAATTTTGAAAGGAAAGTGGGAGAATATGAATATGAGTGAAGATGAAAACACTTTTTCTTTCATGCAAAAGGAAAATGAACTAGTGATGGGCATTAGATGTGTCGGTGGAATCTTGGAAGAAGATGAGATTGTGGCTAAAATACTTAGATCTGTGCCTACTTCTTACAAAACAAAAGCTCATGCTATTGAAGAGCTCAAGACAGTAACAAATGTGACAAGAGACATGCTAATTAGAAAACTTGATACCTTTGAGTTGAGTGAATTTAGTGAATCTTCTCCTAAGACAGAGTCTGCATTCAAATCTACTGTATTCAAAAAAATCCAATAGAGATATAATCTGGGAGAGAGCTCTAGGAAGACATTCAAGTATGAAGATGAAATGAAACTAATTGAAGATGAAGAAAGAGAGCTAGAAGAACTGGAAGCACTAATTATGAAAAGAGAAGCTAGAGGACAAGGTAAGTACAAAAGAAAGTTTCCTATTAAATGTTTCTCTTGCAATAAGATAGGTCATTTTGCATCAAGGTGTCCTAAAATAGTTTCTAAGTATAAACCTGATAAGTCTAGATTTCAAAAGAAATGTTATTATACTGAAGAAGGTGTTACTGATGATGAATCTGATAAATAAACTAGAAATGAAGATGAATGGGTATTCATTGCTATCAAGGAAAATGGTCTAGTGTCCAATGAATCAAGTAGTAATCAGAATGTTGAGAAAGTTCTTGCAGCCAGGATTGATGAGAAGGATGAGTGGGTGATTGATAGTGGATGCTCACATCATATGACTGGTGACAAAAGCAAGTTTCTAAGCTTGGAAAAATATGATGGTGGTGTTGTAATATTTGGAGATAACAATGGTGGTGTGATTTGTGGTAGAGGCACTATTTATCTTCGTCGTAAATGTAATATTGATGATGTCCTATATGTTGAAGGTTTGAAGCACAATTTGTTGAGTGTTGGATAGATGGTTGAAAAAGGTTACAATCTTCAGTTCAAAGATGTTAAGTGCAGGATACTTGGAAGCTCCGGAAATGTGATTGCTTCAGGTACAAAGACAAGAGGTAATATTTTTCACTTAAATGTCGCTAGTGAAAGTTGTTTGATTGCTCAAGTTGATGTAAGTTGGTTATGGCATAGAAGGTTGTGTCATGTGAATTTTGATAACATTGTCAAAGTAAGCTCCACACAAGCATTCAAAGATCTACCTAAGTTAGTGAAGCCTACTAACACCATATGCAAGGAATGTCAGATGGGAAAGCAGACAAGAATTTCATTTCGGAGCAAACATCATCATTCCAATGAAGTACTAGATTTGGTAGATATTGATCTATGTGGTCCATCAAGAATCAGAAGTTTAAAAGGAGAAAGGTACTCTATGTTGCTTATTGATGATTATTCTAGAATGGTATGAGTTGCTTTCTTAAGAGAAAAAAATGAGGCATTAGAGAAATTCAAAAGCTTCAAAGCTATGGCAAAGAATGAGACAGGTTTGAAAATCAAATGTTTGAGATCAGACAGAGGTGGTGAATTCACTTCTCAGGAGTTCAATTGATTTTGTGAAGAGTATGGAATAAAAAGATAGTTATCTGCTCCCTGAACCCCACAATAGAATGGAGTTGTTGAGAGAAAGAATAGAACAATTTTAGATGCTACCAGAACTATGATGTTAGAAGGTAATGTTCCTCATATCTATTGGAGAGAAGTTGTAAACACTGTTGTGTATACTATCAACCAGGTGAATGTCAATGGTAATTCTGGTAAGACCCCTTTTGAGCTATGGTTTGGTTATAAGCCTACTGTTAAATATTTCAAAATCTTTGGAAGTAGATGTTATATCAAAAGATATGAAGATATAGGAAATTTTGAAGCTGGAAGTGATGAAGGAATATTTTTGGGTTACTCTACTAAGAGAAATGCCTACTGGTGTTACAATAGAAGATTGAAGAAAATAGTTGAAAGTGCAAATCTCAGAGTTGATGAAGACACTGTCAGATCATCCAAGTATTGTGGATATGATTCAAATGACCAACAAGATAATACTAAGAATGGAAAGAATGTGCAAACACATAATCAAGTTCAAATTGTTTTGATGAATCAAGAAAATCATGAAGGAGAAGACAGTGGAAATGCAGAAGAAAGAACAGAAGAACCCAAAATTCCAATATATGTAAAGCAAAGTCATTCTGAAAGTCAGATCATAGGAGACAAGAACAAAGGTGTGCAGACTAGAAGAATAATTACAGAAGAATATTGTCTGATATCCAAGACTGAGCCTAGAAATTTCAATGAAGCATGTAAAGATGAATATTGGATGGAAGCAATAAAGGAAGAACTGATGCAGATAGAGAAAAATGATACATGGATTCTTGTTCCTAGACCTCAAGACAAAAATGTGATTGGAACCAAATGGGTCTTTCAGAATAAGCTGAATGAACAAGGTGAAGTGATCAGGAATAAAGCAAGACTGGTATGCAAAGGGTATTCACATATGGAAGGTATTGATTTTGAAGAAAAATTTGCCCCTATTGCTAAAATTGAAGTTGTAAGGTTGTTTCTTGCTTATGCTACTTTCAAGAATTACAAATTCTATCAAATGGATGTGAAGTCAACATTTCTGAATGGTGAATTAGAAGAAGAGGTATATATTGAACAATCGAATGGATTTCAACTGACTGATGAAAAAGATATGGTTTGTCATTTGAAGAAAACTCTAGATGGACTCAAGCAAGCACCTAGAGCATGGTATTATAGGCTAGATAAATACTTGTTGAAGCTTGGATTCAATAAAGGTACTACTGACAATAATCTATATTTCAAGTTGGACCAGGATAAAGAATTGATAATTGAAGTCTTTGTTGATGACATTATTTTTGAAGGTGATGATGACTTATGCATGAAGTTTGCTGATGAAATGAAAAGTGAATTTGAGATGTCAATAATAGGAGAGCTGAAATTCTTTTTAGGATTGCAAATAACTTAGTTAGATGATGGAATCTTCATATCTCAGTCCAAATATGTAAGAGTTACTAAAAACATTTTGCATGGAAGACTCAAAACCAGTTGGTACACCCATGGTAACCGGATGCAAGCTAACATAGAGTGATGATTCTCCTAAGGCTAATCAAACAAGATATAGGTCAATGATTGGTGGATTACTTTATTTGACTCGGACTAGACTAGACATCATGAATGTTGTGTGCATGGCTGCTAGATATCAAGCTGATCTGAAGGAATCACGTGTGACTACAGTAAAAAGAATTTTTAGATACTTAAAAGGGATAAGTTGATTTTGGTCTTTGGTATCCTAAGGATGATGATCTTACTCTGAATGCCTTTACAGATGTAGATTGGGTAGGAGATGTGGATGACAGGAAAATTATAAGTGGTGGTGCATTCTTCTTGGGGAAGAAGTTGGTGTCTTGGCTAAGTAAAAAGCAGAACTCAATTTCCTTATCTACTGTTGAGGTAGAATATATTGCTACTGCAAACAATTGTACTCGAGTGTTATGGATGAAGTAGATGCTAAGAGATATCAGAGTTGAGTATGATGAGCCTATTGTTATATTTTGTGACAATTCAAGTGCCATAAACATTTCTAAGAATCTAGTGCTACACTCAAAGACAAAACATATATCTATCAAGTATCACTTTTTAAGAGACAAGGTGAGTGATAAAGAGGTCAGATTGGAATATGTGCCCACTAAGGAACAAATTGCATATATATTTACTAAACCATTGCCTAAGGATACTTTTGAGTATCTCAGAGGCAAGTTAGGGGTGATTTCCCCTCCTAATCTGAACTAAGATGCAAGTATTTGCATCAATCTGTGCACTTACAATGAGATTTTGTTTCGGATTGATGTTGTGGTGGTTGCTACTCAGGGGGAGTAGTCAGATGATTCAGATGATATGTGGTTCAAAGCTTGTGTACCTTTGCCATTAATGCCAAAGAGGGAGAAGTGTAATGTGAAAAACCTTGTACAATCTAAGGGGGAGAAGTGTAGAACAAAGGAGGAGAAAAGTATTATGTGAAGAGATAGTTGTGTTGGTATTTTTCACACCATGTGCTGCCATCAATGCCAAAGGGGGAGATTGTTGGATATTGAGGTTATGTTGTTGAAGTATCAACATGAATTTTCACCCCTAATGAAAATTCCCTTTTGACCCCCTTACACTTTAGAAAACCAAATTCAGAGGCTTAATTCCACACAATCTCGTTGCTCGCATCACACTTGGCACCTGATTTGTGTGTCGGTGGGGGCATTTTTGTCTAGGACACCCGTGTAGCATGTAAACGTCTATGTGGCACGCTAATGTCCCTGACAGATTCCCGTATTTGGAGCCTGCAGAGGCATTACCATTCCCATTGGGAGTCAACTTGTAACGCCCTTTTTGACCGACTGACCCAAATATGGTCGTTTATTTCACCCTTTACTTCATATTGACTCACCTTCATTCATACCAGGGATGTTTGATTTCTTCACATCCACTCCACAATATATTCACAAGCTCCAAGAAGCTTCTTCACTATCCCTTCACTCTCAAGCAACACTTTACACTTCACAACAACAACATCAACACTCCATCACTTCAGTAGAGCAAGTGTGGAACGAAACACCATGGCAATAGAGGCTTGAGTTCCTCTCATTTTCTCCCCCACTAGACTTGAGTGCTTTGTGTGGAGGTGGTAATATTTCACTCCTCTCCTCTATTACTTGGTTGAGTAGCATAACACTATTTTGTAGTGATTTTGTGTTTACTTCATTTCCTACTTTCTTATCTATCTAGTTGTCTGTGGAGGTGGGAACACCAAAACGGGGGTTTGACTGAGGCAATCCCCTATACAGCCCCAACATTCTCTCTCTCCCTCTTGTGTGTAGGTATTGAAGGGATTCATGCACTGGAGGCTTCATCACTCGCACATTCGTGAGCGTTTCCTTTCCTTTCCTTTCTTCTCCTTATCTTTGTCACTTCTACTTCACTCTATTTCAGTTCCTTTACTTTCTATTTCTTTATCACTTTCTAGAAATTATCAATAATTAGATTGCTAGTAGTCACTTACTTCTTTTCTGTGATAAACTCACTCTCTAGTCCGTACGAGACAACAGTGCACCTCGGGGATGCCTACGTGCCATGTTGTCGTCTGGGTTCTACGTTGTCATCCTTTGGCCGAGAGCTTAACAATTTATCCAGAGGATCTCTGTGACTTGCTCTTTCTGGTTCTAAAACCTTCGTCATTGTCCTTTGAGGTGGTTTAAGTAAGCTCACCCTATGAGGGTCTCTCATTGAAGAGAACTTGTGAGTAGCGAATCCCCCTTCTCTCACAATGGATATGTGGTTGTCATTGATGTCAACATTATTAGCATTAATGGATTGAAGGTTGTATATGTCGAGGATATTGAGTTGCAGGCAGTTTGTGAAGCTGAGAAGGTTAGATTGATGGCAAGTTTTGTATGTTGATGGTTAGAGGGCACACATTAAAGGGTTTTTTGTTGAGCCTATCTAGTATGTTGTCTGAAATTTTTAGTGGTGCACATCAAGATTGAAGAAAGTTATGAATTTTTGTGTTCCTACAGTTATTTTGTTACTATAGCAAGTGTTTCTGGAAGAAGAAAATGTAATTCTGATGAATTGAGTTGTTGTGTATGCTCCTAAGATGTTCAGTGATGTTTCTAGATCATTCTATATCATTGTGATACATTCGTGTTGATCAGTGTGTTCGTGATCGAAGATTTTCCTTTGTGTGTTCGAGGGTTTTATGTTCTTGGCCGACATGATGGTGATAGCGTGTTGTGGATCCTTATGGATTAATCTTTTATTGTTTGGAATGTTTGAGGATGTTGATTTAGGTCTTCATTACTATGTGACCGACTTAGGTTGGTGCGCATTGAGATTTTTTCATGAATTGGGCAGACAATTGTAATTTATTTTTTATTTGTGGTCAACAGAGTTGTTGATGTAAATTCATGTAGCGAATATATAAGAGGGATTGTTTCTTCATTTTGGAGTGAGTGTGTGTGTGTGTGGTGTATGCTCAGTGAGTGTATGCAAAATATGCAAATAAAGATCAAATCATTTGATTTCAGAGCAGAGTATGAAGAATTTCAAGAAAAGAGTGAAGAAGTATTCTTATGCTTAACCAAAACTGTCATCAAGCTTTTGTAGAAGCTAATTTCTCAGTTCAACCTCATCAGATGGATTTAATCTAATTATTTTATGTAAGGTAGTGAGCCTTCCCTTTGATCAGTGAGCTCTATGCAGTGTGCCTGAATGCAAGTGCATTCCCTATTCATTTTTTTCATTATACTTCTAACAAGGTATAATCTTGTGGACTAACATCCACCATGGTTTTTCCCCTAATAGGGTTTCCACATATAAAAATATTGGTGTTCACATGTTTCTGATGTGTTGTTGATTTATGTTTTCACTGTTAATTATTAGATCTAAGATTAAAGGTTGATTAAGGCTAAATAAGTTTAAATTTTGTAACAACTTATTCACCCCCCTCTCAATTGTCTATCCTTGTTTTGCCAACAATATGTATGTAAGAATCCAGCTTGTGGAAATCTCAAAAAAATTGAAGGAACTGCACTTGATTGATGGATATTGATTGAGGGTGGTGTCGATGGAAGTGGAGGAAGACAAAGCCTTTTGCCTCCATTGTAATAGTCAAAAACACATGAAAAATGCCTACAATAGATTGTTGAAAGTAAAGAAGATGTGGAAGTCAAAGATAAAAGAATAAAAAACTCTCACCTAACTGTTGTCGGAGGTGATTCAAATGCGAACAAGATAAACTCTATGGTCAAACAATCAAGTTCAAATGCACCCTCCACGATGACTACAAAAAATGATATTTGTGTGTCGGATGCCATGGGGACAAACTCTTTAGGTAGGATTTGGTCTATGTCGAAGGTGGAAGACTACTCGACACTGATGGTTGCGGGAGTAAAGGTCTTGCGAGATTCAGACAAGAATGGAAGGGACTTCTCTATGGTGACAGAATTGGAGATGAATAAAGAGATGGAGAAGCCTCGGAAAGACATGTTTGAAAATGATATCATTGATCTATCTTCAGAGGATGAAGAGCTTGAAGAAGATGAATTAGATCTATTGGATCTAGCTAGGCACTTGAATCAAACTACCGCCATGATGAGGCCTAGAGCAAAGAAGGGGAAAGGTAGGAAGACTCTCAAACAAAAAGGAGAGGAAGAAGCTGAAGAGAAAGGCCTGGTGAGTATAAAAAAAAATTTGATTTCCAAGGGAGCCAAGGTCTCCCTTGGGGGATAATGAAGTTCCTAACATGGAATGTCAAGGGCTTAAATACCCCTGAAAAATGATGCTTGGTCAAGTGCCACTTAGTGAAAATGTCTGCGGATTTAATTCTATTGCAAGAAACAAAATTCAGTGCAATGGAAGGAAAAACATTCATGAAATATTGTAAGAAGTGGGATGGTTTTTCTATGATGCAGATGGTGTATCTGGAGGACTAGGGAACTTATGGATCCCTGAAGTGGTGGAATGCAAACTTGTGGATGTAATCTCATGTTGGATGTTGTGTAAATTAAGAAACAGAAAAAAAAAAAAATTCCTTCTCGGTGTTCAACATATATGGGTCGGTGAAGACATAGGACAAATTGAAGGTATGGAGTTGTATCAAAGCAAGGCAAGTAGTCTAAATGAAAAAATGATTGTCTTGGGTGGCGATTTCAATGCCATCTTGGAAATAAAAGATAAAAGTGGAGGAATCAATAAAGAGAAAAAATTTATGCAAGATTTCAGAGATTTTGTGTGTTCAATGGGAGTCATTGATTGTATACCAAAGGATTGGCAGTTGACATGGACAAATCGAAGACTGGGATTCATGAAGATTTCAGAGCATCTGGATATATTTTTGATTGGTGAAGGTTGGCTCAGTCAAGATTATAGATTTAAATCCCACATACTCCTTGTTTTTGTGTCTGATCATTATCTTGTTCTATTAGACTTGAATCTGAGTGAGAATCCAGTCAAAGGCTGCTTTAAATTTGAATCCATGTGGTGGAGAAGTCTTGATTTGATAAAAAAATTAGAAAATTGGTGGACGAAAGAAATTGGGATTGAAGGCACAGTGAGCTACCGATTCTCAAAAATACTGGAAAATATGAAAAACAAGCTAAGGTGGTGGAACAAGACATTTTTTGGAGAAATATTTAAAGAAAAAGAACAAGTGGAAAAAGATTTGGAGGTCCTTAATGAATACATCATCACCAATGGGATGACATTTACATAATATCACACTGAAAAGGATCTAAAGGCAAAACATTTAGAACTTCTTGCTAGAGAAGAAATATATTAGTGAGACAAGGCAAGGGAGACATGGCTTCAGGTGGTAGACACCAACACTAAATTCTTCCACAACTCAGACAGAGCCAAAAGGATCTAGAACATGATTGAAAAAGTCATGTGAAGTGACAGGTTTGTTGCCCTTGGTAAGGAGGACATTGAAAAGGAATGTAATGCCCCACCACACAACCCTAGAGGAAGTTTCATTTCACTATAAAAGCGTACTAATTTTTTTTTATTAAAGTGAATTAAACATACATGTTCATCTATAATTGACAACATCCCCTAAGGTTACATAACCGAGATTACTTAAATCCTCATTAACAAACATCAATTAAAAATTTAATGCATTAAATAACTCAAGTAGTAAGCATTCATTCAACATAAATAAATAACAAGATAAGAATATAATATCCATAACATATATCCATTACATGATTAACTAATTACAACAATCATTCCCAGAATGAGTCATAAATACATAAGTGTTACAATTACATACATCCACCTCATAAATACAAGAGGGGTAAAATTATCTTAATACATTTTGAAATACAACAGTGCAAGAAAGGAAAGCAAGATCCGTGAGTTTTCCAACTGGATGTCTCGCCTCCACGAACTGAAGATCAAGGGGAACCCAACAGTTTATGGTGCATGTTCCACCCAACCAAGTGGTACCCGAAGGCCCACCCCCCATGCTAGGAGATAGTAACAACGCAAAATGGACAAAGAATCTACTACCTCTAACCAAAGGCAGACTCAAACTAACACATACTAACCCAACCAAATACATACACAATAAAAGCCTAACACTAACATGGTTGCATTGCTTCTAGACATAATATAATCAAGTATGATAAAGAACTCATACACACAACAAACATCTCAATGTTATCCTAGACAAAGTGTCATCGCAAGGTTTGTCATGAGATCTCCTCTGGGCATTCTTCATAGGCTCTGATAATCCTGGAGACCTCAACTGAATCCCGACCCTCATACTCACTCATGCGGAATTAACTATCTCTCGTGAGGACAAAATAGTTGACCTTGCCATTCCAAGCCTTCCCACTCATCCCAAGTCTAAATGAGCCCTTGTGTCTATGAGTGAGGTAAAATTATCTTGATTAGTGAGAAGTTAGTCCTAATCTTCTAAGTACATTACTTTAATTATCACTTGTTTAAATAACTTCTAAAGGTTACCCAGTTTACCTCTTTGGGCTCCGACCCCTAACAAAAGCCACTCTTCTAATGGATAACATGCTACTCAAATCTAGACTCCAAGGGTATCACAGGTGCTACTGACCTGAACAACGCAAAATCTCCTATTCTAGGAGGCAATAATTAAGGAAATCCACTCCAACACTAGGAGGAAACAAAACACTTAAAGCACTACCCAAGGGCAAATGAATGATAGACTTAACAAGGAATCAACCCATAACCTCTAGAAGACTTTACAATTTAAAACACAAATCACCTTTTCCCAACATAAGGAAATTTAATATCAAAAGCACAAGTATGGAAATACACTATATTCAGATATCTTAAATCCATTTCCCTAATTAATGCATCTCACAGAAATTAAAATAATATCCTTCTAAATCTTCATCAAAACATAATAATCTCTTCCATTAAAATAAATATCTTTTCTCTATCTATCTCACCATGCACACTATTTGTTTCAGTTTTAAATCAATAGTTAAATACTTTGCATACAACCACATGCCTAAAACAGAATATTACATATATAAATATACCTAAAATATATGCAGCATACTTTATATATTTAAATACATATATTATATTTATAATCAACACTATATTTAAAAATAAAAACCTACATTAAGCATTGGTTTTGACCTTCTATTTTTCTAAAAAAAATAACCAGGTTGTCAAATTAATTAATTTTGTATTAAACTCATAGTCAAACACTAATTTCCCAATATGTAAATACATTTATATTAAATATTATAAAGTAATATTTAATATAAAATATTCACAACTTACATTTAATAAAAGAATACCATATAAAAGAAAATTTATAAAAAAAACACTGTTAAATACGAAATCTTATTCATATTAAACGTTGGTGACAGTGACCGGACGGTACATCATCCGATGGACGGTACCGCCGGTGCACCCTGCGCATTCGCCAACTGTACTAAGTACAGCAGCCGGCGGTTTCTTTGGTGGCCGCACTCCCCATGAGACAGTGCGTCCCCCCAAGTGGTGGGCGCACTGCCCCATGGGTAGCGCGTCACCTAAGGCAATCCATGGGCGGTGGGGTCATGGCCACCGTCCACTGTGTAAATAATTTTATTTTATATTTTTTTTAATAACAAATTTTTTTTTTATCAAAAGTACTGAGTGCAGAAATTCGCACAGGTATGGCATTTCTTTTTAAACCCAACAATATAACTTTATTCTATGACCTTAAATATAAATATATATTATGTGTATTCATATTCGAAAATATAATACATGTAATATATATTTATATATATATTTACACAGATAAATTTACTGGTAAAATCGAGAAAATAATAAAAAAAACCAGTAACAGGAAATCGATAAATTTTTCTAGAATATCTTCCTAAATTCAAGAGGTTTAAATTTAATTTCTTTTAAACCATTCCTTCAAATTTTCAAATAATTTAAAAAAATAGGAAAATTAAACAGATCTTGATTTTTCATTGAAGGTTTTCTAAGAGGGTTTGTTTTGAAGAACAGATCTGAATGTTTTCAAAAGGGTAAAATCTTCATACAACAACCTAAATGTTTGGAGCACAATAAAGGTTTAAATTAAACAATGTTTCAACAATTTCCCCATTTACTGAATTAAATCCTACAGTAAATTTAAACAATCTTCCCCAAATTTTAGATTAATTTAAATCTAGATTCAATTAACAAATCCTAATTCACAATGATTTCAACAACATATTCATAATCAATTTATACTGTATTAAACAAAACAAGAACAAGAAAACACAAAACAAAACCTAGAATTCGAAGCTACAGGAAAAGATGAATTTCTGATGCAAGCCTCCTCCAAAGATCTCCTGAATTTTCTTCAATCGTGCAATGAATCCAATCCAAAACTCAACCAATGCAAAAAAACTTCCTTCAAATCAATTCTACAATCAAAACTTCCTTCAAACCCTTCTCTGTGCAAATTTTCCAAAGAATTCTTCTCTGCTTTCCAGAAAACTTCTCTTCCCAAAAACCTCTTCTTCAATGAATGAATGAATTTTCAATCAACTCTCCTTCTTAATTAAACATGCACTTTAGTCCTCAATCAAAAATATCTTAAACAACCTAAATCTAATTGCATGCAAAATTGAATATTACATATTAATTTAATTTTCCATTTTCGAAAACCCACTTTGAATTTAAAATACAATTTCAATATCTTTCAATTTCTTTTGATTTAATTTAATTTAATCCAATAAACTTAATTAATTAATTTTAATTATTTAATAACTAAATTCAACCCTTTTGAGATTAAATTTAATTAATTAAATAAATTAAATTTAACTAAATTAAATTTTATTGTTAACTTTAAATATAACATCAAAGCATAATTTTAATTTAATATATAATAATCACTACTTTTAACCAATGCAATTATTCTAAAACATGATTTAATAATAATGCATCTAACAGAATCAAATAACATTAAATAAGGTAAAACATGACTCAATAATCAGGACTGACGACACACTAAGGCTAGGGCATAGACCTGACACATGTTACCTAGCTACTATCTCCCGTTCAACTTAACCATTGGATCGACACGCTCAAACCTGTGAGACTAGGTGGAGTCGATGTCATGTACCTGCAACCTAAAAACCAAATAAACAACATCATACAGTATATCCAGCATATAATACACATCGTGAAGAAGAAATCACGGATTCGCAGGGTGCTCGCAAGCGAGTGATGCAAACCCATCCTCTTCACCAATACACTCATCAAAGACTGACATTAATATCTTACTCAATAATCTCATAATTAAAAAACTCATGTTATCAACACTAACATCATTAAACCATTAAAGCATGTGAAACAATAATCAGATAACCACATCACACAATAATAGTTGTTGTTCAATAGTAGCGATCAAAACATCATAACAAAATGTGTCCAGTAACAAAGTATTTGCAACCAAACAAAGCATAAAGCAATCCGAACAAGAAGCAAAATGGAGGGGTATTACAAGGAAGCTATATCATACTTATGTGGTCTACTTGGAGGCGGCGGTACTACGATCAGTGAAGGTACAACATAGCTTCTATCATGCATTCCAAATTGTATTGGGGCAATGGAAAATGAAATGCTATGTGATTTTTTTACCATGGAAGAGGTAAAAACAAGTGTTTTCAGGCTCCACCCCGACAAGGTGTCAGGGTCGGACGAATTTATAGCAAAATTATTTTAGAACTGTTGGAAATTCATGTGCAAGGACATTCACACACTGGTGGAGGATTTTCGATTGAAACAAAAATTTGTCAAAGACATCAATAACACAACCATTTCCCTAATCCCTAAGAGACTAGACTGCCAAACCTTTGTGTATTTCAGGCCAATAGCGCTTTGTAACATGATTTTAAAAATATTGGCAAAATTTCTAGAAAATAAACTAAAGAAGATTATGGGATTGGTCATTTCTGAGGAGAAAAATGGATTCACACCAAGCAGAGAAATAATCGACAATATCATGACTTTGGTTGAGACCATCCACTCTATCACATATGAGAGACTGAAAAGCATGGTGATCAAGCTCGACGTTAGCAAAGCTTATGATAGAGTTTGATGGGATTTCCTGATGGAAGTAATGTCCAGGTTTGGTTTTTCTGATCATTGGCTTGAAATGATAAAAAAACTCATTTCCTCTCCACGTTATTCAATATTGGTGAATGGTTCAATGTGTGGGTTTTTTAATGCCACTAATGGTCTCCGACAGGGGGACCCTTTGTCACCTTTTTTGTTTGTAATAATGGTTGAGGCCATGAGCAGACATTTCAAGCAGTTAAGAGATGACAAAATTTGGAAAGGAATAACGGTGGTGGAAGTTCTTGATCCAATCACTCACTCCCAGTTTTTTTATGACACGATGCTTTTTGGGGAGGCAACAGTCAAAGAAGCAGAGACAATAAACAAAGAACTTATAGCATACATTGTTGCGTCGAGATAGATTCTAAATAGAGACAAATTGGAGATAATATTCTTCAATATAAAAGGTGCAATGAAGCGAAAAATTGCAAAGATCCTTGGATTTTCCATTGGTTCTCTTCCTTTAAAGCACTTAGGTGTACCTCTCTTTCAGGGAGCTTGCAAAACTGACCACTTGGTGGAGATAATTGCCAAATTCATATCCAAGGCAGAGGCTTGGAAAGGCAAGTGGCTTTCCTTGGCGGGTCGCATCCTTATGATAAAATTTGTATTCTCATCGGTGCCAATATACATCATTTCTAGCTTTGGGATGACAAGCAAGGCCATAGGTGACATAAAAGGGTTCATGAAGAGGTTTCTATGGGAAGGGGCTAAGGAAGGAAAACACATCCCCTTAATCAGTTGGAACACTGTCTACCAAAGTAAAAAGGATGGTGGGGCGGGCTTAAGGAAGATGGAGCTTCAAAATCATGCTTTAGGCATGGAGCTTTGTTGGAAGGTATACCAACATCCTGATAGACAATGGTGTAAACTGGTGAGGAAAAAATATTTAGACAATGATAGGCTAGAATGCATATTCACATTGGCAAATTCCAATGGAGGCTCGCCTATGTGGAAATTCTTGTGGAGCTGTAGGGAGATTATAACCAACGATATCTCTTAGATACTAGGGAATGGACTTAAGGTGGACTTTTGGAAGGATTATTGGAACGGGTTTTCAATGTTCTCAGAAACTTTCCAGTATAGAGTTTGGATGGACAAAGTAATAAGTACAAAAGGAAGATAGGTGAAACAGTATGTCCATGAAACTAAGGCTAGTTGGTACTTAGTAATTGATTGAATGAATAAAGAAGATTATGGAATCCCATATGAAGACACAAAAACCTTATCGTGTCTTCTATCTCCTCGACGAGTGTGGTTATTTGGAGATGAGGATGAGGTAATTTGGACTAGGGAAAAGTCTAGAACATATTATGTTCAGCTTGGGTATCAGCTTTTGTGCACCCATTATAATGATCAGGATTGGTCGACAAATATGTGCTAGAACACTGGTCTTTTACCAAAGGTCGGGGCCTTTTATGGACAGTATTGCATAAATACATTCTCACTGATGATAGGTTGGTTGTGATTGGCATTCCTAGGTCCAACATATGCTCTCTATGCAACGACAAAGAGAAAACCACCAATAATTTGCTCCTATAGTGTGAATACGCCTCAAAATGTTGGGATTGGATCATGTCAGCTCTTAGTTGAGCTGCCTCATGGCCGTTGGATTTATTGGACTTTATCCATAGTTGGCTGAAAGAGAACACAAAATCCATCTAGGTGAATATTTGGATTACGACACCATCAATGGTGGTGTGGCATATATGGAAAGAGAGGAACCATAGAAGATTTAAAAAAACTTGCCTTCCAATTGAAAATGTAATCAAGAAAATTCAGGAAGGTATCTGCAAGGTGGTGAATTTGATCAAGGGAAGGCCAAAATACACAAGGTTTACAAATTGGGGTAGACATATTCAGAAAGAATAGCCCACCTTAAAGGCTCAAAAAATTTTCCCGAGTACAGATAGGAAGTTGTAGTCAAATGCATGATGGGTATCACCACGAATAGACTTTGTCAAGCTCAATTTTGATGGGGCATCAAAAGGCAATCCGAGAGCGGCCGACATTGGGTGTGTTGTCAGAAATTGGCAAGGAGAATACATTTTGGCATTAGCAGGTAGTATAGATGAGGCTACCAATAATGAAGCCGATTTCGTAGCTTTTGCACAAGGATTATGCTTATGACTAGAAAAGGGATACAAGGAATTAGAAATAAAGGGAGACTCTTTGATATGCATCAACGCGGTGTCCAAAAGGACAACCCAAAATTGGAAACTAAAAGGCACTATAAGTTTAATCAGGCAACTATTGGAGAAATTAGATACATTCTTTATTAATCATGCCTGCTGAGAAGCTAATACGGTCACGGATTACATTGAAATTTTGGGGGTGATGTTGCAGAGATGTCCATCTAAGGTTGTCTATGACAAGGATTCGATTCTGGACGGACTACGAGATTGTATCTTCTCTAAATCACATGCATGTCATTAAAACCATGTTGTTGGAACTAGATGTTGGCCTTGCATTGGATTTTATTAGCCTGAACTAAGAAAAGAAGAAGCAAAAACTATAGAAATCATGGAGGCTCTACAAGAAGGGTGTTGAGCAAGACAACAACATAAGCAAGTTCATGAATTTCATTGAGCCCAACTTGGGCCTGAAAGAAGAAAATGTATTGGTCAGGTTGTTTGATGTAGTAGATGGAATAGGCCATCTTTTTCACTGATGTCGTATGGCGTATACAATCAATTTTTCATATCAATATAGGGAGCTTCCTCTTTGGTAGCACTTACCCAAAAAAAATGCATATAAGAATGCAAATATCCAAAAAACAAAAATACACAACAATTCAAGAAAAAAAATATGAACAATAAAATGTATAAGTATTCAAAAATATATTTGAAATCAAATATATATGAGTTTGTATTATTAATATAAAATTAATGCAAAATACAACAACACAAAAAAAACAATTGTAAAAAATAAACCCAACCCAAAATATAAACAAAAAAGCGCAAGCAAAAATACATAAATAAATACAACCAAGAAGGCAATTAAAACTCCTATATAATTAATCCAAATATATTATAATTCAAAATCATATATATTAATCATCAAAATCATAATAAGCATATATATGGGAGTGTGTATATTCAAATATATATATACACAAATTTGCAAACAAATATATAAACAACCAAGAAAGCAATTAAAATTCCTATATAATTAATCCAAATATATTATAATGCAAAATCATATATATTAATAATCAAAATAAAAAAGAAGCATATATATATGAGAGAGTGTATATACATATACACACACACACACACACACATATATATATATTAAATATATACATACAATAAAATACAAATATATATATATAAAGGATACACAAACCAAACCAAAATAAATAAATTTAAAAACAAGAACAAAACGAAAGAGAAAAACCATAATCAAATGAAAAAAAGAAGAAACTTGAAGGGAGAAGAGATCATAAGGAAAAAACAAAAAATATGAGAACCACAAGGGGCCACAAACCACTTAAACTGAAAGATCCAAAGGGAAAGACATAGGACAACACAAACCAAGGGAATGGGAAAAAAATGAGACAAGGAGACCCAAGAATGAGAAGGGAGGCAAGTACACCCACCGAGCAAGGAAAAAAGGGGGGATCAGGGAGAGGAAGGGAGAAGACGAGTTTGAAGGTTGGCTAACAAGGGATGCCAAGCCTGATTCAACCTCCACCCTTCATCCCGATTAAGGTTCAAGGGGTGGTTGTTGATTTCAATGGCTTCTTTTAGCTTCCTTTTGACAAAATTATCTTCTTTGTGCAGGATTTGGGTGCTTTCAAGACAAATATGGTGTTTGGTGGAATAAAAGTGGTCAGCTAGAGCAAATTTGAGGACCCGCTCATGTCTAATGTCAGCAATGTGCTCTTTAATTATAGTGTTGAACGATCGACTGGTTTCACCAATATAAGGTGCACCACATGAGCACATAACCTTGTAGACACTTGAGTGGAGAAGGATGTCCTTGGGATCTTTGAGAGAGGGGAGTTGATTTCTCACAATGGTGAGGGGTTTGAAAGCACATTGAAGACCTTTTTTATGAAGGATCTTGGAGATTTTTTTGGATAAGCCATCAACGAAGGGGAAGGCTTGACCATGGGGAGACTAGAAGAGTGGATGGGTTTAGAGATGGAGAGGAATTGTGCCATGGCTTGATTTCTAGGGCCTTCAATAAAGCCAACGCATGGTTCCTCTCCATATCTAAAAAAATCCACTCCTCCAATCTCCCCATGGCCTCCCCCCTTCGTTGATGGCTTATCCCAAAAAATCTCTAAGATCCTTCATAAAAAGGGTCTCCAATGTGCTTTCAAACCCCTCACCACTGTGAGAAATTGGTTCCCCTCTCTCAAAGATCCCAAGAACATCCTTCTCCTCTCAGGTGTCTACAAGGTTGTGTGCCTGTGTGGTGCACCTTATATTGGTGAAATCGGTCAATCGTTCAACACTAGAATTAAAGAGCACATTGTTGGCATTAGACATGAGTGGGTCCTCAAATTTGGTTTAACTGAACACTCTTCTTCCACCAAACACAATATTTTTCTTGAAAGCACCCAAATCCTACACAAAGAAGATAATTTTGTCAAAAGGAAACTAAAAGATTCCATTGAAATCAACAACCACCCCTTGAACCTTAATCGAGATGAAGGGTGGAGGTTGAGTTAGGCTTGGCATCCCTTGTTATCCAACCTTCAAACCCATCTTCTCCCTTCCTCTCCCTGATCCCCCCTTTTTCCTTGCTTGGTGGGTGTCCTTGCCTCCCTTCTCATTCTTGGGTCTCCTTGTCTCATTTTTTTCCCATTCCCCTAGTTTGTGTTGGCCTGTGTCTTTCCCTTTGGATCTTTCAGTTTAAGTGGTTTGTGGCCCCTTGTGGCTCTCGTCTTTTTTCCTTTTTCCTTCTGATCTCTTCTCCCTTCAAGTTTCTTCTTTTTTCTTTCCTTCTTTTATTCATATGATTATGGTTCTGCTCTTTCATTTTGTTGTTCTTGTTTTTATAATTTAATTTTTCGGTTTGGTTTGTGTATCCATTATATATATATATATATTTGTATTTTAATGTATGTATATATTTAATATAGATGTGTATATATATGTATATACACTCTCTCATATATATATGCTTTTTATAATTTTGATTATTAATATATATGATTTTGAATTATAATATAGTTGGATTAATTATATAGGAATTTTAATTGCCTTCTTGGTTGTTTATACATTCGAAAATAGGAATTTTCATTGCCTTCTTGGTTGTTTATATATTTTTTTGCAAATTTTTGAATACTAATACATATTATTGTTTCCAAATTTGTTTATATATATATGTATATACACATATATATACACACTGCCATATATATGCTTATTATTATTTTGATGATTAATATATATGATTTTGAATTATAATATATTTAGATTAATTATATAGGAATTTTAGTTGCCTTCTTGGTTGTATATATTTATGTATTTTTGCTTGCACTTTTTTGTTTATATTTTTGGTTGGGTTTTTTTTGCAATTGTTTTTTTGTGTTGTTGTGTTTTGCATTAATTTTATATTAATAATACAAACTCATATATATTTGATTTCAAACATAATTTTTAATACTTATACATTGTATTGTTTGCATTTTTTTTCTTGTATTGTTGTGTATTTTTGTTGTTTGGATATTTGCATTTTTATATGCATTTGTTTTCATATATTTGAATGCAAATATATTTTATTTTGTGATTTTTGGTGATTTGTATTGTGTATTGGTTTTTTGGTAAGTGCATTGGTTGTTTTTTTAATGGTTTTGGTTTGGTATTTTTTGGGTTTGGTGTTTTTGTAGTTGGCATTTAGTTTAGTTTTGGTATTGGTTTGATGTTTTTATGGTTTTATTTGTTTGTGTTTTTTAAAAATGTGTTTTGTTTCATTCTGTTATTGCCTTACGTTTTATTATTATTTCAATTTCTTATTATTCAAATTCATATATGTTTGAATTCAAATATATATGTTTGAATTCAAATATATATGTTTGAATTCAAATATATATATTTGAATACAAATATATATTTCTTTGAATTCTCCTATATTTTTTGTATTGTGGTTATTTATTTGTATTTTGGTTATTGCATTCCTTTATGCAATTGTATTCATTTATATTAATCAAATTCTTGCCTTCCCATGTGGGTGCATTTTTTTGGAATTTTATGCTTGCCTTTTTTAGGTTTTCTAGTTTTTCTTCATCCTTTTAGATTATTTTTCCTTTTGTTCTATATTATTCTTTTCTCAATTGGCTAGTCCTTCTAGGTCTTTGTGCCCCCTTCTCTCCTCTCCCCCTTGTGCTCTTTCTAGGTAGCTCTTGGTCTACAACTTTTCATTTTCTCCTTTAGCTCTACTCTCATCCTAATGATGGATCACAAAGTGTGATCCAAAACGTTGATGCAAAAACTCTCACACACTCAAAGCCAGAAATCATTGCAAAGAACATCTTTACTTTTTTTTCTTTGCCTGCTCTATATTTATTCTTCTTAGCTCTTTTCAGACATCTTGAAGCATAATGACCAATTCCTCCACAACTAAATCATTTAAAGGGCTACTTACCTTCATACTTGTCAGAGCCCTTTTTCATTATTCTTACAAAGTTAGCTTCCACTTCATCGAAGTTCTCTTCATCTGAATCTGTAGCTCTTGTAGCCCTGAAAGAAGTCTTTGACTTTGATCCATTTCTCAAGATACACTTTCTCATTTCAAATGATCTTAGAGTACCCAACAACTAATCTTTAGTATAGGTTATAATCTACAAATTCTTCAATAGTAGATACCTTTTCACTATATGCATCAGGGAGAGTCCTAAGAATCTTCTTTAGTATCCTTGATTCATCTACTATAGCACCAAGTCCTCGCATTCCACCTACTAGCTCATCCACTCTCTATACATAAGATTTAATGTTCTCATCTTCAGACATATGCAGGATTTCAAATTGTGCCTCCAAGTTCTGCAACTTTTTTTCTTTGACCTTTTCATCTCCTCCATGAATCTTTTCCAATGTATCCCAGACCTCTTTAACAATCTTTTGATTTTCAACTTTAATTAGTTTAGAATGTGAGAGACTATTCTTCATAATGAACTTTGCCTTATTGTTTGCTTCATGTGCCTTGATATCATCAGTTGTACTCAGACCATTAGCATGAGCAATGTATGTAGTCTTATAAGCTTTCTCAACATCATATCCATAGTATTCCAAATATCCTTCCATCTTTGTCTTCTAGAAGGCATAGTCAATCCCATCAAACCTAGGAAATTCAATGCTGATCTTGATCACCATCTCAGACCTTCCTTAAGCAGTTAAGATCTTCTCCAAGGAACCAAGATCTGATACCAATTATTCAGTAAGATAACTAAAATGGGGTGTGAATCAGTTGTAGAAAATTTTAACCTTAAATACTTTCACCAGAGGTTAGATCAATTACCATTCACAAATCCTTTACTCTAGTAATGTGATTAATCATTAAGTGAAAAAGAAGAAACAAAAAGAAGTAAAACCATACACAATAACACCATATTTATGTGGAAAACCCAATAATGGAAAAAACCATGGTGAGGATTAGCTCACAATATAGAGAATATCAAAACTGAATATAGAGGCTCACTCTTAGAAAGGATCACTGCCAAAAAAAGACTTACTATCTAGAACAAGACTCATTGTCCAAAAAGGGTTAACCAATTGGAGGGAACGCTACCACATGTTGATGGTGTTTTCTGCATAGCAACAACTTAGACATAATGTAATATCCTATCTCTCTTGAAAAGTAAATCTCTATGGAAAAGAGATAACTCCAAGGTCTCTAATGTCAGGTCTTGATAATGCAATAAAACAACTCAGTGATAAATGTGAAAATGCTGGTAATCACAATGGGACCTTACTACGAGCAACACTGGACTTCGAATCTTATCAAATATAAACACTAAGATGATACTTTGAAACTTGATTGGAACCCTGATAATAAAGAAACAACAAAAGATAAAGGTTTCAGAGATAATCTTAAAACTACTTCTAACCCTAAGATTGAAAAATGCAAAAGGATAAAATGCTTAAAATGGACCGATCTCTCATAAACTATTTTCTGCTTGACCCAGATGAATCTACAATTCCACAAAAATAGTGCAATCTCCTAAGGTATTGAAATATTTTCAAATCATAAACATTCATTCAGTCAATCCTACAACAATTGAGTTGAATAAACCTTCACAATTGAACTAAACACAAATATAAGTCCAAGCTAACTTTGCAAAGCAGCTAACAATCAGCTAACTACAAAAAGTATGGACTAGAGATCGCTGCAAACATTCCAAACATGAAACCCTAAGCATTATCAAATCATTTAACCATAAACATTAAGCAATTTGAAAGATAGAATAACAAGAACCATGCCAGATGAGATTCCAGAAGATAGATACCAAACACAATATCCCTCTTATATTAAATCATCCAAAAATGGCAGCAATTCCAGTTTTCTGTTACAACATTTGCTTGGAAATAAACCCTAACTTGCTCTAACATCACTTAGCTACTCTCCTGATCTTCCTATCCTTCTATCTCTATTTATAATCTCTCTGTCTATATCCGAATGAGGCAACATGCCCACTTTTATAGAGAATACACAAGATAGGTCAGCCCAAATTATAATTTACAATAAAAACATGACCTACAAGAGGTTGGCCTAAAAGACATTCAAACCATATGAAATGTGCCATAGCGCCAATTTCATCCAAAACCGCCAAGATATCAAAAGGTCGGCCCAATACATGCGAATTAATAAGAAGCACAAATATCAATGTAACTCTATATAATCACTCCCCATCCTTGTCCTTAGCTTTATCCTCTTCAGTATGTACGGCCAACAGGACCCTATCTAGCTCAGCAACAGGTGGCATAGGCAAAACCCTAATCTTTCTTTCAAGAGTCTTGATATCTTCTCTTGCTTGCCTAACTATACCATCCCAATCGGTTTTGTTAGTCAAATATCTATCAATGACTGCAACGTAAGTTGTAGCATCATCCAAGTGATGTTCAGTAACTGGCCCTTCGTTGACTGGAGAATACACATCTCTCCACCATTCTCTAAGTTGCTCCAAACTAAGATGCTTTGGAGCAAACTTCTTCCTTCCAGTCATGACCTCAAAGAATGAAATGCACCTCTCATGAACACCAGTCAAAGTATCCTCAATTTGCTTCGCCTGTTTATAGATCTTTTTCAAGGACTTCTGCCTCATTTGCAGGATTTGAAACCATTCCCAAGGTTTGAAAACTCTTGGAAAAGGAAGAATCTTGCACTGTACTAATCTGTCCTCAGTGAACCCCATGATTGTTGTAGTCTTTTGTAGCAAGAGGTTGGTATCCACATTATTTTGTGCCAATGCAGCCTTCAACCAATCAATCGACCTTAGTGCATCCCCTCCAGTGGATAATATGCCCTTAATGGCCTCATCTCCCTTAGCTTGGACACCTTGCAACCAGGTAACTATAGCATGTGAAGTACCTTTCATCTTTTCCAACTCAGAAATTGTCTCCTGGGGTAGGAATCCTGTAGTAGAGGAGGAGGAGCTAATAGCTTGCAAAGGTTTCATCAAATCCTACAAGTATTTCCTTAGTTTTTCATTCTCCTTCTCTAGCTCATGCCTGGTTTGTACTACCTTCTTCAATCTCCCTACAATAACTACACTGGAACCCTCATACTCTTCAATATCTTGCTCAACAGTAGCATGTCCCAAATCAACAATTTGCACATTATAGTCCTAGGCAGTCACATTATCCCTATCTTTGTTTGGAGCAAGGGTAGCAATACGGGCCACCCGGTTACCTGATTCATCCCTCTCAATCCGGGATACAACCCTTGCCTTCTTTTTGGTCTTTTCCCTTTCAACATTAGCCATGAGGGCATCCCAATTGGGAGGAGCATCCTCCACTATTACCATTTTGCTCCTCAATTCTCTTTCCAGCCAATCCGGAACGGTAGACCCAGCAGACACTATGCCTTGTTTATGTTGTTCTTTCTCCTACTGATCAGTAGTTACATCCCTCTCAACACTTGGACTTTTAGGAACATCCACCGTTGGGTTCTCTTCCTACCGTACCTGTTCTTCCACAACAACCTCCACTGGTGAAGGGGCCCTAGCTGGCATTTCCTCCTCCTTTTGAGGAGACCTGTCCATTTGTTCTCTTGCAGGAGAGTCTGCATGTGCCACCAAGGGAGATTGAACTACTTTATCGATTTTTGCCTCTGCATTAAAGAGGTCTCCTTCTTGGAACTCTTCCTCGCCCAAATTCTCAAGACCTTCATCTTGTTTTGGTTCTCCCCTTACACTACTAGCATCTTGAGGAATGGAGGGACCAACCTGTTCAGCAACAGGGATACTTACTGAAACACCCTCCTTGACTATGGTATCCCTTGGGGAGGGAGTCCTTGATCTCCTCATATAGACTTGTGTCTTCTCCCCTGAGCTCTCCACCTCTACCACTGGTCGCTCAATTTCCTTGTCAACCTTAGGAACTTCCTCCACTTTTTGAGATGTCCTTGTGACTCTTCTCTTCTTCATTAGTGCATGGACACTTTCAACTTCTTCTTCCTCCTGGCCTTTCTCAACTTCCTTCTTAGAAGCATGCTTCCTCTTCTTAGCAACATGCCTCCTCTGTTTGACCACCTCTGCTACCCTTTTTAGCTTGCACATCCCTTACCTGAATTCTAAAAGGAGAGTCCACCTTCTCCTTGCCCTTTTGATCTGGTTCAAGTGAAGCCTCAGAAGCAGAATGAGACTCTAAGTCTCCCATTAACTCATAGGTGCATGGAACACCCTCGCTCTCTAACTCCAACATTTTGTGCTTCAACCACATTTTGGTGTACTTAATCACCGGGGCCATAACCTGATCTAAATCAGTCTTCTCCTCCTTTAACCAGTCAACTTCTCCCACTAGTTTATCTTTCACTGCCTCATACACATGACCTTGGATCACATTTCCATCCTCTTCCACTTGGTCCAGGATGGCTTTTACATTATAGAATCTTACCAAATCCACTGGCAATCTGGAAAACCTCTTCTTTCTCACCTCGAACTCATCAGCAAGGTTAATCCAGTAATCTTCAATATGAGCCTTATGGCTATAATCCCTACTGGCCTTCTTTTGAGCCTCACCAGTAACATCAAACCTTGCTCTCTTAGAATGAAAAGAGAGCCCAAGAGTACCCATCTCCTCCTCCGAAGCATGAGCAGACTGAATGGAGGCACAAACTTCACCCATTCCTATCTTCAAAGGGAAATCATTCCCAAAACCTGTCTTGTGCATCTCTCCCTTCACAACATTGTCAAAGTCACAGATTTGTCTAGTGACTTCCAACAATACAATGTGATCAGTGGGATATCTAGGGAGTCTGTAGGAGCCCTCTGAAAACCATCAACTCTAAGATATGAGAAGGTTGGGAACTGGATAAACCAGGCTCCATACCTCCTTATCAATTATTTTTCCTTATCCGAGATTCTTACATGTTCTGCACCCTAGAGCAGTCTGGTAATGTACATAGTGAAGGCATCATTCAATCTCCAGTAACTTCCACCAGTCAAATGCAACTGTGGATACACCTCATAGATAGCATCCTGCCCAAAAATACCTCTAGTGCTCAATCCCTTGTATGGATGAAGTCTGGCCAATGAATACACTAGGTAGGAGATCATAGTGAAATTCTTGGTCTGCAAGACATTGCACAACTGATGGTGGATCATATTGCTAATAACTCCTGCCCAATTATAGTCTATCCCCTATTCCATTCTGGCAATCACATTGAACATCCATGTTTCAAAAACACCTGCACTCTTCAATCCTATCAACCTACTGAGAAGGGTAATGGCATTGTAATATTCCCTCTTGAACTTCAGCCTAAATAGTTGCTTGGGTACCTTAGAGAAATGAGATTTAGGCTTCTCTAGCCAAGAGTTGATTACCTGTTGAGATTTGACAATGTTCTCCTCATAGTACTTTTTGGCAACCTCCAAGTCGAAGCCTACCACATGAGATCTATCAAGTATGTCAAAGGTTGCAGCAATGGCCACAGGACTAAAACCAGCAAGAATCCTTCCCTGAGGACCTATTATCCTCTGTGTTCCACTATCATAATTTCTAGCACACTCCAATACCAACTCGTAGCACTGCACTATAGAAGGGAAACCTGCCACATGAGCCAACCTGGATTCCACCATTCTCCTTGACAACAGAGGAAGGTTTGGTGTTGACATCTCAGCCTTGAATTCTTCGTTATCCCACATGCCTACATTCGTGTCTGTGATCCCTGACCAAATTGAAGTCAACTTACTCTCAAGAATTTTGCTCTTTATATCCAACTTAACCTTTTCTGCATCCGAGATGGCAGAAGCCTCTGCACCAGGGTCAATTACCTTTCCCTTGCCTCGACCAGCAACATTCTATCCTGATCCTGCCTATGAACACATAAGAGTAACCACAATTAGATCCATAAGAAGCAATAGTGCAAAAGATCATTATCTCAAAATTTGGGATTTAGCTCCCCTCGCGGATTCTGCACTAGGAAGGATTTTTGGGAAAATCCGGACCAAGCGGATTCCAATGAACCAAACATACAAATCCCCATAACATCATTTAAATCACCAACTTAATCAAGGAAAAGCATTAATAATACTTGGCATAAGCTCCTTAAATCGATCAAATAGATTACCAAGAAACCCACCATCTACAACCATCAAATTCAACATTTCCCCAAAACACCCGGAAGAATCCGCCGGAGACGGACTCTGGCAAAATTAACAATAGTTATAACTAACTCGGGGAAAATGAAGGGACACGGACTATTCGATAAAATTCGGATGGAAAGAATTTTGGCGAAATCCATATATAACAATATCAAAGCTCAAAATCGGTAAAATGACTCGACTGCGGACCTCGGGAAAATCTGAATGGAACGGATTTTGGCAAAACCAAATGAAATCCGACAGAAAGTGAAAAAAGAAGAGGAGATAGAAAATTCGGGGAAATCTAGGGGAAGCGAAATTCCGCGAAGACCTCAAAAACCCAAACCTGTCTACATCCTTAGTACTTCCACCAAATCGATTCAAATCACTCCGGATCTATGCTAGAACTCCGAAACCAACTCAACCTAGGACCCTGAGAAATAAAGCGTGAACTAAGGACACTCTTCATAGAAATTTGAAGAGGATTGGCCATTCCCTAGGTCAAGAACCCAAATGTCTGCCATGAAAGCACAGACGACTTGCTAATATACCTAAATGGAGAGTATGAAACCACAGCAAGCCCATGCCCAAATAAAAAGCAACACCAGAAAAAGACGCACACACTTGATAAATAAAAATGGACTGGTGCACCAAATGAAAACCCCAAAGCGCTCAATGATAACACGCATTCAGAAAAAACTAGGAAACCTACGAAGGACTCCCCGAGAAAATAAAGAAAAGCCATTGGAATCAACAGAGAAAAGGGCACATCTACCTACCATGGAAACACAAAGGTTGAAACTGGTGAAGTCAAGATATAACCACTCAATGAAAACCAAATACATCCCACGCACAGGAAATGCAAACGCACAATCCAAATGGCCTCGAAAATCCAGATATCTAGCAAACACCAAGAACCTCAACACACAAGCCCAAATGATAGCAAATGCACAAACTCAAATGATCAATTACTCCTCAAAGAATGAATATATCAAAGCCCAAAGACCTCTGCACAAATGCCATTAATGCACTTGACAAGACAACCACGACCACAAAAGACTTTCGGGATTCGACACTGCCACGGATTTCGGGGATTCGACACCACCACGAATTTCGGGGAAATCCGGGATGTGCGAACTTTCTCAAAAGCAGTGCAAAAGTAGCAATTTCAGACATTAGGAAGAAACCGGGAGAATCCGTCCTAGGCGGATTTTTTCGAAAATAGTGAAAAACCCGAGATAAAACCAAAACTTTAGATTTTCAATACAATTCAAAAGAATGCCACTTCAATTGGAAAAATGGACGTTAAAGCACAAACCCAAGCAAACAAAAACCCCCATTTTAGAAGGGCCAAAACACCAACAAGCAAAAAAAGAGGGTCCCCACTTTCAGTGGGGCATGTGTGCAAAAACTGCACAACAAATGGCGACTCTGCTGGGGAAATGCTCTAGAGCATTTCAAAGATAAACTAGAATCAAGAACCCAGAATCTCTGGTTTCAATCTTTCCATCAAGACTCCTAATAAAAAAGTTTCAAAAACCACAAGTAAGAAGACCTTTTCCTATACCAAGGTCCAAGTGTGTGTATTATGCATTGATCCTTATCATGTAAGTACAAAAAGAACTAGAGTAAATTTGACCAAGCTACATAGGATTCAAACTTCAAAAGCAACCTAGATAATGCCTCGCTGCCAATTAGGCGTCCATAGCCCTGGCGAGGTTATCATTGTGACCCTCCCAAGCATAGCTCTACTGCCAGTCAAGCGTCTATAGCCCCGGTAGAGATACTAGGATACTCCTGATAAGGTGAAGGCACTCAAATTTTCAAAATTTTCCTCTTTTCTCTTTTTCTTATTTATAGATCTTTCTTGTTCACCTTTGTAAGTAATGAAACTCATGCTCAGGGATGAGGAACACAGTGGCACTGAAGCATAATATAAGATTTTTCACCAGGCCAAACTACTCAAGAACCTCATGCAACTCCAGAAATTTCATTATTATAATATGAAATGTGAGACCCAAATATATTCCAAAGTGTATCTAAAACAAGCGGTTCTAATTCTGAGCACAAAGAAGATCAGATAAAAGAATTCCACCACCTGATTCTAAAAAAATGATTAGAGTTTATAAAAGAAATTTTCAGAACAATACCAAACAGAATAGCCCTGGTGCACAGGAAATGCAATAGCCCAAAGAAATTAGGAACCCAAAAACAAAACAGAACGAAAAGCAAACCTAATCTACCAAATCAAAGCATAAACAAAGCAAAAAAAATCAAACCTACTCTAGCTATGTACAGGATGAACTGCAAGCAGTTCAAGGTTGAAAATAATGCTTCAAATACTGCCCATTAATAGGCAACGGGATATTCTCACCAGTGAGGGTTTTCAAACGAAAAGCATTATCTCCCAAAATTTCTGAAATTTGGTAAGGACCAAGCCAAAGTTTATCAAATTTACCGTGCTCTCCCTTCCGATCATAGGCTTTATCCCAATAAAGAACTAAGTCAGAAATTCTAAAGGCCTTTACCTTGGCTCTCCTATCAAACCATCTTTTTACTACACCCTGATGTTTGGAAAAGTTCTCTAGGGCTTCATCTCTTTTCTCTTCCAAATGCAATAGTTCAGCCAAACAAGCTTCACGCTTATCTTCTTCATTATAGTACTCATTAATGAATTGTAGGGTAGGGATTTTCAACTGAATAGGAAACACAGGTTCCAAACCATACACCAGGTGATAAGGAGAGGCTCCTATGGATGCCTTTTGTCTAGTACGGTCAACCTAGAGAGAAAATCGGAGTTGGGTGTGTCAATCCTTAGGATTTTGTTCTAACAACCTATGGATAACTGTCAGTAGGTTCTTGTTGGAAGACTCAGCTAGATCATTACCCTGGGGGTAATAATTGGATGAAAACTTAATAACAATCCCATGATCATACGCACAATTAGAAAACTTTAGTGAGGCAAATGCAGGACCATTATCAGAAACCAAAGACAACGAACAACCAAAATATTAATAATTCCTGATTTAAGAAAATTGATTACCACATCTGAAGTACATTGTTTGCAAGCAAGAGCCTCTGTCCATCTAGTAAAATAATAAGTTATGGTAAGAATATACCTGTGGCCCGTAGAAGATGAAGGATTAATTGGACCTATAAAGTCCATGCCCCACTGAGCAAATGGTTTTACCTCAATGATCGGTTGGAGTGGAAGAGTTGCGTGTTTTTCCTTACTTGCTGTAGTCTGACATATGTGACAAGTTCTCACATGTTGGTGTACATCCTTGAACAAAGTAGGCCAGTAATAGCCTGCCCGCAAGATTTGATGTGCAGTGGATGATACAGAACCATGGCCTGTGCCATATTTCTCATGAAACTCAATCATCACTCTAGCAGCTTCATCCTTCCCTAAACACCTTAAGTAAACACCCTCATGATTTCTTTTATATAGTATAGCTCTTTTCATCATAAAACTTCCACTTTTCAAGTGCAAGGCTCGCTTCTGAACCGTGTTAAGATGATAAGGACATTGTTGAATCAATAGATAAAAAATAATTTCATCATACCAGTCTCCTGGAGACACCTCTTGAAGGTAATAATGTTGGGCTGTGAGATCAGGACCTGTCTCAGCCATCATCTTTGTAAGTCCTTGTCCTCTTACCAATTTCATGGGTTGGATTTCCATATCATATTCCTGCAACATGGTTACCCACTTGGCCCTTCGTTCACCTAACTCATTCTACATCAACAACAACTTTACTGCAGGATCAGACACTATGTCAAAAACTTTATTCCTCAAGATATAATGCCTGAACTTTTTTATTGCTCGAACCAAAGTGTAGGCTTGTTTCTCCACATTGTGGTATTTTAAATCTGCATCTTTCAAAGGAGTACTCATGAAGGCTATAGGGTGTTCATCCCCTTGATCAGAATTTTGAGTTAACATTGCAGCACAAGAGTGATCAGAAGCAAATGAATATATATAAAAAGGCTTAGTGTAATCTGGACTCACCAATGCAAGAGCTTCAACAATAGCCTTTTTGATTTCTGAAAAATGCCTCCTTAGCTTCTGTGCTCCATTCTATCTTCGCTTCTTGCTTTAACATAGCATTCAATGGTTTAACTATCTCTACAAATCCTGTGATAAATTTCCTAACAAAGTTAATCTTTCTAAAGAATGACTTCATCTCTTTCTTACTTGTAGGAGGTTGAATCTTCAGGATAGCCTGAATTCTTTATGGGTCTATAGCAATACCTTGTTCTGAGATAATATGTCCTAATAATTTGCCTTTTGTGACTCCAAAAATGCACTTTCTCAGATTAAGTGAAATACCAAACTCTCTACATCTTTGAAACACCTTACATAAGTTTGTTATATGGTTACCTCATTTCTTAGAAAAAACGGTTAGGTCATCCATACAGATAATGATGCACTTGCCAATTATATCTTTAAAAGCAATGTCCATGGCTCTCTAGAATGTAGCTCCAGCATTGATCAATCCAAATGACATCCTTCTGTAAGCAAAAGTTCCCCATTTGGTAGTAAAGGCAATCTTGTGTCTATCCTCATATTGCACTATGACTTGGTTGTATCCAGAATACCCATCCAAAAAGGACATCATTTGTGATCCATTGACAATTTGAAGCACTTCATCTAGTGAAGGAACTGGACAATTATCCTTTTCTGATGCTCTATTCAAATTCCTAAAATTCACACATAATCTGATTTCTCCATTCTTTTTCCTTACTGGAACCAAATTCGCCACCCAAGTAGAGTGTCTTACTGGAAATATAATACGTGCTGAAAGCAGTTTTTGCACCTCCCTGAATAATGGGTTCTAATAAAGCATTGATTGGCCTTTGGCTCTGTCGGAAAGGTTTGACATCTGATCTTAGAGGAATAGTGTGTGTGATGATCGAAGTATCATATGTTTTCAAATCTTCATAACTCCAAGCTATTACATCATGATATGTATGTAAGGTATCAATAATCCCTTTCATTTCCTTTGGAGTACATACCTTGCCAATAAGAACGTTCTTCAAGTCATCTGGTGTCCCCATATTATATGTTTCACACTGGCTGCTAATAGACTCCCTTTTAGTCTGTTGTTCTTGATCTCTTATTTTATCCAAGTCAAAAATCCATTCAAGTTGCACCATACCCCTTGGAATGGTATTAGTCTTTAGATTGATGATTCCTCCAAAGTCAATTTCTGCTTCCTGAGGCTCTATCTCATCAATAACTTGGGAGGCAAACACATCACAGCTTGTAATAAAGTCTAGAATATGCTTGTCATCTTCAAATACCTAAAAGTTGGTAACATTGTTAGGCACTAAAGGGATGGAGTGAGCTCAACTGTAAATTTCTTCAACCCTGAAAGCGACAAAGGTTGTAAAGTGTTAGTGGCTTGAGCCAAGGAATCAGCAACCTGATTTTTGTTCCTAGGGATTAATTGGATATTAAAGGCATCAAACCCCTCAATGAGATCCCACACTCTATGTTTGTAGTTGGTCATTCTTCTATCACGGCATGAATATTGTTTCCTTACTTGTTTGACCACCAATTCGGAATCTCCGAATACTTGCAATATTTTAACTTTCTTTCCTGATGCCATTAGTAAGCCATGGATCAAAGCCTCATATTCAGCAACATTATTAGTGCATTGAAAATGGAGTCTGTGAGCAACAAATTAATTCTTTCCTTTAGGACTAATCAATTCAAATCCTGCTCCAACACCCTGCTTGGATTTAGATCCATCAAACCTTACTGTCCAATAGCCATCAGGTTTTTTCGGCTTAGATTTACCTTGTTCTTTACTAGGAATAGAAAGTATTGAGCTTTTATCTTTATCACTGTTCGATTCCTCCTGTACATTGAGTCCAGTAGGTGAACTGGACTAATGCATTTCTGTATCTGTCTGATAGCAATTTGACACAAGTCACATTCTAACTCAGAATGAGAGGCAACATGCCCACTTTTATAGAGAATACACAAGATAGATCAGCCCAAATTATAATTTACAATAAAAACATGACCTACAAGAGGTCGGCCTAAAAGACATTCGAACCATATGAAATGTGCCATAGCACCAATTTCATCCAAAACCACCAAGATATCAAAAGGTCGGCCCAATACATGTGAATTAATGGGAAGCACAAATATCAATGTAACTCTATATAATCACTCCCCATCCTTGTCCTTAGCTTTATACTCTTCAACATGTACGGCCAATAGGACCCTATCCAGCTCAGCAACAGGTGGCATAGGAAAAACCCTAATCTTTCTTTCAAGAGTCTTGATATCTTCTCTTGCTTACCTAACTGTACCATCCCAATCGGTTTTGTTAGCCAAATATCTGTCAATGACTGCAATGTAAGTTGCAGCATTATCCAAGTGATGTTCAGTAACTGGCCCTTCGCTAACTAGAGAATACACATCTCTCCACCATTCTCTAAGTTGCTCCAAACTGAGATGCTTTGGAGCAAACTTCTTCCTTCCAGTCATGACCTCAAAGAATGAAATGCACCTCTCATGAACACCAGTCAAAGTATCCTCAATTTGCTTCGCTTGTTTATAGATCTTTTTCAAGGACATCTGCCTCATTTGCAAGATTTCAAACCATTCCCAAGGTTCGAAAACTCTTGGAAAAGGAAGAATCTTGCACTATACTAATCTATCCTTAGTGAACCCCATGACTGTTGTAGTCTTTTGCAGCAAGAGGTTGGTATCCACATTATTTTGTGTTAATGCAGCCTTAAACCAATCAATCAACCTCAGTGCATCCCCTCCAGTGGATAATATGCCCTTAATGGCCTCATCTCCCTTAGCTTGGACACCTTGCAACCAGGTAACCGTAGCATGTGAAGTACCTTTCATCTTTTCCAACTCAAAAATTGTCTCCTGGGGTAGGAATCATGTACCAGAGGAGGAGGAGCTAATAGCTTGCAAAGGTTTCATCAAATCCTACAAGTATTTCCTTAGTTTTTCATTCTCCTTCTCTAACTCATGCCTGGTTTGTACTGCCTTCTTCAATCTCCCTACAATAACTACACTGGAACCCTCATACTCTTCAATATCCTACTCAACAGTAGCATGTCCCAAATCAATAGTCTGCACATTATAGTCTTGGGCAGTCACATTATCCCTATCTTTGTTTGGAGCAGGGGTAGCAATATGGGCCACCAGGTTACCTGATTCATCCCTCTCAATCTAGGATACAACCCTTGCCTTCTTTTTGGTCTTTTCCCTTTCAACATTAGCCATGAGGGCATCCCAATTGGGAGGAGCATCCTCCACTATTCCCATTTTTCTCCTCAATTCTCTTTCCAGCCAATCCAGAACGGTAGACCCAGCAGGCATTGTGCCTTGTTTATCTTGTTCTTTCTCCTGTTGATCAGTAGTTACATCCCTCTCAACACTACCATTTCCAAGCAAATGTTGTAACAGAAAACTGGAATTGCTGCCATTTTTGGATGATTTAATATAAGAGGGATATTGTGTTTGGTATCTATCTTCTGGAATCTCATCCGGCATGGTTTTTGTTATTCTATCTTTCAAATTGCTTAATGTTTATGGTTAAATGATTTGATAATGCTTAGGGTTTCATGTTTGGAATGTTTGCAGTGATCTCTAGTCCATACTTTTTGCAGTTAGCTGATTGTTAGCTGCTTTGCAAAGTTAGCCTAGACTTATATTCATGTTTAGTTCAATTGTGAAGGTTTATTCAACTCAATTGTTGTAGGATTGACTGAATGAATGTTAATGATTTGAAAATCTTTCAATACCTTAGGAGATTGCACTATTTTTGTGGAATTGCAGATTCATCTGGGTCAAGCAGAAAATAGTTTATGAGAGATCGGTCCATTTTAAGCATTTTATCCTTTTGCATTTTTCAATCTTAGGGTTAGAAGTAGTTTTAAGATTATCTCTGAAACCTTTATCTTTTGTTGTTTCTTTATTATCAAGGTTACAATCAAGTTTCAAAGTATCATCTTAGTGTTTATATTTGATAAGATTCAAAGTCCAGTGTTGCTCGTAGTAAGGTCCCATTGTGATTACCAGCATTTTCACATTTATCACTGAGTTGTTTTATTGCATTGTCAAGACCTGACATTAGAGACCTTGGAGTTATCTCTTTTCCATAGAGATTTACTTTTCAAGAGAGATAGGATATTACATTCTGTCTAAGTTGTTGTTGTGCAGAAAACACTATCAACACCACATAATCACAAAGAAGATAGAAGAGATTTGTTACAAAGAGAAAAACAATCTCAATGTAATAGATATTTCCACCACAATTCACTCACACACTTGCATACATGCTTGAATTATAGAGTCAACCTTTAGCTCACTACCTCTAGAAACTCAACAATTAGATTTCACACTAATTTGCTCAAACTCACATCACACACACACATTGTTTCACATCTATGTCACATATATCTTTATTTTGCATTCATCTTTCACTAACATCTCAACTTGTATTTATACCATCTTCAACTTTGAAACTCATCCAAAGCCGGCCACACACCATATGCATTTACAAATTCAAATTAGCTTGGCACAAAAAAATTCTATAGTGGAATTATAATATGGGCGACCAAAACACAAAATTAATGAGGACCTAAATAATCCCAAAATGCCTCAACACACTTCCATGGACTTTGTAAGTAGTGTTTAACACAAGGTCGGCCAATACCAGTGTAAAACACATAAATAATTAAGCACACACAACCTTAACACAATCCAATCTCTTCTAGATAAAAAAATTAACTTGAACATGACCCCATCAACCTTTCTCTAGAATCGCAAGTCATAAACCACAAATTAGAGAAATTTGGAGCAACTACATTTCTCTCAGACCTCAGCCAAATACACAAAAAAATATAGTTCACAACTAGTGAACATATCTCATACTGTACATCAATCTAGAAACCCAAAATATGGATATAGAAACTTCTAACAACCATGGAAAACATCTTAGATCCTCACTAGCATAGCAACAAATCTTGAAGCAAACACTAAATACCTTCAACCTTTCTTTATTACAATTTTCTCAATATCCTCAATATATACAACCAATAATCATCATTCATGACAATAGAAACTAGTTGACAACCAATTAACCAATTGAAATCAATGAAAACACCTTCATACTTGCAACATTGATAAGGTAAGTAGGGTTTTGAAAGGGCCCAAAACCTTGTACAAAGCTAAGAAAAGGAAACTTCCAAACACCAAAGTCTCAAACTTTGCCAACAAAGAAAAGAAGCAGAAACACAACAGACTAACAACCATCCCTGATACCAAATACCAGGGGTTACATAACACTTAGAACAAGCAGTAATCCTAAGTCAAAGATAGAGAAACATCAAAGGCCTTGAGACAAAAACTTAAACCCAAAACACATGGACCGAGAGCCCAAAATACTGCCTAAAACAACTAGGCAACAAACCACCTGCAACAGTTGGACTGCAAAAGATCTTCTACTCAATTTTGGAAAAACTAAGCCTAACAGATTCCCACCAGAAGAGGGGTAAGAATCACAAGTTGTTGTGGAGAAATGTTCTTCAAACTACACCATCCAACTAGACACCAACCCCAAAACCACCTCAAAAGGATAGGGCTCCCCTCTATAGGAGAGGAAGAAATGGGAACCAAGACTACCAAAGACACCTCCCTCTTGTGCAAGCACACTCCACCTCAATAGGAACCAACATAAGAGAGAAGCACTTCCCACCATTTCTACAACCTCCTGCTCCACCTCAATAGGAGAGGGCTCCACCTTAATAGGAGTAATATTCACCTCTATTGAATACAACATTCGTAGAACATGGTAGCAAGAAATAACTCCAGTAAAAAAGGTAAACACCTCCTCCTTTGGAATCCAATAGGACATAAATAAAGGGAAGGACAACAACAAACTCCCAACCAACATAATTGACCCAAACCACCATAAATTCAACAACTCCTTCTATAGAAAAATCACCTTCCACCCCAAGGGGCAACCAACAAACCCGAAAACCACAATAGAAAAAGAATCCTCCAAAAGAATGGAAATTGTTACTAAAACATCCACCAGCCAAGCACAAGCCTTGGCCCAGAAACAGTCCATATCCTTGCACAAAATAACAAGAAAGGAAAGTAGGGCATCCTTCACAAGACAAGCCCAGAAAAGAAGGGCCTTCAAAAAGAAGTTTATCAACGGTTCAACAACAACCACCACAACCAAGGCATGGAGGCCACAAGAGTAGGGGAAAACTAAGCCCAAGAAAAGCACCTAACACAGCTCCAAGCCACAACAAAAAAATGGTAGATCCATCACAATAAGACCAAAAACTCCCCCCAACGAGAGAGTCAAGCAAAGGCCCACCACCAAGGAAGTGTGGATTAGAGCCAGATGATCAAAGCAACACATAACAAACTAGAATGTAAACCTAAGAGGTGCAAGAGAAAAAATCCAACACCCATGAAACACCAACAAGGGGTGAGGAGGAAGCTCAAAGCCCACATGCTTAGTGGCCAACAGAAACCCCAAAGGGGCCAGTGAACAAAGGAGGCCATGAGAAAGCACCAAAACAACACCATCTTCAACCATAGAGACAATCTCACCATATCCAATGGAAGAGTAACACACAATAAAATCGAATCTGAAAGTGACCCCAAAGAGCAAGGGACAAAGACAAAGCAAGAAAAGAGCAAGCAAGTGCTTGAGATTCTCTTCCCACATAACAAAAATGAGGTCATGAGAGAATAACATCGGTGAAACAAAAATCCACTAAGCAAAAACTACCCAACCAACCACCAACAGGCCAATAGTAAAGGAAAGAACAATCTTTGATCCATCATAGGAAGAAGGCACAAAGGAGGGAAACACACCAGGAAAGGAATCCACCCTTGACACAAGAAGTGAGTGTACCCAAAACCACCACCTAAAGTAGACAAAGGGAAACTAGCAAGGAGCACAAACAACTCCCCATATGCCAGCAACCAAGCAACATCCCTGTCATCCTCAAATTCAAACTCGCCCTGCTCTGTAGAACCAGAGGATTTCAAAATTCCCCCATGACTATTTTTCCTACTCCTGTGCACCTCCATTTCACTTCTACCTTTATCTTTTTATATTCTTCACATGTGTGTCATTGTTGTCATCAAAGAGAAATTTAATATCCTCAATAATTTCCCTAATATATGCAATATGTGACTCTACAAATAAATATGTAATGTCTAAAAAAACATCATTCCACAATGTTGACACTAAAAGACTAGTAACACCATACTAAATTGAACTAATTATTGATATGTAGGAGATGGAGGAGATGGAAGCTCAACATAAGTCTCATGAACCAAAGTGGATGGAAGTACACATAAGTTCAAGTGACCAAACTTCTTCTCAATATTCCGATCCACTCTAGATACATAAGAGTGTATACTAGTCAAAGGTACTACAAGATCATTTGGAGAAAAATGTGGAAAGGCATACAATGGAGATGCATGATCAATAATCCTATAGAACAATAATATCTCTACTCTACAAGTATTTGATAAGCATTAAATCAAGTGTGAACTCAATAGTCTTCCTTTCCCTATTGTATGCAATCTAACAGGTGAAAAGCATATTGGTCAATAGTGAAGGAACACAAAGTACATCAGGGAATGTGTCATCATCAATATCAATAGATCCTTTCCCATAAATACTCATATGTGTGTTGTTTCTCATCAATATATGGTAAAGTACAAGGCTCAAATGAAGATAAAATAACCTATCATGAAGCCATGTGATGTGAAGCTCTTAAATCAAGAAGCTATCATCCTAACTAAAGATTGATAGATGCAAAGAGTGCATTTCCTTTCATATTGTTTGCTCTACTTGTAATTATAGCTAGCCTTAATTGTGCAAGTGATAATGTTAAAGAAGATGATACACCAGATGATATATATGAAATCAACTAAGTATTGTTCTTCTAAAGAAGGTGCTTCAACTCATCAATCTATTTTGCATACCACGAATTGTCATCAAGTCCCTATTTTTTGTAATATGCACATTTTTGTCTCTCATTCTTAAATGATTCCCCCATAGAAGAGGAAGAGGAATCAAAATTATTCTATGAATATGATTCCTTTGTATTCTCATTGTTCTTGAAATACTTATTTTTTTGTTTCTTGCCTTTTCTATTTAAAGCCTTCTGATATTTTGTGCTTTGAGTCATAATAAGATTTTATGGTTTGGAAGACTTCAAAGTGCCCATTTATACCAACTCTATTTGCTCTCTAGTGAGAGATGAAGCAAAATAATCAAGTAAATGCAACACCAAGAGCATCTCTAGTAGCATAGAAGGTAGAAACAAATAGTAAATAATTAGAACCAAGCTTGGTAAGAATGGAAATAATCAACTAGGAGTCTCATTTATTAATAAAACTCTATGTCAACTACAATATAAGAGATATAAGTTTTGTGAAGAAGTCTTGGATGCTCTTAAATTTTATAGGATTCAAACCAATAAGTTCATTCTCCAAGTGAAACCTCATAATATATCTTGCTTCCTAAACAAGGTCTCTAAACGGGTCCATATTTGATTGGGTGCAATTCAAAACTCAATGTGAAAGAGGAGATCAAGAGACATAGACATGCATAGTATCCCAAAGGATTCTTCACATTATTTATACCATTTTCTATTTTCTACAACCAGGCTAATGGTCCAAGTTTTCTACACATGATCACTCAATATAACTCTTGTTTCTTCATATTGATCTCCATTTATTTTTTACACCCACAATAATTATATGGCATGAGTAGAATAATGTGAGTTGGATACATGATTTTTTTCAATACAAAAATCAGAAGGAGAAACAACAATATACCCCTCACAATGCAAGGAAATTATCCCCTTGTTAAAAAAAATCCCTTTTTGTATTTTTTCTAAAAATTAAATAAAAAATAAAAACCCTTCTTCTAATGAGAATAATATGTACCTAATTTTTTTTTATAAAATAGGTTTGAGAACTATGTATTTTGTTGAATCAACTTTCCAACATAATAAGAATCATGAAATACGAAGATTTAAGCCAAAAGATATGAGCTTGGAAGAAAAATAGGTAGATCTAACTTCAAAAAGAAATATCTCACCTATATAAAATTTTGTAAAAATTACTAGCACCATTAGAAAGTGCTCATAACTAAATTTCCAATGATGTCTCATTTGTAAATTTTTGAAATTATATGCCCAAGTTACAACCAATTTATGAAAAGTTGTCCAATTTGGCTTAAAAGTGTAGCATGGGGGCTAGAAAGTTTGACCCTTGGTCACTTGGGAGATCAATTATTGGGTGTCGAGGAATGGTTTTATGTGCTAGGCCCTATTCACCTACATTACTATAGGTTGGGGCTAGGCATGACTCAAGAACTCTAACAACAAAGGGTAGTGAAGGAGCGATGTTGAGCATGGTGGTGATAGGGAAAAAAAATTTGATGACCACAAAAATAACATGATGACAAGAAAAATATTATGGCAATGGAAAAAGTGATAAAAAACTTTGATGTTATCTCTACATACTATTGGCATAGAAAATCGTATAGATGCCATTAAATTTAAACCATCTCATTATTTTTTATTGAAAAATTATGTCGTATGTTGAATTTTTGACATATGTCCAAGTGGTTGAGCTTAATTGGTTAAAGCATTGAATTCTTAGTGTGGAGACCCAAATTTGAATATGAAAGGGACATCTACATTGTAATTCTAAGTTGTGACTCTTGGTATTCCATAGTTGGCTTCAAATATGGAAGTGGATTTATAAGTTGTGACTCTTGGTCTTCCATTGGTTATTTCTAGCGTGGTTTCTCTAAAGGAGCTAGTATTAGTTTCATGATTTTGCTTGCAATGAGCTTGTGTTGATCTCATGTTGATGCTCAAATGAGAAAAAAAAATTGTACAAGATTATCAATATATTTTTTTTACATATTTCATTGATTTCCTACATAGGTCTATATCGATTGCTATATGATGTATGTCTTGGTATGGCTATATAGATTTGTACATAATTTTTTTAACAAATTTACTAACCCCAAATTTTTTTCCTTATTTTCCCATGCTTGGGTTTCAGTATTTGGATAGGTTTTATTAAGTTTTTTGGATGTTCTAGATGCAAAAATGAGGTTCATTTTTCTCCAAGATACACCATTTAGATGACCAATGTTGAATCTATCAAAAACTGATAGGTAATCATATATATGGTGGTGTGATACCATGTTTTAATTGATTAAAACCCCACAACTCTCAAAAATCAGTTACAACCAAAACACCTATCACACAAAAAGAGAAAAAATAAGCAAATTTATATGCAAGCCTTGACAATTCTATTGATCCAAAAAAGCATGAATAATACAATATATAATAGTAAATACTTATATAATAAGGAAAAAACCCTAGATGAAACCTTAGGTGAGAATTAAATTAGATCATGAAATGTGTCGTCATCCTATGATTTGAGATAAAAATCACATGAACTAAGTTTAGCTTAAATATGCTAGTGTAAAGGGGAACCTAATAATGAATTAGATGATTACCTTTTTACTCTAACACTAATGAAGCTATTTGTCTAGTCCTTGGATTATATTGCTAGAAAGTGGTATAAAATTTTGCTTGATGCTAGTATTAATCTTGGGTAGAATTTCAAAGAATATTCCAAGAATAATATAAGGACAAGAATGACCCTAGATTCATTATGAATGAATTCATGAGTATTCCCAAAGGATATAATGAATCTATTTCTAATTTTAATACTAGTTTTACAAGACTTGTGAAAAATATCACATCTTACATGAGATCTAATCAGTCCATGCGTTTAGTCATATACTAAAATGATTATGTTGTAAATATGGGGTATCTATTGAGAGATAAGGATCCTCAAACACTAAGGGAGGCATATAAGATTACCTCCAACATTGAAAGCAATCAAAGAGCTTTAGGAAAGGTACATAAAAGGAGTGATGTGAGAATTTTTTCTAATGAAAAAGGTCAAAGTAGTAAGGCTTATGTTGTTGAGGATAAGATAAATATTTAATGCATGTATTAAATAAAGTGAGTTACAAAGTAAGAAGAAATAATAAGTCCATGTGTTTAGTCATATACTATAATGCTTATGTTGTAAATATTGGGTATCTATTGAGAGATAAGGATCCTCACACACTAAGGTAGGCATATAAGATTACCTCCAACATTGAAATAAATCAAAGAGCTTCAGGAAAGGTACATAAAAGGAGTGATGTAAGAATTTTGTCTATTGAAAAAGGTCAAAGTAGTAAGGTTCATGTTGTTGAGGATAAGATAGATATATAATGCATGTCTTAAATAAAGTGAGTTACAAAGTAAGAAGAAATAATCAGCCCATGTGTTTAGTCATATACTAAAATGCTTATGTGGTAAATATGGGGTATCTATTGAGAGATAAGGATTCTCACACACTAAGGGAGGCATATAATATTACCTCCAACATTGAAAGCAATCAAAGAGCTTTGGGAAAGGTACATAAAAGGAGTGATATAATAATTTTGTCTAATGAAAAAGTTTTAAGTAGTAAGGCTCATGTTGTTGAGGATAAGATAGATAGATAATGCATGTCTTAAATAAAGTGGGTTACAAAGTAAGAAGAAATGAGAAAAGTATACCAAATTAAATACATAATCAAGGGAGAAATGAAATAATGTTTAGGCTATCTGATCAACCTTATAACATCACTTGGAATAATGGAAGGCTTATTGTACCACACTTAAAGGAGCTAATGAATAAAGAAACACCACATCATTTAAGGAGGTTAGGTGTTAATAGTGTAAGAGACACCCCTCGGTGCATGGCCTACCAAATTCCCAATTTTCCACTACATTGTGTTGTAGCATAAGAAGTTATGGATCCAAAGGAATATTATGATGATTATAACAACTCTAACCATATATTGCTGGTAACTCATCATGATCAAGACAAAAATATGTTGTCCTCACAAGGATGTTGTAGTTGTGATGACTATTCTTATGTGGAATAATTTGGTCATGAGCTAAATATTGAAGATAAAAGATGTGTAGAAGGTTCTCATCACCAACCATTTTTTTAGGGAGAGAAAGAGAAATGCCATGTACATAATATGGATTATTTTATTAATAAATTTTAATTAAGAATTCCTTCTAATGAAGAGACTAGAGCTTTGGCTACAACAAAAATTTCCTAGGTTAAAATATTATAATATGAGAAGAAAAAGTAATCAAAAGGGAAATTTATGCCAAGAAATGTCAAGGGAATTTTCTTTAAAGAGAAATAAGATCAAAGAACTTATTCCTCTACAAAATATTGTTAACAGTACCGAAGGCTCCACCAAGTAGGATCAAAAGGCTAGGGTCCTAGATTTAAAGAAAGGGGATCCAAATGGCAAAAGGATCCAATCCACCGAAAATTCTACAATAATTGAGAAGGGATAAGTCAAACAAGGTGTTGTTAATCATTTACTTCATCTTTCTATTGTTACCAATATTGTTGACACAACATTTCTTAAATATATCCCCTAAGATATGACACAAGTATTAAGTTAGATAATTTTTTTGGTGCCACTAATAGAAATGACGAGAATGTATGAACACAAGGATACAGTTCTAGCTCTAATTTTTAATGCCTCTCTAGACAAGGATGATAGTAGAAAAATTCATATAGAAGAATAAAAAAAGAACAACTAAATGCTTCAAAAAGGGGTAAGGAAATTCGTATTCAGAGACTCGAGGTTAACTTAGGTTCATCTTTGAATAAGTGCCCAACCCAAGTGAACCTATTTTATGTAACCTTGTCCATAAATGATAAATTTGTAAGAAATCACATGATATATTTTGGTGCCTCTACTAATGTCATGCTTATGGAAGTAACAATTGATTAAGTATATAGGTTATAAATTCATTTGGTAAATGCTTTGCTTTGGACTCTAGGTAAATACCTATTATAGAAATTGTGAAAGATATAAAATTTAAATTAGAAACATACCCAAAGAAGGAATATAGGGTGAATATTATTGTGGTGGATATTCTCCCCAACATGAGATATTATTATCGAGAGGGTGGTCAATTGTTATAGGAGGAAGTATCCAAATGGATGTCTTATGCCATAATTCATATTTAATGGAGTGAATGTTAGAATCGATAGAGATAAAATATATTAGGACATACTAAGGATCCTATTGATCTTGATCAAGAAATGTGTTATATTGATAAATTCAAGGTTGAGGTCAATAGTGCACAAATTAATAATGATTTCCAATAAAGCCCAAGGAGATAGGAAATATATCAGATGACATCTAGATTATGAATTTTCATGGTGATTGTTCTAAGGAAGGAGCAAGGACTTGTATGGTACTCAATTCCCCTAAATGAGAATCCTTAAAATCTTATTTGAAATGGGGATTTGAATGCACAAATAATGTGGAAAAGTATGAAATTCTATTGTTGGGCTTAAACATATCCTAAAAAAATAACATTGAGATTCTCACAGTATTGAACTACTCAAAATTGGTTAATTCCTAGATTAAAGGGAGGAATGCTTCTAAAAATGAAATATTGAAACAATACAAGAATATTACTCTAGACAACATTGATTTCTTTATGCCTTCTCTATTGAATGGATAGAGAGAGAGTTAGAAGAATTGTCTGGTTTATTTATTATCCATGATTCTTATTAGATTAAAGGGCTTAACCTTGGCTAATTTAAAAGGTTGAGATGTTGAAAAGGACTTTAGTCCCTAACAATATTCATCACTAAAATTATTTATTTAAATATCAAGAAAATTCCAAAGGCTTTAGTAGCTTTACAAAGGGAATTTTATGGAGTTGATAGGTAGAAACCTATTGTTGTGCATGAAAAATAATTGGAAGTCAATTTAGCACATAGTCATATCCTAGGAAAGTGTACACAGGGAAATAGATGAGTCCTAAAATTAGGACTATGCTCAATTTATTATTGAAGAAGTATAGTAAAGTATTTTCTTGGTCATATGATGACCTTGAAGCATGTAGGGATGATCTATTCTAACATGAGACCCCTATAATCATATGCTAAGCCTTTTGGGAAAAAATAAAAGCCTATAAACTCCACCTTAGATCCCAAAATGCAATAAGACTAATAAAACTCAGAGATGAGAAAATTATCAAGTCTATTAGGCATTCTTCATGGGTACCCAATTTAACTCTCGCTAGAAAGAAAAATGAGGATATGTAGTTGTGTGTTGATTTCAAGAACCTAAATGTCTTCTCTCAAAGACAATGACCCTTTTCCTAACATAGAGGCAATGGTACAAAAAGTTATAGGGTATGAATTACTAGAAATGGTGGATGGATTTTCTAGTTATAACCAAGTGAAAATTAAAGAATTAGAATAGTATAAAACAAATTTCACTACGCCATGGGGTACACATGTTTATGTTTGAATACCCTTTGGGAATAAATGATGGAGAATTTTCCAAAGAGATATGGATGTTAAATTTTTAGATTTTATTAACATAATCATGGTTGTTTAAAAAGATGACTTTATAACCTTTTCAAAGAAATAAAAATATATTTCAAAGATGTCTATAGTATGGTATATCCATAAACCCTAAAAAAATATACATTTGAGATCCTTAGAGGTAAGTTACTTGGCCATATAATCTCCAAAGATGGGATCAAGATTGATTTTGAAAGAGTTATTGTAATTGACAAGATCCCACAACCCAAAAATATTAAAGGTATAAATACTTCTTTGGAAAAATTAACTTTTTAAAAATATTTGTTTCAAACTTTATAGAAAAACAAAAACAATATCCAAAATATTGAGGAAGGAACAAACTATTGCCTAGGATTGTGAGCCAACTAAGGTGTTTTAAAACATCAAGAAAACAATCAAATAATCTCTAGTTCTTGCTTCACTATAATTCTTTAAAAAAAAATTGCCTTATTTTTTATTATAGTTGTTTTGTTGTAAAACAAGTTTATACCTTGGTCAAAGTTGTTAAAAATTTTAGACCATATTTGATAGGTGCATAAATTATTGCATATATTACCACATGTTGCTATGAAAGACATTTTTACTCAATCATAAGTTATTAGAAAAAGATGCATATGGATAAGAAAGATTCAATAATTTAATATTGAATACAAATTACTAAATTTATCCAAGGACAATGTCTAGCTAGAATTATGGTTGAATCAAATTTGTAAGCAATTGAGGTAAACCTTGTAGAAGTGGAGAGTGATTAGAAAAGGTATAGTTTAGAGGAATCCTCTTGGTATAAAGACATTATTTATTATTAACACCATATGAATTATCCTAATGAATTAAATAATAATCAAAAGAGGTTTCTAAAGTTGTATGTATTAAAGTATATCCTAATTGATGGAAACCTCATGTTGAGAGATAAAGAAGGTTTTATTTTGAGATGCCTAGAGGAAAAGAGGCCACTAGGGTATTATTTGAAATGCACATTGATGCATGTGGTGCGTATTACATGGCTAAAAATACAACCCACAAAATCCTCAGGGTTGGATATTGGTGGCCATCCCCATTTGCAAATACTTACAAGCTAGTAAAGGAATGTGACACATGCCAAAGTTTCTTAAGGAAAGTTAAAGGACTAGTTGCATTACCACTAAGGCCTATGCTTTCAAAAGCCACATTTTAATAATGTGGTATTGATTTTATTGGTGAGATCATTAAAATATCTAGTAGAGGATTCAAATAGAAACTTGTAGCAATAGAATATTTCACAAAATGAGTAGAGGCAATTCCTACTAGGAGTTATACAAGTAAGGTAGTGAAAAAATTCATTCTTGATCATATTATAACGAGGTTTGGTGTTCCAAGTAGAATTATAATTGATAATGCAATGCACATTAGATTATCTAATTTTACTAATCTTTGTAATAAGAAAGGAATCATTATCTCCCATTCTTCCCCATATCATCCATAGGGGAATGGATAGGCAAAATAAAACAACAAGAACTTGATGAAGATCATCAAGATAACACTTGGCCAAAATAAGAGGGCTTGAGACTCTAAGTTATGACTTACCATTTACCTAGATAGGGCAACACCAAAGAAATCCATTGACATATCACTTTTTGAGTTGGTCTATGGGATTAATGTAATACCACCCATAAACAATTTATTTCTAGTATAGAAGTTCATTTATTAATAACATATGAAGTACTTGCATGGAAAGAGGAAAAGTACAAGAAAAGTTAACATTGGAGACATGGTTCTTGTATGGAATGATAAAGCACATGATAAAGAGAAACATGAAAAACTTGATTCCATGTGGCTGAGTCCATTCATGGTCTAGATAATTCTTACATTGGGAACTCGCACTTCCTCAAGATTCTAAATAGAGAGTTTCAAGAGTTGCTAGTGCATGGAAAATTATTGAAACATTATTTATTCTACTTGATCTATCTTTCCATGCACATTTATTTCCCCCTTTTATTTTTTGTTGTGCAATCATGGTTGCTTATGATTAATAGTAAATTATTAGTGTTTTGTTTATGCCTTTGTGTTTGGTTTGCATCCTAGAGGTCTCTTGAAATCTCACCATGTCCTATAGGTACATGCATCTACAACTAGAGTTTGTGTTAGATTCCTACTTCAAATGCCTCCAAAATGCAAAATTTGTAAGTTTTCCCCACCTTGGTATAATTGTTTTGTTTTTCCATCAATGATAACCAATTCAAGAAAAATCTGAACAAACATTACCTAAGTCATTTTTTTCTTGAATGTTTCCTTCACAACCCCCATGTTCATAGGTTTGAGTCATTGTTCTAAAAAAATCTAATCCTAAATATATTGACTAAGTTGAGTTAAAAAATTCACAAAGTTTGTGGGTTCACAAACCTTGTGAAAATGTGATGAGTTTCAAGATGTAAAAAGTGCAACAAAGTGAACAAGGAAAGTGGATGAAATTTTTTGAAGGTTCATTTGGTTCTTGATGTCTCACAGTTTTATGTTGTTGTGAACTTTGCAAAATTATGAAGGAAGAAGTTAAAGAGAATGAAGAGAAGGAAACTTGTAAAGTTCATGAGTTCATAAACTTTGTGAAATTGGAAAAGGTTTTCCACAATCTTGAAGTTGTGCCAAAGAAGAAAGATAAAGATAATGTTATACCCAAAATGAATTTTTTGGCATTCTGCTTAAATTGAGCTAAACAATGTAAAAATGCCATCGAAAGTATGTTTTAGGTTAAAACAAATATGAAGTCTTTGTGGGTTTCTATCCAGGAACCTATGGTTAAAATTCTGAAAAAATGAAAATTAGGGTTTTACGCCCCTATTTTTAAGGAAACCCTTAAAAATAGGACCTTCCCGGAAATGATTGAAAATAATTCTAATAGGGTTAATTTCCTTCACGATTGCACTGATCAAGTTAGAATTATCAAAAAACATGTTTTACTCTGGTGGGTCTATTTCTATTTTTCAGGAACGAAGTTAGGAGCTCTGCAGCCATTAATGGCAGATTGGCCAGTACCAGGTGTTGAAAGCTAAGCTTCAAGAACTCCAATGAAGAAGCTATGGCGGAAAAGGATGAAAATGATGCCGTTCAATGAAGGAGATTCTCAAAACAAAAAAGGCCAAAATTTGGCTAACTCTGGAAGGTGCACGTTTTGCTACCAAGGCAAAACACAGCCTAAAGGTGAAAAAGGTGCCCCTCTTGAAGAAAGGTGCCCTTGGATCTTAGAGGGCAAATGTAATCATTTAGAATATTCAACTCAGTCATCCTCTTCACTCTCATGCTGGCTCGACAACGAAACAGTCAAAAAAATCATCTGATTCAGGGATCATTGACCAACAGTTAGCAAAGTATGGAGGATCCATCAGCAACGAAGATGCCAAATTAGAGAGCTTCATGGTAAAAGCGCCCCTGCTGGCCAGGGGCGCCCCTCAGTTACAGGCACCAGATGAATCCATAAGCAACATCTCTATACATAATATCTTTCTAGCTTCCTCCCAACTACGTGATCAATATGACAGGAGGTCCACAAGACACGCCAAACGATCACGAGTTGAGATCAAGCAAAAAAAGCCAAAATTGAAGAACTGGAAAGACAAGCTAGAAAATGGCTAAGGCATGGATAAAAGCGCCCCTCTTGAGGAAAGGTGCCCTTTCTTGAAGGCATCCAGATTTAGTCAGAATCTTTACTGCCTCCCAGGATGATCTTCTCAGCTATGACCAGTCTCGCCAATGAAACCATCAACAAGAACTTCTGACAAATCAATCATCTGATAGAGGAGGTCAAAGGCAAGTAGTTCACAACATAAGTAAAACAGTCAAAAGCTAAAAGTGCCCCTGCTGGCCAGGGGCGCCCTTAAGCTTGAAGGACCTGAACTTGTCTTTTCCAACTGAGAAGTTAGTCATCTTGAGCAAGACTGAGTTGGCTATCTGATGCATCATCAAGCAGAGTCATCTGACTCATCCATCAACAGGAATGTCAGATCAAAACACGAAGGGTCTAAAAAGGCCAAAACGAAGAACAGTAAATGAAAATTGACTAATGCACAACCAAAAGCGCCCCTCTTGAAGAAAGGCGCCCTTCATTCTAGAGGCTCAAACTCAGTTTTCTGAGTTAATCTCTCCTAGGCATATCTCATCAGGCTAATCCCATCTCGACAACGAATCTATCAGCAACTGCCAAAGATCAACTAAGCAGCCAGGATCGAAGATCAAACAGAGGCACTTCAACTTGCAAAAATGATCAAAACTCCAAAAGGGAAGCCTAAGAAAGTCAAAAGCAAATGTTGACTTGAGTTAACAAATTTTGGAGGCAAAAAGAGGCCAAACACTCCACAATCAATGGAAATCACCTTTTTGAACTCCAAATCAGGCTCAATCATGAGTTGGATGCCCAATTGATGCTTGCAACTCCAAATTGATATATCAAAGCATCTAGGCATCCATTATTCATTATTTCTTTGCAGGTTGAGGAGCTCAAGAACGAATATTTTTCTTCTCCAACATTTATGAAGATTTGATAGAGGGGTTTTCACAGTTCTTCATATTTTTGAAGATCTGTTGCACAGAAAGACTATTTATCAAAGTTTGCATCAAAAGGCATAATTCTTCCAGATTGACAGCCGATAACTTCCAATCCACCTTTTGTCTACTTCCTCTATTTCTATCTAAAATTCTTGCATGTCTGAGAAAATGACAAATAAATCACAGATCTGGCCACCTGGGTATGATCAGCATAGCTTTTTCAACAAAACCCACATGTTGGATTTTTCCAAAAAAAGTAGCCCTGTTGCCCCTATTTTTTAGGGTTTCTAGAAAAAGTCATAATTTTGAAAATCAGACAAACTGGGTTTGTTCAGCTCTGAAGCACAAACAAAACCCATGTGTTGGATTTTTCCAAGAAAAATCACCTTCTGGTGCTTTGTTGCCTCTGCCACTGAAGGGCTCTTACATGTCATAGAAAAACACATTTTTTCGAATTTCTGACGATCTGGGTTTGTTTAGAGAATTATTCTCAACAAAACCCATGTCTCAGAATTTTTCGTAAAAATTACCCCCGGCGAGGCTATTTTTAGCAGTTCCAGAAAAAGTTGTCCGAGCAGCATTGTGTGCACAATCAATCTTCAAGGTTTTTAGAACGCAATTCTCCCAAGACAAATACAAGACCAAAATGGTCTTACTCCATGATTTTCTAAAAACGATTGGCGTCGGTTTGCGTCGGGCACACCCAGAGGTCAATCTGGACAGATTGACAAGCATAGACACAAGTCCACAGGTTCCATAATGGTTTCACCTTGTATATCTGATTGCCTTCCAAGGCCAGTTTAGAGGATGGTAACTGTTGGAATTTTACACATGCAACAAGTTCATGTGCATTTCTCATGGTTGGAGTGATCGTGGTCAAACTTCGTGGTTTCATCATCAAGCTTTGCGGTTTCATCATACAACACTCTTCCATTGAGAAAGATCAAGGAAAACGTCAAAGCTGCAAAAGAACGCGAAAGGTAGTCATTCCCAACACAGAGCTGCCATCGGTTAATACTACACTACCTTCCACGTCAAAGTGGAAACACAGACAAAAATAAAAGGAGTAACCCTCCTAAGGGAAGCAGAATAAAGGAGATGCATACATCAAGTTGCTCACAAGTGATAAGCTGACATTGATAGACATGTAACGATCTCCGTATGAAGAAGTCAATGAATGAACAAAAGCATCGTTGACCAATGGTGATGAGGTGTCAAACAACTCAAGAAGGACATCCTACCCTCCAAAGTAGCAATAAATATGACTGAAGTCAACTTGATGCCCCTTTCCAAATTGACTCTAGATCTCCACAGATCATGCATGTTAGATCCCACTAATCTAGGATGTCTAATTGACTCCCATGATTTGTGGATCTCAGATCTCCTTTAAAGGTGGATGTCTATTTTGGACACATTTGTAAGTTAAGTTCACTTTTAGTTAGGTGTCAGTCAACTGAGGTAGACTCCCAGTTTGACTTTTGTTTAGTTTCAGTTAATTGAAGTAGATTTCTAGTTAACTGCTTGCTCACCTACTTTTAGACATAGGAATAAATCTTGTTGATTGGCAAGAACTGATTGTTAACTCAAGGAGATTTTAGGGTTGCCTACTCCTTTGAGTTTCTATAAATAAGAGCCTTAGGCTCATTATTTGTTTAACCTTTATTTGCTAAGCAAAATTGGTGCGCCGTTGTTGCCAGAGTTAGCTTGTTTATATCTGTTCACTCTTGGATGAGAGTTTGTTGGTTGATCGTAATTATGCATGATTTCGTGCCTTTTTTGTCCCGACCTTTGTAATTCTTTGGAGAAAGCTTGAAGAAATAAATTAGATGGCGCATGCTTGCTTGATCTAAATACTCGAGTCTATTCAAAGTCTTGTTTTCAATAGTGCATTGTTTCAATCTCCTCCTTGGACAGGTGTCGTCGCCTCCTTGGATATTTTGTTATTGATCATTATCATTTGATGTTGTTTAATGATTTGTCTTGCAGCCTACACTTTGGACAAGTGTCGTCACCTCCTCAGGAATCCTGTTAGACAGGCCATCGTCCCTTGTTATTTCCAGTGAGCTGTTTCCAAGCCTACACCTCGGATAGGGGTTCCTCCTCCTTGGCAAGTCTCAGATCCATTTTACCATAAGAGAGTGTTTGCTTGTATCGAGCCCTATCTTGGTATATATCTGAAGTTTCAGAGCCTCGACCATATTCCATTGAGACGGAGGATTCAAGTGATCCAACCAATCCATTTCGCTCCTACGCCCTCATGCTCTGTTTATCTTGGGGAGGTAGGATAGTTTAGAAGCTTAGTTAGTCGTAGTTAAGATCTGTGGAAACCAGAGAAAAAGCTTAGCTACGACGCATTGTGTTTATGCACCCTTGTGTCCTGCCGCTGAGTAAAAAAGATAGGAACCTTAGTACACCCCTTGTTTACAGTAGAAAATCAGCAAAGAGAGATCTTCCTCTCTATAATCCGAAGAGCATGTACTAACACACTTGCAATAGCTGTCCGTTTCCAATTAGCACTCCAGAGGTGCTAATTGAAACACCAACAGATAAAGAAGAGAAAAATAAACGAGAAGGGAGTAAGTTTTGAAAGTCGCATAGTTCACAAGTTCACGAACTTTGTGAAAGTGTGAGGTGGTTCGCACAAAGGTTGAACTTCCAACAAGAAAAGAGAAGGGGAAAATATAGTGGAGTTTCTAAATGTGGGGAATGACTCCAATTTTTTTTAAACACCACAACTACTCATGTATGTTGTGGCTACCCCTCTAGGATCCATGAATGTAGTAAAAGACACCTCATCTACCATGTAGTCCTTGTGTTCCAATGCCTTAATAGACATAAATGAAGATCTACACAATAAAATTACAAGCCTCAAAGAACATTCCTAATGCTTTACAAGTACTTCCAAAAACATTTGGGGTAGGATTTTAGGCATAAATCAAGGTAAAGGATCCCACAAGGTGTGGGTAGGTGCTGTAAGGTACACACATGAGGATATCTAAGTTAATATTGATGTTCATCCCCCCATCCTTAGTTGGTGGTGATTTTGGCAACCTACAAGAATCATAAGAGTGGAAGTTTTTCATTGTAGAAGAGTTGTTGGTCTTTGACATAGTTTTGGGAAAAATCTAAATTGTGGAGACTCTTCTAGGTCATGTCATAGACCTTTTGTATACTAATGCCTATGAATATATATTTAGATTCATTTCTATACGAGATTTTAGTGATTTTATAAAATTCATTTAGTAAATCAATATAAGATATTTTCTATGCCATTTATGCATATTGCCTCCATAGTTGCTTGAATGTTTTAGAGAATTCAAAGAGTTCTCAAGTTCACATTTTCTATTCTTTATATTAGCTTTGTGTTAGTTTTCATCTAAGGGATGTTGTAAGACTATCTTACTTTGTACAATTTATGTTAGGGTAGTAAACCTCTCTAGGTTGATATGTGAAGCATTTGAAAGGTTTATGGATTATTAAGTAGAGGTGTATTTTTTGGAGTAGAAGGGAATTTGAGAGTCTAAGCTTTGTAAGACAACCAAGTAGATTAGACTCATCTAAATGTTAATGTTTGCTTGGTCATTGTGGTTTTATTTAGGTTTGAATTTAATTCTGTAGGAGAGGCAATAGTCTAATAGTTGAAGGTTGACCATAAACAATCCATAAATGAGCAAATATTTAATGAATAATCTATATATTTATTATTATCTTCTTGTTCATACTTGAACATTAAGGGTACAAGGGGTGTGTGAGAGTGTGCAATACTTGAAAAGCCCCTGCTTTGTATGTATGAAAAAAATATTTGCTACTCATTATGCCAGATATCTTTGTCATATATGTCATCTAGTGAGTGTTGATAGGGCTACCCCTAGGTCTTGTAGAGCCTAAAGTGTAGGAGAGATCTAGTTATCTCTTGCTTGCTAGCCCATTATTTTAATGATTCTAATAATAGATATTGTTACATTGGTGGTTACCGTTGCACCAAAAGATTGACATATTAATGCTTGATACAACCGCCAGATTTATACAAGATCCACATGAGGTGGTTAAGCCATGTCACGAACCCAAGCACTATGCTGCATAAGGAAGACCAAGGGACACACCATCTTGCAACAATCCCCCCAGCGCAAGTGAGGGGTTCAAACCTATGACCTCGACTCTAATGCCAGTTGTTACATTGGTGGTTGCTGTTGCACCAAAAGATCAACCTGTTAATGCCTGATACAACCACCAGATTTATACAAGATCTACGGGAGGTGGTTAAGCCATGTCACGAACCCAAGCGTTGCGCTACACAAGGAAGACCAAGGAACACACCATCTTGCAACAAAGATTCACAACCTCTTAGGAAGTAGTACAAATGGGTTGGAGAACCAACACCATGTACACACACAATTTCTAATATATCCACCAAAATTATACATTAATTATTCATATTCATGGACCTAGCCCTTACATTTTGTTAACAATTAGATCCGACCATTTCCATGTCTCATGTCATTTTTGTAGACATGGGTCTAACTTATAATTGCAAACTTGACCCCTAAAATTTCAAATTTCAAAATCCAAATTTTATTGACTCCTACCTATTCCTTTCCTACCTAGGGCTGACTTAACACAAGTTTACATAATTTATTGCTATGTCCTTGTATTTAAAGACATTTAATTGCATTCATTTGTCATCTTGTCTCATATGATCATTCACATTAAATGAGCATGCTAGGAATATTTCTATTAGTGCACTAAATTGAATCAATATTTGCACATCATCTTAGACCATTTGCACAACTAAGATCTATTGTCTTCAATCATTTACCTAAGTTTTGTAGGGTTAACCTTGGAGAGCATGTCCCTTTGCAACATATTGACAATCCTCAAAGGTATTCTTAAATGCCACTAGTCTAGATAATGCAAATAGTAGAGGTAGATTGAATAGATTAAGAAACGTAAATGTGGAGATTGCTAGATCATTTTTGTGGCCATGGATCTAACCTTGATTTGTAAACTCTACCCACCATAATGTAGATGATTTTTTTACCCAAAAATGAGATATAAACATATATCACATTTTTCCAATTTAAAAATATCCAAATTTCAAAATAACAATAAAATTATCCCTTCATCAAATATAAAGCTAAATACTTTTATTTATTACATTTATTTTCCATACTTTAACATTTACTCTATATGAACCCATCTTATTTAATTAATCTAAATTAAATTAAAAAAACTAATTTCCCTTTAAAAAATGAACTTTTTCTATATTTGAAACTCCCCTTCGTGGCAGCATAACCTCAGTGTTGAACTTAAATCACTATCGGCGATGAAAGGATGACAAGTTGAATTCTTCACCGATTAGCCCTCCGGCAACCGATCTAAGGTACGGAACTTACATTACTCCTCTGGAAATGAATCATACCTTTATGCTCATTAGATGTGAATTTCAATTCGCTATTTCCGACATAATATTCTGAATAAAATCAACAGGCATCCAGAAGACGAGTGATTTAAAAAAAAATGTTCTCTGCCTTGGCGGTGACTATAGTTTTCAATAAACTCTATTTTTGACTTCCAAAATTTGTGCAAACTAAAAAATAAAACATATTTTTTTATTGTCTGGAAATCAAGTGTATTTTATGGTGTTTGGAATTTGTTCTTTCACATTTTTTCGTTGGATGATTGGATGATCATAATTTTTCTGGGCAGGTCTAAAAAAATTCGAAAAAATAATTAATTAATATGGCTCGCCATATTCAACTAAAATCCAATAGACTGCCACGTATCAGAATACATGTCCACAAACAGCAATCTTTCCATCAAAAACCTTTGTTTGGTCTATACATTGACAAACTGGAAGAATGGTTAAGAAAAAGAGATGGGGGCATCCAGGTGAAGCTACTCTTATAAGCTGACGATCTTATTCTAATTTCAAAAATAGCCCATGGACTGAAAGAACATTTGAAAGTCTTGGAACTCTTTTGTGAAAGGTCGGGATGCAAGTGAACATTCCCAAAACCAAAGTCATATTTTTTTATTAAAAAAGAAAGAGAAACAATTTAACTTTCTTTTTGAAGGTAACCCATTGGAAATAGTGAAAGAATACAAATATTTTGGGATTGATTTTCACTACAAGTTCAGTTGGGAGACTTTCAAAGCAAGAAGGATATAGGGAGGATGGAAAGATTCTTACTTCAAAACAGGTAGAAAAGCTGAACTTTGGGATTGATAAACCAAGAAAATTCTTTATAATTTGTTGGTCACTTTATGGCTGCAAAGTTTGGAGAAGTAGCATGTCAAATCACAGATTGAGACAATTAGAAAGAATCCAAAAGCATTTAATCAGAAGTAGTCTTGAAGTTTTGGTTGAAGCAGGAACTTTCTTGTTGGAGGCATTAGCGATAATCTGACTGCTAAATTATCTAAAGAAGGTTGAAAACATGGATAACCATCTCTAGCCCAAAATAGTTGTGGAGGAGGAATTAAGCTGTAGGAAGAAAACATGGATGAAGCAGAATAACAAATGGTTGATTAAGTGGGAAATCAATTTGCATGAGTGTCCTAACACCAATGAGGAAATAAAAAAATACGTTGCGGAAAAATTCATGATTGCCAAGTGGACAAAGCAGATTGGACAGAAGAAAGCTTATTGTGTCAAAAAATTTAATTCAACCTGGGAACACAGTGAAAAAATGTATTTAGAAGTGGTTATTAAGAAAAAAGCAAGTTGTTAATTGCACAACTGAAGACTGGATCACATCATCCTAGGTGTGAGATCGGGATATAGACTATACCTAAAGAAGTTTGGGAAGAGAGAACTTGCATATTTTGTAGTAAGGGGATGGTGGAGACAGAACGACACTTTATCATAGAGTGTCCAGCCTATGAGGATATCCGTACTCGGTATGAAAACAGCCTGAAAGTTGGCAGCTTGCACGAGTAATTTGAGGAAGCAAGGATTAGCAAGAATCCTAGCTTCTTGGTCAAGATACATAGTAGGAGATCCAACATTGAAAGGAGTTTGAAGATAACTTAGGGCTGTGATTCTCGATCCCTTAGACTGCTTGGTCTCGTGGACAGCATTAAAATCTTTTGTTCATTCATTCATTAAAAATCCATTGATGTTGCATCCTCATTCTCATATCCTAGAATTGGATTTGTTCTTAATGTTTCAAAAGAAGTGTGAAGCATTAGTGGAGGCAGCTACTCACCTGTTCAATTAATGCCACTATCCATTGTTTAGTTGGTTGTACAGTCGTCACTGCCAGGTTCAATCAATGCGGGCTAAATAGATCAGGGCATGTCTGGTTTCTCTATTGTCTTGAAGTCTCATTGGCGCCCCCATAGTGCACTTTTTGTTTATCAGGTTCGTGCTGGCAAATATTTTTTCCACAGGATTAACAAATTTGTGAACATTTTTATTAATCGATTAGTCAATGGGCTTTTAATGAGGAAAAGCAGGAATATTCCCATAAACATTTCTTTAACAAGAGATGCAAACAAGAGTTATGGTACACCTGTAAATACGATGAGATATAGGATAAGTTTGTGCATGCATTTTTACTGCAGTTTCATCTATAATAATTTCCTATTGTTTTCCTTAACTAATGACACCCAAACCATGAATTTATGAGGTTAATAATTAATAAGAAGATGAAATTAGAATTTGTTTTAGGATAATTTGACGATGTTTGAAACTTAATTTACAGTACATATAGTAGAATTTTTGAAGGGCAACCTTTAGCCTTTTCAGACAACTGAATGATTACATTCCGTAGCAATTCACACAACAGACATTTCATGCAACTTGGGTTCATGATAAATCTAATATGTTTTTTTTTGGGGGGTAAAATGTAAAGTTGTGTTCTATTGATTTTATATTCCTGTTTCTCGAGTATAATCAGGGTGGCTACAACTGACTTTGTCTCTTACAGCTCTAGCCTTCAGGCAATATCTAAAATGTTTTAACTTTTTTTTTCCTTTAGTAATAGTGTAGTTGCAATTGGGCCTCTTCCCGATCTTTAGTTGGAGACACTGTTTAGATCTGTTGATTTAACTGTAAGTATTCTCAATGGTTCAGGAGAAAAATCATGTTGCTAGTCAAACAACTACCAAATGGCAAGCTTAGAATACAAACGTATTATGATATTATGCATGCCAACAAGATTCTCTGTGAAATGAATTAGTAAGCATATGAATATTCTTGCTTCTAAATCTATGTCTATATAGGGATTTTCAACTTCCCATGCCATATTTCAGGATTACTTCATTCTGCATCTTAGCATGAACTGGATTTGCAGGCTGTTATACGCAATCAAAAAATGCCTCCCAGACTGAGCAGCACCAAAATTGTGAAATCTTGCATTGCGATATTCCCAGACAAGAAGATAAATTATTAAATTACAAATCTCACATCAAATGTAAATCAGCCTATCTGTAGATTCATATACCCTAAAGGACTTTGATAAGTTTGAATGATTTTTTATTATATATTGATATGTATCTTTCCTCACAACACTCAAGTCTACATCGTGGAATGAATTTTCAATATCTTGCTGAACCTGCTTAGCAAGCTTTCCAACAAAAACCGGTTTAAAGTAGCCTCTTGGGTATTCCTAATTACAGTTTTAGATTTGAACTTAGAAAAGTCAAGAGTTCCTTACGTCCTGATGATCCGTTAGAGTTCCTTATATCGTGTTACTTGTTTCTCATTATTAGTTGCTCTGCTATGATAATATATTTAACAGACCATTGAAAACATTCTTTTGTTGTGTTATTTGCTGGAGTTAGACAAAAACTGTACATCTCAATTTTGTTCATATATAATTTTTGCAAGAATCGACAATGTTTGTTAAATAATATTAATTACTAAAATAGATCCTCTAGCTGGCAATAACACTGCTAGCAGTTTTGGCATGCCTTGTTGACTCTCTGCCTTGTGGTTGTTATGCATGTGACGTGCATAATTTATAAGCAGTTTATCTCATTGACATATACCTATGATGTTACTTTATTCCATGATGTTAATACTCTTAACTAAATTTGTTATATTTAAAAGGGCATTTTATTATGCAAGGTTAAGAGATTATGTATATTGGAAGCTGTTCCTTTTATTGTCCAATGGTGTTATCCATTTTTGAGTACTGAGACTGTAGAAATCACAAACAAATTACATTTCTAAAACGGGAAACCTAATGCAAAATGTATTGACTTTCATGTCAGACAAATCATGGTGATACTGATTGTACTTCACTTGCCAGAAATAACTATGCCACACAATTCAGTTGATGCAGTCTTCAAATATAGATGAATACATTTGCCCCCATTGAAATCATAAATTATGCTTTTAAATAGATGGAAGAAGAAATTAAAAAGGTATAGATGAGAGACGAAGAAATATCACCCATATAAACGCTGAAATTTTTTGGCTAGCAAGAAAAACCCTAACTCCAAATACTGAAAAAATCTAGGGTTTCGAGTTAGTGTTAGGGTTTCTTAGTAATAAAACAACCAAAACCCTAACCCTAAATTCTGAAAACAAATTTAACATTTAAGGTTGGGGTTAGGGCATATAAAAACCCTACTCCTAACTGCTGCAAATATTTTGTTATTTATAAACAAGGTAATTTGAAAATAATCCATGTACTTGGAGGCTGAAGACTACTCAGTTGATTTAGTGTAGCACGAAGTCCATGTTGAAATCCTGTGTTCATTCAAATGCTGAGAAAATCTCAAAAAGCTGCTTGAAAAAGCTCTGAAATCTCATAAAATTTGCTACAAATGACCAAAAAAAAAGAACAGCTATGTAAACTGAAAAAATTACTACGGTGAGAAAATCATGAAAAACTTGTGATAAATTGGGATTATCTCATATTACACAATTATTTGCGTATAAATTTGCAATAGAATTGCTATTTAATTGGTGAAAATTGTGAAAAAATTAGCAGGGACAATTTATTCATCGGGTTGCAATTTTTTTCAGGAAAAAATCAGTGTTTGGGCTGATTTCCAAGAAATCATAATTTCTTGCAATTTTTTCCTGATTATTGCTATTCATTTTCACCCATAGAAGATAAGCTATCTACTGATGATAGGGAATGTCATAGCAGTTCCAACTTTGAGATCCAAGTTGATGTACATCTTCCCGAAATTGGTGGGAATGATGTTCAAGTGTTATGAACCAACAATATAGATGGAGATGTTTCAGCCTTAATTAACCATTTCCAGGTAATCCTTTGGGAGTGAACCTAGATTATCTTCCCCAATCAACTCTCATGATTCAGATTGTTAGATTTTGGGTGTTGCCCTCCTAACTTGGTTTGGGTTTGTTTGCCCCTCCTAACCTCGCATAGGCTTGATTATATATGCTCTCATGCTTATTCTCCATGGTTTTCAATTTTGCTTTTTTTTATAATTTTAAAAAAAAAATATTGATTATTGTTTACAATTATTTTGCTCATACAAGCATCAAAATGAGACACTTATAAGCTCTTGCGAGAACAACCATGAGACAAATACCAGCTCCTTTCGAGCAACCACACTAGAAACCACTTATGGAAGATCAAGAGTCACAACTTAATAATCCACTTATTAAGAAACCATTTCCATAGTAGAAGCCGACTATGGAAGACCAAAACTCACAACTTAGAATTCCATATTAGATGTCTTTTTGGGATTTGAAATTGGGTCTCTACAATGAGAAATCAATACTTTAGCCAATTAAGCTCAATCCCTTGGACTTTATTTTTGAAAATTGCTTCCACTTGCCATATTTAAATGAATAAAGTGCCAAGTTCTATTTTATCAGCTGTTATTCTTATTGTATATATTGAACTGGTTTGATGTGAAAACTAATTGCTATACTATATAGTGGCACTACAGGGGCTCTACAACTTCAATCAACACTTCTAGTATGCCCAAATTGATATTAAGTCCCTTTGAAATCCTTTCTCCTTTGCATATGAGATAATGATTTGCTTCTTTTTTCAACACCTTTGTATACATTCAGCCTGTGATGCTTAATTTTGAAGTCACAAAACCTACAATTTTACATTCTCCAAGGGATTGCAAACTTTTCAAGGCTGTAAGCCTTGCTTGGCTATCCTCATCTGGTGCAGGGAATTGAACAAAATTGGCAGTGTTTACAGCACGCCAAGTTCATTCACTCTGTTTATATATGGAAGGAGAGGACCCACTCTTGCATGGGCATTTGGACCAATTCACTCTATCAAATGCAGATGGCATGGACAAATGTCCTGGCATGCTTTGCCTTTCTACTTCTCTTGAGGCAGAAAGATGAGTGTGATAACAGCAGAGCTTCAATTCTATGTGCATACTGAGTTTGCATGTTCGCTCCAATGATATGGACAATTCTGCTGTGTGCAGTTCTGCATGTGAGCCAAATTCTTCGGCAACATTTGTCCTGTGTTTATATTTGTAGTTACTCTAGATGAGATCTAGGAAAATGATCAGGCAGTTGGAACACATTGACTCTTAATCAAAGAATTACAGAAGGATCCATTCTCTACTGCCTACCAGGAAATTAACCTACACAAATTGATTGCCTCTTACCTCAATGGTGGCTTCATTGTTATGTTGCATGGGCAAGTGGGCTGGGATGTTTATCAAATAAAAGATCCTATCCCAAGATGGATAGTACCTCCAGTATGGAAATCACTCCTCTCCATAGCTAGAAAAAACTATGGAGAATCCTCTGATATGAAATGATGTGCACTGATTGTAAGAAATACCCTATCAAAGGTTTTGCAATAGGGCGTGCAAATTCATTTTACATTCCTCTTGGGAGGATAGGCACCCTGGATTTTAATTGTTTTGGTATGATTTGCCTTATATCATATTTCATTGGATGGCCTATGAGGTGCACTTTTTTGGGTTTCTTAACGCATAAGTAAATTCTTAGAGTTAAAAAGCAAAATGTTTTTTAAAGTCCTTTTGGAAACCTCTAGGTTAGTTTGGGTGTTTCTAATCCTCTCTGCAACTTACCACATCATTCCCATACTATATAAACCTATTTTAGTACTTTAGGAACTCACTCATTGAGTGAAGTTTATTCATTCTTACTTGGGTCTTATTTTTCTTATTGAGTTATTGGTTTTATTTATTATTTATAATGATTGTTATTACGAGGTTTTCTTATCATAAAATTATTTGATTTGCTCCCATTGAATTTTCACGTGTTAGTTCAAAATTTAAATAGTATATGTGCCTCCTTTGTACTAATTTGATAATATTAATTGCATTTGTTGGGGCCAAAAGAACAATAATATTTTGGAATGTGATAATATTCTTGCTTCTACTTCTGTTTTGAACATTTAGTTTCTTTCTTTTCTCTCTTTTTTCATATTAATTGCATATAAATGAACCAAAAAATTGTACAATTAGGAAATAGATGCATTGCTTTGTGGAATAATTCGAAATTGCAAATCCCTTGTTTTTTAGTGTATTCACAAATATGGAAATAATCTTTCAAAATTATTTTATCTTGCAGAGGGAACTTCAAATATGGTGGATTCATCAGTCAATAGCCCAAGACGCATGCTTTCTTTATCTAGGGAGAAAGCATTTGTCTCAATCTTGGATGATGAGAAAGATGGGAAAACTGTCTTATCAAACAAACAAGGCGCAAATACTTCAGAGGTGTATGGATTTGTAGGTTCCATCTCAACGATTGTGGTAATAGGTGTGTCAAATTCCTTCTTGAAGGCTTCTTGAGATGATTTAATGAATATCTTAGGGAGTGAACATGACTATAACCATAGTTTGCATATCAATTAAACATGTCACCTTTGTTCTTTTTTCCAAAGCAATACACATAGAGATGCCGATGCCGTTGTGTTTCTTATCATCATATGATTAAGTAGATAAAATATCTTAGGGTGTGAACAATGACCGGAACCATGATTTGCATTTCAATTATAAATGTGGCCTTTGTTCTTTTTAACCAAGCAATAAATTCTAGTTCATGTTTAGAGTATTTTCTAATGTAAACAAAACATCATTGATGTGAAGTAGAATTTATTTATTTGTTTTTAGCTGGAAAAATGAGGGATTTATTGGGACCCTTGCCCTTGGAAAAATGCCCCTATGGCCCTATTGTTTTGGACTCTGTATACATACTCGGCGATTAATCGCCGAGCAGCCGAGTAATCGCATGTTTTTTGGCTGGGCGAGTAATCTTGACTTTTACTCGCAGGAAACCCTAGCCGAGTTTTTTTACTGTTTTTTTCTGAGTACTCGCCGATTAATCTCTGTTTGCTCGCAAAATAATCGGCACAGAAAACGTAACACGTTTTTGACACGTTTTTCAAGTCGTTTTTACCTTTTCGCGGGATTTTTTACACATTTTTTCCGCGTTTTGGATGCGTTCATTTCATTTTCCGCGCTTTGCAATGTCGGCTGCGTGATTTATTTCCACGATTTGCAGTTTACATTTACCCTTTTCATTTTCCACGATTTGCAGTGTTGGCTGCGTGATTTATTTCCACGATTTGCAGTGGTGGCTGCGCGACTTGGAGTCTGCGCGATTTCCAGGTTAGTTCCTGTTCGCATTGGCTGTGCGGCGCCTGTGCCAGGTCGTGGGTATTTACTATTATCATTTTTTCAAACATATGCTAATATTAAATGAACATATGCCTGAATATTAAAATTTAAAAAATACTTCATACTTCATACTTCATACTTCATAGTATATGTTTGAAAAAATGATAATATTAAATGAACATATGCCTGGAAATGATTTAATATTTTTATTATTTTATATATATGCTTCCAAACGTTTATGTATAAAATAATAAAAATATTAAATTTTTTTATTTTTCTACATCAATTTAATATTTATTATTATTCTAAAATTAAAATTTCAAAATTTCATATATTATTTTATTATAAATTTATAATAATATCATGGGAGTCTTAATTTTTAATATTCATAATGATAAAATATTCACTTTTGTACATCATATTTAATAATTTATTATTATTTTAAAATTAAAATTCCATATATTATTTTATTATAAATTATAATATCATGACAAATAATAATATCTTTTTATATTATTATTTGCCATGATATTATTATAATTTATAATAAAATAATATATGAAATTTTAGTTTTAAAATAACAAATTACAATAAATCATAAATTTGATGTCAAAAATGATATTATTATTTACAATTTTCCCATGGTATTATTAATTTATAATAATAGAATAATATATGAAATTTTACATTTAAAAATTAAAAGAATAATAAATATTAAATCTGATATAGACAACACCAGCATGTTTACAGTTTTTCTGATGTGTGTGGAATCTGGATTGTCATTGTGCAGCTGCATCAGCATATGGATATGAGTAAAACTGTAAAAGTTTAAAGTGAAAAACTCATATCCATATGCTGATGTAGCTGCACAATGACAATCCACACACATACACACAAATTTTGTTCATCTACATAGAATAAGAGATTACTCGCCCATTTGCAAACTATGATCGAAAGTCTCAAACTTCAAAGTACTTTTATAGTGGAATATCTGCAATAAATTATTAAGAATGAAGTTTTAAATTTTAATATTAAATCTGATATAGACAACACCAGCATGTTTACAGTTTTTCTGATGTGTGTGGATTGTCATTGTGCAGCTGCATCAGCATATGGATATGAGTAAAACTGTAAAAGTTTAAAGTGAAAATTGAAAAACTCATATCCATATGTTGATGTAGCTGCACAATGACAATCCACACACATACACACAAATTTTGTTCATCTACATAGAATAAGAGATTACTCGCCCATCTGCAAACTATGATCAAAAGTCTCAAAGTACTTTTATAGTGGAATATCTGCAATAAATTATTAAATACAGTATGATAACAGATAACCTGCTGCTCCCACCTGCAAATTTGCAACAACCAACAAGGTTAGGAGTTAGGAGTTAGGACTGCAATGCCAATTTGCATACAAGTAAATTAAATCAATGTGCATCCAACAAAAAATAAAAATATAAGAATAAAAAAACTGAAATTAGAACAGATAGCATACTAAATGAAATGTCTCACTTTGATAGTTTACAACTTTATTGTTTGATAATGACTGAAATTATAAAGTTAAACAATTAGTTGATTGTTCCTTTCACTTTGTATTGGATCTGTTGCATCTTCTAATATATTTATTATTCAACTTCTAATATTGCAGGTTAATATTTAATCACAATGGCATCTGCCTCTGCATCTGGTTCAGACACAGCTGCCTCAAGCCAGGCCATTGAAAGGAGACCCCCTGGTAGCCGTGATCCCGCTTGGAAACATGGCTATTATGGGCCAGTACCAGGGAGTGTTATTTGTACTTGGTGCAAGAAGAAGATTAGTGGAGGCATCAATCGCCTCAAATACCATCTTGCTAGTATTCCTTGCCGTGATGCAAAGGCATGTAAAGAAGCCCCTGAAGAGGTGAAACGAGAGATGGCAGCTCTTCTTGCAGCACTTGATGAAAAAAAATTGGAGAGGGCAAAGACAAAAGCAGCCATACAAGAAGCCATTGCTCCTAATTTGACTGAAGATTCTGAGGTGAATATGCAAGGCATTGTGGGCTCTAGTCGCGGTCCACGTATACGTACCCCATCCACTTCATCCACTTCAAATAAATTCCAGTTTTTTGTCCCTAGAAATGTTCAAGGATCACAACCTTCATTGGAAGGTACTGGGTGGAATAGGGAGGTGCACAAAGAAGCAGACAAGGCTTGTGCAAATTTTTGGTTTTATAATAACCTTCCCTTCAATGTGGCAAGGAGTCCATATTGGGAGTGTTTGGTGACAGCATTGACAGTTGCAGGGAAAGGGTACAAGGCCCCTAGTCCAAGAGATTTAAGTGGCAGGTTACTTGAAGATGCTATTGTAGATGCAAATGGAATTGTGGAAGCTGAAAAGAAGAAATGGCAAAAGTATGGATGCTCAATTCTTTCAGATGGCTGGACAGATGGAAGAAACCGCACTCTTATCAATTTTATAGTGGCTTCAAATGGTGCGTTGGTTTTTCTAAAGTCAATTGATGCCTCCAACATAATAAAGAATGCAGAAAATTTGAGTTTGATGTTGGAGCGGGTTGTTTTAGAGGTGGGCATAGAAAATGTTGTCCAAGTTGTTACTGACAATGCGGCGGCATATGTGGCAGCTGGTAGATTGCTTCAAGCAAGGCATCCAACACTTTTTTGGACCCCTTGTGGAGCTCATTGCCTTGACCTTCTTTTGGAGGACATAGGAAAAATTGATTGGGTGAAACCAATTGTAGAACAAGCAAGAGACATAACAAAATATATATATAATCACCCATGGGTTCTTCAATTGATGAGAGATCACACCAAGGGGAAAGAGCTTGTGCGATCGGGTGCTACAAGGTTTGCAACTAATTTTCTAACGTTGCAAAGTATCACTAGTTTATTGACTTCCTTGAAGCAGATGTTTGTGAGTCAACCATGGGTAGACTCAACTTACTCAAAGAAGGCTGATGGAGAAAAGATTGTAGCAATAATCTTTGATGGTCAATTTGCAACTAGAGCATTAGAGATTGTCAAGGTAACTTAAACTCTAATGAATTTTCAGATTTAATCCTTTATTCTTAATTTAAAATTCTATAAGTATTTTGTTTCCTTGTAAGGTGTAATTTAAATTTAGTTCTACTTTGTACTTTATAGGTGACTGAGCCATTGGTGAGGGTTTTGCGCTTGGTGGATGGTGAGAAAAATGTGATGGGATATCTTTATGAAGCAATGGATAGGGCCAAAGAGGCCATCCAACACTATTACATGGGGGATGCAAATAGATTTACCCCTATTTGGGAGATCATTGATCGAAGGTGGAACAATCAACTCCACCAACCCATTCATGCAGCGGGGTACTTTCTCAACCCCAAATTCTACTTCTCTGATGGCTTCACGGATGCTAATGGAGAGGTTATGGAGGGCCTATTCACATGTATTGACAGGATGACACCTTTACCTGAAGTGAAAGACCTCATCCTTATAGAGTTGCAACAATATAAGGCAGCTAGGGGGCCTTTGTTTTCTTCCACATTATGTGAACGAGGAAGAGAGATCCAAACACCAAGTAAGAAAAAGTGAAGCCTTTATCTTGCAAGTTATGAATTACAATTATTATTACTCATTAGTTATTAACTTATTACAATATTGTTTATCAATATTTACAAAAACTTGAATATCTTATTTGTAGGTTCTTGGTGGGATGATTGGGGTGGAAGAACTCCAAATTTGCAAAGGCTAGCCCTCCGAATTTTGTCTCAACCTTGTAGTGCTTCTGGCTGTGAACGAAACTGGAGTTTGTTTGATTCCATTCACACGAAGAAGCGTAACAAGTTGACTCAACAACGCCTCAATGATCTTGTTTTTGTGCAATATAATCTTCGGCTTCGCACAAGAAAGGTGCAGGACTTTTCAGATGAGCTCATTGATTTGGATGACATTGATCCATACAGTGATTGGACCGTACAGGATGATGAGGCCTCCTTGTTTACAGAGGATGAGATTGCTGATTTCGAGAGGCAAGCTATGGAGGATTTGCCTGCAGTAGAAGTAGGGGAGATTGGATTGGATGACATTGATGTGGTGGAGGAGGAGCCACTGCCACCTACCAGCATGGTGGAGCCACTGCCACAATCTTCTACGGCAAGCAGGGAGCCAGAATCGAGTGCAAGGACCATACCCTCTACCTCCCAATTTTTCACTAGGTTGGGGAAGAGGAAATTGTAATTGCCTAGATATGAAATTTATGATGATGATTTTCAAATACAATCATCATAAATTCATTATAGTTATTACCAGTTTCACTATGTGGCTTCGTTTAATGATGCCATTTTGTAATCCATATGTATTGAACTATGAAATTTAATATAAAACACTCCCTCATGGTTTTTAGACTCATTTGATGCATTTTGTAATTGAATTTTGCAAAAAAAAGTGTTTTCATGAGAAATTTTGCTACTTTTTAAGTTGTCGAGTATTTGCCGAGTCAAAATTTTTGGGCTTGCCGAGTACTCTCCGAGTCCGAGTATGTAAACTATGGTTTTGGACATATGACCAAGTTGCGAAAAAAACTTTACCATTTGCTAGCTAAAAACAAAAAACTGTTATCTTCCCTAGCCTTGTTGGCCTCTAATGAACTAATAGAATATACAAAATACATATTTTGAACTACTAAAAGTCAAATCTAGTAGAATATGCAAGTTACAAAATTTACAATGGGACAATTAAAAGACACAAATAAAACAATGGTGGGATGGGGATTACACCTAGTGATTGTAACTTCCCTTTAGGGATCTCCAACCCAAACCCATGTTAGGTTCAGATGCCATTTCTTCAACCACCTCCACTTTTGGCTGGGTTGGTTCCTCAATTTCCACTTTTTGTTGTGGCTCCTATTGTTGATGAATTATTATCCTTGTCATGATTCTACCATTATCTTCCAAGCACCTTTAGGCAAGCACAATCTTCATAGTGCCTCTTTTTTATTTGTTACCTTCTTGGTCTCTTTTTCCTCTCCCTTTGCCTCAAGGGGTTTTTTCCCTTCAAGTTGATGGTAGCTCCTCCTTTCTTTTGTTCCGTTTGGGCATGTTGTCATGAACCACTAACACAGTGAATTTGCCATTTAAACTTTTCATCAAAGCCCCCACTCTTTGTAGCTCCAAGGCAGATTTATATTTACCCTTAAGGGTCTCAAAAGGTCTGGTTTCTTCACCACACATTCACTATGAGAAGTCAGGGTACTTTTGGTTGTAGATAGGGTATGGTTGGAGACTAGCCAAGATCAATTTTTGTTTTCTATCTACTTATATCTTGCATTTTGTCAACTGCCATGAAAATTGTTTAATGATCCTTCAATGCTTCAATTTTTTTTCTAGCTTTTTTAATTTTGCTTGTAAATCCTTGGCACTCACCAAATCCACTTGTTATGTAGGTATTGGCCCTTGTAGCACAAAAGATTTGCCTTGCTAAGACTCCCACATCACTACAAGGTCCTTTGTGTTAGGAAGAAAATTACCTTGCAGCAACATTTGAACCGTCCTCACATACGATTGATCATCCATAATCATCCGCACTAATTTCTATTGGAAGTAGTATACAAAAAAATATTTCATGTGTATAAATCCACACCCTTCAACCCATAAATCCTCCTCTAGGATGCCACAACCTAGGTCCATGTTGTTCCTCTCTTCTATTTTGAAGATAATTCACAATCTTTTGTGAGAAAGTGGGCCATAAAATGGTATTTCCTATTTGACTTTGCTTACTCTTGCCATTGCTACCTACTTTGTGACTGAACTTAGATTTTCAAGCTATATTGAACATGCAAGGGAGAAGATGAGTTGATGATAAGTGTTTGACATGATCTAGACAGCCCACACTTGTCTCTTGACACACTACCCTATTGTTAGCGTAGGCTTTTATTTTCCTTATATTTTGGTACATTTATTTTTCTACACATATTTAAGCTTGCTTAGGTTATTTTAGATGGTATTTTTGAGGGTAGAGGGCATCTTCTATAAGACGTGTATAACTCCCACCAATTATTGGTAGTTGGTGTCACTTGTTCCCTTGGATGTATATACCACCTCTCTTAACTATTTATTTGTCTTTTCCCAAGTAGATGTAACCATTTGTTTGACATCTTCCCTATGTTCCATGGCGTTTTCGGGATGGGGATGGCCGGACGATAGGGGATGTGTTTCGGGGATGACAGTCCGAGGGCCATTTTTGGGGACGGCAATATATATGAAATATATATATACAGAAAGAGAGAGAGAGAGAGAGAGAGAGAGAGAGAGAGAGAGAGAGAGAGATCTACAAGTTAATAACACCAGTATAACAGCAGCAATATAACATGACAATGTTAAAATGATGTTGGATGATGTCTACATGAGCCTGCATGTCAACCACATTCCAAAAAGAAATTATTTGTTTGTACTTCTCACACAATACCACACTGTACTAGACTATGGAAAATTTGCAATTGATAATAATAACTGACTCTAATATCATATCAAGAATTTTGAAGTTTTTTGCTTCTTTGAACAATGAAACATTCAAATAAGAACTCCAAATTATTTCTGTTAATATTAACTGTTATATAATTTATATCATTAACTATGAATCTGAACCATGATATATTTATTGCTGTTATACTATAGTTGTTGCTGTTATGGTGCTGTCATGATTAATTTAATTGTTGTTAAATTGCTGTTATAGTGCTGTCATGATATATTTATTGCTGTTGTTATAATGCTGTCATGTTACATTGCTGTTATAATGCTATCATGATATATTTAACAGTCTTTTTTTAATGTTATGAACATTTATTTTTAAAAACATTATTAAAAATTGTTTTTCAATAGGGGATGATTGGCCGTCCCCAGGATGGTTAGGGGATGTCTAGGATGTCCTTGACTGCCTTGGGGATGGTCAAACATCCCCTATGTGTTTCTTGTCGTCCTCAATTTTGGGGATGCATTTTGGGATACTTTCACATTTTTGGTGATTTGGGGGGGGACGGCTAGGGGATGTCTAGGGGACGTCCCCCATCTCTGAAATGCCTTAGGGGACGGGGATGGGAGTTTGAGGGGTGGGGACGCATCCTTGTGTAACACATCTTCCTAGATGCAACTCTTGCCTATCTAGTAGTTGGAGTTACTCTTATTGATTGTATTTGCCTCACTTCTCTCTATATACTTTACTCTTCACTCATTTTAGTTGATGGAGAGTGAGCTTCCTTTATGGTGTTTGCATATTTCTTGTATTACTAGTAACTAGCCTTGTTTTGCTATATTGATTCTAGGATCATTTGTTAAACAGTTCTATTATATCTTATCCTACTCTAAGTCTTGAATAGTTTATCGCTTATTTGCAAAACTTAACATGGTATCAGAGCCATTGGTGTTGAGAGAAGTTAATTAGTTTCTAGATTTTGAAAGATAAATGAGTTTTGTTATTTTGGATGTAGGCTAATTTTTGGCATACCGTGCATCATTTTTGGCTACACTATTATGTTTGGAAGGCTTGAGAAGGTTAGATTAGGCTTTCATTTTGCCTAAATCAAACTTTGGGAAGCTAATCTACAACTGGGCGTTCTTTGTGTTTAACTTTAAAGATTTAACTTTATCGTTATTTTAATAAAAGAACTATATAGGCCCAATAATAAAGTGAAAGTGTTTTATTTAATTAAATGGGACCTTTTTGGACTGAAATAAAAGTGATTTTTAATTTAAATCAGAAAGGCAAAAGGGGGGCGTGGCTTTTGGGGAGTGATATGAAATCTTTTTTGGGAGGAGTTCATTTCTTATGTTGATTTTGGTACGCTGAATATCTTCATTGTTGGAGGAGCTATTTCTTTAGGAGGGTTTGTGACGACAAAATCCCTTGCAGGCAACATCTTCTACGTTGGTGAAAAATCCAATCTAGGAGATTTGTGGTGACTTCCATTCAGGAATCACAACTGGGCTGTATTGTTGGAGTTTTGGAGGATTTTAGGTCTGAATATTTGAAGTATTTGTTGTAGAACAAACAGAAAAGTGGTGGCATTAATTCTAAATCAATAATCTTTTCCTTTTGCTGGTCGAGCTATTCCTAGACAGGCCATACCCCTTTTCTAAGCATTTGCAGACTTGTATGGTGTTTATTAATCACATTGTAATCATCAGCTGAGTTTGAGGGGGTCAAACAAAGACATTTATTGCAGACTGAGTAGTGTTGAGGGCAGTTTATTGCTTTTCCAGCCTTCTATAGAGTTCATACCACTTCCAGCAGGGACGTGGGAGCTGCTGCAGTTAGGCATCTAGGGTTTTGTGCTTATTCCACTCACTATTGGTGGTGTCCAGCTCTCTATTCTTGCCCAGCAGACTTCCAAAGTGAACCGAGCTGTTTCTAGGATTTGGTGACCACATTTTGAAGGCTCTGTTTTGCTGTCGCTGAATTTATTGCAGACCTGTACATGAACAGCAGTACTGGGTATGTTGAAACGTTGTCTATTTAATAAAAAATCCATCTGAATGCTGGTGTGAAGTTCAATACTTATTTGTAATGCATTGTCTATTATGGTTAGCATTTCATTTGAAAGAAGTTATGCGTTAAATTATTGCTAGTATAGCTGCAATCTTTCTGTGTAAACTGTCCTTTGCATTCAACACATTCATACACCAAACTACAAGAGTAAACTCAGAAAAACTGAAAAAAAAAGGGCTAGACACTACAAATGCCCTTTAACATAGAATATGCAACATGCCAACAAGTTGGAGTGGCCTAATCCTCGACTACCTAGCTAAAACCATTAATATCGCACCACACTCAACAAAGATTGACAAAACTATCACAACAAGGCACCTACAACTCAACAACACATGCATTATAAAAGGGAGATATGATCATGATAATTTGCCATCAATTTGGCATTGGATTGCTGCAATGTTGTCAGCCAGCCAACAACCTATTTCATGCCCCCCGCTCCATCCAGGTCTTTGACAATCTTTGCATCTGCAACCTAAGTCACAAGGTTCAAATTCGAGTTCGAGTTCGGCAACATTAAAATTCAGATGAAGTTCAGCAAGGAAAAATTCAAAAAAAAAAAATGGTATTAAATTTGCTTATATAAGTTTAATTTTTTTTAAATATAAGTAATATATCCACAAAGTTGCAAAATAGTTTAACATTGCTAAATACATTTGAAATCATTATAAAAAGATGACACATTTACAAAATATAAACTGGAAGAAACATGTGAAATCATGATTGCAAATATGTTCTTTTGTCAAAAAGGTACAATAAGTGTCAAGACTTTAGAACTTCAAAAAAGCTCCTAGTCATCAAGAGCACTTGGCTGAGATGATGTAGCATCATCATTTGTATCACTACTCAATTCTTATCTAAAAAGTCAAGCTCATTTGCCATTGGTACTACTATGTCTTCAGGAATTTGTTGTTGTGAAGAAGTCATTTGCTTATTTGTTCATGAACAATTTTAAATTGTTGTGAACATAGACAAGATTTCCCAACTTTCCAGACAACGACTTATTCCTCTTTTTGGAATGGATGTGATCAAAGCAACTTCGGTTCCTATCACAAGCTGATGAACTTGCTCTTCGACTCAATATTCGAATAACAAAATGTTGTAGCTCAGGAGTTTGTGCTCCATAGGTCATCTACCATCTATACTCAGGTACATCAATTTGTGCCATGTCATGTTTGGCTGCCGACATTCCAAACATCTCTTCTGCTCTCTTGTATCTCCAACATTGATCTCTGCTTAGTGTTGCAATTGCTGGATTTGATTCAAACCTGTCAACGGCTTCTAAAAGCCCTGCCATAATTTCACAATCCCCTCCTCTATCAATATGAAATAACTTAGGCTCCAAATAGCAAGTTGCTCCATGTAAAGATGTGTGCACCATGTTCTATTTGCAATCAACTCTCTCCCATATCTCCATATACTATGCTTCTACATTATTTAGTACTTTTTGAATAGCTTCCTCACAATGGTCCATGTTTTCATAAAGCATGCCAAGGCAATGATTTTCACCATCAACCACACAAAGCACGTCAACAATTGGTTCACATACATTCAAAACCTTTACTCCACTTTCCCAAAAATTGCTGCTTAAAATGATTTTCTCTATGTTATTCCCCTTAGGTCCTTTAGAAAGCGCTGAATTTTCCCACTCATTGGAACAAATAACAGCCTTCAAAGCTGCTTTCTCTTCAACCACTCTTTTCAAAGTGTTATAAAATGAAACAAATCTTGTGTCACAAGGCCTCAACAATTCCCTAGATGCATGCTACCTATAAAGACTCAATGTGAGACAATGATTTCATATGAAATTTGCAATTGCTCTCCCTCTATGAATTGCTTCATGTACCCATGGGAATTTAGCCAAGTCATGAAGCAACAAATCCAGACAATGGGCTGCACATGGGCTCCAATATGATTGTGAGTACTTCTCTACAATCAGCTTCCCAACTCCCACACAATTATTTTGCACTATCAGCTACACTTGAACCACATTTTCCACCCCTACTTCAAGAATGGATTCCTCCAATATTTGAAAAATATAATCTGAAGTTTTCTGTTGGTACATGGTGTCAATCACCTTCAAGAACATGCTTTTAGGACAAGCCACCAAAACATTAATCAATGGCCTTTGACATACATTTAACCATCCATTACTCAATATAGTGCAACTTGTTGCCTTCCAAGAGGCTTTGACCTCAACTAATTTCTTAGTCACTCTATCTTTTGACCTTTGCAAAAGAGTTGTCCTAAAAGCCTCTGAAGAGGGAGGTGTGTACCCTTTGCCAAACTCTGCAGCTTTTTGAATTGCATTACGAAAATGTAGATTTCTAGCTACATTGAATGAAAGAGTACTTAAATAAAAAAATGTAGTTAATGCATCGTCCATCTATTGTTTCTCTAATGGTTTCCAAAAACCTTTCAATGTTCCACTTTCTTTTGATACCTCTATGGCCTTGGGTAGACTAGAAGAGGAAGACATGACATGTGAATCTAGATACATCCTCTTCAATTCTCTGTTTCTTTTGTGCCTTCATCTTTCCTACTATTGAAGAGGAATGCTCTTTCTTTAAAATAGCTCTAAGTTTTGGAGTCACAACTAGACATGCAGTAACACCTCCACTTGCACCCGCTATTATACCAAACAAGTGGTCCATTACCCTTGTTAAACTCCCAATAAAAGTTTTTCGGCACTTGTTACAATTGATGTTAATGTCATTGTGGGTCACATGCTTCCATGCCTCGAAAGTTGATTTGTTCGAAGCCATTAAATTACAATCTGCATGTTTCAAAAGAAAAAAAAAATTTAATATGTAAAACATTAACTAAACTTTATTTAAAAAACATTAAAACAAAATATATTAAATTTTTATTTTTAACTCTAAAAAACAAAATAACTCAATTTATAAATTTATAAATATATTAATTTTAAAATAAAACAATATTATATTAAATATTTGAAATAATATATTTGTTAAATTTAAATTAAATATGTTAAATTTTAGCATATTTGCTGAACTTATTTTAAATATTTAATTTTAAATTTGTTGAATTATATTAATATATAAATTGTTTAAAAACTAATTCAATTATTTTAAATATGGTATTCTAATTTATCGATGATAATACTAAAAAATAAAAGCAATAAAAATAATAAAATAATATTAAATTTAATTATAATAAATGTTTAATCTTTTTAATAACAATTTAACATAAATAAAATAATATTCATAAAATTTTACTAACATATATTAAAAATTCAAAATACATCTAATCCATTATAATATTATAATTTATATATTTATTAATATATTAATCTATGATTATATGTTTAATTTTTTAATATTATCAGTTTAATAATATAAAAGAAAAATTAAAATTAAACATATAAATTTATGATAGTTTAATAAAAAATACTCAAATAAAATGAATGCCTTACGCAAAACATTTAAAACCTAAATAAAAATGTTTGCGCCTACCTGGACATAGTATAGTGTGCAATTTGAGGAGGAAATAAAGAATCGTTTCTAGCAACAGGTGTGGTGCAGTGCGGAAAATTTGGAATCGTGGTGGCAAAAACAGGTGTGGCGTGGCATAAACAGTCACGGCTCGACACGGAAATTCAGAGTTGCGGCAGCAAAAACTGGAGTTGCAGCATAGCAGAGATAAACTGGAGTTGTAGTCAAGCTTCCTTCATGCCTCCCAAAACACTAAAATTGAAACCCACGACTCAGTCGATTTTTTTTATCAATCACGATTCAATATTCACTCTGTGTGTTTGATCTGATGAAGCGCAACATTTTATTAAATAAAACTCGTCGAAACCCAAAAAAGCGCTTTTTGAAAACAGTACAAACGCTTTTTGAAAATGTTTATAGTGGAAAACATGACCCTATGAATATTATGGAAAATTTCAACGAATTTAATCAAAAAATTACAAGTTTACCAAAATCCGAATTCCATGCTTGAAATTCAACGAACTATGCGACAAAGCCTACAACCAGATGGTTCATCAGTAACATTTGTCGAACCAAAACTGATCTACATGAATAATCATAAAGTTGTTAAGATTTGAATGAAAAACAAAAGTAACAAATTCTTATCAACTTATAATGCAAAAAACATTTATTTCATTATATTTACTTTAATTTTTAATTAGAACAACAACATTCAAGCTTGTTGGAAAGGTGTGTTGTAGACGTTGCATAATGACATTGTAATGTAGCTATTAGAAGTATAATGAAGAATGAAAAATGAATGCACTTGCATTCAAGCGCACTTCCTAGAGCACACTGCTCAAAGGGAAGGCTCACTGCCTTACATAAAGTAATCAGATTAAATCCATCTGATGAAGTTGAACTGAGAAAATAGCTTCTACAAAAGCCTTATTACAGTTCCAGTTAGGCGCACAAAAACTTTTACACTCTTCCACACTCTACTCAACCTTCTTCTCACTCTGCTCTGCTCTTGAATGATTTGACTTTTATTTGCACATGTACACCTCTTGCACACACTAAGCATTGCCTCTAAATGAGGAAAACAAACACATATATATCCGCTACACGGATTTACATCCACTATTCAGTCGGCCTCAAATAAAGAATAAATTACATCTATCGGCCTCAATACATGAATAAATTTCAATGCGCACCAACACAAGTTGGTCACAACATAGTGAGGACCCAAACAAACACCTTCAAACATGCCAAACAATAAAATATTAATCTTCATGGATCCGCAACACGCTAACACCATCATGTCGGCCAAGAACATGAAAATTCGAGCACACATCGGAAAAATTTCCGATCACGAACACTCCGATCAATGTGGACGTACAACAAGGATAGAGTACGATCTATACTCATCCATGAACGTCACAGGTACATGCGCAACACATGAAATTACCGGAATTTCATCCACTCCATCCAAGAACACCATCTACAAAAATTGAATAACTGTAGGAACACAAATCTTCATAACTTCCACAAATCTTGATGCGAACCTTTGAAACTTTCGGACAACATACTAGAAAGCTTCAGCAACAAACCCTTTGAAGCGCACCTTCAGGTCTTCAACGCACAAAACTTTCCAATATTCTGACCTTCTCAGCTTCACTGGCTGCCAGCAATATTATTTTTACAATTTTCTCAATATCCTCGACATATACAGCCTTAAGCATCATCAATGCTAATAGTGTTGACATCAATGACAACAACATATCAACAATGCAACCACAACATCCAACAATCTCCCCCTTTGGCATTGATGGCAACACATGATGTGAAAAATAATGCCACCAACCCAATTAGCTGTTCTCCAACAATCTCCCCCTGAGATTGTGCACTCTTTCCTGTTTCCTTTTTCTCCCATGTTTTTCACATTGCTCTTCTCTCCCCCTTTGACATCAATGGCAAAGGTACACATGCTCTAATCACAAGTTTGAATCATTTGACTACTCCCCCTGAGTAGCAGCCACCACAACATCAATCCGGAATAAGATATGGTTATGAATTCATGGGCTGATGCAAAGACCTACATCTTAGTTCTGATTAGGAGGGGAAATCACCCCTAACTTGCCTTTGAGGTACTCAAAAGTATCCTTACGCAACGACTTAGTAAAGATGTCTACAATTTGCTCCTTGGTAGGCATATACTCTAGTCTAACTTCTTTGTCACTCACTTTATCTCTCAGAAAGTGATATTTGATGGATATATGCTTTGTCTTTGAATGCAGCACTGGATTCTTGGAAATATTAATGGCACTTGAATTGTCACATATATGGCAATTGGTTCTTCATACTCAATTCTGACATCTCTCAACATTTGCTTCATCCACAATACTTGGGTACAACTGTTTGCAGCAACAATATATTCTGCCTCAGCAGTAGACAATGAAATGGAATTTCGCTTTTTGCTTAGCCAAGATACCAATTTCTTCCCTAAGAAGAATGCACCGCCACTAGTACTCATCCTGTCATCCACATCTTCTGCCCAATCAGCATCAGTGAAAAGATTCAGGGTAAGATCATCATCCCTAGGATACCAAAGACCAAGATCAACTGTCCCTTTCAGGTATCTGAAAATTCTTTTCACAACAGTTACATGAGACTCTTTAGGATCAGCTTGAAATCTAGCAACCATGCATACAACATTCATTATATCTGGCTTGGTCTAAGTCAAATAGAGTAATCCACAAATCATTGACCTATATCTTGTCTGATTTGCTTTAGGAGAATCATCATTCTGTGTAAGTTTGCATCCAATTATCATAGGTGTACCAACTGGCTTTGAATCTTCCATGCCAAAAATTTTCAGTAACTCTTTCACATACTTAGACTAAGATATGAAGATTCCATCATCTAACTGAGTGATTTGCAATCCTAAAAATAATTTCAACTCTCCTATCATTGACATTTCAAACTCACTTTTCATTTCATCAGCAAACTTCATACACAAATCATCATGACCTTCAAAAATAATGTCATCAATAAAGACTTCAATGATCAATTCTTTATTCTGATCCAACTTGAAATACAGATTGCTGTCAGCAGTACCTTTATTGAATCCAATCTTCAATAGGTATTTATCCAATCTATCATACCAAGCTCTAAGAGCTTGCTTAAGTCCATATAGAGCTTTTTTCAATTGGCATACCATGTCTTTTTCATCAGTCAATTGAAATCCATCTGGTTGTTCAACATAGACTTCTTCTAGCTCACCATTCAGAAATGCCGACTTTACATCCATTTGATAGACTTTATAATTCTTGAAAGCAGCATAAGCAAGAAATAATCTTACCGCTTCAGTTCTAGCAACAGGGGCAAAAGTTTCTTCAAAATCAATGCCTTTCATCTGTGAGTACCCTTTGCAAACTAGTCTTGCTTTGTTTCTGACCACTTCACCTTGCTCATTCAGCTTATTTCAGAACACCCACTTGGTTCCAATCACATTTTTGTTCTGAGGTCTAGGAACAAGATCCCATGTATCATTCTTCTCTATCTGCATTAGTTCTTCTTTCATGGCTTCCATCCAATGTTCATCTTTGCATGCTTCATTGATATTGCTAGGCTCAGCTTTGGAAATTAGACAGTACTCTTCCAAGATTCTTCTTCTAGTTTGCACACCTTTGCTTTTGTCTCCTATGATCTGATTGTCAGAGTGATTTCTCCTTACATACTTGGGAGTTTTAGGATTTTCTCTGACTTCTTGTTCTTGTGTTCTTTCTTCTGCACTTGTGCTAGTCTCTGCCTCTTGATTCCCTTGGTTCATCGAAACAATCTGAAGTTGATTCTGTGTCTGAACATCATTGTTAGTATTATCATTTTGATCATCTGAATCATATCCACAATATCTGGATGGTCTAACAATATCTTCATCAACTTTGACATTTGCACTTTCAACCATTTTCTTTAACCTCTTATTAAAGCATCGGTAAGCTTTACTTTTAGTAGAGTAACCCAAAAAGATTCCTTCATCACTTCTAACATCAAACTTGCCTATATCATCATCTCTCTTGATGTAGCATTTGCTTCCAATTTTTTTGAAATACTCGACAGTAGGCTTATAACCAAACCATAGCTCAAAAGGTATCTTACTAGAATTACTGTTGACATACACCTTGTTAATGATATACATAGTAGTACTTACAGCTTCTCTCCAGTAGAAATGAGGAACATTTGCTTCCAGCATCATGGTTTTAGCAGTGTCTAGAATGGTTCTATTTTTTCTTTCAACAACTCCATTTTGTTGAGGGGTCAGGGGAGCAGATAACTGTCTTTGGATTCCATGCTCTTCACAGAAAGAATTGAATTCCCGGGAAGTGAATTCACCACCTCTGTTTGATCTTAAACATTTGATCTTTTGACCTATCTCATTCTCTACCATAGCTTTGAAACTTTTGAACTTTTCTAATGCTTCATGTTTTTCTCTTAAGAAAGCAACCCATATCATTCTAGAATAATCATCAATGAGCAACACAAAATACCTTTCACCTTGTAGACTTTTGATTCTGGATAGACCGCATAGATCAATATGTATCAAATCCAGTACTCTATTAGAGCTATACTGTTTGCTCCGGAAATAATTTCTTGTCTCCTTTCCCATCTGACATTCCTTGCACATAGTGTCAGTAGGCTTCACTAACTTAGGAAGATCTCTAACTGCTTGAGTAGTGCTTATCTCGATAGTTCACATAACACAACCTCCTATTCCATAACCAACTTACATCAATCTGAGCAATTAAGCAACTTTCACTAGCAACACTCAAATGAAAGATATTACCTTTTGTCTTTGTACCTGAAGCAATCATATTTACAAAACTTCCCCTTATTCTGCACTTACCATCCTTGAATTGAAGATTGTAACCCTTGTCTACCATCTGTCTAACACTTAACAAGTTATGCTTTAAGCCTTCTACAGAAAGAACATCATCAATATTATGCTTACCACCAAAAGAAATAGTGCTTTTGCCATGAATTACACTAGAAGTGTTGTCTACAAATCTTACAACACCACCATCATAGTTTTCCAAGCTTACAAACTTGCTTTTGTCACCAGTCATATGATGTGAGCATCCGCTGTCAATTACCCACTCATCTTTTTCTTCAATTTTTGCTGCAAGAGCTTTCTCAACATTCACATTACTAGTAGATTCAGTGGACACCTGACCATTTTCTTTGATAGCAATAAATACCCATTCATCTTCATTTCCGGTTTCTTTATCAGATTCTTCATCAGTTACACCTTCAGCGTAATAACATTTCCTTTGAAATCTAGTCTTCTCAAGTTTGTACTTAGAAACTCTTTCAGGACATCTAGATGCAAAATGACCTATTTTACTGCAAGAAAAACATTTAATAAGTAACTTTCCTTTGTACTTACCATGACCTCTGGCTTCTCTTTTCACAATCAATGCTTCCAGTTCTTTTAATTCTCTTTCTTAATCTTTAATCTTTTTCATTTCATCTTCATATTTGAATGTCCTTTTGGAACTCTCACCCGGATTGTATCTCTGTTGGATTTTTCCGGATACTGTAGCTTTGAATACAGATTCAGTCTTAGGAGCAAATTCACTCAACTCAAATGCAACAAGTTTTCCAATCAGCATGTCTCTTGTAATATTTGTCACTGACCTGAGTTCATCAATAGCATGAGCTCTTGTTTTGTAGGAGGGAGGCACAAATCTAAGTATCTTAGCCACAACTTCTTCATCATACAAGGTTCCACCAGCACATCTAATGTTCATCACCAGTTCATTTATCTTTTGAGAAAAAGAGAGGATATTCTCATCTTCAAGTCTTCCCATTTGCCTTTTAGACTTTGTAGCTTAGCATTTTTCACTAGCAGTCTTCAATCCTAACACATTTGTCATCTCCAAATTTGTCAAAGCACTCAACAATGCTTCAATAGCCCCAGTATTAGCTTCTGCTTGCTTGATCTCATCTTCAGAGGACGGACCATTATGAGGAATAGTATATGCACTTTGTGTCATCTTCCAGAAAGGTTCTCCAATGCACTTCAAATGATACTCCATTCTGACTTTCCATAAGGAGTAGTTTGTACCAGCGAATCTAGGACTATCCTTGTATGATGCCATCTCGGATCACCTCAAGCTGTTAGGCTTCTTCAAAGGAACTAGCTCTGATACCAATTGTTGGCAAAACAAGGATAGACAACTGAGAGGGAGGGGGGGGGAGGTGAATCAGTTGTTGCCAAAATCAAACTTATACGACATTAATCAACCTTAAATCTCAAATCTGATAAATAACAGTGCAAGCATAAATCAATAACACATCAGAGACACATAAACACCAAGATTTTATACGTGGAAACCCTGTTAGGGGAAAAACCACGATGGATGTTAGTCCACAAGATTATACCCTATTAGAAGTATAATGAAGAATGAAAAAGGAATGCACTTGCATTCAGGCGCACTTCCTAGAGCACACTGCTCAAAGGGAAGGCTCACTGCTTTACATAAAGTAATCAGATTAAATCCATCTGATGAAGTTGAACTGAGAAAATAGCTTCTACAAAAGCCTAATTACAGTTCCAGTTAGGTGCACAAAAACTTCTACACATTTTTCCACACTCTGCTCAACCTTCTTCACACTCTGCTCTGCTCTTGAATGATTTGACCTTTATTCGCACATGTACACCTCTTGCACACACTGAGCATTGCCTCTAAATGAGGAAAACAAACACTTATATATATCCGCTACACAGATTTACATCCACTATTCAATCGGCTTCAAATAAAGAATAAATTACAACTGTCGGCCTCAATACATGAATAAATTTCAATGTGCACCAATACAAGTCGGTCACAACATAGTGAGGACCCAAACAAACACCTTCAAACATGCCAAACAATAAAATATTAATCTTCATGGATCCGCAACACGCTAACACCATCATGTCGGCCAAGAACATGAAAACTCGAGCACACATCGGAAAAATTTCCAATCACGAACACTTCGATCAATGCGAACGTACAATAAGGATAGAGTACGATCTATACTTATCCATGAACGTCATAGGTACATGCACAACACATGAAATTACCAGAATTTCATCTGCTCCACCATCTACAGAAACTGAATAACTGTAGGAACACAAATCTTCATAACTTTCACAAATCTTGATGCGAACCTTTGAAACTTTCGGACAACATACTAGAAATCTTCAGCAACAAACCCTTTGAAGCGCACCTTCAGATCTTCAATGTACAGAACTTTCCAACATTCTGACCTTCTCAGCTTCACTGGCTGCTAGCAATATTATTTTTACAATTTTCTCAATATCCTCGACGTATATAGCCTTAAGCATCATCAATGCTAATAGTGTTGACATCAATGACAACCACATATCATCAATGCAACCACAACATCCAACATTGTGCACCTTGTGTAATATCATTAAATGTTGTTGTAAGTTTTGGCTCACATGGAAGGGGATGCCACAGTTGGCATTTAGGTAGATTTCTCCTAGTGCAATTGCAATAGTTTGGGGGGTCACAAGAGTACACACAATGGGACAAGGCATTAGAAGGTGAAAGGTCACACTTGGGCGCTTGGGTCAAATCGCACAAGGAAACCACATGGGAAGTCTTGGAATGTGAAGAGACTCTTGGGGTAGGTCAAATTTCACACATTGGTGCCATATTGGGAGAATCCATGGTTTGTGGTTTTGGAAGCCATTGTTGATTTCTTGTTTGTTCCTTGTCTAGAAATGGAGTGCTTGGGCTAGATATATATTGTGTTATGTGTGTGTATGTTTTATCATATTACTGATTTAAGACTATTATGTTGCTCCTCTATTGAGATTATTAATAATTATCTAACAAAGCTAAGCCATTCAAGAGATAGATATGACACCATTGTTGATCACGTGAGTGATGAAGCCATCTATTGTAATGTAGATATTTCTTGTATTATCATGTGTGCACATTATGGATTTTTGAACTTCACAATTTTGTCTTTGATTTTTTTGGGAGCAAATGACATACATTTGATTGAATCTTAATTGTGTTTTATCCCATGCCATGATTGAAGAGATTCATTGCCCAACACAAAACACATAAATTTCAAAACAAACTTCAATGATGTGGAATTTGTGATGTTGAAGGTCATTTTTAACAAAGAAGCCAAGACAATGCTGCTGTTGCTTGATTTGGTAGTTTCCATGTTCTCTTTTGAGCTTGAAACCATGGGTTACAAATGTGTGAAGAGGTTAACAATTGCCAAGATGGAACAAAAATAACAAACCACAATAGTAGAATAGAATCATGGGATGATAGGGCGACATTTTAAAGAAAAAAGATTTTAAGAAGATAGCAAGGATACTATCTTTGGAAGGAAAGCTTCATATGGTGCCTACTTTGCTTGTGAATGACTTGTGGCATATGAAAAAATGAGGGAGTAATGTTGACATCTTGTGAGGGGGTGTGATGAGCTAATGTTGCATTTTAAAAGTGATTTAAGAAATAATAGCACATCCCCCTTCAGTAAGTAGTGGCTCTACATTGTTCCAATGGTTTTGAGATGATTTTACTAGAGTCCACCTTGTGAATAGTCAATTTTCTTGAAACTTTGTTAGTTTTTGATAACATTGGGTTAATGAGATATTTTCATAGGTTTTGGCCATGCTCCTATCATCACTTCAAATATGATCAATCTTTGAGACATGACTAAATCTATTTCACATAGTCCCAGCAATGATTTAATAATCTCCTTCTATTGCTAGATAGAAGACTCCCAAAAACCTTTGCAATTTTAGGCTTTCCATCATAATATTTTGAGCCAATCCTCAAAGTGACTGAGAAAGCCCCAAGAAAGATACTTGATAATTCCTAATATACCTTCTTCACCAACTTTGCTTGAGATGACCCTGAGAGCATCATTTAAATTTTATTTGCATAAATGTAAAGAGGGGTTCATTTGATGACCTTTCTTTCATTCTTATTATTGCTAGTCCCTTAATGAAATAAAAGTTAGGGTGAACATTAGAGAAGTGGCTGGGGTGGGTTTGGATTTTTAATATGGTTACATTTGATCCCTACCCTCAAGTTCCCCTGCAGTGATACATGGGGGTGGGGTTTGGTCTATGCATTGACATTGGTTGAACTGTCTAGGTGCTCCCATGGCTACTGCAAGGTGGCTAAGAGCCCATAGCAATGGAACGTGAATCTATGCTTTTTGAAATTCATCATTTCGCACTTCTTGCCCCAAGCCTTTTGGGCTCTTTATACATGTTCAATCACAAATCTTTAATCATGATATTATTTATTCACTATTATTTGTCAATCATTTTTGCTGACTGCACTTTTAATAATGTTATACATATGTAGAAGATAAAGGCTTCTAAGATGTGGAGCAAGAGAACTATTGGACATTGAACTATGATTGTGTAAATATGTGCTTTATGCTGTTGTAATCTATTAGAATTCAAATCTTTGTTTCTATAAAGAGTGTCACCACATTTTCAATGCACAGATGACTATAATTACTCAAGTATGGAATGGGCAATTTCTTTGCGTATTGTAACTCTGCATAAACCTTCTCAGCAAGCATTGGTGCAAATTACAACGTACGTTCTGTTCTGTTTTGAGTCACTACAAAACTAGTGCATTTTCTAGAGGCTGTTTTGATCTTTGAAATATTTCCCCTCGTGAGGTTTCTGCTTAAATTTCTTCCCATTCTTTTTGCAATGAGGTGAGATGATAAGCAATTTGGGAATACTTTCTAATAGAGTCATGTACTCCAGATAATTTCCTTGCTGATAGCTACTGAATGATTATTTTAACCATTTGTTTGTCAGCTGCAAGTCCAGCTTTATGGATGATACACCCCATGCATCGCACTTAATAGGAATCAAGACTAAGCTTAGCATATAGTTGACTATTCTTTAGATTCTTCAACACTTAGGAATTAATCACGGTGTTCTTCTTTAGACTTCATCCAGTAATAGTGGCATAGATTTATTGAAATATCTTTTAAAGATGCTGTTTATCAAGTACATCAAAGGTGTTGGAGCATTAATCAATCCCTTCTACATCTGTAAATTCCTAGTGCCTGTATGCTGTTTGGAATGCAGTCTTCTATATGTACTCCCATTATAAACCAATATGATAATAACTAACTACAAATTGAAGTTTTTCATACCTTTGCTTTTTGTATCTGATTAAATAAGTCATTTTTTCTGAACATGGAATATTGATTCTTGACTATGGATTAATTTGGCTTGTGATAGTCAATGCATATCTGTAGAGTGCAGTTCTTTTACTTCCTGAACAACACTAGGATTTCCACAAAGAAACAAGTGGTTGGAGAAACACCCTATCAAATCCCTTCATCAATTGCATCAGCCTCATCATCAACATCTGATGTGGTCTTTTGAATAGTGCCAAGCACAACTTCTTATTCTATGGTATATACAAATTCCTCTTGGATGGTGTTCTAGGCAAGCTCATTTGGGTATACTTCAGAAAAGTCTTGTAATAGCGGGAAACCTTCAAGTCCCGATGTATTACTCTCTATTAAGGAGTAATGAATTATGGACAAGTTTATGCACAAATGCTAATATTTGGCATATACTTGTAATGTGTGTGCATTATCAATTATCCAGCTCTAAGGTTTAGGTGACATGATGCTATTTATTAGAGGCCAACCTTCTAATAACTTAAAGAAGCCATATAGTGTAATATTCCCATGAAATTTTGAATGCAATTTTTTTTCGATTTCATGACTCTGTATGGCCAGACATTTCATCAAACAATTAACTTGCTGCTATTCTGAACTTGTTTTCTAGTGTTTCGAGGAACTTTGATAATTATTTATGAAATGCATTTAAAATCTAATCTTTCCACAAATTTATCCTTAAATATTGCAAACTTGAAATAAATAAATAAATATATTTCATTCCAAAAATAATCAGCTGAGGCACTCCTATCAGGAAAATGACATCTGATAATATTTACAAAAGACTGATGTAACTATGCATTTAATAAAATATCACTGACCTGACAATGTTCATACATAAATTTGCAGTCCTCTAAAATTATTTTCTGGCATATATAATTATAATTGGCACCTTGAGTAAAATCGCAGCTCCTCAAAGGAAATACCACGGCTCATAAAAGGTTCACGGCTACCCTAAATGTGTCAGCAGCTGGCTCACGAATAGGATGTAGGCTGTTTGACTCTGTTGACTGTTAAAAAGCACTCCATGCCACCCTATAATCTCCAAACTCCCACACAACCATCCAAAAGATCTTGTGGCTATGAAATGAAGGTGATAGATAGAGGTTTGAGGCCTCATATCTCCTTTTGTCTCATCCGCTGGCTTCCAAAAACTGACGCCACTGCAGGTTTGACTATGCTAATTGCTCAGGATTCCCCTCCACATCACCCAATTAACCCTGCAATATGATACGCTGGGTTGTTTCCTTGCTACGACGCCCAAAAGAAAGTGTAGAAACTATCACCAAGGGTCGCGACAGGGATAGGAATAAGTTGAGCCTTAATAAAAATATTAATATTTATGCTTCAGTCCCTCCTTCGCTGATTTCCAGAATGTAACAATCTTAAATATAATTGCTATTCCACTATTTTGCCTTGACCACAATAAACTTTGAAATTTGTTTCCAAAGGAGACTTCCCAAATTTCTTCTTTTTCTACTTGTAAAATCCAGTTTAAGAAACCTGAATTAATTTTCCAATAGATTGGATAGGATAGATATGTTACACCACCGAACCCAATTACCCTTAGGGTTTCCACCTAGGGTTAGAATTCCAAAAGCTTCCAAAATCACAAAGTGAAATAATATCCAAGCATATGAGAATAAACTCCCTTTTTCACTTTTATAACCATCTCATAAAATGACCTTTTTATTTTCCTCACTTTTGATATTTTAATTAACCCAAGAAAAATAAAGTGACCTTTTTCTTTTATATTTCATAAATAATCACGAAGTCACTTTATAAACTCAACTAAATTAATTAAAGAATATTATCCTTAAAATATGTTGGAAATGGATAATATTAAATAATTTATTAAAATATTCCTTTAATTCTTACATTTACCCATGGGAATAAAATAGGCTAATTAAGTCACTCCTGCCTAGGCAGTAGAAGGGGACATTGCAGTCCTCCCTTCCCGAAATTGCTTGTCCTCAAGCAATTATAGATTAGGATGTTGAAGAATCTACTCTCCTTCCCAAGTTGCATCCTTTACTGGTAAATCTCTCCACCTGATCAGGTACTCTTTGACTACTCTGCTTCTCAACCTCCTCTCTCTGATATCTACAATCTCCTCTAAAACCAAAACCAATCTGCTCTCCTCATCCAACGGTGGAAGCTCCGGTGAAGATGTAAGGTGCTGCCCTAGTGCCTTCTTGAGGCATGACACATGAAATAAATTGTGTATTTTATTGCTCTCTGGCAACTCAAGTTCATATGCCACTTCTCCCACTCTGTGAGCAATCCTATAAGGACCATAGAAGCGAGGTTTAAGCTTCTTTACACCGCTTTTCTTCAAGGAGGACTCCTTGTATGGCTGTAGGCACAAGAAAACCAAGTCCCCTACCTCAAAGCTTCTCTCAATCCTATGCCTATTTGCATACATTTTCTTATGATTTTGGGCACTTTGTAAGTTATCCTTGAGAGATCTAAGGATATCCTGACTTACTTGGATCCAATCCTTGGCTTTGGGAGCCTTGCTATCCCCAAAGGCCAAGTCCAAGAATGATGGAGCATCATAACCATACAATGCTCGGAATTGAGTCATCCTGATCGACATATGATAGGTGGTGTTGTAGTAGTGTTCACCCAAGTGCAACCACCTGATCCACACTCTTTGTTGCCTTACTACATAGTTACACAGATATCCCTCAACCCATTTGTTCATGATCTCCATCTGGCCATCTGTCTGAGGGTGGTAACTCATGCTAGGAGTCAACTTTGTGCCAGCTAATTTGAATAGCTCCTGGCAAAAAGCACCGAGGAACCTGGTATCCCTATCATTGACTATGTTCTTCGACAATCCATGGAGCCTAAACACCTCTTTGAAGAATAACTTGACTATTTGAGGTGCCTTAAATTTTGTAGAAATGGTGAAGAAATGAGAAAAATTGGTCAACCAATTAACAACTACAAAAATACAATTCCTACCCTATACCTTCGATAGACCAGTGATGAAATCCATAGATACACTTTGCCATTTCTGCTCTGGAATGGGCAATGACTGAAGTAACCCGTCGGGAAAAGTGTGCTTTGACTTGTTTTGCTGACAAGTCACACACTCTCTAATGTGTCTCAAGGCATCCTCCTTGAGGCCTTTCCAAGAGAACCTCTCTCTTACCTGTTTGTAGGTTTTAAAGTACCCAAGCTGTCCTGCCAATGGTGTATCATGGATGGCCCTCAAGATTTTTTGCTTAAGTTTTGACTTGGGAACCAAATAAATTTTTCCTTTGTAGTAAATGATATCATCTACCACTTTGTATCTATCATCTTGTGTCTTTCCATCCAAGATCTCACATGCGTATGTGTTTTTGGAATACTCCACCGAGAGGTGCGCCTTCCAATCAGATGAGATTTCCGCTAGAGAACAAACAATGGGTTTCCTGGAGAGAGCATTGACAACGACATTCTTCTTCCCCTTGACAAATTCTATGTCAAAATCATAAGCTTGTACCTTGCTGACCCATTTTTGTTGTCGTTCATTTAAATCTTTCTGCTCCAGAAAATACCTCAAGCTATTATGGTTGGTCCTTACCACAAACTTCCCACCTACAAGAAACTGTCTGAACTTCACCAATGCATGCATTATGGTGAGCATCTTCTTGTCCTAGATGGAGTAGAGCCTCTCATTATCCCTAAGTTTTCGGCTCTCATATGCAATGGGGTGCTTGTTTTGCATTAAGATTGCTCCAATGCCTTCCCTTGATGCATCACACTCAAGTATGAAGGGTTGAGTAAAATCCGGCAGTGCCAATACGGGACAAGAGCTCATCACCTCCTTAAGCTTGTCGAATGCTTGCTGAGCCTCATCCGACCATCTAAAAGCCCCTTTCTTGGTAAGATTTGTTAGGGATGCACCTACCTATGAAAACCCTCTGACAAATCTCCTGTAGTAGTTGCATAATCCAAAGAACCCTTGCAGCTCCATCAATGTCCTTGGTGGTGGCCAATCAATAATCACCCGAATCTTCTCTTGGTGGACCTAAACCCCCTTGGCATTGGTCACATGACCCAAGTAGAGAATCTCGGTCATCCCAAACTCACACTTAGATGCCTTAGCATACAACAACTAAGTCTCCATGATACTCAACACTTCATCAAGGTGTCTCAAGTGCTCCTCCCAAGTATTGCTGCAAATGAGTATATCATTGAAGAATACCAATAAGAACTTCCTTAGTTGTTTGTTAAATATGTGGTTCACACAGGATTGAAAGGTGGTTGATGCATTAGCTAGTCCAAAGGGCATAACCAAAAACTCATAGTGCCCATAATGGCATCTGAATGTAGTCTTGTGGATGTCTTGCTCTCTCACCTTGATCTGATGATACCTTGAGCGAAGATCAATCTTCGAGAAGTATATCGCTCCTTGCAACTCATCCAACAACTCATTAATCTGAGGAATAGGGCATCTATTCTTTATAGTCTTGTTGTTAAGAACAAAGTAGTCATGGTTCCATCTTTCTTCTTCACCAAGACAACAAAAGAAGCAAAGGGACTTGAACTGGGGCCTGATGCGCCCCATATCAAGTAGCTCCTCAATGGCTTTTTCGATCTCCTCCTTGAACTTCTTTGGATGCCTATAAGGAGCGGTGATAACTGGTTTGGACCTCTCCTCCAATTCAATAACATGCTCAAATCCTCTATCTGGAGGTCTACCTGGGGAATCTCACCAAACACTAAACTGTGCTTGTCCAAGACTAGTTGAATATCTGTGTGATAGGGAGTACTGTCCTTAGTAGATGTTTTAGATGATATTAAACACTTTGCTGCCCAGGCTATATCACCATGCCTGAAAATGCTTTCCATCCGTTTGGTTGACACGATCCTGGAGTACTCTTAGACATACCCCTTAACACAACCTTTTTGCCATTTGCTCTGAATTTTAGCTCCATAGTCTAAAAATTATTTGAATACTTCACTAGGGAATGGAGCCACTATATTCCCAAGATAACATTAGTATCTCCTAAGTCTACTACATAAAAAAATCATTTGTGACAGTGTAATTCCCCAATGTGATACTAAGTTGTGGGACCTATTGGGTGCAGGTCATATTAAACCCATTTGCCACCATCACATTGAATCCCCCAAATTCTTGGACTGGATACCCCTCTTTGCCACCAAGGTGGAGTCAATGAAGTTGTGGGTTGCTCCACTATCCACTAAGACTGTCACACATTGCCCTTACAACACTCCATGAACCCTGAAAGAGTTGAATCTAGGGGTACCTAAGAAAGTAGCAATAGTTCCACCCTTAACTCCTATAGTGGGTGGTCCTCCCTCATCTCCACACTCACTATCATAATCACTATGTTCGCTGCCCTGGATTTTTTCTCCCTTTCCTTCCTCTTCATCATCAGAGACAACCTCTATGTAATGCACCTTTTCTTTTCCCAAACATCTATGTCCAAGTTCCCAAGGCTCCTTGTAACTGAAATACAACTTCTTCCTTCGAAGTTCATTACGAACCTCATCATCCATGCGAGGCCTTCTAGTCTCTTCCCTTTGAAAAGGCTTCTTAAAATCTTTCTTAGGTTGAAAGGTTTTGGGCTGGAATTTTTTCTTCAAGGTTGCACTCTCCATGTTCCTAGCCCTTTTTATGGTATCCTGTAGGGTGTTTCGCTCAAATGCTTGGATCCATCCTTGCAGAGGTTCTGCCAAACCTTCCATGAACAACCCCATCAATCTATGTTCAGACACATCTGTAACCATCACAAACAACTTTTGAAACTTTGAGATATATGCCTTAACAAAGCCCACCTATTTCAGTTGTGCCAGCTCCTTGAAATGCAACTCAAGATCTCTCCTATCAAATCTGTCCATTAACCTCTGAGTGAAATCTGCATAGGAAGTTATACTATCATGACCCAAGGTCACTAGCCATGATACCGGCACTCATGAGCCTCTCCGTCTAAATCAAGGGTTGCATATTTAATTGCTTTTCTTTTTGTTATAGGATTCAGTTGGAAGTATGTGTCCAACTTTTGAACCCACGCTCTAACAGTACACTTGTTTGATCCATCATAGCTAGGAATAGCTAGCTTACCCACTTTATGCTATAAATCCTTGTTGTTTCCTTGGCTTCTTTCTCCTCTAGGTTTGTTCCTATATTTGATGCCACAAAATTCTTCCAAGGATGTTGAGGCATGAAATTATTCACAAGGGATTGGTATTCTCGCAAATAATCAGCCCATCCTTCACCACCTCCTTGCTGTCCTGCCAACTCTTTATGTTGATACTCCAAAAATTTAGGCATTAGGGGCCTAGGAGTGGTTCTACTTGCTGTCTTGGGTGTGTGTACAAGTTCATTAATATTGCTACCTTCACCCTGGTTGCCATTGTTGTTTCCATTATTTTCATTTTGACCTTGGTTATCACTATTATTGGTGTTCATGGTCTCCATCATCTGAGTTAATGTTTGGACCAGCTGCTGCTGTCCCCTTGCTAAGTCATTTAGCACAGCCAGTATACTAGCATTCATTTGTTCTAGTCTGTCCTATCTATCCCCCATGATTTCCTCTTCCGAATCAGACTGAGCTACACCTCTGGTTCTCCTATAAGTGATATACTCCCTATCTTCCGAATTCATTAAAATACATGTAACTTGCTGAAAATTTCAGCTTTGTCCGGAAATTTTTGCTATTAAAATCATGCACTAAATCCCACTGGCAAGCAAGATCTGTTAGTTTTAGGATCAGAAATGAAAGCCATCAGAACATGCTACACATAAGACAATGAACACCACAAGATACCGTGGGAAAACCCTCCTACTCGAGGGGAAAAACCCAGCAAATATATCTCTTATATATTTAAGGAATAAGAGCAGAAATCTGCTTAGAACTCAGGCACAACACAATGCCGAATTTGATACAATGAATAATAGCACCTCTCCTAGATGCGAAGATACAAAATGAATATGTTTCTCCTTGAGATTAGTCTGCTGCTCAAGTGCGAACTTCTTCTAGGAATGCGAATATGATAAAATGAACTTGATGATCAAATGAATGATCATCACCTTGTATTTATAAAAAGCAATATGACTCTTCATGTAGGTCAGCCTCCTTAAGAAATAATGATAATTAAATAAGTCGGCCACAATCAATAATATGTATTCTTCAAGTGAAGTGTCTCTTCACTAATCAAAAGCAATAAATAAATAGCCATTGGCTATATGAGATTTATTGATTATTAAATGCTCAACGTGGGAAGTTTGAAGCCCAAAGCTATAACAACAAGACTCCCTCTTAGCTAGGGAGGAATACTTCCCGATACACAAGGTCATGGAATCTCTCAGCATGACACTCACAATGGCTACACCCATATGTGAGAAGAGAACACATCATGGAGTCACTCAACGTGATATCGTCCATCATGGGTACTCCCATGTATGGAAGGAACATGTGCACTTGTGCCCATCACAGAGTCACTCGACGTGATGTTGTCATCTCAACATGACGTCCACCATGGCTACTCCCAGAGGGTGGATAAACACAAGTACAAGGAAATCATCACGGAGTCGCTCAACGTGATGTTGTCATGGAGTCTCTCAACATGACATCCACCATAGCTACTCCCAGAGGGTGGAGCCAAGGGCTTTCACCTCAAATTTATCTCACAGAGAAAGATGCATTAACAAGGGCTTACACCTCAAATTTCTCCGTCTCAAAGAAAAATGCATTAACAAGGGCTTTCACCTCATACTTCTCCGTCACAGAGAAATATACACTAACAAGGGCTTTCACCTCATACTTCTCTGTCACAGAGAAATATACACTAACAAGGGCTTTCACCTCATACTTCTCTGTCACAAAGAAATATACATTACAACAGATCTTCATGATAATGTGACTCCCTTTGAAGCTCCAAGTACTTGCATCAACTTTTTGACCTCCTCGTCCAAGATTGCTCGCAACACTTGCTTTAGAGAAATGGTTTCCAACGCACACCTCTATAGAGAGTTCAGGGCTGTCCTCTTCGACCTCATCCCAGGTTAGTCTATTCTGAATAGGTTTGCGGAGCTACCAATGTTAAATCCAGATTGACTGTCTTGAGCAATTCTGATCTCAACTACTGAAGAGGTCTTTCAAGGATTTAGCACCTGGCCTTGCAACTCTGCAACCTTCACTTCTTCTTAGTGAGTCACTGAACTCCCTTTGAATGTTAATTCCTCCTCTTCGAAGAATTGATCGCAATGACAACCTGAATAGGTTCTTCCTCTTCAAGAGATGTCTTATAGTTGTGTGTCACTAACTCAGCTTTATGGCAGCAAGCTGTGTCTCTTTTCTTCAGCTTGCGTCGCTTCCTCACAGGATGCATCAAGCTCTTCCTTGAATTCCTTAAGTAATCTCAGATTATTAATTCATCATTCATTTGCTTCTCGATCCAACTTGCATTTTAAAGAGATTAATAACAGTTCATGAAAATCAAACTACAAATGAAGCATGTAGCAAATATCATTAGATAGAATAATTAAAGAGATAATAGAACTTATCTTTGTTGATTCTGTTATCTTTCTTTCGACTCTACTCAATTTTTGCTCTAGGAAATGCAGTTACAACACAACAAAAACAATCTGCTCAACTCAGATTTCTCAGACACATTATGTAGACAACATATAATATAGAACCAGGCCTCTCAAGGCATCATCACAGTTCATGCACATAGAAAATGGTATTGATGTGACCAATCAATCACAATCAAAATTGCAGTTCTCTTTTCATCTCTGAGTCTCACTCAAAAATCTTCACAACTAGCATGAAACAACTCGCAATGAATGATTGGTATCTCCAAAGGATTTTATGCCAGTGATCACTATTCAAGAGAAACCACGATCTTTACTAAACACACACGATTCAAATAACCGATGTCAGATCTGCACAACTCAACAGACTGAATTTTACCCTAGATTTCAAAAGTATAAAGAAAAGAATACTTATCTCTTTATTGAGTAGGATTTTAATTGAATTGAATAGCATTGGCAAAGAACAGGAACTACAGCCTCTGCTGTTGAGTATTCCGAATCTCCCCAAAGAATGAAAGAAAAAAAAAATCCTACCAAGGCTCCAACTCATGAAGCCCACGTCCAACAGATGTTCTTGATGTACGCCTTAGATGTTCAGTCAAAGTCATGATTTCTCTGTTTCCACATCCAACTGTACCATCTTTGGTGGAGTTGACGATATTCGTTCAGGCCGAACCTCCAGACATTATAGACACAGTTGTCTAGCTTTAATCACGGAGCCACAAAAACCGACTGTAGTAAGCTTCCACTAATACTCATGAATTGTTGTACTCAACACAGGCAACGATTCATAGTGAAGTCAGCCCGTCACATAGGATCTAGCCATCCACCGTTCTGAAGATAAGCAACAACGTAGGAGATCATCTCTGGGATGAAAGTCATGAATACTCTTGTGCCTGAAAGAATCCCGTCATTCTAACATTCTTTTATGTGCAGTACTGGCTCCACTAACTAAGAGGACGATTGATACAAACCCAAGCCACCCAATATCAATATTGACCTCGTTACATGAATAAATCCTTGACATGAAGATCGATGTCGATAAAATGACGATTGTATATTCTCGTGCCAATAATACTTCCGCAATAGCATGAATAAAATGTAGTTTCTTGACACCAAGTCAATAGAGATATTTGACGGAAACATCATTGTGAATATATTGCCCAGAAATCATAAGATTAAATCCTCCATGCTCCCAATAGCGGATCTTCAGTATCTATGAGTTCGATGAAATCATTCAACGCACATAACTGTTCTCCATTGCCTAGCCTGAGTATACAAGATTCCCAACTGTAAGAGTTTTCCGCACCAACCACTCTGATCTAAATTCGACTTATGAATGTCGACCAAGTGCAAAATTGTTTGTCAGAATTAATGATTCAAGCTACTGCCTAGCCATCTCAAGGGCTACGTCCTTCATGGCCACCATAAAAATTGCTTAACAAATTTGATTGGATCTTCACATAAATTGGCTCTGATACCATGTTAGTTTTAGGATCAGAAATGAAAGCAATCAGAACATGCTATGCATAAGACAATGAACACCACAAGATACCCTAGGAAAACCCTCCTACTCGAGGGGAAAAACCCAGCAAATATATCTCTTATATATTTAAGGAATAAGAGCAGAAATCTGCTTACAACTCAGGCGCATCACTATTGATGTTATAAGCAGCTTAGGTCTGCTTCTTCCAACGCACCCACTTCAAGAAGACTCACAAATTAAATGATTAGCCTAAGCGGCTATTTAATTTATATATGTATTTGAGATTATTATTAATAACCTAATTAGGGCCGACCTACATTGCTATCTTGTAAATTAATTATTCTTAATTATTCTTGGAGATGGCCGACCTAATCAAGGTGTCACTTTATCTTGTATAAATACAAGGGCTTACCTTGTCATTTATTCATTCAAGTTCATCAAGACAATTTGCACTTTAGCAGCAGACCATCATTTTGTAGCAGCAGGCTGAATCAAGCAAGTTATCAAGTTCGCATTTTTCTGTATAAGGAGTTCGCTCTATCTCAGTAGATCAATATTGAGGAGAGATAGCGATTTCTGTAGAAGAGCAGATTGTTGTTCTTTGAAGGCTGAGATCATCTCCTGTATCAGCAGATCATCAGATGTAGCAGCAGATCGGTTACAAGGAGAAACATATTCATTTGTATCTTGTGCATCTAGGAGAGGTGTGACCTCATTATATTCATTGTTGGCCATTGTTGGGCCTGAGTTGTAAGCAGAGTTCTGCTATTATTGTTCATCATATAGACAGACTATTTGCTGGGTTTTTCTCCCTCAAGAGGAGGGTTTTCCCAGGGTATCTTTGTGTGTTCATTGTCTTATGTGTTGCAATTCTATTAAGTGCTTTCATTAATTAATCTGATCTAAGAAACACTAACAAACACAATACCGAATTTGATACAATGAATAATAGCACCTCTCCTAGATGCGAAGATACAAAATGAATATGTTTCTCCTTGAGATCGAATTGTGTTACACCCAAAATGAAATTTTTGGCATTCTGCTTAAATTGAGCTAAACAATGTAAAAATGCCATCAAAAGTATGTTTTAGGTCAAACCAAACATGAAGTCTTTGTGGGTTTCTGTCAAGGAACCTATGGTTAAAATTCTGAAAAAATGAAAATTAGGGTTTTATGCCCCTATTTTTAAGGAAACCCTTAAAAATAGGACCTTCCCGGAAATGATTGAAAATAATTATGATAGGGTTAATTGCCTTCACAATCACACTGATCAAGTCAGAATTATCAAAAGACATGTTTTACTCTGGTGGGTCTATTCCCGTTTTTCAAGAACAAAGTTAGGAGCTCCGCAGCCATTAATGGCAGATTGGCCAGTACCAGGTGTTGAAAGCTAAACCTCAAAAGCTCCAATGAAGAAGCTATGGCGGAAAAGGTCAAAAAGATGCTGTTATAGCGAGGGAGTTTCTCAAAACGAAAAAGGCCAAAATTTGGCTAACTCTGGAAGATGCATGTTTTGCTGCCAAGGAGAAACGTAGTCTAAAGGTGAAAAAGGCGCCCCTCTTGAAGAAAGGCGCCCTTGGATCTCAGAGGGCAAATGTAATCATTTGGCATCTTCAACTCAGTCATCCTCTTCACTCTCATGCTGGCTCGACAATGAAACAATCAGCAAAATCATATGATTCAGGGATCATTGACCAATCGTTAGCAAAGTATGGAGGATCCATCAGCAACGAAGATGCCAAATCAGAGAGCTTCATGGTAAAAGCGCCCCTACTAGCCAGGGGCGGCCCTCAGTTACAAGCACCAGATGAATCCATAAGCAACAACTCTATACATAATATCTTTCCAGCTTCCTCCTAGCTACGCGATCAATCTGACAACAAGTCCACAAGACACGCCAAACGATCACGAGTTGAGATCAAGCAGAAAAAGACAAAATTGAAGAACTGGAAAGATAAGCTAGAAAATGGCTAAGGCATGGCTTAAAGCACCCCTCTTGAGGAAAGGCACCCTTTCTTGAGGGCATCTAGATTCAGTCAGAATCTTCACTGCCTCCTAGGATGACCTTCTCAGCTATGACCTGTCTTGTCAGTGGGACTATCAGCAATAACTTCTGACAAATCAAACATCTGATGAAGGAGGTAAAAGACTGGCAATCCACAACCAAGATAAAACCAAGCAAAAGGCGCCCCTTTAGTTTGAAGGACCTAAACCTGCCAGCTTCAACTGAGAAGTCAGTCATCCTGAGCAAGACCAAGCTGGCTACCCAATGCATCGTCAAGCAAAGTCATCTGATTCATCTAAGCATCGAGCATGTTAGATCAAAGCAAAGAGGGTTTAAAAAGGTCAAAATGAAGAACAGTCAATGAAAATTGACTAAGGCATTATCAAAAGCGCCCCTCTCAAGGAAAGGCGCCCTTCTTTCTGGAGGCCTAAACTTAGTTTTCTGAGTTAATCCCTTCCAGGCATATCTCATCATGCTGATCCCACCTCAACAACAAAACTGCCAGCCACTGCCAGAGATCAACTGAGTAGCCTAAATCAAAGATCAAACGGAGGCACTTCAGCTTGCAAAATGGACAAAAAAGACCAACTTCAAGGATGGACGCCTAAAGGAAGTCAAAGCAAAAGTGTTGACTTGAGTTAGCAAATTTGGAGCCAAAAAAAGGCCAAACACTCCACAATCAGTGGAAATCACCTTTTGGAACTCCAAATCAGACCTAAATGATGAGTTATCTTCCATACTTCGTGGATCTCAACCCTAATCATCATATATTCTTGCTAGGCGTCTCATTCTTCATTATTCTTTTGCAGGTTGAAGGATAAAACAACAAATAGCTCCCAAGAACACGTTTTCAAGATTTGGCAGAGGTTTTGGACGGATCTTCAATATTTTTGAAGATCAGTGGTAGTAAAAGTATTCTTTCCCGAAGATTGTTTCCAGAGACAGATTATTGCAAAGTGGCAGTTTATAACTTCCAATCCATCTTCTGTCTACTTCCTCTATTTGTGTCTATATTTCTTTGCATGTCACAGGAAACGACAGATAATCACAGATCTGGCCAACTGGGTATGATCAGCACAACCTTTTCAACAAAACCCACATGTTGGATTTTTCCAGAAAAAGTAGCCCTGTTGCCCCTATTTTCTAGGGTTTCCGAAAAAAGTCATAATTTTGAAAAACAAACAAACTGGGTTTGTTTAACTCTGAAGCACAAACAAAACCCATGTGCTGGATTTTTTCGAGAAAAATCATTTTTTGGTGCCCTGTTGTCTCTGCCACCAAAGGGCTCTTGCATGTCATAGAAAAACTCGTTTTTTCGAATTTCTGACGATCTGGGTTTGTTTAGAAAATCATTCTCAACAAAACCCATGTCTCAGAATTTTTTGTAAAAATTACCCCTGGCAAGGCTATTTTTAGTAGTTCCAGAAAAGTTGTCCGAGCAGCATCGTGTGCACAATCAATCTTCAAGGTTTTCATAATGCAGTACTCCCAGGTACATACAAGACCAAGACGGTCTTATACCATGATTATTTGAAAACGACTGATACAAACTTATGGTAGAAAAATCCAGAGGTCAGTTCTGAAGACTTGGAGGGCATGAACCAAATTACATTGCAAAACATTGAAGAATCTGGTTTATTCCAAGCTGCGTCCATTCCGATCACCTTACAGAGCATCGAGCTTGTAACTGCTTGCACAAAGCATTACAACCTGACTACAAGAGAGATCCTGTCAGTGGATGGGAGGGTGATTTGCAGCTTGAAGCTGAATGACATAGAGACTTGTTTTGCAATTCCACCATGCCCTACCAAGAAGATCATATCTGTGACAGAATGCGAAAAGGCATTCGAGGCTTTGAAGGATAAGTGTTCACTTATAATGGCTGAACATTGGTTAAAAACGAAGAGAACCAACTTGCCCAAATTGGTTGGGCGAGGAGAATTCAAAGATGAGTATGGAGTGTTGATCACTCTACTCAGCAGAGTCACTGGACAAGAAGAGGGAAAATCCTTCCAGCTGGATGTTCTATATTATTGGCAAAATAATCAGCAGGAAAGAACATTACGACTGGGCCTCTCTGATCAGTGACACACTCCACCAACAATTTACCAGGTTTCTAGAATAGCACCGTTTCCACATGTGTTCCTACCTGGTCTACCTGATAGCCTTCCAAGGCGATTTCAGAACACTAAGCACTGTGGGAACCCTGGGTGTGCAAAAGGTCCAAGAATACTTTCCTCACCCTGAGTTCACTCTAGCGGAAAGGCACTTCAAGAAGATAAATGACCTTTTCACTATGCACACCATGCACGAGCTAGATCATGAGATGCACGTTCGTATTTCACCGGCAGCTAACAGCAATGGTGGACTGGGCAGATTGGTTCATCCAATTCCCCACTTTCACCTACATACGCGTGTATGGCTACAATGGCCACCCCGCCATGATGCCACGCTACCCCTCAAATAGGGTAGTGTTCATGGAATTCCTGAGGCAGTTGGCCGAGGTTCACTCTTACCTTCGCATAAAGAAGAAGTTTGCCGCAAACCTTCCTTTTCAGATGGGATTCTATAGATGCAGGACTGCAGCCGATGCTAGGTTGATAAGCCAGGAAATAGTGAGATTTAATCTCAAGTACCTCATTGACAAGAGGCCATCCTATGATCCCAGAGGCATCTTCGCAACACATCTTGAGCAAAGATCATCACATGAACTTTTCATGGAGGATTTTTGGGTCAACTGCGAAGATGAGTTCTAAGTGAGAAGAAGGAACTACAGTAGATTCAAGCTCTTGCAGATCGCAGAATTCATGTCAGAGGACATCGAGGGCTTATCTGGTGACGAAGAAGAGGTCATTCTTTCTTCCTTCTTCACGGGTCAAGTAGATGTACAACCACTTGACAAAGTAGACTGGTACGCGAAAGAGAGTACGTCTATTGAGGAAAGAACTAGTAGAGTAGTTCGACACAGTCAACTCTACCTTGACAGTAAAAGGACAAGGAAGGTAGTACTTCCCCGATCAGAGCCGCCAACGGTTCAGTTTACACTACCTTCCTCATCTAGGAAGAAACCCGGACAGAAGAAGATGAGCATTCTTCCAGAAGGAATGTGAATGTCAGGAAGCACATGGGGAAGAAGAGGAATTGCTAGCACAAGCCAGCAAGAGGTACAGGTGGAGACAACCACCAATTTACCTGAAATAGTTGAGAACGCTGTAGCTACACCAGAGCCAGTGATTGAAATAATCGCTGCAGAGATGGAATCCATTGTAGAAGAAGTTGCAGCAGAAGCAGTGCCTGTAATAGAAATAGAGCCACTGGCTTCACCACCATCACAGAGGTCGCAAAGTCCTATTGATTTGGACTCGCCACCACGAGGCATTGCCACGGCACAGTCTCGTTCTTCCAGCATTCAGGGGGCCTATGTTCCTCCTCCCAGCGATGCTAGCCGAGATTCTATCTGGCTGGAAAGCTCGCTTGGGAGGAAAAGGGAGAGACCTTCTTATCAGCTTGACTTCTCTGAATTCCACCATGTCCCACAAGACATGCCGGCAAAGAAGTTGAAGAAGCAGACACATGTAGAGAGGAGTGCAGAGAACGAGGTTGTCATAGAGACTGCTGCCCCACCTGAAGATAAAGACATACATAATGTGAGGGTTGAGGATTTCACGCTTTCAAAGGTGAACCTTGGAAAGACCACTCGATAGGTGGAGGCAGACCTTCTCGGAATCGCCTCAGCGAGTGTCAAGGAAAGAATGACCAAGGATGGACAAGACAAAGCAGCCTTGAAGGCTGAAAACCGTCAGCTAAGATTGTACATTTCTAGTTTGATACATGACACTCCCAACTCCTCGGCCTTGCCTCAAGAACTATTGGATCTCCCAGCTGAAAGAAACCATTATCAGTTGATCACATACGGCAAGCACTTGAGACATCAAGTGGATGAGTTTGTCATCAAAGGACGGTGTGTATTAGCAGAAGCATATCAGCTGAGAGATAGAGCACATGGTCTTCGATCAGAAATCCAACAGTTAGATGTAAAGGCAGCTCAAGAGAGGCCGAGAGAGGAAGCGACAGTTGCTGATCTACAACAAGCATACCAATCAGTTACAACCACTGAGAACAAACACCATCTCTTTGTGTGGAAAGAACAATTGGGATACAAGGTGAGAGCCTACGATGCCAATTCAGTGGAGCTAATTGACTATAGACGCTTTGTTGCCAATATTATCAACTTCACAAGAATGTTGGTAATATCCTTCCCTGAGTTAGAATATCAGCGGGAAGGAGGGGAATATGTTGAGCTTGAAACGGTACAAACACGGTTCCAAGATGTCATCCGATCTTCATTCCTTGAAGATCCCAATGGTTGCAAATTAGTCAAAATTGCAGCCATGTCTATCTAGTTAGATGAAGCAGCTGCCCAATGCATAAACTATCAGCAACAGCTTGTGACGGGTGAAGAAATGCTTATATGCCACATAGTTACCTTAAAAAGCATTAATTGCCTGGGGGTCGAAGAGGTCAATGACTAGATAGAGACTTTGTTAACCAGTGGTGAAGAGGTGTAAAGCACCAAGGAAGGACATCCTACCCTCAAAATAGCATTAAATATGACTGAAGTCAACTTGATGCCCCTTTCCAAGTTGACTCCAGATCTCGACAGATCATGCATGTCAAATCCCACTGATCTAGGATGTCTAATTGACTCCCACGATTTGTGGATCTCAGATCTCCTTTAAAGGTGGATGTCTATTTGGAGACACAATTGTAATTGTAAGTTCACTTTTAGTTAGTGTCAGTCAATTGAGGTAGACTTCCAGTTTGACTTTTGTTTAGTTTCAGTTAACTGAAGTAGATTTCCAGTTAACTGCTTGCTCACCTACTTTTAGACATAGAAATAAATCTTGCTGATTGGCAAGAATTGTTTGTTAACTCAAGGAGATTTTAGGGTTGCCTACTCCTTTGAGTTTCTATAAATAAGAGCCTTGGTCTCATTATTTGTTTAACCTTTATTTGCTAAGCAAAATTGTTGCGCCATTGTTGCCAGAGTTAGCTTGTTTATATCTATTCACTCTTGGATGAGAGTTCGTTGGTTGATCGTAATTGTGCATGATTTGGTGCCTTTGCTGTCTCGACCTTTGTAATTCTTTGGAGAAAGCTTGAAGAAATAAATCAGATGGCGCATGCTTGCTTGATCTAAATACTTGAGTCTATTCAAAGTCTTGTTCTAAATAGTGCATTGTTTCAATCTCCTCCTTGGACAGGTGTCGTCACCTCCTTGGATAATTTGTCATCGATCATTATCGTTTGATGTTGTTTAATGATTTGTCTTGCAACCTACACTTTGCACAGGTGTCGTCACCTCCTCGGGAATCCTGTTAGACAGGCCATCATTCCTTGTTGTTTCCAGTGAGCTGTTTCCAAGCCTACACGTCCTCTTTTGCAAGTCTCAGATCCAGTTTACCGTAAGAGAGTGTTTGCTTGTATCGAGTCCTATCTTGGTATATATCCAAGAGTTCAGAGCCTCGACCATATTCCATTGAGACGGAGGATTCAAGTGATCCAACCAATCCATTTTGCTCCTACGCCCTCATGCTCTGTTTATCTTGAGGAGGTAGGATAGTCTAGAAGCTAGTTAGTCGTAGTTAAGATCTGCGGAAACCAGAGAAAAAGCTTAGCTACGACGCATTGTGTTTATGCACCCTTGTGTCCTGCCGCTGAGTAAAAAAGATAGGAACCTTAGTACACCCCTTGTTTACAGTAGAAAATCAGCAAAGAGAGATCTTCCTCTCTATAATCCGAAGAGCATGTACTAACACACTTGCAATAGCTGTCCGTTTCCAATAAGCACTCCAGAGGTGCTAATTGAAACGCCAACAAACTGCTGTATCAAGATGATGTTCTGCTGCTCAAGTGCGAACTTCTTCTAGGAATGCGAATATGATAAAATGAACTTGATGATCAAATGAATGTCACCTTGTATTTATACAAAACAATGTGACTCTTCATGTAGGTCGGCCTCCTTAAGAAATAATGATAATTAAATAAGTCGGCCACAATCAATAATATGTATTCTTCAAGTGAAGCGCCTCTTCACTAATCAAAAGCAATAAATAAATAGCCATCGGCTATATGAGATTTATTGATTATTAAATGCACAACGCGGGAAGTATGAAGCCCAAAGCTATAACAATAACAAGATCTCCAACTCTGATACCACTGTAATATTCCCACGGAATTTTGAGTTCAAATTTTTTTCGATTTCTTGACTCCGTATGGCCAGACATTTCGTCAAACAATTAACTTGCTGCTCTTCTGAACTTGCTTTCCAGTGCTTCGAGGAACTTTGATAATTATTTTTGCAATGCATTCAAAATATAATCTGTCCACAAATTTATCCTTAAAAGTTAAATATTGCAAACTTGAAATAAATAAACATATATATTTTATTCCAAAAATAATCAGCTGAGGCACTCCTATCAGGAAAATGACATTTGATATTATTTACAAAAGAGTGATGTAACTATGCATATAATAAAATATTGCTGACCTGACAATGTTCATACATAAATTTGCAGTCCTCTAAACTTATTTTCTGGCATATATAATTATAATTGGCACCTTGAATAAAATCGCAGCTCCTCAAAGGAAATACCATGGGTCATAAAAGGTTCACGGCTCCCCTAAATGTGTCAGCAACTGGCTCACGAATAGGATGTAGGTTGTTGGACTTTGTTGACTGTTAAAAAGCACTCCATGCCACCCTATAGTCTCCAAACTCCCATGCAACCTTCCAAAAGATCTTGTGGCTATGAAACAAAGGTGAGGGATAGAGGTTTGAGGCCTCATGTCTCCTTTTGTCTCATTTGCTGGCTTCCAAAAACTGATGCCACTGCAGGTTTGACTATGTTGACTGCTCAGGATTCCCCTCCACGTCACCCAATTAATCCTACAATATGATACATTGGGTTGTTTCCTTTCTATGATGCCCAAAACAAAGTACAGAAATTATTACCAAGGGTTGCAGCAGGGATAGGAATAAGTCGGGCCTTAATAAAAATATTAATATTTATGCTTTAGTCCCTCCTTCGCTGATTTCCAGAATGTAACAATCTTAAATATAATTGCTATTCCACTATTTTGGCCTGACCACAATAAACTCTGAAATTTGTCTCCAAAGGAGGCTTCCCAAATTTATTCTTTTTCTACCTATAAAATCCAGTGTAAGAAACTTGAATAATTTTTCCAATAGATTGGCTAGGGTAGATCTATTGCACCGCCGAACCCAATCACCCTTAGGGTTTCCACCCTAGGGTTAGAACTCCAAAAGCATCCAAAATCACAATGTGAAATAATATCCAAACATATGAGAATGAACTCCCTTTTTCACTTTTATAACCATCTCATAAAGTGACCTTTTTCTTTTATATTTCATAAACCAAGTCACTTTATAAACTCAACTAAATTAATTAAATAATATTAAAATATGTTGCAAATGGATAATATTAAAATATTAATTAAAGTATTCCTTTAATTTTGACATTAGCCTACGGGAATAAAATAGGCTAATAAAGTCACTCCTGCCTAGGCATCGGAAGGGGACATTACATATAGTGCACATGCAATGTATCTAATGCTTATGTTTGAATCGTAATTGTATAATGCATGCACTAGCAATTAGGTTATAATTTATAAGGTATTAAGGAGAAGACAAATTTTAAATAAATTATAGAAGCCAAGTATTTTCAAGGATGTTTAAGATGTACTAGCAAGATATATGGAGATACTCTTATGGAATGGTGTATGTTGCTTCAAGATGAATATCACTTTCAACATTTGTGATTAGTTGGAACTCTCTCAGTAATCCATTACAGCCCAACCAAGCAGTATTTACTATTTCGATATATGTTTATCCATATCTGAATAAACTTAGCGTAAAATATTTTTGTATGATTTGTCAAGTCTCAAAATAGCTAAAAGCTGTTCTCTGCTTTTATCTTGATCACAATGCAAATTATAATGCAATGTCACCAGTAGAACGCCAATGTTTGTTATGTGACATTTCACATGCTTTTGGAAACAGGTTTATTTTTTTTATGGGCATATTTGCCAGAACCTTGGCTTCACTACTTGGGCATCACTTACTATCCCAGCAGGTAGGTTTCAGTTCATGATTTGTATTGCAATTATTTCTTTAGATCTAAGCTTTGAGCACAGTGAATTAATTATAAATACATTTTAGATTGTCATTAAAGATTTTATCATGTAGCTGGTCTTTTCCACCAAAGTTTCCTTGGAAGGCAGATTTTAGAATACTCTGATTTTTACTTCATTTAGTTTATGGATCTCCTTGCATTCGGTTCAGTACATATTTGATGTAATCTATGGTTATCAAAAATATGTTTTTATGTTTGATGTCTTTTTCCAAGGCTGTTGCAGTATGTGTGTGATGAACCCTTATACTATTATGCTTTATGTGTAAATTGATACAAAGGGGTGATGGCCTCCTTTCTAAGCAATATGGGCAACATGAATAACAATGGATATAATCCAAAAACATGTTCCGTTTTAATGAAATGGGAGCGAGCCAATGTGCCAATACACCAATGGGAAGGGACTCACCACAATGTGAACATTTTACTCTATGGTTATTCCAATCTTTTTTCTCAAAGAAGAGGAGGGAATGAAGTCTTAGTGTATGGCTTGAGTTGCACAACCATCTTGTCTAGTTGCATACATAGATAAGGAAATTAAAGGCTCCCTTATGGCTTGGTAGGAGAATCAAGCTGGCCTTTTGATGTCTTAAGTGTCAAATACATAAATGAGTGTGAGATGGGAGGGATAGAAGCAACTCTGTGATTATGAGAAAAAATGGAGTTCTAGATGGAAGTATATAAGCCTGAGTTGCAAAGTGACATAATTCTTGGAGAACAATTGGATGTTCCAACTATATGGAATTGGATAACCAGTTCTTAGGTGGCATTTTGTGATGGCAAATTTTTTTGAGTGACAAAGACTTTATCCAAAAGACTAGTATGGTACAATCATCCAACTAAAGCCCTAGCAAAGTGGGTAAACGAGAATGAGAAGGTAAATGTCTTTAATTGATAGCTATGCGTTTGGAAAAGGAAGCTTGCCTATCTAAGAATAAAGCAAGAACAAGAGATACATAGTGAAATAATTCTCAAGATCAGAAATAGAAAGCAAAGTATTTGGAGGTGCTTTAAGAGGAAAATCAAGGTTGGAGCTAGAGTTGGCCAAGATCTTGAATAGGGAAGATGAACTAGAAAAGAAAATAAGGGCCAAAAAGATTGATTTTGAGGTATACTGGAAAGAATCAAAGGCTAAGCATGTACAACAATGCTGAAGCAGATAATTCTTTTATGAGAGGAAGTTGGCAAAGTATTGGGGAAGAGTATCACCTTGTTACAAATTCCTTGATGAGTGAGGTACCTATCATGGATCCTATGCATACATCTTTTGTTCCAAGTGCTAACCTCCCTAAGACTAATATATTGCAAACCAATGGAAGTTCTCATGGGTTTTGGCCTTCCCAAAGCATTTGTGAAGGATGATGGCCTAGTTTGGTAGGGGGGAAGATATAAGAAGCATTATTGGACTTAATGAATAAAATGATGATAAAGGCATAATGGGTCATATTTTATTATGACATTGTATGTGGTTTGTTACTTTTTAATGAGAATGGTTTGTTCATGATGAGGGTGCTTGCTCTTAACTATTGCACCCATTATTATAGCATACCATATAGATGGATTGAATATGAGGTTACCAAATGGATTTCCATTTGTATCCATTGAATTCATGATTCATATCTCCTATTCCATTCTCTATATTGTGTTGTCTTGTGGTATGTGATGAATCTATAGTGCAATGTGTGATAATCTTGTAGGATAGCTTTTATATGAAGTTTCCATTGTACAAAGGAGGAAAAAATAAAAGGAATGAAGATATAATTGTATTGCAATGTCAGATTTGACATAATGGTTGTCTAAATATTTATGAAGGGAAGATGATTAATGAGGAATCCTATTTAGTATTTGATGTCATTCTAGGTTGGATTCTATGCAGGAAATTGTGAGAAACAATGTTGCTTAGTGCAAAGATGAACTATATAATTTGAGCATATGTAAGATAAGCTTGGAAAAAACAACTTGCCTGACTCCCGGTTATGCACATTGAGACATAAGCTTTGTTCATAATTTTGTTGCATTATTAAATTTTTAGATGATATACGATCAATTAGCTTTGTTGAATCTTCAATTGTGGAGATGAAAGAAGAAAATGTTGTTCATTCTAAATGACTTGTTCAGTTGTGTGACATCTAATAAGTTACTAATGGAGAGGTTTCTTTTCCTTTTTTGACATCATTTCTAATATTTGGTAGATCTTTAAATCGAAACAGGTGAAAAGCATTTTTTCAGTAGAATAATTGTGGTTAGAATGCTTCTACTCAATTTTTGCCTGATTTGAATTTTTATTTCAAAGCATTAAGTTTGGAAAAGCTCTTGTAAAGTGAAACAAGTTTTGGTACCAAATTCAATGCCTATTAACAATGGTGAAAATGAATAGGAAAATGGTGAAAATCATGCTAGTGGGTTAATCAATGGACTTAAAGTGTTGAAAACTAGTATTTTGAATTCATTGTAGAAGAGGATTGAAATTATTATAATGGAATGTTATTCTTTATCCAAATTCTAGCAAGAGTAGTCATTATTAATTTTTCATGGGTTTTTTCTAGCAGTGTAGGGGATGGATAGAGGAACATGAATTATATCCTTTAGATGTGAATTACATATTATCTTTAGAAAGATCCAAAACTAGTAGACATGCCACATTTTGGAGATGATGAAATTCAATCCAATAAATAGGTCGATTGTCAGTAATTAAGCTAAATAGAGTTTAGAGAAGATTAAAGTTGGGAGGCACTGGCATGGGAAGAGAGCAATTTAACAAACACTTTGCCTTCAATTCAGTCAGTCTAGTAACAATAGATCTCTTTTTTCCAAGTCTGCCAAGTATGTTTTATGGGTGAAAGTTTTTGAGAAGTTGTTTTAGTTGGGATCTTAAGTGGCTAATCTTATAGGTGTTCTATCTAGAGTTATGGTTTGCTAGGATACAACACTTCTTGCTAGTTTTTAATTTGACAAATTTTAACAGAATCTTTATGGTTTTTACTTTGTGCTCCTTGCTTCTAAGCTTCAACAGGAGAATCTTGTTTTGAAGAATAGCATGAAACAGAGATGTAGGTGATTGTGATAATAATTTTGGTCTATTGGTTGATACTACTTATATAATTGAAATGAGCTTTCAAGATGGTGCTATCAATTTTTTTCTTTTCTGAAGTAAAAATAACTTTTAGCGTACAAATTTTAATGATTTTTGAAGTTCTATTGATTTTATTTAGTGCTTTTGTATGTTTTATATTTGAAACTTTCTAAACTTTTTTAACTAATAGACTTTGGTTATGTTCCGTGCAACTTGAACAAGTTACAAAACACAAGGGAATCCATGGAGCCCTAATACTTTGTGTCAACCATCTCATGTAAAATATCAATCAAATGCTTGGAGTGTGAGTGGAACTTTCTATTTTCTAGTTTTATCTAAGAAGCTTTGTAGGATGTTGCCTTTCAAGCTTCAAAAGTCTGAAATTCTTGAAGTGTGGCCTTGCTATTAGCTTAGATGTTTTCTCCATGTTAAATTGCCTAGGACATTCTTTTTGAGGGTGTGGTTTGACCTTATTGTTAGCCTTGAGGATAATGATTTGATAAAAATCATGTTTTTAAGGATTGAATAATTGCTTGGTAGTCCTGCTTTGTGCATTCAACTAGTGCAAGTTGACTTTGTTGTAATTATGAAGGTGTTTTCATTGATGTCAACAGGAAGTCTACTGACTAGTGTTGTCATTGATGTCAACTATGTGTTGAAGAAGTTTGTTGCATGATGAAGACATCGAGGATATTAAGAAAATTGTGAAAAAGAGGAAAACAGGTTGTTGCAAGTTGTGCATGTGTAGTTGAGATATTGAGGAAGTGTTGTGAGATCATGGAGCTAGCTTTTTATTACAGCGTCTGAAGATGAGTTGGAATAAAGTAATGAGTTGAGATGATGTCTCTGGTACTTGGTTTCCAAGTGCTTTTGAGAAAATTTGATAAACAAAGAAAACAGTGTTGTGCAAGTGTTCAGAATGTGCTTCGCATTTCTTCTGTATTGATGCTATGCTTGTGTGGTTCAGATATGTTGTTCGAGGTTGTTAGAAGTTGCTATATCCAGAATTTGGGCTTCTAGATCATTAGTCAGAGGAAGTTGTGTTCACCAGTATGTGAACTAGTTTTGCAGTGTTGTACAAAGATGTTTGGGAGAAATGTATTTGCTCCACATTTCTCCGCAGTTGCTTTTCAGGTCTTGTGGTTTTGAAGGAGAGCTAATGGTGTTGTTCTCTTGCTTGTGTCAAGAGGATTCATGTTTAGGAGTATCAAAAGAAAGTCGTGTGAGTATCAAAATATTGTAGTATTTGGTATTGTTGTTTGGATAAATAGTATGATTATAATCTTTAGGTGAGATTTGTTGTGAAGGAAGTTGTTGGTTTTCAAGATGTTTTTGGATCGTGTTCAAGAGAATTTTGTTGTCTAGAAGTTTTAGATTGTTTTAAGGAAGTGTGTAATTCAAAGTTTAATGTGTTTTCTCGGGTAACATCCGACCTGGTGTCTACACTACATTCGAAGATGTTCAAACATTAATGAAGGCGTAGCGTGGTGTGTAAGATTTAATTTGGGTCTTAGTTAAATGTTGTTTTGGTCCACTTTCATTCCTATCCACCACGGGAATGTTTAGTGCCGACCTAATTTGAAATTGCAAAGTGTGTAGCGTGCAATGCCGACCTTGGAGAAAGTTTTCAAGGTTGAGGATGGTATAAGCATGAGTCGAGATGTTGAAGGTTGTCAAGATAGAAAAGACATGAAAGAAAAAGAGGTGTGTGATGCAAGTGATGCGAATTTATGAAGAGTAAAGTGTGAATTTGAGCAGAGCAATGCAAACTTCAAAGAGTTGGATTCTTGAATGCAGTGAGCTGAAGGTGTCTACAATCTTTCAAACAAGGCTGCGAAAGTGTTGGAGCATTTGTGGTGGATTCCTTGTTGCATTGAGAAGTTGTTTTTTGTGTAACATTTCTCTTTTGTCTTCTTGTGTTCTTTCGATGGCAGTGAACCCTGGCTGTGAGCCTTTTTGGACAGTGTGTCCTATTTTGGTAGTGAGCCTTTTTGGACAGTGTGTCTTATTTTGGCAGTGAGCCCTTGTACCGGTTTTGCAATTACTTATATTGTGAGCTAATCCTCACCATGGTTTTTCCCTCATTGGGTTTTTCACGTAAATCTAGTGTTCTCTTGTGTATGGTATTTTTATTTCTGTTTTTGACATTTTGTTATCTGCACTTTCATGTTTAATCACTTTAACAGAATAAGGGTTTAATGAATGCATGTGGATCTGATTATTGTTGAGGGCTTTGATGTTTTAATTTGCTACAACTGATTCACCCCCCCCCCCTCTCAGTTGTCTTGTTCATTCAAAAGACTTTGTTACATAAATCTTAAAATTTTTGGCCTTGGAAACAAATAAATTGACCAGGCATAGAATCATTGCTCCGTTGCCAGGAATGAAAAGAAATTTCTTCAATGCTTGTATCTTTTTCCCCAGAAAAGTCTTTGAAGGATTAAGCTTCCTTAAAATAGCATCGTGTTACCACAAGGTCCAGCATTTCTTGACTGAGATGTGAATTTATATTTAAAACATTGCCTTTTTATTTGTTTTAGTTTGAATTCCAGGGACAGGGGTGCTAATGTTATTTTGTTTTCTTTTGCTTTGGCCCGGAGCTACAAAAATGAAGGCTAACTGAGTAGGCAAAGATACACCATTTTACTGACTTTGAAGTATGTAGAAACATCAATTACCTTAACAGTTAACCATCAGTTCATAAATCTTTGTGAAGTTTAATTTGTAAAAACTGTGAACTTCATTATCATACACAGTGACTTACATATTATGTATTTAGTGAATTTGACTGTGGAACTCATCACTATACTTGCAGTTAGGAAGTCCTATAGTCCCTCTTCTTAAAACTTGCTTTAAGGACACATGGACAAGCAAATATTGTATGGACAAGACATCTCATTATAGATCAATTTCTGAAATCAAGGTAATATATCATTTATTGATGAATATTGTGTGCCTGGAATGCCTTTAGTAAATAGCATGTTGCTTCATAGTCAAAAGGAACTGTGACCTGTCATCATTTCCTCCAATAAGTTTTTTTAACTACTGTGGAAACTTAAAATGTTAACTTTGAACTCTGAATACTTTTGGTAATCTATATTGGCCTCATTATTATGACTTCTTTCATTTTGTACTACCGATGAAACGTGCATCATAGGACTTTTGGTCAGGTGGCTTGGTCACAATCCCACACAAATGGCTTTTGGCAACCTGCCATTGGCTTACTTCTGAGACTTTCAGAAACTTGTCATGGCCTAACCAACAAAACTTATGACTGATCACATTTGCCTACCTTGTAGCTGCAAAAGTGTCCTGATGACATCTTAGAGTATCTATGTAGCTATTATCATTGTTTAAGACCTTGGACTCAGCAATTACTCAGCTGACCCAAGTAATTTGTAACATGGGGCTCAGCAAAAACTCAACAAATTTATTGGACATTAAAAAATACATTAATTTTTAAAAATATTCTTTAAAACTGTGCAAATTACTGAATTTATGGAAATCGTGCCCTAGCCATCTTTGTCCATTGGGTTTGTCAGTTGAGAAAAAACGAATGAAAAAAAAATTGCAATGCTTTTTTAACTCAAAATGCTGGCCGAATTTATCTAAATTGCAATTTTTTGGTGACGATAGGTGATTTTTGGCATGTTTTCTTGAAAAAAATGCTGCAATTTTTTCAAAAAACTCATTGCTGAGTTTTTTGGTGTGATTAGAGTTTTTAAACAGTGATTAATATTCTTTCACATCTATCCCCTACTCACTCTTCCATAAAACCATATGGAAAATGTATGAATGTGTCAGTTGAATCCAATGAATAAGATGGTATGCCAAGATAGTTTTTCATTATTGGATCTGTTAAAACCATGATGATGGCAACATTGAGTATTAGAAGGATTGTATTGTTATAATTTAGATCATGGATGGAAATGGTCATTTTGTTGATTGCATTTACTTACTTTCACATGCATACAAATTCTTTCCTAGTGTGTAAATTTCGAGCTACATGGAAAGGGTTATTCATTCATTTGCCAAATATTTATACCTGTTTTGTGAATGATTTTTGGATATATGGAAATGGAAGGACGATTCAATTTAGCTTTTTCTTTTATTTTAAATATTCCAAAAAGTGTTAAATAGCATAGACCTCATTTACTTTCATGTGATTTTTCCCTACAACAATCTATAGTGTCAGTTATTTTTGTAATTTTATTATCTTATTTCAATAACAAATTGCATTACAAATTAGTTTTATGATATCTGTCTATTGTAATTCTTGTGGATAATTAGAGGATGCTTGTTTGAGAGGGAGAACTCTAGAGGATGTATATTATGTTCTAAAAGTTGACATAATTGTAACTTCCTATTTTACAAAGTGGGATTATTTTTATTCACTTTACTAATTTTACTCTTATCAGATATTGGGCTTTGGCACTACCAACCTATGCTTTGGTGACAATCATTTTTATTGTGTCATTTTACTTAAGCCTAAATTGCATGGCTACAGTTCCTACAACTTCATGGAATTCTCTCTTTGGTAGGTTGGACTTGTTATTGGTTTAAGATCTCCTTTATTCATTGGTTTGCATTAATCTTAAGTTCTTTCCATTATAAAATATATGATTATTAGATCTAAAATTTTTTTGCTCTTCTGGTTCTTAGTATATCTGAGACAAGCATAGTGAATGATTATATTTTCCAGAATTTGCAGATATTTCACACTGTTCCGAGCATTTTCCTTGCTTCAAATTGATGCTTAGAGAAATTATCTTTTCTTAAGTACTTGATTAAGCTATAGAAAGGGTCGAAAGGCTAGGGTCCTTATTGAACCCCTAGGGAGGTGATCACCTTGCCTTTTCAATAGAGTAGAGAGTAGGACCAATGGAAAGGTAGAGTTCACTTGGAGTCACCCCCATATTGATATTTTTCATGGGTAGATCATTCTACACCTGACCACGATAGATAGATAGAGAATTCTACTATATACGTAACATGAGTGAGTTGGTGCCTTGCCAATTCACGGTCCATATATTTTCCTCCCTTGCCTCCACCATAGTATTGGGTAGCCCTACACCCTAGCATTTGGGTGAGGTGATGGATTGAAATATGTAATTGTAATAAGGGATGCTCTTGCCCTTGTGATTGGTTCTTAAATGCCCCAATTGCTTGTGGTTATGGGTTTTGGTCTATATCTTGATATGCATATGGATTTTCCTTCGATGCTTCAACCTCAACCATTGGATCTAGTACACCAGAGGTCTTTAGTAATGTATCCACTCACCCTTAGATTTGGATATCAAATCTGTTAAATAATGATTAAATTTCTTTCAGATTTGATCTATCTAAGGCTTTTCTATTTTCAGAATATGATTCTTACAATCACTGTACTTTCTTGCAGATTATAATCAGAATATTGAACTTGATAAATATGAAGTTGATGCCAAATCAATATTGAAAAATACTGATCATGAATTCACAAGTCTGAATTTTCCTTAATGGTATTCGATCTACAAGAGCAGAACATTTATTGATTTCAATGTCTCCTATTGTGGATCGGACCTCTATTAAATATATAAGGAAGAGACACATCCCATGAGCGGACATGTCTCCACAAAGTGGAGGCATGTCCGTTCATGAGATGTCTCATGAATTGTGCCTTTTCATCTTAACTAAACACCCGATCTCTAATCGGGGTTTGTTTCTTAATAAACATAAATGCTTACCAAGTTCGATTTGTATTTATCTTGCACAAATAAATAATATCCAATCTGGAAATGATCACCGATAATGATGCTCGATCGGGATCCTATATGAAACATGAAAATATATACAATTAAATATATATGTGTATACATATGCCAGTACATATTGACATATATATACACACACATATTATCAAATCGATCATCATTTCTATATCTGACTGAAGCTACCATATTTCAATACTCCCTCTTAGCTAGGGAAGATAAAACTAACCAAGTATATAGTGATATCACCTCACTCGTGATATCAGAAGATATGGTATGCTTCTAAGAGTGTCAAGTTACATGACATTCTTCATAACACATCTTCATTATGGTATGTGCATTGACATCAAGTCTCATGATGTCTACCATAATAAATCATGGCATATCTAAGGATACATTTATCCACTATGATTATCTCATAAGGATCATAATGATCTTCAACTGATATCAAGTCTCATGATATCTATCAAAATGTCCAAGAGATACTATCATGACATATCCACGGATATCAAGTCACATGATATCCATCATGATAGTGAAACTAATCATTGTAATAGTGATATCACTCTTACGCATGATATCAAAAGATATGGTATGCTTCTAAGAGTGTCAAGTCACATGACATTCTTCATAACACATCTTCATTATGGTATGTGCATTGACATCAAGTCTCATGATGTCTACCATAATAAATCATGGCATATCCAAGGATACATTTATCCACCATGATTATCTCATAAGGATCATAATGATCTTCAACTGATATCAAGTCTCATGATATCTATCAAAATGTCCAAGAGATACTATCATGACATATCCACGGATATCAAGTCACATGATATCCATCATGATAGTGAAACTAATCATTGTAAAGTCGTCACCTTACAATGTCAAATACAAGTGTTCATTATCAGAAAGATCGTCACCTTTCAATAATGTACATAGGGGGGGGCCCATAAAGTCATGGAGTCACACACATGACAAAAGAGTTTACACATTAAACATCTTTTAAATATATTAGTACAAAATAAACAATTTGAGTCTCAATCTCAACTATAACTTACATTTCAACCATACCAAGTTTCTTCCTGAAGTGTTCAACTTTAACTCTAGAGAGAGTTTTGGTGAGAATGTCTGCTGTTTGATCGCTTGTACTAATATACTCCAACTGGATCACATTCCTTTCTACCATGTCTCTCACATAGTGGTAAGGAATCTCTATATGCTTTGATCTATCATGGAATACTGGATTCACTAAAAGCTTAATACAACTTTGATTGTCACAGTGGATAATAGTAGGATTCAAGGGCTCACCAAATAATCCCACAAGCAATTTCCAGAGCCATACTGCTTCTCTTGCTCCCATAGAGGCTGCAATATATTCGGCTTCTGTTGTACTTAGTGCCACAGAAGATTGCTTCCTGCTACACCAAGATATCATCGCAGACCTCAACCTGAAACAACATCCAGAGGTACTCTTTCGATCATCTTCTTTAGGTTCAGTAGGCTCCCTCTGAATCTTCAAGCACTTTTATCAACCTCCTGACCTCATCGTCCAAGATTGCCTGCAACACTTGCTTTAGAGAAATGGTTTCCAACACACACCTCTGTAGAGATTCAGGGCTGTCCTCTTCAACCTCATCCTAGATCACTCTATTATGAATAGGTTTGCGGAGCTACCAATGTTAAATCCAGGTTGACTGACTTGAGCAATTCTGATCTCAACTGCTGAAGAGGTACTTCAAGGATTTAGCATCAACATTGCAACCCTTACTTATTCTCAGCGAATCATAGAACTCCCTCTGAAGGTTAATTCTTCCTCTTCGAAGAGATGTCTTCAGCCATTCATTCAGTCTCATGGCTGCAAGCAGTGTCTCCATTATCTTCTTCTTTTGAAAGCAATCTCTTGGTCCATCCTAATGCACATTAAGGAGAGATTCCTTAATAGTTCATATGACTCAACTATTCTGAAGAGAAATACAAATGCTAGAAGCATACAAGATTCACTTATCCAATGTTATATCATGAATTAATGACTACATAAAAAATTCATGAGCATTATTTAGGTATGAAATACTTATCTCTTTGTTGTCTAATCTTCCTCACAATCCACCAATTGTTCTTTCCTGATCTTTGCACTTAAAGATTCAGATCTGCTGCAACAGAATAATTCAAAGCTGTTTGCAACTTAAAAAAATGTCTTCATGCAGCAGATATGTGGACACAAGACCTCTAGATACATCCAGAATAGGAACAACAAACTTTCGTTTCATAAGATATGAATAGAAGCACCAATATAATCTGTATCGCTAGGAATAACCCTCAAACAATCCAAGCAGTGATCAAACACTTCAAATGAAATACTTATGCGTATATTGCAAATGATGCCTTGGTCAATAATCTACTCTGTTTCACTGTTTAGTCTCTCAATCATGAATTGTAGAGTATGCCATCTAATATCGAAACATATGCAGTTCATAAAGATATGCCTTCTATCGAGCAGTTCAATTCATTAGCTGATACCTCGAATAATACCGCTGCTCCTTAATGTGTATATTCATAATATAGCCACGAGCAACAGATGTAGACTATGTCAAAGAAATACATCCGCCGGTGCAAACAAACTCAGTAAACGAATGTTTTCCTCCGCTAAGCAGCATAAATACTCATATGCTTGCTTGCCAAGACTTCCTTTTTGACTATGTACACTCCACGTAGGCAGATACAGGGGATAGGGATATTATCGGGCCCTTAAGCGTCATCCCTCACCATATTCGTTGATGTCATTGCAGGGAAGTATGACTTCATTGACGCCAACATAGTCTCAAACCTCCACCAATCAACCCAATATTGGGTCTTCAACTTTCGTCAGCCACATGGAGTCGTTTGCCTTCTTAGTTCTGTTATATAGCATATGATTCCTACTCAGGATTTGAATGCTATGGCCGATCACATTAAATATTATGCCGACAATGATCAACGTCTTCCCCTTCTAGCAGAGCGAGAGAAAAATCGTCCTCAAGCTGCTCCTGTGATCGGATATAAATGCCATCTGAATGCAATCCCGACAAGATTTCGATTGGTGAGTGGCAAGAGCCGGAGGCTACGCAGCCACGAGCAAATCGAGAGTCACACCAAGTGATAGTCGCTATACTCAGATCCGAATATAGATGCGAATGTTTAGGCCCTAGATGCTAGATCTTTTCCACTTATCCGCCTCTAATACAGTCGTCTCCTCTTGAGTGCTACGCTAGTAGACATTATGAAGAATGAAATGTGTTCGCGATTTCAAGAGAGAATATGGTTTTAAAGTAATCTGATATCTTGAATTTAATCGGATCTTCCTTAACTTGGCTTTGATACCATGTTAAATAATGATTAAATTTCTTTCAGATTTGATCTATCTAAGGCTTTTCTATTTTCAGAATATGATTCTTACAATCATTGTACTTTCTTGCAGATTATAATCAGAATATTGAACTTGATAAATATGAAGTTGATGCCAAATCAATATTGAAAAATACTGATCATGAATTCACAAGTTTGAATTTTCCTTAATGGTATTCGATCTACAAGAGCAGAACATTTATTGATTTCGATGTCTCCTATTGTGGATCGTATCTCTATTAAATATATAAGGAAGAGACACATCCCATGAGCGGACATGTCTCCACAAAGTGGAGGCATGTCCGTTCATGAGATGTCTCATGAATTGTGCCTTTTCATTTTAACTAAACATCCGATCTCTAATCGGGGTTTGTTTCTTAATAAACATAAATGCTTACCAAGTTCGATCTGTATTTATCTTGCACAAATAAATAATATCCAATCTGGAAATGATCACTGATAATGATGCTGGATCGGGATCCTATATGAAACATGAAAATATATACAATTAAAAATATGTGTGTATACATATGTCAGTACATTTTGACATATATATACACACACATATTATCAAATCGATCATCACTTCTATATCTGACCGAAGCTACCATATTTCAACAAAATCAAACAAAGGGAAAGTTGAGGCTTGAAGGGATTCTAGGACATAAAAAATTGTTGTAAAACCAACAACCAAATCATTTGCAGAAGAAAAAGAATAAAGTGGATAAGCTACTAGACAAACATCTACTTCATCATTGATTAGATCAATGATTGCATCTAGATCAACATAGTCTATTGTAGTTACTAGACTTGGCTATGTTAGAACATAATGTTATTAGAGGTCATACCCTTATAACATTTATACATTTATATACTATTCTAATATAAGGTTATAAAACCTTATATATTATATTGTTATTAAGCATATCTCATTTGAAATAGTTATAGTTTAATAACTATTAGATTATTAACTATTTATGAATGGTGGTTGTTGAATAGGTGTGACTAATACCCCTTTAGGTATTATGCCACCATTTCTCCTATATTTAAGGAGGCTCTCTCACATTTGAGAGATATAGAATTTGGAGATTTTATAGTGAATTATATCACTATGCACATGAGGTATTATTGGCCATGTGGAAATATGCAAAGGAGTGTCCCCTAGTTTGGTCTATATTAGAATAGACCATTTTTGTAAGTGTTTTAATAAGATGATGCTTGTTGTACCCAAAATTAATTTTTGGCATTCTTCTTAAATTGAGCTAAATCATATAAAAATGCCGTCAAAAGTCTGTTTTAGGTCAAACCAAACATAAGGTTTTTGTGGGTTTTTGTCAAGGAACATATGGTTAAAATTCTGAAAAATTTAAAATTAGGGTTTTGTGCCCCTATTTTTAGGGAAAACCCCAAAAATTGGACCTTCCCGGAAATGATTGAAAATGATTTGATAGGATGAATCGGCTTCACGATCACACTGATCAAGTCAGAATCATCAAAAAACATGTTTTACTCTGGTGGGTCTATTCTTATTTTTCAGGAACAAAGTTAGGAGCTCCGCAGCCATTAATGGCAAATTGGCCAGTACCAGGTGCTGAAAGCTAAGCTTCAACGAAGAAGGCATGGCGGGAAAGGTTGAAAAATATGTTGTTCAATGAAGGAGATTCTCAAAACGGAAAAGGCCAAAATCTGGAATGAAGACGCCTTGCTACCAAGGCAGAGATGTAGTCAACAAGGTCAAAAGGCTCCCCTCTTGAAGAAAGGCACCCTTTGATCTCAAAGGGAAAATGCAGATATCAAATCCATCAGATGTAGCCATCCTCTTCATGTTCATGCTGGCTATTCAATGCGCTGTTAAGCAAGATCATCTGATTCAAGAATCACTGGAAATCGTCAACGAAACATGGAGATGTTGAATGCAGAACATGCCAAAATGAAAGGAAATTGCTAAGTACAGAAGAAAAGCGCCCCTCTTGAAGAGAGGCGCCCAGTCTTTAAGGCATATAGATGCAGTCAGTTTACTCAATGACCTCTAGGATGATCTTCCCCGCTTTGATCGATCTCGACAACGAAACCATCAGCGAAGGAATCTGATAACTAAGTCATCTAATGACGAAGATCAAAGCAAGCAATTTATAGCATGAAATTATCAGTCAAACAAGTCAAAAGCACCCCTGCTGACCAAGGGCGCCCTTAGATTTGAAGGGCCTAAACTTGCTTTCAGAAGCTGAGAAATCAGTCGTCCTTTCTAGGACTGAGCTGGTTAGCCAATGCACAATCAAGCAGAGTCATTCGACTCATCAATCAACGGTAACGTCAGATCGAAGCATGAAGGGTCTAAATGATGAAGATGAAGAACAGTCATCAAAATTGACTTAGTGTGTTAAGCTCATTGATTGGATTCAACCATCTTGCGCACGATCATGACTATGTTCTTATTTGACAATTCGGCCTGTTTGTTGCCTTGCGGACAATAATCTGAAGAACGAGACAATGTGATGCCGTAGTCAAAACATAATTCTACTAACTCCTCCTGATGAGAAGCTCGTAGCATTGTCGGTCACGATCTTTCTTGGTACTCCGAAGCGTGTGATGATTTTCTTTGAGGAAGCTGCACACAACTTCGGAAGTAGCACTCTTTGTAGGAACTGCCTCAACCCATTTGGTGAACTAGTTTGTTGCCGTAAGGACATAGACATGTCCCTTATTGGAATGTGGGTTTATTGGACCTACAAAGTTGATACCCCATTGCTGAAATGGAGCATTTGTTATCACCAGCCTTAGTGGAATGGTTGCTAGCTTGAGTTTACCAACAAAATGTTGGCACTATTGACACTTGTGCACCCATTCATATGCATCGCAAAACAAAGTCGGCCAGAAGAACTGTGCTCGTAGAATTTTGAATGTCGTGACCCTTGATGAAAAGTGGCCACCGCATGCTTCACTGTGAAATGCTTCCAACAACTGCCGTTGTTGGTCTCTACTGAAGCAAAGCAAGAAAGTTCCATCAAACCCACGCTTGTATAGAACATTACCTCGCAGCACATAGTTTTCTGCTCTTAATCTCAAAGTTCTTTTCTGTTGCTTGTCCAACTGCATTGGACATTGTAATGTCCCCAATTTATCCCTATGCTCTTCTTGAGGTTTTAGCCTATTTCCGGAAACTCATAGGCTAAGCAGAATTGAAAATTAGGGTTTCCTATTTTTTAGGAGGTTTCAGATGCAGTTTTGAGGGCTTGCATGCATGGGTTTTTGATGCATGTCTGGTGGAGTTTTTAGGGTTTTCAGAAAGCTTCAGAATGGTGTATCATGCATCTCTATTTGATAACTTTTCCAGGTACTTACTATTTATAGTAAGTCATGTTGGCTTCCCGGATTGTACTCAAAAGGCGTTTGGAAACACTTACTATTTTTAGTAAGTCATGATTACTATTCAGATGAAGTTTTGCAAACTTACTATTTATAGCAGTTACTATTTTTAGTAAGTCTATTTATAGCAGTATCGTTTTAGCAGCAGTTCAATCATCTGCAGTTCACATTTTGGGCAGTGTGGTTGTTCAGTTGGTTTTTTTGAAGGTTTTTGAAGTTAACTTACTATTTTTGGCATTGGCTATTTTTAGTAAGTCCTTTTGTGGCAATGGCACCATCAGTAGTCCTGCTCAGGTCATCATTCCATTTTTGGCAGAATTAGTTTGAGTGTTGGCTTTGGTTTTGGCTTCTATCCCTCCTTGGACTGAGTCCCAGACTTAGTCAATTTTCATATCTGGCAGTTGTACCCCATGCCTAGGCTTGATGACTTTAAGTTGTTTTAAAGTTGGGGACATTAAAGAGGTTGAACTTCTTAGGCAATTAATGTTTGTTTTAAATGTTTATTGTTGCATTTTGGAAATGGACGCCTAAAGAAGAATGTTTTGATATTTTAAATAAAGTAAATGCTAAAAGGTGGTGTCCCTTGGAGGAATTGAACAGTTTCTTGTTGGGAGTTACAGTTTACTTCATTTGCCAATTGAAGCTTATATATTGGTGCCTTGCTCTTTGTATCTCATCTGGAAAAATGGAAAGTAAAGTTATGTTGCTGGTTTGAATCTAGAACTTGGCTAAGGGGGAGCTTAGCGAATTCGATCCATTCTTCGGGCCTGAAACTATGGCTTCCTAGGTGGATCATTGTGACTATATTTCACCTTGAAGTACAAATGGAGCTTCAAATTGATAATATCGAATAGGTTGCTGATTTGCCATGGCTGAAGCTAATTTCTGCTCATAGCTTCATCATGGATTTTTGTTTCATTCTGGGTGTTCGTCCATGTTGTTCTACTGTGAAGGGCACCCCTTTCTGGAAAGTTTCGGATTTTTTGGTTGAGTGTTGAATTTTTAAGAGAAGGTCGACCCTCTTGGCAAGCCATACCATCACTGTGCTTGCATTGGGAAACGTGCCTCTTGTAGCTGCTGTTTTTGGCTTGTTCTCTCCTTGAGGTTTGGGCACATATCTCCTAGCTGTTATTGGGCTGTGGTTTGGGAGCTTTCCGAGTTGATTCGGGAAAGATACGTCTATTTTGGTGGATTCATAGCTTGCTGGTCTGATTTTCTGTACTTTCTGTTTCTGATCAGATTAGTTAAGTTTTATTATCATGCTGATTTGAGCTTCAATTATTCATCTATTCTAGTTGTAAATGTTAGAGGAAGTGATACTCTAACCATTGCTTGTTTTAAAAGCTTATATTTGACATATTGCAGCTGTTTGACAATTGTTTGTAAGTTGATTAGTAGTACTAACAGCAATAGTTTACTTTGCTGCAATTTATTCTGTTGTATTCCCCCCATGAAGAATAAGTGGTTGTGTGGATTGTATACTCCCCACAATTTAAGTGGAAGTGAGGTTAATTGGTTGGCTTGCCGCCTTCAAATAATTGTAATAATCACACTCACTGAATAAGTGGAGTATTCCCACTGCTTGTGGATGCTTGCTTCAACAGAAGAAGTTTTATTTCAGTTTAATATCTAGCACTCCACCATATGTTAGCACCTCACCTTGCAAAAGGATCTTGCGTGCACATTCTTGTTGTTGAGTTTAGCTCTATATTTCAGCTATTATTAAGTTATTAGATCCTAGGGATCTTCTGACCATATGCCCACCCCTCCTCCTTAAGTGGTTTTAGGGCGCATTCTTGGTTAGAGTTGTTTCAGCAGTGTTTTGGTTTGGAGCTAATTCTTAACGGGTGCATGATTGCATTGTTGTGAACTAAAAAACAAAGGAAAAAATTAAGGGGAACATTTTAGACATTCTCCATAGGTTGCATAGTACCAAAGTTCTGAGTACCATTCCTTCGTAGAATCAACCAGTAAGACCATTGGAAGGTCTTCTTCAATTTATGTTTCTATCTCATCATCAGCCGCTTGGTGCTTTAGATCATCGTCCTCCACCATAAGCTGACATAGACCTCTCCCGCAAACGAGTTTGGTCGGCTTGATATCTAAGTCATATTCCTGGACCTTTGCGATCCAGTTGCCTCTTTTAGTTCCCATTTCTTGTTGAGTTAGAATACTCTTGACCGTAGGATCAGTGACATAGACTGTTGTTTGAGCATTTAAGATATATAATCTAAAATTTTTCACAGCTCTCACAATGGCATAGGCGTTCTTCTCAATTTGGGAGTACCGGAATTCGCTGTCTTTGAAACTACTGCTCATGAAGGCAATTGGCGATTCAGTCTCTTCGTTCAACTTCTATGTTAGTATGGCAGAGAGGGTGTACTCCGACACATAACAATAAAGAATGAACGCTTTATTGAAGTTAGGTCAGACTAGCACTGACACCTTATTGATGGCTTCTTTTATCTTTACGAACGCCTCCTTTCCTTTTTCAATCCATTTGAAGGCGATCGTCTTCTTCATCATTGCTGATATATCCTTGGTCAGCTCCGAGAAACCAGGTACAAATCTTTATATGAATTTACCTTTCCGAAGAAGGAATGAACTTGAGTGGTATTGTTGGGAGAGATAGGTTCTTGATTGAATCCACTTGATCTGGATCGATCCGAGTTCCCTCTTTGGAGACGATATGGCCTAGTAGTTTGCCTTCCGTCACAGCAAAGATAGATTTCTTTGGATTCAAAGATATGTGATGATACCTACATCTCTTGAACACTTTCACTAAGTGTTGAAAATGATCTTGCCGCTTCCTTGAGAAAGCGGTAAGGTCATCAAGGTAGACGACTATCACTTTGTTCTTTAGATCTCCAAACGCCAAGTCCATGGCTCACTGAAAGGTGGCATCGGCGTTGATGAGGCCAAAGGGCATCCTATCATAGGCGAACATTCCCCATGGGGTGGTGAATGCTGTCTTGATCTAATCCTCCTTAGCCACCGCGATTTGATTTTATCCAAAAAAGTCGTCAAGCAATGACAACATCTCCGATCCGGTAACCGTATGCAAGGTATGCTCCATGATAGGTAAAGGATAATTATCCTTTAATGACGATTGGTTGAGGTTCTTGAAGTCGACGCAAATCCGGATCTCTCTGTTCTTCTTGCGCATAGGAACGATATTGGACACCCAAGTAGAATGATGGATTGGAAATATGATCTTGGCGTGCACCATCTTTTGTACCTCTACGTAGATTGTGTCTTGGACAAGCGGGTTGGGAAGTTCATGATTTCCGTGTAGGGCCAATGGGCCTATGTTGTTACCCCATGGCAAAGGTGCCTCACGACTCTCGTATTACGCCCATTGCCGAACAAATTGTGTCCATTGTCGTTATTGCCGTTGCCGCCATTGCCATTGCCATTGCCATTGCCGTCATTGCCACCATTGCCGTTGTTACCATTATTACGGCCATTGCCGTTGTTTTTGCCAATGTCGTTGTTATTGGCATTGTCGTTGTAGATGCGGTTGTCCGCTATCACTTGAGTAGGAGGTCCTTGTTGTTGTTCTTCTAGAAAGTGTTTAGGAACCTCTTCAAAGATTTGCTCTATATCGGATGCTTCTCCGATGTCTTCTTGAAATAGAGGATTAGTTCTCTGTATGTATACTCGGTGAGCCAGGATGCTTATTGCCATGCGGGTGGTGGTAACACTCGCTTTTCGGCTGCAAGATCAGCCTTTCTTTCTTCCTCGTCCAGAGTAATAGTTGCGACTCTCCATTGAGTTGGTGATGTGTTCTTTTCGAAGATGAAAGTACGCAAGCTACTGATGATGTTCGTCTGCTCTCCTTCAATGAATGTAAGATTTGGTTGGAGAGTCGCTGGAGCAAGATCAGGTTGTTCAATTGGAGCCCAAGGATGCTAGATGCCCATTTCGTGTCATAAAAGCATTAGCTTTTTCTTGAAGTTTTATACCTCATTGCCCCACGGTGGTTGAAATGCAAACAGTTTTCTGGCACCCATCGTTGGGCAACGAGGCATAAAACTTCAAGAAAAAGCTAACGCTTTTATGAGACGAAATGGGTAGGTGGCTTCCTTGGGCTCCAGTTGAACAACCTGATCTTGCTCCAGCAACTCTCCAACCAGATCTTACATTCATTATTGGAGAGCAGGCGAACATCATCAGTAGCTTGCATATTTTCATCTTCGAAGAGAATACATCAACAACTTAGTGGAGAGCCACAACTATTACTTTGGACGAGGAAGAAAGAAAGGTTGATCTTGCAGTTGAGAGGCCAGTGTTACCACCACCCGCGTGGCAGTAGGCATCCTGGCTCATCGAGTATACATATGGAGGAGAACTAATCCTTTATTTCAAGAGGACATCAGAGAAGCATCTGATATAGAGAAAATCTTTGAAGAGGTTCTTGAACACTTTCTAGAAGAATAGCAGCAAGGACCTCCAGCTCAAGCGATGGTGGACAAACGCATCTACAACAACAATGCCAATAACAACGACATTGGCAACAACAACGACAATGGCCGTAATAATGGCAATGGTGGTAACGACAACGACAACGACAATGGACACAATCTGTTTGGCAATGGCTGTAATGCGAGAGTCATAAGGCGTCCAACACCTTTGCCATGGGGTAACAACATAGGCCCATTGGCCCTACAAGGCAATCATGAACTTCCCAAGGGATCGCGAAAGCACTTCCCAAGATTCTTCAGCGATGGGGCTAAACACCCCGATGAGCATATATTAGCGTTCACAACGGCTTGCTCCATTCTGTCCGTATCACATGAAGATATCGCCGTTCGACTCTTTGTTGAAACTCTTGAGGCAAATGCTTTCGATTGGTTCCATCACTTACCACTAGGAGTCATCAGAAATTGGGAGGACATGAGCAAGAAGTTCTTGGTGAGATTCAAGCCCGCTGAAGACAGCCATCTGTTATTTTCCCGGTTATCCAACTCTAAGATGGAGCCTATAGAACTGATGAGGGAGTTCGTAGCAAGGTTTAATTGCCTAGCTACACGTGTCTCTCACACACTCAATCCATCACACGAGATTTCGATGAGTAGCTTCATCAACGCCCTTCCCTTAGAGATAGCCTTTTTCATCAAAGGAAGCCCCAAAGAGGACTTGCAAATTGCGCAAGAGAAAGCTATCGAGATCGAGGATCAAATGATCACCATGGGAAAGATGAAGGGCGATGCTATCAGACCGTTGGTACAAGCATCAACAAATCCACTGCTACAGAAGGTAGCAAATGAAGTGACTATCTTGAAGAGACAGTCACCCAATCAAGGGCAGCAAGCACTGCCCAAACCACCGCTGTATTAACAACAACAGCAGTACTGGCCAAAGAGAAATAATTTCCATCCTTTCAACAACTACAAGCCTAGAAAGTAAGGGCCTTCGCAAAGACGAGCAGAGGTCGAGAGATCTAACATGTTCTGTTGTTTCCATGAGACAGACGAACACACCGGATCCACATGCCCTGAGAATCAAAGGATGAACCAGATCATGGGATATGCCAGAGATCAAGCACCAAGTGCAAGTTTTGTACCTTCAAATGCAAATATTGTCTCACCACAAACAGACAACTTCGATGGTGACTCCGCAATGGGATACTTCTATAGCGAACCTGAAAATCGAGAAGAAGACTACCGTTAGTACTCTCTTGTTGTCAACCACGAGAATATGTCGATGCCTATGTTCACACGCGCTCAACATTTCAAAGCACAGAAAGAAGAAGAAGAAAGACGAAAGTCAAACGAAAAGGGAAAAGAAGCTTCCACTTCTAATCCCAAGTCTACACAGGAAAACGTCACATCAAGTGCTCAAGATCCGTCCTCGACGAACTTTGACATTGTGATGTCTATGATGAAGACGAAGGTACAAATCTCACAGCTGGAGTATCTCCAGGATCATCCTGATCAAATGGGTCGGATTCTCAAAGTACTACAGAAGCAGGTTGTCATCCAACCCACGTTGCTAGAATCTTTCGTACCAGTGGGAGAAAATCCAAAGCCCTTCTACATATCTCTGTATATGGGAGGTTATAAACTCAACATTTGCATCATCAACTCAGGAGCATCGGACAATGTCATGCCATTGTAGATCATGAACGCATTGGGACTATCGTGCACCGAAACTCATGACAAGTGTTACTCACTTGAATCAAAACTGGTGCCATTGGTTGGCCAACTAAAAGACGCACAAGTAAGATTGGCATCCTACCTAGAGAAGAAGATCACGATGACCATCCTCATAGCTGACATTCCAATCAGTTATGGGATGTCACTAAGCCGAAGCTTCTGCAAGGATATCGGAGACGAGATTCAATTGGATTGGTCGTACGCGACAATTCCATTAACGAAAGGTAGCTTCAAGTTGGAACCAGAGGCTAAGTCCAAATTCACGGTGGTGAAGTCTTAGGACCCCCAAGCACAAGTGCTACATCAATGTACGGGTCCTGGTACGTATGCTATGCTGTCCGAAGTAACTGAAGAGGAAAAGAAGGTTGCATCTGCCACAAGTACATCGAATGAAGGATCAAAGATGTGGACAATGCAATTCGATGGGAGTTGCTTGACAACAGGCTCAAGAGTGAGAGTTGTCATTACCTCTCCTGAAGACACGTTGTATCCATTTGCTTATTGCTTGTAGTTCGATAACACGAACAACACTGTAGAATACGAGGCACTCATACTAGGTCTTAAGAATGCAAGAGATATGGGTATAAAGTACCTCCAAGTCGAAGGTGACGCAGAGCTAATCGCCAATAGGTCAGAGAGCGATATCAAGTTAGAAAAGGCCGCCTTCAAGCTTATCGACAAAGGGTGTGGAATGAAATCGATTGGTTCGAAGCATTCAACATCAAGTACATTCCATGAGAGCAAAATAGCAGGGTAGACACCCTTGTAGTATTTGCCACTCTCTTCATGCCCCATTCTGACTTCCGTCAAAATGCCTTCGCTATTGAGCTTGTGTGCAGGCCATTTGTCCTTGACAATTGTGGAAATTGGCAGGTCTTTGATGACGATGATGACATCAAGGAGTTCCTCTACATGGGGGACAATTACAAAGAACTATTCTTTGAAGGAAGTGCTTTTCCTTTAAGAGAGTCTATAGCGGAAGATCCGAAGCAACAAAATTCGACATCATCCAGTTAAGAGGTAGCAACATCCCCAAGGGTCTAGTATCTTTGGAGGACATATTTGACAGGCATGATAGACACGTGTAAGATCAAAGAAATTCAGCTAGCAAAACATTTGATGATTATAGTATGGGCTTTTGGTTAGTTTGATGTTAGGAAGATACTGGGAAAATTTGAAAATTAGGGTTTTCAGACCCCTATTTTTAGGTCAAAAACCCTAAAAATAGAAATTTGTCAGAATTGGCTGAAATTAATTTTGATCAATTTATTTCGCATCACGATCACAGTGGTAAAGTCAGTTTAAGCCTGGTGGGTAGTTTTCACTTTTTTCAGGGGAAAAGTTAGGACCCCCAAGGTCGTCAATGGCAGTTGGCCAGTATCATGTGTCAAAATCTAAGCTTGAAACTCAAAGCAGAAGATTCTATGGAGAAAGATGCTTCACGATGAAGGGGTTTTCCAAATGGTGAAAATTGGAAAAAATATTCTGTCTGGAAACACTTCACTTTGTAACGTGGGAGACTCTTGCGCAATCAACGTGCAAGTCAACTTTGCAGTGTCCGTACACATAAAAATGGTGAAATATAGTCACGCACACGCGCCAGTAGCAGTAATGCTTCAACATGATCAACTTAGCAAGCAACACGATGTTCGTAAAGCGAGAAGTGGAGAAAATTATCAAGTCTAGAGCAAATCTGTGCCCCTGTAGCTCAGGGGCGCCCTTCAATTTGGAGGCTCAAATTCAATTATTTTTGGTTGCAAGTACATTCATTCTCTCCGGTTTTTAGTCAACTTTCCGACAAGCTATCAAGCGAGTTCATCCAATTTGCGGAACTCTAACAATCGGAGGTAGAAGCAGAAGTTACGGAGAATTTACACATTACGGAGAGTCAAATTTGCAGTTTCTACGCCTCTATAGGCCAAGGGCACCCTTGAATTAGACATGTCAGATGGATGAATTTGCAGATTTCGTTTCTGGGGGATCTCTTCTGATTCAACCCAGCTCCGCGATGCATTCAATCGAGAGATCATTAGATGTGTTGAGTGACCGTGGTAGTTGTTCCAACGAGCACGTAAAACAGAGGGAAAATAAAAGTGGAAATATCAAATTGTACCTCTACAGGCCAGGGGCGCCTAGCCTTTTGGCCAATAGATGAGGTGTTTTAGCAGCCGTCGTCTTCACGAACCCTGTGCAGATTCCTTCTAGCTATTCAGTGAATCCAACCGTTAGCCCTCAGGGTTTGTCAAACGCCTGTGGATGAAGAATCAACGGAAAATATTGAAGAATGAAAACAAGCAGAAAAATGGTTGTGGAATTTACATACTCCCTTGAAAAAGGCGCCCTTCTACTGGAGGTCTTAGAAGCAGTTTCTCGCTTTGTCACTTCCAAGAACATCTCTTCCAAGTTGTTCCAGCTTCACAATGCAGTCAACGGTGTGCATATCGAAGCAATCCAGCTCCCGATAGTGAGGGTCAAAGTACAACGTTCAGTTGAAAGTTACAATTTGTAAAATCAGTCAAAAATGCATTTTGCTCCCTTGCAGGTTAGGGGCACCCTTGCATTTGAGGGCGTTAAACTTTCACATGCTGCACATACAGTCATTCTTTGCGGAATTCTTCTACGTACGCAATGTATCCAACATCCAGTTGACGGGAGTCATCATTCATTGACAACGACAAATTGAAGCACAAAATGGCAAAACAGAAAATTGGCCGTCTGGTGTCGTGTGCACTCTTTTTGAGAAAGGCGCCCTTGTTTTTGAGGTACCAGACTCAATTTTTAGCACTCACAGCTCCCAACAGACATTTCATCAGAGTTGTTCTGGCTACGTAGTGGATGTGTCAACTCAGCTCGAGGATCAACTAGGCACCCGAAAATTAGAGTTCAACAGAGGCTATGGTGACATTTTCAACCAGCTACAAAATAGGAACTTAGCTAAAAAAACTCAACTTTTGAAGGACTCCTAGAAAGTCAAACTTTGACTTTTTGGAATTAGCATGCAATTATAAGCCAACCCACAAAGGTGGATTTCAGTTAACTTAATTAAATAATATTAAAATCTTCAGTTTAACCAAATAATTTTGGCTTAAGGCGTATTTCTTCAATATTTTAAAGGTGGTGCCTATTTCTAACTCCAAGCTAGTTTCTGTTAAATAAAGTGAGGTCCAATTAGATAATTCCTTTTCAAGTCAGGGTTTTTACTTGCGGTTGGTGCCTAAACCATGAAAATTCTTTATATATTTCAAAGAGGCGTCCATTTCTCTCACAAGAAGTTGAGTGCAAACGAGTTTTTTGTTGTGCAAGCAGTATTTGAAGGTGTTACAAGAATCATTTTTCAGAATTCCCTTGTAGATACAGGTCCAGATTAATCAGCAGACTTCAGTCAAGAATATGGCGACTTTTTCAGAATCAAAACCATAAACTTTATCTTTTGTCTTAAATTCTTCTATTCTTGTCTTAGGTTTTCTCTTGCATGTCCAAGAATTCGGCGACTTTTGACAATTTTGATCATCTGGGTTTGTTGTGCACAACTTTCTCTACAAAACCCATGTGTTAGAATTTTTCAAGAAAAATTGCCTCGTAGCTTCACTTCTCGAAGCTCTACTTTCTTTTCGGAAATTCCTTTGCATGGTAGAGTAAACGTTAGTATTTGTCAAAATGGAGGATTTGGGTTTGCTTAGAATCATCTTCTACACAAAACCCATGTTCCAAGATTTTTCGGAAAAATCTGCCCTCGTAGCCCCTGTTGCCCCTAGTTGCTTTTTTTCGGAAAAGTCTTTGTATGTCAAGCTAAAAGGCATCTTTTCAGATTTTTGACAATGTGGGTTTTCTTAGAATTCTTTTCTGCACAAAACCCACGTCTCAGAATTTTTCGTAAAAATTGCCCTCCAATAGGGTATTTATAGCCTCATAAGGAGTATTTTCGGCTTTACGGAGAAAGTTGTCAAAACATAGTCATGTTTACAGTCAACAAGCGAGTTTTTCAAAATGCAGTACACACAGACCAAATTCAAGAGCAGGTTGGTCTTAATTCATGACTTCATTGGAACGGCTGACACGAATTTGCATAAGGTGAATCCAAAAGTTGACTTGAAAGGGTAAAAAATGAGTTCAAATACATTTCAAAGCATCAAAGAATCTGAGTTGTTAGAGGCGGTTTCACTCCTTATTTCAGTTCATTGCATAGAATTCGTGATGTCTTGTGTAAAGCATTACAATTCTACTGCCTGAGAAATTCAATCAACAGATGGACGGGTGATTTGCAGTCTCAAGCCCCAGGACATTGAGAGGTGTTTTGGTATTCCTCAGCATCTGAACAATTTGGTCATTACCATGGATCAGTGTGAAAAGGCATTCAATGCTAATAAGGACATGTGTCTGAGCAAAATGGCAGAAAGGTGGCTAAAACAAAAGAAAGTTAAATTGCCAAACAATGTGGGTTGCAGAGAATTCAAGGATGAGTACACGATTTTGATCACTCTTCTTAATCGTGTTTTCGGTCACGTAGATGCTCACAAATTTCAGTCTTGGATGTACTACATCATTGCTTAGGTTATTTCCAAGCGAGAGCATTACGACTGGGCCTCTTTGATCAGCGACGTTCTCCACAAGTAGATTGCCGGTTTCCTGGTTGCCCACAAGTTTCACATGTGTTCGTATCTTGTATACCTAATTGCTTACCAAGGTCATTTTAGAGGAATGAACACAATGGGGATTCTTAGTGTACAGAAGGTTCATCAATATTATGACCGGCTTGAGTTCACAAAGTCCGAGCGACATTTCAAGCGTGTGCAGTAAGCGTTCTTGATGCACATAGTGAGGAACCTAGACCGGGAATTACGTTCGTATCTCAATGGTTGCCAGAGAAGCAATGGTAGAATGGGCGGACTGGTTCATTCAGTTCCCTACCTATACCTACATTCGTGTCTACGGATATGTAGGAAATCCAACCATGCTATCTCGTTATCCTTCGGATAAGACGGTTTTCATGGAATTTTTGAGGCAATTACACGATGTTCATTCACATCTACGCCACAAGCGCAAGCCAGCTACCAATTTACCATTGCAAATGGGAATCTACAGGTGCAAAACAACAATTGACGCAAAGGCCGTGGGCCACAAGTTAGCGAGACTTAATCTTAAGTACCTTGTTGACACATGCTCATATGACCCTTGGGGTTATTACTTAGCACGCCTTGGCGGTCGCTCTTACCACAAACCTTCTATGGAGGATTACTGGGTCAATTGTGAGGACGAGTTCGAGGTTCGCCGGTGCAGTTACAGCAGGTTCACCCTCTTACAGATATTTGTCTTCATGTTAGAGGATATGGGAGGATTGTCAGATGATGATGGGGATACACTTCCTCAATTCTTCAGAGAATAGGTTGATACGCAACCACTTCCAGCTGTTGATTGGTTTACCAAGGAATACTCATCTATCAAAGAGAGATCAAGCAGAGTTATTCAAAACAGTATACTCTACTTGGATAGCAAGAAGACAAGGAGGGCAGTCATGGCAAGTACAAAGCCGCCACCATTGGAATCTTCACTGTCATCCTCATCAAAACCAAAACAAAAGAAAAGGAGCAACCCTCCTAAAGGAAACAAAGTGTCTAATAATTCAAAAGGGAAGGCACTTGTTACAAAAACACATGTGGAGGTAGGCACAAATATAGTTCAGAGCATGCCAGAGCTAGAGGTACAACTTCCTTTGCGATCGCCAACACCATAGCAGTCTCCAGTTTCGGTTCACATTGGCTTGGAACTAGACTTGCCACCACGTAGCAATACCTCTATACATTCCCACTCATCAAGTTTTCCTATGACTAGCACCGACCCTTCCAGTGAGATTAGTCGAGACTCGTCTTGGCTTGAGAGTCAGTTGGGCAGGAAGAGGAGGCAACCATCCTACAAACTAGACTTCTCAAATTTTGATCATGTCTACTAGGACACACTAGATAAAAGAATAAAGAAGCAAGTTCATATAGAGAGGAACGCTGACAAGGAGATCATAATAGAGACCGTTGCACCCCCAAAGGACAAGAACTTGAACAAGGTAGAAGTTGAAGACTTCGATGTGATAAAGGTCAACCTTGGTAAAAGCACACGCCAAATAGAGGTTGATTTCCTTCAGGTTGCAACGGATAGCATAAAGGATAGAGTCATGAAGGACGGAGAAGACAAAGTAGCCCTCAAGGCTGAAATTCAGCAGCTTCGTCAATATATCTCTAACCTTATACATAATGCTGAGAATGTCACCACCTTGCTCCCGCAGATGCTAGAGCTACCAACAGAGTAGAATTAACTTAATCAGCTGGTTTATATGGGAAGTGCCTGAAAGAATGGGAGGAGGAGTTCATCACAAGGGGTTGCTTTGTACTTACAAAATTGTATCAGTTGAGGTATAATGCCCACGAACTTCGTTTGCAGATTTAGGAATCATAGCGGGACTTGGTGATTGACAAACCAAGAGATGAAATCATGATCTCTCATCTGAGGACGGCATATGACTCGGTCACTGACGAAGAAGATAAGGAAGCTATTTTTATGAGAACACAATTAATCTTCAAGGCAAAAATACAAGAGTTCAGTACATCGAGCTCGCCGACGTTCAGTCAGAGTTGCAGGTGCTCATCCATGGTATTTTCAGTGGAGATTCCGTTGGCTGTAAGCTAGATCAACTTACAGTCATGTCAACGTTATTTGATGAGGTGGTTAAGAGTAGAGGAGAACTTCAGAGTCAGATCACGGGCGGTGAGGAGATGAGCGAAGACACAGTGTGCTGCAGAGAAGTATTAGTGCCCCAGATGGTGATGCAGTCAACAACCTCGTGGAGGGGTTACTTGCTCGAGATTGTGGCTAGTGAACTCCAGATCAGGACGTCCCATCTTTTGAAGATAGACATCATACCTAGCAGTTATCTCAACGCCTCTTTCCGAGTTAGCTTGTTGTTCCACATCTCATGAACGTCTATTTTGGAATTTCCTATGTACAGATGGAGTTTTCATTCTTCGTTAACTGATGTTAGTTATCAGTTAACATGCATATCAATAAGGACTTGCGTGTTGCAGATGTCCATTTGATTTAGTTTGTTCCAGTTATCTGATAGTAGCTTTCTAGTTAACTATATAGTTGCATACAATTAGGTTTAGCAATAAAATCTCGCATGCTTGCAAGACTGTAGTTGACTCAAGGTTATTTTAGGGTTCCCTACACCTTTGATGTCTATAAATAAGAGCTCTTTGCTCATTTGTAATTAATTTTCGAACACGATTGTGATATATGTTGAGCCACCTTGCCTCGGATAGGGGTTCCTCCTCCTTGGAAATCTTGTTGTAAAGTTTATCTTATATCACATTCCTGCTCCTAATTCCTCATGCTCTGTTTTTCTTGAGGGAATAGGATCAATTAAAGCATTTAGTTAGTTGTAGTTAAGATCTGCAAAACCAGAGAAACTTTTTAGTTGCAACGTTCTTGGTTTCCTTAACCTTGTGCCTCTTCCAGCTGAGTCAAAAAGATAGGATTTTAGAATACTTTACTTTTACGCATATCAGCAAAAGAGGGAGCTTCCCCTCCTAATTTGAAGAGCAGTCATTATGCATTGTGCATAGTTGTCCATACCAACTCGCACTTCAGAGGTGCTAATTGTTATGCCAACAATGTCTAAATGTAGGTGACCTAGCAGTTAACTGGAAAGCTACTTCAGTTAACTAAAACTAAACTAAAGTCAATTCCAAAGTATAAAGTGCCTCCAAAAGAGAGATCCACAATTAGTGGAGATCTAGAAATAGACATCCATAATTATTGGGATCTGACATGCATGATCAATGAGACAGTGAGTTAACTTGGAATGAGGCATCAAGTTAACTCCCGTTGCCATTAATGCTATTTTGGAGGGTACGACGTCCTAAGTGGGTGTTTTACACCTCACCACCTTCAGTCAACAGTTCTTCTGACTAGTCGTTGACTTCTTCATATGGAGACCATAACATGCCTCAGTTGTTAGCTTACTGCTTGTCAGCAACTTGATGTATGCATCTCCTTCATTTTGCTTCCCTTAGGAGGGTTACTCCTTGTATTTTTGTCTGTGTTTCTATTTTGACGTGGAAGGTAGTGGAGTATTAATTGGTGGCAGCTCTATGTTGGGAATGACTACCTTCTATGTTCTTTTGCAACTTTACGTTTTTGACGTTTTCCTTGATCTTTCTCAATGGAAGAGTATTGTATGATGAAACCGTGAAGTTTGATTGCGAACACTCCAGCCATGAGAAATGCACACGAACTCACTACACACACAAAATTCCAACGGTTACAATCCTCTAAACTGTCCTTGGAAGGTTATCAGATATGCGAGGTGAAACCATTATGGAACCTATGGACTTGTGTGTCTATGCTTGTCAATCTGTCCAAATTGACCTTTGGGTGTGCCTGACGCAGATCGGTGTCGGTCGTTTTCAGGAAGTTATGGAATAAGACCGTCTTGGCATTGTTCTTGGGCTTGGGAGAACTGCATTCTGAAAACCTTGAAGATTAACTGTGCACATGATATTGTTCGGACAACTTGTTCTGGAATTGCTAAAAATAGCCTTGTCGGGACAACTTTTTACGAAAAATTCCGAGACGTGGGTTTTGTTGAGAATGATTTTCTAAACAAACCCAAATCGTCAGAAATTTGAAAAAATGGATTTTTCTATGGCATGCAAGAGCCCTTTGGCGGTAGAGGTAGCGAGGCACCAGAAAATGATTTTTCCTAGAAAAATCCAACACATGGGTTTTGTTCGTGCTTCAAAGCTGAACAAACCTAGTTTGTTTGTTTTTCAAAATTATGACTTTTTTTGGAAACCCTAAAAAATAGGGGTAATAGGGCTACTTTTCTAGAAAAACTATCATGTGGATTTTGTTGAAAAGCTGTGTTGATCATACCCAGTTGGTCAGATCTGTGATTATCTACTGTTTTCTTGGACATGCAAGAATATCTAAGACAAGAAAAGAGGAAAAAGACAAGAAGAATTTTGGAAGTTATCAACTACCTCTCTGGATCTGTTGGAAAATTATGCATGTGGATGCAACCTTTGATACACTGTCCCTCTATGCAACTAATCTTCAAAAATATGAAGAACGGTGAAAACCCCTCTGTCAGATCTTGAAAAGACGTCTTGGAGAAGAAAATATTGTTCTTGGCTTCAACCTGCAAAGAAAGATGTTTGATTATGATGCCTAGGCTTGATATATAATGATTGATGTTGAAGTCATCAAGTTTGGGTGCCAACTCATGATGGAGGAGTCTTTCTGCCTGATCTGGAGTTCACAACACTGATCTCCACTCATTTTGGGACGTTTTAGCCATAGAAAGGCTTTCAAAATAGTCAGCTTCAATCAACTGAGCCTTATTTTGACTTTATGCGTCCCTTTGAAGAGTTGAACACTTTTTTCATTATTTTCTTTGAAATGCCTTCGTTCGATCCTTGGTACAGGTTGCTCAGTTGATCCTGAAGTGTTGTTGATGGATCCATTGTTGAGATGGAACGACTTTGATGAAGTGTGCTTGAGGGCTGCAAAGCTCAAAACCTGAGTCTGGTGCTTTTGATTCTTGGGCACCTTTTCCCAAGAAGGTGCTTTTTCCACCAGACTTAATCAATTTTCTTGAGTGTTCTTCAATTCCTCTAGTTTGACCTCCGGTGCTCTGATCTGAGATTGCCTATGACTGGTGAGTCCGGCGATCTTGCTGAAACATGGGATGGATAACCAGTTCAGTCTCGTAAAGGATGACTGGCTTCGCGAATCCTGAAAGTTGATTTAGGTGCCTCAAAAGCTTGGGTGCCCTTGGCCTGCAAGGGCCCCTTTGACCTTTTGACTTGTTATTTTGAGTTTGCAAACCTTCACGAACAGTCCCAGTTTGATCTTTGCCATCAGATGTTTGACTTGTCTATTGTCTTTGCTAACGGTGTCATTGTTGAGATTGATCAGAACTGAGAAGGTCATCTTGGAGGTCATTGAGCTTGCAGAGTGCATCTGATTGCCCAAAAAGTTGGGTGCCTATTTCTAGGAAGATGCATTTTCCTTAACACTTAGCCAATTTTTTGTGTTCTTCATTTCACCTTCCTCTTTGGTATTTTCTGTTTCATCTTCTTCAGCGAACGTTTGACAGGTCTTGTGAGCGTGCAGTTGGATTGGTTGCAAAGCTGAGAGAGAGTTGAATAGATGCCTTGTAGAAAGCAACTGTTGAAAATCTCAATAGGTGGCTTAAACTGATGGGCGCCTGTAATGTCCCTTACCCAATTTGACCTAGAATTCGCTTGTTGATTAGGTTTAGGGTTTCATACGAAGTGATCTTGGATTGAAACCTACATTCACCATATGAACCACATTTCCACATATACATATGTTTGTTAGCATTAATATCTAGATATCCAAAATATAAACATAATCATAAATGCAATTTAACAAGAGGAGTGCCTTGTATGGATCCGCCCTGAAGCCTTTGTGTTGGGCACGGGAGGTTGCCTCTCACAAGCCTCCTTTCCCAACGGCTTAGTACCTGCATTCCCCATACATGACAATACCTTAGAAGACACTTGCCCTATTAGGACAAGGTGAAGTCCTACTGACCAAGGGCCTACAACCTACCACCCCTATAATAGTGTAGTTTCCTACGGTGGGACCCCCACCTCCCTATGTCCAACCCATTTCTCGGGCCTACGAACATGAGAGGGGGGTTTTTAGGCTAACCACTTGGACTCTACTTCACCTACCTAATAGGGTAACAATCACGGAGAAGACAATCTTTATACAAACATAATAAACGTATTTATTATCATTCTATTTCTGATGTTTAGTAAAAGATAGTTTTGTATATTCAATGAGATGCTTTTAAGGAAATTCAGCAATATGCATACATGGGTATATTCCTTTGTTACACTTATGACTCAAATTTGAAATGTATTTCATAAACATAAAGAAATTATAATCATTTATCCTTTTGCAGTTCTGTTGTATATTTTCTTATACTATTGTCCCTTTATACAGATATTAAGATGAATTTTTGACAATAAGAGGAAACCGATATCAAAGAGCAAGCAATGATTTCTTTTCTAATGCAACTTGAATTATCTAAATGGCCTAGCTCAGAAAGATCACCAATGTATGCAAAATGCCTGAAGATACGATTCTGTTCTATGCTCTATCAGAGGTCATCCTCTTGGGATGACGTATTTCTCAGTTTGTTTCTATAATATTGTTCTTGGGTAGAGAGGTGAATTAATAATGCAAAGGAGAAGTCATATGAGTGAATTCCTTAAATTATTATCACATGTGTGTTCCCCCAATATTTTATGCAATGAGGCCAATTACAGTACAGTCAATGAGTCTAGCAACACCAATGATCAAATTAGCAATATCGGTTTCTTATATTCAAAATATGCTAAATATTATTGCTAAGTGAATACATCACCTGATCTGTTGTGTCTTCCCATTTCTCCTTATTCTTTAATCGTCTTCCTTCAACCTTACTTTTGATTGATCATAAATAAATATTAATCTATTCATTTTTATATTATGATTGTAATTACTTAAAAGGCTCAATAATTGCTGCAAGCATCATTATTGCATAAACGTAAATAATACATATATATATAAATATAAATCATTATCCTTAATTGAGTCCAATTTACAATTATATATATATATATTATGTATACATTGTTATCCATCACCTAAATTTATTATATTTAACCATTATCATTTTCTAAATATATTACTGCTGTTTTAAGATTCTGAAATTAGTTACCTATTTCATTAATACATTTATTAGTTAATTGTTTACATCTCAGAAAATACTTAACTCCTCCAGCCACCGATCTTCCTTCATCAATTACAATATGTTTTTATATTCTTTTTTTGATTCATCCACATCCCAATCGATTCTTCTTTCTTTCCAAATCCCTCCTATCTGTTTGGATTTATCTTCTTTTTATAATATGTTTTGTCAACAGTCATGACCATCCAATTGCTGTGTTTCTTTCTTGAGGGACCTGCCTTTTTGCAACTATCGTATCCCTTCTTAATTGCTCCTTTATCCCTCCTTTGACCATGTTTTTTCATTTTAATACTAATCGCTGCTATTACTAATGATTAGTATGTCTTCTCATTATGAAACAATGTTTTTACGTTTACTTATTTATTTATTATATTCAGATAATATTAGTTTTTTTTAATATTATTTTTATTATTATGATGTTTATAATCAATAACCTTAAATGGTTCAATTTATTAACTAAGGCATAGTAATTAATAATAGTATCGTTTTTTATGAATGTTATTATTATTATTATCATATTTTCAATTGATTAATTGTTCTATTCATTATGATAATTGTATTAATTATATTCTTGTGAATATTATCTTTATTATTATGATATTTATAATCACAAATATTAATTATTCTATTTCATACTATGATATTCGTATTATAATCATAATGTTATCTATGATAATTATAATTGTGATTACTCATTTATATTTTAATATTCATTTGACTTTGTTTATTTGTTATTTTAATATTTCATAGTTCATGTTACAATTTCGGGGGACATGACAGCGCCCCTGGCCTGCAGGGGCTCTTTTGCTTTGATATCCATTAGTTTACCCTTCGTTTTACGTGCTCGGATAATCAGCGATTGTCGTCATTTGATGTGTCTCGTAGATTGGTGAACAGGTTCGTTGCGAAGCTGAGCTGATGCCGGGGAGATCACGTGGAGATAAGCTTACTAAAAAACTGACATTTGGATAGTCTAATTCAAGGGCGTCCTTGGTTAGCAGGGGCTCTTTTTTCATGTTTTGACTGCTATCTTTGATGCTATTTGCCTTCAGCATCTTCTGTCTTCGCTTCTGTTGTCGGTGATTGACGAATTAGGCGAACTTGCTTGATGATGCATTTGAAAGCCAACAAAATTACGAAGGAGATGACTGTCTTGGAAAGACTTGATGACTGCCTTTGACCTCTTGAACTCATGCACGCCCCTAGTCAACAGGGGCTCTTTTGACTGTAGCTTCATCATTTCCTTTAAGATCTTCATCCCTTTGCGCTTCGCGTTTTACCATTGTAGCTTGATTGACTTGATCACCATTGTTGACGACACAGACACATGCATCTTTGCAATCACCTTCACCATGTTGTGTGTACGGGTGTTGGAAAAAATGACTAAGGCATTTGACTACATAGCCTCCTCCTGGTAGCAAGGCATGCATCCTCCAGACTTAGTCAATTTTCAACATTTTTACTTTTGAAAATCCCCTTTGTCGCAGAGCATCTTTTCGAGCATTTTTGCCATGGATTCTTCATTGAAGCTTTTGAGGCTTAAATTTCACCACCTGGTACTGGCCATTTTGCCATTAATGGCTGCAGAGGTCCTAGCTTTCTTCCTGAAAAATGAAAATAGACACACCAGAGTAAAACAAACTTTTTGGTGATTTTGACTTGTCCAGTGTGATCGTGAAGTCAAATTATCCTTTCAAAATCATTTTCAATCATTTCTAGAAAGGTCCTATTTTTTAGGGTTTTCCTATAACAGGGGTTTGAAACCTTAATTTTCAAAATTTCAGAAATTTGCAAGTATCTTCCTTGACATAAACCCACAAAAAACCTACGTTGGTTTGACCTAAAACATACTTTTGACAACAATTTTGCATGATTTGGATCATTTTAAGCAAAATGCCTTATTGAAGCAAAAATTTATTATGGGTACAAGAAGTCTAACAACAAAATAATCAGCAATTGGCCATTGAGTTACTGCATTTGGAAGCTATATTTGAGATAAAGGCTCTTCATCTTAATACTATACGAACAAAAATCACCATCCCATAAACTCTCCCAAATGCTTGTATCACTATTACAACTCTACAACCAAACATCCCCATCCTCCATAAAGCACTCCTTCCTTGTGAAGAGGGTAAATTACATAATCTCCCTTCATTACACTTGCTGCCTTATGAACAATACTAGTCAATTTTATCTAGTCAACATGAACTGTGAGTTTTCCTACCATTGATGAATCACACATAGCATTGGTGAGTAGAATTGGGGAAGAAGAGGTCTAGTGTGAGCTTTTGTGTAGGAACATAGTTGTTTGTGACAAGTTATCTTCTACAATGAATATAGGGATCATGTTGCTGTGAGAAGATGTTATGTGCCTAGTTGAAGTCTTTTTCATGACATATAGCATGATGCCATGGGTAGCTATGGAACATTCTTAGTGGGAGATTTGGTAGTGATATGGATCTATTGGTTTGATAGATGGTCTTTTAGTATTGGGGACACATTATTTTGCCACAATGGACTCTAGAGTCTAGATTACCAATTGGAGTTTTGGCATGATATAGCTACTTTTGAGTGTATTTGTTTCTTGGAGACAGATAATCTTTTGATATGAAGATACAAATCACGGAGCCATAGGGAATTCTCGGAGTGTGCACTAATCTTGTAGTGGGAGCATTGGCTATGCTTTGGAGACAATCTACCAATGTTGAGTACAATGATCATTACCTTGGAGAGAGATGCCCTTAGATATTGTGTTGTAGGACACTTTTGTTAGGCATGAGATGATTGGTAGTGTACTCGGTAGTGCTAGACAAATTAAGGCGAGGCTAGAGATCTCATACCCCACTCTCAAGGAGGTCCACTTTGTAGAGAATGCAACTTGATAGGTGTAACCCACCTAGTTCTCAGATGAATTCTTTCTTTTTGGTTTGTCTTTTATAGCTCTTGAGTTTGGAGTCAATTGTGAGGACATATCCGATCAAGGCATGGTTAGTGGCTATGGGATGATTCCCTGGTTGTACAAATGGATCTTTTTATTTTCCTTTTGGTTGATAAGCTTACATAATTTAAATTTTTGAGTTGCTGTTGTGTTTGACTTTGGGTTTGAATGGTTAAACATGGTGAGGGATTTTTTTGGATGGGGATTTGGATTGAGAAGTTCTATTCACGTTGTTGGTGTTGAAAATAGAACATGGTGTGAAGTGTTCTTTTACATCAAGTGAGATAGAGAATATGAGCCACATCCTTTGTGTGAGTGTAGTAGGTAGTTTGCTATGGTTTGCATCAAATCAAACATTGCCCAAGTAGTGGGAGTCTTGAGGAGGTGTATGTGTCCATGTTGGACAAGGAATATTGGGTTGTGGTGTAGAGGGTTTTCAGGTTTCTTCAAGACACATCTATGTGTTTGATTTGTTATTTGGAGGATGGATCTTGAGTAGGACAATGGATATATGGCATAGATACAAGACTCATTGAGACTTGGTGAGTCTCGAGGTGAGATGATTGAATTAAGGCTTGGGGACTTGTGATTGGGGGTACTTGGCAAGACTTGCAAGACTCTACAAGTCTTGATAGGTAGACTTGGTTGTAGTAAGGGAAAAGGAAGCAAGAAAAAATAAAAAACTTAAAATTTATTCACTTAAAACAAGGTTGTTGAATCAACCCTTTTCTCTATCAATTTTGGGTATGGTGCATCTTGAAATTAGGTGTCAATTGAAAACCTTGCGCAATGAACTAGGGTTTGGATTTTTACACCTTGAAATGTTTTTTTCTTTGTTGAGCGATTTTGACGTTGATGTGGAGTTTTTACATGGATTTTGATGTGATTCCAACACTCAACATGGTTTTTGTGATTTTTTTGACTTTTTAACTTGAAAAATCCTAGCGAAGTTTGCATCTGGTAAGAGTCTATTTAAAATATTTAAAATTATATTTCTATTTTTAATAACTATTTTATAAATACTATTTTAACAGTATAATATATTAAAATTAAGTAATTTAATAGTATTTAATATTTATAGATTGAAAAACTTGGAAGATATGCATAGTACTATTAGTTTACTTATTTTTTAATTTATATTTATATATTGCAATGTGCACACTTAAATTAAAATTAAAAATATTAAAATACAATTTTATAATATATTTCTATTTTTAATTACTATTTTATAAATACTATTTTAATTGTATAATGTATTAAATGTAGCATATTAAAATTTATTAATTTAATAGTATTTAATATTTGAAAATTTAAAATTCTAGAAGATATACTATTATTACTATACTTTTTTTTTAATTTAAATTTATAATTGCAAAGTGCAAACTTAAATTAACATTAAAAATATTTAATATTAAACAATTTGTTATAATGAAATATTAATATTAATATTTAATTTAAAAATTAAAAACAATATGCAAATTTAAAAATTTGACATTTGTTCAAATTTGTTTTTTAAATCTCTTGTTGCAGAGAGTACATTGGTACAATGGCAACCTGTACTAGCTCCATTGGCCAACCCCCTTTTAGAACCGACCCAATTCTACCTTTGTGGAGGCATGTACAAATGATACGACATATTCAAGGTGGTGGGACATTTGTTTGGAAATGCGGTGTCTATAACTAGAAGTATACTAGCTCGTATAGCCGAGTGAAAGCCCATTTTTGTGCCATTCCCAAGTGGGAATTAAAGCATGTCTAGGTAATGATGGTTAAGGTTTGCCATCTCATCAAATAGCAAAATATATGAGAGTAGGAAGTAGATGCAAGAGTTGCTCATGGCGTAGAGTCCTTTGAGAGGAAGGGGATCATAGAAGAACCTTGCTTCTCCATTTGATAGCATCTTCCTTGATGTTGAAGTAGGGAGCCACCCCCTTTTGGGCAAGAATGAAGAAGAGCCCACTAACATGAAGAGAATTAGGTGGCCATCAGAGAGTGCATTTTAGAAAGATGCTAGAGAGATTATAGATCAAACTGTCACAAGATGTCTTGATGCAAATAGTTTGTCCTTTAATGTTGTTTGATCCCCATATTGGCAAGACATGTTAAGAAAAGTGAATAAGGTTCCACAAGGGTACATAGGCCTAGGTTATGAGAAGCTACATAGCACCTTACTAGCAAAGGAGGTAAAGTATATACACTTTATTGGCTATCATTAGGAATTTGTAGAAACAAATAGGTGTGTCCATTGTGAGAAATTGACTATTAATCAATGTGATTGTAATGTGCTCTTTAAGGGTCAATGCTTTTGGAAGTTGTGGATTGTGAGGGGCAGGTGGGGGATGCACAATTAATTGCTGACATCCTTATACAATGCGTTTAGGATGTGGGTCCTCAAAATGTTGTCTAAGTTATAATGGACAGCACAAAGACTTGTAGAGTGGTTGGTATGTTGGTTGAGACACAATTTTCACATAGATTTTGGACACCTTGTGTTGTCAACTCACTTAACCTCATGTTACAAAAGTTGGGTAGAAAAAATAGATTGGATCAAACAATTCTATGATGAGGTTGAAGAGATCCAAACATCAAAAGCCACCACATGTTGTAGACCATTTTCAGATCATTCTTGCAATTGAAGCTACTGAAGGTAATTGAAACACTACAATTTTTAAATTTTATGTTTCACTTTAGTAATTACTAATTTATTTTTAAAAATTTAAATGCTTTCATTGTTTTTAATTTTTAATTTTTGAATAGGTTGCTAAGATCAGATTCATATCCAACATGATTGTCTTGAGATGACTTTTGAAGGTGCGGGAACCACTTTCTAGCATGGTCATCAGCCAAAGTTGGTCTCTATGGAGGCAATCCAATAGTGACAGGGCAACAAATGTAAAGTGGATGATTCTAGATGACACTTGGTGGGATTGCATGGAATATTTTTCTAGATTCTTGAGCCCATCATGAGTATGATTTATTTTATTGACATAGATAAGCCATGTTTGGGAGAGGTATATGATGGCATCAACTCAATGATTGAGAACATGAAGTCCAAAAATGAAAAAGAGCAAGATCCTCAAGAAACTTTCTTCAAAGAAGTGCAAGCAATTTTTGTTGAGCGATGGAACAAATGACCATCCCATCATAAGTTATTGCCTTTACATTGACGCCCAAATTTCACAGTGATGAAATTCTTGTTATGTTGTCAAGGGTGCCACCATACAAAGATGCAAAAGTCAATTAAGGGTATAGGAAAACACTTACTAAATTCTTCCCCAATCTTGGAATGGAGGATTTAGTTACAAATGAGTTTGTAGTCTCCAATGGTCAAAGTGTTTCTACTCCTCGTGACAAGTATAGGAAGGATGCTCATGCTTGGTTGTACCTCAATGGCCGTACACCACCACACCTCTAGAGTCTTGTGATCAAAATTTTATTGCAAGTTTTGTAATTTTTATTACTCTTTAAATATGAATTGTTTTTCATTTTTGAAATAATAAAAGTATAATTTTCAAATTTTTGCTTTACAATTTTATTACTGTAACTCTTTGACTTTACTTCAATTGTTTGCTGGTTCCCTCTTCATCTGATTTGAATTGGAGTACATATTCGTTCATCCACTTAGTGAAACACGCTTGATTAACAGCAAGGTAGGGAAGCTAGTTTATTTACATTCCAACTTGCACTTTCTTAGTCACAAACATTATGAGTACAAGGGCTTGAAATTGACTTGGATTTTTCAGTTGCCACACAATCTTCATTTTTGTAGAGTTGGATAACCAACATACTTTTAGTGCGATTGTCATTGGGGCTGCATGTGGCTCATCTAATTTACTTGCATCATCTAATGTCAATGATGCTGTTGATGTTGGTCTTCATAATGACACATATGATGCTAATTATTAAATATATTAAATTAATATTGAAGTTTGAACTAATGAACAATGAATATCTATCATGACATTCAAGTTTTGACAAATAGATATCAAATTGGAATTAGTGTATTGTATTTCAAATTTGTAATATTTATGGTAGTTTTGTTTAGCATTTGAGTGATATGGTGTATTTTGAATTTAATTCTTGTATTTGGGCTGCAAATATGTATATATTTATAACTTCTATATGTTTTTGTACATATGTACCCAATCCCCCAAATTTTTTGGTTATATTAGTATACCATAACCATGTACTCATACTTGTACCTGATTCAACAAGTTAGACTTAGAATGAATTTTAAAACTCAAAGAATACTCATTTAATTTGCAAGCACAAGGAAGAGAAAAAAGAGAGTAATGGAGCCAAAATCATATGCCATAGAAGGAAAAACTAGCACACAAGTTGAGCAACAAACATTGATAGAATACTATTTGGGTGGGTTCGTAGCAGCCATTGGTGCATCTAAAGGAGCCTATGGTGCATTTGGAAGAGCCACCATTGATTTGAAGAAAATTTGAAGAGTTAATGTATATTGAATCTTTTATAAAAAAAAATTCGTGTCTTTTATATTTTTTTTTTCATTTTAGGTTCATGGAACAAAGTCTAGGTATGGTTGGTCTCTTTTTATGAGAAAATCCTAACCATTTTTGTAATTTTTTTTCTATTTTATAATAAGAAACCCTAAATTTTTTATTTATTTTTGAATTTTTTGTTTTAATTTAACTAGAAACAATTTATTTTCCATATTATTACAGCATACTTTATATTTATAAATTGTTTCAACTTTCAATGTTGGCCCCAGTTAGAGAATGACCCTTGTTGGAAACATGTCATCCTTGGGTCAAAGAAAGGGGAGGTGATTTGTGTACATTGCAAGACAAAACTGTTTTGGGGAGACATTAACTGATTGAAATATCACCTTGCACAAATACCATGTTAGATGCTAAAGTGTGCATATTTGCACCTTTTTAAGTTTTGTGTGAGATACAAAGTTAATTAAAGACTTTTAAGTAACAAAAGAAACTCAAAAGAGAAGAGATGATAGCCATTCATGGAGACTCTTCTTCAATTTCTACATTTCTTGGATCTTTGAATAGTGGCAATGGTGGTGGCAGTTCTAGAGTTGGGCCTAAATTTCATGGATCCAAATTATATTTATATATTGTACCACATAGTGTTTCAATTTCTCAACCATCACTTGAGAGCATTGGTTGAAACAAAGACAAGCATGATGTAACAAGGAGTGCAATCAAAGACTTTTGGTTTTATTATACTATTTCATTTCATGCAGCTAGGTGATTAATTATTATTTTTGTGTTAAAATATATTGTTTAATTTCTTTGTCCTTTGAGTTTTTGAATTTAGGGGTTTGTAGAATTTAAATTCCAAATTTTATAATACATTTTATTTATTTCATTTTGTTTTATTTCACCTTTTTAACAAAATATACTATATGTTATTACTGTTTGTGGGGTAGGGTTCAAAACCCCTAATGATGAGCAGATAAAGGACTCCATTTTGACTCAAAAGGTGGTTGACGTGAAGGCCATAATTGACAAGTAACATGAGATATGGAGGAAGAAGGGTTGCACCATCATAGCTAATGGTTGGATAGATAGGAGGAATATAACATTGTTGAGTTTCTGTGTTTCTTTCTCAAGTGATCGTACTTTCTAAAATCCATTGATTTAGTAATTAAATTTTTTATTTCTACTTTACTGATTAGCATTAGCTTTTCAAATTTCATTTTTTCTTTCTTAGGTGGCATAGTTTTTTTGAAATCCATTGATGCTTTAGGAAATACAAAAAGTGTTGAATTCCTTTGTGAGATTTTGGAGGGGGTCTTGGCCTAGGTGAGTGAGAAGAATGTTTTGCAAATAGTTATAGATAATGTAGCAAACTATGTTGTTGTAAGTAGACTTCTAATGGATAGGCACCTATTCTTATTTTGGACTCCTTGTGCTATTCATTGTCTTGACCTCATATTGGAGGATCTTGGCAAAATCCCATGGATTAGAGCATTTGTGGAGCATGGTAAAAATATTTACAAATGCATATACAACCATGCTTGGGTCCTCAACCTAATGAGAAAATACATGTATAAGGAGTTAGCTCATCCTAGAATAACCCGTTTTGCAACAAATTTCAGCATGGTGCAATCTTTTCTTTAGTCAAAGGCTACTTTGAGGCTCATGATTGTTAGCAAGGAGTGGTCTACATCGTCATATATGCTAAGACCAATGCAGTGGTTGACATGGTTGACTGGATTTTCAATGAGCACACTTCTAACTTCCAATGAAGAAGATTGTATAGATAAGTTCATATTTCCATTATATTTTTGTTCATAATTCCATTCTATTTGTTTATTTTTGTTCACATATTTATGTTCATTTTTAATAATAATTGTAGTTCACAAAGCCTTTAGTTCTAAAAACCTACAATAGGCTATATATATGAGGGCATGGATAGGACCAAGGAGGATCCATTTATGTTGGGGTTGTGAATAGGTATTGCCTCGTATGAGACATCATTGATCGACAATGGCACCTTTAGTTTCACAAGCTTTTATATTCAATCGCCTATTTCTTGATCCAGCATTCCAATTCCGCTCGGATTTCAAAGTCGATGAAGAGGTTCTAAGTAGGCTCTACACAATCATAGAGTGGATGGTACCTATGTCATGTCATCTTTTTCAAGTTAATTGAAAAACCCTTAACTTAATATTTTATTTCTCATAGGATATTGGAGTGATATAAGGGAAATAATTTAATAATTTAGCTTGAGTTATCCAAAAAGTAATTGTAAGTTATATTCATAAAAAGACAACTTATGGTGTATTATTAAAAAAAGGTTGTTTTAAAAGAGGGGCCAAAAAGTGTTTCTAGGCATTGGGTACAAAGTGATGTTATTTTAAAAGGTTCTTCTTGAGACATTTTTAAAAGTTTAAAAATTATTTCCTCAAAAGTGCCTATAAAAGAAGGATTTGGGCAAAGGAGAAGGCATTTCAGTTTTTATCAAATCTTTATTCTCTAAGATTGAACTTTGTTCATTCTTTCTGCTCTAGGACAAAAACCTTTAATCAAAATGGATTCAAAGACGAAAACTCTCCTATTCATCTGAGTAATTCCATCCAAGGATTACTTGTGCCTTGCAAAGATTGGATTTGGTGATGAAAACTCTCCTCCATTTGAGTAATTCCACTTAGGGATTACCAATATGTTCATCAATCGAACAAGACATTTCCAGTTTCAACAGTTGCATGTTGGGGTTTCCACAGTGATTTCTCATTCAGAGGTTTGCATCATTGTATGACAAATATATCATTTGATTTGACTTTGGTTGGGTATTGTCAATTCTAGTATACCGTGCGATTATTAAAATTTATATCATTTCAATATTTCTATCATAATAATAATATTTGAAAATCGGCATTCATCAGTATTGCAACAATTTTATATTCAAAAAATTAGAGTTTCGGGCAGATTTTATGTTCCTTGCAGCCACACATCATCTTCATGAAAGGTAGTTTTAGTTTGATATCAATTGTATAGTTTTCTAATAGCTCACATAATTATTATTTCAACTGGTATTTTCATCCACAACCAGTGGTACATCTGCAATATTCAGTGGTATTTGTATTTGATTGCATTTTTTTTCTTAATCAGTTAGCTTGCTATCTCTGCTAAAATTACTTATATAATTGATCAAACAGTTTAAGGGTTGAATGCTCATATGTCAGTGGCTGGTTACAAATGTTAATTTGCTGATATAAATCATTTTTAGAGGAGTTTGTTGTTGCTACAACCATTAATATTTAGTGAAATTTCAGAGTTCATGTTTATGTTGTATAACTGGATGGTTTTTTTGCCGGTTAGAATAGATTTGGAAGTCTAGAAGGCTATGTTTCCAAGACATTAGTTGTGATTTAATTTCTAGCTTTGCGCATAGTAATTTAGTCTCCCAACCAACGTAACCTCTCACCTTGCTAACATTAGGACATGGTGGATCAGAAAATGTGAGGACCTTACAACTTGATCCTCAACCCCATTTATGTTGAGGTTGAGAATAAGTATTGTCTCATATGGGACATCATTAATTGACGATTACACCATCAGCTTCACAAGCTTTTACATTCAATTGCCTATTTCTTAAATTCGGCATTCCATTTCTGCTTGTATTTGAAGGCCAATGAGGAGGTTCTAAGTGGACTCTACATAGTCATCAAGAAAATGGTACTTGATACTTAGCGTGGAGCAAAGATAAATTTTGAGATTGAGATCTATAGACTTGCACAAGAGGATCTCTTTGTGCAAGACATATGCAAGGCAATTCAGACGGCATTGTAGCCAAATAAAATTAAAATAGTCTATTAAGGGCACAATTTAAGTTCAAAAGTTAAAACTTTTCTCTTTTTTACTTTAATGTTGAAACGCAAAGTTGGACAATGAGATTGAATTTTTTTTTCTTCTCATTGCAGATGCATAGTGGAAAGGGTTTGGTGCTAAGGTGCCATATCTTTGGAAGATTGTAATTTGTGTCTTGAGCCAACCATGTAGTGCTTCAAGATGCAAACATAATTGGAATATGTTTGAGCATATACACTCCAAGAAGCACAATAGGTGGTTGATGCAAAGATTGAATGATCTTGTTTATGTTTATTACAACCTAAGTTACTGGTTTTGATATGGGATCAATATGGGTTTTGGGTAGGTTGGTATGACAATATTTTGGGGTACGGTGTATGACTATTTCTAGCTATATATATATATGCAAAAGAAATAAAAAAATATACATAATTGAAATACATTTGATATATCATACAATAATAATGACATTTGAGTATTTGATAGTATGATACTTCATCATTGATCAATGATAGTGATAAAGATAATTTTAATTGTTAATTGATATTTCAAAATTTTAATATTGTGTCATATATCATATATGTCTAGGATTAATGATATGATAATTGATATTCGATATTCGTTATTCTCTGTATTTACAAAAGGAGAGAAAAACTCCTTATATAGAAAATTACAAGACGATGTTTCTAAAAAGAAACCATCATTAACTGAAGCAAACTAAAGTGGAAAGCTGAAAGATGCTATAATGAACTAAAACAAAAACAGAAGTTACTAAAAGCTAATTGTTGACGCAAAAGTTTGTAGGCAACAACCTTATGGGAAACTTAGCTATTGGGGGACTTGTGCATGTAGCTAAGTAACTTCCGGGGTTTTATTGAAGCCGGCTCTTCGTTTTCCTAATGGGGGGAGGAAAAGGGGAAGGAGATAAACTTGAAATAAACAAACCTAAGCTAAGGCGATGCGCTAGATTAGAAATGAAATGAGTAAGCACAATGCTGAAACAAAAGCTCGAGTAATAACTAGCATATATCAAATAGATGATTCTCAACACTGCAAACATAAGAACATCAAACCATTTGCATAATATAACTCATACAGGATTAGCTAACACAAAAGAGTAGCAACATGATTTGTATTACACTAGGTTGCATAAAAATTACAAAAGCTAGGAACAGATGCTCAAATGCTTCATTAAATACAAGCACAATTTAATGTTTTATCAAATACATGAAAACAGAAAGGCCGAATAGAATGGCACAGTTTGTGAGTCCAAATTTAATAGCAAACACTACAAAGGCTAATCCCAGTGCTCGGGAAAAATTCATCCATCTAACAACCAACATAAAAAAGAAGAAAAGGCTGCTTAAATAAGCCAGCCCATCGCTTGAAGACCCCAACAAGAAAGATACTTCCACGAACCCATCAATGATCAAGATTTTCTCGAGCCAACACCAACAGAAAGATGTTCCAGCAGCATGCCAGCAGGCATGTCTTGAGAAGATATGGGCCACGCAACAGCAGGAGGAGAGAACACGCGGTATCAAAATGGAGACCGTTGCAACAAACGTCGAACCCCAGATAACAGAAGCACGAAAGAGCGCCACGCGGAAAGCTCCCAGCAAAGGAATCTGCGGCGTGGGCCCCAATCGGAAAGAAAACCAATGAAGGCAACGTGTCAAGCAAACAGAGCCCGACAGAAGGAAAAGAGACCCCCCAAAAGAAAGCTCAGATAGGATGCCACGTGGCGGCTACCGAAAAGCTGCGAGCGATACCAAAATAAAAAGGCGAAGCCGCGCAAGAAAGAGAAAACGCGAAGGAAGAAAGCGGCGCGTGAATAAATATTCACAGCTTGGCGACTCACAGGGACATTTCGCTCACGGAATGAAGAACTCCAGATCATGGTCTTGCAGACCAATCCAACCCTTTGGACAAATCGCTCACAGCTTTGAGAGGGTAGCCTGAAGGGACGTCCAGACCTCATTTGACGGTGCAGAGAGAGCATGCAGATTTTCATGTGCCATATTTAGATCAATAATTGCCTTAAAAGGCAATCCACTAGATACCTTTGCCTCGGACTCAAGCTGGAAGAAGAGCTTCGCCAACTGATGCACCATGTTTTCAATATTTGTGGCAGTCGGAGATTGATCGAAGGACTGGAAAATCAATAAATCTTGCTTCTCCTCAATCTTTTCAATGATGTGTTCTATGCCTGCCACTGTCTGATCAGTCACGAAGGGCGATGGAAGCCCTCGTTGAGTTAGGTGGGAAAATTTTGCCCGCATATCATAGGTAATTTGAGCCAGCTTTGCTCTACACTCACCGACATACTGGGTGGCCTCATGCATAGAGATGAGAACATTCACGCTCATGGTCGTCACTATTCAGTCCTCGATCCCCACACTGCTCAACGCATCATCGGAAGCTGTATACAATTTGCCTAACAATTGTCTGGCCTCCGGAACTCTATCAGAAGTCGCTTCCTACACCCTTTGCATTGTTTCACTAACAACTCCGCATAGATTGGTAGCCTATGCCATAAATTTGAGAGTGGGCTGCAAGGTAAGGCATAGTGTCTTAACCTTATCCCAATATGATGCGTGCAACTCTTTGGCTATTTCTAGCGATTTCATTTGGAATGTAGAAGGCTGGGATCTCAAAAGGTCCAATTTTGCAGCCTTGCTACTCAAATCCGCCTTCAACTCCGTAAGGCTTCCCTCTAGGGCCGAAAACTGATTCCTTAGAGTAGTAATTTCTTTCTCCTTCTCCCTCAAGGCTAACTCGGCTTGTTTTTGCCTTTCTGTTTCCTGCTCCAAAGCAGCATTCATTTCATTTACCTCATCATTGGTACTCTGCTGGAGCTATTTCAGACCATCACTCCCCTGTCTCAATTCATCGCGGAGGGTCGCCTCTGTCGTTCGGAATTGCTCAATTTCTCTCCGCAGGGACGAAACAACCTCCGCACCCAAAGCCTGAAGCTCAGCGACTTTGCCCTCAAAAGCATTCCTCACTCTATAGTCAATTGATTTCGACTTCCTGGGCCTTATGCTTATTCGACCAGATCTCCACCTTTCCTTTCAGTTCTTTTATTTGTTCATCCTTCTTCATCTGGCAACTGAGCTTGAGGAAATCGGTTGTCACCACCCTTTGGGTTTCCTCCATTAACTCAACCTTATCTTGCGGACGAGCCTATTGCAAATCAAGCCCTACGACATTGACAGAATAATCATTTGGCTACATTTCTCCGACCGGCTTGATGACATTAGGTGTTACATTTGCAAACGTCAACGAATTTTGGCTTTCGTTGAACATAGTTTGCAAAAGGGGCTCTGCTTGTCTGCTTGCATCCTTTTCCCTCCTCTTCTGTATTCGGCTAGCCCGGGCACTTTTGTTTGCATCCACCTGCGACGAAATACCCAGTCCACCAGCAAAAGGGAACTCCCGGAGAACTGCTAATGGGAATGACAGCGTGCTCAATGTATTAGCGGACTTGCTAGGTCTAGTAACAGTTGCCGGGGAAAAAGGTAGGATAAACTGGCTACCCGGAGATGGTGAAAACATGGTAGGAAGAAAGGTCGGGGAAGCACCTACCAACATGCTGGGTCTCAGGGATACAAACTGCTGACTGAGAGGGTTAGGATAAGTTACCTATACTTGTGCCTCATGGGCAATAGACATAGGAGGAGATGAAAGGGGACCCCTAGGGGAATTAATGTTGACCTGGCCTGGGTGACCAGTGATAGGAACAACTGGCGCGAGTGACATGACAAAAGCAGACATGGAGGAAACTAAAGACATAGAAGAGAGAGAAGGGGAAAAATATACCTGAGTTTCCTGAAGATTTGTAGTAGATACAACTACCTCTTCACGCCACTCCTCTTCTCTCGTTCCTGCTTCCTCCGTTCGCGGTCTCTTCTCTTCTGGAGAATTGTCTAGGTCCAAAATAACCCTTCGATGGCATCCGGAAGATCTCGACCTCTTCATCCCCAATCTAGAGGAGCTAGTAGGCTCCGACAACTGTGTATTTGAGGAGTCTTCACGCTGCAACTGTCGTCCATTGACTGCCTCTCTTTGCGCAGGATCTTCAATTATGGGAGCCTTTTGGGCTACCTCTTCCTCATGCTTCGAAACCGCACTTTCCACCTCGCCGACCCTCTCAGAACCCGAAGGGTTACAAGAATCATCACTGTCTGAATGTTCGCGGCACCGGATATCATCAAACTGGTTGTCTGAATCCACCTCTTGGAAGAGCCCATTAGTCCTTTTTACTTCTTGCCTATAAATCCATAAATCTTTAATTCTTTCAGGTTTCCAACGGAGCCTTTTTAACTAGCTGAAGAGGAATTGATTTATTTTGTGGTCAGGGTTAGGCTTCGCCATTATATGATAAAAATTCAACCAAGGTGGTCGACCCAAGCTAAAAGGGATGTACTCAAGGCCGACATATAATCTCTCATTTCCCTCATTTACATTTCTCCGAGGGTCCCAAAATGACCAAGGCTGGTGAGAGATCTTAATGCATATCTCTGCCAAATTACCCTCTGGATTATAGCGCCATGTATCACAGATAACCGCTAATCCAAGGTGACCCAACTTAGAGTACAATACTTCAGAACTATTCACCCTCAGATTCTTCTTCTTGACTAATGATACAGAGCCAAACATGATTGGTAGTGTCAAATAGGAAGTCAGATGCTTTCCTCCCCAGTAATCATTCTCAATATTACAGAACTGCCTGAAAACCTCCAATGCCAGTACCCTATATGACACAAAACGAGGGAGCCGAAAAGGTTCTCGGACAAAACCCTGCATCCGGAGCATTGTAAAATCTGACCTGAAGAACCAATCATAAGGCAGTACAAGGTCTCTCATCCATGATATCTGACTTTGCGTCAAGCGACCAAACATCCTACCTCCATTATGATCCAAAGCTCTTAAAGTCGGAGCTAGGAATGCGTCTGAAAACGCATAATAATCAAAAGTTTTGGAGAGGATAGGAGTCCAGGTCGAAACTGGCTTTCTAGTGCCATTCTCGTCAAATACTGTCAGGGGCAGAGATTGCAGGAAATAATCTGGATTTTGATGTAAAATCATGTAGGTCAAGAAAGAAGAATACTTGAACTTAGAACCAAGCTCAAACTCCTTCAGCTGTCAGCACATCCCTTCCACAATGACCTTCGTGAAGTCTATTAGCGGAGCCTTGCTATTCTTTTTCAACATAAAGCCTAGACTCATCTGGAAGTCTGAGACTTCTTTATATGTATCCAATCCACACACCAACGCCAACATAGAGAAGACGGAAGCCGAACCTGCTTTAAAAGCAGCCAGACTAAGAGGGAAGCTAGGAGGGACGGAGTTATCTGATGGTTAACCTGTTTCGACATTAAAAAATTGCTACGCTAACGTAAGCGTTCTCCAGTAATTTTGCAGTTTGGAAATATCGAAATCCTCAACACCCTCAAGTGCATTAAGAGGAATACACAACATATCCTAGAGAGCCTGGTGACAGATTACCACCTTGAAATTATGACCGCTTATAATTCCTGTCTGGGCGCCGAAATTTTTAGCACAGGCAGCAACAATTTCTGGACAATGGTGTACCAAAGGAACCATATACTGAGGAAGACCACAATTCCACAATCGGCTATGAAAAGGATCATTGATCTTTTTCATCTTTTCGCATGCAGCCTCTCTTAAACTTTTGGGGTTCTGAGATAACTCTGGATCTCGGACGTTATCCCAATCTTCTGACACCAAAGCTTGGTTTCTAGAAGAAACCATGTTTAACACTTTTTGGTCCGCCAGCTTAGTGTAGGGCCATGAAGGCTTAGCTGGAATGCCCGAAGTTGCATAAGAATCTTGGGCGTAGATATTCACGCAAGGCGCCTGCATCCTTCGTTCTTCAATGCTTTTGGTGGCGACGGCCTGAGTCGAACTCTCTGCAATTTCAGCCATTTTACTTGTGTCTTCGAAGAACTCTGCAACTTAGTTTTTTGATAAACTTTCTCTATCTCTGCAAATGACTCAGGCGGTTACATGCTTTGCCAACCTTGCACAATTAATGCCCTCCGCACGACGCTCCTATCTGTCTTTTTGATTTTCGAGAATATCGGATTAGCAAGGGTACACGTTATCTTTTCACATTAGTTATGCCATGCACCACTAACCCTTTTGTGTATGCGAAGAGACCGCCGACTTGCCAAAATATTACACATTAAGAGATATGACCTCACATACGACGGCCCTTAATTTTTCCTAGAAAAAGTACTAAATCAGCATCGCCATATCTTTTCGCGAGCTTTTGCATTTAATGATTACTTGATTGTAATCGGGCACATCAACCAACAACTTCATCTTGAAAGATTTGCTTTGATTTAATCGGGACATAAACATTCTATATGGCGACAACTGGCTTCCTCTCATCCTTTTAAACAAGGCTCAATTTGAACAAGTTGAAACTGCATTTGATTATCTTATTTATTTCACACGCTGCAACATTGCTTGTCAGGCTCTACTAACCCTTTGCCTTTGACATAAACATACCTTTCTCAATTAGGGAGGCCTTTTCCCATCTATAAAAAGGACCCTTGGCACTTTGGCAATTCATATTTGCACTTAGCATTTCTTAGCAATTGGTGCTAAGACATCGTCAGTAGTTTCATTATTTAGTGAGAGTAGTGGTAGTCATGGAAACACCAATTAGGATTACATGCAAGAAGACTCAAGCCGCCTTCTTAGGAAAAATTAGGTGTAGGCGTCTAAAACGCATGACTGGCATGAAGAACCTTTTCTATGTGAAAGCCATAAAGTGGGTGCTAGGCAAAGACTGCGTAGAATACGAGGACCAATATAGAGTGAATACTAGTATCAATTCCCACTTTGTAGCTTCTTTGTTAGACATTGGCGTTTCTAAGAGGAAGATTCTAAAGCTAACAAAGCAGGTGTTTCCCAAATGCTACTTGGAGGGGTTGGAGAACGTTGTGAGAGCTGCTGAGATTGACCGTGGAATTCCATCTATTCGCAACCTATGCCGACTTATTGAGGAAGGAGGACCTGTGCCGACTAGGCCCTTTGTTTGTGGCTTTGAGCTTGAAGCTCATGAGGAACATCGCCACAAAGTTCGTGCCGCCTGCCACTTTCTGATGAGGATGCACAACATCAAACCCTTTCACGAGGTGCAATGGTATGAGAATTTCGAGAGGATGGTGTTTCCTCATCGTGTGCCACCTGCTGCCATCACTGGACCTTCAAATGCCGTAGAGACATCAAGAAGATCCTTCCTCTTTTTGCTTTTGTATTTGAAACCTTCTCTGCAACACTTTGTCAGGGACAATATATATATGTATTTTGGAACATGGCTAAGGGCCCCATTAATCAACATGTATACAGATGTAAATATCTCTATAATTAATACAATATATGTATCTTCCTATATTCTAGCTCCTTTCTTCATTTTATTTCAATTCCTTGCATCAATATGGTTGTTGATCTTAAGAAAGCACTGAGAATGACCCAAAACTAACAAAGCAGGGAAAATATACACATATTTACACACTTACTACAAAAGTCGACCTAATTGATTTTTTTGAGGTGTATTCCATTAACTGGAATACCCAAGGCCTCGCCCTCTATTGTTTCTAACTCAAACGAGTTGTGTTGCTTGCATTGTGTGATTTTGAATGGTCCTTCCCAGAGACTATCAAACTTGCCATGTTGACCGGACTTTGCTTTGCGCTCGTTAAACTTGAGCACCAAGTCTCCACATTGCAGACCCTGGTCAGACGTTTTCTTGTCGAACCATTTCTTTATCACTTGTTGGCAGTTGGTCATTGCCTCAAGAGCGTGCTCTCGTTTCTCCTAAACTTAAAGTAATTCTGAAAACCGCACCTCCATCGCTCCATTTTGCTCAATTTCAAGAGACTTGAGTAGTTGGATTGTAGGGATTTCCATAGAAATTGGCAATAGCGCCTCCTTCCCGTATACTATCTCGTAAGGAGATGTTTTCAATATTTGCTTGGGAATGATACGATTTGCCCATAGTGCTGTCCGGAGGTGTTTATGCCACTCCCTTTAATTTTTCGAACCTATTCTCTTGATCAGCTAGAGAAGATTCTTGTTTGTAGATTCGACAAGGCCATTTCCTTGTGGGTAGTAGTTGGAGGATGTCTTTAGGAAGACTCCATATTTTAGTGCAAATTGACTAATTTTGGAACCGAGAAAAGCTTTGGCATTATCTGAGATAATTGTCTTTGGTGGGCCAAACCTGGCTACCAGTTCCTCCAGGAAGTTCACGATTTCTGCCTCTGTTGCATTCTTCAAAGGTACAGCCTCGGTCCATCTGGTGAAATAGTCAGTTTCCATTAGGATCCACCTATGTCCGGCTAATGAAAATGGATTGATCATGCCAATAATGTCGAGACCCCATTGAGCAAATGGATCTTCCACTACAATTGGTTTCAGTGGCATGGCAACATTTTTCCTTTTCCCAACAAAATCTGACACTCGTTGCAAGACTTCACCAATGAATACGAGTCCTTAAATAACGTCGGCCAGAAATAACCAACACATAATCTTGATTGCAGTAGTTTTTGTTGAAAAATGTCCTCCGACTGGGCCACTGTGGTACTGCTCCAATATCCTTTTTGATTGCTCGTGTTACACATCTTAACAAGACGCCATTAAAGTTTCTCTTGAAAAGAACTCCCTCCAAGAGTACATAACCATTATTCTGCAATCGATAAAAACTCCTTTTAAATGAGGGGAGGTCAGGTGGATACCTTCCTGTTTGCACGAAATTAATTCTGGCGTCCAGCCAATTGTCTTCGAAACTCTCTTCATTTAGCAGCACGGGTTTCGAGACTTCAGACTCAGTAATTACTTCATTGTTTTCAGCCAAATATTCGTAAAGCCCCTTCCCTTTCACAGTCTTGACTGGCTTGATCTCGATGTCATACTCAAGAATCTTGGTTATCCAGTTAGCCCGCTTCTCAGTGATTTCACCTTCCATAATATATTCTCGCACACTAGGGTGCGACACACAAACAATCACCTTGTTGCACGATATGAGGTGTCGGAACTTCTTCAGCCCCTTTACAATAGCAAAAGCTTGCTTCTCCACAAAGTTGTACTTCACCTCATAATCTTTCAGAGTGTGCGAATAGAAGGCAATAGGTAATTCTCTTTTATCTTCATCATCCTTCTGCATCAGGATAGTAGCGATACTCATGCTACCACCAAAGACGTACATAAGGAAGTCTTTCGACAAATCCGGATTAACCAACACGGGAGCAGAAGAGATGACCTCTTTAATCTGTTCAAAAGCTTTTCTAGATTCCGCTATCCATTTGAAAACCTGGTCTTTTTTCAAAAGCAAGGTGATGGGCTGAACGATCCCTGCGAAGTCTGCTATGAACCGGCTGATGAAGTTAACCTTGCTCAAAAAAGATTGAACTCCTTTTTTGTTGATGGGTAGAGGGAGTTCCTTGATCGCTTTAACCCTTTTCGGATCGATGGCAATACCTTCCTTCGAGATGACATAACCCAACAGCTTCTCTTGTGGGACCCCAAACACACATTTCTTCGGGTTGAAAGAAATCCCGAACTCTTGGCATTTATGGAAGACAAGCTCGAGATGATCAAAATGATCCTCAACAAATTTTGAAAACACCGTCAGGTCATCTAGATAAATAAGAATAATCTTATGTATCAAATCCCTGAAAGCAATGTCCATAGCTTGTTGGAAAGTGGCTTCGGCATTTGAAAGTCCGAAGGGCATTTTAGCATAAGCGTATGTCCTCCACTTGGTAGTAAACGTCATTTTGTGTTGGTTCTCCTCTTTCACACGAATCTAATTGTAGTCGGAGAAACCATCCAGCATTGAAACCATCTCGGAACCAACAATTGTTTGCAGAATTACCTCCATGGAAGGCAAGGGGTAGTGGTCCTTCAGGGACGCTCTATTCAGGTCTCAAAAGTCAACGCACAGTCGTATATCACCGTTCTTCTTCCGGACCGGCACCAAGTTAGACACCCAAGTGTTGTGTTTGATCGGGAACACTATCTGAGATTCAATCAACTTCTTTAATTCTTGTGACATTAGTGACTTGATCTTTGGATTTACTGGCCTCTGCCTTTTCAATTAGGTCCCAGACCCTGTGTCGGTATGATCGCATACGAACATTCTTGGCGGCAGATAGCCCTTGGATTTGGTTGACCACCAATTCTGAATCTCCGAACACCCGTATTTGCTTTGCACCCATTTGTTCCGCTGAACGCAAGCCGTGGACAAGTCCTTCATATTCTGCTTCGTTGTTCGAGCACGCGAACTGGAAGCGGTAAGACCTTAAGGTCTTTTCTTTGGATGGAGATATTAAACATATTCCTGCGCCGGCTCCTACTCTACATCTTGCTCCGTCAAAGTGCAAGGTCCATAACTTTGAGGACCCTTCACCTTCGGACTATTTAGTCACGTTGGGCATTATCTGGTCCTCTTCATGTATGACGTATGTTCCTAGCCCAGTTGCATGATAGTTGCCAAAAGGATCTGTGTCTATGAATTCATTTAGAAGAGATTCTTCTTTCTCCGTCTGGGAGTTGCTTGCTTCTTCATCCTCAAGGAGTTCGACATTGAGCATCTCTTCGGAAGTGATTGAGGTATGTGCTGCCTCAAAATTGATCATGGCTTCATCGACCACATGCTCGGAATGCAAAGATTCTGACAATAACTTCATCTTAGCTCCATGTTTGGTTCTTAGGATTAGGTGCGACCAGTCCAATGCTAGGTAACCTCCAACATTTGCAGTGAATTCTCGGGACAAACATATCCCGAACAGAGGAGGGACGTCGATGAACCCAGTATCTTGATTCATAGTAATGCTAGGACAAGCAAACAATGTCATAGGCAATCTTTTGATTACTCTGACGGTTTCAACCTTGTTCCCGTCGAGTTGCATGACTCCCTTCTTCAGAGGCTCGTATTCGAGTCCCAGAGCTTCAACTACTTGCTTAGGCATGACGGTGGTGCTAGCACCAGAGTCAATCATACAATTATGCAGTAGTTTGTTACCAATGATAAGTGTTAGAAAGAAAGGCTTGGGTTTAGGCTTACTCTCTTTTTCGACTTGCTTTTCTTCTGGTTGATTTGCTAGAACTCTATCCAGGTCCGACTTGGATGTCTTATCTTCTGAGGGCTGCTCAAGCATCTTCATGTCTTCTTCTCCCGATAATGCCTTCTATAATAGTAGCTTTTGCTCTGGTATGGCCAGGATATCCACAAAGAAACATTAGCAGAGGATTTCTTTAGCTGTTCCACCACGGTGAATGGCGTTCGTGACTGATGAGTTATGGTAGTTTGCTCCTTTTGCCTTGTAGCCGGTGCATCTGGTTGTTTGGCAACAACCAAGGTGGTCGTGGGAGCTCTTGCTTTCGGAGGAGGTGGATTCTTGGGACTGAGAACAACCACCTTAGGCTACTGTGGAATTGATGACAAAGTTGCCGACGGACTGGGCGTTGTATTAGGTGACCCTTTAGTCTACAAAAACGTGAATTCTCCAGTGAGCCTCCGCTTGGAACGAGTATTGTAATCCGACTGTACTTGCGGCACTTGGGTCACCGGAATGTCATTCGGGAATGCCAACTCCTCTCCTTCCATCCAAGAAAAGAGTGCCTGGTTTGGAGCTATTTCTAGCTCCTGCTCTATAGACATTCCCTGCATTTGAGCAGTGAGAATTGCATTCTCCATTTGCTGAGAGGCATGTGTATGACCTTAGTGATCAGGCATGATGCCTTGACTACGTTGCTCTGCTATCCTCTGTTGTAAATTCCCTCGCGGACAATTCTAAGGCATGTGTGCATCATTGCAAGGGAAGCACCATGGATTAGTCTCCTCGACAAGATTATTTTGTCCTGCTACTAGGTCCTTACTCGAACTAGGATAGACGGTCTGCATCAGCATAGTCACGGGGACGACTTGATTGTTCTATTGAGCTTGGGTATTGCTGCGTGACCTATCTTGCCACTGGCTCGGTTGGAAAGGAGCCTTTCTGCCTTAGTAGTTTTGGTAAGCAGGCTTCTGGTAGCTATAGTGTTGTCGCTTCATATTGGTTAATTCATTTGTCATGGTTCGCATCTGCTCCTTCATGTCATTCACTTTAGCTGCCAGGGGGTTAGGCACTGGAGCCACGCTCGGCGTCGTTCCCGAGTACACATACATAGATTGGGGAGGTGTAGGAACACTGGTTGAAGCTACCTCTGGTTCTACTGCGGTCGATTATGGGAATAATGGCATGATAGGTCTCGGTGCCAATTTTTCGGCAGCAATAAGATTGTTCTCCGCAATGACGGCAAGGTTGTATGCATCGGGTAAGGTATTCTCGCCGAGAGCTTGTAGCATCATAGAAATATCAACATTTATAGACTTCAAATAAAACATGAACGCCAGATCTGGAGGTGGTTGACTACCGTCGGGAACTCTCTGCCAAGTCGAATGAAATCGAGCATTGAAATCGGCCAAAGCTTCATGGGGAGCTCGCTTTATATGAGCCAGCTGGTGATATAGTGAAGATTTGTCGCCATTATTTGAGAAGCGCTCATAGAAAGGATCTCCGAGCTGATCCCAAGTGGCAACTGTATTAGCCGGAAGAGTACGATACCAGTCCAACGCCTTCCCTCTGAAAGAGATGGCGAGCAATCGCAAAGTCGCATTCTCATTGGTAATGCCATGAACCAGACATACATCAACCACATCTTGCAAGTGCTCCGTTGGAGTTTTTGAATCGTCCCTGGAGAACTTAGGGACAACCCACACTGCAATAGGCACAGGTGCTATCAAAGGGCTACCAACATCCCAGGCTACATAATTTCTAGCCATTGGCATAAGGGACGAAGGAGAAGGAGGTGAAGTATTAGCTTGCCGAATTCTCACCCTGACTGAAACCAACGGTGGTACAAGCAGGCTAGGAATTCTTGCAATTTGAGACCTAGTGACGGGCCTATGGCTCATACACTCCTATTGATCAGGCGAACGTGTTAGTTCGGGTCCCACCGGGCGTGCCAGAAAAAGAACTGTTGACGCAAAATTTTCCAGGCACCAGCCTTATGAGAAACTTAGCTATTGGGGGACTTGTGCGCGTAGCTAAGTAACCTCCGGGGTTTTATCGAAGTCGGCTCTTCGTTTTCCTAATGGGGAGAGGAAAAGGGGAAGTAGATAAACTTGAAATAAACAAACCTAAGCTAAGGCAATGCGCTAGATCAAAAATGAAATGAGTAAGCACAATGCTAAAACAAAGGCTCGAGTAATAACTAGCATATATCAAATAGATGATTCCCAACATTGCAAACATAAGAACATCAAACCATTTGCATAATATAACTCATACAGCATAAGCTAACACTAAAGAGTAGCAACATGATCTGTATTACACTAGGCTGCATAAAAATTACAAAAGCTAGGAACATATGCTCAAATGCTTCAGAAAATACAAGCACAGTTTAATGTTTTATCAAATACATGAAAACATAAAGGCCGAATAGAATGGCACAGTCTGTGAATCCAAATTTAATAGAAAACACTACAGAGGCTAATTGCCAGTGCTTGGGAAAATTTCATCCATCTAACAACCAACATAAAAAAGAAGAAAAGGCTGCTTAAATAAGCCAGCCCACTGTCTGAAGACCCCAACAAGAAAGATACTTCCATGAAGCCATCAACGATCAAGATTTTCTCAAGCCGACACCAACAAAAAGATGTTCCAATAGCATGCCAACATGCACGTCCTAAGAAGATATGGGCCACGTAGTAGGAGAGAACACGCGGTATCAAAACGAAGACTGTTGCGACAAACGTCGAACCCAAGATAATAGAAGCACGAACGAGCGCCACGCGGAAAACTCCCAACAAAGGAATCTGCGGCGTGGGCCCCAATCGGAAAGAAAACCAGCAAAGGCGACATTTCAAGCAAACGGAGCCAAGAAAAAGGAAAAGAGACGCCCCAAAAGAAAGCTCTAATAGGACGCCACGTGGCAGCTGCCGAAAAGTTGCAAGCGATACCAAAATAAAAAGACGAAGCCACGCAAGAAAGAGAAAATGCGAAGGAAGAAAGCGGCCCATGAATAAATATTCACACTAAGTTAACTAAAAATAAACTTAGGACTAACTAAAGCTAAGATGACCATTAATATTACATTTAATATTTTAATACCCTCCTTTAACGGTCATCCTACAAACAAAAACTAAGTCTACCCATATTCAGATGGTGTGCTAGTCATCAAAATGCATAATATGCAAATTCCTTCCGCTCAATATATTCTGCCACTTGAGCACTTTGTTGAGACTCTTCCTGGTTGGACTTCTCATCAACCAACCGCTTTCTGCAATACTTTTGTATATGACCAATCTTCCCACAATAATGGCAAGTAATAGACTTCTTGGAGCCCTCCACCAAATCGCCTCGTCCTTTCTACTGAGTGGACTTGCCTTTGCCAATGTTCTTGGCAGTAAATGCTTGTTCAACACTGGGAGACTCGCTACTACTTCCTCCACCTATCCCACTGCAAAATCTTGTTGCACAGCTCATCAAACTTCAAGTCAACATCAGTGGATGTAATGTTGAGCGTTTCAATGAAGTGTTTGTAGGAACGTGGCAAAATTTTCAAAGTGATCACCACCATATCCTCCTCTTCCATCTTACGACTCATGGCCTCCATTTGATCGCAAGTATCTTTGATTTTCGTCAAGTGCTCCTGCAAAGACGCTTGGTCATCCATCATAATGGAAAATAGCATATTCTTTAGGAAGAAAGCCCTTCCCTTGTCTGAGGTCTCAAGAAGATCTTTCAAATGCTTCCAAATATCCGCAGTAGACTTACTAGATGGTATTCCTAGTTATACATCTCATCGGTGATAGATAATTTTAGAAGCATAACTGCCTCCCTATTGCCTCCATCATACTTGTCCCGATCCTTCCTAGCAGTAGTGGGACGAACTTCTATACCTAGAACAAGCGCATCAAAGCATCGGTACTCAAAGATGGTAAGCATCCTTTGCTTCCACGTGTTGTAATTTTTTCCATTGAACCTCTGTGTATTCTCCAACATGACATTGGACAAAGACGCCACCCCTCCCGTTTTCCAAAGCAAAAAAACGATGTAATTTTGTGATCAATTGGCACAAACTCTGGACAATCAGCTGGCACAACTCACAATTTTTTTCAAAAATCGTCTAAAAGAGAGGCTCAAAAACTATTAAGATTTTTCACAAAAACCTTCAAAAACTTTGAAAAAGTAAGATTTTTTCAGAATAAATCCTCAAAAAACTTTAGCAAAATTTTTAGAGAAATTTTTTCAAAAACTCTTGTAATTTTTTTTGAAAAATTCTTTGCAAGAATTTTTATTTTTCCTAGAAAAGTTCTCTCAAAAATTGGCACAAAAAATAACTCTTCAGGAACTCATGATCCAAAAACCCTAGGAGAAATGCAAAATAGAGGATTTTGCACAAATCTATCACAAAACCCTAGCTCCTAGAAATCTAAAAAAAAAATGGCCATAAAATACCCACAAATTTTTGAGAAAATCCGTCCAAAAGGAACACAACCAGAAACACAAACTTCACAGAAAAACTCGTCTAAACCACACAAGGAAAATCGCATCCACGAACTCACAAAATCTGCATGAAAACTTCTAGAAAAAGACGCCACAAAATAGCCTAGGTTGCGTGCTAAAAAAAAGTCTCGATTTCTCAAAAATCCCGACACAAAGAGGTGTCGAAATACAGACACGTCTCATGCCAAAAAAACACCACTTGCAACTTCAAAGTTTCGTGAAAAAAATAGAGTAAAACCCGCGAAATTTTAGGCGTGTTGTGCAAAAAAAACACGTGTGAAAAAACGCGATTTTAAATACCAAAGGTCACAATTTCTCCAACAATCTCCAACAAACGTGATTTGCTTGAAAAAATCACAATTTCTTGATGAAAATAGGGCTCACAATTTTCTGCAAATAATCTCCATGATTTTTCTTGAAGACTCTCAAAAATCCACTTGGGAAAACCCTTAGGATCTTTAGGTACAAACCCTCAAAATCTCTGCAAAAGATCCTTCGATTTTTTGCTAAAAACGGCTCTCAAAAAAAATCGGCTAAAAAACTTTTTAAAACTTCTAGATTTTTTTTAAATTTTTTGGGTAAACCATTAACATTTGATTTTTATTTTTATTTTTAAAATCAAGCGAAAGAAAACATCTAAGAAATTTTGGGAAACCTGAATTTTTATTACTAAAAATTTGTCAAAAAAGTTTGAGCCTAAGCTCTGATACCATGAAATGATAATTGATATTTGATATTCGTTATTCTGTGTATTTACAAAAGGAGAGAAAAACTCCTTATAAAGAAAATTACAAGATGATGTTTCTAAAAAGAAACCATCGTTAACTATAGCAAACTAAAGCAGAAAACTAAAAGATGCTAAAACGAACTAAAACAAAAATAGAAGTTACTAAAAGCTAACTAAGTTAACTAAAAATAAACTTACAACTAACTAAAGCTAAGATAACCATTAGTATTACAATTAATATTTTAATAATTCAGAGTCAAGACTCAAATGAAAATCATTATAATTACAAAATTTGAAATAATACAATAAAAAATCCATATTTTGGCCTTCAATCTTCATGAAAAGCATCTAGATTGAAGTCATCTCTTGATTCACCATCATTTGAACCACAAGCTAATGGAGTGCCACTCCCACTAGGTACATCATGTGTAGGAGCCTCATCATCATCTACACTGACTTTTACAAGCTCTACAACATATGCATTCAAGTGGGCACTCTTAGGGTTTATATATCAATTCTCCATTGCCCCTTCTTTGTTGTTAGCTTCTTTATGTGATAGAAGACGCAAGTTGGAATGGATGTGGACTAAGTCTTTTGCTTTTTTGCAGCCAACTGGTTACTCTTCACTCATTGGATAAAGGAGTATATGTACTCCAATTCCATTCAACCAAAAAAGAACTTGCAACCTATTGAAATTGGAGAGAAAGTCAATACAACTTAAAAATAAAAAAATGCAAAAGAATGGTAAGTACTAGGAATGTTAAAAAATAAAAAATGCTTGTGATAGAATTTTGATTGCAAGAGGTTAGAGGAACAAATAATCTTGCTTGTGGAGGTACCACCATGTACAAGCATCTTGTATTGGTCTTGAAGAGCATAAATACTATGATCTCGTCTTGATATGAACTTGCCAAACTCTTTCTTAAGATTATCTACCACTTATGGGTTTGAGAAGATTCTTCAAAATGCTACCTTATGCCCTTTAGCAACCTTGCTACATATGGTGTGGTTGTCTCTGGCAAAGTATCTTTGTGCTATAATATTTGGGGGATAATGCACATGCAAGGAGTTGCAAGGGTGTGTTCATCTTGTTCAGATGGTCATGAATGATTTTTTCCACTTTGAAAAAATGTTTTTCCAAGTTCATTCTCCTATTATGACCTTTACTTTTTCTATCATGGAGTTGATGCCATCATAGATTTCTTTCAAACATGTTCAATTTGTATAAGTAAACTTGATCATACTCGTGATAGGCTTGGTGAAAGTAAAGACAGTCCATATGAGCTCACCAATCATCATCCAAGATCAATGACTTGACCTTTTGGGCCCTCTATGAATTTGACTGCTTACAAATACTCCATTGGTGGCTAATGACCATGGCACCCAATGCCTCTGGCATGTTCACAAGTTGTTTCAAAATGATTGTGCAATGCAAATTGGGTCTCAACAACCTAATGTTATTTAAAAAATAAGTTAATAACACATTAAATTTTAAGTAAATATGACATAAATTAAATTAACCTTCAACAACTCCGAATTCAAGAAAGTCTTGAAGATGCCTTTTGATAGATGATGGTGTGTCATGAACATTTGAATCCTCTCATCCTCAATGTATATAGTTTTCATCCATTCTATTTGAGTGCCAATCATTTGCATCACCAAGTTAGGGAGTGTATGAGGATTTTGGGAACGAATTCTACATCCTTGACTTACCCCTCACAATCAACCGTCTTCAAAAACATTGGCCCTTTGGGGGATACTGCAATAACATTTATTAAAGGCCAGTCTTTGCAATCTTTCCATCCATCAAAAACAATGGACACTCTTCTTTCAATCCATGAATCCCTAATTAGTTTTAGTGATGTCTCTACAATTTTTTTTCTTTTGCCAATAAGGTGGTGTTCACCTTTTCATACCAAGGACTTGTGTAACCAGAGGGTGTGTTATTTATTACCGCTACTATTTCCTACCACTATGGTGATGTCACCAAGTTGAAAGAAAGACCATTAGTGTAAATGCAATGTGCAATTTTTCATCTACAATATCTCTTGCTTCATTCTGAAATGTTTTAACCAATGGGCTTCTTTGTGGGAAGGAGAGGGATCTTCTTCTTGGATACACATCATCTCCAAGAAAGGATGTTGGGAGGCCATTATTGATAGAGAATTCGTAGGTGGTTTCAATGATGTTTTATTTGCTAAAGGATGATATTTTAATGTTGCTCTATCACTCACAACATTGGCTTCTTGTTATCTAATGAATGCCATAATTTGTTCATTTTGGTAACCCCTTCTTATTTGGCCTTTTACATATTTTAATTCCATGCCCACTCATAGCACATAAGTGAGCTTTCACTTGACTACATGAGCTCTTATATTGGATCTTGCATTAATTACAATTCCAAATAAAAGCTCCACCTCTTGGAAGTTGTTCAAACATCGTAATGTATTTTCATAGAGGAGATGCATAATCAATTTAAATTGTTAATTTGCTGCAAGGTCCACTGAACTTGGACTGGTAGCCATTCCAAATAAATTGTTATAAGAAACTACAAAATTCTAACTAAATAAAAAATGCAACCCTACAATATGTATTAACAAATAAAAGTAATGCAACCCTACAATATGTATAAACAAGTAAAAGTAATAAATATTAAAAACAAACACCACAAAACATTTTGAAAAATCTTGAAACTTGTTTTTTTTTTTTAATTTGAAAGGATTCATAAAAAACTTGAATTTGTTTGTTAAACTACTTACCTTAGATCGATAGATGTTCTTCGTGTGAGATAGATTCCTCCCATTGACACTAACACTTTGCAATCATTCTTCTTTGCAAAAATGCCAACAATCTTCCAAATGCAAAAATGGCAAAACAATGGATGAGTTTATTTGTGAAATAGGATTGTTTTTGTGAAACAACTCTTAGTATGGGTGCATCTTAGGGTTTTAATCACTTTTTAGGCTTTTAAAAATGTTTAATGTTAAAAAATGCTTTAGAAATAATGTTTTTTTTTTTTTTAAATGGTGTTGTGGCCATAGGTGCGATTGGGAATGTTTGGGAGTAGTTGCATACCCATAGGATACTTGGGATGGCAGGGCTGCACCTTTGTTGCTCCCGTTGTAGGATTAGTACCAGGGCTAATTCAATACAAGATCAAGACTTGGGGCTATACCCTACAACTTAGATTACAACCTTCACCTCCATCACAAACAAATCTTGGGATCTGACTTATCTCCTATCACTTTAGAGGAGGCTGATCCACAATCAAATTGGATCATTGAGGTGGACAATCCCATCTTAGGTGAATTGGACCTCGCATGGGTTGATTAGGTAGATCTAGAGATAGAGGCAGTAGCTCTGGTAGAGGAGGATAGATCATGAGTAGACCCCTAGGATGTTGCTGTCACTAATACATAGATAAATATCATGGCCACATCATCATTGAGGACCTACCTTAGATGCCCATGTAGGACTTTTACAATTATGGATGTTGAGGCGAGTGATGTAGACTCCACTATGCCATAGACTTATATTTTTAGTTTTGATATTTGTTTTGGTGTAATGGATTTCATAACCTATGAATTTTGTATACACTTGACAATATATATATATCTAAAAATGTTGTTTCCTTTAGCTAAAATCTACCTTTATATTCATGTGATTGATGTATACTTGTGTATGTAATCAAAGTAGCTTCTATTTGATTAGTTTATTGTGTATTGAAGGGTGCATAATACAAGTTTTAAATTCTTAAAAATCTCTATATTTTATGGTTTCTTCAATTTGCCAAGGCTTGGCCGAGTTTGAGTGTCAAGTTCAAGTCTACGTCAAAAATCAGCTTGCCGAGTTTGAGTTGAGTCCGAATCTTTAACGCTGATATAAAGGGATTTCATGGGCAAGAGATGTGGATAGCAAATGGTTTACTTGAGGCTATGTGGTTAACTTTTTTTTTGTGGTGTAGTTGGTTGGATGAGGATGGGTAGATTGTGGTTGATCTTTTAGCTACACTTGCAAAGAAATGTATATGTTTGTTACTCAGGCCTATGAGGAGATTTGGCTTTGAGGAGCATATTTGGATACTGTGCTAGAAGCATGATTCGATGTCATGTTAGAGTGTTACTAGCATGGCAGAGAACCCTACTTTTCATGAGCAATTGGAGCATATTAATGTTTAGTTTCAGATGTTGCATTTGCTTGCTTTGATTCCATGAACATAGAGAAGCCTAGTTGATGCAAGATGGTTATGGGATGTCTTACCTTTGCAATGAGCTTGTCTATGGTTGGCTCTTTATAAGTTCTGTTCCTTATGCAATGTATACAACAATTGGGAAAATGTTGGATAGGTGTTGTACATCTTGCATATTAAAATATTTTATATTTTGTAATTGGACAATATTTTCCTAGGGGAGGTCGTATTTGACATTGCAAATGTATTTAATGAGGGTTGCATATTGGAGGGGTCATGGTTTAGTGAGAACATGGTCAATTGAGCTCATTGGAGGAATGCATTTAATGTTTTTGGTTAACTGTAAAATGCATTCAATATTGTAAAAACATTTAATGTGTGGGGCACATTTTGCAACTCCACTTGGTTTGAGGGAGAAAAGGGGTCTTAAGTATTTTTATTTGTGCATTGGGTACATTGATTTTTTTGCTTGGTGCATTAAATATGGTGCAAAGTTGGCTTTAGTGAGTTTCCTATAACTAGGAGGTTTGTGGAGCCATTCCTCACTTGTTGATCATTCACTTGATCATTTTATACTTGTCCATTATGAGTGGAGCTTGGAGCTTGGCTTGGCTTGCTTGTTGAGGAGATCTTGAGGAGCATGCAGTGGGAAGTTTGGTTCTCATTTGTTCTTGGATCAGTTTCATGGGGATAGCAACGACGGTTGTTCACTGCTGTAGAAAATTGCATCTTGTATGGTTTTTTCTGGTTGAAAGTGTAAGAGGATAAGTTTGTAAATTCTCAGTGTGTCATAAATGCAGTGAGTGGGCTCCTTATTTGGAATGAGATGCTTCTTACTGTTATCATCAAAAGAAGATCGGGCAATGGCTTTTTTCACTTTTTCATGATCTTGGTAATGGGTTTATGGTCCAAGGTCTGGTAACTACCACTATTGGTAAGGGGGTCAAATATCTTGGAGTCATACTCACATTTGTTCAAGACCTCTATAGCATTCCCTTTGTCTGCCTTGACAATAACGATATCTTTATTTTTCAATAATTTCTTTGTTGTCTTTTGCTTTAGATGACAGGTAAAAGAACAAACTTTTCATTTTTGTCAAATTCTGAAGTTCCATAGTTGTTGATGCCATTTTCACAAAGTCAATATCATTTCAAAATGCTTGATATTTTTGTTTACCCAAATGGCATGCTTTGTAATCTTCTTTCTCCTGACAACTACTTTTTATGCATTTATATTGCTTCTGCTAAAATCCGCTAAAGATATCTGTTCTTTTACCACATATTCAATTTCTTTGCCTTTCTGCATCTAGGATGTATTTTAATTTTTAAAAATTTAGACTTAAGGAAAATTTGTTTCTTCAGTTTATAAAACATTTTGGTGTTGGTGTCTGCTGCATTTTCATTGCAAGGTGTTGCTGAATTGATTTCTTCTCCTCTCCTTAGTTCTGTTGGTTGATTATTGATGTTGAAATCTCCAGTCAATGTGTTCTTGGTCTCCATGTTTTCAAGGTGTGGAAAAATGCGGTAATTTAAAATTTTTTGGATAGGCATATAAAAGCAGGCAGATTGTTTTGTTTCCAATATAATGAAACAAGTTTGATATTTGAAATGGACTTTGAAGAATTAAGTTCACCCACGATCCAAATGCTTCTTGTAATTGCTTCATTCTTCTATGATTGTTTGTCATCTTGCACATCTTTGCAGTTTCATAGTTGGCACGTGAATTTGCAGATGAACACACAAGAGAAGCTTCAAGATTTCTATCTGGACATGCATCAACAAATGAAGAAGATCCTATTGACCCCATTTCGGATATTCGAATTACGGAAATAAATGCTAGGATGTTCGGGTTACAGAAATGAAGAGTCAAAAGTGCAGTGCTATGATTCTTGTACAACAGGTAGAGAATGAAAATAACCAAATATGTGGTACTGGCTGACCAAATTGAACAGTTGTAGTTAACATTTACAAGCATTCCTACGTGTTTAAGGTTTGCGACTATCTTGATTTTTAGTATTTGAGTAGCAATCCGGTATTCTTAATTGGAGTAATAGACTAGAAAGTTGTTGACAATATGGTGCTAAGTTCCATCCTTATTGGCGCCTGCAGTGTATTTAGAACATGAACCGAGATGTTACAATCAGATTAGAAAAGTAAACGATCATGCACATGTTTGCTTCACCATATTGAAAGCATTTAGATCCAGTAGTTTATTGTCAGTTATTGACCACTTAATTATGACAAATGGTGGCCTATTGCTATTCATTTGATCACCAATGCTGGCAATTGTTTTTTCAAGTTTTTTGCTATTTAAACAAAAAAATTGGCCTTAAATTGTTGAAGACTATCACTAAATATTAAAAACATATACAATTATAAGTAACATCTAAAGGATTATGGAATTTCGACCAACTTCAGTTGGAGATGAACTGCTTTACCATATTATTATTCATTGCTTTCTTGCTATTTTTTCTTAAATAGTACAACAAACTAGTACTATATAATTAGCATGAATTGGTCCCTAAGTGAATGCTAGGTGATTATGATGATAATTGAACACTTGATTGGAATTGTACGGAAAGATATTAAAAGCCCATCCCAGGCATCCCTTGGAGATCATATTGTTGGACCGGCTCAAATTATGCCATCATTAACCATTAACCAGGGTTCATATTTATAAAGGCAACACAATATACAATCACTGCCAAATGAAGCTTCCAATCCACGAACAAAAGGAAAAGCGTGCAAATGAAAATAACTAGAAACAAACGAAGCCCGTGTAGATTAAAGATTTTCTACAGATTTTTCTAGAAGCACCTTGTCTTCGGTAAAAACAAAATTGAAAAAGAAAGTATACTGAATTGAAATCTAGTTCAAAGGGATGGTATCTCCTTAGTGCATGCTAAAACGTGGGTTCTTTTAACAAACTAATTTGGAAGCCCTCTAAGGAAAGGTGATGAGCCTTTCCGATTCACCTTTCCGATTGAAGTTCGATGTGAAGAACCCTTGCACGAAACAAATTTATAAATTAGCATGTGCAATATGGTAAGTATTGTGGTGACCCCTATTAATCATATAATACTTTAAATTTACAATGATCATAATAGTAGCAATCACACCTTTGTGTACAATGGGTACGTCGAAAGTCTGGAAGGTCAATTATGAAAAAAATTGGGTCTTTTTTTTTCATACATTTGTATAGAATGTGAAGTCAATTGGTAGGCCATTTAGCAAGTGATCTTGTTCCTGCAAAAAGAGCTCAATGGAGAAGTGATAGTTTAAAAGCATCTACTTATAGGAACCAAACATGACAAACAAAATTTCTAAATCGGGAAGATAATCAAGATTCATTACCAAGAGAGTCATGTTATGTTTGCAATAGGGAGAGAGAGGGAGATATAGGGATAGAAAAAGGGAGAGATAGAGATGGGAAGAGCATGTGAGAGAGAGGGGATAAGGAGATAGAGATGGAGATGGAGAGGGGTATGGAGAGAAGGGAGGGATAGATAGAGATGTAGATAGAGGGAGATATAGAAAGATAAAGATAAAAATAGGAAGTGATATATAGAGAGAAGTAGAGAGAGTGAAAGATATAGGGGTAGCGAGAGATGAAGAGATAACGGGATAGGTATAGAGGGAGAGATAGAAGAAGAAATATGGAAAGATAGAGATTGAGAGGTCTAGGTTGAAGGAAAGGGGGAGAGAGGGAGAGAGAGGAAGGAGACAAATAAACAAGTGAGATAGAGGTAGAGAGAGATATAGAGGGAGAGGGAAAGAGAGAGGGAAAGAGGGAGAGATTGAAAAATAGAAGAGAAGTAGAGGTAGACAAATACTGAGAGAGAGAGAGAGAGAGAGAGAGAGAGAGAGAGAGAGAGAACAAGGATATAAATATATGGGAGAGAAAGGGGAGAGGTAGATATAAATAGATTAATAGGGGTATAGGGAGAGATGGGGAGAGAAATAGAGAGGTATAGAAAGAGCGAGTGATAGGGAGAGATGGAGAGAGAGGAAGAGACAAGGATAGAATGATGGAGAGATTGGAAGATAGAGATAAAGAAGGCAAGAGTAAGAGATAAAGGAGATGATAGAGACAAGTGATAGAGAGAGGGGGAGAGATAGGGATAGAGATAGGGAGAGAGAAATATGGAGTGTGTGTGAATGAGAAATAGATATAGCTCGATAAAGATGGGGAGGGGGAAATGGGGTGTGTGTGTGTGTGTGTGTGTGTATGAGAGAGAGAGAGAGAGATGTAGATAGATATAGAGGGTGGAGATAGAGACATACATATATTGAGAAAGATAGGGGAAGAGATAGATGTGGAAAGAGGTAAGGAGAGAGATAGGGGACATAGATAGAGAGGAAGATAGATATATAGATGGAGATGAAGATAATGATTAATATATAGAGAGGGGGAGAGAGGTAGAGATGGAGAGAGAGAGAGAGAGAGAGAGAGAGGGATACAAGAGTAGAGATATAAAGTCATATATAGAGGTAGAGGGAGATAAAGAGGGGGAGGGAGAGAGAGAGGGGAGAGACAAATATTCATAGAAAAATAGAGTAAGGGAGAGAGAGAGGGGAAAAGAAAGAAAGATAGAAGGGAAGACAAATATAGAGAGAGAGGAAGATAAATTGTGAGATAATGAGAAATATAGAGATAGAGAGGGAGACAAAGATATAAAGAGCTCTCTCTTTTTGTTCCCATCTCTCTCTATATATGTATCTCCCTATCTCTACCTCTCTCTCTATATATCTTTCTTTCTTTTCTTTTTTTCTCTCTTTCCCTCTTTATATCTTATCTTTATCTCCCTCTCCCTTCTCCCTTCTCTCTTTTCTCTTTATCTATTTTCATCCTTAAGTGTGTAATGGGTACACTAAAGAGGACCCAATGCCAAATAGTCAATGTATCCCAATCATCAATCCTTGCTCGAGTGTCATCTTAAAGGTGAATTATCATATCCTTAATCAAATGACATGCTACCCTAAGCATAACTCCCTAGGGACACATGCTACTAATAGATTGTTGGCATGAAATGACTAATCAAAAGTTAGTTTCTCTCTCTAACTTTTAATTTAGAGTTTGTTTTAAATTTGTTTTATTAGATAAATTCAAATTCAAATTCAAAATATAATTATTCTGCAATAATTAAAATTGTAAGAAGACAACTAATTATAAATTAAATTAATTCTAATAATTAATTTTTTTTGTAATTTTATAAGAAGATATAAATAACTAGAATAAATTTAAAACTTGAGTATAAATTAAAATCTCATAAAATAAATGCAAAGTCAAAATATATAAAATCCAAATACTAATAAAAATAACAATTTAAAAATATTAATAATAAATAATAAACTTATTAAGTTTGTAAATAATTAAATAAAAAATAAAATAAAATTTAAATTTATTGAAATTGAAATATTAATAAAATATAATTCTATTTTTCATTTCAATCTTATTAACTTCTTTTAAAATAAAAATTAAAACAAAGTATTTTTAAATTGTTAAATCATTTTAAAAATAAAAAAGAGAAAGTTCTTAAAATTGAAATATTAATAAAATATAATTCTATTTTCATTTCAATCTTATTTTCTTTTCTTTTCTTTGTTTTAGAATAAAAAGCTTACATGATAAATTATTTAAAAAATAAAAATAGAGAATGATGGTTGAGATTAATTTCATAGTCTTGCATCCTTCTCCTCAATTATCAACCATTGATTTCAAAAAGTAGGTCGTGCATTTCATATAGGGAATGCCTTCAACACAATTATTAGAGGTCATACCTTTATAATATTTATTTTGATGTAATATAAAGTTATATTACTTTATAAAGTATAGTTTATAAAAATAATATTTAATAATTAATAATCTAATGGTTATTAGATTATTAATTATGTCACATTCCTCACATTCAAAGACTAGGAACATAATAAAACAATAAAAAAAATTAAATATCTTTTGAAATAGGAGAAGAGGATGGGGAGACAAACTTATAGTGCAAGTATGAACATGTTGGTAGAGAAAGAGGGCTTGGGTGCCATGAACAAAGACAATTTTTTATCACACCATTAAGGTAGTATGGTGTCTCCTCTCCCCATCCATGACCCCATGCTACAAGTACTAAGATATTAGCCTAAAGGAAGGAGGCGACTTAGGAGTTTTTTTGTGATCATTTTGGCAAAAAATTTAGAACAAAAATGGTGGAAAAGTGAAGCAGAATAGCAAGGAGAAAATGGAAGAATTTTATTATAGGAATGGAGGGAGGAAGGAAAACATAAAGGAAGGATGTGGAGGTTGTTGCAACTGCCCTAACATACATGAATACCAAGTGTGAAAGATCAGGGAAGGCTTGAAAAGTTTGGATGACCTAAAAGAAAGACAACTTTAGATGGAATGGCATTATTGTAGCATACATAAGACATGGGGTTCTTCATGAGGTATCGGCACGGTTCCACCAAATGCAACAAATAGGTGTCCAACTTGCTCACTTCACTTGAGCAAGCTTACAACTTGCCTTCGCCAAAAATAAGAGCTTTTGATGGGGGGTGTGAGCATCCATACAAGTATAATAATAAGGGGTGCTAGTTTTGAAGACCATTTTGAGGGAAATTTTTTTATTCTAAATTGTTTTAAGGCCTACAACATGTCATGTAAAGGAGGGCTCAAGGAAATTATAGCCAGATTTCAACACTTGCAATACAAATATCTACAACATTGTTGTCCCTAGGGTTGAGTATTCCTAACATGATATTAGATTTGAATGATCCAATTATGTGAGTAAAGAATAATTAATCTAGTTGATTTAGGCTTTATGTATGAAATATGTAGCTAAAGAATAAGTAATCTAGTTGATTTAGGCTATGTATGAAATATTGGGCATTCCCACTATACACTATGAAAGTTATACAAAATGATATCCCAAGAGAAAGGCACATTTTTTCTTATATACGTTCCTTAAATTTCTCTTAGCCTCATTATGTGTCAATTTATTCTTTATAAGGAAGCATTCAATTTCTAGAGAATAGGTTAAGGGTGGGATTTATACAAAATTGATATAAATCTCAGTTGCAAACTGGTGATGAGTGTGTTGATTTCTCTAAACCTTGCAAGTGGTTCCCAATTGAGTGATTAGATCCATAAACATATAATATTACCATTGAATTAAAAGAGGTAAAACTTTAACCTTGTTTCTATATTTGTTGAAGGAATTTTGTCAAATAGTCAAGCTAGCATTTATATAAAATAGGGATTTTTATGGAGTGATCACACCAAAGGCTTCTTTTTCGGACATGCTTCTCTTATTTTATTTATTTATTTATATATGTGCAATGGCATAGTATTTATTAGTGGTAGGCATCCATGAGCTAGGGGGTCTTTGGGAAACTATTAATAGAATTTTTGTTTGATATAGATAGGAACAAACCTTATAAATTTAATACTCACTTTACTTAAAGTTGAAGCTATTGTAATTAGTTTAGTTTTAACCCTTAATACTATGACAACCATGTTTATTCTTTTACCTTGTGATTACTAGAAGAAGCCATGATTTGCTCGTGAGAAAAATCAAGAGATTTTGGTGGGTGTATCAGGCCATAGGAACCAATAACATTTATGACAAAGGATACATATAATATTATGGCATATATGAATAATGAAATTCATATATTCACTTAGATAAATTGTGGAACACATGATAACCCTATGCATGTGAACACTAATATGCAAATAGATGTGTATACTAAGAAGCAATTCTATTATATTAAATAAGATAATTGTGCATGTCATTGCTCCTTAAAAATGTTGCAAGTATATATGACTTAGTCATAAATAATTTAGATAATGTAATTGAATGTTCTTCATATTGGAACATGTTTAATGAATGATCTTGGGCATGCTACTATTACTAAAACAATAGAAGTAGAAGAACACTTAAATATAGATTCTCAATTTGGATAGTCAAATAATTTGATTTCCTTTCCTTAAAATAAATTACATAAATAACACATTGAGCTATATCATATGATTGTGTAGGTCTCTTCTAGTGAGATTTAGTAGGTCACTATAGAATAGAGCGAGAAGTCATGATATCACCATGGTTATAATCGACAATGTGTATCAAGTACTTAACCACAAGTTGAGGTCATCAAGATCTATGAGGCATGTGATAGATATATATGTGGTGTTATACTAAGGGTAAATGAAATCAAAAGGTTAAGAATATTACTACTATTTATATGATTAAGTGTGCATTATTCTATGATGAACTACTAGCTAGAAGGTAAAAAATGGTCTTAAGTATGACCCAGCCATTAATCAGGCTTAAAGAAACACTATAATTATTATAGTAAGTCCTTCGAAGTTAGGTAATTTTTTTGTGGTTGGGTTGGTGTAGTTCATTTTCTACCTAGAAGAATGTCCTAATATGAATTTTAGTAATGTTTGTAATTGTTGGTATGAAATGTGATGATAATGGAACTTGAATTCCATTTGGAAGTTTGTATGTCACAAGTGGGTAATAATGTCTATTGAGTTAAATATATGTTTATAACTAAACCTTGTGACTTATTAGTGTCATCATATTAAGATAAGATAACTATCATATTTTTTGGCATCAATAATTGTAGCATCTCATACCTTTGGGGAAATATGAACAAGGTTGCAAGGAACGAGGTTGGGTCTCCATTTATTCTAATGGGTTTGTGTAAACAAGAGAACTTTTTGATAAGAATTTAGCCTAGCCTGTGTGCTATGAGATGAGTCTATAAGAGACTCTAGGATGTTTGCACTGAATTATGAATTGTAATGGTGTAGAGGTCTAAATTGAGACCTTGGTGTCCTTGCTACGAATCTTTAAAAGGAACCCTATATGGATATGCAATAGTAATCAATAAAACTTGTGAACTATGGCTTGTTTTGGGAATATGTAGTAGAAAATGATGATTTGTCACACTGCTTGGATTTAGTTCCTTGCATGGTTTTTCCTTGTATAGTATTCCTTCTATTTCCAGGCTTATAGGAGGAAAGTTACTTTAGTGGTTAGAAAACATTGGGTATAGGAACCTATATTCATGTTCTTTGAAAGATTAAGGTGAGGAGAAATAAATGGGACTCTAATCTCATTGAAAGCGGGTATGTAGGAAATTTTTGGGCAAAGGATACCTCTATGACCCAGGTTTGTAGAGGACTTAGGAAATAACTCCAACCTGTTTGGGGTTGTTCCTAAAATTATCCGACCTTCCCTCTTTAGTATGCTTCAACATGATGCTAAAAATTACATTAGATGGTTATGAATGAGTTAAGGAACTTGATAACTTATATCTAAAAGATAATGTGCTTCCAATATTTTGTGTTTAGATAATCAATTGAATGAAGCGAATGGATTTAATTACTTTATAATTTGGTGTTTTTATGTGTTGAGTAGAGGCCAAATCATGTAGATTCAATGTGATTCTTATGCGTTTATAAAACTTGACCTTTGACCTATACGACTCTATGTAGAGACTCATTGAGCACTTGATTGTGACATATATCTAGGTCCAACTGACCAGTATTTGTGAACCCTTGTGATGTGTAGATTATGTGACTTGGCTATAAGATCCCCACATGTTAGAACTCAATATGATTCATAAGTGGTTAGTTGGATGTCACTAATATTGTGCAGGTGAAAAATCCTTGGAGCTATTCATTGTATCTTGAGGATCAATCAACTTTCACTAGTAGCATGGAGGTGATGATACCAAGAGCTATCCATGTTATGATAAAAGAGTGGTTGGTTGTCACTAGTACCATGCAATTGATGGATGCCTAGATCTATATGTTGTATATTTTGGGTCTAGTTGGTTGTCACCAATAGCACAAAGGTGATTGATGTCAGGGGCTACCCATGTTGTGAAGGGGCTAGTCAAAATTTCACCAAGGCCACATGGTGTTATATGTTTGAAGCTACCCCCTTCTAGGTTAGACAAACTTCTTGTCGATTTCCTAAGGGCAATAGACATTTGAATCTAGCAACTCAATGGTTCTACGAGTTGTGGGAAGTTTATTAATGGCCTTATGTGATGTGTTTTCCATACTTAATCCTTATTTGGTGATGATTTCAAGTAGTTTGAGATATTTTTCCATCATCATAGTTGGTGCAAAGGATCCAGAAAAAAATGGGGCCCATGATGTAATGTGGGATGCATCGACATTCCTTTTTAAGCTGGGATGCACTACAATAGGTGTTTGTGAACCAAGGAATGAAAAGGTGCCTACATTTTTGTTGCATCTACTTCCTATTGCTAGTTGATCATTGTGTATGTGTTAGTCACTCACCATGTAGTTGTGTAAATGATCTCAAGTATTGTGCACATTTTTATACTTATGCCCTTGCTAGTGATCTAACATCAAGTACTATGGGGTCTGTGGTTGTCATCATAGATGGTGGTGTATTGGGAAAATTATGGGACACACGATTTAGTATGGGATGCATCGACATTTTTATTTAGATGGGATCTTACGAGATTATGTGATTGTGAACAAGGTAGTGGGATTATGCATGCAATAGGTTGCATCTACTTCTATTTTACTAGTTGATTGTTATGTGAACATGTGATTTTAAGTTATTCACATTGTGTTTTTGATGTGTGCATAAGCGAGTCACATTGTACTTGTGAGGTATGCTTAAGCTAGTCATGATTGTACTTGTGATGTGTATGAGCTAGTCATTGTTGTACTTGTGATGTGTGTATGAGTTATTCACTATTGTACCTATGATGTGTGTATGAGCGAGTCACCTTGTGTATAAGAGATGTATGTTTGAGCCAATCACTATGTAATTGAATATTTTGGAATGATATTGATCTCTATGTGTTTTCTTTTGTTTGTACACTAATGATTGGTATGGAACCAACACTTTGTCAGAATGTGTTGTTATTATTTTATTGTAATTGGACTAATTGGAAAGTATATGTTGAATGAATAGTCATGATTTAAAGGCAAGATCAAGATCTCATACAAGAGGAGAGGTTGAATTCTCTTTGTCATTGTGTTGGGTGAAAATTATGTCATCCCTTTAACAAATTACAAAACTTGCTTTCAACCACAGCTATGTGAAATACAATCTCTCCTCTTAGAAAGGGAAGGCACATTTCTTACTACTTACTGAAACTAAGTAAAACTAATTAAGTATTCACAACGATGTACACTACGATTAAGAGATGGGGGTGTGTCACATCCATAATTCTCTCTTTTTTTAGAGAATATGTTTTACAATGCTTCATGGTTTTGAATTCCTGATTCAATATAACTTCAAACTAAAAACAAAGTAGTAATTCTAATATTCTTATCTTGTCAAAGCAAAGACCAAGAATACCAGCATAATAACGATAAATGATAAAACAAGAAAACTCATGAAGGCACAAAGTTGTTTCGTAGCTTTCACCAATGAACTCTTTGAGATATATAACCAGCATTGTATTAGAAGCACAAAGTCTTTTAGATACTCCATGATAGATCCATGAACATCATGAAAAAATACAAGCACAAAGTCTTGTAGAGAGTTCACCAACAACATTCAATCAAATAACATAAAACCGAATAAAGAGTGTAATACAAAGTTTACACGGATTTACTCAAATCCCTTTAGATCTGAATCACTAATCACTGCCAATCTCAATCAAATCCAAAATATAATCAATTCCAACACAAAGTCTGGTATGCAACTTTCTTCTTTATTGATCAAAATAGATAGACAAAGATGAACACAAAGTTTCATGTATTTGCTTCTCAAAAGGGCAGCACTTCGTTGCAAAAGATTAAAGAGAAAGATTACAATAGGATCCTCTCATATTTATAGATGGGAGAGGAGAGTAAAATTAGAAAAATCAGAAGAGCCAATCTAGGAAAATTTGACCTAACTAATTGACTTATTCCAAAAATGTCATTCACCTTTATAGGAAAACATCTTTGTTTTTACATATAATTACATTTATCAAAAGGACATATAAGATGTCGAGAACTATTTACAAAATGTGTAAATGAAAAAAAAAACTATCTAACATTGGAGAAGAAAAGAAGTCTTCATGATTCCTTGCATTGGGCGTGGAATTCTTAATATATCTTCTTTGTCTCCAGGACAAATGCCTCATCTGGACCAACAGTGTAATCAACTATGGTGTGAACTATGGTAATTGATCTTCTGGCAGATGAGTGAAGCTTCTTGCATCTGTCAAGATGCATCTTGAGATTATCAAGATAAAGCCATAAGTCACAAATTGCATGCATGGAGGTCTTTGAAAAGTTGGCATCCTCTACTTGCTTCATGACGGCTTCCTTGTAGATCTGTGAAAGTTCAATGGCTGAGAGGAAAATATGGTCTTCATCAAGGAGCTTACCTAGTAAATCCTTAATTTCATTTTCTAGGATAAGATGATGTCCTTTGACATCTTCTTATACTTGGTGGATATCTTCAATAAGAGACTTGATCACCTCAATGCGGTGCTTGAGGGATTCTCTTACCTCAACATATTTCTCTTTGTCAGGAATAACCCCAACTTCCACCAACTTACTCAGCTTTGCCTCTTTCATTTGTGACCAAAATGAGAGAGGTTTGTCCATTTCTTTTTGCTCTCGATAAAGTATGCTTTCTTCTTTATCAAGCTCTAATTTTAGCTTGGCTATCTGAGTGGTCTTCTCATCCACAACAGTGATAACGTGTGAACCATGTTCTATCATTTCATCAATGAAATCATACAACGCCTTACCCTTGGAGGCAAACTTCTCTGCCTTTTGTATTGTTGGTTCATCAACGCTTACCATAGTCAAGGGTTGTACATTTCCTGAAGAGCCTACTAGTTTTCTTAAAACAACTGCATAGTGCTCAGCCTTCTCCTTGTACGCATCTTAGGCCTATTCCATCTTGTCAAGCCTTCCTGCAAATGCATCTAGGACCACCTGAGCATCTACCTTTGCACTTTAATTTGTCACTTTGTCAAGCTATTTTCTCGTGACTGTGTAGTCCTCCATGTTAAATCACCTTCTTCTTGAGGGGATAGACCAATCTCCACAAACTTATGACCAGTTTTGTCAACATGAAGCCTTCGATGAACTTTTTCCTTTTTCTTCCCCTTGGCTTTTGGAGGGGCTATCTCTTCAAGATCAAGCTCTTCTGGAGAGATCATTTGTTTCTTTCGCTTCGATACTTGAGAGACAAACCAAGGAGGAAGGGAGGAAGTATATGCTTCTTGACTCACCATTAATTCTTATGTCATAACTACTTCTATAGAAATGATTACTATGGTAACAATCGGGGCAGTATCTATCATGATTGCTCCAGTAGACTGCATACCAAGTTGACTCTACAAAGACTCATTCATAAATCTGTCGAATTCAACTTCAGATGAAACATCAAAAGATGGAGATGACAAAATTGGGATGGATGAAGGAGAGCTTGATAATACATCTATTGTTTGTGTGTTTGAAACTATAGGGGGAGTGGAAAGCATGGTTGATGCTACAAGGGGAAGAGAAACATCCACTACATGTGTGCTAAATGTGGGAGGAGGTGAAGTAGGGAGAGGAGGTGGAGGAGTGCTAGGATTGGGAGGTGTATGAGGAACATTTGTGGTAACAGGTGACGTTTGGGGAAGATCTTCAACAATATTCTCATGTGGGGATAGAGATTGTTCATCGTCATGCCCCGGTTCTTCCTCGTTACCTTCCTTTTCTCCTTCATCTTTTTCAGACTCCTCTTCTTCGACACTCTTCTTCTTATGTAAAATCTTCTTCTTCATATTCTTCGCTTTTGTTTCCTTCTTCTTTGGAAGTTTTTTCCTCAAAAGAAATCTCTTTTCTTGATGCATGTGTAGGTTTAGGTTTTGTTGCCTCTTGTTCTTCAACAGTCTATGTAACTTTCTTACCAACAGTGAACTTGATTTGAGGAACCTTCTGGGAAGAGGAAGGAGTAGTTGCTTGTTTTTTCTTTCTACGGAGTTCTGGTTGTTGACTGGTTTCTACTCCTGATGTTTCCCCTTCTGATTCAATCTTGAAAGCTTTCATCTAGAAACCATGTTTATGCAACCATTCTGTTGTGTTATGCAAGATGGGAGCAAGCCTTTCCCTGATAGAGATACTTTCCATTTTAGACCATTGAATCAGAGGTAAGGGCGTCTTAGCAACCTCATCGTCTTCATAAGAATATTTTACGATGTCGTTGGGATCTTGGAAATCCTCTTGTACACTAGCTACACCCAACTCTTTGATTTGTTTTACTGTTAGCCTGCAAAAGTCTATTTTGTGGATGTCTTCTTCATCCCTACAATCTTCCCATATATCTTTGAAGTGGTAGACATGTCAGTTATATTTCTTCAATTTCCTCTTCACATTCTAGTAGTGGAAGTCAAACATATATTTGTATGTTTTGATAGTTATGACTTGCACTTTTGCATAGACTGACTTTTCCTTTTGCACACTATGAATAGTATACCTTCCAATTGTCAGAGGGAACTTGAAACCCGGTTTGTGAATTATCATGCGTTCCTTATGGACTAAAATCAGTTGTCTACATAGCTCCATGAGTATCCACTTATTTGATGGATATCTGGGCAACATGTATGGACACCCAGAATAACAACCCACTTGGATATAGGTGAAAGTTGGAAATTGCAAAAAGATACACCCAACTTTACTAACCACTTTGTATGCCTCATCCAACACTCTCTTCTTCTTGAGAGTTGGATCAAAACTAAATAGCAGGGGTACAAAGAAGGCATATGTGATCTTCCTGAAATGATGAAGACTTTCTCTTAATTTCAACTGATAAAAATACTCATATACAGGCACAAAATGTCTATTTACCTTTGTAGATAGTCCTGGAAATTACCTCATTACTGCAACATCATAGATCAAATAAGAAGTCATGTAGAACTTCATAGTGGTTGGCACATTTATCAGTTGCTCATGAATTTCATCACTGATTTGAGTCCCCCAATCAATATGAGCTTTCTTTCTTCTGATGATCCATATATATTCATACATCCATTCCTGAAAATGGGATGAATCAGGCAATCTTTTAACCTTGGTTAGGAGAGTAATCATGTCCCTGACATCTTCTTTGAAATCACTCCTAGGAAGCCCCTTTGGCCATCTTGACATAGTAGGCCTAGGTGTTTTCAACCATTGGCTATTAATCAAATTTTTGGCCTTAGTTGGATCTTGATCATAAACCTCTTGTGCCTATTGCATTGAGATCTTTGTGTATTGTTCCATGTGAGGAACTTGGAAGACAATATCAAATAATTCAGGATCTAGTCTCATCATGACTTGCCCCGAGGAATCTATTACACTTCTGCTATCTCTGATGTAGTGAGATGCAACCTGGAAGACAAACTCCGTATTATGAGCAGAAGTCAGGAATGTGGATACCAGGCACAAATTTTTATGGACAATAGCTCTCAATTTATCTTCTAAGTTATTTTGATCAATTCTTTTCACAAAATCTTCAAGGTTTTGATGACCAATTTTAGTGTCTTTAATTTCATTCACCTTCATGATCACCACGGTAGTCGGAAAGACACCCTAATATTTGTATTTCATTTTTCCCTCTTTCTTAGAAGATGATGGAGGCTTATTTTATGTCATCTAGTAGCAACAAGATCAAGGGATTTTACATTCTCAGATCACCAGACGAGATCTTGAGAGAAACTGCAAGAATAGTGAATCAACAGATGTTAGGAGAAAATTGCAATGTTGAGAAGTGTGAAGCGAGCAGGCAATTTGGAGCAAGTGTGAATGAGTTATTTTGCAAGAAAAATGGAGCGTGAGCGGAGAAATAAAGTTTGGAGCACAACCAAAGTGATTTCAGAGCGTTAGAAGAAAAAACTACCTTTTTTGTAGGAAATTAGCGCTCCTACACTTAGGATAGGGATTTGCCTGTAGGGGCATTGAAAATCAGTGCTCCTACATGCCTTTTGTTACTTGGCGAAGTGAAAGTTAAAGGCGCTATTTTTTAGTGCTAGTGCATGTGGAAAGTCTATGTTCATGCTCGAGCGTTGATTTTCAGCGCTCGTGTATTTTCACTTTTTCTTTATGAGTTGAATGCTCAAGCGAGCTTTTTCACCACTTTAACATTCAAGTGAGGGGACGCACTCCATGTAGGAGCGGTGATTTTCACCACTCCTACATTCGGAGTTGGTGAAAAATTTGTGTGAAACAGCGGACAAAAACACCATTATGACATTTTGGAGTAGGGAAGATCCTTGATGCAACGACGGATAATTCCACCACTCTTACATGTAAAAGTATTGAAGGGCACTTCGTGTAGGACCGGTGATTTTCACCGCTCCAACAACTAAGGTTAAAATTTTGAATGTTGAAGTGCTAAATTATAGTGCTTGAGCATTCGATGGGGACATCAATTAGTTGCTCGAGTGGCAAAAAATCCCGCTAGAACAGGCATGGGACTTAGCTCAAAAAGGTGAGGATTGATGATAGATGGTTAAAAAAATCACCAGTAGGTTTGATCTTGCGCAAAGTAGAAAACAGTGAAGGCATAAAAACCCTAAAAAGCGAAACATGGAAGTGGTGGCGGAATCAAAACAAAAGACTTCAAGACACTTCAAAACCAGGGAAAATCGATGATAAAGAACTCAAAACATCAAAAACCCTAAGTGAAAGAGATAAAAGCATCAAAGCTTGACAAAGAGAAAAACACAAAAAACACACCTATTAAAACGCAAAAAACCAACTTAGATGCCCGCAAAAATCCGTCAGCAGCTTCGTTTGGAGCTTGGAGGATGACGAGTGTTTGGAAGAAGAGAGAAATACATATTGAAATGAGGAGAGTGAACACTTAAGATAACTTAAACAAGCCATAAAAAGCATCATTAATGCAACTCAATTTGAGTTAATTATGGTGAATGAAAAGGCGAAATAGATGCACAAGTGGTGAAAAAGTAATGAAGTAATTTCTTAAGTAAACTTGAGAAACCAAAAAGTGCACAAGTGATGATTTTCACCGCTCATGCATTTTTGGTAGTGAGCAAAGTGTAGGAGTGTTGATTTTCAGTGCTCCAACACTTGGAGTGAAATTGACTAAGGAACATGTAGGAGCACCGATTTTCAGCGCTCTGACATTTTTCACAATTTGACTAACTCTCAAAGGTTGATAGTTCACAAAGATACTCGTTTCAAAGCTCTTCGAGAGACAAACGGGGGGGGGGGGAGGGAACACTCAAACAGACTGTTTGAGGTTTTGGACTGCACATTGAGGTGAATAGAAATTTACCTTATTTTGCATGCTTGAAGTACATGGAAACTGCGAAATGGACAAGTTCCGTGGGGGGGTTATCCATGAATGAGCACTAATAGATTCCATGATAACACATTGGAGTATGAACTACATAGCCTTTGATACACAAAATGGAAATGTAGGCAAGGTCATCACGAATGATCCCTTGAGGTTTAGGTTTGGGTCCTAACATTGGGAGCTTACCACTTTTTAGTGTAAACATATGAGTGGTGGTGTGGAGTCATCACTATTATAGTGGTTGGAGAAGCTATGAAGTCGACCCTTCAAGATTATCTAGAAGATACTTGGTTGATTAAGTCAGTGGTTGTGAATTAAAAAAATAGTAATAACCAAGGGATGGTTATTCAAATTATTTATGAATAGTAGGTGTTGAACAAGAGTAAAAATTATTTTTAATATTTTTCTACCCCTTCTCATTTATTTAAGGGGTTTTTTTCACATTAAAAAGATATTGAGATTTTAGATAATAGTAAGAGATATGATTGGTCATATTGAAGTGAGAAGTCAATTTTCTATAGACATAAATGTAAGTGTTATATAATATGATGATGCATTGTAAGTTTTTGGTTGATGAAGATTATGTGTATTAATGTAATTTATGAATATTTTGTTTACATAATTTTATTAATTTATAACATCTAAATTAATCAAATAATTAAAATTATATAAATAATATTAGTCACATTATTGATTAATTTATTTAATCTAAAATAATATCAAAATAAGACTAATGTTAATTAAAATTTTAATTAAAAATATAATTCAAGAAAATCAATTTTATTTATAGAAAATAATCTAAATATTTTTAAAAAAATTAATAGAAAATACATATTAGTGTACCAAAGCCTTCGAACCTCTAACAAAATAAAATTGCTTGGAAGTTTATGCCGCATGCAACCCTCTTCAAGCTGCACGTGCCCTTTATTGTTACCTAGTCAAAATGGAAATGACTTTAGTTTTGTTTATTTATTTTTTGATTGTGAATTAATTTGCATTATACATTATTATGTTATGAGTATGACTATAATTTTATAGTTTTATTTAATAAAATAATAAATATTACATTTTATAGGTTAATATGTTATAAGTGTGGCCATTTATTTTCTTGAAGTCAGTATATAATTTTATAGTTTTATATACTAAAATTATATATGTAATAAGTTTTTTAATAATATATATATATATATTTTTTTAATTTTTAAAAAATGTTTTAATCATAAATGATATTATAAAATTTTAATTATAAATTAAATATAGTATTATTGTCTTTCTGATAATGTGATGAAATGACGGTCGGAAGGACATCTTACAGGCAACAAAATGTGTGTGGTAATTATAAGGTGGAATGTGTTTAGTGCTTTGTAGCAATATATTGATTGTTGTGGTCACACTTTCTTTATTTATTGCATGTGTTAGCGAGTTATGTGGTGGTGGTTCTTCATTGATTCTGTTGTTGATGCTCATCAGAGAGGGGTCGACGGTCAAGGTAAATGAAAACAAGTGGAGAATGCTTTGAAGTTGAGGAAGAGGAAGGTGTTGGGGGAGGAGGTGGTGGAAAATTTTGTGATGTTCATTGATCAAGAGATTAGAGATCTTGCATTGCCACAATGGCCAATCCAAATTTTGGAGTTGGCCAAGGGCTTGGATAGGTCTCCTGGTGTGAGCATTTGTGAGGCAATGGGTAATTGTTATTGGTTTGAGGACATTCTCATTGTCAGTGGAATACCTTTGATGCCACTCAATATCTATTATGTGTGGCCATGTTTTCCATTATTGTGAGATCTTATCTTCTTCATGATGACATTGTCAATGTTATTAAACAAGGTAAGGTTCATTTCAATAGTGTTTTGGAGCACTTGCATGATTTAAAGAAGAGGTAGTTACAACTAGCCATTTAGGTGATTGCCAAGAAGTTATAGGTCATCCTTTTGAAGGAATCCATTCCTTAGATGTTGCAAGTCAGAGGAGGATGAAATCAGAGTATTGGTGAAGAATGCCTTAAACCATAATGTGATATCTACTAATTGGAACTATGATTGTGTAAAGGATGTGAAGGTGAGGCCTATGTAATTTGTCTTGGCCCTTGTTTGATGTCCTTAAATTTTATGTTAGCTTGCTTGATAGTTTGGGTAGGGTTAGATGTGGGAGAGGTTGTGGCCATTTTGATGAATGGGAAGAAGGGGTTGCTACTGTTTGATTTCTTGTCAACCAATGTGACAACATGGGGTATCCCCAATTTTTGTTGGTTCCTGGATCTGAACTAGGTAATATAAACACAAATATATTGTATTATATTATTGTATGATTATTCTATTTAAAATTCTATTATAAGTGTAATCAAATTATTATGCTTTGTTTAACACTTTGGTACACTACACATGTATTTTCTATGTTACAAGGTTTATCATTTACATTAATTGCTTGCGTTATCCAATTTAATAAAAAATATTGAATTATTTTTTATTTATTTATTTCAACTAGTTTATAACTAACATGTTTTTGTTGTGTGGCCAAATTTGATTCTCCACACATATTATTTATATTAGTCAAATGTCATCCCATATCTTTACAATTGACAAGGCATGCATGCTAAATGGAAGTAACTACTTTATCTAGAAGATTAGAATTAAAGTAAGGTTTATGGAAAAAAAAATTATGGTTGATTGTCAAAGTGAAAGAAAGAAAACCATTATGTAGAAACACAAATTTTGATCTTGTAAATGCTTTTAAAAATAAATCTTAGGAAACACTATCAATATTATCAAAAAGTATAGGAGGTGAGTTTTCTTGCATATTGTAAATCTATAATCACCATATGAAGCCTAGAAATTATTTGAAACTATGCATGAAGGATCTAGGCTATCTAGAATTATTAAAATAATACTATAAATTTTTATGACTTATAAAAGGAGAGGAAAAAATAATTAACTATCTTGTTAAAATCAAGAATATCAAATCTCGATTGGATGGTTGCAAATATGACACAATAAAAAATAAGCTCTTATACTTTATAGTACAAATGGACATTCATGAATTATTTAAAAAAATTATTCCAATCTTGAATTTGAAATATAAAAACAAGGATGCTCTTCTTGATTTATCAACTCTATTTTCTCTTATTCAAGAAGAATAGGTAATTCCAAATTTTGACTCTAAGGAAAATACATTAGAAGCCTAATTGAATCAACATAAATTTAAACTAGTACAAAAGAAATAAAGATGGTGATCAAAATCACTTAACTCATTTGATCTCTCTAAAAACTATCTTAAACATTTAGAAACAAATCTATAGTGAAATGTAATAACTATGGTAAACTAGGACACACAAATAAATTACTATTTTAAAAATAAAAATGACAATAAATTCTTCAAGAACAAAAAATTCTGATCAAAATTTTAAAATAAATTCAAATTAGAATCAAAATAAAAATATCACTTTTTATATAGCTCTATCTTCATCATCAAATAATAATTGAATCCTAGACAATAAAGCTTCTAGACATATGAACTATATGTATCACATTGTATCTAATATTAAAACATGTAATGTAAGAAAATATATATCTATGAGATAATTTTCTGAGAAAAACATTAAGGCATGAGAAATTAAAAATCTTAAATGAATCCATTGTAGATGCCCCATTTGTTCCTAAATTGAGAAAACACATTTTATCCTATTCTCAACTCATGATTTTTTCAAAATAACTCTTCTTAGATATAGTTGGTAAATCAAAGATCAACCATTATTGCTTAAGGTTTTTAGAAAAATGATCAAATTTATTTTTAATATCATTTTAAAATAATTATTTATTTATGCAATTAAAAGTAGAAAGACAACTTTGACATGAAAAATTAGGCCACTTGAACATCAAAATATTGAATAAAATATTTTTTTATAATTTAATGTAATAAGGTTACTTAAGTTTTAAAATAAATTAGAAACATGCAAATACCATCTCCTATGTAAACAACATTCTTTACCTTAAAATAAAAACTACATCCACTCCTCTTCTAAACCTTTAGGGTCAATTCACAGTGACCTAATGGGGTTGTGTTAAGTTCCTTCCCTAATGGGTTCCTTCGTGCCCTTACAATCATTGGCGATTTTAGTAGAATGATTTGGAGTTATTTTCTAAAAAATAAATCTTATGTTTTACGTAGATTCAAAGAATCCAAAGGTTTAGTTGAAAGTCAAACTAATTTTAAATTAAAAATTCTTCGAATAGATAATGAAATTAAACACATAAATAAAGAGTTTGACAAATTTGGTTATGGGGAATTTAGAGAGAAATAACTTATCCTTGTTCTCCCTAACGAAACAGTATTGCTCAAAGAAATAATTTGATTATCATAGAAATAGTTAGATCTATGATGCATTCATCAAATACACCTAAATTTTTATATGTCGAAGTGATAAAAAGAACTATTTATATACTAAATAGGGTACTTTAAAATATTTACATCTTTCCACACCTTTAGAAAAATAGTCAATGTAGAAATCTAATATCTCTCATCTTAGAATCTTTGGGAGTCTTGTATCTATTCTTATTTCTAAACGTAAAAGACAAAATTTTTTTTTGACTTCCTCTCATTGTATTTTTTGTTGAGTATGGAGGGGGAGTAGAAATAAAAGGTCTTAGACTTTATGAACCTTTCAAAAGAGATTATTTTTTGAAGGTGGATTTCATAATGTCTAATATTGGTCACTCTAATTTTTCTTGTATCTTGGTGGGAATTGACATTTCTAAGGCTTTATATGGGGATTTTGTCCTGATGGTTAAGGATAGGTAGTGGATTCATTAGATTGATTATGAGAGCCTACCATTCTAGTACAAATGGTGCTTCACTACTAGACATATTGCTTCTATTTATCCCCGCACTCACAACAAGATTATGAGATCACTAAATGGTTGAGAAATGCCCTCCTCGATTATTTTACTATGAATACATTTGATGTCTTTATCTCTTTGGTAGACGATGATCCTTGTCTTGCCTCCCTAGTGGTGGATCACAATTTGATTGTGATTTTTTCTCATGTTGTGGCTTCCCCTAAGGATGGTAAAGCCTAGACAACTTCATTGTCCCTTGCTATGGATTCTCCTTTGACCCATTTAAAGCTTCTCATTTGTCTAATTCTTTTTCTATGGCGATAAACTGTGCTAGGATTCTTTCCCTTGCTCAATTTATAAATTCAATACAACATACAACATCTTCAAGTCCTCATTTGGCTTCAAGTGGGGAAGTTCTAATCTAACATGGCAAGCATAAAATAAACAACCCTATAATTATTCGAGTGGGAGTGACTCCTAATGTGGGCCCACCAACAAAAGGCTAATACCTTTGTCAAGTGAATGGATAGCCAGGGTATACAAGTTCATGTACCACCTATACACCCCTAACCTCAAAAGGAAAAGACCTTAGCCAAGGATAATTTTTATCTCAAAACATGACAGTACATGGTGAGTAACTTCAAGGTACAATCCACATCCCTTGCAACACATTAGAAGAAGGTCAAAGGTCTTAGGCTTCTATTTATAGGCTCTCTAAGAAAAATACGTGAACTAAAGGCTTGTCTACATGCATGAGCTCAGGAGGGTCTCTCCTAGTATCTTCACCTCACAAGTCTCATTGGAATGAGGATCTCGAGGCTTTTCCAAACATGATGATGGATCCTTTTTGAGGTACAAATTTTTCTCTCCCCCTTTCTACATCCCGCTAAAAAATGTGGTTGAGGGGTAAAAGGAAGAATTTGGGTCCGCAAAGAGGGGAAGTTTTAAAGAAAAAAATGCCAAAAAGAACAGGTACCCATTTTGAAATGGGATCTTGAGCCTAAATCCAAATGGGTACCCATTATGCTTCAGGTACTCATTACAAAACGGGTACCCGTTACAAAATGGGCACCCTTTTCGAAAAGCTATTTATTTTTAAAAAAATGATTGTCAATTCATTTTCACCCACAACTTATGCAGCCATAGAGCAACCTAAGGAAAAAAAGTACCCATTTTGCAAGCCATCTATGCCACCAAATTGTGCTTGCCACCTCCTCCCTCCCACGCACTCAATCTTAGAGAACTCTAGGTTATTATTTATGCTTTTTTTCTTCATATTTAACGTTTTTGTTTGTAATTATGGTTTAAAATTTAATTATATAATGTAACATTTAGGGTTGATAATTTTATGGTTTATATTTTTGTTTATTTTAATTTTTATATTTAGGAATGAATTCTATAATTTGTAAATTCCATTTGTAATTATATTCATCAAAATAACAGATACATACAATAAACTAAAACCTAGAACCTAGAACTAAAAACTAAAACCCCAAACCCTAAGTTTCATAAACCCTAAAACCTTAAACCTTAAAAACCTAAACCCTAAAACCCTAGACCTTAAACCCTAAACCCTAAAACCCTCAACCCTAAATAGTGTCACCCCTCACATTAGCAATAGGGGATTCAAAAGTGTGAAATGAAATTACCTCAGTAGCTTGATTAATCAAATTAATAACACTTACCCCATTCAAAGTATTTGGGACACTAACAAATGCAATTTAAATATTACCATTTAAAAAAAGGGTTAGCAACTAAACTTACATTGAATCCCGAATTTATATAATACTTATAGGCCATTTATCAATTACCAAACCTCCATATATAGATGTTTATTATTTGATAATGAGAAACTTCAAGTGTATATTGTGAGACCTAATACTCACATTTAAGTCATTGTAGGTGAAGTAGACCTTGAATATACCTTTGTATCTTTGTTTTCCCCTTTGTCTAGGAAAATATCACAAGTCCATCATCTTCTTATTCTTCATATGAATGTGTTCTCTAGTTAAATTATAAAGTAGATATTTCCTTATATTGAATTTGTTGTCTAGTTAAAAATGGTTATCACAATTGTAAAAGTAAACCCTTTGTATGAATTAAATCACCACTACCACTTGACCTTGTGGTTGGAATAAAACTCCCACAACCCTACTTATATCCCAAAATCAAGCAACTCTAGTATTACTTGTTCTATAATCAATAGGTTTAGAACCCTTGTTTACATCAAACATGGATTTTATATGCTAGGTATTAATATGTGGCTCTTACCTAATCACTATTCTTTACTTTAAATGTTTGAAAAATATTACTCTAAATTTTATGAATGGAAAAAGAACTAGGGAATGCACTGTAACAAGAACACAAGACACCAAATACTATTATAGAAAACCCTTCAAATGTGTGAAAATATAAGAAGAGTATGCTACTTTCATCTCATCACTATTTCTAGCATCAATACATAGAGAAAATATCACCTCACCAACACGATTAATTGGACTCATTTCAATAGCTTGTGAAATCCTTCAATCCTAGATGCTCTATTCTTACATCTAATAGAAAATAATGCACACTCTCCTTTATTTCCTCAAACAAGAATGAGCTCGTACACACAAAGAGGAAATATTTAGGTGTTTCATTTTCCCTTGAATATCATTCCCCATTCATTCCTACCATTATAAATGAATGATCACTAAGAATTTGAATGGTCACTAGTATTGGAAAAACTAATCCCTTCTATGGAATTAAATCACCACTACCACTTCCAACCTCTTGGTTAGCATAATACTTCCAAAACCTTGCATAGATTCCAAAAAAAAGTAGCTATGATATCAAATTCATTTAAAATAATTGATTGTATAACCCTAGTGTACATTAAACATGGATTGTCTATGCTAGCTCTTGACAACTCTCTCCTAATATTTTTCCTCTACACCATAACAAGAATACCAAATACCAAAATTTACTAGTGAAAACCCTTCAAATGAATGAAAAACTCCAAGAAGAGTATGCTACTCACATCTCATCAATATGCTACAAATTATTCTCCATTTCTATCCTTTACAAATTATTTATTAAGAGTTACAAAAATAAGATTCCAATATGGTTTGGAAGAACTTATTTCTCTAAAGTAATGTGTAACTATAGGACCCTATCTCCAATCAAATCGATGTAATACTTGTGACCAAAAAATATACCCATTAACTCCAAGATATCTTTAAAATAACTAGAAAAGATGTTATTGAGTACTTTTTCAACCTACTATATTGAGGCACATCCACCTTATCTCTAGACATCATCATATAAGTGAAACTTTCCCTTTTTTCCATTAACTTCAACATCATTGTAAAATTTAGGAAATAGAGTTAATAAGTATGTGCCTAATGATGATCATGTCATGTATATATATCCTTGCCAAAGAAACTATTTATTAGGATGAAATTCTTGATTAATATATGATGTTAGGGTAGATTAATATCATTTTTTGGGAAAGATTGAAATGAAATTCATATTAATTATCAACCACTAATGGCCCAAAATTTCACGTGATTACAATATACCATTAGGGTTTCATTTTCTACCTTCACCTTTTGAAACTCTAAATATCTAGTCATGAAGTAAGTTATATTTGCCTTATTTTTGGGCCAAAAAAATATTCTTGAACAAACTGTGCAATATTTTTTCTACTCTGAGATGAGTATGAGATGGTATTTTATGTGAGGCCCCACCTATAGATGGGCATTACAAATAGAAAACTATTCATACTATAATCTTTGTCAATAAATAAATAGGTTTTAGTTTACGTATACAAAGTCCCTTTATTCAAGAAAAATATGTCTGTAAAAATAAAATATAATTTGTTATAACTTATAAAGGGCGTTCTTTCTTTTTAACTATATCATCACAATGATATATGAGATTTGAAAATCTTGTATCAACACATAAATGTCTCTCCACATGTCTAAAAGGGAAATGAAATGTCCTACTTTAGTAGGTCTCCTAACATATCCAATCTTATTAGAGCTAAAATATATTATAGCTGAAATAAATTAATTTCAACATTAACAACGTTGGTTACTTAAAGTGAATCTAGCTATAAATTCAATCATGAAAAGTCAAATCATTTAGAGGAAATATACCTTCCTTGACATAAGAACAATCTAAGTTTTCAATTATAAGTGAAGGACTTGTATATTCTTTGAGATTTCATTTCTACATCTCAATCCTTGTAATCTTTTGAAATTGCAATTTTAAATCCTTGAAATACAATTTCTAGGAACACTATTTCTACATTTCCCTCTCTTCCCTTATCTCCCTCAAAAGGGGATTTAGTAACATGCTTATATTCAAATTCTTACCAACCTCTTTAGTGGAGAGCTACACCTACTTCATGACAACATTGATATATTAATTCTGGAATTGAATAAAAAACAATCAAAATTCTAATTCTAATTCTAATCATAAAATTGATATAACCCCATGCATCAAAGACCTAAAAATGCTAATCACTTGAAGGTATCTACTCATAAAATTTTAAATGTAAGATTAAATATAAAATATCTACTTCTTCCTATGCTCTTTGTAATGATACAAATAATTTCAATATCAATTCCTTTCACATTCAATATATATATATTTGGTTTTATTATTTATAATATTTAATTAAAAGAATTCATACTTATAATATGATGTGATGACTAAATAACTATTGATTAATTCATTAATTCATTATTGTAAAGGGATTTAATGAGAAAAAAATCTTATATTACTTTGGTTTTGATTACAAATTTCTCCGTTTAATTTTTCTGTTCTTCTGTCAACAATTCCCATGAAACAAAGGCTTCAAACTTTCAATATTGCGGCAAATTTTAAATTAACTCCATGCCAATCTGAACAAGACATTGGTTTGCCTGGCTTCGTCTACAAATTCCACTTCTGTTCACTCATTCCTTTCTTTGTGCTGCATTTTTCCCGGTTCATCCTTTTCCTGCTTATTGCATTTTACGGGAGAGTTTCGACAAGTCCATTTTACGCCTACTGGGGGGCATCTGTTGTAAGGCGCAGGCAAAGCTCCTATTATGGTTTCGCTCCCCCAAACTCTTCCTCCCTGGTATTGACCTTTCACTTCTCCAATTTAGCGAGCTGCAGTCTGAAACAAAGGTTTCAGAGTATGTTTATTAAAATGAAAATTACTGACAAGATCCTATACCCTTACCCTTATACGTAGTTAAGTATATACGTATATATCATCAATAAGAAAATGTCTTGAATTTGTAAAAAACCCTACCGCCTTCATCTGCCAAACCAAGTTTCTCCAGCTAATTGCATAGATCTTCTCAATTTACAGGAGAGATTACTTCAGGACTCCATGAAATTACTTCTTCTTACTTACAGTCAGACTCAAGTTCTACTGGAAGAAATTATTTATGGCATACATACATATACATTGAATCTCACAATAATGTTGGTTTCCTTCGCTTCTGGATCATTGGTAAATACTTCATTTAAATAATATTGCAGACTGCAGAGGTAAGCTCTTCTAGAATTTACATCTTCATTTAAATAATAACAAATCCGATTCCAGAATGTTGAGTGACACAGAATTCACCAAGACGAATTCAATCCCTGACACACTCCAAGTTTCCCTTCGGTGGTTTGATGAGCTCAAGTCTACTTGGCAGTTAAGTCCCAAGTCTTGTAATTATGATCTATTATATCATTATAAATGGAAATTCCAATAATCTTTTATTTACATTGCTACCTCCCAAAATTGGATTTTTGATACTTCTTTCCTTATTAAAATATCCTTTCTTTTACCATATGTTTTAGGTACTTAGATTTTCATTACACTTTTTATACCCCTTTTGTATTCACTTGTCATATGTTTGACTGAACATTTTATTTCTATTGTTATCACATGCGTCTCCAAAGGAAAATTCTTGAATGAATTTGGATTGGAGATTATGAAAATAAAATATGTTAGATAGTTTCTTTTATATTAAAATAATTTTATATTGATCTTAATAGAAAATTTAATTCAAAAATATTTAAGGGGAAATAGTTCACATGAATATAAGGTCAATAGTTCATGTGAATTAAGGTCACAAGTATTTAAGGGGAAATAGTTCATGTGAATATAAGATCATTAGAGGATTGAATTAATATTTTAAGGGTAACTCGTTCATGTGAATATGAGATCATTATTATTAGATTGAAAAAGAAATGGGTAAATTATAAGAAAATTGAAATGCAATTGCTCATCCATCTTGGATCCATCCATATTTATGGTTCTTAATTTTTATTACCTGAAGTAAAGTTTCTTTGTAATCATCTTTTATAAGTGCTATTATAATTAAATGATTTTCACTCTTGATCATATAAAGAAAATGTTAAAATGAAGCAAGTATCCTTATAAAACAATAAGGAGACATTTTTTCCATAATTTGGAAACCTAAGTATCAAATCATAATACCATAATAATATCTTACAAAATTTAAAAGATACATAAGTTCTAATGTAGAATTAGCTTGGAAATTTTATTTGGATAATTATAATTATAGATATGTAGCTTGTGGAATTGTTTTCTTAGATGATAAGAATACTAGTTACAAGTATTGCTATAAAGATTATAAATTATTTTGGTTCATATCATTTGGTAGTCATTATCTCTTAATATGCATAACATGATTAGTCAATTAAATTTTCTTATATCAATAACTTGGCATGATGATATCCTATTTATAGGGAATTTTAGCTAGTGTTTGATAACTTAAACATTAAAGTGTTCATTAAGGAGGAAAAGTGAAATATTTACAACTCTAGTCAATTTATGGTTATATGTTGTTTATTTGTCAAAATTGTTGTGAGAGATATTTACAACTCTAGTCAATTTATGGCTATATGTTGTTTATTTGTCAAAATTATTGTGAGAGTTTATAATATGATGTAAATTCTTACTTCTTGTCTTCAGCTATTAAAATTGCATTATATAATGTAATTTCTTTTACTACCTTATTTTGTCTTATTAATGCAAAGCAATATGTATTAAGGGTATGCGTTGACCATCACAAACTGCTTTTGAATGCGTGGGTTCTTTTGGCACCTTGCGAGCACCGGGTCAAACTAAATTGAGGAAAATCATTCTAATGGTGCATGTGTCATCTAGGTCTAGCCATAATCTTTAACCTCAAACTATTGTATTTCCATTGTTAGAGCATGGACTAGTGACACTAGGGATATGTTAAATCCTATAGTCAGGGGTCCTATTGATTTAAGAGTCCTCCAATGAAATTGTTTTCTTTATCAATGCTATTATGTTATGAGAATGAATGAGGTTCAGTCACTTTTTCTAACCTAGTGGTAACTCTCTCTCTCTCTCTAGTTGATCAACCATGTAAGAGTTGGTCCAAACTCAAAGGTCAAACTACGATTCCTCTGCAAATTATATATGTAGGCAAGGCCATCAGAGACGAGCCCTTGAGGAATTAGGCCAGGCCCTTAGGACTATCCTTTTGACTCTTTTTTTGGGTCTTGCCATTCTCTTTCGATGTTGTAAACCACCTTTTGACTTGTATAGCTATGTAATTATATCACTTATTATGGTGATCATGTACTAATAACTCGTTGATCTTACATGTGCATCAAGTCTTATACACTATGCAGGTATAGGTATTAGGAGTGAGGAAATTATGATGCATTGGAATACGAGAGATGCTCGAGTGTGTAAGAGGTATACTAAGTTGACCCATAACAAGTAAATGTTATTGTTAAATATAAGAAACCCATTTCTATCATTGCTCATAACTAGAGATATCATTGATCATAGATTTAGGTAGTATATTATGTTACAATAGTTGTATAAGTAGCAATATATGTTTCTATTGTCTTTTAAATAAAAAAAATTATTGCAAAATTAGTAAAGTTGTTACAGTTTTGTTAGGTTGTTTAGTGTGTACAATATGAGCATTACATTTTATGTGCCTCATACATGATTATATGCCTTAGATTTTTATTTTCTATGACACAAATACATCCCTAATATCTTGATAATCTAGTTAAATCAAAATAATATCCTCATTTTTCCATTTCAAATTTAGATAAAATACTAATTTCCCAATAAAATGAATCAAATTTCTACTTTCAACAATCTTATTTGTCAATTCAAATTGTAGACTAGTTATTTTAGGCATATACTATCATTTTCTTAACTCATCTTAGGAATTTATTTTTTTCTTTGATATACTTGAGATTTCAATATTGAAATCATAAAGTAATTTTATAGCCATGTTCACTTGATGTCGCATGTTATCTAATTTTATATGTTTAATTTCACTGTGCAAATTTTTTATAAATAAGTCCAAATTCATGCAGTACATTTATGTTAAATTTGAATGTGTCATTAGTACATTTATATTATAATTGAATGCGTCTAAATGATGCATTTTGAATGTGTGTTCAATGCAATTTTTAGTTCAAATTGTACATTATTTAATGATCTCTTTGAAAATAGTATCAAAATTTATCTTAAACATTTTAAATTAAAAAATTAGTACATTCAATGCTTCATGTTATGTAATTAGTTTGTTGATATTTTTCTTCTAATTGTTTAACATGCAATGGCCCTTGATGGAGCAATTACCATCAACTAATGAGTTTTCAATAGGTGATCTTTTGCATAACCCTCTTCCTCAAAACCACTCACCTCCACACTCTCCATCTCATAGCCCCCACCTCAAAACCCCCCACCCCCTTGTTGGAACATGTTTTTTGTTGCACCAAAATATTGACATGTTACTGCCCGATACAAACATGAGAGATAAATGGATCCACGGGAGGCAGTCAGTCCATGTCATGAATTTGAAGGGAGATGCTAGTGATTAGTCTAAGAATCCCCCCTCAACATTAGCCGAGGGGATTCGAACCCATAGCCATAGCTCTAATACCATTTTTTGGAACACATTTGTTGTTGCACCAAAGTATCAACCTATTATTGCTTGATACAAATGTCAAAGATAAATAGATCCACAGGAGTTTGTTAGTCCATGTCTCGAATCTAAAGGGAGAAACTGGTGATTAGTCCAACACCCTTGCAGTTGATGAGTCTCAATTGCGAGAAAACATAACTAAAAACATAAAAATTATTCAAGAAAAGATTAATTTGATAATAAAAAAATGAGCCTAATTATTCAAGAAAGGCTTCTAGGTTTTCACCTAGAAGCTAGAGGGAAAAGGCTCTCTTTCACACCTTATATTTGAGGGCTCATTCAAGATTAGGGGTTCAATGTGTGATATGTTTGTGTGTGAATGTGTCTAAATGTAATGATCTAAGTGTTGGAAAGAGATTAAATACTAATGGCAAACCTAGAGAATACAAGATATTTGAAAGCACAATGTTGTATGTAAAAGACCTAGAAATGATATGAATTTCAAGTAAACTATGATATAGATGAAAGAGGAGAATTAGGTGCACTTGGAATATGAAGAGGGGTGAGATGGAGGTCTGGAATCTTGAAAAACCTGATGCAAAAGTCAACTAGAACACTTGTGCCAATCTGGGCGACTTAGTCCAGTTTTTGAGAAAATATGTCAAAACAAGTTTCAGACAAAAGGGTACTCAAATCTATAGGAAACCCATTTTAGGCCTGGTAGAGGGACTAATTCACCATTGATGGCGACTTAGTCCACTTTCAGGTTTTGAGAAATTTGAAGGTGCAATATGTAGCTCCCGATCTGCACTTCTGCTCCTGACAAGTTTTTGGATCTGAAACTGTAGAATCAAACCTATAGGTGTTCTCCAAGCTTCAATTAGGGCTTTGACTTCCTTGAGGAGCTTTGAAAAGTTGTTGGAGAATTTTCCACCTTTTTTCTTTGCCAAATCTACACACAAGACATGCAAATCACATAAAGAGGGAAAACTTATTGAATGTTAGGGCATGGGGGTTTGCCTTGGTCAAACCCCTTTTAGCTAATCAAATCAAATGAAGAGATAATGTAATGAAACATGAAATAATGAAGTTAGTACCTTTCCATGATGATTGATCTTGAGTTGTTGCAACAATGGAGGAAGATTCAACCCTTGAATTCCTTGGAGAGATGTCTTGATGACTTAGAATACTCAAATCCTAGCTTGCTTGAGAAGAGTGATGAAGAGAAGAAGGAGATAGATGACAATAGAAGGAGAGGACTAGAATTAGGGTCAAAATAAGGATAAAAACCCTTATTTATACATGTTGTGCCCTAATTTCTTGAAAATACCACATCACAGGATAACCTTAGGGTTTAGGAGACAATATCCCACCAGAATATTAACATAATTTTGATTTTTATGCCAAATGGGACTAAGTCACCCAAGGTGGAAACTTAGTCCACTCGGGCAATTTCAAGTGGTTGTTGGGAATTAAAAGGTGATTAATGATGTTTTTTGGGATTGTCTTTTGAAACACACTTAAGTAGGACTTATAATTGTATTAAGGGGTCATTATTTTAAGACAACATTAGATTTTTGCTGATTTGCAAGCGTTCAAGGTCTAATGTGAATGTGTTGGGCACATTACAACACTAAATCTAAGCAAAATTAGGCTAAAATCCATAGGAAAAGGCCCAAATGAGTGAAAAGTGACACTTTTTTGCGACACACTAATGAACCTATTCCTCCAAATAAAAAATGAATTTCAATTAGATGGTGTAGGCACCCTCAAATAGCCGCACATTTTTGGGAGTGATGGTGGATGGTCTTTGATCATCCACCACATTAATTGTGAGGTGCCCCTTTATTTTTTGATAAAATTATGGGTAGAGTTTGAGATGGGTTTAAAAACCAATTATTTTGATGTGAGGTTATTTCAAGGAGTTGAGCATGGCATGCCCCAACATAGAGTAGCAACATGTATTGATCCTAATCGATGTGCTCTAATTTCATCCATTGTTGCTCCTCCATCTCCTAGTATTCTAGCACCATTTCAGCACTAGGAAGTGATGTCGATATTAGAAGAACTTAGTTCACTCTCAGGAGATCTCACTAATCAGGCTACCCACATGGCAAGTAAAGTAAATGGTAGAGATCATGGAGAATATGGTAGTAGCAGCTCCCATGTGCCATAGCCACATTTTTGTCAGAGTTGTAGTCATCCATGTTATGACCCTACTCAAGCATCTACTTTAGATGCACCTACATCATCTGGAGGTGGAGTCATTTATGGAATTACTATGCTCTGATGATCATCCTACATAAGCATGTACATCAAGTCACATTTTAATTTGTTTGAAATGTGTAACATTTATATGTATCAAAATCCATGTTTAATAACATTAAATTATATATAATATTAATTTGAAGTGTTTGGTGTAGATGTGTGACTTTAGGAGATCATCTCAATATGATCATATTTGTTTTACATCGACAGATGTACACATTGGTACACCTTACACTCAAGTAAACCAATATATATTAACCTTAGAAAACTGCATATGTATAGATTTAGTTTAAATTTAAAGTTGCATCATTTAATTTCTTGTTTATATATTTTGATTTATGTCCATATAATTTAATTCAATTGTACACATGTCTAAAACAATATTGTATCTATGCAAGGAGGTCATGTGATATCCATGACTAATCAACCACAAGGTGTGGTGAGCGCTCCTAAGCCATCAACAACTGTTATGCATGGGTCATCCCTTGTGTGTGTTTTCAAAAGTTATTTAAGTTTAAAATTTACATGTAATTTAAAAATTCACTAGATGTACTATGATTTTAAAATTAAAAAAATCAAATTAAATTAAATTTATATTTAAATTTAAATAGATGTTTCATTTATATTTATATGCATGATGATAGTAGTATCCCGATAGGTGCTATCCAAGCTCCTAATCAAGGTCACTTTGATGAGTCACCCATGTCGTTTGAGGTCCTAAACTTTACTAAATTTCTTACACAATTTTTAGGTCTTTTAAATATATATGAATAAAACCATTTTTCATCACTAATATTTTCTAACCTATTGTTTGCTAAATTTGAATATCCAAGAATTAGCAGTCATGCATTTGGTCCTCAATCGACAGTTATACCACTTGTTGAACAAAATGTGTTGGTAGATTCACATGATCAGATGGTAATTTATGCATACTTTCTAGTTAAGATTTAAAAATTTAATTTCATGATTTTATCAGTTAAGTTAAATTAAATGAAAATTTCTTTAACTTTATCTAATTTCAAGTTTCTTGAACTCTTCTACAGCATGATATAGGTCCATCTAGTTCACGTGGAATGAAGAGGACTCTTGATTTTACTTATTATCCTGACAGCTAGGCTGGTTTTATTTTATGGACTATATGTACACATACACGTGTATATATATATTTTATTTATATATTTTTCATTTGACTATATATGACTATGTACATTTCACATGTTATTTCATGTCCACTTCTAGACATATTTTAGTACATTTCACGAGTTCTATATGATCATCTATATTTATTTATATGTTGACTTTAATATTTTTGTATCTATACATTTTCGAAAATGTTTTATTCCAAACTAGCTCTAGATATATCTCATTTCATGTGGACTTTAGTATAGTTAATTAAATGAATTCGCATACATTATGTTCATTATGTTGATTAAATGCACTCACACATATATTTTAGACATTTTCAAGTATGCAATATAAATTCATGTCTAATCAAATTACCATATTTAGATGTCATTGTTGAATGAATTTTAAATCAATAATTTAATTTAAACTATAATTTTATTTGTCACTATTAAATACATACCTTGGATAAAAAAATAACTCTTTTACCTTATATTTCCACCTATTGCATTAATAGCTTAGATTTATAATTTGTATGTATTATAAATTTTAAGTGACTAGGTTCAGATTCAACACATCATTTAATAGAAAAAAAATGATTAAATTTCAAAGTTCAATAAAATCGCATGGTTAGGTGATTTAACCAATGTTAAACTAAATATTGATTAAATGTGATAATTTAATACATTCCTTAGAGTTTACCACATATTCATAATAAAATAAGGGCCGAGTCTTAACTATTTTCCAATTAGCAAATATTCATCACTAGACAAATCTATACTTAACATGTATGACACTTAATGTGCACTTATCACATCACTTTAGTAGGTGTCCTTCTCAGACCTCTTCTCTAATTCTACAATACAAAAACCAATATCTTACTCTTAAAATTTATCTAGTCATTTTGTGCTTTAATTCATGGCTTGGAAAATAGACCGATACAACCTAAAAGAGGACACTTGATCTACCTCACCTTGATACAATGAAAATAAACAGCTCTAACATTCTTAAGTTCAAAGAGCATGACAAAAAAAAAATTTCACCATGAAGTAGTAAAAGTAGTCTTATGTTGATATTAGGGAGTAATGATTATTTGATTATGTGAGTAACAACCTTCCATAAATGAGAGAATCTCATGACCTATAGAAAAACCAACAACAATATATCAATATTGGATAAATGAAAGTCATACTTAAACAATAACTTATTAAGATCCCTAAAATCTATATAATCCTTTTGGACACAGTTGAATCCAACTCTAATGCAATTAACAACTTGGAAATTTATTGACCTCACACCAAGGTCACTTATAGAAGGTCAAATAAGAATTTCAAACAATGTATATCAAAGACACAATTTGTATAAGATAAAATTGGAACAAAATAATATTTGATTTATAAGAATTAAAGTTCATACATCGAAGACACATTTAATAAATTAATTTTTAATGCAACTATAGCATGTGATGAAACATATGTGCATATAAATACAATTAGCTTGCCCCCTTTTGGTTCAAGACCACAAAATTGATATAACATAATTTATATGATAAATTTTATTACAGTAACAATCATGGTGGATCGACTTGATGGGAACCTATAAAAATAATGAACGTAAGTAAATAACTATATATTTTATGTCATTTAACTCCAAGTCATGCAAGAAAATTTTAGAATTTAAATAAAGAGAAATATATATCTTATAAACTCCTTAAGGAGAGTTAAGTTGATGACTTAAGGGGACATAAGACGATGAAATTAGGGTAGCTAAGAGGATGAGTTAAAAGGGGTCCTAACAGGATGGCTTAAGGGGAGATACAAGAGCCTTGACTCAAACTATGTGCCATGTGAGAAAAATATGAAATGACTTAAGGTGACATAAGAGGATGGATTAAGGGGAGATACACATGAGCCTTGAATCAAACTCATGTGAGAACTTAAGCTATAATTAGAAGATGAATTAAGAGGGGGATGACTTAAGGGGTCCTAAGACTCATATGGCTTAAGGGGAGATACAAGAGCCTTGACTCAAATTGTGCGCCATGTAAGAAAATTAATTCTATAATTATGAGATGGCTTAAAAGGGTAACTAATCTAGGATGGCTTAAGGGGACCTAGGAGGATATGACTTAAAGGGATAGACAATCATTTCTAAACTTTTTATAAAATGGCAATGAATTAATTAACTTTATATTTTGACTATAAATTAAATATACAGAACTATATAGTTACCTACAATTATTCAAATTATATTGTAACATTTGCATCCTCTCTTTTTTGTAATGCATTTATGATGAAAATTTGTAGTGACAATTGTGGTGGACCTACAAAAATAATGAATGTAATTCAAAATTAACTATACATTTTGTGATTCGTAACTCCGAGTCATGTAAGGAAAGAACAATTTAATAAAAGTTAAAAAATTGGATCTTAGAAATTCCTTACAAATTTAAGTGGTGCCTACCATAGGGAAAATTATCTACTATATTTTGTCGTGATTTGTTGAATGCACAAGTACTAACCACCAATGCCATCTAGTTGTGGGAGACCTGAAACAGAAATAATTAACTATAATTTGGAAATTACTTAAGGGGATGTAAGAGGATGGATTTAAGGGTACACAATATAGGATGACTTAAGGGGACCTTAGAGGGTATGAATTAAGGGGATATGTAATCAATTCTAAACTTTTTATAAAATGAAAATGAATTAATTAGTTTTATATTTTGACTATCAATTAAATGTATGGAACTATATAGTTACCTACATTTATTCAAATTTCATTGTAAAATTTGCATCCTCTCTGTTTTGTAATGCATCTAGTTGTGGGAAACGTGAAACAAAAATGATTAACTATAATTAGGAAATTACTTAAGGGGATGCAAGAAAATGGATTTAAGGGTACATAATCTACGATTTAGGGTAGTTAAGTGGCTAGATTAAGACTAACAAATAAGGATGGCTTAAGGGGAGTTATGAGAATGAATTAAATGGAGTTAATAAAATGACTTAATGGGATGTAAAAGTATATATTTATGGTAGCTAAGAGGATGAATTAAGGGGTCCTAAGAGGATGGATTAAGGGGAGTTAAGAGAATTAATTAAGAAGATGCAAGAGAACATATTTAGGGTAGCTAAGAGGATGACTTAATGGGTCCTAAGAGGATGGCTTAAGGGGAGTTAAGAGAATTAATTAAGGGGATGCAAGAGGATGGATTTAGGGTAGCTAAGATGATGAATTAAGGGGTCCTAATAGGATGGCTTAAGGGGAGTTAAGAGAATTACTTAAGTGGATGCAAGAGGATGGATTTAGGGCAGCTAAGACAATGACTTAAGGGATCCTAAGAGGATGGCTTAAGGGGAGATACAAGAGCCTTGACTCAAATTATGTGTTATGTGAGAAAATTAGTTCTATAAATAGGAGATGGATTTAAAAAGTATATAATTAAGGATGACTTAAGGGGACATAAGAGGATATGACATAAAGGGATATGCAATCAATTCTAAACTTTGTATAAAATGATAATGAATTATTTATCTTATATTTTGACTATCAATTAAATGTATAGAACAATATAGTTATCGGTATCTATTCAAACTTCATTGTAACATTTGCATCCTCTCTTTTTTGTAATGCATCTAGTTGTGGGAGACCTTAACAAAAAATAATTTAACTATAATTAGGAAATGACTTAAAACTAACATAAGAAGATGGATTAAGGGTAGATACACACGATCCTTGATTCTAAGTTATGTGATAAATTTTAACTATACATATAGACTATCAATTAAATATATACAACTATATACTTACTGATGGAATTTCAAATTTTTCTCTTTGTGTTCCATTTTTATCTTGCTTATGTTTCTGGTCATCTATAATGTTTGGGAAAAGCATAAGGTTGGGGTTTTACCTTTGTCATCATGTAAAACCCTAGTGTTTTATCTTATGCCTTGGGTGGGATCTATTTGGCCGTTACTTTTTGAGGAGGGTTTTAAAACAACTTAAGGCCCATCATTTCATCTAGGCTAGGCCCCTTTTTATCTATCATTTTATTTCCTTCACATGATTTTATTATTTCCTAAGTCTAGGATGGTCCCGTGCTCCCATGTTTAAAAACAACTTATGTCATTGTTTGTCGTTGGCCTAGTGATGTCCCCTCATGCTTTCAATAAGTGTTTTGTATTTTGCAGAGGGATAAATTTGCATGACCGTAGATCAATTACTGTTCAATCTCAGTCATTCCCCGCCATCTTGTGATGATCCCACCACACTTTTTTGGTTGATTGTGATATCACGGGCGAGCGCCACGTGTCTCATCTAGTGAAGCCAAAGGGATGATAGAAATAATTTAATACATTATGTAGCGGGTTATTAAAGCAGTTATGAGATGCAATTATTTCAAATCAACAGAGATGTTATAATCTCGGTAGGAAAGGTGCTCAATGATTAATGATAGAGTTGTCAACTGTGTTGAATGAGCAGGATTGTCGATGGTTGAGATCCATGGTTGCCCGCCGTTGCATGATCAAAAGTTGCAAGGTTTTTATTGATCGCGATATCATAGGAAAGCACCACGTGGATTATCTTGGCAACGCAGAATATGGTGGGCCCTTATTGCCATTGTGGAGATCGTGTCAGTTTTTTTTGAAAGTAATCGTTCGATGATGCAACCAAAGTGAAGGATCGACGGCTAGTATTTGAATTTGCATCAAATCTGATTGGAGCCATTGGCACAACACAAGAGTGAGCTTTAATGGCGGATGAGACATCTACTAGCATGATTTGATCGAAATAAAGCAACCATTTTCATGCCCTATTGTGTCACAAAGCATTTGAACATCTTTGCACAGAAATCTCAAGGCCAGGGATGAATTTACGAGTTGTTACAGCGAAGATTAGGGTTGCTGCAAATATAAAGTCATGAGTTGAATTTTGTTTCTCCTGGTTAATTTGTAATCTGGATTTGGGGGGAATTTGTTGTGTGTTTGTCGAAGGGTTTGTTCATAATTGTTTTAGGGCTATAGGTTAACTGAATTGTGAGAAATTGCAAGGTTTTTCTCTATAATTTCATAATTTCGTTTAGCCCTAGTTTGTGTGAGGTTTGAAGTAGCAAGGAAACCCTAGCTTACTCAAGATGGCACCATCAAAGCAGCATTCTAGCCAGATTGATTATCTAAATAGAAATTTATATGATAATTTCCTGGATCAATTTCCCTTGTCAACGAATGATAGGACGAAGGGGTTGGTTTTGATGTGAGGAAAATCCCTAAGGGAGGGACTAGTGTATAATTGTTCTAACATAGCTGATGCTAGGGTTCCCCTTACGAGTTTAGAGATGTTCAGATTGTGGTTTGGATAGAGGAATTTGCCCCACCCCTTTTCAAATGGTTGGATATATGATATGGGGAAGCTGGTAGTACTGAATGTGTTCCCTGATGTGGACTTGCTTAGGGTTGTGGTTGCACGATATGACCTTGTTACACATGTGATTAGAGATAATGATGGAAGAGTTTTGTTAAGCATTAACAAAGAAGAGTTTCAACAGGTTTTTGATCTAAGTGAGCCCAGTGTGTTCTTGGTTCCTATTGATCTTGAGGGGATGAAATAGGAGTATGGGAGGTCGAATTCACTATTCAGAGTTAAGTTGCTCCCACCTCATTTGGCTAGGGCAGAATGTTCCAAATTTTATATTAGCCCTAATGACCAGGAACCTTTCAGATTGAACTGCTTTGCAAATCATTTCTTTTCCACTTTTTACTCCTTATGTCAAATTTTGGGTTTTAGCCCCAACACAGTGATTCCCATAGCATACATGTTCATGGGGGTGCAAATACAACACCCCAATTTCTCGGTGGTATATGATTTTGCTTCTTTTTTGGCTGAAAAGATACATGAAGGGATGTTGAAGTTGCAGCAAAATGATGCAGGCACTCCATTCTTCTGGTATTCCATGTTAATGTATATGTTCTTGTATAAGAATTTTGAATTCTTCTCTAAGAAGATGGAGTTAAGGTAGTTGGTTAATGGAGAAAGATTGCCAGTAAAAGTATGGACTGTTGACTTATCATATAACAATGAGGGTGCCAGTTATGTGCAGTTCGACAACTGTTTTGTTTCTAGATTGAGAGTCAAGCTGATGGTAAATGTACCTAGAATTCTTGAGGAGTTGCATGATTTCCTCAGACCAAAGGGGAGGAAGCCAGTATTGAAAGTTTTCCACAACTGGGGTGACATTATCCCATACCCAGTCAACACTATTTTGACAGTGTATGGTTTTCAAGGGACCCCTCATATATTGCCATATAATGTGCCACCAAGAGTTGGTTTTGCTAAAGTTATGTGGCAGATTGGTTTTATCCATGAAGACAACCTTATAAGAAAAGGTAAAGGAACATTTTTCCCAGATTATACTGTGGTGTCTGATTTTGTCTTTTCAAAAGGAGGTTGGGTCCATTTTGAATTTTTTTTTTAAGAATACCATTTGAGGTGTGGTTCCAAGTGGCAACATGATCTTGAGGGCTTCTTTGCCCTTTTCAGATAAAGGATAAAAGGTGGTAAATTTGTGCATGAGTTCAACTTCCCTAAGGACCTAATTAGAAATGAATTTAACCTAAGTTAGTAGGAATTGAACAAGGAGAAATGGATAGCTTATGACAATCTATTGACCATTGTGCACAAAATGGATGCAAAGTATGATCCATTGATGGATTTCAGTCCATATCATAAGAAAATTGACTTTTTGATGGACAACTTCAAAGAAATCATGGGCATCTTGATAGCCAAGAAGATAAACCTGGAGTTGGACCTGGGCATACAGGAAAAATCTACAAAGCCACTTGAAGAGAGGCCAGCCTACCAACCTTCAGAGAATTGGCCTATTTACAGAAGGACAAGAAATGATAGCAGTGATGAGGAAGAAGAGGATAGAAAAGGAAAATAAATAATGAAATTGCCTGCACAACCAAATCCAAGGATCAAAACACCTGGGGCAATTAAGATTATTGATTTGGAACCATCACCTGAAAATAATGCCTCACCACTGCCATCAGAGCCAAGCCCTAAGAGGCGAAAGATTGAGCAATCACAAGAGGACCTGGTGGGTGAGATTTTTTTCATTGACCAGGATATGCAGATGGGTATGCCTTCTCCTCCCAGACCAGCTGAATTGGTTCTATCTAGTATGGATATGAAAGGAAAATGTGTGCAAGCTGCAAGGATGGAGGCCTATAAGGAGTTCTTAGATGATGACGCCTTTGTAAAAACTCCAGTCTTCTTGCAGTTAGTATGGAGAATGAAATTGGAAGATTATTAGGAAAAGTGCAAGAAGAGAAGAGAATTGAGGCCTAAGAGGTTAGACCAGGAGAATGATGATGAAGAAAAAGTTGAATTAATGAATGAATTCAAGAGCATCACTCCTGAGGAGTGGAGAAAACTGGTAAATCAAGCCAGTGTCTTGATTCTTCTTGAGTGGGACATTGCAGATGTAGTAGCTTTCAATTCTATTCTGAAGTCCAAGCATCCCCTGGAAGATTCTAAAGAAGAGGTTAAGGCAACATTGCAAGATTCTGCCTTTAGCGAAGAATACAAGACCTTGGAAATTTGGGCTTTGGCCCTACAAGGGATAAAGCCCAATGTTATTGATATTAACCCAAACCTAAGAGGGGGATTAATAATAAAGAGAGATTCAAAGACCTCAACCATAGAGGCCACTAATTTGACTATGAATGTGGCCAAATTGGCCCAGAAGACTGCTGAAAGAGAGGAGGCTGAAAAAAGAAGCCTAATGGAGAAATACAATTTTATAATTGGAGAATATAGCAAGGTGCAACAAAGGAATGTTGAGTTGTAGACTGAGGTGGACAGGTTGAGATACAAGCAGATTAGGGAAACATCAAATTCCCCAGGGACTAGATCGTTGCCTTCCACATTTGGGTCAGTGCCTCCTACTTCCCCCATTGTTTCTACACCAGGGTCTCCCAGTCAAACTCCTTCCCTCAGCCCTACTTTGGAACCAATTAATGAAGAAATAGAATGTTTTGTTGATCCTACAAAGAAGCAGCTAATGCACAAAATTGCAGAGTTACAGGCATTCTTGAAGGTAAGTGAGGAGGGAGTACTTTTAAAGAAAAGGGAGATTATCAATTTTGTATTGAGGCATTTGAATGAGAAGGTTGATGACAGATTGTCATCTGTGTATTCTTTATATTATTTATTATTAGATGCAATAAAGAACATTGATAGGGATCAAGAGGTAGTAATACCACTAATTGAAAAATGGATCCCTAGGGCCAATGACTTAGACATAATGTATAAGGCCTCAAGGTTTGATATAAATAATAGGCCCCAATCATTAAGGCCTACTCAAGTGTTAGTTAAGTCATTGCAAGGTTTTTAGGCCTTACCAGATGATTTGAGTACGAAGATCAGAGAATTGGTAAATAATTTTGATGAGTGGAGCGACACATTATTACCTGACATAATTGTTGAGCAGGGAAATATCAGGTCACTTCAACAGTGGCAGGATCAGGAAAATGAGGTCATCAATGCTCAAATTACATTAATTTGTGATGACTCAGATTATGATTTATTGGTGTGCTACATGGACAAAATTATCAGCACCAGCTCATTCTTGGAGTCTTTTGAAAGAGAAGCAAATCATTTGGTAGTTAAGTACATGCCTTATAGTGTCAAGGTGAATGAGGTAATTAGTTTTAATTGGCCAATTGATGAAGAGTACTAGCAGTGGGTAAATATATATTTAATTGAGGAGGAAAAAAATGGAGTAGGCTGCTAATAGTCAACAAATCAGCTGTTGCAGTTACAACAGATTCAAGTTTTGTTTTTGGTGACAATATTAGGCGCGAAATTCTTGAAGTTTTGTTGTTGCATCAACTATTCTCAACGGGAAAGATGAACAAGAAGATTCTTCGAGGAGATTATTGTTGTAACAAATTTTGAAATATCATAAGGTGGTCCAAGTGGCTAGTGACATGTGTGCTTTTTGGCCCGATTCTTGTTTGCTCCTTCATTTTCTATAAGAAGGATTTCAAGGCTAGAAGTACGGGTTAGAAAGTTAGATGTTTTGGGTCAAGTCTAGGTGAAGTTGTAGAGAAAATTGTAAAGTTTGGTAGGTTTTTAGAGAGAATGCAATTTAGGTTTTGAGTCATTCTATTGTAGGTTTTGAACTCATGGAGATTTATGTTTTATGACAATACCAGCATTTGAATTGAAATGATTAATTTGAGCTCATGTCTCTCCATTATACAAGCATATCTGAATTTTGAATAAAATGATCAAGGGTTATTTTGTTCATCTCACTGTTGTGGTGTGTACAATTCTTGTTTTAGCTTTAATTCAAGGAATTAATTAAAATGCTTAAATGGGATTGTAGGTTGATATATTCTGCATAAGGATTTGATAAGTAGTATTGGGTTAGAATATAGATTGATGAGATTGTAAGGCAATGTTATCGAGGATCTTATATGTTATGTGTTAAATCTGTCATGAACCCTTAGATGCTTATGAATTTGACTCCTCCAATGGATATATGGCATTGATCTAAGTTGTACTTATTTGTGAGGTTCAATATTTTTTTGTCTTTACCTAGATCTTGCTACAAATTGCAAATCAATGACTATCTTTTATTGTGAACTGTTGTTGTAGTTATATCATGCTCCAAATAGTTGATATTATTGATGAACAACAAATTCTATTGAGTATTATCCTATTGTGTTGAGCTATTAAATGAGATTATTTATTGGTGTTAATGTTGTTTATGATAATGGTGCAAAGGTTGTAAACGCATTAAGGGATCACCCTCTCGGGTCTTGCAGAGCCCAAAGTGTAGGAGGTATTTAAAATCCTCGTCAATTGGTTCAGGTCCTTCAAGCTGCCCTTGATTGGGATTGTCAATTCCATAGGTATATTAGAAGATCAATGTGGTTATAGTAAAAACAACCAACAAAATGGTGACTCTACTGGGGATGCTAATTTCAATATTTCTTGTCAGTGTGTCGATTGTCCATTTTGCATAGAGTTTTCATAAGATTCTTTGTGATTTGAAGGTTGAGCCTGTGGTTATGTGTTAGGTTTGTCCATATCTTCTGTTGTTCAAAGCGTTTGGAGCTATTTAGTGAAATACATTTGTACGTTGTTAGTACAAAGTTCCAAAGTTCTTTTGAATTTCACCAAGTTTCTCTGGATATTTGGTATTCCCAAGATAATTGGCTAGTGAATCTGAAGTCTTTGCACCAGTGTGCATCTTATTTTGAAGATTTGATATAAAGTTGAAGGATATTTTTGACAAATACGCAGAATGAAGAACACCAGGTCATTCATGAAGAATCATCCAGAACATAAATTGGAGGGTGAACTTCCTAAAATGAAGAAGAAGGACTACATTAAAAAAAGATCAGAATCTAGCAATGTTGCTCCCACATCACAGAACCCTGTACACCAAGGTACCGGTAAGCCTTTACACCCTATCCCTGAAACTCTTGAAAAGGTGTCTAAAAATTCAGAATCAGATAGCTGTGGATTTTTTGATGTAATATGTGGCCTGTTAGTGTCCAATATGCTGAAAAGAGAAGAGGTAGGAGTAGAAGTCAAAGCCATCATAGAGAAAGCACCAGTGATGTGCCTCCTCCTCCTACTAAGGATGATGGAACTCCTTTATTATCTAAATATATACTTGAAGAGGTCAATCTAATAGATCTAAGTGATACATCGAGTTCTAATATGACTTTGCTTGACCCTGATGATGTTTTTGGAGATATTGACTCCTTAAGGTGGGAGATCCAAAAACAAGCTGAGCTCAGGATGAAAAAGGAAAAGGAGGGGGAAACAGAATTGATGCACATTGTGATTGAAAGGGATAGGTTGGTTAGACAGTTGGCAACAATGAAGCTCCTGAACCAAGAAAAACCTGAGCCAAATGTTGAGGGCCTTGTTGTACATGAAATTTTTGATAAGGAGATAAAGCCTATATCTAAAGTAGGTCCTATAGGTCAAGTTGATGCCCAATCAAAACCTTCAAACCCAAAACCCTCAAACCCTATTAAGTCTCAACCGAGTAATCCAAACCCTAAACTTGTCTTAGACAAGGGAAAATAAAAGGGTGGGGGGATTAAAATAAGTGAAAGGGTGACTTCCCACCCTCCTAAATGAGACCTTCCCCCACATGTACCATTACAAGCTGAAACTAACTTAGAAAAGGTTAGAAGGGAGGGTGAGGCTCTTGCATAAGAGTTGGAGAGGATAGAGATTGAGGCTGCAAATGTGGAAATGAAGAGGAAAATAAATTTCCTAAAGATGTCAAACATGGATGAGGCTACAGAAGTTGCAACCTCATCAAGTCACCAAGATGCCTTGAAACATGGTCCTAAAACCAATTTGGATCCCACCACAAACAATTCTAGCCTGAAGGTTCATGCAACTAAGTTTGTAAATCTAAATTAGGATGGCCCTAGGGTACAAAATTTAGGATCTAGTGTTGATTCTCATAAGACTAAAGGATTATTCCAAAGAAGACCTATATAGTTGGAAAGGTATAGGCAATTATTCTTTGATGGTATTCTTGGTTATCCAAACCCCATCCCTGATGATCTGAGAGAAAAGATAAGTAAGTTTGTTGGCAACAATGTTGTGACAACAGAGGAACACTTAAAAGATTTTATGGATATGCTAAATGATTATGAGGTAGAGAATAAATATATTGTAATGAAATTTTTTGTACAATCCTTGGTAGAGGATGCAAGGGATTGGTACAGAGGTTTACCTAATGCTAGCATTGGTTCATGGGATGAATTTGAAAAGTGTTTCAAGGAACAATACGGTGATAAAACCAATGCTAGTTTCATGTTGAATGAGTTCAATAACATCAAGAATTCATTAAATGATCTTGTGATAGAGTTCAATCTAAGATTCCAAAAATCAATGTATAAGTTGTTCCAGGTTTTGAGGCTTGATGAAAAAACCTATCTAACTACATATTTCAATGCTTTTGATGCTAAAATGGCATATCTCCTCAGAGATAAGGACCCTCAGACTATGAGGGATGCATTTAGTGTGGCTATAAATATTGAGAGTAATAGAAGAGATTCTGGGAAATATGGTAGGAGAGAAGAACCCACATTTTTAAAAAAATCCTAAGGATAAAACTGAGAATGTTTTTGTTGCAAAGCCTAAGGATGATGAAAAATGGGATAAGGTCTTCAACACTTGGAAAGACATAAAGTATATTGTTTCCAAACAAGAAAATGGTATAGGAAATGAAAAGAAACAGTATAATAAGAGTGACATACCGCCCAGGTTGCAAAATTATCCTTATAACACAAATTGGAAAGATGGGGAACCAATCTTGTCAAGCCAGAAGCCTAAAAATGATCAGCATACACCAGACCCCTTGCAAAAACATTCAGTAAATCCGGTATAAGATAGACCATGGTGTGAGGTGTGAACATCCACATGATCAAAATCACTATGGTATTTCTCAGTTGCTTGTTGCTGAGGGAACGAAGCAGGACACTTATGAGCAGACTCTTGAAGGTGAGCAGGGTGATGTACACATTTGTATGGCTAGATCATACATTGATGAGGCAGAATGTTCCTCTGATGATGAATCACAGGGAACTGATGTGGATAATCAGAGACATAGAATTGAGATGTATCATCAATAGGTTTTCTTTGATGAGGAAGGTGATTTTGACCATAATGCTTGCAATATGGAATGGGCTGATGATTCAATGTCCTTAAGGAGACCATCCGAAGAAGAGATTGCAAGGTTGACTGAGAAAATAATTGCTCAAATGAGAAGTTTGTTTTAGCTCGAAACAAAACTATGGGTGGTGAACAGGGTAAACCTGTTGGCATGTTTATTAAAGAACAAAAGGAAAAAAATAAGGGTGTTAAGGTTGATAGCAAAAATGATACTATTAAAATTAAAGAGGTTAAAAAATGATAAGGTTTGGGCAAAAAATAATGAAACCCCAAAGCCTCAAGAAGATGTAGCTTCATCACTGGTAAAGACTAAAGTGATTATAAAGTTTGTTGAACCTACTTCAGAGGAGAGGAAGCAAAAGAAATTTGAGGGGAGCAAGCAATAAGATAAGAAAGAAAATGATGAAGGTATGGTATCTGAATTGCCTAAATATACACCCATAGATATGTTTCAAGTGCTTTCACAGGTTAAAGTTATTATACCTTTGCTAGAAATGACGAGAATAAATGAGCATAAGGAAAAGACAATAGCCTTGATCACAGGTGTTGCTGGTAATAAGATTGAATAAGGTAGTTGTAAAGAAGCAAAGGATGAAGGAGAAGGAAAAGAGAAAGAAGTGGAGGGAATTGTGTCACAAATTCCCCCTATATATTTAGGGAATTCTATTAATATGTGACTTGGATATATAAAACCCTTTTTCTTAAGTGTTGATATAAATGGGAAGACTTTAAGGAACTGTATGATAGATTCAGGGGCATCAAATAATGTTATGCCAATCAAAATAATGGAGGCAATGGGCTTGACAGTGGATACTACTCAAGGTAAATTATATGCTTTGGATTCAAGGGAAGTGCCAGTTGTTGGAACTATCAGAGCATTACCTTATAAACTGACTCAATATCCTGAGAAGGATTTAGCCATGATTCTATTAGTTGTAGACATCCTAACTCATTTTGGGATGCTTTTGTTAAGAAAGTGGAGTGCATCAATGGGGGGTAACATGCAATTTGATCTACCATTTGCTACTTTCTACATTGATGGTAAGAATTTCAAGATTGAAAGAGAGTCAAAAGTGTCCCATATGATTGAGCATGACCCGACCAAGAATATGACATGTTTTATTGACAGTGGCATAAATGAATTCAGAGCTGAGGAATTCCCTAGCAATTCTGATAAGCCTATTGCAACGATTGATACAGAAGTAAAACAATTGTCAAAGTCTGATGACTTATGGACTATGTACTTTGATGGTGCAAGTTCAAAAGAAGGATTTGGTGCAGGTGTTTTGTTACGATCACCAAGTGGAAAGACATTTAGGTTCCTTTTACTTTGTCATTTGAATGCACAAATAATATGGTGAAATGTGAGGCCCTGTTATTGGGGTTAAGACTGGCTAAAAAACATGGGATCAAGAAGCTCAAGGTAATTGGAGATTATGAGCTTGTGGTTTCCCAAGTTAGATCCAAGTATGTATCAAAGAACAAGAGGTTGAAATAGTATAGTAATGTTGTTTGGGATGACTTGGAGAACTTTGATGCATTTTTCATAGGTTGGATGGAGAGAGGGCACAACAAAGTGGCAGATTTATTAGCAAATATTGCATTAAAACTAGATGATATGACTTATGCTGGGATCTCAAAGGTTGAAGTGCAAACCAGGCCATCAGTTCCTGATAATATAAAAAACTGTCAAGTTTTTGATAATGATGACATACTAAGGTTTCTGAATTGTGTGGATGAATATGAAAGTCAAGAAATTGACTTTGGAGCTTTTGTGGAAACAATTGATGGGAAAGATACTGTGTTTGGAAATGAGGTCATTTAGTTAAAGACAAATACAATTCCTAAGGGTTTAGTTGTGTTAAAGATAGTGTTTAATAATCAAGATAGGACAAAGGCTAATCATACTGCTTCCCATCCTGATGACTTGGAACAAATCAATACTGGAACAGAGGCATCACCAAAAAATGTGTATATTGGAAAGAAACTGTCACCAAAGGTGAGAAGGATACTAATTGAATTATTAAGGAAGTTTAGGCATGTGTTTGCATGGTCCTATCATGACCTTAAGGCATATAGGGAGGATCTATTCCAACATGAGATTCCTTTGAGTGATGGTGCTAAGCCATTTAGGCAAAAACAAAGGCCCATTAATCCTACTTTGGCCCCCAAAATGCAAGAAGAATTAATGAAGTTAAGGGATGCAGGGATCATCAAGCCAATCAGACATTCATCCTGGGTGTCAAACTTGGTACCAGTGAAAAATAAAAATGGAGACATCAGGTTATGTGTAGACTTCATAAATTTGAATGTGTCTTCACTAAAAGACAACTATCCATTACCCAATATGGAAGCCATGTTGCAAAGGGTGATAGGATGTGAATTAATGTCTATGATGGATGAGTTCTCTGGTTACAACTAGCTCATGGTCAAGGAATCTGAGCAATATAAGACAACTTTCACTACACCCTGGGCAACATATATCTATGTGAGAATGCCTTTTGGTCTGACAAATGCAGGGGCTACTTTTCAAAGAGCCATGGATGTGGAATTTTCAGATTTCATTAACTTGTTTTTGGTGATATACCAAGATGAGTTGACAGCATATTCCAAGAAAGAAGAGGATCATTGTGAGCATCTAGAGAAGACATTTACTAGAGAATTGGAGTATGGTATATCTTTGAATCTGAAGAAATGTGCATTTGGGGTAAGAGAGGGAAAACTATTGGGACATATTGTTTCCAAGGATGGAGTTAAAATTGATCCAGAGAGGGTAATTGCAGTAGATAAAATCCCACAGCCCCACAATGTCAAAGGCATACAATCTTTCTTTGGAAAAATAAACTTCCTAAGGAGGTTTGTGACAAATTTTGCTAAGACAGTTCGCCCAATTTCCAAGATGCTTAAGAAGGGAGATAAAGTTGAATGGGGAGAGGAGTCTGTGCAGGCTTTCGAGGCCATTAAGCAAGCAATAAAGGAGGCTCCTATTTTGAAAACCCCTGATTTTTTGATACCCTTATAGTTTTTTCATTTGCTTCTTTCCACACAATTGCAGATGTATTGTTGCAAAAGAATGCAGAAGATTTTGAACAACCTATAGCCTTTTTCAGAAAATCTTTACAACCCGCGGAACTTAAGTATGACATAAATGAAAAAGAGGCATATGCATTGGTAAAGGTAGTAAAAGCTTTCAGGCCTTATTTGATGGGAGCTACTATAGTTGCATATGTACCTAGTGTTGATGTCAAAGATATTTTCACACAACAAGAAGTATCAGGAAGAAGGTGTAGATGGATCAATAGGATCCAGGAATTCAATATTGAGATCTAGATTACTAAGCTAGTGAGAGGACAAGGATTGGCCAAGCTTATGGACCAAAGTAATCTGGAAGAAAATCACATAAATTAGCTAGAAGAGGAGAGTAGATCACACATGTGTGATATGGAACATTCTGAATGGTATAAAGGTGTGATCTATTATTTGCAAAAGATGAAATTTCCTGACAGCTTAAGTGAAAATGAAAAAAGGACATTCAAATTCCATGCTATCAAATATGTCATCATAGCTGGTAAGCTCTGGTGGAGAAATGGAGAAGGTGTCATGTTAAAGTATTTATATCAAGATCAAGCAAAAGAAGTTATGAGTGAGATGCATAGTGGAGTTTGTGGAGGGCATTATATGGCCAAAACAAATGCACATAAGGTAATGAGGGCTGGATTTTGGTGGCCTACTATTTTTAAAGATGCACACCAGTTAGTGAAGACATGTGATGCTTTCCAACATTTCTCTGGTAGGTTAAAATTTTCTGGTAACTTGCCTCTAAAACCAGTTGCAGTGCAATCTCCATTTCAGCAATGGGGCATTGATTTTGTGGGAGAGATAGCATGTAAATCTAGTGGAGGCCACTCATGGATATTGGTGGCCACTGATTATTTCACCAAGTGGGTGGAAGTAATTCCAACAAAGAAAGCAACTAGTAAGGTGGTAATTGACTTCTTGATGAGTAACATATTGACTAGGTTTGGGTGTCCAGAAAGGATTGTGTCGGATAATGCAATGTGTTTTAGATATGAGGAATACACAGAATTTTGTGAAAAACATGGCATCCAAATTTCTTACTCATCACCATATCACCCATGGGGAAATGGACAAGCAAAATCGAGCAATAAAAGCTTGATGAAAATCATTAAGAGAATCCTAGATAAAAATAAGAAGGCTTGGGATTCTAAGTTTAGATTAGCAGTCTAGGCAGATAGGGTAACTGTGAAGAAAGAAATAGGTTGTGCCCCATTTTATTTGGTCTATGGGATAAGTGCAAGGTTCCCTAGAATAATCAGATGGAAATGTATAAGTTTGTCCAGATGTATGAAAATGAAATTGATGATGAAATGCAATTGAGAGTGGAAGCCCTAATAGAATTGGATGAAACTAGGAGGGCAGTTCAAATGAAAAATGAAAAATGAAAAATTACAGTTGCAAGTAAAGAATCTATATGACAAAAGGGTAACTGCAAGGAGCTTCCAAGATGGGGATTTGGTCCTAATGTGGAATGCCATATTAGAGGATAAAGGAAAACATGGAAAATTTGATGCGATCTGGTTGGGTCCATTTCTAATCAATAGTAAGTGGGGTGAAGATTCATACTTCCTCCAAGATATGACAGAGGATATTCTTGAATTTCCAGTTCATGGACAGTTCTTGAAATTGTACTTCACCTGAAGTATGTTTTTCCATGAAAAGTAGTTTAGGTTTGTATATAGGTTAGTGGTAGGTTTCTTTCCTCCTGGGTTGTTTAGTCTGGACAATCCCTTTTGGTCGTCTCTACAATTGGTCTTCTCAACATGAGATTATGGAATCTCGCTTCATTCTAGTGGAATGAACGTACCCAACTGGAGCCACTGATGGAATTTCAAATTTTGCTCTTTGTGTTCCATTTTTATCTTGCTTATGTTTTTGGTAATCTATAATGTTTGGGAAAATCCTAAGGTTGGGGTTTTACCTTTGTCTTCATGTAAAACCCTAGTGTTTTATCTTATGCCTTGGGTGGGATCTATTTGGCCTTTACTTTTTGAGGAGGGTTTTAAAACAACTTAAGCCCCATTTTTTCATCCAGTCTGGGCCCCTTTTGATCTATCATTTTATTTCCTTCGGCTGATTTTATTATTTCCTAAGTCTAGGACGGTCCCGTGCTCCCACATTTAAAAACAACTTATGTCATTGTTTGGTATTGGCCTAGTGATGTCCCCTCGTGCTTTTAATAAGTGTTTTGTATTTTGCAGAGGGACAAATTTGCATGACCGTAGATCAATTACTGTTCGATCTTAGTCATTCCCCACCATCCCGTGATGACCCCACCACACTGTTTTGGTTTATTGCAATATCATGGGCGAGCGCCACATGTCTCATCTAGTGAAGCAGAAGGAATGATAGAAATAATTTAATACATTTATCAGGTTTTAATATATTATGTAGTGGGTTACTAAAGTAGTTATGAGATGCACATGTTTCAAATCAACGGAGATGTTATAATATTGGTAGGAAAGGTGCTTGATGATTAATGAAAGAGCTAGCGACTGTGTTGAACGAGCAGGATTTCTGATGGTTGAGATCCATGGTTTCCCACCATCACCTGATCAAAAGTTGTGAGGTCTTTATTGATCACAATATCATGGGCGAGCGTCACATGGATTTCCTTGGCAACGTAGAATATGAAGGGCCCTTATCGACAATGTAGAGATCGTGTCAGTTTTTTTTTTAAGGTAGTCATTCGATGATGCAACCAAAGTGAAGGATCAACAACTAGTATTTGAATTTGCATCAAATGTGATTGGAGTCGTTGGCACAATGTGTGAGTGAGCTTTAATGGTAGACGAGACATCTACTGGCATGATTTAATTGAAATAAAGCGACCATTTTCGTGCCCTATTGTGTCAAAAAGCATTCAAACATCTTTGCGGAGTAGTCTCAAGGCCGAGGATGAATTTACAAGTTGTTATAGTGAAGATTAGGGTTGTTGCAAATACAAAGCCATGAGTTGAATTTTGTTTCTCTTGGTTAATTTGTAATCTGGATTTGGGGGGAATTTTTTGTGTGTTTGTCAAAGGGTTTGTTGATAAAAAATTTAGGGCTATAGGTTAACTGAATTGTGAGAAATTGCAAGGTTTTTTTTTGTAATTTCATAATTTCGTTTAGCCCTAGTTTGTGTGAGGTTTGAAGTAGCAAGGAAACCCTAGCTTACTCAAGATGGCACCATCAAAGAAGCATTATGCCCAGATTGATTATCTAAATATAAACTTATATGATGATTTTGTGGATCAATTTCACTTGTCAACGAATGATAGGAAGAAGGGATTGGTTTTGATGTGAGGAAAAACCCTAGGGGAGGGATTAGTGTATAATTGTTCTAACATAGCTGATGCTAGGGTTCCCCTTATGGGTTTAGAGATATTTAGATTATGGTTTGGATAGAGGAATTTTCCCCACCCCTTTTCAAATGGTTGGATATATGATATGGGGAAGTTGGTAGTACCGAATGTGTTCCCTTATGTGGACTTGCTTAGGGTCATGGTTGCACTATATCACTGTATTACACATGTGATTAGAGATAATGATGGAAGGGTTTTGTTAAGCATTAACAGAGAAGAGTTTCAACAATTTTTTGATCTGAGTGAGCCCAGTGTGTTCTTGGTTCCTATTGATCTTGAGGGGATGAAATAGGAGTATGGGAGGTCGAAGTCACTGTTCAAACTTAAGTTGCTCCCACCTCATTTGGCTAGGGCAGGAGGTTCCAAATTTTATATTATCCCTAATGACCAGGAACCTTTCAAACTCAACTACTTTGTAAATCATTTCTTGTCCACTTTTACCTCCTTATGTTAGATTTTGGGTTTTATCCCCAACACAGTGATGCCCATCGCATACATGTTCATGGGGTGCAAATACAACACCCCAATTTCTCGGTGGTATATGATTTTGTTTCTTTTTTGGCTAAAAAGATACATGAAGGGATGTTGAAGTTGCAGAAAAATGATGCAGGCACTCCATTCTTCTGGTATTCCATGTTAATGTATATGTTCTTGTATAAGAATTTTGATTTCTTCTCTGAGAAGATGGAGTTAAGGCAGTTGGTTAATGGAGAAAGATTTTCAGTGCAAGTATGGACTGCTGACATATCATAGAACAGGGAGAGTTCCAATTATGTGCAATTCAACAACTATTTTGCTTCAAGATTGAGAGCCAGGTTGATGGTAAATGTACCTAGAATTCTTGAGGAGTTGCATGATTTCCTCAGAGCAAAGGGAGGAAGCCATAATTGAAATTTTAATACAATTGGGGTGACATTATCCCATACCCAGTCAGCATTGTTTTGAGGGTGTATGGTTTTCAAGGGAGCCCTCATATAATGTACCACCAAGAGTTGGTTTTGCTGAAGTTATGTGGCAGATTGGTTAAATCCATGAAGACAACCTTACAGGAAAAGGTAAAGGAACATTTTTCCCAGATTATACTGTGGTGTCTGATTTTGTCTTTTCAAAAGGAGGCTAGGTCCATTTTGGATTTTTTTTTAAGAATACCATTTGAGGTGTGGTCCCAAGCAGCAACATGATCCTGAGGGCTTCTTTGCCCTTTTTCGATAAAGGATAAAAGGTGGTAAATTTGTGCATGAGTTCAACTTCCCCAAGGACCTGATTAGAAATGAATTTGACCTAAGTAAGTAGGAATTGAACAAGGATAAATGGATAGCTTATGACAAGCTATTGGCTATTGTGCACAAAATGGATCCAAAGTATGATCTATTGATGGAGTTTAGTCTATATCATAAGAAAATTGAATTTTTGATGGACAACTTCAAAGAAATCATGGGAATCTTGATGGACAAGAAGATAAACTTGGAGTTGGACCTAGGCATATAGGAAAAATCTGCAAATCCACTTGAAGAGAGGCCAACCTACCAACCTTCAGAGAATTGGCCTATTTACAGAAGGAAAAGAAATGATAGCAGTGATGAGGAAGAAGAGGATAGAAAAGGAAAATAAATAATGAAATTGTCTTCACAACTAGGTCCAAGGCTCAAAACACTTGGGGCAATGAAGATTATTGATTTGGAATCATCACCTAAAAATATTCCCTCACCACCACCATCAAAGTCAAGCCCTACGAGGTGAAAGATTGAGCAATCACAAGAGGACTTAGTGGGTGATATTTTTTTCACTGACCAAGATATGCAAATGGGTATGCCTTCTCCTCCCAGACCAGCTGAATCGGTTCTATCTGATTTGGATATGAAAGGAAAATGTGTGCAAGATGCAAGAATGGAGGCCTGTAAGGATTTCTTAGATGATGATGCCTTTGTAAAAACTCCAGTCTTCTTGAAATTAGTATGGAGAATGAAATTGGAAGAGTATCAGGAAAAGTGCAAGAAGAGAAGACAATTGAGGCCTGATAGGTCAGACCAAGAGAATGATGATGAAGTAAAAGCTGAATTAATGAATGAATTCAAGAGCATCACTCTTGAGGAGGGGAGAAAACTGGTAAATCAAGCTAGTGTCTTGATTCTGGCTGAGTGGTACATTGCAGATGCAGTAGCTTTCAATCCTATTCTGAAGTCCAAGCATCCCCTACAAGATTTTGAAGAAGAGGTTAAGGCAGCATTGCAAGATTTTGCATTTAGTGAAGAATACGAGACCTTGGCAATTTGGGCTTTGGCCCCTCAAGGGATAAAGCCCAATGTTACTGATATTAACCCAAACCTAAGAGGGGGGTTAATAATAAAGAGAGTTTCAGAGACCTCAACCATAGAGGCCACTAATTTGACTATGAATGTGGCCAAATTGGCCCAGAAAACTGCTGAAAGAGAGGAGGCTGAAAAAAGAAGCCTAATGGAGAAATACAATTTTATAATTGGAGAATATATCAAGGTGCAGAAAAGGAATGTTGAGCTACAGACTAAGGTGGACAGGTTGAGATACAAGCGGATTGGGGAAACATCAAATGCCCCAGGGACTAGATCATTGCCTTCCACATCTGGGTCAGTGCCTCCTACTTCCCCCATTGTTTCTATACTAGGGTCTCCCAGTCAAACTCCTTCCCTCAGCCCTACTTTAGAACCAATTAATGAAAAAATAGAATGCTCTGTTGATCCTACAAAGAAGCAGCTAATGCACAAAATTGCAGAGTTACAAGCATCCTTGAAGGTAAGTGAGGAGGGAGTACTTTTAAATCAAAGGGAGATTGTTGATGTTGTATTGAGGCATTTGAATGAGAAGGTTGATGAAATATTGTCATCTGCGTATTCTTGATATTATTTATTATTAGATGCAATAAAGAACATTGATAGGGATCAGTTAGTAGTAATACCACTAATTGAAAAATGGATCCCTAGGGCCAATGACTTAGACATAATGTATAAGGCCTCAAGGTTTGATATAAATAATAGGCCCCAATCATTAAGGTCTACTCAAGTGTTAGTTAAGTCATTGCAAGGTTTTCAGGCCTTACCAGATGATTTGAGTAGGAAGATCAGAGAATTGGTAAAGAATTTTGATGAGTGGAGCAACACATTATTACCTGACATAATTGGTGAGCAGGGAAATATCAGGTCACTTCAATAGTGGCAGGATCAAAAAAATGAGGTCATCAATGCTCAAATTACATTAATTTGTGATGACATATATTATGATTTATTGGTGAGTTGTATGGACAAAATTATCAGCACCAGCTCATTCTTGGAGTCTATTGAGAGAGAAGCAAATTAGGTGGCAGTTAAGTACACGCCTTATAGTGTCAAGGTGAATGAGCTAATTAGTTTTAATTGGCTAATTGATGAAGAGTACCAGTAGTGGGTAAATATATATTTAACTGAGGAGGAATGAAACGGAGTAGGCTGCTAACGGTTAACAAATCAGCTATTGCAGTTACAATAGATTCCAGTTTTGTTTTTGGTGACAATATTAGGTGCAAAATTCTTAAAGTTTTTTTCCTACATCAACTATTCTCAATGGGCAAGATGAACAAGAAGATTCTCTGAGGAGATTGTTATTGTAACAGATTTTAAAATATCATAAGGTGGTCCAAGTGGCTGGTGACATGTGTGCTTTCTGGCCCAATGCTTGTTTTCTCCTTCATTTTCTATAAGAAGGATTTCAAGGCCAAAAGTACGGGTTAGCAAGTTAGATGTTTTAGGTCGAGTCTAGGTGAAGTTGCAAAGCGAATTGTAAAGTCTGGTAGTTTTTTAGAGAGAATGCAATTTAGGTTTTGAGTCATTCTATTGTAGGTTTTGAACTCATGGAGATTTAATGTTTTATGACAGTACTGGCATTTGAATTGAAATGATTAATTCAAGCTCATGTCTCTCCATTGTACAAGAATATCTAAATTTTGAATAAAATGATCAAGGGTTGTTTTGTTCATCTCACTATTGTGGTGTGTACAATTCTTGTTTTAGCTTTAATTCAAGGAATTAATTAAAATGCTTAAATGGGATTGTAGGTTGATATGTTCTGTATAAGTATTTGATAAGTAGTATTGGGTTAGAATATAGATTGATGAGATTGTAAGGCAATGTTATTGAGGATCTTATATGTTATGTGTTCAATATTTCATGAACCCTTAGATGCTTATGAATTTGACTCCTCCAATGGATATATGACACTAATCTAAGTTGTACTTATTCGTGAGGTTCAGTATTTGTTTGTCTTTACCTAGAGCTTGCTACAAATTGCAAATCAATGACTATGTTTTACTGTGAACTATTTTTGTAGTTATCTCATGCTCCAAATAGTTGATATTATTGATGAACAACCAATTCTATTGAGTATTATCCTATTGTGTTGAGATATTAAATGAGATTATTTGTTATTGTTAATGTTGTTTATGATAATGGTGCAGAGGTTGTAAACGCATTAAGGGATCACCCTCCCAGGTCTTGCAGAGCCCAAAGTGTAGGAGTTCTTTAAAATCCTCGTCAGTTGGTTCAAGTCCTTCGAGCTGCCCTTCATTGGGATTGGAAATTCCATAGGTAGATTAGAAGATCAACCTGGTTACAGTAAAAAAAATCAACACTTACCTTAATTTTTTTATGCAATTGTACCATCTACATCCTCTCTTTTTTGTAATGCATCTATGATTGTCTCATGCTCATCCATTGAAAGTGTTCATAACACTTTATTAGCAAGTCTCCCTTGATATCTAAGTAGTTTTATATTGGTTGGCACAATCAAATGTGAGTAATGTATAATCTTCTTGTGTCTTTCATAGTCTTCAAATGCAAGAAAACCATTTTTTCCTATTAGATATTTTTGTAGCCAGGTGCCAACAACAACCACATAACCAATGGGATACTCAAAGTTATCAACACCCACTCTAGAATGTATCGAATTATTTTTTATCTCAACACATCTAGCCAACCAATACTTTGTTTCCTCTTCATTCCCCTCAAGTGCAACAACAACATACACATGTTCTGTAAAAATTATTTAATTCAAGAAAGAGTGACATTTCATTCACATATAAACATGCATACATATAAAATTATATATTACAAAATAATGTAATAAAAAAAATTGTATTCAATTTAATAGCTTCTTGTACAAGGTCTGAAACACGAGCATAATCATCTAATACAAACACTTGATTATCTTCTTCAATTATCGTTCCATGTTGATCATGTGTTGATGTAGGTGTTAAGGCTCTTTGTTGTCATTCTTTGACCCATTCTATATTTTCACACACCTCCCAATCACTTGCAATACAAAATTGACAAAATCATGCAAGATCCCTTGTCCATATTATCCACATGTGTGTATTTGAACTCTTAAATGAGTACTATTTTTATGATTCATTAATTGTTTCGCAATCTTGTCGAGTAAGAATATTCTCTTCTTCAACTAACCAAAATAAGCATCAAATTATTGAGATCTTGCTTGTTCTTGTAGATAATTTTGTATTACACCAATCTAAAATTGCACGTGCATCTTTGAATTCCACTACATCCTCAAATTTTAGTTTCTCTCTAGCAAGAGCTCTTTTCACACGTGCACCTACTCCATCATATTCTCCTTTGCCATGTCTAGATTCAAAAAAACTCCACATGTGTTGGATATTATTTTCCTTGTGAGCTCTACATAACCAATAAAATATTCTAGCATTCTTGAATTATCTCGTACAATTATCTAGCCATATGAGATGTTCTCTTATTTAAATTTATCTTTCTTTTAATTTTTTATACAATATATTAAAATAATATTGAACAAACTTGGATGAGTGCAATCAATTATCACTCACATAAAATTGGTACTATCTCAAAAAAATTATTATTTTATGTACTATCATTTGCATGTCTATATACAATATGAACAAATATGGCCACCTGCACTAAATTATAATATTGGGATTAGATTTCCTCTTGTGGAGTAAGAGTATGGTTTTTTGCAAAATCAACAACTAATAATATAGTTCCAATTGGAAATGTGTTTTTACATGTACAAAATTAACCATCAAGCCATCGATCATATTGAGGGCATTCGACATATGAATGCATGCATGCACACTAATTTTTTCTATGATTAGCTCACAATTTTTTCTAATTTTTCCATCCTTTAAAGAATATTCAACATTTTTGAACTTTTCAACATCTACTAATTGTTGTCCAAATTCATGTAAACTACTTTCAGGCATACATTCTCCTAACAATGAAAGGTTGCCCCATCTATTGCATTGTCTAGATCTACATGAATTTAAATAAAATAAGTGTTCATTATATGGCTCACAAAACAAATGTGCTATAAAATCCTTGATTATTTTAGTTGGCATATTAATACCACATTCCTACATAATTTTCTTAGTATGCAAAGTACAACATATATATCAAAAAATATCATAATAATAACTAAATTGTACATGATTTTTACAACAAAAAGAGATTCATTTTTTACTAATTCTGACATACCAAGGTTTACATTTTTTAAATTATCTTTGACTTATGTTAATATTTGGTAAGATTGAATCATCTAAAAAAATTATAAAATTCAGTTTAAGTCATATCTAATAGATGTTTTGGATGAGGGTCGCAGATTTTATAAAATTCAGTTTGAGTCATATCTAATAGATGTTTTGGACGAGGGTCACAATTTTTTTATCCCACCCTTTATTTTAAAACATCTCTAATATTAGGTGTGTAGTGTATAAAAATGTATCCCTTTACATTTTCGCACTTATTTGGGCCCTCTTAATTAAAATGGACTTAATAATGCCTTAATTTAGTGTTGCGAAATGTTTCTCTTTACATTTTCACTTATTTGGGCCCTCTTAATTAAAATGAATTTAATAATGCCTTAATTTAGTGTTGTAAAATGTATTTATTTACACTTTCACACTTATTTAGGGCTCCCTTAATTAATTGAGCTTAATTATTCCTTAATTGGCCACTTAATTCATTTACCAAGCCTATTTTATTACATTTTCCAAAGAGGAAACTCGACATTCGTTAATGCCTTAACATAACACTTCTCATTGAGTAATGTGTGTCCTAGGTTTAGGGACCTAGGACCCATTCGCCCATGGGAAAATAGGTACTCCCTTAGACCAAGGACCTAAATTCAAATTATGTTTTTAGCAGTATTTTAATGTTTTCAAATCTATATTCAGATGTCGATATGTGATATTTAAATTTCAATAAATTTAGGATAAACATCTACAAATACAGGGTTATTTTATCAAATTAACATTAGATTTCAAGAGAAAATTTTAGAAAACTTTCACAAGAGAAAATATTATTGTCAAGAGTATTCAAGGGAATATTTCTTCATTATTTGTTGCAACATTAAAGATCTCAAGTATCATGTCAAAGTCTTTTATAATTATGCATGTTTTTGGAGCTCACATTGTGATGTAGGTTTAAATATCTAATCCAAGAATTCAAAGTCAAAGAGCCAAAGCAAGATTCAAGAATAAAGATCCACATCCATTGAATACATTTCATACAAGATCAACATCAAGTTTTCAGTCCTTCAAAGGTTTAGTCAAGGGTTTGGTGAGTTGTGACATTGAGTTGTTCATTCATCATTCCTTTCATTCTATTTTGTTTCATTTCAAGGCTTAATTACCAAAATGGGGTTTGACCAAGGAAAACCCCCATTCACCCAAAAACAAACATTTTTCTCCTCTCTTTATGTGTTGTAGATTTATAGGTAGAAGAATATGTGAAGATCTCAAAGTTGCAAAATTGCAAAGTTACATTTGTTGTCACCTTTTTTGTCATCTTGAACGGAAAATCAGATCTTGAATTTATTTTTGACTCCCCGATTGTGACACCCAAATAATAGGGAAGTGTAGACAAAGGAGCAAAGGACCTAGAAACCAATTTTGAAAAGCCCTACATATACCCATTCACCATAGGGCGAATGAGTCCTCAAACAACTTTTGAAAACATCATTTTGTGAGAGGTACACAACATTTATCTCTTCCAAATTTTCCAAAAAAATTGTAGGTTCCTTCAGTTTTATGTTTAATCTACTAAATCCAAGTGATAGATTGCATTTTGGAGTTTATTTTCTATTTTAAATCTTTCTCCCCAAAGTGTTGTTTGACCTACACCCCTGTCCTAAAACATAAAGGGAAATTGTAAGATTCCTCAAAGAATTCACTCACCTAAGGGTTGAAAGTGGATTTTAACTTGAGGGATCTCATTTCCTAAATTAAATAGAAGAATAGATAGGTTCATTCACCCCGTTTTTCCCTTTCTATTTATAGTAAGTTTATTGAAACATTCCAAATTTAGTATAAAATCCTATGTGTTTGAACCTGAGTTTTGAACATTCTAATTTTTGATTTGGAGTGCATTCATACCCTAGATGTAGGATTGGAATCAATTCTTTGAATTTAGGGTTTCTAAATTGGGCATAAAGTTGCATTCCATTTTACGTGTAAACTTGCATTTTGTATTCATTTTAAGTCTGAAAATTCAGCAAAAAGTGCATGTATATTACATTAATTTTGCATAGTACTTTCATATTAGTGTTATTTTCATCATTTATATTCAAAATTTGAGTCAAAATTGCATTTCAAAAAGTGTCTTATAGTTCATCATTTTCCATTAATTTCACTTGTATTTAGACATCAAATTCTAGAAAATTTTCCACAAAAGTTACATTCTAAAACTTGGCACAAAAAACACATAAAACAACTCAAAATTTGCATTTTTTACTTTTTTAAAACCCTGAACAAGGACCCATTCGCCCATGGGTGAATGATTCCATGTATAGGATTTTCAGACCAATTTCTAAGTGCTTTTAGCCTCTATCTACTCTCTATATTGCTACACCCAGACCTCTATTTTAGTTTCCATAATTTTTGTTTTCTGCAATCATTTACATTAAGGTTAATTTGTCAATTCAAGTGTATTTTCAAACATAAAATTTTTGGGACTATAAGACATCATTTTGAGGTTTTACATAGCATAATCAGTCAATTGTATAAGTTAGATAGATTAATTTTCACACAATGTTGGTATCTTTCTTTTCTGAGTGTGTCAAGAAAAAACACATTAATAAGCATGATAGTCATGAGAGTCCCTTAGTGCAAGAAATTGACCTTGTTGACATATTCCATTCTACCACATTTCCCATCATCCCCTCATCCCCTAATATCTCTCCTATTTGTGAGAATGTTTTAGTGAAAGAGGATGTAAGCATCGACAATCATGATAATCATAGTTGCTCTTCTCCCAATACTCTCCTACTTGTGATGAAGGTATTTTTGTGTTAGAAGATGCAACTATTGAGATTCATGATAATCTTGATAGCTCCTCTCCTAAAAAATCTCATACTTGGGAAGATATTATGGCACAAGATAATAAGATCATTGACACATTAGTGAGAAAGGATGAAATCATGGACAATCATGACAATCACATTTGTTCTTCTCCTAATATCTCTCCTAGTTGTGAAGAAGATAATTTGGTGTTAGAAGATACACTCATTGAGATTCATGAGAATCTTATTTCCTCCTCTCCTAATGCTTCTCCGACTTCGAAACATATTATTGAACAAAAGGAACCTATCATTGGTAAGCAAGAAAATCATAGTTATTCTTCTCTCGATGCCTCCCCTATTTGTGATGAAGTTATCTTACAAAATCTAACCATGGAATGTGATGAACATATTGTTTGCTTCTCTCCTAAAAACTCTCCTACTAGGGTAGATATCATGGTGTAAGAAAATTACAACATTGGCACATGTCTTTCAAACAATAGTAGTGTGGCTTCCTTAGATGAAAATGATGAAGTGGAATTAGACTCCCCTTTTTTGGTAGATGGTTAGCACTCCCCTTGGATTCGTGACATGGATTAACCACCTCTCATGGATCTGTTAACTCTAGAAGTTGTATCAAGAATTAATAGGTCGATCTTTTGGTGCAATGACAACTATGGGCCAACAAGTGGTATCAAAGCCAAAGGTGTCAGGTTTGAATCCCCTCGGGTAACGTTGAGGGGGAGTTTTTTGGTAGATGGTCAGCACTCCCCTCAAGATTTGTGACATGGACTAATTACCTCTCATGGATCTGTTAACTCTGGCAATTATATCAATCATTAACAAGTCAATCTTTTGGAGCAACGATAACTATGGGTCAACACCCTTCACTAAGAGATCATGAAAGTAAGGATGTATTTTGAGGTTATACACATTAGATATCCCTTGAAGTGATCTCTTGAGCCATTTCTAGTGCTCTATCCACCCTCATAACAACCACAAGCTCAAAATAAACCTATACTTATCCTTGAACCACCTAAAAAGAAACCATTAGCTCCAGGAGATATCTTGAACTTTACAAGTCAATTTGATAGTAACAATATTTTGCAGCAATCAAGTTACAATACCATTGCTCACACGTATAATACAAGGAACAAAATGCAACTTCAAACCATTCCTACTTCATTACCAATACCCCAACCCATATTTCCTAGTGCCCCTCATTTTCCTTTACATAGTGGAAAGGAGTATGATCTTGTTGAACAACTTAGAAACACTCCTATTAAGATATCCTTATGGGATCTTATTCAAGCCTCACCTAGTTATCATAGTATGCTTCAAAATTCATTGCAACAAGTTGTGGTTCCCCCTAGTGCAAATCCAAATGATACAACATCCCTAATTAAAGGAATGAATGCATACATTTCTTTCCACCAAAGTGAGCTCCCTCCTTTGGAAGTGCAAAAACAAAATGAAGCTTTCATGATAATAGCTATTATTAATAGGAAGGGGATAAAGAGAACCCTTGTTGACAATGGTTCAACCCTTAACATGTGTAGCATAAACCTTTTGGATAAGATTGGAGTAGACAAAATCCAAATTCAACCTAACTCTTTATCCATTCATGGGTTTGATAATGTAGTAAAACAACCGCTTGGTGTTATCACATTACCTATTACAGTTGGAAAGGCCAAATTGCAAACTACTATCCATGTTATGCCTCAAGATCTTTCATATAATCTTCTTTTAGGTAGACCATGGATTCATGAAATTAATAGAGTGTTTTCTACTCTTCACCGTATAATGAAGTATGTCTATAACAACAAGGTTTATACAATCAAAGATGAACCTAAACCTGAAAGTTTGTAAATTGATAAAGCCAAGGAAAATCATTTGAAAACATTGAAAACAACTACACAAGTGGAACCCATGCAAGAGAAAGAAAAATAAAATCATATTGAAAAGGTCACAAATTTATTTGAAGATGATTGGGGTTCCTTATATTTTACAACTACATTCATGGGAGAATACAAGATCATAACAAAAAAAATTGACAAGGGAAAATAACCGGTGGTAATGTCAACACAAAATTTAGAAGAACCTTCGAAAGCATATCCACTTCAACCACTTTAGAAGAAGAAGAAAATTACCCAAAAACTTTGATGAAGTTGATTACAAACAACCACCAAATCCAAAAGAAATGAAAAATCTTTATAGAAGAGGTTATGAGCTCTTGAAACAACTTGGTTATAGTGGAAAGGGATGTGGTTCTAGAGAACAAGGTATTTGTGTCCCTATAGAGCCTAATACATAAGAAACAACTAGTGGTCTTGGTTATTGTTCTTCAAAAGAAAAAAAAGCATCAAAAAAGCCTTCACTCAATACCAAAACTATTTCAAAATATTCTCCTAACCAAACTCTAACATTAGTGTGCATCCTTTACTGATAGAAAAAACTAGTGGTCTTGGTTATTTTCCTTCAAAAGAAATGAAAGAATCAAAAAAATATTAGCTTAATATCAATGTCATCATGCAAAACACTCCTAGGACATGTAATGATGGGATTTCATTAGATTCTACATCCTTCTTTCAGGGAGAGTACAAAATCTCACAATCTAAAGAGTCTTGTGTAAGTATGGCACCTTGTAGTAAGCAAGAGATATCTTTGTCCCAAAAGAAAGGAACATCTTTTAATATTGATCAAGAAAGTATCTTGTTGAGACTCCTCCAAGATCACTTGATATCTCTCCCTCCAAGAACATGAAATAAGTTTTACAAAAAAATTTCATATTGTGTGTATCATAGAGTTCATGGTCATTCTACTAATGAATATAAGGCTTTGAGTAATAAAATTCAACATCTTAAAGATTGTGGTGCTATTACTTGTGTTGAAGCACCTATTTCCTCTAATTGAGATTGATTTTCATCACTTACCTTAGCTCATCCATTTCTTGCACTCAGTAGGGGCAAGGGGTTAGGTAGCCTTGTCCTAGTATGGCACTTATAGTTGTCTCTTTTGGCTAGTTGAATTCCTTTCATATATATATATATATAAGAGAAATATTGGGATGCAGACGACATGCCTTAGGTTGGCTCGCATGTGACATAAAAAAAAAATTATGTTAAGGGGCAACCCTCCTCCACATGCGGTAGCTTCATTTGGAAACATGTGACTTGACATAGGGCTTTCTAAATAAGCTCTCATGTCTTCTTTATTGATTAGCATTGATTATTTTCTACTTTAAAGTAAATTTATCACAGCATGGTGTTAGTAATTTCTTTAAAGTGGGGGCATACATTGGCATTAACATTTTGAAATTTTTAACTATATCTTATGTTTCATAGTGTGGTATCCTTACTTCATGCGATGTGTTTTCTTCTTGGTGGTATCATTGGGTTTGATTGCCTTCAAGAGTATGACCTTTCTAAGCATAGGATATTCCTCTTAGTGATAATGCTATGGATTGCATTCCCTAAGTTGTGAATCCTTTGTCCTCGACTAGTCCTCTCTTGAAGACATTAAACATGATGATCCCCAAGCCGAGACCTTACATGTCAATTTGTATTTTGTTCATAAGTGTTTAGTATAATACAACTTGTTAACCTTATGAAGCTTGAAGTTTATATTTTTGTGGTGCCTTATCAGAGTTATTAGAGATATAGCTTTTGTATTGTTAGTATAGTGAGAGCCTGTAGACCTGGCATGACTTTCTCACTTAGCCATTTTTTGGTGGATAGCCTAAGGTTCCATTAGCCCAGAGTGAGCATGCATTATTGTTTGCATAGTGGACAGTGAGTTATGAATTTTTTTGGACAAACAATTGAGGCTTGATACACATCGAGTTGGAAAAACAATTGAGGCTTGATACCCCCCTTTTTTCTTTTTATTTTTCTTTCTTTTAGTCTTTGACATTGTATGTTTGTGTATCTTGTCTTGTTGTTTCATATCATACATCTTGAGTGTGTCCCTTTCTGCTTATGTTGATTTGACTTAGGATCTTGGATTTTGGGGGCTTAGCCACCTCCTTGATATTTTTCATCCTATCCCATCAACATTTGTGCACTTGGACCCCTCTTGATGCATATTTGGCTACTTTAGTGTGATTTTAAGATTGTGCTCATCCTCTCACTGAAGTGGGGGCTAAATTTAGTGTAGAAAAATGTATCCCTTTACATTTTTACACTTATTTGGGCCATCTTAATTAAAATGGAATTAATAATGCCTTAATTTAGTGTTGCATAAGGTATCTCTTTATATTTTCACACTTATTTGGGCCCTCTTAATTAGAATGGATTTAATAATGCCCTAATTTAGTGCTCTAAAATGTATTTATTTACACTTTCACACTTATTTAGGGATTCCTTAATTAATTGAGCTTAATTATGCCTTAATTGGTGCCTTAATTCATTTACGAAGCCTATTTTATTACATTTTCTGAAGAGGAAACCCGAAATTCATTAATGCCTTAACATAACACTTCTCATTGAGCAATGTGTGTCTTAGGTTTAGAGACCTAGGACCCATTCTCCCATGGGAAAATAGGCTCCTCCCTTAGACCTAGGACCTAAATTCAAATTATGTTTTTGGTGGTATTTTAATGTTTTCAAATCTATATTCAAATGTCGGCATTTGATATTTGAATTTTGAGAAATTTAGGATTTAAACATCTACAAATACAAGGTTATTTTTGTTGGGTGAAAATTATGTAATCCCTTAACAGATTACAAAAATTTCTTTCAGCCATAGCTATGTGAGATATAATCTCTCCTCTCAGAAAGGGGAGGTGCCCTTCTTCAAATAAAACAGTGTAACACAAAGTTTACACGGATTTACTCAAATCCCTTTAGATCTCAATCACTAATCATTGCCAATATCAATCAAATCCAAAATATAATCGATTTTGACACAAATTATATTATGCAACTTTCTTCTTTATTGATCAAAATAGATACACAAAGATGAACACAAAGTTTGATGTATTTGCTTCTCGAATGGGCAACACTTTATTGCAAAGATAAAAGATCCATATTACAGTATGATCCTCTCTTATTTATAGATGGGAGAGGAGAGCAAAATAGGAAAATCAGAAGAGTGAATCTAGGAAAATTTGACCTAAATAAGTAGTTGACTTTTTCAAAAATGTCATCCATCTTTTTAGGAAAACATCTTTGTTTTTACATGTAATTACATTTCTTAGGACATATAAGATTTCAAGAACTATTTAGAAAATTCATAAATGAAAGAAAAAACTATCTAACACTAGAGATGAAAAGAAGTATTCATGGTTCCTTGTATTGGGTGTGGAAGTCTTCATATCTCTTATTTGTCTCCAGGATGAATGCCTCATCTAGACCAATAGTGTAATCCACTATGGTGTGAACTCTGGTGATTGATCTTTTGGCAGATTAGTGAAGCTTCTTGCATATGTCAAGATGCATCTTGAGATTATCAAGAGAAAGTCATAAGTCACAAATTGCATGCATGAAGTTCTTTTATAAGTTGGCATCCTCTACTTGTTTCATGACGGCTTCCTTGTAGATCCGTGAAAGTTCACTAGCTAGGAGGAAAATATGATTTTCATCAAGGAGCTTACCTGGTAACTCCTTAATTTTATTTTCTAGGATAAACGATGTCCTTCGACATCTTCTTGTACTTGGTGGATATCTTCGATAAGAGACTTGATCACTTGAATGCGGTGCTTGAGGGATTCTCTTACCTCCACATATTTCTCTTTGTCGTAAATCACCCCAACTTTCACCAAGTTACTCAAATTTGCCTCTTTCATTCGTGACCAAAATGAGAGGCATTTTTCCATTTATTTTTTCTCTTGGGAAAGTATGCTTTCTTCTTTATCAAGATCTAATTTTAACTTGGCTATCTAAGTAGCCTTCTCATTCATAGCAGTTATAACCTGTGAACCATGTTCTATCATTTCATCAATGAAATCATACAATGCCTTAACCTTGGAGGCAAACTTCTCTATCTTTTGTACTATTGGTTCCTCAACACTTACCATAGTCAAAGGTTGTACATTTCTTGAAGAACCTTTGAGTTTCCTCAAAATAGTTGCATAATGCTTGGCCTTCTCCTTGTACACATCTCGGGCTTGTTCCATCTTGTCAAGCCTTTCTGCTAATGTATCTAGGACCACCTATTCATCTTCCTTTGCACTTTCATTTGTCACTTTTTCAAGGTGGATTCTCGTGACTGTGTAGTCCTCCATGTTAACATCACCTTCTTCTTGTGGGGTAGACTAATCTCTACAAACTTATGACTAGTTTTGTCAACATGTAGCCTTGAATGAAATATTTCCTTTTTCTTCCCCTTGGCTTTTGGAGGGCCTATCTCTTCAAGATCAATCTCCTCTAGAGAGATCATTTGTTTCGTTCGCTTTGATACTTGAGAGACCAACCGAGGAGGAAGGGAGGAATTATATGCTTCTTGAATTACCACCAACTCTTTTGTCGTAGCTACTTCTATAGAAATGATTCGTATGGTAACAATTGGGGCAGTATCTGTCATGCTTGCTCCAATATACTACCTACCAAGTTGACTCTGCAAAGACTCATTCATAAATCTGTTGAATTTAGCTTCAAATGAAACATCAAAATATGGAGATGAAAAAATTGGGATGGATGAAGGAGAGCTTTACAAGATAGATCAATATTTTTTGTGTTTGAAACTATAGGGGGAGTGGCAATCACATTTGATGTTGTAGGGGGAAGAGAAACATCCACTGCATGTGTGCTAAATGTGGGATGAGGTGAAGAAGGGAGAGGAGGTGGAGGAGTGTTAGGATTGGGAGGTGTATGAGGAACATTTGAGGTAATAGGAGATGACATTCGGGGAAGATCTTCGACAATATTTTCATGTGGAGATAGAGATTGTCCATCGTCATTCCCAAGTTCTTCCTCATTACATTCCTTTTCTCCTTCATCTTTTTCAAACTCCTCTTCTTCTATAGAATCTTCTTCTTCTGTTGACTCTTCTCCTTTAGATTCTTCGCTTTCATTTCCTTCTTCTTCAGAAGTTTGATCCTTAGAAGCAATCTCTTTTCCTGCTGCATGTGTAGGTTCAGATCTTGTCACCTCTTGTTCTTCAATAGTATGTGTAACTTTCTTACCAACAATTAACTTGATTTGAAGACCCTTCTGGGAAGAAGAAGGAGTAGTTGCTTCTTTGTTCTTTGCGCGAAGTTCTGGTCGTTGACCGGTTTCTGCTCCTAATGCTTCTCCTTCTGATTCAGTCTTGAAATCTTTCATTTGGAAACCATATTTATACAACCATTCTACTGTGTTGTGCAAGATGGGAGCAAGCCTTTCCCTGATAGAGATAATTTCCTTTTTAGACCATTTATTCAGAAGAAAGGGCCTTTTAGCAATCTCTTCTTCTTTGTAATAAGAGTTTAGGATGTCACTAAGATCTTGGAAATCCTTTGGTAGATCAGGTACACCCAACTCTCTAATTTTCTCTACTGTTAGCCTACAAAAGTCCATTTTGTGGATGTCTTCTTCATCCTTGCAATCTGCCCATATATCTTCAAAGTGGTAGACATGTCAGTGATCTTTCTTCAATTTCCTCTTCACATATCGGTAGTCAAATTCACTATATTTGTATGTTCTGATAGTTATGACTTGCATTTCTACATAGACTGACTTTGCCTTTTTCACACTATGAACAGTATACCTTCCAATTGTCAGTGGAAACTTGAAACCTGGTTTGTGAATTCTCATATGTTCCTTATGGACTGAAATCAGTTGTTTGCATAGCTCCATGAGTATCCACTTATCTGATGGATATATGGGAAACATGTATGGACACCCAGTATAGCAACCCACTCTCATATAGGTGAAAATTGGAAATTGCAAAAAGATACACCCAACTTTACTAACCACTTTGTATGCCTCATCTGATACTCTCTTCTTTTCGAGAGTTGGATAAAAATTGAATAGCAGGGGTGCAAAGAAGGCATCAGTGACCCTCCTGAAATGGTGAGGACTCTCTTAATTTCAACTAATAAAATTAATCATACATAGGTATAGAATGTATGTTTCCTTTTATAGACATTCATGGAAATTACCTCATTACTACAGCAGCATACACGAAATAAGAATTCATGTAGAACTTTAGAGTGGTTGGCACATTTATCAACTGCTCATGAATTTTATCACTAATTCGAGTCCCCCAATCAAATTGATCTTTCTTTCTCTTGATGATCTGGATATATTCATAAATCCATTCCTGAAAAATGGGATGACTCGGACAATCCTTTAACTATGCTCAGGAGAGTAATCATATCCCTGACATCTTCTTTGAAATCACTCCTAGGAAGCCCCTTTTGCCATCTTGAGATAGTAGGCCTAGGTGTTTTCAACCATTGGTTGTTAATCATATTTTTAGCCTTAGTTGGATCCTGATCATAAACCTCTTGTTCCTGTTGTATTGAAATCTAAGTATATTGTTCCATGTGAGGAACCCAAAAAATAATATCAAAGAATTCAAGACCTAGTCTCATCATGACTTGCCTGAGGAATCTATTACACTTCTGCTATCTCTTATGTAGTGAGATGCAACCTAGAGAAAAAACTTTGTATTATGAGAAAAATTCAGGAATGTGGATACTAGGTGCAAATTGCTATGGACAATAGCTCTCAAGCTATCTTCTAAGGGATTTTTCTCAATTCTTTTCACAAAATCTTCAAGGTCTTGATGACCAATTTCAGTTTCTTTAATTTCGTACACCTTCAAGATCACCATGGTAGGTGGAAAGACACCCTAATATTTCTATTTCATTTTTCCTTCTACCTTGGAAGACGACGGAGGCTTCTTTGTTGTCATCTAGAAACAACAAGTTCAAGAGATATCACCTTCTTGGATAACCTGACGAGATCTTGAGAGGAATTGCAAGAATAGTGAATCAACAGATATTAGTAGAAAAAGTAGCATTGGGAAGCATGATGAAAGAAGGAAACTTGAAGAAAGTGTGAATGAGATATTTCACACGAAAAATAGAGCATTGGCAAAGAAATGGGGTTCAGAGCGCAAGCGAAGTGATTTCAGAGTATTAAAATAAAAAAAATATTTTTGTGTAGGAGCACTGAAAATCAATGCTCCTACACTTGGGCTAGTGATTTTCATGTAGGAGAGATGAAAATTAGCACTCCTACATGCATTTTAGCACTTGGGAAGTGAAAGTGTAAGGGTGCTATTTTTTAGTGCTAGTGCATGTGAGAAAGATTAAGTTCATGCTCAAGTGCTAATTTTCAGCGCTTGAGCATTTTACTTTTGTTTTTGGAGTTGAATGCTCAAGCCATATTTTTAACTACTTTAGAAATCAAGCAAGGAGAGGCACTCCATGTAGGAGTGGTTATTTTCACCACTCCTTTTGGAGTTGGTGAAAATATGTGTGAAACGACAAACATTTTCATCACTTCTGCAAATGAGGGTGAGATCCTATGAATGAAACAAAACTAAATTTTTCCACTCATTCATTTTAAGGAGAAAATGAGTTTGATTAAATGGTGAAGCGATAAAATTTAACACCAGAACAAGAGGGGAGACTTAGTGAAAAACGGAGAGGAACAATGAAATATCATCAAAAATAACCAGTAGAAGGAAATGTGCAAAGTAGAGAATTGTGAGGGCACAAAATCAAAACCAAAACACAAAAGATTTCAAGGTAAAAGAAAATCAAAACTAGGGTGCTAGGAACTAAAACAAATGAAAGGGTCGAAAACCCTAATTGAAGGAAAGAAGAGCATCAATGATAGGAGAAAATACAAGAGGCAAAAACATACCTGTCAAAACGTGAAACCCTAGCCAAAAATTTTGGAGAAATCTTCAAACGTAATCTTATCTACATTTTGGAGGATGACCATCATCAAGAGGAAGCGAATGGATTAACAATGAGAGGAGATTAACCCAGAAAACACTTATTAAGTTGCTTCAAAGAGTAATTAATGCAACTTGAAGTTCGCATTAATTAAGGCAAACTTAAAGGTGAAATAGGTGCACGAGCGGTTAAAATCACCACTTGTGCATAAAGTAGAGTTGAGAAACCAAAAGTGCGCAAGCGGTGATTTTCACCGCTCGTGCATTTTTGGCAGAGTGACCAAAGTGTAGGAGCGCTAATTTTTAGCACTCTTAACACTTGGAGTTTGAAAATTTACAAAGGCTCATGTAGAAGCATTGATTTTTAGTGCTCCGACATGAACCACAATTTTGACTAACTCTCAAAGGTTGAGAGTTAAAAAAGATACTTGTTTTGAAGCTCTTCGAAAGATGAATGGGGGGGACACTCAAATGGACTATTTGAGGATTTGGACTGTGCATCAAGGTGAATTGAAAACTACCCTCATTTTTCGCTCTTAAAGTAAAAAAAACTACAAAACAGACAAGTTTCGTAGGGGGTTATCCCGTGCATCTGGTGCAATTGGATTCGAGGATAACAATTTTATCAAATTAACATTAAATTTCAAGAGCACAATCGAGAAAACTTTCACAAGATCAAATATTATTGTCAAGAGAATTCAAGGGCAGATTTCTTCATCATTTTTTGCAACATTCAAGATCTCAAGTATCATGTCAAAGTCTTTTACAATTATGCATGTTTTTGGATATCACATTGTGATGTAGTTTTAAGATCTAATCCAACCATTCAAGTCAAAGATCCAAAGCAATATTCAAGAATAAAGATCCACATCCATTGAATACATTTCATACAAGATCAACATCAAGATTTCAGTCCTTCAAAGGTTATCAAGGGTTTGGTGAGTTGTGACATTGAGTTGTTCATTCATCATTCCTTTCATGCTATTTTGTTTCATTTCAAGGTTTAATTACCAAAATAGAGTTTGACCAACGCAAACCCCCATTCACCCAAAAACAAACATTTTTCTCCTCTGTTTGCGTGTTACAGATTTGTAGGTTGAAGAAAAGTTGAAGATCTCAAAGTTGCAAAATTGCAAAGATGCATTTGTTGTTACCTTTTTTGTCATCTCACAAAAACTCAAATTCGAGATCTATTTCTGATTGCCCGACTATGAAATCCGAAGAATCTAGAAGTGCAGACACAGGAGTGTTGGGTGAAAATTATGTAATCCCTTTTAATAGGTTACAAAACCTTGATTTCAAACACAGTTATGTGAGATTGAATCTCTCCTCTCATAAAGGGGAGGCACCCTTCTTACTGCTTATTGAAACTAAGGAAAACTAATCAAATATTTATAGCAATGTACACTACACTAATGATATGAGGGTGTGTCACATTCATAATTCTCTCTTTTTTCAAAGAATATGTTTTACAATATTTCACAATTTTAAGTTCTTGATGCAATACAACTTCAAACTAAAACTAAGCAATAATTCCAATATTCCTATCTTGTTAAAGAAAAGACTAGGAATACCATCATGACAATGATAAATTATAAATAAGAAAATCTCATGAAGGCACAAAGTCGTTATGTAGCTTCCAACAATGAATCCTTGAAGATAGCAACCAGCGTTGTATGAGAAGCACAAATTCTTCTATATACTCTACAATAATCCCATCAACAACATGAATAAATATAAGCACAAAGTCTGATAGATAATTCACCAATAGTATTCAACAATATCACAAATTCAAGTAATATGTGTAACTCAAAGTTTACATGGATTTACTCAAATCCCTTTAAATCTCAATTACTAATCACTACCAATTCGATCAAACCATAAGATAATTGTTCCCAACACAAAGTTTGGTATGCAAATTCACTTATTTATTGATCAAAATTAGATTCACAAAATTGAACTCAAATTTTCAATACTCTCTTCACAAGTGGGCAGTGCTTTGTTGCAAAAGATAAAAGATAACAATTACAATAGAATCCTCTCTTCTTTATAGATGGGAGAGGAGAGAAAATTTAGGAAAATCAGAAGAGTGAATATAGGAAAATCCTACCTACTAGTTGACTTATTCAAAAATGTTGTCCATAATTATAGGAAAACATGTTTGTTTACATGTGATTACATTTGTTGAAATGACATGTAAAATGTCGAAGCCTTTTTACATAAAGCATGAAAAATGCTAAAACTATCTAACACTGGATATACAAGAAGTCTTTATTGTTCCTTGCATTGGGTACGGAAGTCTTGATATCTCTTCATAGTCTCTTGCATGAATTTCTCATCCAGACCAACTATATAATCAACAATGGTATGAACTCTTGTGATTGATCTTCTCACAGATGAGAAAATTTTCTTGCTTCTATCTATATTTGTCTTGAGATTGTCGAGAGAAGGTTGTACATCACATATGACGTTCATTGAAGCCTTTTAAAATCCTTCATCTTCAATCTACTCCATGATAGCTTCTTTGAATATTTGAGCAATCTCACTAACCGAGAGGACAGTATGATCATCATCAAGGAGCTTATCCGGTAACTCCTCAATTCCATTCACCATGACAACACCATGTCCTTCGACATATTCTTATAATTGTTGGGTGTCCTCGATGAGAGATTTGATCACTTGTATGTAGTTCTTAAGAGATTCTCCTATTTCCACATACTTCTCTTTGTTAAGAATTACCCCAACTTCCATTAATTTACTCATCTTTGTCTCTTTCATTTGTGACCAAAATGAGAGACATCTTTCCATTTCTTTTCGCTCTTTGAAAATTTTGTTTTCTTCTTTCTCAAGCTCTAATTTCAACTTGGCTACTTGTGCATTCTTTTCATCTACAACGGTTATGAGTTGTGAGCCCTGTTCTATTATTTCGTCAGTGAAATCATAGAACATCTTACCTTTGGAGACAAACTTCTCCACTTTTTGTACTACCGGTTCCTCAAAGTTCACCATGGCCATAGGTTGCACATTCTCTAAGGAGCCAACAATCTTCCTCAAAACCAATGCATATATCTCAGCTTTATCCTTGTACATATTTCTGGCCTACTCTATTTTATCGAGTCTACCTAATAATGCATTCAAGACTACTTGTGCATCTTATTTTACACTTGCATTTGTTACCTTACCAAGCTTAACTCTTGTTAGAGTATATTCTTCCATGTTCACATCACCTTGTTCCTATGGGGGTAAACCAATATCTACATACTTATGACCTGATTTGTCTATATGAAGTCTTGAATGAATTTTGGCCTTTTTCTTCCCCTTGGATTTTGGAGGAACTATCTCTTCAAGGTCAAGCTCATCTAGGGAAATCATTTTTTTTTGCACTTTCACACTTGTGAGATTAGCCAAGAGGATATGAATGAGGTATTTTATTCTTGACTTACTATCAACTCTTTTGTAGCAGGTGCTTCTATAGGAATGGATGATATTGTAACAATTGGGTAGTATCAACCATGATAGCCCCAGTAGACTGCAAACCAAGTGGATCCTGCAAAGACTCTTTCATGAATCTATTAAACTCTCCCTAAGAAGAGATGTCATACGACAAAGAAGATAGGTTGGGGATGGATGACAAAGAACCTGAAGAAACATCAACAGTTTGCAAGGTGGAACCTATAGGAGGGGTAGAAAGAACTAATGATTTGAAGGAGGAACGAAGACCTTCACTGTATGAAAAGTTGATTTAGGAGGAGGTGAGGTAGGAAGAGGAGGTGGAGGAGTAGTAGGATTTGGAGGAGTGCAAGGAACATTGGAAGTAATGGGTGATGATGTTTGGGGAATATTATCAAAAATGTTCTCGTGAGGAGGTAGTTTTTGTTCATCATCATGCCTGTATTCCTCATTACTTCCTTCTTCACCTTCATATTTTGCAAAATCTTCCTCTTCAATAGATTCTTCTAATTCTTCACTTTTGTTCCCTTCTTCTTCAAATGATTGTTCCTCAAAAGCAAGCTTATTTCCCTTTGCAAATGGTTGTTCTGATTCAGTAGCTTCCTCTTCTTCAACTATTTGTGTGGCACTTTTATCAAAAGTAAATTTGATCTTAGGACCTCTTTGAGAATAAGATGGAGAAATCGCATGCTTTTGTTTAGTTCAGAGCTCTTGTCATTGGCTAGTTTCTCCTTTTGGTGTTTCTCCTTCTGATTCTATCCTGGAAGATTACATTTCAAAGCCATGCCTTTGCAACCATTCATTTGTGTTATGAAAAATAGGAGCAAGTCTTTCTCTAATAGAAACACTTTCTTTCTTAGACCATTGCACAAGAGGTAAAGGTTTACGAGAAATTTATTTCTCTTCATAAGAAGAATCAATAATGTCACCAGGATCTTTGAAGTCCTCTGGAATATCAGCTACACCAAGATCTTTGATCTGCTCTACTGTCAATCTACAAAAATCCATTCTCTCGATGTCTTCTTCATCTATGCAGTCCGCCCATATATCTTCAAAGCGGTAGACATGTTGATGATCATTTTTAGGTTTCCTATTCACATTTATGTAGTCAAATTCAAATCTATATTTATATGTCCTTATAGTCATAATTTTCATTTCTGCAGCTACTAACTTTTCCTTTTGAACACTGTGAATAGTATATCTCCCAATAGTAAGTGGAAACTTGAAACCTGGCTTGTGAATTTGCATACATTCTTTGTGAACTGAGATCAGTTGTCTACACAAATCCATAAGTACCCACTTGTCTAAAGGATATTATGGGAAACATATATGGACACCTAGTATAGCAACCTACTCTCAAGTATGTGAAGGTAGGAAAGTGTAGGAAGAAACATCCAAACTTACTTACAAACCTATAGGCTTCATTTGATACTCTCTTCTTTTCAAGGGTTTGATCAAAAGTGAATAGTAGAGGTACAAAGAAAGCATCTGTGACTCTCCTAAAATTTTTAAGACTGTTGGAAAACAAGCATAGACAACTGAGAGGGGGGGTGAATCAATTGTTACAGAATTGAAACTTATTTAACCTTATTAACCTTTAATCATAGATCTGATAATTAACGGTGAAAGAAAGAATCAACAACACATCATAAACACACATAACACCAAGATTTTTGTGTGGAAACCCTATTGGGGAAAAAACCACAGTGGAGGTTAATCCATAATTTATAGCCTATTAAAAGTATAAGAGAAATGAATAATGGGAATGCACATGCATTCAGTTACACTGCCTAGAGCTCACTGCTCAAAGGGAAGGCTCATTTCCTTACATAAGACAATCAAATTAAATCCATCTAATGAGGTTGAATTGAGAAATTACCTTCTTCAAAAGCCTGATGACAGTTTCGGTTAGGCACAAAAATACTTCTTCACACTTCACTCAAATTCCTTCATACTCTGCTTTGTAATCAAATGATATGATCTTTATTCGCACATAGCTTGCATTCTCAATTTACACACACACTTCAAATGAAGAAAACAATCGCTCTTATATATCTACTTCATGGATATACATCACCAAATCTGTTAGCCAAAAATAAAGAATAGATGAACACAAACTGTCGGCCCAAATCTTGAACAAATCTCAATGTGTACCAACCTCAGTTGGTCACAACATAATGAAGACCTAAATCAACATCCTCAAATGTTCCAATCATTCCAAAATTAATTCACAAGGATCTGCAACACAATACAACCACCATGTCGGCCAAGAACATGAAAACTCAAACACACAAAGGAAAAATATTCGATCACAAACACACTAATCAATGTGGGCGTACCACAATGATAGAGCATGATCTAGAAACATCAACAAAAAATTTAGGAGCATACTCAATAATTGAAATTACCAAAATTTCATTCTCTTCTTCTAGAAACACCAGCTACAGTGACAAAATAATTGTAGGAACAAAAAACTTCATAAATTTCTCAATTCTTGATGTGCACCTCTATAAGTTTTAGAGGATAAACTAGATAGGATTAAAAAAAAACCTTTGATGCGCGACTTCTGAATACCAACTTATAGAACTTTCCACCACTCTGATCTTCACAGCTTCACAAACTGTCTACAACATATTTATTGTAATTTTCTCAATCTCAACAACATATACAGCCTTTAAGACATTAATGCTAATAGTGTTGACATCAATGACAACCACATATCAGCAACACAACTACAACATCCAACAATATCCCCTTTTGGCATTGATGGAAACACATGATGTGAAAAGTACCATCAACACAACTAGCTCTTCTCCAATAGTCTCCCTCTTAGATATTGCACTCTTCTCCTCTTTCCTTCACATGACTTTTCTCCCCCTTTCTTCCTCAAAGGTTTTTCACATTACTCTTCTCCCCCTTTGACATCAATGGGAAAGATACACATGTTCTAAACCACATATCTGAATCATCTGACTACTCCCCCTGAGTAGCAACCACCATATCATCAATCTAAAACAAGATCTGACTATAAGTGCATGGATTGATGCAAAGACTTGCATCTTAGTTCAGATTAGGAGGGGAAATCACCCCTAACTTCCCTCTGAGATACTCAAAAGTATCCTTAGGCAATGGTTTGGTGAAGATATCTACAATTTGTTCCTTAGTAAGCACATACTCCAATCTAACTTCTTTATCACTCACTTTGCCTCTAAAAAAGTGATATTTGATAGATATATGCTTTGTCTTTGAATGAAGCGCCAGATTATTATAATTTTTTATGGCACTTGAATTATCACAAAATATAGCAATAGGCTCATCATACTCAATTATAATATCTCTCAACATCTACTTCATCCACAATACTTGAGTACAATTGTTTGTAGCAACAATATATTTTTCCTCGGCAGTAGATAAGGAAATGAAATTTTTATTTTTACTTAGCCAAGACACCAACTTCTTCCCCAAGAATAATGCACCACCACTAGTACTCTTCCTATCATCTACATCTCCTACCTAATCTACATCTGTAAAGGCATTCAAAGTAAGATCGTCATCTTTTGGATACCGTAAGCCAAAGTCAATTGTTTCTTTCAAGTATCTAAAAATTCTCTTTACTACAATCACATGTGATTCCTTCAGATCAGCTTGATATCTAGCAACCATGCATACAACATTCATGGTGTCTGGTTTGGTCTGAGTCAAATAAAGAAATCCATCGATCATTGACTTGTACCTTGTTTGATTAGCCTTAGGAGAATCATCATTTTGTGTTAACTTACATTTGGTTACCATGGGTGTACCATCAGGCTTTGAGTCTTCCATACCAAAAAAATTTAGTAACTCTTTCACATACTTGGATTGAGATATAAAGATTACATCATCTAACTGAGTAATTGTAAATCCCAAAAATAATTTTAGCTCTCCAATCATTGAAATTTCAAACTCACTTTTCATTTGATCAGAAAACTTCATACATAAGTCATCATCTCCTTCAAAAATAATGTCATCAAAAAAGATTTCAATTATCAACTCTTTATCTTGATCCATCTTGAAATATAAATTACTATCAGCAGTACCTTTGTTGAATCCAAGCTTCAACAAGTATTTATCTATTCTAGCATACCAGGCTCTAGGGGCTTGTTTGAGTCCATACAGTGCTTTCTTCAATTGGCATACCATGTCTCCTTCGTGAGTCAGTTGAAATCCATCGGCTTGCTCAATATACACCTCTTCTTCTAATTCACCATTTAGAAATGTTGACTTTACATCTATTTGATAGACTTTGTAGTTCTTAAAATTAGCATAAGCAAGAAATAATCTTACAGCTTCAATTCTAGCAACATGGGCAAAGGTTTCTTCAAAATCAATACCTTCCATTTGTGAGTACCCTTTACATACCAGTCTTGCTTTATTCTTGATCAATCCACCTTGTTCATTCAGATTATTCTAAAAGACCCATTTGGTTCCAATCACATTCTCATCCTAAGGTCTGGGAACAAGAATCCATATATCATTTTTCTCTATCTACATCAATTCTTCCTTCATTGCTTCCATCCAATATTCATCTTTACATGCTTCATTGACATTGTTAGGTTCAATCTTGGAAATTGGGCAATATTCTTCTGCAATTCCTCTTCTAGTCTGCACACCTTTTTTCTTATCTCCTATTATCTAATTTTTAGAATGATTTAGCTTTACATACCTTGGAACTTTAGGATTTTCATGAACTTCGAGTTCTTTTGCTCTTTCTTCTACACTTCCACTAGCTTCACCTTCTAAACTTTCTTGATTCACCGAAACAATTTGAACTTGACTCTATGTTTGATAATTATTTCCTTTATCAACACTATCATGTTGGTCATCTAAATTATATCCACAGTACCTAAATGATCTGCCAGTATCCTCATCAACTCTGACATTTTCACTTTCGACCATTTTCTTCAGTCTTTTATTGTAGCACCGGTAGGCTTTACTTTTAGTATAGTAATCTAGAAAGATTCCTTCATTACTCCTAGCATCGAACTTGCCAATATCTTCATCTCTCTTGATATAACATATACTTCAAAAGATTTTGAAATATTTTACAGTAGGCTTATTAACAAACCATATCTCAAAAGGAGTCTTACCAGAATTACCATTGATATTTACCCGGTTAATAGTATACATTGCAGTGCTTACAGCTTCTCTCCAGTAGATATGAGGTACATTACCTTCCAACATCATAGTTCTGGAAGCATCTAGAATTGTTTTGTTCTTTCTCTCAACAACTCCATTTTGTTGAGGATTCTAGGGAGCAGATAACTGTCTTTTTATTCCATGCTCTTCACAAAATGAATTGAACTTTCGGGAAGTGAATTCACCACCTTTGTCTGATCTCAAGCATTTGATATTCAACCCTATCTCATTCTCTGCCATAGCTTTGAAACTTTTGAACTTCTTTAATTCCTCATGTTTTTCTCTCAATAAAGCAACCCATATCATCCTAGAATAATCATCAATAAGTAGCATAAAGTACCTTTCTCCTTGTAAACTTCTAATTCTAGAGGGACCACATAAATCAGTATGCACCAACTCCAGTACTCCATTAGAATGATGTTGTTTGCTCCAAAAAGAAATTTGTTTTCTTTCACATCTAACATTCCTTGCATATAGTGTTAGTAGGATTCACTAGCTTAGGTAGATCTCTAAATGCTTGTGTGGAGCTTACTTTGACAATGTTATCAAAATTCACATGACACAACCTCCTATGCCATAACCATATTACATCAACTTGAGCAATTAAACAACTTTCACTAGAAGCACTTAAGTGAAAAATGTTACCTCTTGTCTTTGTACCTGAAGCGATCACATTTCCAAAACTTCCCAAAATCTTGCATTTTCCATCCTTGAACTGAAGATTGTATCCCTTGTCAACTATTTGTCCAACACTCAACATAATATGCTTCAATAATTCAACATAAAGGACATCATCAGTATTGTATTTACCACCAAGAGAAATAGTGTCTCTGCCACAAATCACACCAGCATTGTTATCTCCAAACCTTACAACACCATCGTCATATTTATCCAAGCTTATGAACTTGATTTTGTCACTAGCCATATGATGTAAGCATCCGATGTCAATCACCCACTCATCCTTTTCATCAATTCTGGCTGGAAGAGCTTTCTCAATATTGTTATTACTAGCAGATTCAATTGAAACTGGATTGTTTTCCTTGATAGGAATGAATACCTATCCTTCTTCATTTCTAGTTTCTTTATCAAATTCATCATCAATAACACCTTCTTCAGCATAATAACATTTCTTTTGAAATCTAGAATTTCCAGGTTTGTACTTAGAAACTCTTTCAAGAAACCTTGATGTGAAATGACCTATCTTACTGCAAGGGAAACATTTAATAGGTAGTTTTCCTTTATACTTACCTTGTCCTTTGGATTCTCTTTTTACAATCAATGCTTCCAGCTCTTCTAACTCTCTTTCTTCATCTTCAATCAGTTGCATTTCATCTTCATACTTGAATTTCTTCCTTTAACTTTCTCCTAGATCATATCTTTGTTGGCTTTTTCCAGATACAGTAGCTTTGAATGCAGATTCTATTTTAGGAGTAGATTCACCAAATTCATTTAACTCAAAGGTAGCAAGCTTACTAATCAACATATCTCTTGTCACATTTGTTACTATCTTGAGTTCTTCAATAGAATGAGCTTTTTTTTGTAAGAAGCAGGCACAAATGTGATTATCTTAGCCACAATCTCATCTTCTTCCAAGGTTCCACCAGCACATCTAAAACCCATCACTAGTTCATTTACTTTTTGCATGAAAGAAAAGATGTTTTCATCTTCACTCATCTTCATTTTCTCCCACTTCTCTTTCAGACTTTGTAGCTTAGCAACTTTCACTTGTACATCTCCTTCACACAATTTTTCCAAATTCTTCCAAATCCCATGTGCTATTTTCAGACCTATCACATTTGTCATCTTTGAATTTTTCAAAGCACTCAGTAATGATTCTATAGCCCTGATATTGATTTCAACTTCTTTGATCTCATGAGGAGTAGAGGGACGATTCTAAGGAATAGTGTATGTGTTCTTTGTAATCTTCTAGAAGGGTTCACCAATGCACTTCAAATGACACTCCATTTTGACCTTCCACAGAGAGTAGTTTGTACCATTGAATCTAGGAATATCCTTCTTGTATGATGCCATCTCAGATCACCTCAAGCTATTAGGCTTATTTAGAGGAACCTTCTCTAATACCAATTTTTGGAAAAAAAGGATAGACAACTAAGAGGGGGGTGAATCAATTGTTACATAATTGAATCTTATTTAACCTTATCAACCTTTGATCATAGATATGAAAATTAACAGTGAAATCAAGAATCAATAACACATCAAAAACATACATAACACAAATATTTTTGCATGGAAACCTTGTTAGGGGAAACACCACGGTGGAGGTTAATCTATAATTTATACCTTGTTAAAATTATAAGAGAAATGAATAATGGGAATACACATGCATTCAGTAACACTGCCTAAAGCTCACTGCTAAAAGGGAAGGATCACTGCCTTACATAATACAATTAGATTAAATCCATCTAATGAGGTTGAACTGATAAATTAGCTTCTTCAAAAGCCTAATGCCTAACCAAATTCCTTCACACTCTGCTCTGCAATCGAATGATTTGATCTTTATTCGCACATAGCTCACATTCTCAATTCACACAGTCACTTCAAATGAAGAAAACAATCACTCTTATATATCTGCTTCATGGATTTACATCACCAACTCTGTCGGCCAAAAATAAAGAATAGATGAACACAAACTATCGGCCCAAATCTTGAACAAATCTCAATACGTATCAACCTAAGTCAGTCACAACATAATGAAGACCTAAATCAACATCCTCAAAAATGCCAAGCATTCCAAAATTAATTCACAAGGATCTGCAACATGCTACAACCACCATGTCAGTTAAGAACATGAAAACTCAAACACACAAAGGAAAAATCTTCAATCATGAACACACCAATCAATGTGGACGTAAAAAAATGATAGAGCATGATCTACAAACATCAACAAAATTTGTAGGAGCATATGCAACAACTAAAATTACCAAAATTTCATTCTCTTCTTCCAGAAACACCAGCTACAGTGGCAGAATAACTGTAGGAACACAAAACTTCATAACTTTCTCAATTCTTGATGCGTACCTCTAAAAATTTTGGAGGATAGAATAGATAAGCTCAGGGACAAACCCTTTAATGCATGACTTTTGAATACCAACTTAAAGAAATTTCCACCACTCTAATCTTCATAGCTTCACAAACTTTCTACAACATATTTATTGTAATTTTCTCAATCTCCTCAACATATACAGCCTTTAAGACATTGATTCTAATAGTGTTGGCATCAATGAAAAACGCATATCATCAACACAACCACAGCATCCAATAAAGACTATTCCTCAAATTATGTTGAGAATAAAATTTATACATAGTCATAACATTTCTATTAACTTTTGTTGACAACCCGGGAAATTGCCTCATGATTGCAGCAACACATACCAAGTAGGGAGTCATATAGAATTTCAAATTAGTTGGCACATTGATCAATCATTCATGAATACAATCACTTATCTGAGTTCCCCAATCAATGTGTACTTTCCTCCTTCTAATGATTTGGATATACTCATACATCCAATCTTGAAAATGGAATGATACAACAAGCCTTTCACTCTACTCGGAAGAGTAATCATATCTTGAACAATCTCCTTGAAATCACTTTGAGGAATTCCCTTGGGCCATCTAGAGATAGTAGGCCTTGGAGTCTTCAACCATTGAGTATTAATCAAATTTTTAGCCTTATTTGGATCCTTGTCATAGACTTCCTATGCTTGCTGAATGAAGATCATAGTGTATTTTTTCATGTGTGGAACTCAAAAAACAATATCAAAGAATTCCATATCCAACCTCATCATGAATTGTCTAGCTGAATCTCTTACACTTTTGTCATCTCTGATGTATTGTGATGCAACTTGGAGAACAAACTCTGTGTTATGAGAAACAGTTGGAAATGTAGATGCTAAGTTCAAGTTGCTATGAACAATAGATCTCAAATTTTCCTCTAATGGCTTCTTCTCAATTCTTCTTACAAAATCTTCTATATCTTGATGACCAATTTTTGTGTCTTTGATTTCATCCACTTTTGAGGTAGGCGAGAAGACACCTTGGTATTTGTAATTCATCTTACCTTCCTTTTTAGAAGATGATGGGGGCTCTTCTAATGTCATCTAAGAGTGCCAAGGATCAAGGAACGTCACCTTCAGAGATCACCTGATAAGAGCTTGATAGGAACTGCAAGAACAATTGATTAGGAGATGTTAGGAGCAAAAGCATTGTGAGAATGAGTTGAAATGCATGAAGCAAGAAGATAATTTGGAGCGAGTGAAAATGAGCTATGAGGCATGGAAATTGAAGCATTAGCAATGGAACGAGGTTTGGAGTGCAATGGAAAGATTTATGAGTGTTTTAAGTGGAAAACTATTTTTTGTGTAGGAGCATTGAAAATCAGTGCTTCTACATCTTGAGAAATTCATTTGAATATAGTAGCACTGAAAATCAGCGCTCCTATATTCCTTATTCATTTGGATATAAAATGTGTTGGAGCACTAAAAATCAATGCTTGTGCATGCAATGGAGAAGGTTAAGTTCATGCTCAAGTGCTAAAAATCAACGCTCGAGCATTACCATTTTTAGATGGATTCAAGTGAGGGAGCGGGTTTTTTCGATGCTTCGGCATGTAGAGTTTGGGAAAGGTCAGTCCATGTAAGAGCGATGATTTTCAATGCTCCTACATGGGAGTTGGTGAAATTCATTGTTGCGGGAGCAGTGAAAAACACTGCTCCTGCAAATTGAAAGATGTAGCGATTTAGGTGATGCGAAAGTGGTGAATTTTACCGCTCTCGTATTTGGAGTTGGAACTCTAAATGTTGAAGTAGTAAAATTTTATGCTTTAGACACTTGAATGATGGCTACCATACCATACAGGTAGTGAAAAACATGTGTATAACATCTAAAACAAATGAAAAATTATATGGAGAAATTCAAAGGATTTGAAAATAAATCATGGCATAGAAAAACCCTATACACTAGAGAAAAAGTGATGAGTGATGAAAATTTTAAAGGCATAACATAGAGAATGATGCACATACCCTTAGTAAAGAAAACTAGGGAAAATAGAGTCGCACATAAAAATGGAAAAGGATACAAAAGATCCCAAGAAGAAACACAAACTAAGAAGTGAGGGAAAAAACCATTTGTACAAACATGAAATATAACAAGAAGAACATGCAAAATGAAAAGGAAAGCGCACCTAGTAAAAAATGATGAAACCCTAACTCAGATGCTTGAAAAATATTCAAATGAAAATCCACTGGAAGTTGGAGAATGATCAACGTGAGGAGGAAGAAAACGAATTAAGATGAGAAGAAAATAACTTAAAATGACTTTAATAAGCCTTTTGACCAATCACTTATTGAACTCATAGTTCATTAATGACAGCATACGTTAAGGGAGGGAAAATGTAGGAGTAGTGAAAATCACCGCTCCAACATTTTTGAATTATTGGAGATGCACTAGCGATGAAAATCACTGCTCGTGCATGTGAAGGACATGACAATAAGAAACATGTAGCAGTGATTTTTACCGCTTGTGCATGTAAGGTGTAAAAGTGGTGAAAATCACCACTCCAACACTTTCGATTTGATTTTTCAAACATAAGGCTCGTGTAGGAGCACTGAAAATCAGCGCTCCGACATGAGTGAAAAATTAACTAACTCCCAAAGAGTGGGAATTAACAAAAATATCAACTCGCATCAAGGGAAATCAAAAATTGCCTTGTTTTGTGTTCTTGAAGTACACGAAACTACGAAACAAATAAGTTTCATAGGGGATTATCTCACGAATCAAGCGCTACTAGATTTTAGGATAACAAGGAGCAGAGGACCTAGAAACCAATTTTTAAAATCCCTACACAAGACCCATTCACCATAGTGTGAATGAGTCCTCAGAAAGCTTCTGAAACATCATTTTGTGAGAGGTACACAACATTTATCTCTTCTAGATTTGCCAAAAACTTTTTAGGTTCCTTCAATTTTATGTTTAGTCTACTAAATCCAAGTGATAGATTGCATTTTGGAGTTGATTTTGTATTTATAACCTTTCTCCCCAAAGTGTTGTTTGAAATACACCCCCATCCTAACACATAAAGTGAAATTGTAAGATTCCTAAAAGAATTCACTCACCTAAGGGTTGAAAGTGAATTTTAACTTGAGGTGTCTCATTTTCTGAATGAAATAAAAGAATAGATAGGTTCATTCAACCCATTTTCCCTTGCTATTTATAGTAATTTTGGTGAAACATTCCAAATTTAGTATAAAACCCTATGTGTTTTAACCTCTACCTAATTTTTCTATGTTTCAAGGTGATACTCTTGTATTATCATGCCAATATTTCTCAATTAAATATTTTATTTCATTAGTTAATTTCATGTCCAACCTTGAGATTCTACCACTAAAACTCCAACATTGATTAGTTGGATCATTTTCAATACTTTCTCTTCTCTTAGTTATCAAAGTTTTAGGATTTACTTTTATATATTTACTAATCTTAACATTCTTTTATTTGAATTTGATTTATTAACTAAAGCAATTGTTATTGCATGACATGTTGCATTCTTATCTTTAGATTGAATTTTTCCTATAGAATCAATAGCATTAACAATACTAGATATGACTTGTTCTATTGAATCATATTTCTTTTTTGGTTTTAAAAAATACTTAATTTTTCATCACTTTTCGCATTTTCCACATTTTCATCAATTTCATCATGATTTGACATTGAAATCCTAGTTTTTTTCTATAAAAAAACATTCTATATAATCTATTTCCATGAGTTCTTATCTATCTCCAAGAAATTTTACTAGGAAGTTTATCTAAGACATCTCTTTCAATTAAAAAGGAAACATTTTCATTTTCATTTTCATTCATACAAGGGATTTTATTTTCATTTTTATACAAGGGATTTCATTTTCATTTTCAACCATACAAGGGATTTCATTCTCATTTTCATCAATACAAGAGATTTCATTCTCATTTTCATTCATACAAGATATTTCATTATTATTTTGATTTTCCATATTTCACTAGCATAATAGATATCATTATAGGTGTATCCAGCTTCATCTAAATAACTAATATCGATATCATCAACATATAGGTTTGAAGACATGCCTATATTTTTTTGAATAGGTGCATTTTCCATATCATTGAAAGGTGGATTTGAAGACATGTTGAAGTTGTTTACATAGTCACTATTTCCATATCATTCAAAGTTGAATTCAAAGGCATAGTTGGGTTTGTCTTTGTAATTGCATTTTCTTCCATATTCACCATTTCCACATTTGCATTATCTACATTCATCCCATCCTTCATGGTCTCCTCTTCAAGATTCATGGAACTAGATGCTTCAATATTTTTCATTTCACGAATCCTTGTTCTTCTATCTCTTTGTATTTTTGCCTACATCTCTCTATTTACTTCAATTTCTTCAAGTGTCATTAACTTCCTACATTTTTTCTTTGCCTTTGCTTTGATCCCATGATTACCAAACCCTCTTGATAAAAAAACAAATAGTTTTTAACCTATTTTCAAATTGCTACCTCTTGAAATAAATCTATATATGGAGATCCTTTATTCTATAAAATTTGATGTACAAATAAATGTGAATATACAAAAAATCCTCTTTTTTCAATTTCTCTTGAGAAAAGTCCTTGTACTTGATTCCACTTTAGAATATTCAACTTTTGATTGTCTCCTTCAAAAATTGAATAGAAAATGACCTGTTAAGAGATTGCACAAGACAAAATTGAATAAAAAATAGCAAAAAATGACATTATTGGTTCGTATTGCAAAAAAGGAATATTGCAAAAAAAAGGTGGTGAGTCATTTTTTTCAAATTGAAAAAAAGGATATAATAGAAATGGGTACCTGTTCCTAATTTCAATCAGAAAAATTAGGAATGGGTACCCATTCTTTAAAGATAGAATCCCCAAGCCACTTTTTGCTTGGGTTTTAGGTTCAGGAAAGGTTTAGTAACCTGAACCTTAGCCTTTGACTTGAAACTAAAAAACTAAAGAAATGCCAAGAGAAATGTCTAACTTTGGCGATATAGCTGATGGAATTTTCAGAATTAATTTATGAAATTAAAACCCATTATAGATCATAATGTCTAGTTTTCAAATATATAAAAAAAATTATGATTGTATTTTTTTTTCTATTTTTAATTAATTTATAAGAAAACTGGCCCATAAACTTGAAATATCAAGATTTTTTATTTCTTAATCTTTTAATCTGTTAATTTTTTATAAAAAATTATATGACATCAATCTTCAGACAATTCTCTACACATTGAAAAAATTCAAAAAATAATTAGTTTAGGTCAAATTATGGTGCTTGTACACATTGATTTTCAAAAACAATAATTAGGGCCAATAAAAAATCAATAAAAAAATTATTAAAAAATATCCTCATCAATCTTCAGTTTGTTACACATCTTTCCCCAAAAGGAATTAGAAAAATAATTTTATTTAGGTCAAATTATGGTGTTTGTACACGTGCATGGTATGCTTTAAAAAATGAGACTTTTAAAAGTGGTTTTTATGCATGCCTATTAAAATTAATTTGTATCATCTAGGTATTAGAATAAATTACATATTTAGAAACTAGATTCAAAATACCAAATTTTAGAACTGAGGAAGTATGTTGTGTGCATGAGGTGAGAAGATTCAAGCCCGCATCTTGTAGCAGGTAACAGTCAGCATGTGCAGATCTGCCATTACATGTTCATGAGGGGTGGGTTTTGAGTGTGTGGGGGTGAATTTTTGCTCAGGGTGGGGTCATTTCATGAATGGGGAATGTCTTTGAAAAATATGCATTTTCTTTATATTTTTGTTGTTAGTGTTTTTATTGTTCATTGTTTTCTTAGTACAAGGGTTTTAGGGAGATATAAGGAGGATTCTCTTGCTTCCATTTTTCCACTTATGTCTTTTGTAGATTCTAAACTAGTGTCTTGTAAAGCTGGTAAAAGCTACTCAATTTAGAGGTATAATTAGCTAAACAATCCACTCAGCATTGTAAAGACTACATTAAATTATCAACCAAGATTTGTAAACTTGTGATGATGTTGCATTATATGTGCCTTCAGAGACTTGAGGCTACCTAGGTTATCCTAATTAAGGTATTCTACTTGTTGGAAATTTATAGAATTACATAACAATGAAAGAAACAAATTAGAGCTAGTGGCTACGAGTGCCTACAACTTAACCTGTAACTAAACTGCTACTAATAAAGAATTACTGAACTAACTCAGAACTACTCAAACTAGCAATTAAAATTATTCTAATCTTTGGAGTGCTATATATTAACCAAATACATGCATACTCATGAGAATTCATTACTGATAATCAAAGTATGAGAATCTATTCTGCTTTACATGCAATTTATGAAACAATGATAAACAAAAATAAACAACTATAAATGAAGTGAACAGTTACCTTGAGTGGCCTACTCAAGTGGTTTGCCTAACTTAACTAAAACCAAATCTAATTATTAGATTCTATACATCCATGTGAAATTGAACTTCATTCATTATGCATCACAAAAGATTACACAAAATCTTCTTCACATATTGTATTCAATGAAATCATTTTGAATAATCAACATGTCTATAGATGATAACTAAAACTAAAAAGCAACTAATAGAAAAGTACTGAAATCAACTAACCTATGTAAAGACTCAACCACCGCCTATATACAATCATGAGGGAGTTTATTCTAAGCAACAACTAATTCCATCGTTAACAAACACTCCTAGATATCAAAGTATATAGTTAAGATTGAATTTTTCAAATTATAACTGAAAAGAAAGAAAAGCTCTAATAGAATTGAAACTCTATAAAATAGAATTACATGTAAAATACACAAACAATTATTCAGAATCCTACTAAAAAAAGAATTATTTGTCTCTAGCACTTTATTAGCTATCATATGATGCATAGGCAACTCCATTAGGTGTCTTCATACAGTAGTTATTGCATTCAACTTGATCTAGAACTTCTCTTGTTTCACTATCCCAGTCTTCTTTTTGCTACCAGCTACAACTTCCAATTGCTATGGGCTATAGTTATTTTTGAGTTGTAAGAGGTTAATCCAGAAAACATATACACAAATCTATCATAATTAAACACAAAATTCCATCATATTTCATACATACTTACATATAAACCATGCAATGCTACTATATCATAACCTTCCAATACCAGATTTTAGGTCCAAGGTTGTATAATAAACATGAAAAGATAGCATAGCATAGGAGTGTTTTCTAAAAGTTTAATCTAATAGTGTTTGAAGTATGTATAAAAGCAATAGAAAATAGGCTAATAATTGAACCCATCATTCCCCCCAACTAGAATTTTTCTTGTCCTCAAGCAAAACACTAAGGGTACAAAATATATTGCAAGGTGATCTCCCTCAGGTCCATGACAACATCAACTCCCTTCATCCTCTTTAAGTAGAAACCTCTGTAAATACAAATTTGTCTCATTCTTATATTCCCAACTTTCTCACATTCCTCACCTTTTTCCCTAGTCTAATGTGGAATTGGATAGAATAGCATAGGTCGATGAAATGTGAGTGGTACTTGTTGATGACAATGTTAGTCACAACAACAGTGCAGATAAAATCCTCATAGGCAAACCGCAAAGAACCTATCTTTACTTGAAAGACTGAACCAGGGCAATATAAAGGTCTGAGGAAAGGGGAAGGTTGACTTAGCTTAATCCCAAGGCTTTGGTAGTTAGGTTTTCACCATACTAGGTTCACTTTAGGGTATGATGTGATATTGCTGTTAATCTCAAGTGGTATGTGGTTATCTCTGATTTCTTTAAGAATCATAAGTATCAGATGGAAGATTTTCAATTTGATCATTAAACAATTTCATGAAATCAATAGATTTGTAATAATATTTCATGAACATCAAACAACTTTGTTATCACTTGAGTAGATTTAGCTTTAAGCATTCAGTAATTTTGTAGAAATGAAATATTTTCAATAATATTTCCATTCGTTCATCTCTTTTTTGGAACATTTTCTATAATCTGAATATCTAATCTAAAATAAAGCATCAAAATACTTGAAAATTAAAATTTCTCTTGGGTATTCTCCACACATACCCCAAGAGCTAATCAAATTAAAAAAAATCACTTTATACTTCACCAGATTGATTCATAGCTAGGCATAAAATGGTGTGATCTTTTAAAGAAGGGGATTTAGTTTATACACTAAGTAGGTTTTGTATGCACCCTTAAACGATGCAACATACAGTCTTTTTGGTTGAATGAAAAAACCAGCTACAAACGATACATGAGATAGGTACCTATCAAATTGGATTCGATATTGATTAAGCTCTATGTGGAATTGGATAGAATAGCATAGGTCGATGAAATGTGAGTGGTACTTGTTGATGACAATGTTAGTCACAACAACAGTGCAGATAAAATCCTCATAGGCAAACCGCAAAGAACCTATCTTTACTTGAAAGACTGAACCAGGGCAATATAAAGGTCTGAGGAAAGGGGAAGGTTGACTTAGCTTAATCCCAAGGCTTTGGTAGTTAGGTTTTCACCATACTAGGTTCACTTTAGGGTATGATGTGATATTGCTGTTAATCTCAAGTGGTATGTGGTTATCTCTGATTTCTTTAAGAATCATAAGTATCAGATGGAAGATTTTCAATTTGATCATTAAACAATTTCATGAAATCAATAGATTTGTAATAATATTTCATGAACATCAAACAACTTTGTTATCACTTGAGTAGATTTAGCTTTAAGCATTCAGTAATTTTGTAGAAATGAAATATTTTCAATAATATTTCCATTCGTTCATCTCTTTTTTGGAACATTTTCTATAATCTGAATATCTAATCTAAAATAAAGCATCAAAATACTTGAAAATTAAAATTTCTCTTGGGTATTCTCCACACATACCCCAAGAGCTAATCAAATTAAAAAAAATCACTTTATACTTCACCAGATTGATTCATAGCTAGGCATAAAATGGTGTGATCTTTTAAAGAAGGGGATTTAGTTTATACACTAAGTAGGTTTTGTATGCACCCTTAAACGATGCAACATACAGTCTTTTTGGTTGAATGAAAAAACCAGCTACAAACGATACATGAGATAGGTACCTATCAAATTGGATTCGATATTGATTAAGCTCTATGTGCATACAAGTTTTTCATTCAGAATGATTTAGAAAATAAGAAAAAAGAACAAAACTTAGAGAATTTTTGGCTTTTCTGACATCCATAAATTTTGAACTTAACTTAAAAAGTATCCCCTGGCCTTTTATAGAAACAATACGCGGGTAGGATAAGACAAATACATGAGAGGGAATCCAAGAGATGAATCATGTTAAGGCACATGGAAAATGATAACCGGCAAGAGAATTGAAAATGAAGTCAACAGACGTCAACCTTCATTCACATGTTGATATCTTTCGGATCTTTCATCTTTTTATTATCACCACGACAATAAATTGAATCTGGATGGTATGTAGGAACTTTCCTAGATATTCAAAATGATTAAGAGGATGTTTTTTTCCTACATCTTGGTTCTACATCGGGCTTTCTAATTTTGGGAATAGGCTTCCCCAAAGGTTGGCGCTCTCCTTTGCCTCATGTGTAATACCAAGATTCTCGGTATTCTGACGACTCAAGCTCCTTCACATAACTTCTCGGAATGTGTATCCCAATCTGGACATAATTTTATTTGCGATCCAAATTTTCCTGACCATCCATACCCAAAACTTGCATCACAGTCTACTTCTCCTACAATCACCAATTCCAACTGTTAAATCCCTTTTAAAACATTTATAAAAATCTCATGTAAATAAAACCATCATTTTTTCATCATCATTTTAAATCCATCATAAATAACATGCTTTCAAAAATCAGTATTCTTCTGTAATTATTCTTTTAATCAAGTTACCAAACCATCAAACCCTTTTAGGTAACATTAAAATTTAAAAATTTACTTTGCATTGTTACCTGGTACCCAGTACTTCAACTTTTACCCATAATTTTCCTGGACCTCGAATTTTATCGGAACTTCCATATTTTAAAAAACCTCTACTCTCAGACCATAGCACTTTGCTCAACACCTTGTATTACCTTTTTACTTATGGATTTCTTGATTCTCGGTACCCGATACCCAAAACACTTGAACTATGAATTACTTTTTATAAGATTTCTCTTTTGCTTTCTACTTTTGGTGATCTTTCCAACTATCCAACACCTACCATAAATGTTAGTTTTCACCTAGGGTCCCCAAGCCTTACAGTCTTGGGGCATGTTGTGAGACCACACAACAACTTGCAACCAATAAAAAATAAATAAACCAAAACTTGGGATTAAATCATCAATCATAAATTATAATTTATGCATATTTTAAAACAATGGATTTTTACCTTTACCTAGATTCTGACATAAAAATAGTAAAATTTCTCCAAAAAATATCAATGTGTGCTTTGATTAATTCCAGCTTCTAGAACTCAATAAAAAAAATTAGTTCATTGACATTGAACTACGTAATTTGGTGATCCTCCAAAGCGAATTGTGGATAGAGCCTTGTTGCCAATCAAGCATCCATAGCCCCAACAAGGTTATCTTTGTAATTCCCCCAAACATAGCTCTACAGCCAGCCATGCGTCTATATCCCCGATAGAGACATTTGGATAGCCTAAAGAGTTGATCTTCTCTTCTTCTTTTTTGATATTTCATTGATAGCTCATTTTTTATTTTGATATTTAATCGATAGCTCATTTCAACCTGCAAGCAATGAATCTCACTATTAGGTTGGGAATTACAGTGGTAGTGAAGGTTACCTTTTTATTTTTCATTCAATGCAAATCCCTTCATCATTTCACTATTTCCTAGAAACTCATTTAGTTATTCCCTATTGATGTGTATTCCCAGCTAAACTTTACCACTCTTATGCCAAATCCTAGCTAACTACAACTCACTATATGTTAGAAGATATCCATAAATTAAAATTTAGTAGCAAACAATTTAATCACCAAATTTAAATCTAAATTTAGAGCCATTAGTTACCACCCTTCCATTTTGATTTTATGGCAACTACTAAATACTTGGCTAGCTATTCTGATTTGATGGTGCTACATCACATTAATGGATCAGAAATGTCATGATGATACTTAAATATGATCACAATATTTTGCATTAAATTCACACGCCTCAATGTGCACGTATCATTTCCTTCAAATTACTCAGGTGTTGACATGTGCAACCTTATCAGATTCATTTTTCTTTTTGCTTTGCACACATGGGCACCTTCATGATTAATATAGCTTAATAAAAACATAATGAAATGACCACCATTAATTTTGAAATCTTTAATTTTCTTGATTTGCAATCTTCGTACTAGTCAACTTTGAAGTAAATTGTCACCAATTGTGTAAGAATTAATTTGATTTTAACATTTTTCTCTGGAGAAACTCATTCGGTTGCCACCTCAGCTTGTGATTTACAAGACTTTGATCTAGGCAACTATGTACTGTAACTTCCTCATGGTTCTTTATAAATTTTTCACTTCTCTTGAATTCTTCACACCTTAGCTTTTCTTTTCAATTATCATTTTGCATTTTTTCTCTACTAGTGCTTGCTTGCTTCCAGGTCATGAATACTCCAATTTTCTCAACCTACACTTACTGCTAGAATGGCTTCATGGTTCGTATAATGGCTCAAAGCCTTGACAAGGTTTTCTTCATTCAGAATACCAACTTCATTGTACAAAACTTATGCTTAGTCCTTGAGGAACAGTTCATAGAATGCAGAGCATACTACTGGCTGAATTCAGATTTGTCTTCTTGATTTGTAGCATCGCTCCTGGACCTTGGGCTTTATGTCAAAGATGTTTACTCAGCTTTGAATATGATAGTGCAACCTGAATACTTGGGGAATCTGGATAATTTTTTGTCTATTGCACACTCAACCATTGGAATCCCCTCTATGGATGATATTCCTTGGTTCTTGGAATATGGAGAAGTAGTTCCACTCTGGGCATTCCTGATTGACCTCCATACCCCTGACTTTGAAGTTCACCGGGAAATTTCCTGCTTAGGATATTTTTCCCTGATAGACGAGGCATCCCAGATTGACTAAATGGCCACCTTCTTGTAGCTCAACACCCCTCTTTTTTGCTTTTTTTGCACATTTACAACAAAAATTTTGGTACTTCCATGTATATACACAATTCACACACACACACACATATATATATAGCTTTATCATACCTTTTAAAGCGTGTATTTATTGTGTATGGTTTTATTACTTTTTATATTTCACAGCACAATGTTATAAAATGCTTGAATTTACTCTCATTTGTATGATAAGTTAATCAAAATTTTCCAATGCAGAGGGAAAACCATAAAAAGAAAGTAAAGAAAGAAATGAAAAACAACAAAACAAACCCTACGAAAGCAAACTAACCCTAAATAACCAAAAATTATTCTAACAAATGACTAAACCTAACTAAGCAATTTATTTTAAGCTCAATTACTATCTTCATTGTTGTTTTTGTATGAATTACACCAGGTTTATCCTTAAATTCACTGGAATAAATTTCAAACATCCTACTATAACAATGAATTATCTTAAATTTTGTGTTTAACAAATGTAAATTCAAAGGTTTACTTACCAATAAATTGGCTCACATGTATGAAAAAAACCTCATTAAAGGTTGATTGCACACACCTTCGTTGAGTCCTCAATACTCTACCTTCTTCCAATCCCAGTTCATGGTTTTCTTCTTTACTCTATTCATCTGCATGAAGGACTGTGTCCATTTCTTGATTTTCCTCTCCTTAAAAATTTTCCACGTCCTTGGCCCTGTCTTCACTTTGGACTTTGTTAGACCAAGCAATACCATAATTTATATTATTATCAAAGAAAGAGAAAGTGAAAACTTGATACTTTGTATCTTGCATAAAATCAAGAAAATTTCCCTTTTTAGCTTGTGAATTTTCAATTTGGAACGAAAAACATGCTTCTCCCACTTGATTTTTATGATCTTTTCCTTCACCAATATTTTCCACGTGTGAAAAGAATGATGACTCATCACTGTTGTTTCCTCTTTTTGGTGCAATATTTCTAAGTATCAACATTCTCACCTGTCTTCCTACAAAACCTTAGGATTTTCTTTATAACAATTGCAGTTAACAAACTGTTTTGATATATCAATTAATTTCTTACCATTTTCAGCTTTACTAGGGTTATACATTATTTCATAATTCAAAATATTTCCCATTAATGGTTCCTTTCTTCTAGCAGTTAAAACCTCTTCCATTAATGGAATCACTTTATGCATGGACAAAGTTACCCTACTTAAACAAAATTCACAATTTAGCTCACTGTGATCAGTTCTATCATGAATTATACACTCGATGACTCTACCAAAGGTGAAAAAACTCAAAGGAATTAATCTCCAATTAAGGATTCCCCAGAGTTTTTCAACTTCCATTTTCAAACTATCGACTTGCATATAATTTCATCTTACATGCTACTTTCAAACCTGGAACCAATACAAATTCCTAAAACAAACCCAGATAGAAATATATGAGTGCCCTCCTTCTAGCGCTAGTTCCTATTGATGACGATGTTAGTCACAAAAATAGTGCAGATAAAATCTCGTTGTAAAACCGTGAAGAACCTATCTTTACTTGAAATAATGAACCAAGGCAACCTAAAGTTTTGGGGAAAGGGGAAGGTTGACTTAACTTTATCCCAAGGCTCCAGTAGTCAAGTATTGACCACACTAGGTTAACTTCAGGGTGTGATGTGATACTGATGTTAATCTCAAGGGTTCTATGGTTATCTTTGGTTTCTTTAAGAATCATAAGTATGAAATGGAAAAAATTTAGTTCGATCAGAAAACAATTTCATGAAATCAACAGATTTGCAATAATATTTCATGAACATCAAACAACTTGGCTATCACTTAAGTAGATTTAGCTTTAAGCATTCAAAAATTTCATAGAAATGAAATATTTTTAATAATATTTCCATTCATTCATCTCTTTTTAGGAACATTTTCTAAAATTTAAATATCTAATCTAAAGTAAAGCATCAAAATACTTGAAAATAAAAATTGCTCCCAAGTATTCTCTATGCATGTGCCCAAAGAATTAATTAAATCAAAGCAAATTTCTTTATACTTCACCAAATTGCTTCACAGCTAGGTATTAAATGGTGTGATATTTTAAAGAAGGGGGTTTAGTTTGGACATCGAGTAGGTTATGTATGCACCCTTAAACGGTGCAACATACAGTTTTGTCCGGCTGAGCGAAAAAACTAGCTATAAAAGATACATGAGATAGTAGCTATCAAATTGGATTCGATATTGATTAAGCTCTATGTGTATACAAGTTTTTAATCTGAAATGATTCAAAAAATAGGAAAAAATAACAAAACTTAGAGAATTTTTGGCTCTTCCAACATCCACAAATTTTGAACTTAACTTAAAAATAAGTATCCACTAGCCTTTAATAGAAACAAGATGTATGTAGGATAAGATAAATACATGAGAGGGAATCCAAGGGATGAATCATGTCAAGGCACGTGGAATATGATAACCGGCAAGAGAATTGCAAATGAAGTCAACAGAGGTCAACCTTCGTTCACACATTGATACCTTTTGGGTCTTTTATCTTTTTACTATATCTAGGATAATAACTTGAATCCGTATAGTATGTAGGAACTTTCCCATATATTCAGAACAATTAAGAGGATGTTTTGTTCCTACATCCTGGTTCTGCCTCAGGCTTTCTACTCTCAGGAATGGGCTTCCCCAGAGGTTGGCGCTCTCTTTCACCTCATGTGTAATACCAAGATTCCTGGTATTACAATGACTCAAGCTCCTCCTTCACATAACTTCCCAAAATGTGTAGCTCGATCTGGAAATAATTCTATCCATGATCCAAATTTTCGTAACCGCCCATACCCGAACTTTGCATCACAATCTACTTCTCCTGCAATCACCAATTCCAACTATTAAATCCCTTTTAAAATGTTTATAAAAATCTCATGTAAATAAATCCATTATTAATTCATCATCATTTTAAATCTATCATAAATTTGGATCATGGACTGAACCTCTACTCTCGGACCAGAACACTTTGCTCAACACCTTGTATTACCATTTCAATTCTGGCTTTCCCAATTCCTATTACCCGGTACTCATAACACTTGAACTACGAAGTACTCTCTTTTTTAAAGATTTCTCTTTTTCTTTCCACTTCTTGTGATCTTTCCAACTATCCAGCACCTTCCATAAATGTTAGTTTTCACTTGGGGTCCCCAAGCTTTACAATATTGGGGCGTGTTGTGAGACCACACAACAATACCCAATAAATTCCTATATCAACACCAATTCTCATGTATTTGTGTACCATTTCAAGCATGGTGGTGAAATTGTACATGGATTGAGGTTCCTTTCTCTAGAATTTTGGGGTCTAGTTGTTCCATTTTCTCTGCATATAACTATAACATTATTGTCCCAAACCCAAAGCTAATGTTTGCATTATTTTGTAATCTGTTGTTCTTAGTTTCATAATTTTTCTTCCTACACCTTTATGATCCAATAGTTTCAACCATTCATCTATAACTACATCAAGTTCTTTAGATTATTTCCTTATTGGGAGAGCAACAGATTTCTCCCTCTCCTCATATTCTTCCATTATTTCTCCCCTGAATTGTTCATTCCTATAATAAGATGCTAGTGCCCTTACCTAGAGATCCCCTACAAACATTAGAGGATTCCACTCTATTTCATCTGACACCACATAGTTGTGTAAATAGTATTCACACGATTGATCCTTCTCCTCAAGTGTAGAATCAACAAAAACATTAAGAAACTCAAATTTTTTTCTCATCTCAATTGATTAGTTACTAATTAGCCTACTAAACTCAAAACTCAAAAACAATTCTTGTAGAAATAGTGCATATGTCCTTGTTGGAGGTTTGCATCTCATGATTTGAGCACTTTATCTGTCACTTCTTTCAATCTGACTACTGATTTTCTTAGCTCAATCTCTTTACCTTCCATCACCTTAGCATGCTCTTCAATCAAAGTTTATTTTTCTTTCTTCCACCTTTCTTTTTCTTGTGCAAACTCATCAGTCACCCTCCATAGCTAACAACCAAGTGAAAAGGTTGTATGGTGAATTGGAGTTCTTATAGGACAATTTCTCTGATTTGGTACTACTAGTTCTCCGTCCCCTATTTTAGCAATGGCCAATTATTCCAATAAATCAAGTCTAGTACCATGGCCATATGTTTATAGTTTTTCTTTCGTTTCTTGTATTTTGGTCTCCCTTTCCTTGTCTTTCTTTTCATAGCTCTTCTCTAACTCTTCCAAATGTTTTATTTTATCCAAGGCTTCTTGAAGCTCTTTCTTAACATCTCTATCTTCTATAAACATCTCTTTTATTTCCATAAACTACTCATACCACCCCCTTCATAGCCTTCATAGGTGGGACTATCTAAGGTTTTCTTTTGTGTTTTCTTAGCAAAAAACACATCTTTTGATTCTGAATCAGAAGAGGTAGACACATCTCTTCCTCCTCATAGGTGTACTTACATTTCAGGATATTTCCTTTCCCTTTAGAATCTTTCTCTACTAACATTACATATGTCTCTTGTTGTTCTTTACCCTTTTCCTCTTCTTTATGTTCTCCACACTTCCCCTCATGACACCTTGTTTCTTTAATCTACCTGAACACCTAGGTTTATTTGTTTCCTTTTTAACATCCTTCTTATTTTGAACATCCTTCTTTTTCTTTTCTATTTTAGGTCTGGATGATGTGGATGTATTGTCTCTTCTACTCTTGGGTTTTGATGGTTTTGAAGAAGATGGAATTTCCTCCATTGCTGGTGACCTAGAGTCTAGCACATTGTGCTCCTCATGCTCACCTTTACTACGGCTAGGTGAAGCCATAGGTGATACATGAGGACTTTCGCTTATAGGTTCAGCTTGTGGCTCTAAAGTCTCAAGTACGACAGGTGCCTCTAATAAGCTATTAATATATTCACATTTCTTAAAATCTTCTAATTCCACTTGTGGATACTGAATTCTTAAAATTATTATTACTAATAGGGAAATCAAACAATGGTGTGATAAGGCAGTGTCACTTTATTTCCTTTGATACTCTGATGCCATTCTTTTCAACATATTATAAAGGAAATTTGGTACATTTACCAATCTATTCTATTAAAGGTGACTAAGCAATTTAAAATGTATAGTATACAAAATATTTTGTCTACCATCATAGGCGAGATATCTAATGACATAGGAATCACAACTAGCCCAAAACCATGGAAGAGAGAGCCTCTTTGTACCTTGTGACGATGAGTCCAAATTCTCTCCTCGCTCACAGAATTCCTCTCTATCAGCCAATGCATCAGCATGGGCTGGAAAATTTTCTCCAATTCTAGGTAACCCAAAAAATTGTCCTATGGAAACTTTACATGCATCCACTGATAATCCTTTCACCATTGCTTCTTTTTTCTCTAATGTAGTTGCAAGCCTTCTTTCCATATCATTGTCAAATTATGTTAGTTTCAAGAAATAATCAAGCCAACCCACTCTTGTGAAGGTAGGTAAGGCCATTGCATCTTCCAGTATTTTCTTATGAGCTGACAGCTCTCTCCTGATGACATCACCTCTTATTATGAATCTCTTTACTCTACTCAATGTGCTAACCTTGAAAATTCAGCTCAATTACACTTCACCACCTTTAAAACCCTTATATTATGTTGTTTCCTCATACATTTTCAATACCATACTATAACTGCAACTCCCCTTCTTAGTATCACTTTAATTGAGCTCAAAAATAGGTTTTGGGTTCAACTTAGCTCAAGTTCACAGGATTAGGGAATTGGTAATTGAAAGTATCAAAAAATGTAGGTGCAATTTTCGGATGGTTTTGCATGTCATATCTATATGTTGTATTTGGTTTTAGGCGGATTTGTCTGTTACATTTGGTTTTAAGTGGCAAAAATCAAAAAAAATGACTGAGTTGTAGCCTCCCCCCAACTTGAGGTTTGAAGTAACCTCACTTCAACTCGTGATTAGGAATGGTATGATGAGAAAGTATGGAAGTTAATGGTATAAATATTTTGCATGCTAAATTTAATATGAAAGACATAATGAAAGCATTAAGAAATCTATGGTAATTATGATATTGTACCTTGTGTACCTATCAGAAGAGATTAATTAATTTTCGTGCATGTAAACTGAATAGCATGTATCCAAAATATTATTTGATGTGACTGAAAATACCTGTAAGTGAATAAATTGTGAGGTGGCAGATGGAAGGTAATGAAATGGATTAGACAGATAATAGCCAATGATGTGACAGTTCAAATGTTTAAAATTTGAATTGGCAGTAGGAAATAAAAGGAGCATGTTGTGGGTACTTATTATGAAATATGGATACTGTATGTGAGAATTGTGAGGTGAAAATGAGTGAACTACAATTAATGTGGCACCAAATGATTTGAATCTATTTTTTTCTAGACGACGCTACGGGTACCTTCAACAATAGGACCCTTTCTAAATGTTTATAGCTATTATGCTACATGTCCCTACTATAATAGGACCCTTTCTGAATGTGTAACAGTTAAATATAAAACAGGTCCCTCTGGAGAAATTATAAACATCATTATAGCTATGTTGTGTGTGTGACGTAAAATAGTAAATTAATCTTGAGTGATCTCAAGGATTGAGTTGTGTAGCTCAATCATAAAGTCACTTGGAGTACTTGGTATATCATGTGTTGTTGAGATATCACTGTTTGTTTATGAACCCATATTTGGATCATTGAGAGTGCCATATTGTTGAAATAGAGAGAAAATAAAATCTTCCCTCTACTGATTTCTTATAAAGCTTCAACTTGTGGTTGTTGACCAGAAGTGAAAACCTTACTCTATCTATGGTGTGCAACTTCATTGCTTTGTTAGGAAAGACCTGGCTTATTTCATAATGTCCTAACCACCTGGATTGGAGTTTCCCTTTGAAATCCTCGTACCTTGAATCATATAATAAGTCTCAATAACCTACATTAAACTCCTTTGTTTTGATGTATTGGTCTTGCCACTTCATCCTTTGCTTGTGTACTATCTTAGTGTGATGGATTTCCTCCATCCCAATTTCATCCAAACCATTTAAATGGTGTAATATCTCCTTTTGAGCTGATGTTAGATCCATTTCCAGATCTACTATTGTCCTTAATGTCTTATATTCAAACTCAATTGGAAGGACTGTTGTTTTGCCATATACTAGCTCATAGTGTGTAAATCCAATTGTTGTTTTTCAGGTTGTTTTATATGCCCACACTGATTATAGTAACCTTACAACCCAATATTTCCTATGTAATTGTATTGTCTTGGTGAGAATACTTTCAATTTCTCTATTAATAACCTCCACCTAACCATTTTCTTGAGGGTGATAAGGTTTTGACTTTTTGTGCCTAATTTTGTATTCTTCAACCAGTTTGGTGATGAGGTCTAAAGTAAATTATGGACCCTAATCAGTGACTATTTCTCTAGGTATTCCATACCTTCTAAAAATGCCCTCATACAAGAATTTAGCCACATTTCCATCTCATACAAACTATAAGGCCTTTACTTCCACCCACTTAGTCAGATAGTCAATGAAAACTAGAATGTATTCCTTGTTGTTGGAAGTAGGTGAGATTGGTCCAATGAGATCTAGACCCCATTTTTCAAATGAAACTAGTGTTAATTGAGGTTGCAATGGAATTTCATCACTCCTTGTTGGCTTACCCATTCTTTGGCACCTATCACAATTCCTTGTATACTTGGCATAATCCTTGTATAGAGTTGGTCAATAGTAATTGAGGATCTTGAATTTTGTTCTTTTTGTTACAAAATGACCCCCACATGGTTGATCATAGCAAGCCTTCATTATATCAAATATTTCATCTTCCCTTATGCACCTTCTCATGATGTTGCCATAGCCAGTGTAAAACAGATAACCAGATATCCAAGAGTATGGAAAACATTTATGTACCAGTTGTCTCTTTTCCCTTGGAGAAAAGTGTGGTGGAATCTGGCCTGTCACCAACTAATTTGCAATGTTGGCATACCAGGGTACATGTACATTAAGAGAAAATAGTTGTTCATCTGGAAATGATTCATTCACTACCCCTTTAGTTGATTGTGTTGGCAATCTTGACAAAACTCTACCACTAGATTAGTCTTACCAGGTTTTTCCACTATTGTAATATCAAACTCTTATAGAAGGAGAATCCATCTTACTAATCTACCCCAACTATAGGCTTTTCCATCAAATATCTTATAGTTTTATGGTATGTATGGACAAAAAATTAACAACCAATGATAATGCCTAAATTTAATGATGGAATACACTAATGCTAGCATCTCCTTTTCTATAATAGTATAATTTAGCTTTACCCCCTAAAGATTCTTGCTAATGTAGTAGATTGCATACTCTTTATTTCCTTCTTTTTGACCCAAAAATGCTCCAATAGAAAAATCTAAAGCATCAGTATGTATATGAAAGGGAAAGGTCCAATTCGGCCCCCTCAAAATAGGTGCTTGAGTCAACACTTTCTTCAGCTCTTCAAAGGAGTGTTGGCACTCTAATGTCCAACAAAATTCAATGTATTAACTTATTAAAACAAACAATGGTGTAAAAATCTTACTAAAGTAATAAACCTCTTGTAGTAGCCTACATGGCCAAGGAAACTTTTGATATCTCTTTGTTTCTATGGAATGGGTAATGTAGAAATAATTTATATCTTATGTGGATCAACCTGAATCCCTCCATTGGAAATTAAGTACCCTAAAAAAATTCCCTAAGTAATCATCATAAAGCACTTTTCATTGTTGAGTGAAAAGTTGTGTTCTTTACATCTTCTTAATACCTTTTTCAGATTGTTGAGAGCTTCCTCATAAGTTTCCCCATATGTGGTGAAATCATCCATATATATCTCCATACACTCATGAGAATAATCAGAAAAAGATGTTGAGCATTGCCCTCTGAAAATTAGCTATATTTTTTCATAAAGCAAAGGGTAGAATAGAGTAAGCATAAGTACCCCAAGGATAGGTAAATATTGTCTTGTCCTAATCTTTTGGAGCAATTTTTATCTGATTTTAACCACTGAAACCATCTAGGAATGAAAATTAATTCTTCCTAGCTAAAGATTCAAGGACTTGATCTATAAAGGGCAATGGAAAGTGGTCCTTCCTAGTGGATGTGTTTGGTTCCCTATAATCTACACAAACTCTCCATTTTCCACCTTTCTTGGGAACAATGACTAAAGATGAGACCCATTCACCATTGGATATAGGATAAATAAATCTTGCATTAACGAGTTTTTGAATTTTAGCTTTGACTATCTCTTTCAAGGCAAGTTTTATTCATCTTTAAGGTTGTCTAACAAGTCTATAACCATGATTGATATAGATCCTATGCATACATAAGTGAGGATCTATTCCTTTCATATCATGGTAGTCTCATGCATATGTTGTTGTGTATTCTTGTAGAACTACTTGTAGGGAATTTTGTTGCTCTTAAGTCAATGCATTGTTTATGTTTAGCATTTTTCCTGGCATGACTTCTAATTCTTTGGATGATTCTTGCACAAAAAGAGGTCAAGGCTTGGAATGATTGGTACACACTGTTATGGAAGCAAGGAATGAAATATCTAATATACTTCTTCTAAGGAATTGGTGGATATAATACTTTGAAGGGGTATTGTAGGCATGTGTGATAGTCTTGTTGGCGGGCTCCTACCACAGTCATTCTATATTATGTGATCAATTATCTCATCTTCATCCTGATCATCCAATAAAGGGTTGTGTTCTATTGTCATCAAAGTTTGTAGGGAATAATTATCTTCCTCATCCAAAGTGGGATAAATAGTTTTCTCAAGATCATCATAAGGTTGGGTTGGAGGATAGAGGACCAATTTCTTGGTCACTTTCCCATTAGATATTATCATATTACTAGACCTACAACCTATGAATGCATCTATTGTAGCTAACCATGGTCTACCTAAGATGAGTGGATATCTTGCAAGATTAACTTTCGGCTGTAAAAATATGAAATAAGTAGGGTATTCCAATAATCTAATGCAATAACTAAATCTTCAGTGATTCCTTCAAGCTTGACTATTGACCTATCATCCAATTGTACAATAGTTAGTGTAGGCCTAAGGTTGGCTAACTAAAGTAATTGCATTGTTTCTTTATTCATAACATTGATTGTTGCCCCTAAGTCTATTAAGGTGTTCTTGATAAGGGTCCCATTAATCTTAATTCCCACTACTGGACTACTAGGGTCTATGTATTTAGGGACAGTTATGTTCCCTAACATGATATTTGCAAGGTTTCCTCAGACATGTATTGTTTCAGGATCCTTCCTTTTCCTCCCTAGTTTCTTAAGACATAGGTCCCTGACTTCCTTGGTATAGACTGGAATGTCCTTAATAGCTTGGATGAGAGAGATCTTGATATTGGCATCCCTAAGTTGACTTAGTAGGCTTGTCTTAGCTTATGTGTAATTATTTTGAATGGCTAAGTGTTCAAGGAAAGGATCCTTGGGACTTGAGGTTGTTTGGTGTACTTGATTTGACTTAGGTTCCAAAGGTGTTTTGTCTGAAGCTTCAACTACAAGTTCTGCATCCTCCATCTTAGTGATTTGAGGAGGTGAAGGTCCAACAAGTTGTGTCCCTGACCTAAGGTGGACATCACTCACTTCTACCCCATAAGTGGGTTATTGCATAGCTTCATTAGTATAAGCATGTTGGATAGGCTTGTTGTTAGGGTTAGGTGTAGGTTGAGCATGTATTTGTGCTGGTTTGGGTGGCTAATATGTAGTATTTGATGGAGGAATAATGTCTTTCTATTATGGTTAAGGAGGAAGCATAGGTTGTTGATAGTTAATGTTTTGTTGTTGTCATTGCTGACCTTTTTTCCATTGAGGTTGCCACTAGTTCTGATGTGTTGGCCATTGCGGATTTTAATTGGAACCCTAGAATTTTTGTTGTGACCAACGATTTGGTTGTTGTTGACTCCAATTTTTTTGAGGTTGTGGCCAATGTTGAGGGTTTTTCCATTGATTTTGATTAGTTGGATAGGGCTGAGAATTCTAGGCAAAAAAAAATCAATTTCCAATAGGAAAGGATGAATTAAAGTTAAGAAGGTCTTGTGTAATACCTTTTCTTTATTTCCATGGCCTTCTTTGAGCTATATAAAATATTTTCCCATCTTCTCCTTCAAGTGGCTGAAAATCAAGTTTCTCAGTTTTGTCTTGTTGAATACTAGCCACCCTCTTGCATTTACAATTTTCTTTCCTTTTCCTATAATTTGTGTAGTATTCAGTGAGCATTGCTTGAGCTTCCTCTTACTTATTCTTGATGTGGAGAGTGTCCAACTTATTTTCCATGTGATTGATAATGTCCTCCTTCATATTGGACAGAAAATTTCATAACTCTATCTTTGAAACCCATGTGGATGATTTTCCAATAGTGAATGTCTTGTCTCCTCTTGGTCTCTTAGTGAACATCCTAGAGTAATTCCTATAAAAAATTTGAATGTATTAAAATGGTATTTGATAGATATACCCTTGTCCAATAAGGTTGAGGGAATCCATACAATCCTCATTGACTCCCCTTAAAACTACTAACTTGAGGGATTCTTTAGACAACTTGTTCTATGGGTTTTTCTTCAAGGAAAACTGAAATCTCTCCAACTAATATTCTAATGGATCATCCTCCTTTTGTGAAATTTTGACAATTTCATCTCTCCTCCTATCAAGTCCTCTACAATAGTCTTGTTACTTCTCCAAGAACACTATTTTCATGGTATCCCAATCAGCAACAACATCCTTGTTGAATCCTATATACCATCTTAGGGCTTCATCTTTTAGAGTGGAAGGGAAGAGTTTGAGCCTATGAGCATCATAAGTGTAGTCATCACTTCTGCATAGGACATAAAATTCAAACATAAATGTATATGGATCTTCAATCACCAACCCATAAAAGACTAGTAATGTTGAAGGAGGAATATTCTTTAGCATAGTATCCCTTTCATGGTTGGTGATTGGGAACTCAAAGGTGGCGCATTTAAGATCATCCACTGCATCACCCATGGTTCAGTATGTCCCCTTTGTCTGTGTGCTATATTTTGGTGATAGTTAGATTTCTTCTTTATTATTACCCTTACTCTCAGTACTTGATTCACCAATTTATGCTATGGCTTATTGGCATGTAGAGGGGAGGAATCTACCCAAATAATCTCTCTACCTCCATATACATGAAATATAGCTTTATATAGTAGCGGTCCTACACAATGTTAGTGTAAATTTTTTGTATGTTGGTAAGATAAAGATTAATAGTCCTATGCTAAAAATAAAATGTAAACTATGAAAGCATGGAAAATAAGTCTATGAAGATAGCACCATCCCCAATAATGGAACTAAAAATGTAGAGTCTAAAATACTGTCTTGTAAACATGGTAAAAGCTACTCAATTCAGAGGTATAACTAGCTCAACAATCCACTCAATATTGTAAAGACTACATTAAATTATCAACCAAGATTTGTAAACTTGTGATGATGTTGCACTATATGTGCCTTCAAATACTTGAGGCTACCTATGTTATCCTAATTAAGATATTATACTTGCTATAAATTTATAGAATTGCATAACAATGAAAGAAAGAAACTAGAGCCAGTGGCTACAGGTGCCTACAACTTAACATGTAACTAAACTGCTATTAATAAAGAATTACTGAACTGACTCAAAACTACTCAAACTAGCAATTAAACTTATTCTAATCTCTAGAGTACTATAGGTTAACCAAATACATGCATTCTCATGAACATTCATTACTGATAATCAAAGTATGAGAATTTATTTTTCTTTACATGCAATTTATGCCATGCTTTACTTAGAATCTTGAGGGTGAAGTGGAGGTGATGATGTTGGATAATATTTTTTTATGGTTGTCTTCAATTGCATGGTTGATCATAATAGAATTTTCAAGGGAGGTCTATATTTTCATAATCAGATTGTCTTGTTTATCAAACCATGGCATATGGGATTCAATCCCTTAGAGGAGCTCTTGAATTGAGTTTGTATCTAGGTGTGTCTTCCTAGGTTCCCAATTGAATTTTGGAAGAATGATATTCTTCATATAGTTGCTTTGTTGCTCGAGAAACCAATAGGACCTTCTTAGCAAAATCAAGATAAGAAGGTAATGACTTTTGCTCGTATTTGTGTTGAAATAAATTTGAGAAATCCTATTTTAGATTCTCTAGGAATTTGTGTGGGTTCCTCCTCTTGGGTGGAATAGTTTAACTTTGAGACTCTTCCCTTCCGTTGTCGATTGTGCCACGAGTATGGTCATCTACAGAGGACATGTCCTAGGAACCACTCTTCAGAGCCTAATTTGAACCAGCCACCTCGTAACCCTCCCAAGGTGGACAAGGGAAAGGCTCCTATTTCGGGTGAAGTGGATGATAAAGAAGGTTATATTCCTATCAAGCCCCATAATAGGAATCATGGTCAAAAATAAACTTTCAAGGACCAGTAGGAGAAGGAAGTTTTTAATCATTTTGATGTTATAAACGATATTAGCCAGCAGGAGATGAACCTTGGTATGATGCTTCTAGAGCAGGTGGTTCTAGAGGAGGTATAGGAGGGTGCCAAGTTAGTTGATCTTCATATTTACAAGAGGAATGTATGTCACTCGCTCAAATCGATACAGATCAAAGCACTTCGATTTTGGTTGGCCCTACAATGTCTAGTGCTATGGAAATATTTGTGGTTGATAATGCATCCCCTTTGGAGAAGATGGCATCTGAGTCTAAGAAAGGAAATAAGGTTTCTCTTCCCCTTAGGCTCCTTTAGAAAAATACAAATAAATGGGTTGATGAAAAACCCTCAAGGTTGGGAGGAAGAAGGATTTAGAGAAGATTAACTTGGCAGGTGAAGTGTTGGTTGATTCAGGGTTTGTCAAAACTCTTGACTCCCACTTCTCCACCTCTCAAAGATGATTATTCTCTCTTGGAATGTAAGGGTCCTGAATAGTGACCCTAGACAACAAAAAAATCGTGACTTGGTCCAAAGGTATTCGCCTAATATGTTATTTCTTCAAGAAACTAAACTTTCTATGGAGAGTATGAGTAGTTTAGTGCCTAAACTCTACTGGAAGGGTCAAGGTCAATGTGTTGGTGTGCAGGGTAATGTTGGGGGTATGGCCTTCTTATGGAACCCAATGAAGATTCAACCTCTTTGGTGGATTTCTAGTAGGTCTTCTATTTTTTTGGTTTTTATGAGTCTAGAGTTTGGAGTGAATGTTCTTCTATCCAACAATTATGCCCCAATTGACATGTCTAGTAAGCAAATTCTTTGGTCTCATATTCAGTTTATTATAATTATTTCTCCTCTTTATCCTTGGATTGCTGCTAGTGATTTCAATGCTATTACTGAGTTGGAGGAAAATGGGTGGAACGATGAGGTTGGATCCACCTACCTATCTGCTTAGAGAGAATATTTATTCCTTAAATCTGGTTGACATAAACCCTGATAATGGTCAATTTACTTGGAACAATAAGAGGTGTGGTAAAGACTATATTTTTTATAGGCTTGATAGATTTATGGTTTCTTACTTCTAGATTGGAGGACATTGGTCCTCCAGCTCAAAGATTCTTTATTGGAGGGGCTTTGGCTTTGTCCAATTAAGTTTTATGCTTCTTTAGCTAGTGTTGCTTGTAATCCCTCTTTCAAATTCCAACTCATGTGACTACGGGACCCTTCTCTTCAAGAGCATATAGTTGAAAAGTGGCAGTGTGGTAGACCTACTTTTGGTATAGCTATGCACTCTTTTGTCAAGAAACTAAAATTTATGAAGTACTAGCTCAAAATGTGGAATAGGTATTGTTTCGTCAACATCTTACATGCTAAGGTTGATGCTTAGTCTAGTTTGGATACCATTATCCATGTAATTAGGGACTAGGTCCTATCTGAAAATATCTCTTGGAGGAGTCAAAGGCTTTGAAAACTCTAGAGTGTGAGTTGTGGGATGATATTTATTTGAAACAGAGTTGCATGGTTGTAGGAAGGGGATAGAAACACTACCTTTTTCTTCAACTTTGTGAAGGACAGGAGACATGGTAATTCTATCTCTCATCTTGTGAATTCTAGGGGAAAATATTTGACCACTCATGGGGATATCTCTAGTGAGGCTTCTCGGTTCTTTGTTTCTCTACTCAAGGAGGATTCCCCTAAAGTGATGGAGGATAAAAACCATATTCTTGTCTATATTCCCTCTTTGGTCTCTAGGGAGATGAATGAGAACCTTATGTGTCCTATATCTCTGGATAAATTGGAGGCTACCGTATTTTAGATGAAGAAAGGAAAGGCACCTAAACTTGATGGGTTTCCAATTGATCTCTTTTACATATTCTAGGAAAACATCAATTTGGACTTATTAGAGGTGGTGCAAAAATCTCAGGGGAATAATAGATGTTGAAGGTGTTGAATTCTACTTTTCTTTCCCTTATTCCCAAGTGTTATGGGGTAGATAGGATGAGTTTGTTCATTCCCATAGCTCTTTGTAATATGGTTTATAAGATTATATCCAATTTTATTGTAGTAAGGTTGAAGCGATGGATTAGCAGGTTGGTTTCTAAAGAACAAGGAGGTTTTGTGGCTGATAGGAAAATCTTGGATAGTGTTGTGATTTATGCTGAAACTATCCATTCTATGGCAACATAAGGAGAAAGCTATGTTTATAAAATTGGATATGGAAAAAGCCTATGACAAGGTCAAATGGTCCTTTCTGTAGAAAGTGCTCGGGGCTTTTGGCTTTGTCAAGGAGTGGATTATGTCTGTTATGATTTGTATCATATCCTCTTCCTTTTTTGTGTTAGTTAATGGGGAGCCTTCCCCCTTTTCAACGCTTCTTCCATCAAGGGGATCCTCTATCTCTGTACCTGTTAATTCTTTTGGTTGAAGGTCTTGGGAGAACCATTAAGGGCCATGTTAATTGAGGGTTGATCCATGGGTAGAAATTGGGTATTGGCCTTCCTCCTCAGTCACACCTACAATTTGTGGATGATATTGTTTTAATGGGGTTGGCTAAGATCAAAGAGGCTACTAACTTTTGCAAGGATTTATATGTTTACCTCACAACCTTTGGACATCAGATCAATGAATATAAATCCTCTATTTTCTTTTTTAACACTCTTGAGCCTATTCAACGATGGATAGCCTATATCCTCAAATTCTAGATTAGGCAGTTGCCTTTGATTTATCTTGGTATTCCTCTGTCTATGGGTCCCTTTCCTAGGGGCTCCTAGAAGAATATTCTTGATAAGTTTTTTTGTGAGAGTGAACCATTGGACTCGCAGGTGGTTATCCCTTGTGGGTTGGGTGTTGCTTTTGAAGTCGGTGGTGCAGGCTCTTCCCAATTATAGGTATATGTTGTAGGTTGCTCCTTCAAGTCTTATTAGGGAACTAGACTCTCTCGCAAGTTAATTTATTTAGTATATCAGCTTGACATCCTCAAAATGGAGTCTTATGAATTAGGATATTGTTTATAGACTGAAACAGGTTGGAGGTCTTAGGTTGTGGTAGGCTAACGTTTCTAGTTTGGCTCTTTCTACCAAGCTATACTAGATATGGTGCACTGAACAAAACAAAGTTTGGGCCAAGATTATTTCTAACAATTATCTAAAGGAGGTGGAAAAGGAGGAGGTTCCTTAGTTTCCTCTTTTGGATAAGGGCTTTGTGATTTTGAAAACTCTTAAGAAAAGAGCTAAGTTGATTAAGGATAGTTTTTTTGGATTGGAAATGAGGGGTCAGATGCTCTCTTTTGGTTTGACTCTAGGGATGGATTCTCTCCTATCATGACTATATTTCCTCATCTATAGGATATTTATAAAAAAAAATTGGAGGTCGTTTAGTCTCATGTTGAGGATTTTAAATCTAGTCATCCATGTGGTTTGGTGGAAGTTTCTAGATGGAAGGACCCTAGTGAATGGTTGGTTGGGAGTTTGGAAGAGGATCAAGATGAATTAAGAAACATTCTTGCAAGTAGAGATTATAGCTCTTTGAAGGAAAAGGATATTTTGGTGTGGAGCCCTGATCCTAAGGGGGTCTATATCGTGGCTAGTGGCTATCAAGAGCTGATTTGTTGGAAGTATGTGGGGTTGGAATTCTCTAGATGGAAAAATGTCTAGAATATTTTTTCATATCCCAAGTGTAATTTCTTTGTTTGGAATCTTACCTAGAATAGATGCTTGACATGGGACAATATTCGCAAGCATGGTTTCTAGGGTCCTTTGGTTTGTACCCTTTGTGGATGCTCTGAGGAGGATTTTGCACACTTGTTCTTTTGATGCCCCTTTTCTTTGATTATCTGGCACTTTTGGTGGGTATCTAGAGATAACTTATGTTCATGCTTCTCTGATTGATTTCTAGAACTATTTGGGGAGGCCCTCAACAAATACTTCTTTCCTCCAGATCGTCTTGATTATTGGTCTCACATTTATCCTTTGGCAGATTTGGCTTAAGAGGAATCGTAGTATTTTTTAGGGCAGCAAGCTAATGATTCAACAAGTTTGGAAAAGGGTTGTCAACATGTTACAAGATATAGTGGAAGCGAAGTGTGAAGTGTCTTTTCCTTTGGAAAGGGGAGATGAAGAGATTGTGAAAAATTTGGGATTGTGTGACCTTGCGCTTGATTCTTTTTGTGTTAGAAGAGGGTGGCAGGATAAAGAGAAGGGGGATAGTCCCCTCCTTTGGGGGATGTTTTAAAAAACAATATTGATGTCTCTTCAAGGGGTAATAATGGGCCTACTGGAATTGGTGGTATTGGAAGAGACTATTCTAGCAGGGATATTTTTTTCTTTTTTATTCATAAGAGGTAGCAATCCAACAATCCCATGGAAGTTTTGGTGATTCTGGTAGCTAAAGAGAGAGCCTATGCTCTTGGGTGGTGTAAGGCTATCTATGAGTCAAATTCTCAAATCATGGTCAATTTATTGCATACGTAGGATTTGGATGGTGTTAATTAGCAACTAGCTTTTTTTTTCAGGCATATTTTTTATTTGAGTTCCAAGTTGGAGTCAGTTTCTTTCGTTCATATTCCTCAAGAGTGGAATAGGGTTACTGATTGTTTAGCTAAATGGCCTTTGAAGCATAATGGTGGCTAGAAGGTGGAAGGATGGGAGAAGTTATCCCTAGACTATTCCCATGATCTTGAGGGCCTCATCTTGGTGGATATGGGAGGTTGATGTTTCTTGGTGGTTGGTCTGGTTATTTTTGTTTTGTAGTATTTCTTTGGGTTTTGTGGTTCTTTTTTTTCTCAATGTGTTGGTTTTATCCTTTGTTCTCTCTATAATAGTTTTTTTTTGTGGCAATAAATTTTTACCCTCTTTATTCAAAAAAATACTAAATTTTATATTACTAATTTTTTTAAGATTCAATTTGTAAGTGCTTTAAATTTTCAATCCAAGTGTATAAATTTCTGAAAAATAGGAAAAACATTTCCACTTTTTGAGATTTATGTGGATCAAACTTCTTACATCAATCTTGAGTTTGTCCCTTGGGGTGATGAAATCCCCAAGCAAGCCTCCTAAAATAAAATAGTAAGAAGTGATGTTTTTGATTCTCAATACCATGCAAGTGTGTGAGAGAAGAGCATACATAACCTCCTTCTGAATTAAAATGTGTTGGCTCTTTAATTAAACAATTTGAAATGCATATGGTTTATATTAATCCCTCAAAGCAATAGTTTGAAAAGACACATAAGAAAACAAAGAAAACATAAAAAAAGATTTATAAAATTGTCTTCTACACAGTCGTCCTACAAAACTAGCAAGTCAATAGTTTCATGTTTTTGTTCTTTGGCTTGCGATAAGGAATATTTTTAATCTTTTTAGAATTTGACGACAAGAGGAAGATGCATTAAATGATCAATTAAAAATATATAAAATAAAATATCAAACTAAAAAATTAAGTAGGCCATTAGATTCCTTATAGAATTGTGAATATTTTCTTAAAAAATCCCCCAAAATGGAGTTAGTACACCAAATTTAATGTAGTTTAAATATTGAAGAAGAAACAATCACTCCAAATAAATTTACCCGAATTCTAGTGTGTGATATGAGGAAATAGCCTGCTCCACTATATTTGACTTGGAACTAGCTTTTAGATGCCTACAAATAATCAAAAATCTGATTAATTAGTGATTTATAACGCCACTCCTTGACCAATAACCATGTCCTTAATGGGTAGAATTATCTTTATAAATATTATAATATTAAAATAAGTAATCATTTTTTTAAAAATAAATTTGTTCAACTATTTTTATGGTGAAGATTACTTCAATGTTATTTTTTGACATATAAGCATGACATAAATTGGAACAGTGTGAAGTTTATTTTGAACCAACAAACACTTGAGTAATATATAAAGGACCAGTGTTGTTGTCTCACTTTAGAATAAGTGTGGCATTCATTGATCTAACCCTAGAATGCATGTAGTTATATTTTATCGAACATCCATAATATCAATTTAAACTATTGATATAATGCTCATGTAGTATGAGGTGTTTGTTCAAGTAAGCCTTTAAGTGTAAGGATATAAAAAATACCTCATGTATTTACACAACAATTGTAGCTATAATTTTTACATTAAGTGTTACATGCTAAAGGTGTTCTTTAAAGGGGATTATACCTAATGATTTTATCGGAAGGATAAGAATGCAAAAATTATTAGCACCATTTGTTTAAAAATACTTAGTATATGCTTTTAGAAATAATAATGAGATTTATTTTTACCATAAATATTTTGGATCACTTTGGGATCCCTCATCATTAAAATTGAAAAGGATGAGTTGGATTAAATCTTCACTCCCTAAATAGGTGGTGAGATCAAGGATATACATTGAGAGCAAAAGAAGCATGTGAGAAAATAGGATAGGTGGTGAGACCAAGGGTAGATATGGAGAGAAAAAGAAGCACTTCAATTGCTAGGATAGAAAATATAATGGAGGTTGAGGTTCAAGTTAAAATTATGGGAAAGAAAATAATAAAAAGAAAAAAAAGCTTGCTTCAGTATGATTTTCTGCACATTGAGCATAACTTTCATGGTGTAACAATAGTAGTAAGCAAACATAAAACCAATTCTTATAAAAAAAAATTCTATTGGTGATTTTTTTAGGAATGACATGATTATTCTAGCAGCTTGGTGTGTTATTTGTTGTGGGAGGCTAGGCTTAACCAGCACACTCTAAGCTTTGACCCACGTGTTCCAAGTTTGTTAGAAACGTAGTATTTGTTGGATAGTTTCTTTTTTTTTCACATCCTCACCTCTCATGAAAACATATTACATCACCCCATTAAAAAGGTTCCAAAATTCTTTACATTAGATCTAAAACCCTGATATTTATACTTACATAATTTTCTTAGGGCTATAATAAGTATGATATATTTATATCATATAAAATATGCAATATATGATAATTATATTTATATAATATAACATAATATATTATAATATAATATCACATATTATATATTTACAGTATAATATTTATATAATATATTATATAAATATATATTATCACATTTATTATATTATATATAATATAATATTATGATATTACAATATATTAATATAATATATACTATATTACATGTTATAATATATATTCTAATATATTCTAATATAATTTATGATATTAATATAAAATATATAGTATAATGTGTTATAATATTAATATTAATATAATTTTTTTCCTTGAAAAAAATGCATAATATCATTAATTAATAAAGATATTACATATTGAAGAACTTGAAAAGCTCAAACAAGGAGGAAAAATAGGAAGAAAAGTGAAGAAAAATACACAAAGTGAAGTGCAGCCAAGAACTGGCACCAGCAACAAGAACAACCCGGGAAAAAAACCACAGCACCAATGGGACAGTCACCCGAATTACAAAGACATACATCAAAAAGTATGTAAGAAAACAAGAAGTAGGAAGAAATACATCACGAAGTGGATGAGCACATCATGAATCATTGATTATAGAGAGGTTATAAAGCAACAACTTAGAACCCCCCAAATGTTCAATGACTTCCCATCTATCAGCAACCAAAAGTAAACCCGCTTTTGAAAGAGTATCTGCCTCCAAATTGCATTCCCTGTAAACATGTATGAAAGATATATGGGCAAAGATAAGTCTCATCCTATCAATCAAATATTTAATACACTTGAGAATGAAATTTTCAACATTATAGGTCCCATTTATCCATTTGATGATTACCTCAGAATCACTGAAGACTTTTAAATGATCCATCCTTTTGTCCTTGGCCAAAGTCAACAAAAGCTTCAAAGCCATAATCTCCACAAAATTATTAGTACCGCTGCCCAAACTAGCACTAAAAGAGATATAATGGTTATGATTGTAATATATTATGCCACCCACTCCACAAAGAGTAGAGTTACCTTCACTAGCCCCATCAAAAAAACCCCAAGGACGAGATTTATCAATCAGTGGAGGAGTTAAGGATCTTGGAATATTAATATACTTTATAGAATATATATTAACATAATTATATAATATAATATTATTATATCAATCTATATATATTATATTAATATATAATATAATATTTAAATATATCATACTATGTAATATACAATATTAAATATTTTTTTTGTTGTTTCGTAAGAGAGGATTGTATTGATCTAAGAAAATTTACAAGCGTCTGCCCAGCAGGAATTTAATCAAATGCAAAAAACTAACTCCAAAATTTCTATTGTCCCTTGACCAAGCCTTACCATACGACAATACCACTAACTAGAAACATGTTGCCCTACCCCTAACTTGTCGCCAACATTGTTTACATAATTTAACATAAGTCGGCTTTGTGTCAAGTCCGCGAGCCCCAAAAAAAACCACATAAATATTATAAAAAGTTTAACATAGTGTTATATGAACCAGACACAAAATAGATGACCTTACAAGAGGAAACAAGGAACACCTATCACTTACAAAAATCCATTGACTTTTGCAAAAGCATCGAATTCTTGGACACATTCAAAATCATTGTTTGCCTCCATCTAAAACACCTTCTTCAAAAAATTTACTGCAATCGCCACAATCATCATGTGTTGTACTAATGCCATCCCCTTTAAATCCAGAAGGAATGGATAAAATTTAATGATGTCACCCTAAAAATTTAGCATGTATAGGTTTCATGGGCATGAGATGCCTTTGCCAGGTATCACAACTTTGAAGATCTCCTCCAGACCTCCCAGCAGTTCTTTCATGAAGAGCTTGTAGACCAATGTCCTCGCCTTCGCCTTGGTCATGTGACTATCTAGAATAGATGCCAAAAACCTCAAAGAAATTTGCATGTTTGTCCTAAAGGTCTCTTTGTATACCAAATTCCCTTTACCAAGCACCATTTTCATGGCCACCACATTCAGAGGGTCGATGTTTAGCAAAATGCACTTGAGGCATTGATCTGTAACCTCACAAAAGGAATTTTTCCAATCCTCACAATCTAGGGATATCAGAGTGTCCACTCCAAAACACACCAACGTATCCACAAACATTTCCATGATGAATTTGGATCACTCTACCATCGTTGCCTCCACTATGAAGCATTTCACCAGTGAGAGAAAACAGAAACAATGTGAATTTATTTAGCCTTTCCAACTTCACAAATAGAAAGATAAAGCACCACCTTCTTTATTACACTATACATAATAAGCGTGCCACATAAAAAATCTGCCATAGCACCCGATACTACCACCATTCAGATGAATGGTTTTATGGAGGAACGATGTGAATCAGTCATGACAAGACCAATAAAGCCCACACAAATCCATCATGGGTACCTTCACATTCAATTTCATAATGATGCCTGATTCACTGGGATACAATCCAACATATTTCAAAAAAGCTTAGCCACTCTGCAACGTGGCCACCGCCATACCCTCACTCACACCAAGATAGACTCTCCACACTCTGTGTGGAGAGTCACCCACCAGCCTCCCACTATTAAATATAATATAATATATAATATATTCTATTATATTATATTAATATCATATATTTAGTACTAGAAATCACACTTTTTTGTGCAATGGGTATGCCGAAGAGGTTTTGAAGGTCAACTGAGGAAAAATTTGGTCTATTTTTTGTATACATTTGTATAGTAAACCAGATCAACTGGTAGGAAATTTACCAAATGATGTTGCTTGTGAAAAAAAGGTCTCAATGGAGAAGTGATATCTTCAAATCAACTATGCATCCACTTATGGGGATCCAAACATGATTGAAACAAAACCTCTTAACAAGAACACTAGTAACACTTGGCACTAAACAACTGTCACTATGCCTTCCCGCTCTACAAGTTTGAATTACCTATGTGCATGGTGGATGTCTCCTTGGGGGTACCCCATGGTGCCCCTCCCCTGTCCCCCCTAACCATGTTTTTTCTTTCATACATGTAATACCGGCTTCCTCGGGGGGCCCTCCCCCTCTTGTTTTTGTGGATGTGCCCGTGATTCCTGTTTTACCGAAATCTAAAGGTTGGAAGAATATTTTTCTCAACTCTTCCCAAAGTCCTACGGATAAAACTCTTCCTTGACTAGAAGTTTTCAACTCTATATTTGGTACTGAAATCCCTCTCCCAGATTCTACCGTTGATAGAATAGTTTATTCCATGAAGAACTCTATTGTGGGAAAAAAATTATCTTTTCGCCCATCTATTGATATGTTGTGAAGATGGACTATAGCTAAATGGTATCTTAAGGGCAATGTTGAAGTATGTGTTATGGCTAGAGGGTTGTTTCTCTTCAAATTTATGGCTCCTGAGGATTTTCTCTTAGTTTTATCTTTGGGTCCTTGGGTTTACAAGAAGCACAACTTGTCACTCTACCATTGGAAGCTCGGTTTCGATCCTATTGTCAACCTTAAAAAATCTACTCCTATTTGGGTTTGAATGCCAAGGCTTCCATTGGAATACTAGGATGAGTTGGTATTTCAATGCATTCTAGATTTGATGGGCCACTTCATTATTTTAGATATCATCACCAAAATGAGGTCCAAGTTAGTCTTTGCACATTTTTGTGTTAATATGGATATTAATAAGACTCTCCCCAACTTAGTGACTCTGAGTTCTAAGTTTGGTTCATGCAACCAACAAGTGTGCTATGAAAATGTTGTTTTTTATTGTAAAACAATTTCCAAACCATGGCACCTTATCTTTGACTTCAAGTCCTTTTTAATAAGAAAACTTGTTGATGAGGATTCTCTTGTGGATGAAATCACAGCCAACTATCCTTACAAATCCAAGATTTTAAATATCCTAGATTCCCCGACCAAATTTGTACATTGTGAAAACCCTATCATAAACCTTGTTGTGACTTTTCCCAGCAAACCTACAGATAACCCCTATTGACAGGGACTCCCTCGAAAGACCTACCATGTGATCCACTTGTCATTGATAGTAAGAATTTTGAAATTCCCTATAACCAGCCTAACCTACTAGCTCTACCCATGAGCTAACTAAAGATCTAGAAGAAGGTGAAATACCTTGAGTTGTGAAGGAGGGAGAATCCTATAGGACTAGTGTGTTAAATAAAACTATTGAATCTCAAACTTATAGCTAAACCAATGAAGATGATCGATGGTCAACCCCAAAGAAGAAGGGAAAACAAAGGAAGGTGGATGTTGGTGTTGAAACCAAACCTGGAAAACTCAACCAGAGACAAACTAGAAATAGGGAAATGGCCAAGGAGATTTCTATTAGAAAATAGAGGACATTGGAATCGTCCTCAAAGAAAATATCAAAATTAAAGTTCTTTCTTGGAATATTAGAGGGCTCAACAACCCTCCTAAACAACTAGCCCTAAAAAATTATGTTTGGGAGCACAAGCTTGATATACTACTACTTCAAGAGGTGAAAAATGAAAAAAAAAACTTTGAACTCATCGCTAAGAATATTTGGCCTAATGTTCACTTTTCTTGTAGTGATGTTGATGGGGCCTCAAGGGGCCTTGATGTTTTGTGGAATCCAAATAGACTATGTGGTAGCGAATTATTTCAAACTAAGAATAGTCTGGGAGTTCAGTTCACCCATTCTAGATCTACTTGGATCCTAATCAATATTTACTCCCTCAATTAAAGGAATGATAAGAAATATATTTGGCTCAAAATTATGGATTGGATCCTAAACAATAAAGAGGCTCAATGGTTGTTGACAGGGGACTTTAACTCTCCTTTATATTCATCTAAAAAGTGTGGGGTCTTATGGACTATATTGATAGTATGGCAGACTTGGAAGACTTATTAAGTACTATAGGGATTGTGGATATGGATTTATAGGGTCATGGCTTTACTTGAACTTATAGGAGATTGGCTGATAACCTCATTCAAGTAAGACTTGACCGGTTCCTATTTTCCCTTAACTAGGCAACTCTACTCAGCTCTCATTTGTAGGCTCTTCCCTAGACCATTTTTTTATCATAACCCCCTCCTTATCTTGAATGAACACTTTGTTATTGGTCCTTTTCCCTTATGTTTTGAGATAATGTGGAGTTATCACTCAAACTTTAGAAATAAAGTTGCTACTTGGTGGAATGTCCCGATTCATGGCTCCCCCATGTTCAAACTTTTTGAAAAACTCAAGATTGTCAAAAATAAGGTAAAAGGCTGGAACAAGTGGGTTTTTGGGGATGTCTTCCACCAAAAAAGAGATATTTCTGCTAAAATTAAAGAGACCCAAACAAGAATGGAGAATGGGTATGTTAGTGAATAGACTTGTTAGGAGGAGGAGAAGGGTTACTGCACTAAATGGAACAAAATTTTGAAAAAAGAAGAAATATTCTAGAAATAAAAGTCCAAAATTAAATGGTTGAAAGAAAGATACCACAACTCTTCCTTCTTCCACATCTGTACTCTCAAACACAAAAAAATGAATTAAATAAAGAAGCTAGAGGATGATTTGGGAGTGGAAACCACTACTCCTACTCAAATCGGCCAGTTGGCCTTTGGTTAATTTTAAAATGCCTTTGCTAAGCCTGTCGAGGACCTAACTTTGTTGTTGATGACCACTTACTCGACTCCATTCCCCCCACTCTAACTAACCTGGATAATGCTACTACTCTCAGGGTTTTCATTCTAGAGGAAGTTAGACTGGCAGTTTTTAGCATGGGTGATTTCAAGGCCCCTGGACCAGATGGCTTCCCTCTGGATTTCTTTTAGAATTATTGGGAAATTGTTGGAGAGGACTTATTCCTTTCTGCCAAAGATTTTTTCAAGTTTGGAAAACTTCTAAAACAACTGAACCATGCCTTCTTGGCCCTCATTCCCAAAAAAGAAGACCCCCAGACCATGGCTGACTTTAGGCCCATTAGCTTGTGTAACATAATTTTCAAGATCTCCAAAATCTTGGTCAACCACTTGAAACCTTTTCTTGATAAAATGATTAACCCATGCCAAAAAGGATTTTTCCCTGGTTGCCACATATTGGATGCTACAATTTCCATGTATGAAATCCTTCACTCAATACATAGATGTAACTATGCTAGTATGGCTTTCAAACTTGATATTTCCAAAGCTTATGAAAAAATTTATGTGGGGTTTTCTCCTTAAACTCTTAGCTAGGTTTGGCTTCAATCCAACTGTGGTGAATCTCATTTTTGAATGAATATCTACTATCAAGTACTCAGTACTAGTCAATGGGGTCTCCCATGGGTTCTTCCATGTTGGTAAAGGAATAAGACAAGGTGATCCCCTTTCCCCATATCTTTTTATTATGGTTGTTGTTGTCTTAATTCTAAATGTTTCAATAATGCTACGGGATAAGTCTATTAAAGGTGTCAAACCCACAACCTCCCTTGAACCTTCAACCATCCAACAATTTTTGGATGATACCATCCTCTTTAGGAAAGCTTATGTGGTGGAGGCTATAAAATGGAAGAATTTTCTAAAAATTTATGCCTCTAGCTCAGGCTAATGCATAAACTACAATGAGTATATCTACTTCTTTAATAGCACACAGGCCCTTTGGGATAGAGTGAATGTTCTGTTGGGTTGCAAGATTGTGTCTCTTCCTTCTGTGTACCTTCGACTCCCTCTCACAGTTAAGGAAGTTTCTCTTAGATTTTGTAACTTTTTCCTTGAAAGAATGTAGAGAAAATTGGCTAGGTGGAAAGGTTCTACCCTTAGTCATGCTAGTAAATTACAACTCCTGGATGCTACTCTTCAAGGGATCTCAATTTATTTTCTTTCCATTTTCAAAATCCCTAGATATATTACTGATAAATTTGAAAGAATTCAAAGGAATTTTCTTTGGTCTGGTACGGAGGAAAAAAAGAAATCAGATTTTCTAAGTTGGGATACTATCTGTCTTCCAAAATCTAGTGGCAATCTTAGCGTAAGAAAAATCCAATCGACCAATAAAGCCCTGCTTACAAAGGTTGGTTGGGACCTACTGAGGAATAGGAAGGAATGGTGCATGTTTCTGAATTTGAATTATCTCAACAACCTTCCTTTTATCAATTCCCTCTCAGATGATCATCTTAGTGGTTGTCCAATTTGGAACAATATCTATAGAATCAAAAAGCTACTACAGTCAAGATTGATATGGAAACTTGGTAATGGCAGTAAAATTATGTTTTGGGGGGACTCTTAGCTACTTGAAATACCCCTCATTCAATTTGACTTTGGGAATCTAATGGCCCCTACCATGGTGTTTTTTGGAAAAAATCTGAGAGACTACTTGTGCGGGAAGATTGGTTCCTTGAAATGTAAGATGCTTGAGTGTTGTTGGCCTCATTCCTTAGAGTTAAGGCACCTGGATAAGACTCTTTAGGACATTCTCTCTCTAACTAAGATACCCATTTCTACTTAAGTGGATGAATTCTACTGGTCCATGGAAAGTAAGGGTAATCTCTCTGTAAATTTTTCCTTATTGTTTGTTGTATCTACAAGGAACTCAGAACAATATTTGGAAACATGTGTGGAATAGGCATCTTACACCAAAAATAAACTTTTTTATTGGATGTTGAGTCACAATAGGATCCTCACATAGAACAACCTAAGGAAAAGGGAATTTCAAATCCCTAACAAATGTATGCTATGTAAAAATGAAGAGGAGTGTGTCCCTCACCTGTTACTCCACTGTAAGTTTGATGCTAAAGTTTGAGAATTTGTTTTCAAAGGTTAGGTATCCATTGGACCATGAATGGTGATATTAAGAGCTTTGTTGAGAACTGGGTCAGTCCCTTTCACCACCCTCTACCTAAAGAAATATGGTGGCAGGTCCCTCTCATTCTATGTTGGTGTCTTTGGAAGGAAAGGAATAACCGAAATTTTAGGAATGTGGAAAAAATCCCAAAGGAGGTCCTTAGTATTAGCTTAAGACTTATTACTATAAAAAATTCCTTGTATGTTAGGAAACCCCCGAAAAAACCTCCCTTGGTCTTGGATATCACTATGGCTAATTCTTGGAATAGGACCTTGGAGCCCAAATCCTTCAACAATTCAAAAGCTCTAGCTAAGCTTAAAACTTCTTAGAAACCCCCTGCTAATGGTTGGTACAAACTTAATTTTGATGGTGCGATGAAAGGTAACCTTGGCCTAGCTAGCATTGGGGGCATTATCAAATATCAAAATGGCATGTTGGTGGTGGGGTTTGTTGGTGGCATTGGGATACAAACCTCTATGACAACAAAGGCAAGGGCATTGTTGAGTTGTGTCAGGTTTTTTGTTACTCTTGGCATAAAGAACCTACATATAGGAGACTCCAAAGTAGTGATTGACTCTATCAATAATAATTAATATCAGGGTGGAATATCAAGGAAATTTTTTTGGATATACAATTCTTACTCAACAAATTTGAAAGAAGGAAATTAACCCACATCTTATGTGAGGGTAATAGAGGGGTCAACTCTTTGGAAAATTTGGGTTCTTCCTGGGAGTCAACCAAATGCTAGAGAAATTTGGTGTGCCTCCCCATGAGTTTACAAGGTATTATCCTTCAGGAGCAGAGGAATCTTAACTATTTATGATGGTGTCTAGCATCTCCTTCATGGACTAGTACACTTTTCTTCTCACCCTTGCTCTAAATATGATGTGGAATATGTTTGATGATTTAGATGGGTACATGGGGATGACTATATTGTGGTGGGGGTTATTTATTTTACCTACTGGGTTTCCCCACAAGTTTAATGTGCAGTCTTGTCATCTGTATAAGGCTTCCTCTTATAATTTGAACCTTATCATTTGGAACGTGTGGGTGACTAAAATCTTACTCAAACATATGCTTAATTATGGGCCGATAAAGGTAATGATGGCCTTTCTCTATGCCTCGATGTACTTAATCAATACTTACAATGGATTTGCAACCCTAAGCTTCTCAAAAATACCTACTTGTGCGTAAGAAAATCTTACTACCTTAATTAGGCAAGACCTATAGATATTTTATGGTGTTTATCTCTTTAATAAGTTGTTCAAGTTCATTTCCCTTCTATATTTTGAAAAAAATCTCATTTTGCTAACTCTTGTGACTATTTTGTATCTAAGTGTGAAAATGGGATGAGACCATGTGCAAACTAAACTGGGTTCCTATGAATAATTCCATTGAAATGCTCTAGTCTGGCAGAGCTAAAGAATACTCCCATAAAGAAAGAAGTAAAGTTTTCCGTCAATGCCAAGCCTGAATCGAAGAGAGGAAAAAATTACACCATCTTTCATGTTGAGGAACCTCCCATGGATAGTGATGAAGATGACTCTACTACTAAAGACTCTTAAGGAGATACAGTGGTGGCTACTAGTGCTGAGGTGGGGGTGGAACAAACAAGTGTCTAGAGGTCTAATAAGCTAGAAAAACACAAAAGGGAGGTCCTAGTAGATGATATATCTAGTAGCTTAGAATAAGAAAAAGGCCAAGAGGTGAGCAAACATGACACAGCTGAGGAGACTAAAGAGTACATGGAAAGACCTAGTCTCTTCCCTAAGATGAATCATATGATTCAAGAGGAATCCACACTGAATTACTCCAATCATAAGGCTTGGGTGGAAGAGACCAACAGGTTTGATGATGAAACTTGGATGATGACCCCAACAACCTAGTTGCTCATGTTGCCAAGCTGGAAAGGAAGTTTACGAGGCTGATCCGATTTACAATTAAAGTCATCCACCACTCTATTGTCACTTTGTCAGAAGTGTTGAAATATTAGGTGAACAAGAAGGTTGTTGAGGCCAGACCTAGCAATAGTTGGGTTGTGGATGATGTGTTTAAACTCCTCATAGAGGAGTGGGAGGGTATTGCTAGGTGATGGGGGGTGTAGTTTGGTTTTGGTGGGTTATTTTTTTGATGTTGCTCTGTTGTCTTTGTGTTTGGACTTTAAGTTGTAACTGGTTTTTTTTGTTCTAAACTCTGGCCTTATGGGCTCCTCATGTTAAGATTACTATACCTTGTAAATGTAGCTTATATTATCAAAAATAAAACCTCTTAATCAGGAAGATATTTTTACTCCATTACCAATAGGTTCATGTTATATTTGCAATAGGGAGAGAGGGAAAGGGAGGAAGAGAGGGATAGAAAGAGGGAGAAATAGAGGGTGAAGAGTGAGAGAGAGGGTTAAGGAGATAGAGATAGAGGAAGATAGATATATAAATGGATATGGAGATGGAGAAAGAGAGGGATGTGGAGGAGAGGGAAATATAAAGAGAGAGAGAGGAGAGAGGGATAGATAAAGATGGAAAATATAAATATATAGAGGGAGAGAATGAGAGAGGGAGAGATAGAAAGATAAAAATGGAGATAACAAGTGATATATATAGAGAGGTGGAGATATGGAGAGTTATAGGGGTAGAGAGATGAAACAATAAATATGGATAGATAGAGATAGAGAGGAAAAGATATATATATATATAGAGAGAGAGAGAGAGAAGTCTATAAAGAGGGAGAGGGAGAGAAATATGGAGAGAGATGGATGGATGGATAGAGAGGGAGAAGAAGATAGAGATAGAGATAAAGATAGGTCAAGAGAGGAAGAGGAGGACAAATAGATAGAGAGATAGAGATAGAGATAGATAGGGAGATATAGAGGAAGAGATAGAGATATGTACAGGAAGAGGGAGAGGGAGATAGAGATATAGAGGAAGAGGGAGAAGGATATATATATATGGTGAGATATAGTGATAGAGACATGGATATATAGGGTGATATAGAGAGAAGGGGAGAGGGAGACAAATATAGAGAGATAGGCAAACAAAGAGTAGATATAGACAAATAGAGATGAAAAGGGGGAGATAGAAAGAGGGAGATATAGATATATGGGAAGAGAGAGAGAGAGAGAGAGAGATATATATATATATATATATGAGAAGATAAAGGGAGAGAGGTATATATAGAGATGTAAAGAAAAGTAATAGGGAGATGGAGATGGAGATGGAGATAGAAGGAGTGTGTGTGAGAGAGAGAGTGATAGAGATAGAGATGGAGAGACATATATTATGTTAGTGTGTGAATGAGAGAGATATAGGGAGAGATATATATAAATAGATAGAGATGGAGGGAGAGAAATAGAGAGGATAGAAGAAAAGTAGAGATATATAGAAAGAGGGAGTGATAGGTAGAGAGAGTTGGAGAGAGGGAGAGAAGGAGAGATAGGGATAGAAAGAGGGAGAGATAGAGAGATAGATATAGTGGGAAAGATATAGGGTAAGAGAGAGATACGGGGAGAGGTAAGGAGATAAAGTTAAAGGAGAGATATAGAGAGGAAGATAGCGATAGAGATGAAGAAGGGGATGGAGATGGAGCAGATCTTTCACATATTTAGTATACACATTTCCTCATGAATAAAGCTTACAAGTGATACCATAATATGTTTCAACAAAGGTATAAATGGAGAAGTGATAGCTTAAAATATACTATGCATCCACTTATAGGGATCCAAACATGACTTAAATAAAAAATTTGAATCAAGAAGATAATTAGGCTCTGTTATAAATAGAATCATGTTATGTTTTCAATAGAGAGAGAGGGAGAGAGGGAGAGGTTGGAATAGAAAGAGGGAGAGATATAGGTGGAAGAGTGTGAGAGAGAGGAGTAAGGAGATAGATATAGAGATAAAAATGGAGATGGAGATTGAGAGGAACATTTATTTGTTAAAAGAAAAATTATCCTCAAAGTCCATCATGCATCAAGTAATAGAAATAGATTGATGAGAATGGAGATTTATTACATTATGAAGTGACACCAATGATCTTTAAAAAGCCAATAAACCTCATTTATATGTAATCATGTTTTTCTATATTTTTCCATAAAGACGCCCTTCAAAAAAGTATCTTGACTCTAATTTTATATGGTAGGGAGTTGGAGTTATCTTTTCAAGTGGACCTAGTCTATATTTTAGACCCATAAATAATTTATGTCAATCTTTTAGACCATACCTCAACAGAATGGGGTTGTTGAGAGAAAGAACAGAACTGTAAAAGAGATGGAAAGAACTATGTTGGATGAAGCAAAATTGCCAAACATGTAATGGGAAGAAGTTGTTCATACATATGTTTACATCTTGAATAGAGTACAAATCAGAGTGAAATCCAATTTCACTCCTATTGAATTGTGGTATGGTAAATCTGCCTCAATTAAATACTTCAGAATATTTGGTTGTAAGTGTTTTATCAAGAGAGATGATGATAATTTAGGCAGCTTTCAATCTAAGTCTGATGAAGGTATCATGTTAGGATACTCTACTCATAGAAAATCCTATAAATGCTTTAATAATAGGTTGAATAAGATTATTGAATCTGTCAATGTCAAATTTGATGAAAATCTACTTTTAGATGTTGAACCTATCTAGGATGATGAGGAAGGAGAATTTGAACTTGAAATAAATTCAAAAGAATTTGAAATAGAAAAGCCTGAAGTAGAATTAGCAAGTCCTAAACTAGTTGAAGAAAATTATAAAAATGATGAAACAAGTCCTGAAAAATGTGTAACAAAAACACCTTCAAAATCTTTTGCTAGAAACCATCCTAAAGATCTGATTATTGGAGATAAATCTGTAGGAGTTCAAACAAGAAGAAGAACTGTTAGCTTTGATGAAAAATCTCAAATAGTTGAGCTTACTACTTTCTGTTTAATTACACAGTTTGAGCCAAAAAAATTTGATGAAGCTCTAACTAATGAATGTTGGCTTAATGCAATGCAGGAAGAAATGGATCAAATTGAGAAAAATCATACTTGGGAGTTAGTCCCAAGACCAAATGACAAAAAAGTCATAGGGGGAAAATGGATATTCAGAAACAAACATGATGACAATGGCCATGTTGTTCGCAACAAGGCTAGGTATGTCTGCAAAGGATATGCTTAGCAAGAAGGTATTGACTTTGGTGAAACCTTTGCACCTGTAGCTAGACTTGAATCTATTAGAATATTCTTGGCTTATTCTATTTTCAATAACTTTACTATATATCAAAGGGATGTCAAAACTGCCTTTCTGAATGGTTATTTCGATGAAGAAGTTTATATAGAACAACCTGAAGGGTTTATTTGCAAAAACAAGCCTAATCATGTTTACAAGCTGAAAAAGGCTCTTTATGGCCTAAAAAAAGCTCCTAGAGCTTGGTACTCTAGACTAGATAATCATTTGATTTCAAAAGGTTTTATTAGAGGAGGTTTAGACATCAATCTTTATGTTAAGATTGAAGGTTCTGATATTTTGGTTGTTGAAATCTATGTTGATGATACTATCTTTGGTTGCAACAATATTGCTTTGAGTAAAAAATTCTCTCAGATTATGGAATCTAAGTTTGAAATGTCAATTTTGGGAGAACTGACCTTCTTCTTAGGTCTTCAAATCTCTCAACTTGAAACTGGTATTTTTCTCTCTCAAACAAAATATGCAAGAGAGATGCTAAAGAAATTTTCAAATGGATAAATGTCATCTAGTTAGAACTCCAATGGTTACCGGCTGCAAACTCAACAAGGTTGATGATTCTCCTACTATAAATCCAACTGACTATAGTTCAATGATAGGTAGCTTGTTATATTAATAGCCTCTAGATCTGACATAATGCAAGCAGTTTGCATGGTTGCAAGATTTCAGTCATCTCCTAAGGAATCTCATATTAATGATGTTAGAAGGATTCTCAAATATGTTCAGGGCACTCTTGATTATGGACTCTGGTATCCCAGAAGCAATGATTTCTCATTAATTGCATATACTGATTATGACTGGGCTAGTTTTCTGGACGATAGGAAAAGCACCAATGGTGTTGCTTTCTTTCTTGGTGATCGATTAGTGGCATGGCACAAAAAAAACAAGAATATGTTTCACTCTCCACTGCTGAAGCAGAATATATTGCTGCCACCTCTTGTTGTACTCAAGTAATTTGGATGTCACAAACTCTATCTAACATGGGTATTGAAGTTCCTAAACCTGTTTCTATTCTGTGTGATAATAATAGTGCGATTAATATCTCCAAAAATCATGTTATGCACTCTCGCACTAAGCACATTTCTATTAAATTTCACTTTCTTCATGAAAAGGTGTTGGCTAATGAGGTTTTTGTGCAATATGTTCCTACACAAGCACAGGTAGCTGACATCTTCACTAATCCTTTGGCTAAAGAGGTATTTGAAAGACTTCAGTCTAGATTGGGAGTTGTCTCTCAATCTTTTCTATCTTAATACTCTATCTTGGTGATAGGGGGAGCTGGTCAGCTTTCTTTGGAGCTCATACTTTGTTGCTCCATTGCTACATCTGCAGCTTCATGGAATTTCATTGTTGTATTCCCTTTATCCTTGTGACAAAAAGGGGGAGAATTTTGAGCTCTTGGTTCTTGTTCAGTATTTCCGTTTGGTGGCTCAGTTTTTGCCATCAAGGACAAAGGGGGAGTTTGTTGAGCTTCACTTTTGATATTTGTCCTTGATGAAAATATTGTGTTATAGATTGGCATCCTTGTGATAGATTATTAGTTTCATTTTTTACATTCAGTTGGTTGGCACTCTTGTTCATATTCTATCTTGGCATACTTGGTTTTGATGGTACTGATCTTTTGACTCCATGTGCAGATTACAAGGAATCTTGTTTACAGGATAATGTTTCCATGTTCAGGTGGTATAATTCTGGTTTGACATTTTGTGCTACTGGGCTTCAGTGATCCACAGGTTTTTATGGTATTGGCATGTTCAGTTTCTAACTTCATGGCATTGATAATGTTTATGAACAACATCAAAGTTGTGTTTTTTTCTATTCAGCCTCTTTCAAGTAAATTCTTACATTTAACTTGGCTTTTGGAATCATCAATGGAGTTGGTTTTTAATTTTAAGAAAACCCTATCGGGTTTCCTTAAACAATTGATATTATCATGGGTATTAGACTTTATTACATTACAAAAGGCATTGGATAAATCGGGCTTTATGTCATGGAAAATGGCCTTGAATAAAGGTCAATAAATTGAACCTTACATTTGCATGGAATCGGGTCTTATGTTTAAATATTTCATTAGGCCTTAAGGCTGACAACAAGTATGAGGAATTACTTGTCAAGTCACTTGGAAAGTGACTGACATCGACTCTTGCAATAATGCCTAGATGTATAAGGTATTCAGCATGTTGGTATGTCAAGGAAATCACATGATAATATATTTAATTATGTTGTCAGTTTATTGCATGAATGAAGTTGATTTAGTCAAAATTACATGTGCCATGGACTTGAAATGGGGTTATGACTTTGAAAATTCATCAAGTGCCTTGAAAAATGAAATTAGGTCACTCTTTTGTGCTTTACAAGCTCAGGGGTTTGGAACCCTAGCTCTATCGCTGCCATGGGTGTTGAGTCTCAGTCATTTCGGTTTCTATGTCTTCTGCTATGCTTTGACAACGAATGGAGCTCTCTGTAAGATCCTCTCCATGGTCAATGTCTTTGTCAGCCTTTTGTCATTGGTTGGAGGATTGAAATAGGAAGAAGCTTTGTTGTTTTGTCTTTCAGTCGGGTTGGTAAATCTCTTCATAATAGTTTCTCTCATACTCCTCGGGTACTCACCTTATCATCTATTTTTTGAGGAACCGTTACTTCTCTTGGCACAAAAAAAGAAGATAGTTGTTTGCTCTTTTCTGAAAAATACTCAAATGGGTTTTTCGTGGTCAAAAATAATGCATTTCGATTACTCGTAATCTGAAATGGATACCCAGATATTTTATCATATCATTTTTGCTCCTGCTTTAAGGGGTTGTGTTTTCATTGTCAGCATTTCCTGTGCAGGCTCCTTGTATGGACAGAGTTCAGTCTTCTTTCTACAAATGCATTTTCCTTGACCATTATGTCAGAAGAAATCCACCATGTTGAAAATTTCTCTGAATCATTGCAATACTTGGCAACATGATTCGACAGAAGTTGGGTACCTAAAAAATTACCTCTATTTTGTTTAGAATAAAATGAGATAAGAAACTGTGTTGTAATTTTATTGAAATGAAAAATGAAGAAATATTTGTAAGAAAAAAAACAGAGAGAGGGTTAACAATTTTAGAACTATGAGAAAAGACTGTGAAAACCAGTTAGAAAATATAACTATTGTATTTGTCTACACAAACAGAAATGCTTTGTTTTGGAGATTGAAAATTTGGAATATATGTTCAATATCAAGTTGTCTTAAGACTTGATAATGGCTTGAATTCTAAAGGTTCATTCTTGAATTTTGAGGATTTTAGGTATTCTCTGTCAAGAGGCACTTGAGAGAAAAGAGAGAAACAGAGCGATCCTATGTATCATTGTATGTCTTACTGAAAACAAAAAAGGGGTTGGTGCTCCTTGAAATTGGTGTTTCAAAATGAGGGGTTCGTGCTCCTTGAGTTGGTGCTCAGAAATCAGCCTATAAGGCATTGTCAAAAGTGGTTTTTAATATAAGCCTAGAAAGGCAGCAGTTTAGGAGTGGTTTTTCTACCCCGGGAGGGTTTTCCACTCGGCATATCTTGTGTCACATTGCTTATCTGTGTTTCACTATTTCATTGTGTGAATGCCTTGTTATGCTAAGTTTCATTGTTATACTTCTCATTACAGTTATATGTGATTGCATTCAATAAATGGATGAGTTAATCATTGATAAATGAGAGAATAAATCTGCTTTGTTTCAGTTTATGTAAAATTTGATAAATCAGTTTGTGACACTGATTCACCCCCCCCCCCGCCCTCTCAGTGTCTTTTTCACTCCAACAGAGAGAAATAGAGAGAGGAGAGAGTAGAGAGAAATAGAAAGAGGGTTTGATAAGGAGAGAGGGAGAGATAGAGATGGAGATGGATATAACTTGTGAAATATAGAAGCAATGTGAGAAAGATATATAAACATATAGAGAGGGAGAGGGAGAAATAGAGTTAGAAAGAGGGAGATGATGAGAAAGGGGGAGATGGAGAGATAGAAAGGTAAAGATATAGGAAATGATATAGAGAGAGGTAGAGAGAGGAATATATAGAGGGGGCAAGAGTGAGATATGTGAGATTATAAAGAAAATTAGTAGAGAGGGGGTAGAGATAGAGATTATATGTATATAATATCGGAGGAAAAGGGATTGTATGTATATAATATTTGTATTTAATAATATGTATCATATTTCATATAATATATAATAATAAATATAAATTGAATATATTTTTTCAATAAATATAATATATATTTTAAAAATAAATATAGATAAATATTAAACTTCTAATATAATTAATATTTTAATCATTTTTAATAAATATAATATATATTGAAAACCTTCTATCAAATGTGGGAAGGATGCTATTGTGCATGGGCAGGAGGTCTGAGCAGGTCTGCGGCTGCTAAGTCGTAGCCTGCATGTTAGCAGGCTTTCGTGCATGTGTGTGGGGGCTTGCATTTGGATTGGTGTGTGTCTAATCTATCGGAAGGGGGAGTTTTGTGATTGGGGTTGGGTTTCTTTGCTTGATTTTCTTCATTTATGTCTACTTTTTGGTGTATGCTTTCTTCTAGTTGGTTATAGGGTAGCTTGGTGTTTGTTTTTGTTCACTATGGATCCAATAGGAGCATCAAGCTCCATGCCAACAATGGATTACCATGCAGCTTTAGGCATGAATTCTTCATCATCGTCAAAGTAGAATCTTGAGGGTAATTTCTTGTCAAAAGATTCAAGGGTGGGAGGGTTTGCTCTGTCTAGAGGCCCTCGCATCCCGAAAATCAATGGATGCTTGGAAAGAAGTCAAGAGAGGCATGTCCTCGTGATCCAACCAGATACAATACCTAAGGATGTTGATTATTTTTCAAACCATTCTTTATTTTGCAAATTCATGGGAATGTGAGCTTCGCTTCCGTTCTTGGAGATGTGGGCTAGATGGACCTAGAACCTAGAAGGTGAGATGGAGTTAATGTTGTTGGCTAATGGTTAATTCATGGTTGTTTTTAATTGTATGGTGTATCGTAACAAGGTTTTCGAAGGAGGACCATATTTTCATAATCAGATTGTTCTTTTCATCAAACCTTGGCATATGGATTTTAACCCTTTTGAGGAGCACGCAAATCATGTTCCAATTTGGGTGTGTCTTCCTTGGTTTCCAACTAAGTTTTGAAGGAATGACATTTTGCATTCGATGGCTCTATTATTGGGGAAGCTAGTGGGTCCTTCTTAAGAAACACAGGATAGGAAGGTAATGTCTTGTGCTTGCATGTGTGTTGAAATAGATTTGAGTAACCCTCTTTCAGATTCTTTGAAAATTCGTGTGGGTTTGTTTTCATGGATGCAATAGCTTGATTATGAGACCCTTCCTTTTCGATGTCGATCGTGCCATGAATATGGAAATTTATAGAAAATATGTCCTTAGTCTCACTCTAAAGAGTCTCTGCCACCCCAGCTTCCCTGTAATCCCCATAAGGCAGACAAGGGCAAGGCTCCTATTCTTAGTGTTGTCACAAATAATGAGGGTTTTACACCTGTTATGCCCCATAACAGGAATCGTGGTCAAAAGAGATCTTTTAAGGAGAGGCAAGAAGGAGATACCTTTAACCGCTTTGAGATATTGGATGATCTTAGTCAGCAAGAGGTGAAACCTAGGCGGTTAGCTCTAGATCATGGTTTTTTTGGAGGAGGTCCAGGAGGGGAATGATTCGGGAACTCTTCATAATAATATGAGAGCTAGATTAATTCAAATGGATACTGATCTTCATTTGGTGGCTTCAAATTTTCCAAAGGTCCATGCTGATATGAGTAATTTGGAGGTAGTAGAGAAGGTGGTGTAGGAACCGGAAAGAGGAAACAAGGCTTCTCCTTCTTTGGGGCTTCTACAGAAAGACTATAAGAAAGGGGCTCTTGAAAAGCCCTCCAAGGTTGGGAGAAAGAAATATTTGGAGAAGATTAAGATGATGGGGGAGATTTTGGTGGAATCAAGTTCTGTTGAGACCCTTGATTCTCATTTTTCCAACCCTCAGAAATGATTATCATATCTTTGAATGTTAGGGGCTTGAACAATGGCCCTCGACAAAAAATTGTTCATGATTTAGTAAGCAATCATTTTCTTGGTGTACTTTTCTTATAGGAAACTAAGTTGTCTATTAAGAACATGAGTGGTGTAGTTCCTAAACTTTGGGGGCGAGGTCAATGCCAGTGCATTGGTGCCCAAGGTAATGTTGGGGGTTTGGTGTGCTTATGGAATCCATTAAAGATTTTTCCTCTTTGGTGGGTGTCCTATGAGACCTCTATTTCAATGGTGGCTTCGAGTCTAGAAACTAGTAAAATTGTTCTTCTTTCCAATGTCTATGCTCCTACTGATTTGTCTGGTAAGCAGTGAATGTGGTCTCACATTCATTTTATTTGAAGCTTTCCTACTCTTTTTCCTTGGATCATTGTTGGTGACTTCCAATGCTATTACTGATCTAGATGAAAAGAGGGGGGGAATGTTGAGGTTGGAACCTTTTTCTTTTCTTCTTCAGGATAATATCTCTTCTTTGAACCTTATTGATATTAAGGCTAATAATGAACAGTTCACTTGGAATAATAGGAGAATTGGTGATGACTGTATCGCAGAGAGGCTAGACAGGTTCCTGGTTTCTTGCTTCTAGGTTGGTGGATCTTAGTCTACTAGCTCTAAGATTTTGGATTGGAGGGGCTCGAACCATTGGCCTATTAAGCTATTTGTCGCTTCAGCTCGTAGTGTCTATTCTCCCTCCTTCAAGTTTCAACTTATGTGATTTCAGGATCCCTCTCTACAATATTATGTTTCTGATTGGTGACAATTTGGTAGGCTTGCTTTTGGCACTATGATGTACTCCTTTTCCAAGTAGCTTCAATATGTGAAGCACCAGCTCAAAAGGTGGAATAGGCAGTGTTTTGGCAATATTTTTCATGCTAAGGTTGTTGCTCAGGCTGATTTGAATGCTATCACCTATGAGATTAGGTAATCTATTCTTTCAGAGGATTCTTTCAAGGAGGAAGCAAGGGCTTTGAAGGCTCTAGAGGAGTGGGAGTTGTGGGAGGAGGTTTATTGGAAACATAAGGCTTGGATTGATTGGCTGCAGGAGGGGGACAAAAACACTTATTTCTTCTTTAACTCTATGAAGTCTAGAAGACATGGCAATTCTATCCCTCTTCTTGTTAATGATAGGGGTGTGCATTTGTCTTCTTTTGGGAATATTTCCAAGGAAGCTTTGTAGTACTTTTCTTCTTTGTTTAGGGAGGACTTTCCTAATTTGTTAATGGAGGAAAACCATGTTTTGTGTTGTATCCCTTATCTAGTTTTTGTGGAGATAAATGAGAACCTCTTGAGGGGTATTTCCTTGGAGGAATTAGAGGCCACTATTTTTTAGATGAAGAAAGGGAAAGCTCCAAGTCCAGATGGATTTTTGATTGAATTCTTTTAGCAAGTTTAGCACATTATAAAGATAGATCTTCTATGGGTGGTTCATGAATCTCAGAGGAACAAGAAGATGCTAAGGGCTATGAATTATACCTTTCTTTCTCTCATACAAAAATGTGATGGTGTTGATAGGTTAAGTTTGTTTTGGCCTATCTCTCTCTGTAATGTGATATATAAACTTCTTTCCAAGTTGATTGCTGAGAGGTTGAAGCGGTGGCTCAACAAGCTTATTTTTGAGGAGCAAGGTGGCTTCATGGATGACAGGAAAATCCTAGATGGTGTGGTCATTGCTAGTAAAACTATTCATTCCATGGTAAACTCCAAAGAAAAATCTATGTTCATCAATCTGGATATGGAAAAGGCCTATGATAGAGTTATTTGGTCCTTTTTGCATAAGGTTCTTTCTGCTTTTAGTTTTTTTGAGGAATGGGTTATTTGGGTTATGAGTTGTGTAATAACCACCTCTTTTTCAGTGTTGATAAATGGTGAGTCATTTGCTTTATTTGGGGCATCTAGAAGTCTTCGGCAAGGGGATCCTCTCTCTCCCTATTTATTTATTCTTATGGTGGAAGGTTTGGGGAGATTGTTGAAGAGCAATGTGGAGTGTGGTCTTATCCAAGGTTGGGTATGGGGTAATGGTTTACCTCCCCAATCACACTTGCAATTTGTTGATGATACTACTCTGATGGGGGTGGCTAAGGTCAAAGTAGCCACTAATTTACGTAAGACCTCAAGGATACTTATCTTAATGCTTCTATTCAAAGGATTAATGATGATAAATCCTCTATTTTCTTCTTCAATACTTTGTGGCCTATTCAACAGAGGATTGCTCATATTTTGAGGTTTCAGATTGGATCTCCCCCTTTAACCTATCTTATCATTCCTATCTCTTCTAGTATTCTTTCTAGGGGTTCTTGGTAGAATATTTTGGAAAATTTTCATGCGAAGGTTAATCATTGGACTCATAGATGGTTGTCCTTTGTTGGGCATGTTCAACTGCTTAAATCTATGGTGCGGAATCTTCCCATCTATAGGTATATGCTCTAGGTGGCTTTGGTTGGGTTTGTTGAGGATTTGGATTCTTTTGCTAGACAATTCCTATGGGCAGATAGCTTGTCTTCTTCTAAGTGGAGCTTGGCGAAGTGGGATATTGTGTGTAGCCCGAAGCAGTTTGGGGGTCTTGGATTGCGGCAGTCATTTTTTTCTGGGTTGGCATTGGCTACTAAACTGTATTGGAGGTGGTGTTTAGAATAAGATCATATCTGGGCCAATATTTTATCTCACAAGTACCTTCCAGTGGTTTCGGAGTAGGAGATTCCCTGCTACCTTCTAGAGGGGAAAGGTTCAGTGATTTGGGATACTCTTAAGAAAGGGGTTGCGTTGAATAAGGATGGTTTATTTTGGATATGTAATAGGGGGTTGAGGCTCTCTCTTGGTCTAATTCTTGGGATGGTTTTCCCCCCATTTTGGGTCAACATCCTAATTTTTTGAATCTTTTCCAGCGCTTCTTGGAGGCAAGATGGTCAAGGGTGATTGATTTTAAGTTTTCTTATCCTTGTGGGTGGATGGAGGGAACTAGGTGGAAGGACCCTTGTGAGTGGCTTGTTGTTGGTTCAAAGGAGGACCATGATGAACTTCAAAATATTTTGGTTGGTAGACAATGCAACTCTCTTAGGGATAAGGATATTCTTGCTTGGAGTTTAGATCCTAGGGGTCCTTTCACTGTAGCTAATGGGTATCAGGAGTTGTTGGCTCATAAGTTTGGTGGGGTGGAGGTTCCTTGGTGGAAAATTGTGTGGAATAAATTCTCATGGCCTAAGTGTAATTGTTTTGTGTGAACTCTGGCTTGGAATAGATGTTTGACTTGGGACAATCTTTGGAAGCAGGGATTCCAGAGCCCTTCTATTTTTGTTCTATGTGGTTCTAGTGAGGAGGATTCTTCCACTTGTTTTTCTGCTTCTTTTTCTGTATGTTACTTTGGCATTTTTGGCTAGATATTTGGAAGAATCCTTGTGTTCATGCTTCTTCCCTTGTTAAGTTATGGAGTAGTTTGGGAAGACCTCCCTCTCATGCTTCTTTCCTCCAGATTTTTTGGTGCATTGGTCCTACCTTCATTCTTTCACAAATTTGGTTGGAAAGGAATCGTAGGATTTTTTGTGGGGATAGGTTGATGGTTCAATAGGTTAGGCATAAAATTGTTGGTATGATCCAGGAGACATTGGAAGCTAAATGTGAGATGGTGTGTCCTTTGGAAAGGAGTGATGATGAAAATATTAATAGAATGGGCTTATAGGGATTGACTTTTGGCTTTGCTTGTGTCAAAAGAGGTAGGCAGGCTAAAAAGAAGGTTCAAAGGGTGGGTAGATGGTTGCCTCCTCTGATGGATATTTTGAAGATCAATACTAATGGTTGCTCTAGGGGTAATCTTGGGCTTGTTGGGATTGGTGAAATTAGAAGAGACTATTTTGGCTTAGTTATTTTCTTCTTCTCCTTTCATAAATGGTAGAATTCTAATAACTTTATGGAGGGGTTGGCAATTCTCTGGGCCATTGAGCATGCTTGTGATTTGGGCTCACAGATTCTTGTTAATTTGTTGAATGAGAAAAAGTTGACTAATGTTAATTGGCAGCTTGCTTTGGTTGTTCGTCAGATTTTGCAAATGTGCTCTACGTTGGAGGTGGCATCTTTTACCCACATCCTGTGTGAATGGAATAGGGTTGTTGATTGTTTGGCCAAGTGGACCTTGGAGTAGGATGATGACTGGAAGATTGAGGGATGGAGGCAGTTATCCCCTGGTTATCGTCAAGAATTAGAGAGGGTTCTTTCTAATGATCTAATTGTTTGAGGTGTTTGTGGTTGTGTGGGTGGTGGTTTTGTTTAGGTTGAGTGTTCATGGGATTTCTTTTCTTGGGTTCCTTTTGGATCCCTGATCTCTTTGTACTATTTACTTCTTGGTTTCAATAAAGTTTTTACCCCTTTTTATTTTAAAAATAATAAATATAGATAAATATTAAACTTATAATATATTAAATTAGTAATATATGTAAAAATTTAAATTATATTTATATTTAATAATGTATAGTGTATATAAATATTAAATATATAATATCTAAATATTATAATACTATGCTAAAAACAAATAAATATATAAAATGTAATTTTATTTCATAATTTTAAATTAAGAATATTCTAAAAAATTATATTTTATAATCTAAAATAAAAAATAAATACCACAAAAAAATAATAATAAATAATATTTTTAAAAATAATAGAAATTATTAATTAAAAAATAAATATAGATATCAAACTTATAATATATTTCATATTTTAATTAATAATATATGTAAAAAGTTATATGATATTTATATTTAATAACTTATAGTGTATATAAATATTAAATATAATATCTAAATATTATAATATTATACTTAAAAGCATTTAAATATATAAAATATAATTTTATTTCATAATATTAAATTAAAAATTTTCTAAAAATATATATTTTATAATCTAAAATAAAAAAATATCACATATTTTTATATATATTTTAAAAAACAATGAAAATATAAATTATAACAACTTATATTATATAAAATATTGTATATAATAATATTATAATTTACACTCTCAATATTAGTGAAAAATTAGAAACAGTATCTAATTCTTTGTTTTCTTTCTTTGTTTTATGTTTTTGATCTTTATAATATGAATGTAAAACATATTTTCTAGTGGAAATATAGAAAGAATATTTTATTCTTTTCTTTCTTTCCTTATATAAAGTGTTTTAGTTTTTTAATATTATTTTTATTTATTTTATATTGGGTTCATCAAAGTCAGGTCTTTTTCAATGGTCAACCATCATTCTACCATATTTATTTTAAAAAATAGCTTTTTAAAGTAGTTATATTATCTTTTGATTCATTAAAAAATATATAACTTCAAAATGGGAGAGCATGTAGCAATTTGATTTCTAAAAAATAAGCTCTTTAAAGTAGTGATATTATCTTTTGATATTAGCTATTTTTTTATATTGGTAAAATTGTTGAATGAACAGATCTTTCTCAATGGTCTTGCAACCATTATAACACATTTTGAACCATTGATCACAGAAGTTAGTGATTGAGTTCATATAAGGAACACGCGTAATAATATATTATATTTTTATATATAATATTATATTTATATAATATAATATAAAATTATATATATTATAATATCTATATTATATACTATAATAAAATATATATAATATTACATATTAAAATATTTGTAATAGAATATAATGTTATAATATCAATATATAATATATTCTAATATATGATATTAATATTAAAATATATTATATGATATTAATATAAAAATATATAATATAATATATTTAATATTACATGTTATAATAATATTATATAGTATATAGTATATATTATATATTATATTATTATTTATAATATTATAATATATCAAACTAAACAAATATATAAAAAAATATATCATGTTTGTGGGTATAATATTATTGGTTTTAACTATTTTATTTGTCTTGAGTATGAGAATTTTTCATTGTAGAAGTCTCTCAATATTTTGAATCTTTATCAAACTTTAGGAAAAATAATGAAAATACAACATGCTTACAAACAAAATCAATGCAGAAAATGCCTATATATACATATCAAATAAGTGAAGAAAATTTGACAGAAGATACAGAGAACCAAGAGAAGATGGTACAGTTGCATCTTTTATTATATATATTTCCTTGTCTATTTGGTAGCTTTTCTCTTTAAATTTTGTAAACCAGCTTTGTTCAATTAAAATACAAAAATGGGCTTATTAGAAACATAGAAATGAATAGGCGATGAGACGAGACCAACCTAAGTCTATGCATGTTACATTTGACAAAGTTGTTCGTTAATGATTGCAATCACATCTCAGAGTGTGGGTGGGTGAGGATGTCTTAGCCTCAGCAACAAACGATTGTCTTCTTCAAAAACTCTAGAGGTTTGCAGTGCCCAAAATATAATGTAAATTTAAAAACTGAGAGTTAACGATAATGGAACACTGAAAGAGCGGGAGAATTAGGTGTATTTGTAGGCATTGACATTAATAAGAGTACCCAACTTGGTGGCAGTCACTACTATCATGCTTGTCTTGGAGGTAGCACTGATAGACAATTAACGACAACGTTGGGGGTAAGACCATCGGATGCACATGGTACATTCTAATGGCTAGATAGCCAGTGCTCTTTCTACTAGACTTTTCACTCAAGGAAGCCAATTTTGGAGGTCATAGCTTGCCCATACAAAAGAAACTTTTTTAACAATTACTCTCGAAATGGGAAAATATTTTACACTCTTCATAATGGTGTAATTGGTTTTCAAAATTGACTCCTTTATTTTCAAAATTTGAGTTTTCTAGTATGTTATTGCTTTGTCATTCTTATTAGAACTTAAAATACTTATAACTTTCTCAATCAAACTATTTTTTAGTATCATTTTGAAATTTGGTATTTTTTGAACTCTACACAATGGAATAGTTTTTTATTTTGTAAGTACATATTACTTTTAATATTTTGACCATTATAAAATATTTATTTACGTCGAAGACATATCCAATTTGAAAAGAGCCGACCTATTTTTTACTATCAATGGCTGAAACTCCTCATCAGTCCAATTTTTTCATTTATTTTGACGTTATTTTTATTTTCTCTTTCTATTGGTATCACTGCTTTTTCATGTATGTTTTAATGGCTGGCATCCCAAACATGTTCATACAAACAAATGTAGTGGCATTATTTGCACCAATATTTTTTCTCCGTCCAGAAGGCATGTAAAGATTTTTTCCTCCACCGTCATACGATTTGATTGATATATTATTGCTAACAGATGAAGCCTCATTAATGTCTCATTCCTTTTATAGAGTATTAATGGCCAAAAGTAAAACTTGTGACATATGACTGAAGATCCCAGTGCTCCTTTGCTTATTTAACTCTTTTTCTCACTTTGTTCAGAGTCTTTCGTTCTAATATACGCCAAGTGGGGAGTAGGAGACATGTAGAGGCTTGATAAGGTGTGATCTCTGCTCACCATAAAAGTCTTGTGCTAGCTGCATGGAGGAGAAGGAGAGATTGGCTCCTTTAGAAAAGGATTTTGACTGATCCTATTGAACCATGTGGAGCTTGGAAGGTACAACAAAAATATATTTTATGTCTTGCCTCTATACTAAACACTTTTCAAACACCAAATTACACCAAAGAAAATGTCACCTATGCTGGTTGATGATGTAGAGAATGGCAGCTTATCTTGATGGATTACAACATAAGAGATTGGCGTTGGCCTCTCCACTTAACAAGATTCTCATAATAAAATTTTCAAATACCACACCTTAATTGGCAGATTGTTAGCCAAAAACAAAGACTCCATAGTCATAAAATGTCTATAAAATGGGAGTGTGGAGGTCTGGAGCTAAGTTGCATGGAAAATTGGAAGGCTGCAAGTGTTGGTCTATTGATGAAATCATGAGGATCTTCAATGACCAAATCTACTTCCTAAAAAAAATTCCTGCAAGCTACAAACAATAGATCGATGCTTAGTATGCAAGTTGTGCTAGAAATGCTCTATTTGACATGTCTAAAAAATTTGGAAGAAAGACAAGAGATGTGAACTGTTTGACAAGATACCTCAAATAAATGTGGTCTCATTGAATGCTAAAATTGTAGGGTATGCACAAAACACATTCATTGAAAAGGATTTAGAAACTTTCAGTCGAATGTCATGGGTAGGTGTAAACCCAAACTCTATAATCTTTGCCATCATCCTCCCTCATTGTGCCAAAATAAGAGCTTTGGAATGGGCTATGGACATCCACCAGAGGATAAAGGAAAGAAATTTTATCAAATGTTGTAGCCGCAACTGCCCTGGTAGATGTGTATAAAAAATGTGGAAGCATAGGCAAGGCACATGAACTTTTTGACAGAATACCCCAAACAAATGTGGTCTCATGGAATGCCATGATTGTAGCATTTATGCAAAATGGATTTGTTGAAAAGACTTCATAAACTTTCAAGCAAATTCAATTGGCAAGTGTAAAGCCAGATGCCACAACCTTTTCCAGCATCCTCCCTGTGTGTGCCAAAATGGGAGCTCTGGAATAAGGTATTCAATCAATCAAAGGATAAAGGAAAAGGACTTTTTCAGATGTATAAAGCTTAATGGAAGGAGGGATTTGGTTAAATATTATCGTTGGGAATACTCGAGTAGACATATATGGAAAATGAAAAATTTGGAAGCATAAACAAGGCATGTAAACTGTTTGACAAAAACGCCTCAAAGAAATGTAGTCTTAGGGAATGTAATGTTTGTGGGATGGATTTTACAAGGATGTTCTCAAAATATTTGAATTAATGAAGCACTTTGGAACCTGTCATGACACCATAAGCTTTGCTTGTGTTATATGTGCATGCAGCCATGCAAACAGGTTTAGTGAATGTAAGTTGTACAGACTTCAATCACATGGGTAACCCCTACTGCATTACACCTATAATTGATCATTATGTGTTTTTGACCTATTTTATCATGCTAGCTATCTTGAGGACACCCTTAACTTTATCATCAAGATGCCATTTAAATCTAGGCTGGATGTGTGGATCTAATTTCTTGCTACCTACAGATCCCATATAAATTTTGGTCTATTTTTTGCATACATTTATGGATTACATGAGGTTAATTGGTAGGCCATTTAGTAAATGATGTTGTTTGTGCAATAAAGGTCTCAATGGAGAAGTGATAGCTTAAAATAAACTATGCATCCACTTACAAGGATCCAAACATGATTGAAATATAACCTCTAAATTAGGAAGATAATCAGTCTCCATTACCAAAAGAATCATGTTATGTTTGTAATAAGGAGAGAGGGAGAGGTAGGGATGGAAAGAGGGAGAGATAGAGGGGAGAGAGAGAGAGAGAGAGAGAGAGAGAGAGAGAGAGAGAGAGAGAGAGAGAGAGAGAGAGAGAGAGAGAGAGAGAGAGAGAGAGAGAGAGAGATGTCTAGAGATAAAGGGGGAGAGAGAAACATAGAGGTAGAGATGAAGATAGAGCAAGAAAGGAAGATGAAGACTTGGGAATTGTCAATAACAAAATTTGTAGCACTAGTTGATTCCAAAATTTCTTTATATTGAAACTCCCTTGACTTGAATTTATTTAGCTCTGCTTAATTTAAATAACAGTGAACTTGTTTTAGTTATAGAAACTTTGTTGACTGTGATTGGTTTAACTCTACTTAAACATCAGCTTGTTTTTTTGGTATTTAAAATGGTAATATATGCCTTAAATTTGGGAGCTTCTATTATCAAGAGTTAGAGTATCATCAAACATGCAAGAATAGTAAATAAATTCAATATTTTAAAAAATTGGAAATCGGTAGCTATTTGAAACAAGCAAATGGTTTTAGGGACATACAAGGTCAAATAAGTTATGTTATTAATTTTTAATTTGTTCTTCTAGATATAGATAGATTACTCCTTGTGCCAATGAATAGTCAAATCAACATCTTCATCTAGATCTACAGTGATGGCTAGTCCACAAGATCAACTTTGAGAGGTCTATTTTGGTCTAGGTTCTCAAGAAAATAAAAAGGTCCAATGTTCCTTGTTCCTTGTTTTGCATTTACCCTCACAAGATGCTATATCCTAGGCAATTTGTGTCTCTTGTTAGAAGACAATATTTGAAGAAGATGCAAGTATTTCACAGTAGGGCATTTCATTTATACCAGACTGATGTCAAATCCCAAGTGAAGTAGCTAAAGCTTACACCTAAGATGACAAATAATATGTTTTTATTATGTCATCTCGAGCAACTTCTTAATCTATTGTCAGCTCAACCTAATGTGATGAATATAACTTACAAGTACAATGGGACATTTACTACTTCTAAGGTTTATCCTTATTGTCTAAGTGATTAATCTCGCTTGTTTTGTTTAGGTCTCTTGATGTACTCCAAAACATCGTCTCTTGATGTACTAAACCTACAAGAGGAATCCTTTGAATTTAAAATATGATGACTTACCTGTATACCTTTATTGGATAAGTTGGCACAACCTAAAAGAAGGATGAGCATTGTGAAAGAGAAGGATAATATGATAGTCGATCCAATGAAAGCAAGCTCGTTTGAACTATTCTTACTTTTTCATAGAGTGAACAAAGTGGACACCGAGTTCTCTGTGTTGGAATTGGCGTTGTACAATTTAAAGTCATTTGGATGAGGATTGTAATTCCCAAAGCGGTCATCTTGCCCCAAAACTCTATGGAGCCCCTACCAACCATACTTGGCACCAAGTATGCCATCACCACACACAACATAACTCGCCCAATGTAACCCTTCTATTTCTTCTCTCCCTCTCTACGTCTTTCTCTCTATCTCTCCCCCCTCTTCTTTTTCTCCCTCTTCTACCAATCTCTCTCTCCTCTTCTCTCTCTTCATCCTCAACCTATCTCTCTCCCTCTCTCCCTCTCTCCCCCTCTTCTTTATCTCTCCCTCCTCTACTTATCTCTCTCCCTTTCTCTCCCTCCCCCCTCTCTCTATCTCCCCCCTCTATATCTCCCCTATGAAGATTTTTGTTTAATGGATTGGCCTTGATTTGCAGTAACTATTATAGACAAGTAACCTGAAAATTTATAATCAAGCATGATATCTTTGTCTTTCACTTTGATTATATAAATCCACATAATTTTCTATAATAATCACATCCATCAAAGCATCATGAAAGGTCACAAATGCGTTTACCATCTTCTCCAAAAATGTCACAACCATCTTGAAAGATAGGACTATGGAAAGACCTGATTGGGCACTCTATTATCTCCCTTGAAATCCTCCCTAAATTAATATGCATGCATCACCTATTTGAAGCATGTGTCTTGTGAGAGCAGTTTGCACAACACATAAACTTTGTGGGAATCTACGTGGCATGAAGCAAAGACTGAAGGCTACCAGTGTGGGATTATTGTTATTTTTTATTAATCATTTCCATTTGTAATTAATGTATTATGCTCGATATTGTGGTCATTGGAGATTTTTTTAGTAATGTATTGGCTGCAAAACTTTTATTTTATATAACTAATATTAAGTGAGGTCCTTTACACATCAGATAATATTGGTGAGATATTTCATAATGATTTTTTGCTTTTATGATATATAAATAAATCAAGGGGTTAAGGTTTAGGTGTTAATGGAATTATTATTATAATATTATATTTTATTTTAAAATAATAAAAGTTAGATTTTCAATTTATAGAATAATGTATTATAGGAATTGTATATTATAATTTTAAATAAATATAATAAGACAAATTGAATATGTATAATGGTTTTTTAGATATTAATGATGATTTTGATTTATATGTAGTGTACCCATAACAAATTTAATGGAAGTCATTTGACATAATTACGTCATACAATTTATTCGGTGTAACCCATTGCACACCTAAAGTGCAATAACTGGTTGATATTATATTTTGCATTGTAACATGCACTAATTTAAAGTGTCAAATGTTATAATCTTTGGTGGGTCATTTCACATATATTGTTCATGAGGTTTCTCGTATGTTTCTTATTTTGCTACTTATATCTCTATTTTTTGCATTATAGATCATGTAAATTTAGCTTTAGTTTCAATTCTTACAACTCGCAACTACTTTAAATGGAATCCTAAAATTGTGATTTTACTAAAAATTAAATGATGCCATAATATTCAATACCTGAATAATTCTTGAACATCTTGATGCGAAAGAAAATATTAAGTGGTTCAGATAAAACATGATGAGGTTAATGGATTTTTGTGATTTTTTATGTCTTTGTCAAGGATATGTTTAGTGGCGAGTCTTTGCCAATTGGCAAATAGTTCATATCGGCCAATTCAAAATTGGTGAATACATTGCAACCAATGGGGTGACCAAATCACTCAAATTTTATGAATTATGGGCTCGATGCATTCTAATTTGCCATCAATTTATTTTGAGGCATATTTAATTAATAATTATGTCATAACAAACTATGTGTTTCCAATGGTCTAATTAATATTTTCCAATACCATTAAAATTTTATTAAGGACCCATTTTTCTAACAACAGTAAATTTTTGTTACGTGTGAGGACTTGTTTCACCAATAACATTAAAAATTAACTACATATGAGGACCCATTTCGCTAATACTATGATAACTCCATACTAATCCTAGGTCCATAATCACCTTGAAAATTACAACGTATGTGTTTTTTTGAGGTTTGATTCACCCAAAATTTACATGTATCTTTTTATAATCAAGCGGGATTCACCAAATTTTTACTATATCGTTTAAAAATCCCACAAAATTTTCCAAATACAAATTGATATAAATATAATTGAAATTATAATCTATTTTTTATAGATTTTATTTGGTTCTAAACTTCTAAGCTCTCGATTTGGATCATAGGCAAGTTACAACTACATGCATTGCTGCATTTGTGAGTCAGCAAAAACCTAAAGGTGATTTTGATCATTTCTTTATAGTGTTATAATATTATTTATCTATTTTCCATTATTACTTCATTTTTATAGATGATGTTGAGTAATGAGACATCTAGGTCCCAAGGATCTATATTCTATTATTCCATCTTAAACAAGAAGGTATTTTTTGGAAGATTTTAATTTCGTGAGATATGTCGAGCAAGAACAAGAGTGAGACTTCTAAAAGGGGTGAAGGGAGGGCATCAAAATTCAAACCATAATTTCATACTTTGGTAATGTTTGTAATCCATTAGATCAAGATGGAGCTACAACATCAACAATTACACCAAATATTAATGAAGAAGGCAATACCTTAGAGGAAGATCAAAATGAGTTGATTGAGTTGGATAAAAATGATACAGAATATGTTCCAAGGGATACCTAGGGTATTCAAAATGAGTTAATTGACTTGGATGACAATGTTGTAGATGATGTTGTACGAAATGGGAAAATAAAAGTGAAATAAAAAAATAGGGCACATGTGGTATATGATAAGGAATTTTCAAATTGATTGGGTGTCAATGTACCCATTCATTGAACTAGTGGAGAATGCAAACAAGCATGAACCTGACATAGGACGCAAGTGTAAGATTTGTAGTTAGAAATATAAAAGGGACAAGAACTTGTAGCTAAAACTTGACACTATAGAAAATCCTATTGGTAAATTTTATGAAAACAAAATCATACACAAAAAGAAAAAAAATAGTGATAAGATGGAAAAAAAGGAAGAATGTCTTCATGTTAAGCATGCCCATGATTATGATGTTCATATGAAAATAAATGCAAAGCTTGTTGAATCTAGAGGTTCAATTCAATCTCAATTTGGAAAGATAGTGGCAGGAGCACAAATGGAAAAAATTGTTTAGATGATTGTTGTTTTTCATATTTTGATTAGAGGACATCTTATCAAAGACTACCTAAAATATAATAGTTTATTATATTTTTGTGTGTTCCTAACTTTCCTAATACAATTTGGTCAGTATATAGTGGATGGGAATGGGAAAGTTAGCTTGCTAAGGTGGAAAAACAAGATTTATAGGCAAAAATAAAAGAGTCAACCTTTATTACATTATCTTTATATGAAGTTACAATAGTAGATAATACTTCTTGGGAATGGATGCATGTTTATACTATACATAAACATGTCCACCAACCTCATCTACTCTATATTTATAAAATCAAAAAGAATTTGACATCACAAAATCTATTTGAACTAGTTAAGAAATATTTCAATGAAATTGGAAGTATAGATGAGTTCACAATTCCCAAAAATTTGGTGTGTGTAGAAGCTAGTATACATTCAATAATGCAAGGTCATGGTAATGATGTTTGCATAAAATTATAAACTACTTAACCATATATGATTGCCATTCATTATATGTCCCACAAAATGAATTTATCATTTCAAATTGTGAGCAAGGTTCCTTTGGTATCAAAAGTTGAAAATCAAGTCCATGAGATCTACTCATACTTCTATTGAAGTCCCAAATGGTTTAAGAAATTTCAAATTTTTGTTGAGGGAATAATCATAGGAAACAATATTCTTAAGGATGTTAATACTAGATGAATCTCCTTGCATGAACCAACGCAACAAGTTTTCTAGAATATCAATCCTTGATTGGAGTAATGCATGAATATCACTATAGAGCAGACAAAGCTCCTAACCTCTTACATAGGTTAAGTGATATAGAGACACTCTTAACTTTATTTGGTCTTCTCCCCATGCTAGAGGAAATGAAAAATCATGAAAAAATCCCAAGATAGAACTATGTATATTACAAAATCTAGTAAACTATGTAGAATGGCATGCCTCACCCTCAATAATCTATATCTATCAGATTCCTCATTCATAAGTATAAATTTTAGTAGCTATCAGTTGATGACAAAATATTGCTAATTTTTTAGTTTAATGCAACTAAGGAGTTATGTGTCTTGTTACGTGGATTTGAGATACCAATGCATGATCAAGTGCTCTACCAGAGAAGTAAATGTTTTAATTATATGGGAAAATCAGGTTTTGAAGGGACCCAAAACCCTGTACAACCAAAGGTAAAAAATGTTGCCCATGAGATACTATAGTAGAACACCAACAACAACACAAAAACCCAACACAACTGAAGAAACAAAATGTTGCTCAAAAGAAAAGTCACTAAGCTAGCAACAACAGCCAACAACAACAAAGCAACAAGAAAGACACCAAGAACCAGTAGTAGAAAAGCACACAACTAACAGAAAAGTAAACACATAGGACACTATTTCAAATTGCTTAAGGTGTTGGCCACCTCAAGCTCCTGGCTTCTATACATTTCAATCATGTCCAACAAACCCTTTTTTCTTAGCTTCAAAGGACTTCTTCAAGTCAATAGACCCTCTAACAACAGATCCTTTACCGTCATATTTTGCACTTTTTTTCCCTTTACCTTTGGTCAATTGATCCTTCTCTATTAATTCAGAAAAATATAGTTCGTCCTCCATGAGCTCACTGATTTTACAAAATAGGACTTCCAATGAGTCTGCACTGTTCTTAACTTAAATGTGACAAGCATGGAGAAGCTTCTTTATATCCACATTCGTGTCCAATATCTTGGCTTCTAACCCAACCAGTCATTCTTCACACAAGGATTTTAAATCATGATATAACCCCTCAAGAGCCACAATTTTGTCAATAAAAATATCCAAGGTCGATCCTTTCAGAATATTCTTCAAATTCTCCTTCAAACCCCTTATTTTAATGTTTATTTTATTAAACTCCTGAAGAGTCCATTTTGCTAATTTAAAAGTACCAGTGGCCCGTTCCCTTTCCATATCAAGCAACTCAAATATAGAGGTAGAATCATCATTGAGATAGGAAAAGTCCTTTGAAAGGGGATTTACCTTTAGAGGCTTGGACTTCACATAATTTTGCTCAGCATTCTTCTCCTCTTGCACCTTATTCTCCCCTACCAAATCCACATTGGGAGAGCTATGAACTGGGGACTCATTAATCTCTACCACTTTCTTTTAAGAAACCTTCTCCTCATCGAGTATAGTGGTCCCCTTAACCATATCTTTCAAGGCATGGTTTTTCATCTTTACTATATGTTTGGAAGCCCTTCTCAGCTTATCCTTTTCTACCATAGTCAACACATTCTCCTACCTCCCCTCCTCTTTACCACCCACCTTTGTGTCACCCTGTCCAGCATCCAAAGCATCATTCCTGGGGTTAGAATCACCAAAGCCCACCTCTGTGTCCTCAATATCAAAACTCAGCTCCTCTAGAATACAACACTTGGCTACCCATTTTCTTTTATGGCTGCCCTTCTTCCTCTTTTTTGAGGATGTGTCCATAGGGGCTAGGGAATCATCCTCATCCTCTTCAACCCACTCCTTTTCCTCAACAATGTTGGCATCTGAGCCAGAAGATCCAAAATATACACTTGAAACCCGCTCCTTACCCTTAATAGCAGCGGTCGGGACAAGGGATTTAACATGTTCCATGATTAAAAGAATAAGACCCTCATGGAGAATTGGCACCCTCCTGTTCTTTAAGTGAGCATAAACAAAGACCTCCATGGATGACAACAAAAAAAATGGAAAGGAAATAAATAGACCATACCTTAAATGGTTTAAAAGAGTAAAATGATGGCCAAGGATTACAGTGAACCTACCTTCCAAGGTCACTACTACATTATCACTTCTACAATATTCGCCTAGACCTTCTTGAGTGAATTTTTCTCATAGCCCCAGCTTTCAATTTTGACAAGTTTTTTCCATTCATCATCTTTGAAAAATTGAGTCATAGCCTCCTCATTGCTTTTCTTTTCCTTAAAGAACTTACAGTCAACCATCAGCAACCCAATCATAGTAGCAATCAACTCCTCATTAATGTCAACTTCCAAGCCCTTAAACTCAAGCTTGTGATTATGCCAACAAGAAACAAATTTTGTTGAAGCATTCGGGTCACACCCATGCAACCTTTCTAAGAATGGCATAAAATTCCCATGTTGGAGGATACTCCAAATTTTAGTCTTTTTCCTCAAGCTCACATAAGAATGTGACTCAATTATGTTCCTGTCACCTCCCATTTCCTCAAAAACCAAATGAAGAAAACCCTTGAAATTACCGTTCAAATGAGAGCCAGCAAGCCAAACAAAACCCACAAAGTGTGTGAGTTGAGAGTTAGTACTTAAGAAAAAATGGTGCCACCTCATGCACTCATCCAAAGCCATCATTTCTCATTAAGATCTTATCCTTATTGGGAAGGAAAGTGCCTTCCTCCCATGCACGAAACTCATTAATCCTAACAACCTTGTTCAAAAAAAATCTGCCAAAGAATTACCTTCTCAAAAAATGTGGGAAACACAAGTCTCCTTGCAAAAACTTAACATCATTATAATATCCTTTATTAATTTATCCACATTCTAGCTAGGCTTATGGGTGCCACGTAGATAATTATCAATGTTTAGAGAATCACTTTCAACCTAGATTTTAGAGTAACCCATGTCCATAGCATATTCGATGCTTATAAATGCAGCCTCCACCTTAGCATAGTGATTTTTTTGATTTTCCATTGGGAGTGCCACCGTGCCTAAGAGTCTACCATATTCATTCCTCAACACCCCCCCACAACCTGTAGGACCAGGGTTACCCTTGGCTGCCCCATCAAAATTAACTTTAACCCACCCTGCAAGTGGTGGTTTCCACTTAGTACTCAATCTAGTGTTTAAGTTGGACTTAGAGCTCTTAGACGAAACATAGGAGATCTTCCAATTAGAAATCACCATAAGGTCATACCCTTCCAAGCAAGCAGATGGATCACAACAAGGTGACTTCAATCCAATGAAGGCAAAATTCTCCAAGATCGCTTGATGAATTTTGATGAATAGGCTACTAACTTTAAGTTTAGAATCACGAAAGATTTTATTTTTGTGTTCCTTCCAAATTTCCCATGCAATATTCAGGGCCATGAGATCCCAGAGCCACCTAAGAGTAGAGGAGTTGGATGGGCACTTCTACTAGTCAACAAAATTACCAAGGGAATATGAGAAAACCCAATCTAAATTCCAAAGGCTCGGAAATTTACTCCAAAGAAGAGAGGAAAAATCACACCCAAGGAAGATATGGAAAGCACTCTCTAGCATCAACTTCACAAAGAACACATCTATTCAAAACTGCAAACCCCCTTTTATAGAGATTATCTTGTATTAGAACTTTACCTTGCATGAGTAGCCAGAAGAAAATATTAACCTTGGGGATCAACATGTTGTTCCATTATTTCCCCCAGAAAGGAAAATAGTTAGGCTTATCCAACGAATTGATAAAGCTAGAGGCCACCGAAAAATTACCATTAGCACAGGGAGCCCAAATAACCCTATCTGGTCTAGGAAACACAGGAATATGAACATTGCACAAGTAGTCCTTTAACACCTTCAGTGATGGGTCCCAATCCTGGAAATTCTTCCACTCCCCATTCTAAAAATAGTCAACCACCCAAATGCCAAAGAGACATTTGCAAATAAGAACAATAAGAGAGGCCTAAAGGAATTTGATCAGCAGTTTAAGGTTGCACCAAGCATCCTCCCAAAAATTAATTTTGGAACCATCACCCAGCAACCACCTAACACCATCAGCAATCAAGTCCCTAAAAGGAATGATATTTCTCCAAAAACAAGAACCATAAGGTAAATCATCAAAAGTCAGCATATTCTAAGTTCTCCCAAAGCTTGAAAGAAGGAATGATGGTGGAAATTTTGATGGAGAAAATGTATTCATGGAATGGTGGAAAATGCTTGAAAGTGTTTTTGTTTGGTTTTTCAAGTTATTTGATTTTTTTGGATTTTTGAAAGGTGTCCAAATCACAAAGAAAGCTAGAAAACATATATCAAGGTTTGTTCAAAAGAAATATGTAACACCTGCCCCTAGTGTCTAGCAATGTATGGGACAAGTTATGAGTGGATGAATGGAATAGTGCAATGGGAATGGATATGTGAAGGATGAGGAGGATTTGGCATTATGGGAGTAGATCTAAGGTAAGGGATTTTACTTCAAAGGACTATATTATAATAGGATAACATGTTTGACCCAAGTTAAATTTTTGGATAGTGTTATATAGGTGATAGTATGACATAGGATATTATATGGTCAAAGGAAAGGACCATGTCGAGATTTACCCAAAAAGCATGTTTTAAAGCATATGTCAAACTATTCTTTATCAAGATCAAGGTGGGTAAGGAAGATGGATGAAAGTGGAATGGATTGGATGGATAGTAGCGTTAGAATAAAATTGCATGATATATGAGATGAGATGCTCCCAATTGGTATGGTATACATAAATAATTTATTTTTATACATGACACTTGTTTGCTAGGTTTTCATCATGGTATTTGTGTCATTGGCGTTTCAATTAGCACCTCTGCAACGCTTATTGGAAATAGATAGCTATGCATAGTGCATGATGACTGCTCTTCAAATTATGAAGGGGAAGCTCCCTCTTATTTGTTGATGTTTGCGTAAAAGTAAAATGGACTAGTGTTCCTATCTTTTTTACTCAATGACAAGACATAAGGGTGCATAAACATAATGCATTGCAACTAAGATTTTCTCTGATTTCTGCATATCTTAACTACAACTAGGCTAAATTTTAATCTATCCTATCTCCTCTAGATAAACAGAGCAAGATAATATAGGAGCGGGAATGGTATGGTTTGATCACTTGGGCCGACTATCTCTCAGAACGCATCTGAAGGCTCTGAACTCTTTTGATCTATGTTGGAATAGGGTCTTATGCAAGCAACCACTCTTACGCTAAGCTGAATATCAAGATTTTTGAGGAGGAACCCTTGGCGTGGTGTAGGATAGGATGCAACTTACTAGAAACAATAAAGAATGATGAAATGGCTAATAGGATTCCTGAGGAGGTGACGACACCTATCCAAAGTGTAGGCTGAAATACAGATAATTACACAACATCAAATGTTAATCATTAACATCAAAATTCCCAAGGAGGTGATGGGAACTGTCCGAGGGGTAGATTGAAACAATAGATTATTAGAACAAGACATTGATAGAACTTTAAACTTTGGATCAAATTGCATGTGCCTTTTGATTTATTTGTTCAAATTTTCTCAACGAATTACAAATATTTGGGACAACAAAGGTACGAAATCATACACAATTGTGATCAAACCAAACAACTCTCATCCAAGAGTGAACAAATATAGAGTTGCAAGCTTGTTGGCACAATGGTGCGACAATTTTTTGTAGTAAATAAAAGTTCCAAAATAATGAGCAAAGGCTCTTATTTATAGAAACTCAAAGGAGTAGGGGACCCTAAATTCTCTTTGAGTTAACAATTAGTTCTTGTCAATCTACAAGATTTATTCCAATGTCTAAATGTAGGAAACCTAGCAGTTAACTGGAAAGCTACTTTAGTTAACTAAAAGTGAACTCCAATGTACAAAGTGCCTCCAAAATAGAGATCCACAATTAGTGGAGATAGACATGCATGATTAGTGGGACAGTGAGTTAACTTGGAAAGAAGCATCGAGTTAACTCATGTTGCCATTATGCTATTTTGGAGGGTAGAACATCCTAATTGGGTGTTTTACACCTCATCAATTATAGTCAACAATTCTTCTAACCAGTCATTGACTTCTTCATATGGAGATTGTCACATGCCTCAATCGTCAGATTACTGCTTGTTAGCAACTTGATGTATGGATCTCCTTCATTATGCTTCCTTTAGGAGGGTTACTCCTTGTCTTTTTGTCTGTGTTTCCATTTTAACATGAAAGGTAGTGTAGTATTAACCGGTGGTGACTCTATGTTGGGAATGACTACCTACCGCGTTCTTTTGCAACTTTACATTATTGACATTTTCTTGAGTGTTGTATGATGAAACCATGAAGTTTGATGATGAAACTGCGAAGTATGACTACAAACACTCTAGTCATGAGAAATGCACACAAACTCTTTGCATGTGCAAAATTCCAACAGTATCAACCCTATAAACTGACCTTGGAAGGCTATCAGATATATGAGGTGAACCATATGGAACACGTGAACTCGAGTGTCTATGCTTGTCAATTTGTCCAAATTGACCTTTGGGTGTGCTCGACGCAGATCGGTGTTAGTCATTTTAAGGAAGTCATGGAATAAGACCATCTTGGCCTTGTTATTGGGCTTAGGAGAACTACATTTCGAAAGCCTTGAAGATTGACTATGCACACAATACTGTTCAAACAACTTTTTTTGGAACTACTAAAAATAGCCTTGCCGGGAGTAATTTTTATGAAAAAATCTGAGACATGGGTTTTGTTGAGATTTATTTTCTAAACAAACCCAAATCATCAGAAATTCATAAAAATGAATTTTTTTATGACATGCAAGAGACCTTCGATGGCAGAGGTAGCGAGGCACCAGAAACTTATTTTTTTCCTGGAAAAATCTAACACATGGGTTTTGTTTGTGCTTCAAAGTTGAACAACCCCAGTTTGTTTGTTTTTCAAAATTATGAATTTTTTTGAAAACCCTAAAAAATAGGGGTAGTAGAGCTACTTTTCTGGAAAAATCTAACATGTGGGTTTTGTTGAAATAATTGTGCTAATCATACCCAGTCTTAGGAAACTTGTAGCCATCTAATGACAATTTCCACATAACCCAATATAGAGATCTATGCAAATAAGTAATCAGAATCCACATGCAAGAGAATAACAACATACCCATCAAAGATGACACAAGATATACCTTGGGAAAACCTTCAAGAGGGAAAAACCCAGCCTCCAAAAGCATCCACACTCCATGTATTATTTAGCAATGAAAACCCATTACAATACATTTTCAGAGACTCCATGAACACTTCTAAAGCAACAAGCTATCCATGCATTCTATGTGACCAAGCATGAATCCACACATCCCATGCCATGCTTCAAACCCTCACACATGCACAAGTTGAACTTGCTAACTTGCAACAAACTCTCCAACCCTAAACAACTACCCTTGTGGTTGCTTTTATAAAAACAAGCTCCCACAAAACCACCAAGTGGTATTACATAAACCATGTGCCCAAAATCATGTGACCCCGCATTTAATATTGGGTACTTTGTTATATTTTTATTTTTCCCCAATATTAAATAAATTACATTTTTACAATTAAGTCCCAATGTTACATACAACATAAAGTGGCCCGAACATTATAACTCCTAGTGATGCACATCCATCTAGGTACCCCTAGGTACACCACACACATAATAATAAATGAAACATTATAAGCATTATGCAAGGTGTACAACACTTAACTCTAACAATATCCCACTTGTTGTATACATTGCATAAGGGGGTAACAAGTAAGCTCAAACATCAAGATAATAAAATCCATAGGCAACATGTACCATCCTGGAATCCAAGTGCTCCATGTGCTCCATCAAGATACCTGTAACAAGAACCAAGGTGACCACCATCTCATCCATGAATGCTCTCATCCTCCACCATGCCAATGCACTAAGATAAGAACACATCCAAAGAGAAGCCACACAATCTGTCACAACGAAGCATAAACTTGCCTCAAAACTGATATCCCAAACACAAACACTCAATCCAAAGGTATCAATATGCACCTATAGCTGTTAAGACATATAAACCCATAGCTGAAATGACACCCACAATAAATTCCAACACATCCAACTATCCATACCTCCAAGGTATACAAAACATAGTAAACTCATGCCACCAATCATATCCACCCATAACCTGCAATTACAAACTCCATGTGCAAACCTGTCAAAGAGTGACATATACATCCAGGAGCTCCCACTTCATGGGCAATGTCCAGATGAATGCAAACCTGGAATGAGCGCATTCAACGCGTCGCTTCGTTAACATTCCAGAAAGAAGGCACCATCACAAGTGATCAAGGCACACCAAGTCTACTAACAACATCACATAGAAGATGTAAACATGTAGTACCAAGGAACATCCACAATGATATGCAAAACCTGCAAACCAAACACCTGTAGCATGTCCTCCTACACACACCTCTAAATGCCAATTGTGTCAAGTATGATCTCCTCAATAATACCCCAACTGAAAAAACCTCAACAACATCCATAACACCCAATCTCATGGATCAAGTACGACATATGAATCAATGTAACAATGCCAACATGGATGTAAGTCTCTCTAACAAGAAGATCACACTCAAAGTAACCATCCCCATAACTGGAAACATCCCAAAAACCATCTCCTAACAATCCTCAAATGCACAAGGAGATAATCATGCTATAACATCCCTCAAACAAATCTTCCAGAACTAACTAACCATAGCTCAAGATCCATATCTATGTAAGATAAAGCATATAAAATCATGCTAAACCATCCTCAAATGAGTATCCATAATCACCATGAATCAACTCAATCCTATGAGAATCAAAGCACAAAACATAACACATCTGAAAGATATAATGGGCAAATACCTCTCAAATCATAACCTACCGAGTAGACCAAGAGTGGGGAATGAGAATGCTCCTCCAGGATATCCAAGTCATTGTGACTCAACCAAGAACACTCTCCTCATAGGTCCATGTTGAACTCACGTCCAACCAAAGTGTAGGCTCCTCGAATTTCTTATTGAAATCTCATCAAGAGTAACTGTCTCCAGCAAATTTCTCTAATCACAAGAGAACTCCAACCTCACCTATGTCTCCAAGTATCCATGAGCACCTATAACCAATCAATCCATGCTAAACTCCAAGCAAATGATCAATGTACTCAATACAAAGAGAACCAACCAAGATCAAAATCATAGCTCCAACTGCAGAATCATGAACATAAACATGACACCATGATCTCACATCTTCTCAAAAGAAGATCACATGCTCAAATCATCATAACATGTACCATGCCACAACTCTAAACCGGTAATCAAGAGTATACCATGACATAATAACAAAACCATCCTACAACCAAGGATCACCTATCAAAACCAACAAGTCATAAACAATACCTCAACATCTCCAGCACCTGATGTCAATGAACTCTCACTGTAGCACACATAATTCAAGAGATCCTCAATGACACCAATCAACCCCTACTGAAGACAACCATCCATAAACAGCAATGGATCCACATCATTGCCAAATGCTCCCACTAAACCGTAATACCGAGAAATCCCATGGCATCGTGATGCACACAACCAACACCACATCACTGTCATAAGCTCACACCAAACCTGTGAATCCAAGCTCTCAATTAAAACATGATAACCATCCTCTAAAGCAAGAAGATACATTTCCAAACCATCATAACCATCACCGCCAATCCATCACTATCAAAAGCTTCCATTGAAAAGTGTAACCATGTAACAAGCTATCATGACATCGTGATACCAATCTCCAAGAAGATTCATCGCCACAACCTGAATCAAGAACCGATCCAACACCACCAACAATGCACCTAAATAAACCATCATGACATGCCAAAGTTTCTAAAGCACAAGAGACATCCATGAAACCATGATCACCACCAAATATACCAACATCACCCAACTGTATCCACATATCTGTATAATCATAGTCAACTACATAGGTCTCATATCATGACTGTACCTGGTAATACCATCTCACCTCTTCAACATGACATCAAAACCAGCAAACCAAGTGATTAAACCAAGCCACAAAAAATGAACATGCATCAACACTTAAATATCAATGGGCAAAGACAACCCATATCCAAGTCATAGGTGCAACAAGTATAGACAGCCTACAACATTGCACAACTTGTAGATACAACAATGCAACATACAAATCCAAATAATACTGATAAACATGTCAAAAAGAGAGTAATCTGAGATGTACAACTGAGCATACAATGAATCCAACATCAAATCTCCAAGATCCGATTATCCATAAACTCATAGTATCACCATAGTCAACACAGCCCATAAACAGTTCAGATGAATAAAACAACAAATAAAAATTGCCAAAATAATTCCAAACCTAATCCAATGTGTAGTGCTTTGAACAATCTTTTCGTTGACTATTCGAAGTCTAAAATCTGACACCATATGCACCCGATATGCCCTCTCGAAGCTCAAAACAAACATCTAACTTTGACCAAGCAAAACATTGTCAAAACTACAAAATCTGGAAAACAAATTCATATCACAATGTAGAGCTCTAAGTCACCTTTCCAACGAGTCCAAGAAATCGAAAATCTGACATCGTGAGTGAAAGTTATGCTTCCTGGAATAAAATTGCTCCAATCTAACTATATATGCAAATTCTGGTGGGTCCCACTCCAAACAAAAATTAAAGAAAAATTGAACATTTTTCAATAGTGGCGGATTTTTTATTCATTTAATATTTTAAAGGTTTAAAGTTTAAATAGAGGTTTTAAAAGATTCTCTTTTAAGCATTTATTCCTCCCTTATATTTAACTATGAAAAAGGCCGACAACTTTCAAAGTGTTTATTTTAGCAGAGAAAACATTATTACGGTCGCAACAGGTACGAATGCCAGGGCTGACGCAGGCAAGGGCGGGTACGGGTCCCCCACTCTCTCATATATATTTTTTAATTGATTTTCAATGATTTTTCATTCAATCAGGTTTCTCTAATCTTTTAATATTTATTTTTATTTTGCAGGGACGAATTTTTTCACCAACGGACAAATAATTTTAATAATTTTTTTTTTTTTAATGATTGTATGTCAACATCCGTACGGTCGAATAGGGGTATGGGCAAAAAAAATTGCATTTTTTTTTCAGTAACCAAAATAGGTCGAGTTATATATCAAAATTCGTCTCTTGGCCAACTTGAATCCAAACATGAGGTCCATTTTGTCTCAAGAGGTCATTTATAATTTTTTCTCACAAAACCCTCAAATTAATGCACAACCAAGAAACCCTATTTACCCAAAATTTTGCACATACCAAATCTAGAAATTACCCATTATAACAGCAAACCCAAAACCTTTAGATTTGCAATAAACAACCTACAAAACCCTCATATATTGCCATGTCTTTCATTCTCTCATGCATTGCATAGATTCAAACTTAAGCAATATTTTTTTCGACCTAGGGTTATCCAACCACAACCAAAGCTCTGATACCACTTGTTAGGAAACTTGTAGCCATCTAATGACAATTTCCACATAACCCAATATAGAGATCTATGCAGATAAGTAATCTGAATCCACATGCAAGAGAATAAACAACATACCCATCAAAGATGACACAAGATATACCTTGAGAAAACCCTCAAGAGAAAAAAACCCAGCCTCCAAAAACATCCACACTCCATGTATTATTCAGCAATGAAAACCCATTACAATACATTTTCAGAGAATCCATGAACACTTCTAAAGCAACAAGTTATCCATGCATTCCATGTGACCAAGCATGAATCTACACATCTCATGCCATGCTTCAAACCCCCACACATGCACAAGTTCAACCTGCTAACCTGCAACAAACTCTCCAACCCTAAACAACTACTCTTGTGGTTGCTTTTATAGAAACAAGCTCCCACAAAACCACCAAGTGGTATTACATAAACCTTGTGCCCAAAACCATGAACTTACAAAATCATGTGACCCCACATTTAATATTGGGTACTTTGTTATATTTTATTTTTCCCCAATATTAAATAAATTACATTTTTACAATTAAGTCTCAATGTTACATACAACATAAAGTGGCCCCAACATTATAACTCCTAGTGATGCACGTCCATCTAGGTACCCCTAAGTGCACCACACACATAATAATAAATGCAACATTATAAGCATTATGCAAGGTGTACAACACCTAATTCTAACACCTAGAAGGTCAGATCTGTGAATATTCGTTGTTTTCTTGGACATGCAAGAAGATCTATGATGAGAATAGAGGAAAAAGACAAGAATAATTTTGGAAGTTATCAACTGCCTCTCTGGATCTTTAAGAAAATCACGCCTAGAAATGTAGACCTTGATGAATTATCCCTCTATGCAACTTTATTCTTGAAAACACGTAGAACATTGCAAAACCCTTTGTCAGATCTTCAAAAGATGTTTTGGAGAGAAAATAATTATTCTTGGCTTCAACTTGCAAAGACAAATGATGAATAATGATGCCTTGACTTGATAAATATCATTTGATGTTGAAGCAATCAAGTTTAGGGCACCAACTCTTGATGGAGGAGTTCACAGCATTGATTTCCACTCATTTGGGATGTTTTTAGACATACAAAGGCTTTCTAAATAGTCGACTTCAGCCAGCTAAGCGTTTCTTTGACTTTAGGCGTCCCTTTGAAGAGTTGAACACTTTTTTATTATTTTTCTGTGATGAAATTCCTTCGTTCGATCCCTAATTTTGGTTGCTCGGTTGATCTTGAAGTGTTGTTGACAGATCCACTGCTGAGATGAAACAACTCTAATGAAGTGTGCTTGGGAGCTGCAAAGCTCAAAACCTGAGTCTGATGCTTCTAATTCTTGGGTGCCTTTTCCCAATATGGTGCATTTTTCACCAGACTTAGGCAATTTCTTGAGTGTTCCTCAATTCCTCCAATTTGACCATTTGTGCTATGATCTGAGATCACCGATGACTAATGATTCGGGTGATCTTGCTAAAACATGGGATGGATAACCAGCTCAGTCCTGGAAAGGATGGTTGGCTTCACGAGTTTTGAAATTTGGTTTAAGTGCCTCAAAAGCATGGGTGCCCCTAGCTTGCAGGGGCGCCTTTGATATTTTGACTTGTTATTTTCATGTTGTAAATTTTCACAAACGATCCCAGTTTGATCTCTATCGTCGAATGTTTGATTTGTCTATTGTCTCCGTCGATGGTGTCATCGTTGAGATTGATCAAGATAGAGAAGGTCATCCTACAGGTTGTTGAGCTTGCAGACTGCATCTGACTGCCCAAAAAGTTGGGCACCTATTTCTAGGAAGATGCATTTTCCTTAACACTTAGTCAGTCAATTTTTCATGTCTTTCATTTCACCTTCACCTTTGGTGTTTTTTGCTTGATCTTCGTCCATGAATGCTTGATAGGTCATGTGAGCGTGCAATTAGATTAGCTACGAAGCTGAGAGGATGTTGAACAAATTCCCTGAAGAAAGCAATTGCTGAAAAGTTCAACAGGTAGCTTAAAAAGATGGGCACCCCTGGCCAACAAGGGTGCTTTTGTCTTGATGTGCATTGATTTCCCCTCTATTTTGCATGCTCGAATGATCAACAGTTATTGTTTGATGTGTCTCGTAGACTGGTGAATAGGTTTGTTGCAAAGTTGAGTTGAAATTGAGGAGATCACTTGAAGACAAGTTCACTCAAAAGTGACATTTGTATCATCTCATCCTTGGGCGCCCCTAGCCAGCAGCGGCACCTTTTTCATGTTTGACTGTCATTTTTTATAGTACTTGCTTACAGCATCTCCTGACTTCACTTACGTTCTTCGATGTTTGATGAATCAGGTGACTTTGCTTGATGATGTACCAAAAAGCCGACAATTACAGAAAGGAGATGACTACCTTGGTAAAATTCGATGATTGTCTTTGACCCTTTGAATTCAAGGGCACCCCTGGCTAGCAAGGGTATTTTTAGTCATGGTTTCATCATTTTTTTTGAAAACCTTCATCTCTTTGTGCTTTACGTTCGTTGTGTAGCTTGACTAGTTTGAGCATTGACGTTGAGGATGAGAACATGTGCATCTTGGAAATTACCTTCATCATGTTGCATGTACGAGTGTTGAAAAACTGACTAAGGCATTTGACTGCATACCCTCCTCCTGGTAGCAAGGCATGCATTTTCCAAACTTAGTCAATTTTCAACATTTTTCACCTTTGAAAATCCCCTACGTTACAGAGCATATTTTTGAGCATTTTTTCCATGGATTCTTTGTTGAAGATTTTGAGGCTTAGATTTCACCACCTGGTACTGGCCATTCTACCATTAATGGTTGCGGAGGTCCTAGCTTTCTTCCTGAAAAATGAAAATAGACCCACCAAAGTAAAAAAAAACTTTTTGGTGATTTTGACTTAACCAGTGTGATCGTGAAGTCAAATTATCCTATCAAAATCATTTTCAATCATTTCTAGAAAGGTCCCATTTTTTAGGGTTTTCCTAAAACTAGGGTTTGAAACCCTAATTTTCAAACTTTTCAAAAATTTGCAAGTATCTTCCTTAACATAAACCCACAAAAATCCTATATTTTGTTTGACCTAAAATAGACTTTTGGCAACAATTTTACATGATTTAGATCATTTTAAGAAAAATGTCTCATTGAAGCAAAAAAATATTTTGGGTACAACATGCCCAAAGCGTGAAAAGAATGGTTTTCACTATTGAACAAATAATTTTTCTTTACTTTTTTCTTTGTTTTATTTTTTTGAATGATCATCAACTATGTTGGACCACCTGGTGATGTGGATGTAGATGTCGTTGTCATAATGTGTCAATAATGTCCTATTTTGAGGAGTTACTTTGCTAATATAATAACACTTGTATACAACCCATGGATGTTATTGTGACCCTATTTGATATTAGAGTTGGTTTTATCTAAATGTGCACATCGTGATAGAGTACCATTAAATTCCTTATGATAAAGTGTTGTTGCCAAGACATGGTGAATGTGGGATTTGTGATTTTTGGATTTTAAGTGAGATGCAAGATTTTGGTGGGGGATGTTAGATGTGGATGGATTACTTGGTAGTTTGGATATAAGATTTTTTATTTTCCAAACTTGGGATGGTAGATGATGGAGTGTGGATGCAATATTTTGAGTACATTTGGGATCAACCATTTCATACACTTTATGTGTTGGTATGGAAGTCTGCATTGAAGTAGGTGGACACTTTTGATAGATTGAAGGCTTGTTTATGAATTGGTTTCATATTTTCATTGAAATATAGATTTGGATTTGGATTGGATACTTTGCATGATCTAGTTTTCCTTGGGATCCATTTTGACTATATGTGTCCACTTTGAATTTTGAATTTATTAGCTTCAAAAGCCTAACTTTGATCTTTTTCTTTGTAAAGATCTTTATTTTGTTGGTCCCCATTAGTGGATGGAAGGACTTGAAAATGATGGTTTATGGTGTGGATGGTTGGAGTGTCGAAAACATCCTCATTGTAATGACTATTCATGACCCCTATTTTGATGTTTGTAGCAGATGAAGTTTCCCCTGGTATCATAGAGGTACCACTAACATCCTTAGATTTATCGATCGATGAATAACCAATTCCTTAATATTTAAGATTGTCAAAAAATTATACCGGTTCCAGAATACCCTGTTCATGTAGGCCTAATCCTTTTCCTTTATATTGCATTCTTTGATAGATATTGTTTACAATGGGATATTTTTTATTCTAATAACAAGATGCCAACCCTTCTTTATGTTGTTGGGAATCATCAATGGTTATCATCTTCTCATCTGTAAGAAATCTTTCTATAGAAAAAGCGAGTGATCCGAGTTGATAGGCTACTAGTGCATTCTCTGCCTTCAGGCTTATTTCTTGATCATTCTTTGAGATGTCCTCAAGGAGTCCTATGAATTCAGCTATAACTTCATCATCTATGTGTCCAGTGGAAGCAAGTTTCTCATATGTGGAAGTGGAAATTATTGGAATATGGATGGAATGGAGATGGATAATGGGATCATCATGAAATTTAAGAAGTATGTGATCTTGGTCAATGATAGGATGAGAATGGAGGATATTAGTAATTTAAACTTGATATATTTTAGGGCTTTCTTTTGTATGATTTGGATTGTGTTTTTGACATAGATCTGATTCAAAATATGGGGTACGAATAAGGGGATATTAGATGGCCTCGGTATGTTGGTACAATGGTAATAGATTTTGGAGAGGACTCTCTAGAGTGAGGATGTATTATGGTGTTTAATTTGGGATTTCTTGATTATAGATTGGAATCATATCAAACAATGTATTATCCAACGTGGATAGACCTTGGGAAAAATCCTAAACAGTGTTATTGTTGGATGATTTGTTTGATGGGAATGATGTGGATTCATGTTACAAAAGTGTCAAGGATGAAGGAGTGGAAGGTGAAATGGAGGATTCTTGTGGGTAGGCTTCATCAATATGATTGATTATGGAGTTCAATAAGGTAGATATATTATGGCTAAGGATATTACTGATGTAATTATTTTGGGGTAAGCCATTGCTAGATGCAGATAGATGGTTCTGATCCTGCTTAGAAAATGTATCTTTATATACGCCAATTTCTCATCATGTGGGCTATGGATATTGTCGATATGATTATTATTGGATGGATTTTTTAGATGATCCTCAACATTCATGTCACCTTGGTTTATAAAATCTTGAATGAGATTTTTTAGTTTTATATAGTTAGGGGTCTTATGTCCTTTTTCCCTATGATACGCAAATAAATATGTTTCTTTCCATCCTATGGGTTTGACTTGAGGTTCGTATTGGTTGATTTATGGTAGTGTTATTAAGTTTTAGTGGACCATTCTTTGAAGTATTAATTTGATGGGCTCTCCCAAAGGAGTTTATTTCTGTTGTGGGATGTTACATTTCCTAAGAGGCCCTCTCTGTGAGTTATCTTGAATAGCCACCAATGTTTGAACATTGGGTGGAATTGTAAGCTTAATGTGAGTTGAGCCTATTGAGCATGAGGAAAAGGTGACATGGTTATTATCCTATCAAAAAGATAGGGACATATGTCATCAAGTGTATAAATTCTTTTAGTTGATCTCATTTTAATACTCAAGATTTATTGTGGTATATCAAGGATCTGTTGAGATAATTCATTTGATTGTGTGGGATTGGATGTGTTTATTGGGTTGTACATGGAGATATGATGTGAAAATGCTTGACCAGGGAGGAATTTTGGTGATGGGTTATTTTGGTGAATGTGTGAATAGTTTGGTGGAATGTAGGGATGAGTAGATATGTTGGAGTGATTGTATGGGTTAGATATGGTGAATTGTTTTTGGGGGTTTATGATGTTTTGAGTTGGTTAATGTTGATGGATGTTTTGGTTATTTGGATTGATGTTTTGACTTGGATTGATTGTGTTAGGATTAGAACTGATAGTATGTTGGAGTTTTGATAGGGGTGTAGCTTTGGTGGATGATGTTATGATTGTTGGGACTGTAAGGATGGATGTTAGATGTAAGTGGTTGAGAGATATGGGATGTATGTGGATGTTTTTGGTTGTTGAACATTGAGAGATGTTGGAGTTGTTGAATAGAATATTTTGTTGGAATAATGTATTGGTGATAGTGTTTTGAATAGTGTTTTTGTGTGTATTGAATTTGGGTGGAAGTGTTTGTGAGATGTGAGATGGTTGTGATGATTTTTGTGGGTTAAATATTGAAGTGAGGGTGATAGTGTTAGTTGATTTTTTATTATATAAAGGATTGGTTATTTCCAAGGTGTATGTGGGAACTTGGGTGTACATGGGAGGTAATGATAATTGTATTGAATTAGTTGGTATGAACGATTGTGGGATAATGGATGTAATATTTTGAGATGTGATGGAAGTGTTACTGGTAGGTTAGATGGTGAAAGGATTGTGTGGTATTATATTGTTGGTAGGTGGTATGGAAGATTTTTTTTGTAATGTCATGGAAGGTGGTATGATGATAAGGTTATTAGTGGGAAGTATGATGGGGTTGTGTTGTTTTGATATGGATGGTCGCATAATGTTGTTGGAACTAGTTTCCCCAAGGTCAAGGATGGGGTGTTATTTGTGATGTATTCTAAGGTAATAATAACCCCTAATGAGGATGGTAGTGGGGTTTAGTAATAATTTTGGGTAACTAAAGAAGAAGGCATGTCAAACTCATGTGGAGTATCACCTATGGTTATGAATGTTTAACTCACTTTGTTCAGACTCTGTGATATTTCTATATAGAAATCAAGTATCAAAATATTAGTGAATGATGTGTGGGATGAAAAATGGAAGATCAATGATTTGGTATCAATTTAAAAGCACTTGGGTGGCATGACACAAGAAAAAGTAAAAAATATCAAAAATTGATTTTTTGATATTTTTTATGTTTTAGTAAATCACATTTTTGAAGGCCTCCAAAGAAAAATTTGGGGTCAAGACTGTCATCAATCCCTTGAAATGGTTTCCAAAGGCATGCTTTTTAAGGGATTGAAATTAGAGCTCTTGGAGATATTTCCAACAATGTAAAGAAGTTGTAATTTTGACCACTGAGCAAGGAGTTATGACCTTGCCAAGTTGGGGTAGTAATGAATGGTATAATTTAAGATATTGACCCAATATTTTGATGATGGAATCAGTTGGGGTACCTTAGTTCTATCTATGTATGCTAGTAGATCTCAAGTTTGTTTATAGGACTAGAGGATCTATTAACAGTAAGCACATTAATGATAGAACAAATGCATTGAAGTATAGAACAATTACACCACATGAGATGATAATTGCAAGATTTTAAGCAAGAATGGATGGAAGTCCCATTTTTAAAGAAGAATTGGTGATATGGTAGACTCAAAAAATTGCACCACTTTAAGCCATAATTGCACAAAACTAAGCCATAATTGCACCAAAATAAACCATAGTTGCACACCTTTGTGGTACAATTGCACACCTCTGTGACATAATTGCACACATTTGTGGCACAATTATTCCCCTCTGGCACAATTGCACCAAATCAAGGTACGAATACGCTAAATCCTTGTAAATTGTTCTAATATACTACAACTGCAACACAAGGCTGATAGATGCACAATTATGACCTAAATTTGAGTTTTCATGGTTTTGGATGACAGACAATTATGTAGGAGTATATTTAGTTGCACAACAAGATAGAATTTTGCAAGCTTGTGAGGTACAATTGCATGATTTTGAGCAAAAAAGGATGAAAATTTAGTTTTCAAAGCAAAATTGATTGTATGACAGTCTAAGACAATTGTGCCACTTTAAGAAATAATTACACCACTTTAAGCAACAATTGTGCCCCCCTAAGAAATTTTTTTTCCACTCTACAACACAATTGCAACACAAGGAGAAACAAATGTGCCAAATTAGGAATAATTATGCCCAAATAAGACAAATATGATAGAGGAGACAATTGTGACTCAAAACTAAACAGATGTATTATTTTGACCTAAAAATTGAGTTTTTTGAGTTTGATTGAGGTTCAGTAGTGTTGTTCTAAGTTATTTTGGTGTAATTTGAATGTTTTGAGCATAATTTGGCAAGAAAAAACATCACACGGTGAACATGATAGCTATTGAAACTTTTCAATATGATAGGTTGAATGGTTTCACTGGTCTGAACAAGTAAGACACTCCAAGCACATTAACAACCTAGCTAGTAGTAAAGGTGTGTTGAATTAATACATTCTCACCCACCGGAGTGTAATACCTTCAAATGAATGGGTGAATAGGGTATTCTAAGGTCATGTACCACCTTAACACCCATTACCTTGGAAGGATGAGATCCTAACAAGGAGTATATGTCACCTCAACAAGAGAAGAGTACATGGTAACATTGAGCATGATATTGTACTCTACACCACACTAAGCCAATGATCAAAGGTCCTAAAGGATTATAAATAAATAGGGTTCATAGTGGGACTATGAATAGTGGACCCATCCGAAGATGCCCTAGACGAGGGGATCTCCCCTATCCTCCTCACCTATACACGTCTTAGTTGACTAAGGGTCATCAAGCTTGGCTTAAAAGATGTTGATCACACCTTGGGGTACAAATTTCATTCTTCGCATTTTTATACCCCACCAATAAATGTGGTTGAGGTCATCCTTGAGGTCATGAAATCCCCAAGCAAGCCTCCTATTATAAGCAAATGGAGAATATGTTTATGATTCCCAAGATCATTCTTTGGAGTCACAAGGGAAGAGCATACATAAATAATCAAATCCTCAGGTAAACAAATAGAATGAAAATCCTAAGGGATTTATGATCTCTAATTTCACACTAGGCATGAGGAGAGAGCATACATACCTAATGACTTACCAAACACAATAAACAATGTTCATTTACCTTATGAAATTGAAGTGTTCCTAATTTATAAGAATCAAACACAAGATCCCTGCATCAGATAATGTTAGTAGTTGGTCTTCAATCCAACAAACACTACAAGTTGCTTAGCAAATAGATCAGTAACCCTAAAATTAAACAAATAATTCCACCAAAGTAGCTAAAAATTGATCAAAAGTAGATTATATCTTCTCTATCAGATGCACAATTTTAAGCAACAAATATGCTAGCCAAAGACATAAATGAACCTATATTTTGAACATATATACCACATAGAGCTTCAATTGTGCCACTCTACACAAAAACACCAAAAATGTAGAAACAAATCCAAAAAACCTAATATGAGGGGCTAAATTATTTGTCTAGTTTGATAAAAATTCAAACCCAAGGTTAATAGTTAGGTATCTAGCATAGGGAAGTCTGAAAATCACAAAAATAAAACATAAGCAATTACACCCATATCAGCTACAAATGTGCCATTTCCAACCACAAACGCACCATTTTGTGAAGCATATGTACCACATAGTACCACATTTACACCCAGTTTTTAGTCAGGCACACCATTCTGGAAATGATTACATCAAATGAGCCTATAGCTTTGAAAATCACATAAAAATCATGAAAACAATTTAGAATCAAGGACAAAGTTATCCCATCGAACATGCCAAAATGTATGACCTATAAGTTCAACTACAAAATTGGAAGATAAGCAATAATCAACAAGAATCGCAACTAAAATATCACATCAATAAAGCAAATAAAACAAACTGAATCGAACAAAATGCAAACCTTGCACACACTAAAACACACAATTTTCTCTAGCATAGCTCCATTGTTCTCCTCTATTCACCTTGTAGAATGGTGTAAGTAGCCTTTTCTCTCATAATTTAATAAGAAAAATAGCATAAAGCACTTGCAACAATTTGAGTATGGTTTCTATGCATGATCTGAGAGAGATTGATGATTGATAGGTTTGCTTTATAGATTTGGAGATATCAATCAACAGTCAACATCTGATTAGAGATAGGGCATATCAATGTCTCATAATTTATGAGAGGATTTTATTGGATAGTTAACTGGCTACATGAGTTATTTAATAGATTTGATTGGAGAGAGAAGTGAGACTGAGTGGAAGTGAAACAAAATAGATGGATTAGTAGACTAAATGGATTGATCAGAGAACTTGGAGTGAGTGGAAGTTGATTGGATTGATTGATGAGTGGATCTAATGACATTAGTCTCAATTAGAGATATGATAACTTTGATATGTTTTGTTACTCAGTATTTTCTTTTGATTTATCTTTTGTCTCTTTTCATCACTTGCTCGAAGCCATCTTGATCTTCAATATCTTGGTGTTTAGAGGGATACATAATGGGGTATAATAATTGCTTTCATCTATTGTGTTTGTGGGATATTCTTATAATACTACCATGGCAAATACTTTCCTTATGTGAGTAGAGATAATTTTAGGCAATACTACCGATCGTTGCATATTAGGTTCTTTATACCTTTTGTGTATAGGCCTAACTTTATTTGAGCTTCATTCTCTCACATGATAAAATAAGGTTTTATGTATGTCAAGTATGAACAGGGATACTCCTATTTATTTACAGAGTCAAAGCACATGTAATAGATATGACACCACCTTGGTTCTTCATATCTTGGTGCATAGTGTCTACTTGCTATATTAAAAGAAGGATTATTAGATTTACATTTTTAGCATAATCAAAAGAAAAATAAAAATCATCCTTCCCATCTTATTTTCAAATAAAATTCAAAATCATCTCAATAGTTGTAGCTTTCATCGATCACATTATTAAATAATTTTTAATTATATAATTAAATATTTCATTTATCCATTTATCCATCTACTTAGCTATCCATCGTCATCCAAATTATATCCATCATCATCCAAATTTTATCCATCTATTCATCATTTAAGCCTATTTTTGGCATAAATTTGTGTATTACATGAGTTCAATTGGTTGGCCATTCAAAAAATGATCTTGTTTGTGCAACAAAGGTCTCTAAAAATGAGTGAAAGAAAACCTCTGAATCAAAAAGACAATGAAGGTCCATGAAGAGGGAGGGGGGAGATAGGGAGAGATATGGAGATAGGGGGAGATAGAGAGAGGGATACATTTCTAGAGATGGGGAGAGAGATGAATATAGAATGAGAGAGGAAGAGTGAGACAAATAGATAGAGGTAGAGATGAATATATAACGAGACAGGGAGAGGGAGACACATAGAGAGAGATAGGGAGATAGAGGGGGAGATACAGAGAGGGATAGATAGAGAGGAAGAGATAAAGAGGAAGAGGGAGAGGGAGAGATATATGGTGAGATAGAGTGATATATAGATAGAGGGGGAAGGAAGAGAGATAAAGAGAGAAATTAGAGATAAGTAGATAAATACAAATAGATATAGAGAGGGAGATAGAAATAGGGAGAGAGAGAGAGAGAGAAAGAAATGGGAAGAGAAATAAATATATAGAGAGATATATGGGAAGACAAAGGGATAAAGAGGTTGAGATATAAAGATAGATAGGGGATAGGGAGGGAGCAAGAGAGGGAGTTTGGGAGATATAGAGAGAGGGAGAGAGAGAAAGGGAGAGAGATAGGTAGAGGAGGGAGAGAGATATGGGGAAGAGGGAGATATATGTAGAGAGGGAGATAGAAGAGGGGGGAGAGAGAGAGTGAGATAGAGAGATATAAATAGATGGTGATATAGAGAGATAGAGAGGGATAGGAAAAAAGATAAAGAGATAGGGAGATATATGTAGAGACGGATATGGATAGAAAAAGATAGAGAGATGAGTGAGAGGGAGATCAAGTGAGAAATAAAGATAAAGATATAGAGTAGAAGAGATGTAGGGAGAGATGGAGTGAATAAGATAGAGAGAGAATGGGGGGAGAGGGAAAGGATATAGTTGTATAGGGAGAGCGAGATAGGGAGATAGATGTAGAGGGATATAGATAGAAAGAGATAAAGAGAAGAGTGATATAGAGAGAAAGAGGTAGATATAATGATATATAGATAGAGAGGGGGGAGAGATATGGATATAGAGATAGAGGGGGAAAGAGTGAGAGAAAGAAGGTGATAGAGATAAGTAATAGAGAGAGGTATAGATAGGTGAAAAGATAGAGAGATAGAGATAGAGGTAGGGAAGGAGAAAGAGGGAGTGTGTGTATATGAGTGAGAGAGAGAGATATGGAGAGATATAGAGAATATATATTTATAAATAGATAGAGAGGGAGGGAGAGGGGGAGAGAAATTTAGAGAGGAGAGAGAAGTAGAGAGAAATAGAAAGAGGGAGTGATAAGGAGAGAGGTAGAGATAACTTGGGAAATATAGAGGTGGTAGGAGAAAGATAGATAAACATAGAGAGAGAGAGAGAGAGAGAGAGCAATTGAAGGAGAAAGAAATATGGAGAGGGAGATGATGAGAGAGGGGGAGATGGGGAGATAAAAATTTAAAGATATACGAAGTGATATAGAGAGAGAGGTAGAGAGAGGAATATATAGAGGGGGCAAGAGTGAGAGATATAGTGTAACAAGCCAAAATTTTTACCCAATTGAATTTAACTATGTTTACCCACATGTGAATAGTTTATGATACCAAAATTTAGGAATAAAATTTTTCTTTTCTAATTCAATAACAAAATGAACATTTCAAATAATCCCATTTCAAACTTTCCCATTGCATTTACAAAGAAACATTACAAACTCCCAAGTAATGATTCCATATTACATAGTCCCATGATAACATTTTTCATTTATAATTTTCAATAAAAATAGAGAAACATGATTACATACATAGGTTCCATGAGCTTAATTAAACTTATATACAAACAAAATATAATGATCTAGATGTCCTCAATGTTGGTGCATACCTCCTAGATGTCCCCATTACTAGTGCATACATTATAGGTGTCCCCAAGACTAGTGCTTAGATCCTCAAATCTCGACTACCAACTGTATGAGGGAGAGCATCACTCAAGTGATTTTTCACTAACCGTGGACTTACTATGGTCCCCTACCATCTACCTAACTAGTAAGATGGCCCTACCCTTCGACAAAGAAATTGGTCTAGTAATCTCATAATACTAGCCTTCCTGAGTATCGTGTTGTGTCATACATATATAGAGCTATCATACATTGGTTAAAACCTACATGTATGACATTACCTACCTAGTATGTAGATCTAGATCACAATGAACCGAAATTTAAACAATGGCTACTTACACCACCTTGGCCAAAGAATTCAACACCCAATACTTCAAGTGTAGGTCGTATGTTCATCCACCCTTAGCTCAATTTGGTATTTGACCATTAATACTCTTTTCAATCATAACATACATTTAGTCTAAAAGGTGATGACATAACAAAATGACTAACTAGGCTACTCCCTTTTCCATGGATTATTCTAACCCCAATAATAGCCAAGTTAACCATACATGCACACATACTAAGTGACCAACTAGGTTACTCCCTTTCCCATGGATTATCCTAACCCAAGGAACAACCAAGTTAACCACCCATGTTCAAGCTGATATTTCCATTAAAGTACTTCAAGATAATAAAATATCTCATACTTCACAATTCATGCAACATACATATGGTCTTGACAAACTAAGTATAGTTCAAATAGCAATACAACCACACAAATTCCAACATATAATATATATGTATATTTCAAACAAAAGGGTTTCACCAAAACAAGACTCTACCAAGGATCATGCAAGCTTATTCAAAATAATAAATAAACTAAGTTCATTCAAGCAAACTTAACATGCAATTAAATCATCCTTTCCACAAACAATGGCTCTCATTGACAAATATCATTTCAACATAAAAAGAATAGAGTAATAAAAATCAGCATGCCTGGAATTATAGCTCCAAATGAAAATACTACTTCCCAAGCTCAACTTCCACAATCACGCTTGTTTCTCCTTCTATGCTCAACCTATCTCCAAATTCTAGCCTCTATTTATACCTAAATATGAGCAGCTCAATGCTACAAATAAGCTACTAAATCTGCCACCTTTTCTCTTCTCTCTACCACTATACAACAACAAAATAATTTCCCTTATAAAATGAATCAACTCAGCCATTAAGAATGAAATATGGCTACTCTTAGACTCTTAATTTGCACCACATAAATATTCCATATATTCTTAGATTCTCAAAGGAGGATGAGTTTCCTCTTTCATGTGACAACAAAGATTCTTTTTACTGAGTCAAATACAAAAATGCACACTTACAGGTTTCCTAATTATTATACAGGTTGACTACCTTCTTAAGCTTTAACCATCTCTAGCTTGTTAAAGTCGTTATTCTCTTATTTAGTTGAGTGTTGGTTTAGAATTCTATTTGCTTTACTCCACTTATTATGGTGTTGCCTACTTTACACATCAACAAGCTATGTGTTGGTTTTATTAATTTAACATATTGCAATGCTTCACTTTAGCACAACTCATGTGTTTTACAACCTTCAAAAATATTATTCACTTTGCATACAAACATTACACTATATACTTATGTGTTGGATTTAAACTCTTGTTTTATGCACTAGATTTAAACTCTTCTATGCACACATTATATGTGTTGCACAATGCTTAACATAATGATGGATTTTATTTAAGTCGATTACCTTTGTAAGGCTCGCACTATATATGCGCTATCTTTACTTTATAAACATTTCAAATGTATTCAACATTATATATAATAATATATATATATATATATATATTATAACATTATCATTATAATATATACTAGCATATATATACATAAAATCATTGGTTGGTATTTAAATATATTCACAACAATATATAATAATATATATACATATATATTTATATGTATGTATAGGTTTGTATGTTAACATACCCTTATACATATATATATATATATATATATATATGTCGCATATGTCTAATCGATATTCTCATGCATATGGTATATTCGTACATGAGTATGCATAAATACGTCTACCTACGTATACACATGCACGTTTATACTCACATGTATGAGTTATCATAAGCATGTACATATATACAAATATACATTCTATGTATATACTCACCGATTAATACATAAATATGAATACACGAGGAACTTACACTTGACACAAATACTTAATCACATATTCCCTATCAAGAACATTCAAAGGCTAAAACCACAAACCAATACAAAACATTCCCAAACTATGACTAAAGGTTACTTACCATTTCTCGAACTAACTTGACTCAATTTGACCAAACTAGGATGTGAGTGTGTGATATCTCAATAGGCACATTAAGGGTTATCAAACCAAGTTATTCTCTTGAGTGATACTCTCCCTCTCTTCCGGAGGCTCGATTTTGTTCCTGCATCCAACTTAGTGCATCACAACAGTAGTTAGTTGATAACATTACATTCATATGCATCACATATCATTGCATTATCAAAGCACTGAAAATATCATATTTAATTACACATTCATCCATTACATTTTCCATCCAAAATATACAAAACACAATTATGTATTAAAGCATTTTAACTCAACAAAGTAACAATAAATAGGTAATAACACAATGGGGTGTAACATATTCCCCCCTTGTGAATCATCATTGTTAATGATTTGAAGTATCAAACTTGAACATAAACCATAAAACATAACATAATTGTTTTTAGGAACTTTCAAAGTCTAGCAAAACATGAGGAAATTTTTGCTTCATCTCAACATAGTCCTCCCAAGTGGCAGAATCTTTTGCATACTAATCCCACTAGACCTTGCATTGTGGAACCTCTCTATTATGTAAGTAAAGATTACGTGTTTTGAGTACTCTAAGAGGCTAGATTGTTACCACTCATGGGTCTTGTGCCTATAAAGCATTCCAATCAATAGCATGGTTATCCCTTGGAATACTTTATAAGGTTCAACACATGAAAGACATTATGCATCCTGGCAAGAGCTGGTGGCAAAGAAATTTGATACGCAACGAGGTTAACTTCTTCAATAACCTCAAAAGGACCAACGTAACGTGCAGCTAGTTTGGATGAATTTTCGAACTTTATAGAACTCTCGTGAAGTTTAACTCTTAACAAAACCTTTTCTGCTATTGAGAAATATCTAGGTACCCGCGTGGGATCTACATAACTCTTCTACCTATCATTAGCTTTTGCTAGCCTCTGCATAATTATACTAACTTGCTCCTCCATTTTTGATAGCATTTCCAGCCCAAGGCTCATCCTATCCTCTACCTTATCCTAGCTTATAAGAGTTTGAATTCCTACCATACAATGATTCAAATGGAGCCATCTTAATTGTGGAATGATAAGAGTTGTTATATGCAAATTCTACCAAATGTAGGCAATCCTCCCACTTGTATTGTTGATCCATGCAATACATTCTTGGTAGATCCTCTAACACTTGGTTCACCCTTTCACTTTGACCATTAGTTTCTAGATGATATGCTAAAATTATCGTCAATTGTGTCCCAAGTGAAGAAAATAAGGTTTTATAAAACCTAGATGTCGCATGAGCATCTCTATCAGAAATAATCTTCTCAGGAATTCCATGTAACCTAAATACTTCTTAAATAAACTTCTAAGCTATAAAAGGATATTCATTTGTTAGACTCCTTGGAATAAAGTGATCCACCTTTATAAGCCTATCCACCACTACTAGAATGGCATTGTGCTTATTCCTTGTTATTGGAAGACCTTGCAAAAAATCCATGCTAATGAAAGTGACATTCCTTTTCGAAACTTCAAGAGGATATAGAAGTCCTGCAAGGTGATGATGTTCTACCTTCGCCCTCTAACATTCTAAATAACTTGCTATAAATATTGCAACAACACTTTTCATTCCTTTTTAGAAATACAATGGCTTCACATCAACCAACATCTTAGTCACTTTGGGATGTCCGAAATATGGTATGATATGAACTTCTTTCCTCGCTAAATTCCTTAATTATGTAGATTTAGGTACATAGATTCTTCTCTTAAACCTTAATAAACCATCAAGTTCAAAGTGAAATCCTTCATACCTTAGGTTTTGAAGTTTGTCTGAGAGTGCTTGCTTGACTTTCTTATAATACTCGTTACCCTTGGACTTCTATAACACTTGACCCTTGAAATCAACTTGAATTGATATCATTGAAGAGATATGCCTCCTATGACTTAGGGCATCTACAACCTGATTCTCCTTTCCCTTGATATATTTGATATTAAAATCATAATCAAATATCAATTCCAACCATCTCCTTTGTTTGTGCATTTAGATTAGGTTGGGTAAACTAATAATTCAAACCGTGATGATCGATCTTTAGTTCAAAATATTTCCCTAACAAATAGTGTCTCCACATCTGTAATGCATGGACAACTAATGCCAATTCCAAATCATGTGAAGAATGTTTTTTCACATAAAGTTTCAACTTCCTTGAATCATAGGCTATGACTCGCCCATCCTACATCAAAATTCTACCCAAACCTTCTCCTAAAGCATCCATGATGACAATAAATTCACCATTTGGATCTGGTACTTTCAATATTGGAGTTGTAGTCAACTTCTCCTTGAGTTGGTCAAATGTTGCTTGACATTTCTCCAACCATTCAAGCTTCTTCCCTTTTCTCTATAATGAAGTAATGGTAAAATCTATTATGGAAAAGTTTACTACAAATTTTTGATAATAACCAGCCAAACCCATAAAACTTCAAACCTCTGGCACATTCTTTGGCACTAGCAATTCAAGCACTACTTTTATTTTTACTAGATCAACTGCAATCCCATCAGTTGAAATCACATGACCCAAATATTGTACTTCCTTATGAAAGAAGGTACACTTTGAGAGTTTCTCGTATAGCTTATGCTCTCTTAAACGTTGGAGAACAATCTCCAGATGCTTGAGATTTTCCTATTCATTCTTGGAATAGATAAGAATATCATCCAAGAAGACCAACAAAAACTTATCTAAGTAGTCCTAGAATACATTATTCATCAAGTTCATGAATTTTGGAGGTGCATTTGTTAGCCCAAAAGGTAGTAATATGAACTCGTAATGACTATACCTAGTCCTAAAGGTTGTTTTGAAAATGTCTTCATCCTTGATCCTCAGTTGATGATAACTTGATCATAGATCAATTTCTTAAAACACTATCACTCCTCACATATAATCAAAGAGATCATCGATACATGGTAACAGATACTTATTCTTTATCATTGACTTGTTAAGCAAATGATAATCAATTCACAAGCGTAGTGTACCATCTTTCTTCTTCATGAAGATCACTAGCACTCCCCAAGGTGAAACACTGGGTCTTATCAGTCCCTTGGACAAAAATTCCTCCAATTGAGATTTTAGCTCCATTAAATTTGTCGTGGTCATCCTAGATGGCACCTTTGATATAGGTTCTAACCTTGGAACAATATCTATGGAGAAATCAAACACTCTTTTGGGAGGTAATCTAGGTAATTCATCTAGAAATACATACGTAAAGTTCCTTAGAATAGGATATTTCTCCATATTTGATTTTCCTGATTCCACCACCTCACCATCTTCAGTTTCTTGGAGGTCTTGAGGTCCATAGTACACTTCTTGATAAATGAACTCATTTCATTCCTCAAGTTTCTCCATTTTCACAATGAAGAGTTGACAACCTTTCTTCTTCGCTCTATGTATTTTTATGATAGAGATCTACCACAGCTTAACTTATCTAGGCATTCCTTGCAAGAACACCCAGTTTCCAAGATCATCTAAACATTATATTTTTTTACATGAAAATCTACTTTGGCTCTATGATTCCACATCCAATTCATCCCTAAAATGGCATCATATGAACCTAGGGTGCTACATACAAATTCACTTTCATAGAGAAACTTTGACTTTCAACCATTGCTTCAAATAAATATTGCTTCACCTTAGCTCTTGTCTAGTTTTCATATTCAACAATCCAAGACTTTTACATATATCTAGTGTTTCTAGAAATTGTACTAGCTATACTAGGAGAAACAAAATTTTACGTGGCACCAATATCAATTAGAATGGAAATAGGTGTACCGAACAAAGTACCTGAGATTTCCATGGGAGTAATTTGTTACTCCGCTTGTCGATTGTCAAACGTCGCATGAATCTTCTGCTAGAATATTTCTCATTCTGGTAGTAGAGGATTTCCATGTGGTTGTGTCCCTAGTGGTTTGTTGGGACATTGATTTGTAGAGTGATCTCCTCCACATGTGAAACATCCTCTCAATGACCCATTTCTTGATGCAAGCCTTCTAGAACTACCTTCATTCTTATCAGGATTGTTGTTGCTGTTGTTGTTCCCCTACGGTCCCTTCTTGCTTTATTTTAATTGTTACAAAATCTATTGTCCCCTTTCCTTTGAAAGTATTTCCCATCACTAGTGGCTTGCAACCAGTTAAACTTCGTCTGATTCTTTTCATGGTAGTTCAAGATATATTTAAGCCTTTGATCTTACTTAATGGCTTTCTTGTACACTAAATCCATGGTAGCAGGATTGTGCATGTCTACCTCTCCTCTAATTTGGGCATTAAGGCCCATGATAAACTTCCTTATGCAAAATTGCTCATCATTTTGGTACATGGGCATGTACCTTAGGAGACTAGTGAATTTCTCCCAATATTCATTAATCGAGGAGTCTCCTTGCCTCAGGTTTTGAAAGTTAGTAAGCTTTTCATCATAGAAAAGTTGAGGTAGCCACCACTTTCAAAAAAATTCCATGAATTCACTCCAAGTAAGACTTAAGGAACTTAACCCAAACTCCATATTTTTATTCATCCACCAATTGGATGCTTCTCTAGCCAATTGAAAAGCTCCCCAAATGACCTTGGTTATCTCAAAGTAATTCCTAATTTCAAAATACTTTTCCATTTTTGTGAGCCATGCCTCAATCGCATCCCCACTGGTGGTTCCTTCAAACTTTGGAGGGGTGATCTTTCTCATATCTCGAGATAGCTCACTTGCAATTCGTTTCCTTTTGCTTCCCTCCGATCTAGACTATGATTCATCATCCTCATGTTCACTTGACTAACTATGATCATGGGAATTTTCCCATTCTTCTCCATTATGAACTTCTTTTTCATGCCTTTTTATTCTTCTTACCTCTTGCTTGAGGTTCCCAATTCTTTCTCTTGTCTCATTCATCATGGCTGAAATACAATCCAATTTAGCCTCAAAATTCTTTGCACCTTGGCCTGCTTATTGGCTTCCCCCAAATTTGGTTCTTATTCTAACCATTTTTCACAAGAAAAGTTCCACCTAGAGGTTTCATTTTTAATTAGATCCTAAGAAGGTTTACTTGGCATTCCAAAAACATTTCTAGAAACAAGCATTCATACATAAGAAATTTAAAAGAAAAACTCATACACAAATTTTTCCAAAGCATGATTTTTATTAAGATCAAAATGATTTAATTGTCCTTTCATTTACATGTAATGACTATTCAAATGGTCTAGGGGAGAGTATCCCTCAGATTCACTCTCTGATACATAGCCAAGTGGGGTACACCCCTCAAATTTTTGTTCACATACATTGTCGAAAGGTACATACTATTAGAATTAGCTATTGAGATAGCTTGGATCTAGAGGCCAAATGGAAAGCACAAAGAGAGAATATGAATATGACAAGAAAAAATTGTATACTTATCAATTATGATTCAATGTGATTTGTGTGTACAATGTAGTAGAAACCCCTTGGTTATATAGCCAAGGTGAGATACAAGATGTCATAGGATTATGACAAGTGTCTTAACCATATGACATGAGACAACTTATCATAACTACCTAGGTCACACATGTTACAAGTCAAAATATAAGATAACAACTATTACAAATAACACCTTCTAGAAAGATTCCTAGGAACTAAGTAAACTTAACATGTAAATAAGTCCCCTAGTAATGTATTAACTAGGTACAAGACTTTATTTACACCAACACCCCCCTTAAGTGCAACTTAGGGAGTAGATTATTATGCAAATGACACAAAGATGCAAGGATGGGTCCCAACTACTAGGCCATGTTAGGTACCCATGTACATATTCAAATGAAACCTCTCACAAATGGAGAAAAAGAGAAAACCCAGTGGGACAAAACTCCTCCCCATAAGAGAGATGAAATACAAAAAGGAAATGTTCTCAATGATGCATGAGAAGGCCAAAACCCCATGTGAGGATAAAGACCCCATAAGAGAGAAGAAGAAGAGAGATGATGCAATGTCCCCCCCTCAATATTGAGTCTCCTATAATGGTATAAGCTCGACATTGAATGTTGAAGATGATCCAATCTTATCGAACAACGTTCCTCCCCTTAGGAAGAAACAAAACCAAGAATGCATGCAAGATGTAAGGAAGATGAATGATATATGAAGATGTCTCTGAAGCATGCTCAAGTGTCTCCATGTTGATGTTGAAAGTTGACACACTCCAAATAGGCATTCTAGGCCACACTGTTGAAGAAGACAATCCAAAATCTACTAGAGATGAGTGTAGAACATAATCCAAAGACAAAGATATCCCCTCTGAATACAAAGAAGACTCCTCCAAATGTTTTCCAAAAGTATGCATAGTCATGTCAAATTGTAAATAATGATTATGCATAGAATGAACAAGAGGGTCAAGGTGTTCCCTTGCAACAACTGAAGAAGGATCTTCTCCATCAAAGGGAGGATGAATGTTATTGATGATGTCTCCAAAATCTGCAATATGAGACTCCACAAACAAATCTGAAATACCTATCAAGAAGTCATCACAAGTAGCCATCTCTAGAAGACTTGTATTTCCTACTACATTGAATCACAAGGAACCAAAACTGTAGCAACACAAGTATCATCAACTACAACAGTAGATGGAGGAGATAGAATGCATGGCTCAAGAACTAGATCTGATGTGAGAACTCCCAAGTTCAAGAAACCAAATGTCTCCTTTGAATCATGGTTCATACTAGAAGTGTGATCAACAGTCAAAGGAACAATGTCACCATCAGAAGCAAAATCTACAAAGGTATAAAACTGAGATGAATGATCAACCATCCTAGTAGCAATGATCTATCTACTATCCAAGGCTCGAATGATGAATGAATTAGGTGTGAACTCCATAGTTCTCCCATATCCACCATGTGTAATATGATATATGGAAAGAATATTGTTCATCAAATTAGGAACACACAAAACATCTTGGAAAGTGTTGTCCCCAAAGCTAATAGATCCCTTCTCAATTACACTCATGTATGCATTGTTTCCCATCAAAATAGGAGATGTAGTACAAGGCTGAATATAGACTGTGAAGATGCCATATAATGAGATGCTCTCAAATCTAGAAGCCATCTCCCTGATATATGACTCAAAAGAGCACAAAGAGCATGCCATTTATATTCTGATGTAGATTCTTGACCTTTGTCCTTTTTAGGTTGTTTTGAAGAAGGAGGTGATTCAGACATTCTAGAAGGCAAATCAATGTGATTCCTTTTGAGAAGATTTTTCAACTCATTAGTATCCTTCTTATAACAGTAGTGTTCTTCATGTCCATCCTTCTTGCAATATGCACAAGTAGGCCTCTCTTTCTTAGATGATTCTTCTTTAAAGTGAGTGAATTCTAATTCTTTATGTGGCTTGTTATTTTTCTTCTTTTGCTTTTTATAAAGATTCACTGATTCTTTTTGTACCTTAGACTCACTAGCCAACAATGCTTGTGACTTGGAAGACTTGATTAGACCAATTTTCATTGAATTAGCTTCCTCTTGAATTAGGAGATTTGCAAAGTCATCAAACTTAGGATCAAAAAATGATGCTCCCATAGAAAGTCGATGGGTATGAAATCTAAAAACAAATATTAAATACTCAGGACCAAGCTTAGATTACACATTCAAAATCAACTATAAATCCTCTTTATCAATGTTGCATTCTTTTAACTACATTCTTAGTTGCTTAACTTTGGAGATGTAGTCTTAGATGTGGTCACAACTTTTAGGATCAAGATTCATCAAATCATTATCAATCTAATATCCCCTTGCTAGGTCTAGATAATAGCTTGTTTTCTGTTGGTTTTATGCATACTTTGAGATACTTTTAAGCATAATTTATAAACAATATCCCATATCATACTATCCTTTTTATATCTATTTTATAGACCTAAACCCAAAAACATGGTGATGGAATTATGGTTTAATATATTAACATTAAATGGTTTTATATGAATATGTGTATGGGAATGTTGATGGAATGTTACGTTTAATTATGATAGTTATCCTTGTGTACGTGTTCTGTGAAACTAACTTATTTGTAGCTAAAGGAGGAACCATGATACATGACAGTTTCAGGATGAACTCGCAACAAAAGGGGCATTGGACACCAAAACAAGGTAAACTGCAGAAACAATTGAACGTGATGATCATTAGTTGAAGGAACTTAATGAAGATAGAACACATGTTATTGTAATCAGTTAATAAAATTTGAAGAAGGGGTCTTTCTCACATGGGACTTTGGCAAATGGGCATATAGTTGCATGCATTTTGTTTTGATAGAGTTCTAGTTTTGATAGGATTCTCCTTCTTTTTCGGTTGTAGGTTGAATAATTCCATCTTAATTCTACACTCCAAATATCTGGGAGTGGATTTAATGATTTCAGACAAGTTGTTATTTCCAATAAGGATTCCCTTAGTTTGTATATAATTTTTGGTTGAGTCCATAAGTTAATTGTTTTTCACAGTTTATGTTATTTGTCACTTTTAGTTGAAACATGAATCTTCAGAATGATTGAATTCAATTTGTGCAAGGATATTTTATAATCTTATATCTTATGCAATCAATAGAGATCAATTCATAGAATACAAGAAATCTATTAGTTAGATTGGGTTTAGTTAAAGTGGGAACAATTACTTGAGCAGGCCACTCAAGGTATTGTTCTTCACTTCACCTTTCAGTTATTTATTTATGTTGATAGATGTTATTAATTTATCATTATTCATGAATCATATGCAAGTTATTTGGGATTTCATTTCTTTCTTATTATTAATGAATGCTTAGGAATATGCATGTAATGATCATTAGTAGCACTCCAGAGGAAAGTTCAGTTGAATCAATAGTCTTTATTAAGTTTTAAGTTAATATAGTATCATTTCATTAGCAATAGTTTAGCCACAACCTTTACTGTAGGTACCTGTAGCAACTAGTTTCAGTTTATACTCTTATTGTTTTACAGTTTTGTGAATTCCCAACAATTAGAATAACTTCAGTAGGATAGATTAGGTAGTTTAAGTCCATGAAGGCATATATAATGTCGCACCATCATAAGCTTACACACCTTGGTTGATGATTTAATATAGTCTTAGCAATGCGAAGTGGACTGTTCAACTAGTTAACCCTATGAATTGAGTAGATTTTACCAATTTTATGACACATTAGCCCAGACTCTACATTTTTGGCATCGTTGTCGGGGATGGTGCCATCTTCATAGACCTGTTATTACAGTTTTCATAGTTAATTTCTCTTTTCAAGCATTAGGACTGTTATATACCATCCTTTTTAACACCAGGATACTAACATTGTGCAAGCCACTGGAATTAAAGTCATATTTCATGTATTTAGAGGCAAAGAGATTCCTTGGGTAGGTTCCTTTTTTCCACACACTAGGAAGTTATTGCAGAAATTGGTGACCTTAATACTCAGAGCGAAGGTACCACTAAAGAAGAAATTTCCTTTTCACCAACCTCTAGCGCACATATAGAAGGAATATACTACACCATGGGTGATGCAATAGATGATGATGATGATGCCCAACCAACATTTGGTTTTCCTATTACTGATCAACAAAGAGCTACAGTGTTGAAGAACATTCCTCCTTCGGCCTTGCTAGTTTTCTATGGGTTAATAATTGAAGATCCAAATACATTCCTCTTTGAATTTGATGTCTTATGCAAAAGTTATGATTATACTTCTAATGCACATGGGTTAAATATTTTTCCTTCCACTCTCAAAGATGTAGCTTTGAGATGGTTTATGGGATTAGGTAAAGATGTTCCTGATTAGGACACCATGAAGACACTATTTTTGGAGAATTATCAGGACTAATATAGAGGGATTGATAGGATGAAGGATGATATATTATGAATGACACAAAAGGATGATGAGCCTTTAGAATATTATGTTGAAAGATTTCAATTTGCTCTAAAGAAAAACCCCCAAAACAAGTTGTCAGAAGAATCTCTCAAGTTATTATTTTTGAGAGGGGTTAATGAAGATTGCATGGATCCCCTAAATCTTATTGGGGGAGGAGACATCTTTAAAATGAAATTTGAAGAAATTTTCAAAATTTATAGAAACTATTCAAGGACCTTCACAAAAAGGCCAAGAGAAAATAGAACATCAGTTCTTGGTAAATCATCTACTAGGGTTTCAAATATAGAGTTGAGCAATCTTTTATCCCATATGAAAGAGGATATAATCAGTCATTTGGAAACATAGTTGGATACTCTCCACATCAATAAAAACTAGGAGGAAGCTGAGGCTATGCTCACGGAATATTTTCCAAGCTGCAGGCAAAGAAAAGCAAATTGTAAATGCAAAAGAGTGGCTAGTATCCAACAGGATAAATTTGAGAAGCCTAACTTTCAACCCATAGAAGGAGATTATGGTTAGCTCTTTTATATAGCATAAAGGAGGCCTTTTCAGTAGAGACAAGGTATGCTGTAAGACCCCCTTAGATTTAATTCCTCTTTTCCTATTTGCAACCAAAACTTTTCTACTTGGAACTCTCAGTGTTGGCAAGCAAACCAAAAATAGTGGCAACATCCTCAATGGCTAAACCCTCAACCAAATTGGAACCAATATCCAAACCCTTAGCCACATTAGAATTTTCAAGGTTCCAATTATAATCCATAATGGCCAACCTAGCAGAATCAGTGACAGAAAGGCCAACAATGGCAACAACAAAATATGACCTATCAACAACCTATGCTCCCTCCTCCACAACAACAACAAGCCCTAATGCCTCCATCAAATCCTGCATCCCAACCACCCAAGCAAAAAATACTTGCCCAACCTGCACCTAATCCTAACACTAATCTTGTTCAGTAGGCTTATACTAATGAAGTTGTGCAATACCCCACTTATGGGGTAGAGGTGAGTGATGTCCACCTCAGATTAGGAAAACAACTTGTTGGACCTTCATCTCCCCAAATCATATAAATGGAGGATGAAGAACTTGCAGTTGAGGCTTCTGATAAACCATCTTTGGAGCCTAAACAAAATCATATGAACGAAAATACCTCACATCCCAAGCTACCTTTTCCTAAATGCCTAACTATGCAAGAACATCACACATGAGCTCAGACAAACCTTTTGGGACAATTGAAAGATGTGAACATCAAAATCCCACTTATCCAAGCTATCAAATATATCACTATATATACCAAAACTGTAAGGGATCTTTGTCTTAAGAAACTAGGTAGGAAAAGAAAAGATCCAAAGACAGTCCATGTCTTGGGGAATCTTGCAGATATCATGTTTGGGAACATTGTAGTCCCTAAGTATACCAATCTTGGTATTCCAATTGTGGAAGTTAAGATCAATGGGACCCTCCTTAAGAATACTTTGATAGACTTGGGGGTAGCCATCAATTTCATGACATAAAAAACAATGTAGTTGCTTTAGTTGGTCAACCTCGAACCCACACAAACTATTTTTCAATTAGCAGATAGGTCCAAATCAAGCCTGAGGGAATTATTGAAGACCTAGTTATTGTATTGGATTCTTGGGAATACCCTATAGACTTCATAGTACTGCAACCCAAATTCAATCTTGCGGGTTACCCACTCATCCTAGATAGGCCTTGGTTGGCAACACCTGATGCATTTATAGGTTGCAAATCTGGAAAAATGATAATATCTAATGGGACAATTATAAAGAACTTGGTTCTTTATCCACCTACCCAACCATATACAGACCTTGAGCATACCATTTGGCCAAATTTAGATGAAGAAGAGAAAGATAACTATTCTTTGTAGACACTAATGACTATAGAGTGCAACCCCTTATTGGATGACCAGGATGAAGATGAGCTCATTTCTCATATAATCCAAAATTACTATGGTCAGATTCTGCAACAACATGGCTGTCTCATATACCTACAAGACCCCTTGCAAAGTATTATACCTATTTATTCCACAAAAGAGATATCACAATTATTTCATTCATTACTTCCTCAACAATGTTTACCAATCATACCAAGACTTGATCTCTCGTTAGTTCAAGAGTCATCAAAGGAATTGGAAATTATGTCAAGAAAGAAGTTAAATATCAACAATGCCTTGAAGGAGGAACAATAGAGTTCTTTGCAATCAGTGTTGCAGATATACTCAACTGCATATGCATGGGATTACCATGATATGAAGGGCATAGATCCTGATCTATGCATGCATCCAATTTATATTAATGATGGCTACAGACCTATAAGACAACCACAAAGATGCATGAATCCAGTTCTAAGGGATATAGTGAAAATTGAACTATAAAAGCTTTTAGATGTAGGTTTTATATACCCTATATCAGATAGTGAATGGGTGTCACCATTGGTAATAGTTCCCAACAAAGGTGGGAAATGGAGAGTCTATATTGATTACAGAGAACTAAATTTTTCCACAAGGAAGGATCAATTCCCATTGCTATTCATTGACCAAGTTCTTGATTCTTTGGTAGGGAAGAAATATTTCTCATTTCTTGATGGTTTTAGTGGTTATAACCAGATCAAGATTGCACTAGAAGATCAAGATAAGACTACGTTCACCTACCCCTGGAGAACCTATGCATATTTTTTCTCACCTTTTGGTTTGTGTAATGCTCCAACTACCTTTCAAAGATCAGTACTCAACATATTTTTTTATTTTGCACATGATTGCATGGAGATATACATGGACGACTTCACCACTTATGGTGAAAGTTATGAGGAAGCTCTCAATAATCTAGAAAAAGTATTAAAAATGTGTAAGTAACACAACCTATCACTCAACAATGAGAAGTGTTTCATGATGATGACACAAGGAATAGTATTGGGACACTTTATATCTAGGGCAGTAATCCAAGTTGATCCACACAAAATTGAGATAATAACTACCTTACCTGTCCCTTAGAAATAAAGAGATATTAGGAGCTTCCTTGGTCATGCAAGCTACTACAGGTGGTTTATCAAATATTTTAGTAAGATTGCCGCACCTTTATTTGTTTTGCTGAGTAAGGACATTGAGTTTGAATTGACCTCTAAGTGTCAAAACTCATTTGAAGAATTAAAGAAAGCTCTAACTCAAGCACTAGTGTTGAGAGGGCCCAATTGGACTCTCCCATTTCACATAAATATTGATGCTTTAGATTTTTCCATTGGAGAAATCTTGGGTCAGAAGGATGGAAACAAGGAGTATGCAATTTATTATATCAACAAGAATCTTCAAGGGGAAAAATTAAACTATATTGTAACAAAAAAAGAGATGCTTGTTGTTGTTTATGCTATTAATAAATTCAAACACTATATTATTGGATTTTCAATATTTGTCCATAAAAATCACACAAAAATAAGGTATTTGATGAACAATCCAGTAGTTGGGGGTAGGTTGGTAAGATGGTTACTTCTCTTACAAGAATTTGACATTACCATTGTAGATAAGCCTGGAAAAGAAAATGTGGTGGAAGATTTTCCTATCAAGACTACCAACACAATCAACTGAAGGAGTGGTGGATGATTCATCCCCTGATGAACACTTGTTTAATTTGCATGTACAAATACACTGGTATGCAGATATAGCTAATTATTTGGTCATAGGGAAGATTCCATCACATTTCTCACCAAGAGAGAAAATATAGTTGGTTCATAAATGTTTTCATTACTCTTGGATATCTGGTTTTCTATTTTATACAGGACCTGATAACATCATGAGAAGATGCATCAAAGAAGATGATATTTTTGATATTATGAAAGCATGCCACGATGAGCCATGGGGAGGTCATTTTTCAGCAAAGTGAACAACTTTTAAGATCCTCAGAACTGGCTATTATTGGCCTACTTTACATAAGGATGTTGTTAAATACACCAGGAGTTTTGATCAGTGTCAAAGGATGGGAAGGCCAACAAAGAGTGATGAGAGGCCATTACAACCTCAGTTGACATTGGCACCTTTTGACAAATGGGGTTTAGACTTCATTGGTCCAATCTCTCCTACTTCAAATATCAAGGAATATATCCTTGTTTGCACTGATTACTTGACAAAATGGGTGGAAGTTAAGGCCCTATAGGTTGCAAGAGATGGTAATGTGGCTAAGTTTTTATATGAAGACATTTTTACTAGGTATGGAGTACCTAAAGAAATAGTCACTGACCAAGGGCCTCAATTTACTTATGATCTAATCACCAAGTTGGTTGAGGAATACCAAATTAGACATAAGAAATCAACACCCTATCATCCATAGGCTAATGGTCAAGTGGAGGTTAGCAATAGGGAGATTGAGAGTATTCTCACCAAGACAATGCAATTACATAGGAAAGATTGGGTTTAAAGGTTACCAAAAGCCGCCTGGGCATATAGAACTACATGGAAAACAACCACTAGGTTTACACCCAATGAGTTAGTTTATGGAAAGACAATAGTCCTTCCTATTGAGTTTGAATACAAAACATTGAGGATAACAATAGAGTTGGGAATGGATTTAACATAAGCATCAAAGGAAAGGATACATTATTTGAATGGGTTGGATGAGATAAGAATGGAAGCAATCCATCATATAGAGGTAATATAGTAGTAGCAAATAAAATGGCGTGATCAATACATTAAAACAAAAGAATTCACTGTGGGAGATTGGGTACTATTATTTGATTCACAGTATAAGTATTTCAAGGGTAAATTCCACTCTAGATGACTAGGCCAGTATGAGACTAACAAGGTTTATCCTAATGGAGCAGTATGGTTGCATACTATTGATGCAGTTTGGTTCTCACTTCTTGTTAATAGCCATAAACTGAAGTTATACAAGAAACCAATGCAATATGATGACTTAATTTGTTCATTAATCTAGCAGTATGGTACTCATAGTGAGCCTGAAATAGAAATTGATTCATAGAGTCCTATATCAGTAATACAAAACATACCAAGAAAGTCTAGTGATCAAGAGGTTGAGTTACACAACTCAACCCTTGAAATCACCCAGGCATAATTTCTCATGCTTTAAACCACAAGAACACACAACACATTATTCACGCACACACTACATGATCATAATAATACTTTGGATATTTTTTAGAGGGACCTGTTACCAATAATCATAGGGGTCCTAATGTTGTAGGGACCTATAGCTTCACACTACCAATATTTCAATTGGGACCTAACACAGTTGGCGCCCGTAGCAACGTTCGATGATTGGCATAATATTCAACTCATTTGGTGCCATATTTATTACAAGGTTATGTGCATTCATTTCCACAATATCCACATATTTTTTTCATCAATTCATGCCAAATATCGTGGCATAATTTATTTATTACTCTCATTCATTTCAAATCTTTGAAACTGTCAAATCGCCAACTCACATCTATTCCATCATATCCACCTGCCATCCAAAACTCATTACCTTGCAATTCATACATTTCCCATAAAATAACCAAGTAAATCTATTCTTTTAGTTTCCACGCATCACCAATGGTTATTTTTGCACGACAGTACTTAAGGTATGTTGTTATGATTAATCAAGTTTTCTTTAAACTTTTTATGCACTTTTCATTTGATTCCATACATGTGAAATATTAAATTATTAATATCCATCAACTCACATTTATACCACCTCCAAATCATCACCATGAAGTGAGGTCACTTCACTAATTAAGTTGGGGGGAGGGTACGCTTACTCGATCTTTTCACCAATCTTTTCGAATCTGTCACCCTAAACTAAATTTAATGAATATTATGACATACAAAACCCTTAGTCATGTTTTATTTTGTTGTTATCTCCACTACCATTTTCAAAAATTGCTAAAACTTGAAATTGTATAAAGTTTGTGAGAACTTTAGCTTGGTTTATATTAGAGTTGAATTTGAAGAGGAATTTGTAGTGACAGTGTGGTATAGTAGTAAGAATATGTATGGAAAGTGAGGTTTTGAAGTCATAAGAGAAGTTGAAGGTGGTAGGCAGAGATTGAGTTGAATTTTCAGAGTTGAATTTGGTATACTGAGTAGTAAAGGGAACTAGGATGGGAGGAGATATCATAAGGAGAGAGACGACAGTTCATCAATAGATTTTGGAGGACACGGTTGTCCTTCCTATCTTCACAAGGGTTGGATGGCTCGATTATTTTCTAAAATTAATGGAGTAGAGTGATTATTTAATGAGAAGATTTGTAGAAACTCTCAAATATGATGAATCCATGATAAAAGGACTTTTTTTGGATGCATCAGAGACAATCATTGCTCAAGTTACCGGATTGCCAAGGAAAAGAACATAATTCCCAACTTGATCTAATGCAGTCACAACTCAGGAAGAATTTTGCATACGTGGAGAAGAGCTAGATTCCTTATCACAAGGTATGAAGATATTATCTCTCCACTAGTTATGGGCAAGGTGTGCCTCTTATATTGTTAGATATATTACATGCGATGGTAGATAAAACCTTTTATATACTACCCATTTTAAGTTGTTAATCCATCTTAGGTATAACTAGGTAGTAAATGTACCAAATTTCCCATACCACTTGTTGAAGATAACGGATTCAGAATACCAAAAAAAACAATCTGATACTTCCCTCTCTCACCATTTCTTAGTTACCCTGTTGATTAAAAGGATCCTAAGAATTCAATACCCACAAGTAAGGTGGGAGGATTCTAGGGCTGAGGAATGCAAGGACATCAATAGTTTGTTGGATGCACTGGTAGTGTCTGGGGATATAGGAAATCAAAATGAACCTCAAAATGAGCTTGAAGAGGAAAACCTTTATAATTCGCCTGTGGCCTCACCTACCTACAACAAAGGCGAGCATGAAAAAACTGTAGAGCCAGAGTTTGGGCCATCTAAAAATGAGGAGTTACCTTCTTCCTCTAAGTCACGAAAGTTTAAAAGCAGGAGAAGTAGTGTATCCACCACTTCTACACCCTCTAAACTAGAGGAAGAGGATTCAAAAGTAAAGAGGGTTGCTCAAAAGCAGAAAAAGGAAAATTCCCCAAGAAAGAAGAGTATTAAAAGGAAAAGAGAAAAAATTAAGAAGAAATACTTACACCCGGACGTTCTCGTAGGCTCAGGAAACAAAATGCTACAAATGAAGGTACAAGAGAACTTGAAGGAGAAGAGGTGAATAGAGAACAACCCCAAGGTAATCAACACCAACAAGAACAAGAACAAGAGAATGTTATGGTTGTAGAGATTGATTCTGAACTAGGAGGGGATGCCCCTAGTGACATGAATGCACCTATGAAAAAGAGAAGGTATATGACAATGACTTATGATTCTGAATTAGAGGGCCCATTTATTGCAAAGAAATTGAGAAAATAAGCTCTTAATAGCCCTATACAGGGATATTATGAAGGAGAAAGTGAGTAGTTTGAAGATAGAGAAGAATTTTATCTTGAGGAGAGAAATGTGAGGTAAGAACTCCAAGAAGCACTGGACAAAATTAAACACCTAGAGGAGCTGGTGAAAAATTATGAGCAAAAGGATAAAGAAAGGGAAGTAAAAATGAAGGAGATGGAGGAAAAACTACAGCTATATGGTCATGGTGCTAAGTTAGATTTGTTGACACAATTGGTTGTCACTAAGATAGGGGACAGGGAACTGGCTATCCCAAGTGAGAAACCTCCTCCTCTTAAAACTCTTGGTTATCATACAACTTTCTCTCTAGGCTACCAATTATGGAGTGTGACTAATGAGTTTGCAAAGGAAAAAGAGAAATAGAAGAAGGAAAAGGAAGGATATATGAAAGAATTAGAAAAGAAAGAAATGGAATTGAATAAGTCAGTTGTCTGATTGGAAGAAGTTGTAGATAAGGCTGCACAAATTGTCAAGTGTAGGCCTCCACCTAGGACTTATGCATTGTTTTTGTAAGAGAGGTTCTTGTATTTTCAATTTAATAGATTAGTTAGCAAATAATCTATTGCTATGAGTCAACCTACTGAGTTTCTTAAAAAATTTGCTACTTCCACATTTGAAGACCAGGATCAATTATGTGATTCTTGATGAAACAAAATGGAACTCCTTAATGTTTGTGGGGTATATTCAAGTGAAATCCCTTGCCTCTTACTATAGGAATGAACAACTTAGAGGGGAAATTATGGAAGAATATGATGAAAAGGAGGAATCTATTGCACTTCCAATAAAAAGAGAGGTTAAGGATTCAAAAGCAATTATTGATGAGTGGATGAGACTTCTTGGGAATAAAGGAGTTGGAAAGAGAATAATGAAACTCAGGGAGGTAGACTATGAGAGAATGAAAGTGCTACCTATAGGTATTATACAACAATATTATAAGTATGTGCAGAACCGATGGAATGAACTAACCCTTGAATTGTAGAAGAAGGAGCCACATTCTGTGTACAACTTTACTTATATGCTCTTGAGGGAGAAAAAATATATTGCAGTCAGTATCAACAAAGGAGTTCATTGGATGCCTCTTGTAGTGTTCTTTAATCAGCTTGATAACTAGGAATATGAATTCCTCAACTTAGGGATTGGACATCACAACAAGCAGCTATAATTTGTTAAAGAACCTCATTTACTTATCAACCCGAGGATGTAGACTTGAAATGGGACAGAAAAATATATGCACTAACCACCCTTCCAGACATGCATGATCTCTAAAATGCTAGAACTCTAAATTCTGGAATTACTTTACTGAATAACTTGCTGGAAACAAAAACTGAAAGGTAAAACTACTCTGTTTCTAGTGGCTGCAGGAACAGTCAACAGTGATGTATTTCTATTGCTGCAGGAACAGACACATTTAACTTTTACAAAAGAAAGTACAACTATCCTAACCTACAGAATGAAAGTACAGACAATTTCCTAAGTGGGCCCCCTTAGGTCATGCCAAAGTAATCAACAAATTAGGTGAAAAGCTCCATAAACTTTATTGAGTTAAAGTGAACAAGTACATAGCACAATCCTTCTTAACTATATTTCTGATACTGAAAAACGTGTTACAAATGACAAGATCTTCCAGCCCATTCTCTAAAGAAGAATGGGCTATTTATTGAAAACTAATCCTAACTACTAACCAACCTTCCCTTATAAATCGGGAGGTATTTATTACATCCAACTAACTTGATTAAAGAGGCAAATGACAATGCAAGGACCAAGTCAAATTGGTTTGAAAGACTTAAAGTGCCATCATCCTGGATTTGAGCAACAACAGGACGCCTGGCCTAGATTCCTGGAACATTCTTCTTGCTTGGCAGATAAGTTTGAAACTGTCTCCCCATCTTTCACTGTTGAACCAGTCTTTGTAGATTTGGCCTTCTACTCTTCAAGTGGATTTTAAATTCCTTCCTCTAATCATGGCACCTGCAAAATAACTCGCCATCTTTCCTGGAGAAGAAGGTTAGCTCAACATGTTCATTTTTAAGACAGTCCATTACTTCATTCATTCATTAATTAAGTATTAAACTAAGGCAAACATCATTTCAGACATGGCTGCAGGAAATTTGGTAGTGGAGGCTGCAGGAAGGTTTTATGATCACAAAAAGCCATAAAGTATTTATCAGACTAATAAAACATTAAAGATAATAATCATGGAACTTTTTATCATAATATACTCATCATATTTGAGTCATAAAAAGGTCTATGTTCTATCCCATAATCAGACTAAATGTTTGATTTAGCATAATAAAAACAAAAAAAGTATTTATAAAAATATGATCAAAATGCGCCAAAAAGTTGGCTCATCACTCCCCTCAACCAACTACTTGCTGGACTCTTTAGCAAGTCTACCATTCTTTCTTTTGGCAAACTCTCTTAGATCTGCACTCAGCTGTTGTCCACATTCACCAGTCTGGAAACTCCAGAAGTGAGCCCTCATTGCCTCTAGTCTTTGCCATCGGTTAGCCTCTGAACTCCTGTTGTAAGTGTTGTTGTCACTTTGTATAGCCAATAATGGCCATAGGAGAATAGGCGGTTGCATAACCAAGGGCAACCAATTCTCCTTCCTTGTTCTGGCATTCCTCATATACCTCTCTGCCCTTCGGGTTGCTGCATACAAAATATTGGGGGTATGTGGCTCTGCTTTCTTTAACTGAAATGAAAGGTGCTCCCATCTATTATGAATATGTAGAGTTGCAGCATTAAAATCACTGTTTATGATCTGAGAATATTGAGAAAATACCTCTTGCCTTAGAGGCTCAATCAATCGTCTGGCTCTCTCATCTCGCCATAATTTTTTCTAGTCAAAATAAATACCCATGCCATTTCGAGATTCATTTCTCACATACAATGCAATATTCCTTCCATCATGCATATAACTATCAAATTGCTCCCCTCTGCTGATTTCATTGGTGATCCAGGAAATCAAGGCGCTGATATGAATATCACCGACATAACATAAAGGATTCCATTCCTTGTCCTAGGAGACAGCCAAATTGTGCAAATAAAACTCGCACAGGAGGTTCCTGATATGCAGAGGTGAATCCCTGTATGCCTCATAGAATTCTTCAGGGGTTTCCAAAGAAGGGTTATTTCCTTTCCAGACTCTAATCAGCTGGAAATTCAAATATAGTTCTTTGAGGTACATTGCGTAAACCGGTGAAGGCGCTCGACACTGTAGCAGTTGTGGAACAAATTCTACCACCTGATTGAGAGTATCAGTTAGATTGGCGATTTCCAGATTCTTGTTCTGGATTACTCTTTGTAGTCTCTCAACTTCAAGTGTATAAGCAGTCTGTTGTTGTTGAAGTTCCTAAAAACATGCCATTCCTGTGGCAAAGTTTGTGATATGGAATGGCGGTCTATGATTATAGAACATTGCAGGTGTTTCCTGCACTTCTTCAAGTTCATTCGCCTTCCCCTATTTTTCTTCTTCTATTGCCTCAGTGTTATGTGATTGTACAGAATTATCCTGTCCCAAATTACTATCTTGTTGCCGACTTGCCTGATTTTCCTGATCAACAAGAATCTCCTCAGTCATGCCTATGTTTTCATGTTCTTCATCTGCTAGAAACACAACTGGCTCTTCTTCCTTCTTATCACATTCCATACCTTCATGTAGTTGCTCTGCAATGGTAGCCAACTCACTCAAACCAGCCCCTTCAGGTGTACTCATAATCTCTTCAATAACAGGTTTTTCTTTCCCTAGTTCAAGACTGGAAGGATTCGAGGGTGGTGTGGTAGGAGTAGTATTAGGTGATTGGCAGGCTGCCTAGTTTTGGAGCCTAGAGCTCCTTCTTATGGAGGTAGGAACTAACTTATGCTTTTTGGAAGATTTTGCTTCAGGAACGGAGAAGTTCTCCTTCTGCTTCCTTTTCACAGGTGCAGGGGTTACTACAACAGGTGACTTTCCTTTCCTATTTTTGCAAGAAGGCTCAAGGGTTTTAATAGGGCCTTAGGCAAGCTGTTTGGAAGTTCTTTCAGAAATAGGAACATCATCCTGTGAATCAGATGATGTCTCAGGGGAGGACATAGCAATAGAGGTTTGACCTTTTGACCGGGAAGTTCGTCGCTTAAAGGTAAGGGGTTCACCCCTAGGTCCTACATTTTGAAACTTAGGGTTGAATTGGATAGTGAACTCCTCCTAGGTCATCCATAATGTATCTTGAACATAATTCTCAACAAACAATTTTATGAGGCAATGGTGGGATACAGAATTAACCCTACCTTTCCTATATTCAACAGCACTATCATATAACAAGTTATAAAGGGAGTCGGGTACATTCATCAATAAGCCATGATGTAAATGAGACAAAAGCTTAAAATGATGAGAATGTAAGACTGAGAATCTACCTTCACAGGTTATGTATTTCATTATATACCCTGCTCGTGGCACCCATTCCTGAGGTAGACTCATCCTCTGTGCACTTTGCTTGTCTACCCGTAGAGGAGGATCATCTGGCTGAGTGAATTCAGCCTTGGCACTTCTTGCATCTCTTCCCCTGGGATAGGGTTCTCCAACTTGGGGTAACCCTGTTATTTCAGCAATCCTGTTAATTGATGCATTGATTGTTATGCCCCTAACTGTTGCTTCACCATTTTGAAATGTCCTCGTGAATTCCTCCGCAATATTTGTGCTGAAAGTCCCGAGCTTCACAAAGTAATTGAGCCACCCATATTTTCTGATCAATGGTACATGCAGCACATCCTGCAATAGGATGTTGTGGTCTGTAGGCTCATGCCAAATCGGCTGACCTCCCATTTCTTTGGTTTATTGTAATCAAATGCATTGAAGTATTGCTCTCCTGGCCTTTACAACAAAACTTCCTGCAATCCAACTAATGAATCCTCTGCAATTCTTAAGCACTCTGCCCCTCCCCTCAACCAAGACTTTTGAACCTCTCTTCAAAAGTTACAGAAAAATAGGGAAAATAATGTGATCATGCAATTTTATGGAAGGAGAGAGCAATCATGAATTGGCGGAATACACTTAGGGTCATTATTGGAGGAAGTAAAGGCTGTATGATTATTAATTACAGGTTCAAATATTGGGGGTTCTTGAAAACTGATGGAGTGAGGCTTATGGCGGTGGTAATAAGGACGTGGCAGAATTTTGAGTTATGGAGAAACACGTTTATTCGTGCGGATTTAGCTGAAGGAAAAGACAATCATATAAGAAAGTTGTTTGTGTTAATTAATACTATATTAAATGCAATAAATAAAGCAACTTAAGCGATCTTAAAGTGAAGTGGAGTGTACCTAAAGAGAATCGTCGCAATTATCTGATGTGACATCCGGCTTCATTGCAATTCGTGACACGGAGAAACATGGATGATATGGAAATGATAGGTGGATGATGTGGAAGAGAGAGAACGAGTATGGATTGTAGATGAAGTGAATGAATGGAATGGGGATCTTAATAGATAACCCCTTTATTATGATTTAGCATGCACTTTATGCATGGCCTGGGAATTTGAGCCTAGGCTCAATTCCTGTGGCTGTAGGATCACTGCTGTCTTGGTCAATTTCAAACTATTTCGGAAATGTTTCCTTGTCAATGGGTTTAGAATAGAGCTTTAGGCGATGCCCATTGACTAATAGCTTGAACCAGACCTCATCAATGGTCCTCAATTGAACGGCTCCATTTGTGAATACTTCCTCTATCTCATATGGACCCAACCATCTGGTTTGCAACTTTCTTGGACTGTCTTTATACCGCGAGTCATAAAGCAGAGCCCAATCTCCTACTTTGAATTTTTTTTCCTTAATGTATTTATCATGCCACTTTATCCTCTGGTTTTGTATTATCTCAGTGTGCTGCAGGGCATTCTTGCGGAGCTCATCCAGAGCATTGAACTACAAGACTCTGTCCTTTTGTGCCTTTGTTAAATCCATGTCCATCTCTAATGTTGTTCTTAGTGTCTTGTGTTCGAATTCTATTGGCATCACAAATATTTTACCATACACCATTTCAAAGGGTGTATATCCTGTAGCAGTCTTCTAGGTAGTACAGTAGGCCCACAGAGCTTCTGGTAACCTTGCGGCCCAGTCCTTCTTATTCAAATCTACAATTTTAGTCAAAATGGCCTCTATGTCTCTATTGGTGACCTCAACCTAACCATTAGCCTGAGGATGATAAGGGGTTGATTTCCTATGCCTGATGTTATATTCATTGACTAAGGCTGTAATCAAGGTAGAGGTAAACTGTGTCCCCTGATCTGTTACTATTTCCCTAGGGACACCAAATCTGGTGAAAATTTCCTCATAGAGGAATTCTGCTACTTTATTATCTCTAGCATGTTTCATAGGTTTAGCTTCTACCCATTTTGTCACATAATCTGTGCATACAAGGATATAGGACTTACCATTGGAAGATGGATCAATTGGTCCTACAAAATCCAGTCCCCATTTGTCGAAGGGTGTAACAACAACTTGTTGAAATAGAGGCATCTCATCTGATCTAGTTGGTCTTCCCATCCTTTGGCATCTATCACACCTCCTAGTATATTTGGCTGCATCTTTATGCAGAGTTGGCCAATAGTAGCCAGTGTTTAAAATTTTGATTGTTGTTCTTTTGGCAGCAAAATGTCCACCACACGGCTCATCATGGCTTGCATGCAATATATCATAAGTGTCCTCCTCCTGTACACATCTCCTCATAACTTGATCTAGTCCTGTATAAAACATGCAATCTGCAATCCATGAAAAGTTAAAACTTTTCTCTACCAATAATCTCTTTTCCTTAGGGGAGAATTGAGGAGGAGTCCTTCCTGCAGCCAAATAATTTGCTATATCGGCATATCATGGGTGAATAACATTGATTGCAAATAGGTGTTCATCAGGAAAGGAATCTTCAATAACCGTAGAGTCATCTTGCCTTTGAATTCTAGAAAGGAAATCAACAACCACATTGGCTTTACTTGGCTTGTCCACAATTGTAATGTCAAATTCCTGCATCAGCAACAACCACCTTGCCAATCTTCCGGCTATTGAGCTTTTGTTCATAAGATATCTGATTGTTGCATCATCAATGTGGACAAATATATGATAACCTATGATGTAATGCCTGAATTTATTGAGGGCATAAATGATTGCCAACATTTCTTTTTCTGTAACAATGTAGTTTAATTCAGCCCCTTGCAAATTTTTGCTTATGTAATACAGTGCATGCTCAGTTGAACCACCTTTTTGTCCTAACATAGCACCAACAGCATAATCTGATGCATCACTGTGAATATGGAATGGAAGTGACCAATCAGGTCCTTTTAAAATGGGTGCTTTTGTAAGGGCGACTTTTAAATCAAGAAATGTTTTTTCACATTCTTCTGTCCATGCAAAATTTGCATTTTTCTTCAGCAAACTATAGAGAGGGGCAGTTGTTTTACTAAAATCCTTGATGAATCTTCTATAGTATCCAGCATGGCCTAGAAAGCTTCTCATTTCCTTTTGTTTGGTGGGAAAGAGTAAATTAGAGATGACCTCAATCTTAGAAGGATCAACCTGTATTCCTGCAGCAAAAATATAGTGATTGAGCACTATTCCCTCTTGCATCATCATGAAACACTTCTGACTATTTAGTGACATGTTATGATCTTCACACCTCTATAGCACCTTCTTCAAGTTTGCTTGAGCCTCTTCAAATGTTGCACCATAAACAGTAAAGTCATCCATGTATATTTCCATGCAATCATATGAGATGTTTGAGAAGATACTGATGACTGCTCTCTGAAAAGTTGCAAGTGTATTGCAGAGACCGAAAGGCAAAACAGAATAGGAAAATGTCCCCCAAGGGCATGTAAAAGTAGTATTTTCTTGATCCTCAGGTGCAATCTTGATTTGATTGTACCCACTGAAGCCATCTAGGAATGAGAAATAGTTTTTCCCAAATAAATTATCTAAAACTTGATCAATAAAGGGAAGAGGAAAGTAATCTTTCTTTGTTGCCAAGTTGAGCTCTCTGTAGTCTACACATACCCTCCATTTTTCTCCTTTCTTAGGAACAATAACCAATGGGGAAACCCACTGACTATCTGAGATTGGGTAGATAAAGCCAGCTGTTAACATTTTCTGCAATTCTTCTTTAACAATTTCTCTCAAGGCTGGATTGATTCTTCTCTAAGACTGCCTAACAGGTCTGAACTCACTGTTAATGTATATGTGATGTGTACAGAGTTTGGGGTCTAAACCCTTCATGTCACCATATTCCCAAGCAAAAGTTAACTTATGACTAGTAAGCATTTTAAGCATAGATTCTTGTTGCTCACTGGTGAGGTTTTTATTGATGCTCAAGGTTTTTCTTGCTGCTACCTCAACTTGGGAGGTTAAATCAACCATAGATACTTCAGGCAGAAATGACATTTCTACCTCGTGGGGTAGCAAGGTGTGTAAGCAGTCAGTTGTTGCAGGATAATGAGCTGATGTAGGCGGAGGAAGAATAGTCTGCAAAGAGCATGGGTTTTTGTTACATTGAGGGTATTCGATACCATAGTTATTCAGCAGGATATTGGACAGTATATCTTCCTCAGCTTGTTGTTCAATGAAAGGTTCTCTGGTAATCATCATTAATTTGGCCACAGAGTTTACTTCCTCTTCTTCTCCCAAATCATGCCACACAGCTTATCCAACCTCAAGTTGAGATTGGGCTGGAGAATATAGGGTAAGCTTCTTTGTGGTATACCCATCAGATATTGTCATGTTACCAATCCTACAACCTATATAAGCATCAGCAGTAGCTAACCATGGTCTTCCTAAAATCATAGGATAACCTCCTAATGATGTTTTTGGAGACAAAACCATGAAATCAGCAGGATATTCCCATGAATCTAGGGTGACAACTAAGTCCTCCGCTATTCCATTAGGTTTGACAGTTGAACTATTAACAAGTTGCAAGACTGTAGGTGTAGGTCTTAGGTTTGAAATACTTAGTTTTAGTACAAGGTCTTTTGTCATGACATTGATAGCAGCTCTAAGATCTACTAAAGCATTCTTAATTTAAACCCCATTAATATTAATTTCAACAACAAGGCTGCCAGGGTCTGAATATTTCGGGATGGTAAGCTTCCCTAGTATCAAATCAGAGAGTTGACCTAAGACATGAACAGTCTGAGGGTCTTTTTTCTTCCTACCCGGCTTCTTTAGACATGCCTCTTTAATGGCCTTGTTGTAAATAGGTACTTCCTTAATTGCTTAAAACAAAGGAATTTTGACACATATGTGCTTTAGTTGGTCAAGAATATCAAAGGTAGGTTCCTCTTGATTGTTCACAAGTTTACCTTCCAACCTTTGTGGGAAAGGAGGTGGTGATGTATTAGGTACCTTAGGTAATGATGGAGTCTAAATTGGCTCATTGGGTTGGGCTAGGCCATTGGCATTTTCTTCTTGCTTAATCCTCATATGGCAATTCTGAGATTAGGGGAGGAGATGGTGTAGCCAACATAGTTCCTGAACGTAAATTGATATTGTTCAGGTTGAGAGCATAGGCAGGCTGATTATTAGGATCAGCAAAATAAACTTGTTGCTACTGCTGGCTATTTGGATTGGGTGTTGCTTGAGCAGGTAATTGGGTTGGCTTTGGATTCAGACCTTGATTAGCGGAAGGAGGTGGCATAATGGACTGTTGTTGGGGTTGCTGCAGGAAACCAGTGGATGGATTTGACCATTGTTGGCCTCCTCTCCATTGGTTAGACTGCTTCCAATTTCCTTGTGGAGGCTACCACTGATTTTGCTGTGGTGGTTGCCAATTCCCTTGTGGGGATTGCCAACGGCTTTGCTGGGTATTTGGCCAAGGGTTATTCCACTGAGGTTGGGAGTATGGCCCATAGTTTGGAGGGTACTGGTTTTGCCACTGACTATTATAGGAACCAAAATTTTGCAAGGGGTCCTGAAACATACCTTGTCTTGGGGCCCATGGCCTGCACTCAGCAACAAAGAACACTTCCTCCTCTCCTTCAATGGTTTTGAACTCAATAGGGAGATGTTGCACCTTCAAATTGGCAACTGCTTTGCATCTACAGTCCCTCTTCCTCAGTTTGCAATGAGGACAATATTCAGCCAGCATCGCATCAGCTTCTTCTTTCTTCCTCCTAGCCTGCATGGTGTCCAGCTGAGTAGCGACATCATTTATGATGTCTTGCTTGAAGTCGGACAGAAGATTAGAGAGTTCTCCTTTTGATACACCCGTACCGCTTCCTTTGGCAACAAAGGGTCGAAATCCCTTGCCTTTTTTCACATTTTCCCTAGAGTAATTAAGACATATTGTCTTAATGTCATCCCAATTGCTTTGGGTAATATCTCCTCCAGCCATGAGGTCTAGTGCTTCCATGCAAGTATCATTGACTCCCCTTAGAAAGAGAAGTTTTTTAGACTTCTCATTTAGCTGGTGCTGAGTATTTTTCTGCACATTGAACAAAAACCTGGATACATAATCCTCCAAGGTTTCATCCTCCTTTTGTGTCATCTTGAAAAGGTCATCTCCTCTCATATCACTGCCCCTACAATATTCTTTATACTTCCCTAAGAACAATTCCTTCAGTTCATTGCAAGTGGCTACTGCATTACCTCCTAATCCCATGAACCATCTTAAGGCTGACTCTTTTAAAGTAGAAGGAAACAATTTCATCTTATGGGCTTTGGTAGTATAATCATAACTCCTACATAGGATGTCAAACTCGAACAAGAAGGTATGAGGGTCCTCTGTAATCAGGCCATAGAACTTTGGAAGCAATGAAGCAGGAATGTTTTTGAGATTGTTATTCTCATGCAACTCAGGGAGTGGAAATGGAAAAGTAGGCATTGCCATCCTTAATGGTGGTCTTGGGTTAGCTCCTTGCTGGTAGACAACAAGGGCCAGTGGATTGTTATGGGGATGTTGGTTATTGAAGGTATGCAAATTATTCAGCTGTGTTGTGAGTAAATCAAGATTATCAGGTGCATCAAACAGGTTCAAACTGGCTTCTGAGGAAGAAGAAGATGAAGTGACAAGGTCCTGGCCGACATCCAAATATGGTTCTTCTGGGACAATTTATGGGTTGTTTTCTTGGATATCAAAGCTTCTAGGAAGGAATCTTCCAAATTGGTCTCTTCTTCTAAGCATACAGTAAAAAAGTAAATCTAACTATGGAAAAATGTTGGAATAGTGAATTGTGATCTAAATTCTAGGAATAAAACTTAAAGCTACCTACTAGCATGCCTGCAATAGGTTTTTATTTTGACACCATCCCCGACAACGGCACCAAAAATGTAGTATTCTTTAATCAGCTTGATAACTAGGAATATGAATTCCTCAACTTAGCTCACAACAAGCAGCTATAATTTGTTAAAGAACCTCATTTACTTATCAACCTAAGGACGTAGACTTGAAATGGGACAACAAAATATATGCATTAACCACCCTTCCAGACATGCATGATCTCTAAAATGCTAGAACTCTAAATTCTGGAATTACTTTATTGAATAACTTGCTGGAAACAAAAACTGAAAGGTAAAACTACTCTGTTTCTAGTGGCTGCAGGAACAGTCAATAGTGATGTATTTCTGTTGCTGCAGGAACAGACACATTTAACTTTTACAAAAGAAAGTACAGCTATCCTAACCTACAGAATGAAAGTACAGGAAATTTCCTAAGTGGGCCCCCTTAGGTCATGCCAAAGTAATCAACAGATTAGGTGAAAAGCTCCATAAACTTTATTGAGTTAAAGTGAACAAGTACATAGCACAATCCTTCTTAACTGTATTTCTGATACTGAAAAACGTGTTACAAATGACAAGATCTTCCAGCCCATTCTCTAAAGAAGAATGGGCTATTTATTGAAAACTAATCCTAACTACTAACCAACCTTCCCTTATAAATCGGGAGGTATTTATTACATCCAACTAACTTGATTAAAGAGGCAAATGGAAATGCAAGGACCAAGTCAAATTGGTTTGGAAGACTTAAAGCGCCATCATCTTGGATTTGAGCAACAGCAGGATGCCTGACCTAGATTCCTGGAACATTCTTCTTTCTTGGTGGATAAGTTTGAAATTGTCTCCCCATCTTTCACTGTTGAACCAGTCTTTGTAGATTTGGCCTTCTACTCTTCAAGTGGATTTTAAATTCCTTCCTCTAATCGTGGCACCTGCAAAATAACTCGCCATCTTTCCTGGAGAAGAAGGTTAGCTCAACACGTTCATCTTTAAGACAGTCCATTACTTTATTCATTCATTCATTAAGTATTAAACTAAGGCAAACATCGTTTCAGACATGGCTGCAGGAAATTTGGTAGTGGAGGCTGCAGGAAGGTTTTATGATCACAAAAAGCCATAAAGTATTTATCAGACTAATAAAACATTAAAGATAATAATCATGGAACTTTTTATCATAATATACTCATCATATTTGAGTCATAAAAAGGTTTATGTTCTATCCCATAATCAGACTGAATGTTTGATTTAACATAATAAAAACAGAAAAATATTTATAAAAATATGATCAAAATGTGCCAAAAACTTGGCTCATCACCTCTCACATTTGAACCTCCTAGTCTCCTTTGTCCAATTCCACATTGGAATAGAGATAAAGGTGATGAATGTGAGAGGGAAGGAGTGATCAGGATGAGGCAAATTTCAACATACCAAGGTTTTTATCTATAGCAGGATCAGGGTGCTAGTATAGTCATGGACCTAAGGAAAATTACTCTACAGTATAATCAATAACCTTAGTATTTTGATTGGGGACAAGCAAAAAGTTAATTTGGGGAGAAATGATAGGTCTAGATAATAGCTTGTTTTTTGTTGGTTTTATGCAGACTTTAAGATACTTTTAAGCATACTTTCTAAACAATATCCCATATCATGCTATCCTTTTAATGGTGATGGAATTATGGTTTAATATTTATTTTTTTGGTCAGTAACTCGAATAAGTTGTATTGCTTGAAAAAAAATTTACATCTAGATTCCAATTTTTTACCTTCCAAAAAAGGATTAAGCCAACAACAACACAGTCATCTTAACAAGATAGAAAATACCAGCCCATAACAACCAAAACCCAAACACCATCCCTTGCTCCAACTCCAAAACAAACCCACTACAAAGCCTATGCCCAAAATTCTCTACACACTACTAATACTAATTACAGATTTTAACCAGTGCTAGCGACAAGTTTTGAAACCATCAACCAAAAAAACCTTTAATGATCATTTCTAAGCATACTAATTACATAGTAGCACCTGCACCCGACGAACCTTTGCCCAAAGCTTGAATCTGACAATTTTTTCGATACTTCGTCTACTTCCTCCATGGGTGTTTGTTCTTCTTCTTCTGCTCTTCCCTTGCCAACTCTACCTGTGCTTCTTCCTTTATCTTCTCGATGAGTTCAACCAACTCCATTATCTCTATAAACAATTTTAAGGCCTGCCAGTCCAACTGAGCCTCCTCCCGACACCTTGCTTTGAAATTATCCTCCGACCATTTGATAAATGGCTTTATCCCCGTTGACCCAAAGAGCAATTTGACCTCTTTATCCACAATGCCTTCTGAAATGTCAAAGCCAACCCCTAGTATCACCCATTCCAAAATGGATTCAATGTTTAGGAGAAAATATTCGTGCACAAATTTCTTCATTATTTTCCTTACCAATTCCATTGGTTCTCCAAGATCCAAGCCCCAGACCGCCATCAAAGAATAAACATCTAAATTTGTTTTGGGTTTGTGTGACAACAGGCCAAAGCCACTACCAAGAATCATTCTCACACTCTATCCAAGTCTCTTATCTTCCACAAGGAAGAGGCCCTCCATCCTCTTCTCCGAGACCTCACAAAAAAATGGGTTGAGTTGCCAACAAGAACAAAAGGAAAATTTTGCCTCCATAACTCTGAGTCGTCACCACCTCTATTGTTGTCACTACAATCAAGTATTTGCTTTTTTGAAATGTACAATGCATATTTCTACCGTTTAATCCTTCTCCTCGCATTTGATAGAATTTAATGCTCTTGTCCTTTCCTTGCATCTCATGGCTTCAGGTGCTCTCACTGGTCATTTCACATTTATTAACATTGGCCGCCACTCTAAGCAATTAACTCTACGTACCATCTCGCATCATCCAATTCTTCTAACACAATCTCCCTGAAATCCTCTAACTTTACATCACCAACTTCACCAAATGACACTACCCACTTTGAAAGGACGTCCGCCACATTATTGCCACCTTGACGAATGTGACACTTGAAAGCTTTCCAAGGTGGCTAACTCCTCTCTTATTTGGTCGATCAGATTTTGTAAATGCCATGCATGTATGACCCCCAACATTACTGCTAGCATGATTACCAATGAGTCCCCTTCCAAATGGATCCTAGTTGTGCCCAAAACTTGCCACATTTTACTGCCACTAGAGCCGCTTGTGCTTCAGCCATGTTATTCATTCCTTCTATTAATTTTTTTGCCCCTAGAACAATCACTCCTCCTTTCCAATCTCTGATTATAAACCCCACACTCGATGGTCCTGGATTCCCTTTCGAGGCACCATCAAAGTTGATATTCCACCACCCTGCCAAAGGCTTTTCCCATTGGGTCTCAACACTTCTATTTGTAACGGGATTAACCCAATTCTACCCCTTAATGAGCAATTATGGTTTAATATATTAGCATTAAATGGTTTATATGAATGTCTATGGGAATGTTAATGAAATGCTATATTTAATTATGATAGTTATCCTTGTGTACATGTTTTGTGAAACTAACTTGTTTACAACTAAAGGAGGAACCATGATGCACAATAGTTGTAGGATGAACCTACAACAAAATGGGTATTGGACACCAAAATAAGGGAAACTGCAAAAAACAATTGAACATGATGATCATTGGTTGCAGGCACTTAATGAAGATAGAGCACGTGTTTTATAATCAGTTAATAAACGTTGAAGAAGATGTCTTTCTCACATGGGAATTTAACAAATGGGTGGATGGTTGCATTCATTCTGTTTTGAGAGAGTTATAGTTTTGATAGGATTCTCCTTCTTCTTCAATTGTACATTGAATAATTCCAAGTTTTAATTATGGGAGTGGAGTTAAAGATTTTAGTTAAGCTGTTATTTCCAATAAGGATTCTCTCAATTTGTATATAACTATTGGTTGAGTCCATAAGTTAGTTAGTTGTTTTTCGTATTTTATGTTATATGCCACTTTCAGTTGAAACATGAATCTTCAGAATGATTGAATACGATTTGTGCAAGGATATTTTTTAATCTTCTATCTTATGCAATAAATGGAGATCAATTCATGGAATGCATGAAATCTATTAGTTAGATTGAGTTCAGTTAAAGTGGGAACAATTACTTGAGTAGACCACTCAAGGTATTTTTCTTCACTTCACTTTTAAGTTATTTATTTCAGTTGATAGTTGTTATTAATTTATCATTATTCACAAATCATATGTAAGTTAATTGGGATTTCATTTCTTGCTTATTATGAATGAATTCTTAGGAATATGTATGCAATGATCATTAGTAGCACTCCAAAGGAAAGTTCAGTTGAGTAAATAGTCTTTATTAAGTTTTCAGTTAATATAGTATCATTTCATTAGCAATAATTCAGTCACAACCTTTACTATAGGTACTCGAAGCAACTAGTTTCAATTTATACTCTTATTATTTTATAGTTTTGTGAATTTCTAGCAATTATAATAAATTTAGTAGGATAGTTTAGGTAGTTTAAGTCCATGAAAGCATATATAATGTTGCACCATCATAAGCTTACACACCTTGGTTGATGATTTAATGTAGTCTTAGCAATGTGAAATGGATTGTTCATCCAGTTAACCCTCTGAATTGAGTAGATTTTACAAAGTTTATGACACATTAGCCTAGACTCTACACCCCTAATCTTATATGTTTTACCATACAATTTTTCAAAAGCCTCCCAAGCCTCTTTAGGTGTTTTACATGATTCAACATGAAATTATAAATCAAATGAGACTAATGAGCATATGAATCCAAGTGTTTTCTCACAATTAAGCTCCAATTTTGCCAATTCTTTGGCATCAGTAGGTTGATGAATGGTGTCCTTTAAATGACCTATTAGACCTTTCATCATGAGATAGTTCCATACTGATTTTCTCCATGTAGCATAATTATGTGGAGTTAGGAGTTTAATTTGAGATTTCCCCATTGCAAGAACACAAACCAAGCAAAAGAATGCAACCAACCACTGCAAGATTACCCCCCCATATTACTCAATCAAGAAACCCCCCAAGAAATATCTAATTTGGCACTTTATACTTAGTGTGTTTACATTTGCCACTTACCAAAACAACAAAGTGGACTTTGATCTTGGTACATGCAAATGCTAAAAATAGGCCATAGGCTCAAAGATTTTTTTTATAGTAGATGAGATCAAACTGATTACACCACTAAAAATTACATGAAAAAATATGCACTTTAAAAAAAAAATCACCTAAAAATGTTACCCTAGGAGCAAGATACGAGCTCCTAAAGTTCCCAAAATGAGGACGAAGCCACAACACCTATGATAATCTGCAATTTCTAGAAAACCCAAACACCAAAACCAAAAACTAACTGCACCACTGCAAAGAGCATGAAAAATTAGCCCAAATAAAAAAAATTTACTTGCAAAACAAAGGTTGTGAACACAAGTTATGAGAGTTTAAAAATCAGCTCTCAAACTGAAAATGCAAATGGTGAGGGGTAGAAAAATTTCTTAATAGAAATGACGTCATGTTGATGTTAGTAATATACTTGATTAAATTTGATGGCGTTTTAGATGTCACCATCGTCGTCGGTCCCCGGGTTTGAAAAGAATCTAGAATATTCGTTGGTGGAATATGCTTCAGCGTATATTCTCTTACCTAAATCTTTTTGGCCTACTGCCGGTAATGAGAATCTGAGGTACGACAATGGAATATTCCTCTACCTTTATTGCTGCTAGGATTATTTATTTCTGTCGATATTTTAATAGCACACTGAATTTATTTCTCATTGACCGGATTTTACTTTGCAACACTAAATGAATAAAGTTGATGTCATAAGGATCTTTTTGAGCGGTGAAAGTGGGGCCACTATAAATGACCTGTCACTAATGAATGACCGCCACATGGTAGGGTACAGGACCACGATAGGCCAATGTGGAGTACCGGGCCATACTCTATGATACGCCTATTGTAGCAGTATCGCAGACTTTTGTTTGCCTTTTTTTATTTATAAATTTCAAACAAAATTTTCATAAAAGATTTTACATATTAAATTTAATAGCCTAGATTTGATTTTTCTAAAAAAACTCAAAAAAATTTAACAAATTTTTTATTTATTTTTATTTTTTAAATCGTACCCTAGTAATTATGATGACCTGGGGGGTCGTACGACTCCCTGGTCAATTTTTTTTGCCTCAATGGACAACTGCTCCAAATTTGACGAATCGACAATTGATCGTAGGGTTTTTGGCTCTTCTAGACACAATGGAAGGGTCAGATTTGACCCAAAATGCTCCAAAAATGTAGCTACTTTCTAGATTTGCCAACCACTCTTTAGCTTCAAACCCTCATAGATTTGGCCTCATATGTCTGATTTGGATGAAACAAAAAGAAAAAACGACTATCTCAAACCTTCTAAACTCAATGGTGAGCTTAGATTTGCATCAACAATCTTTGATATGAACCTGCAATAAAGAGCCAAAAATAGAACCCCCCTAAATCTGGTATTTCTATCAAGTTTTTTTGATTCTCTAGATCATCATACGATGCAAGAGAAGAGCATACTCAAATTTTCAAGATTTACCATTTCTCTTTAGAAAAAGGATATCCAATGGTACCTAACCCGCTCTGATACCATGTTAGAATTGGTTATGGAGATAACTTGGATCTAGGGGCCAAATGGAAAGCACAAAGAGAGAATATGAATATAACAAGAATAAATTGTATTCTTATCAATTATTATTCAATGTGATTTATGTGTAAAATTTAGTAGAAACCCCTTGGTTATATAGTCAAGGTGAGATACAATATGTCATAGGATTATGACAAGTGTCTTAATCATATGACATGAGTCAACTTATCACAACTACCTAGGTCACATGTGTTACAAGTCAAAAGATAAGATAACAACTAACACCTTCTAGAAAGATTCCTAGGACCTAAGTAAACTTAACATGTAAATAAGTCCCCTAGTAATGAATTAACTAGGTACAAGACTTTATTTACACCAACACATACCCTTCAGACTCATTCTCAAATACATAGTTTCGGAGAACATATCCCTTTGATTTGTCACTGAGGAAATTATAATAACTTCTGACATTAGAAGAACACGAGGGTCCGTAAACATCATGGTAGGACTAACACTCCATTCTGAGGGCATATCCCCATAAAGTGGTAAATAATCTGACTTGGCAAGAGAGACAGGAGGTACAAAGTTAGTAGCCTCGTGCATCTTCTTTCTTGATTTATTGACACGAGATATGGCATGACTAAAAGTCTCAGTTTCACTTAGCCAAATTGCATTGTTGTAATTGGTCCCTTCTATGGTTCGAACAATGGCTTCCCTTTCCTTCTTGGCCTTTAGGTAGTGCTCATTACCGATTTCTAACTTCCTTGTGGTCATCTTGAGATGCACCATCCTAGCACAAGAATTCCAAACATTAGACTCATATAATGTTGGATGAAAGCATAACGAGCACATAGGCTCTAGAGTTGAACATTGTAGCTTTGATACCATGTGTAACAAGACCAAAGTTTTACCCAATTGAATTTAACTATGTTTTACCCACATGTGAATAGTTTATGGTACCAACATTTAGCAATAAAATTTGTATTTTCTAATTCAATAACAAGATGCACATTTGAAATATTCTCATTTCAAACTTTTCCATTGCATTTACAAAGAAACATTATAAACTCCCAAGTAACGATTCCATATTACATAGTCCCATGATAACATTTTTCCATTTATGATTTTCAATAAAGATAGAGAAACATGATTACATGCATAGAGAAACATGACTACATACATAGCTTCCATGAGCTTAATGAAACATATATACAAACAAAATATAATGATCCAAATGTCCCCAATATTGGTGCATACCTCCTAGATATCCCCATTACTGGTGCATACATTCTAGGTGTCCCCAAAATCAGTGCTTACATCCTCAAATCTTGACCACCAACTATATGAGGGAGAGCATCACTCAAGCGTTTATTCTACCAACCATAGACTTATTGCGGTCCCCTGCACATCTATCTAACTGGTAAGATGGCTTTACCCTTTGACAAAGAGATTGGTCTAGTAACCTCATAATACTATCCTTTCTTAGTATGTGTTGTGTCTTACATATCTAGAGCTAACATACATTGGCTACAACCTACATGTATGACGTTCCCTGCCTAGTATGCAAACATGGATCATGGTGAATCGACAATGTAAACAATGGATACTTACACCACCTTGGCCAAAGAATTCAACACTCAATACTTCAAGTGTAGATCAGATGTTAACCCACCCTTAGCTCAATTTGGTATTTGACCATTCATACTCTTTTCAATCATAACATACATTTAGTCTAAAAGGTGATGACATAACAAACTGACTAACTAGGTTGCTCTCTTTCCCATGGATTATTCAAACCCCAGGAATAACCAAGTTAGCCATACATGCACACATACTAAGTGACCAACTAGGCTACTCCCTTTCCCATGGATTATCCTAACCCCATGAACAACCAAGTTAACCACCCATGTTCAAATTGAAATTTCCATTAAAGTACTTCAAGATAATAACATATCTTATACTTCACAATTCATGCAACATACATATGGTCTTGACAAACTAAGTATAGTTCAAATAGCAACATAACCACATAAATTAAAACATATAGTATATGTGTATATGCCAAACAAAAGGGTTTACTCTACCAAGGATCATGCAAGTTTATTAAAAATAAGAAATAAACAAAGTTCATAAGCAAGCTTAACATGCAATTAAATCATCCTTTCCACAAACAATGGCTTTCATTGACAAATATCATTTCAACATAAAAATAATAGAGTAATAAAAATTAGCATGCTTGGAATTATAGCTCCAAATGCAAATATTGCTTCCCAAGCTCAAATTCCACAATCACGATTGTTGCTCCTTTTATGCCCAACCTATCTCCAAATTCTAGCCTCTCACAAAACTCTTAGGAAATGAAAATCCACAAAACAAACTCTCCTTCTCACTAAAGATCTCAAAAACACACTTGCATAGAAAACTACAGTAGAATTATGAATGAAGAAATCATAATAAATGAGTGTAATAAAAGGTAGAGAAGCTACCTCTATTTATACTTAAAACTGAGAAACTCAATGCTACAAACAAGCTACTAAATTTGCCACCTTTTCTCTTCTTTCTGCCACCATACAACAACAAATTAATTTTCCTTCTAAAATGCATCGACTCAACCATCAAGAATGAAATATGGCTACTCTTAGACTTAATTTGCAACACATAAACATTCCATATATTCTTAGCTTCTCAAAGGAGGATGAGTCACCTCTTTCATGTCACAACAAAGATTCTTTTTACTGAGTCAAATATAGAAATGCACACCTACAGGTTTTCTAATTGTTATGCAAGTCGACTCCCTTCTTAAGCTTCAGCCAACTCTGGCTTGACAAAGTTGTTATGCTCTTATTTAGTTGAGTGTTGGTTTAGACTTCTATTTTCTTTACTCCACTTATTATGGTGCTACCTACTTTACACATCAACAGGTTGTGTGTTGGTTTTATTAACAACTATAACATATTGCAATGCTTCACTTTAGTGCACCTCATTTACAAACTCCAGAAATATTATTCACTTTGCATACAAACATTAAATTGTATACTTATGCACTGGCTTTAAACTCTTATTTTATGCATTGGCTTTAAACTCTTTCATGTGCGCATTATATGCATTGCACAAATCTTAACATAATGTTGGCTTTTATTTAAGTTGATTACCTTTGTAAAGATCGAGCACTATATATGCACTATGTTTACTTTATAAACATTTCAAATGTATTCAACACTATATATATGAGACGAGTTTTTCCGTGAGAAATGGAGAGGTGGAGAGCTTGGAGCGGGAACAGGCGGGGTTCTACAAGTTTGAAAGTTGAGGGCATTGGAGACAACAAGGAGGATGATGCTGATGACGAGGATGGGGTTTCTTGGTTGCGTTGGTGGATGGAAATGCATGGGATTTAGTCCTTGGATGTTGTGTTTGGCATTAGGGATTGGGCCTTCCTCTTGGTTGTGTGGGGGTCCCTGAATGGTCTGGAGTGGATATATTTGGAGTAGAGTGTGAGGTGTTCCTAGTTGCCTCTACTTTCTTGGTGGGCTCTATTTTTTTTGCGGACTGTGTGTTGGTCTGGGTGATCATTGTTTCTTGTATGTGGGTAGCAGTCTTTACTAGAGCCTCTTTTTTTCTCCTTTGGCTGAGATGTTTAGTGGTTTTGGATTTGGGGGATTTTGTTCTCTGTGAGGCTACTTTATGCTCTTTGGTGTTGAAGATCATGGCGAAGGTTGTGGCCTTTGTGCTTGAAGGGTTTGTGGTTCCTCATGAGGCTACGTTTTGGTTTGTTTTTTGGGTGTTGTTGCCCATGGCAATGGCAGGGGCCTTTGTGCTTGAGGGGTTTTTGGTGCTTGTGCAGTTTGAAGTTTACCTTCCTGTGAACTCCTCTTCTATGTATGGGTTTGTGAAGGTAAATTTTATTGCCTTCATGGAGGATTTGTTGGCATGTTGTGTTGTGAGGCTGGCTGAGAGGGCGAGGTTTGGTTTTCTCACTCATTTATGTGGATCCTTTCTCTCTACTCCAGCTCTATTTTAGGGTCTTGGATGTTGTTTTTGGTTAAAGGGTTTGTTATTTTTCTAGTGACTGCCAATATTTTGTTGAAGACCTTGGGTCTTGGTTGGTGGGTGGTGGACTTTGTCCATGTTAGAGGTTGGTGGCTGGTGGTTGGGATGGTTTTTTTGTTTTATCTTCTGACCCAATTGTTTGTTCTTTGTAAAGGGGTGAGGGTGATCTCCTTCTCTATGGGGGTGCTCTCAGGCCTTTTTTCTATTATGACTGGGAATATTTCAAGGCTAATCTAGAAAACCTAGTTGTATTTGCTTTGTAAGAAACTTGATGTTGTTGTTGTTGAGCTGTTACAAAGGCTTATTATGAAGGCTCAAACTTGGTTATGGTCTATGTTGACGATTGTCCCTTCTATCTCGTTTCGGTTTCTCTCTTGGCCTAAGGAGGATGTAACTATTATTTCTATCATAGTTCTTTCTTTCTTCTAGGTTCAATAATTGGTGTCTTCTATGGAGGTAAAGATTGTTCCTTCTAAGGTGGAATCCTCTCCTTTTGAGCTGGAGTTGGTCGTTATTGACATGGTGGGGAGATCTCTTCTCTATCGCTTGTTTTTATTGAGGTGGAACTCATGTGTTCAGGAGGGTGTTGGATTTGGTGGCAAGGATTTCTATTTCTTCCTCTCCATTAGAGGGGAGCCCTCTCCTATTGAGGAGGAGACCTGGTTGGCTTTTCAAGGGGGTGGTGCTGCAAGGATCTTAATGATTGTCAGTATTTTGTTGTTCTCTCTAATTTCCCTATTGAGGTGGGGAGCTTGGATGTGATAGGCTCAGTATTGTTGTTATTGAGTAGATGGATTGTTGCAGCCTAGTTGCATTGTTACCTGACTATTTCAAGAGGTTACTGCTATCATAACCTGGTCTGTGGGGTTTAAGGTCCCTTTGATTCTTGTTGTTTCTTGATGGTTGTTGCTTGGTTGTTATTGATGTTTTGCTGATTATCTTTTATTAGCATCTTGCTTGCTTTGGATTGGGTTGCAGATGCCATCCAAACCATCTGTACTGGGTTTTGGGGCCCCATCAAAACCCATTTTTTACCCTTAATCAAAAACATTATATATAATATATATATTATAATGCTATCATTATAATATATATTAGCATATATATACATAAAATCATTGGTCGGTATTTAAATATATTCACATCATATATAATAATATATATACATATATATTAATATGTATGGATAGGTCTATACGTTAACGTACCCTTATATATATTATTTATTACATATACATATTTCATTATTTTAGTATCTAAATATACACATATTTACATATTCGGTATATATATACAATATATATATATGTATGTATGTATGTATATATAATGTTGTATATGTCCAATCAATATTCTCATGCATATAGTATATTCGTACATGAGTATGCATAGATACGTCTACCTACATATACACATACACATTTATACTCACATGTATGAGTTATCGTAAACATGTACATATATACATATATACATTCTATGTATATACTCATTGATTAATACATAAATATGAACACATGAAGAAGAACTTGCACTTAACACAAAGACTTAATCACATATTCCCAATCAAGAACATTCAAAGACTAAAACTACAAACCAATACAAAACATTCCCAAACCATGACTGAAGTTTACTTACCATTTCTCAAACTAATTTGACTCAACTTGACCAAACTAGGATGTGAGTGTGTGATAGCTCAATAGGCACATTAAGGGTTATCAGACCAAGTTCTTCTCCTAAGTGATACTCCCCCTCTCTTTCATAGGTTTGATTATGTTCCTACATCCAACTTAGTGCATCACAATAGTTATTAACTGATAACATTTCATTCATATGCATCATATATCTTTGCATTATCAAAGCATTGAAAACATCATATTGAATTACACATTCATCCATTGCATTTTCCATCTAAAATATACAAAACAAAATCATGCGTTTAAGCATTTTAACTCAAGAAAGTAATAGCAAATAGGTAATAACACAATGAGGTGTAACATAATAGGTTGTGATAGAAAAAAGTAGTAAAGAAGGGGTGGAGATAGAGATAGGGTGGGAGCAAAAGGGAATGCATGTATATAATATTTATATTTAATAATATGCATCATATTTCATATAATATGTAATAATAAATATAAATTGAGTATATTTTCAATAAATATAATATATATTTTAAAAATAAATATAGATAAATATTAAATTTCTAATATATTTAATATTTTAATTATTTTTAATAAATACAATATATATTTAAAAAAAATATAGATAAATATTAAACTTATAATATATTTAATTAGTAATATATATAAAAAGTTAAATTATATTTATATTTAATAACGTATAGTGTATATAAATATTAAATATATAATATCTAAATATTATAATATTATGCTAAAAATAGTTAAATATATAAAATATAATTTTATTTCATAATATTAAATTAAGGATATTCTTGAAAATTATATTCTATAATCTAAAATTAAAAATAAATACAAAAAAAATAAAATAATAGAAATTATTAATTAAAAAATAAATATAGATAAATATTAAATTTATAAATATATTTCATATTTTAATTAATAATATATGTAAAAAGTTATATGATATTTATATTTAATAAAGTTTATACTGTATATAAATATTAAATATATAATACCTAAATATTATAATATTATGCTAAAAATATTTAAATATATAAAATGTAATTTTATTTCATAGTATTAAATTAAGAATATTCTAAAAAATTATATTTTATGATCTAAAATAAAAAATACCATAAAAAAAATATATATATATTTTTTGATCGGTAATATGGTATTTTATTAATTATTAAAAGAGAAGGATTTACAAAATAAGCATCCAACCAACCCCAACAACCAGGCTGCAAAACCTCAAAAAACAAACAATCCAACCCCTAACACCCAACACCCTTACAATAAATGTGATTTCAAATCCTCCCATGGGTACCATCCCTAAACAAAAACTCTTAGCCCATGCACCAATTCACAAAATGACTACCCAACATGACCTCACCCGCCACCCAAACAGACTACCATGTGAGCCAGTCCATTGTCATTAAGCCCATAACAAAACATCGGGGAAGTAACCTCAATAACCGCCTCTAGTCAATGGTGATTCCAGCACGCAGCAAAACCAAAGGAATTCACACCACCCATAGCCACCTACACGACCCGTCTACTTGCACGCATAGAGACCCAAAATTCGCCACACCAAATCTGCAACCCAACCTACCGTCCTGCCAACGCACAATGAGCACCAGCCCTGCTCTGCGAACGTTTCTTCCTGGGTACCGTTTATGGAACTCCCACCTCCGCTTGGTCCAATTCAAGTTCATGCCTCCTTAAAACCAATTTCAGATTCTCCTAGGCTACTAACATCTCCATCCTGTATGCATCTTGTCTAGCCTCATATGCCACCTCACGAATCAGACGACTCCAAGCTCCTCGACGTCCTCCATATCCTCGAAACCCTCTGAGATCTCATATCCCACCCTCGGGACAACCCACTCCAGAAAGGAGTCCATTCCCAAAAGCAACTCCTTGTCAAAGAGTGAATCAATTACCCATCTAATAATCTTTACTTCCTCACTTAATTCCAGGCCCCACGAAAAAATCATCGAAGCAATGTCAACATTTATTCTTCCCCTGTGCGTTGCTTTCATAAACAACCTTCCCAACGCTTCCAATACTGCTTCCACAACATCATAAAACAATCTCTTCAAAACAAATTTATACAAAATATGTTTTTTGAAAAGCAATAGAATATAAATTATAACAACTTATATTATATATAATAATAATATAATTTATACACTTTGAATATTAGTAGGAAATCAGAAACAATATATAATTCTTCTTTCTTTGTTTTTGGTTTTTGACCTTTATAATATGAATGTAAAACATATTTTCTAGTTGAAATGTAGAAAGAATATATGATTCTTTGCTTTCTTTCTTTGTATAATGTGTTATTTTTTTTATATTATTTTTATTTATGTAATATTGTGTTCATCAAATGGTCATATCTTTTTCAATGGCCAGTCATCATTCTACCACATTCTCAACCGTCGATCATTAAAGTCAGTTGCTAATGTTCATATAGGGAACATCTTCAACGTAATTAAATATTTTTTAATTATTATTATTTGTGTGAATTGCTACTAGTGAGGGTAGCGCTCCTTCATTGATTGAAAAAGGTCACAAAGCATGAATAAACAACAATTCACGACACCACTACACAAACTGTAAAAAAACTATGAAACTGATGCCAAGCATGACATCCCCCTTAAAAGTCAAAAATACGGATCCCTTTGATCTATCACATGCCTAAGGAGTAGCAGGTATACACAACGCCACCCAGCTCCTACTTTTTGTACATTTCCTCGATTCTTTCCTCACCACAATGACCCTTGGGCACTACCATTACCAAAGACTTCTGAACCACCTCAAACGCTAAGAATTTTTCCTTAAATCTTCCTCCCAAATCTTTTTTAGATCCAACCATATTTCAAGATCCTTTGAGAAAATCAAAGCTTCTCGCTGGTCAATGGCCACTTTTGATAAAAGGTTCGTAGCCATTTTAATCTCCCTATAAAAATGAGGCGACTTGAAATCACCCAATGAAACTAGGATAAAATTAATGCCATCAACCCACATTTTCAAATTCCAACTGGGGGAAACTTTACTTCCCACTACCCTGACAACAATCTCTGAGTCACCTTCAATGTCCACGTTGGACCAACCCTTCATTGATCAAAACTTTACCCCTTCCATCAAGGTTGAACATTTTGCTACATTATTTGTCCCTATTGGAAAATTAATAGATGTTGCTTCGATGATTCCAACTTCATTTCGGATGATAAAGCCAGCCCCCGAGGGCCTCGGGTTCCCCTTCGAGGCCCCGTCAAAGTTGAGTTTAATTCTACCACTTGGGGAAGGGACCATTTGATATTGCTCCCCTTAGCTTTGGACTTCATAAGAGACCCTTCAGAGAGATTAGCATGGGCTAGTTCTTTGCCATTTTTGAATCCCATGAAGAGAAGAAACTGAACTGTCGCTTCTTAAGTTTGCAGTTTAAATGTTCACTAACACCCAACTCTATCTTGTGTAATACCCCTTCAATTTGAGACACCTTTTCCTTAAAGATTCTTGCATTTCTTTCTTTCCAAATTTTCCACACTACCATAGCCAAAATTTCCTTCCAAAGGTCCCTATAAGCAACCCCTTTGAACAAGATTGGCCATGATTCAAATAATTGTTTGAGATCATCTGGTAGAGGCCCCTACCATTCAACCTTAGCACAAAAATTAGACCAACACCTTTGAGCAAAATCAAACTAGACCAACAAGTGTTGAACATCCTCACAGTTCTTCTTGCACTAAATGCACCAGTGCAAACCAACAATATCAATACTGTTTAGCCTATCACCCATAAGAATGTAGCCATGGAGAGCTATCCAAGCAAAGGCTCCCACCTTGGGGAGGACACTCTTTCCCTAGCACAAGCTCTTCAGCCAAAGTGGTGAATTAACTTCTTGCTTCAACAACTTATACCCCAAATTTTTTCAGTACGAGCCCAACCTTGCTACACACCAGATAATTATATCAGGCCCATCTAAGATGACAAGGTGATGATTTGCCAGTTCTGTCCTCACCCCTCTCTTAACTGTGGGATGAGCATATTGACCAGTTTCCATAATCATGACCACTGCCCAACATCCTCCCAAAAGGCCAAGTAATCTCTCTCACACCCCATAGGCCTCCTTTACAACAAAAATCCCTTCTTGGGCACTTGAGAGGTCCTTCAGCATAGGATACCCATTCCAAGATTCATCTCAAAAGGTTTCCTTCCTACCATCCCCTATTTTCCAAGATAAATGCTATGTAATCATGCCTTTGTTGCTGATTATAAAGTTCCAAATTGTCAAACCTTTGTGTGGATTCGCCACAATGATAATTTTGTCTTCTTCCATTGTGTCGAGGTACATCGCCCTTAGGAGATTTGACCATAAAGTGTCCGGTTGCTTGAACATTTGCCAAGTTAACTTGGCACCCAAAGCTTAGTTTTGGATCTTTAGATCCTTGATGCCTGCGCCCCCATTCTCCTTTGCTAACATGAAAGTCTCCTAGCCCAATAGAGGGATTCATTTCTTTTGGTGAGAGCCTTCTCACATAAGCTTTCTTTGAATTCCCCTTAGCCTCCTTACCACCTTTTTAGGAGCTTCAATGCAAGACAATAGGAAGATAGGAACAACAACAATCACCACTTTGACCATTAAAAGATACTCTACAAGCAAGAGCCACTTGCCCTTCCAATTTTCTATCCTGGATGACCATTTGTTTACCGTACTTTCCCAAAGGTTGAGGTTTATGGGGCTAGTGAATAGGGGTACCCCCAAGTGTTTTGCTAGGAGATGCCGAGCCTTAAATTCGAGATTATTAAGGATTATTTTTCCAACCTTTTAGTGTATTAGTGAAAAATACATTCGATTTCTCCACATTGTCTAGCTGACTCGATTGTAGACAATACTTTTGTATGGCCTCTTCCATTGTCGAAGCTTCTTCCAAGGATGCACATCCATAAAGAATCATGTCGTCAACAAAAAATTAGTGAGTGATAGCACCAATTTGGTTTGAGACAATGGTGCCTCACCACCCCCTGATTGCTTTGACCTGCGAAATGTACCTACTCAGTGCCTCAACCAAAATTATGTATAAAAATGGTGATATGGGATCACCCTGACGTAGTCCCTTCGAACTTTCAAAAAAGTCGCATTGCACACCATTAATCAATACTAAAAATGCGGAGTGGAAATGTAACAGAACACCCAGTTTAACATTTTATCCCAAAGCCAAACTTCTTCATGACTTTTAAAAGAAAACACCAACATACTATGTCGTACACCTTGAACACATCCAATTTTACCACCATATCGCTTCTATTTGAATTTTTTAAAGAGTGAAGAATTTTATGTGCTACTACCACACCGTCTATAATAAATCTACCCGACACAAAGCCACTTTGTTCACGCAAAATTATCTTGGGTAAAATTTTCTTCAATCTGATTGCCATCACTTTCATTATTATTTTGTAAACAATATTATAGAGTGCTATTGGTCTGTAGTTGGTAAATGATTCACATGTGTCATTTTTGGGAATTAAAACAATATTTGTGTTATTGAAATCCCTCAACATTGTGGTCTTCCTCCTCAACTCTTCTACCACCTCGACAAGCTCTTGTCCAAGCAAATCCCAAAAGCATTGATAGAAGAAAGCATTAAACCCATTCGAACCTAGGGCCTTATCGGGTTGCATTTGAAACAAAGCTTCCTTTACTTCTTCTAACACTTTCTGACATAAAAAGCCATTATCCTCCGAGCTCACTAGTCTAGGAATTGCTTCAATGATATCCGCTTCAATTGGCTTTGCTTCCCCTTCCCCACCTAGGAGCGAGGAGAAGAATGCACTCCCAACCTTTTGTATCTTTGCCTCCCCAAAAATATACCTACCATCCACACTTTTAATTTGAGCCAACCTATTCCAACTTCGCTTCACCTTCGCAGAGTTGTGGAAGAAACGCGTGTTCTGATCACCTTCCTCTAGCCATATATCCCTCGATTTTGATCTCCAATAGTATTCCTCCCTTGCAAGGATTTCATTGTATTCCATCATAAGGGACTTTTCTTTTTTGATTTCTACATTCGTCATGCCTTGTCTTATTATTACATCCCCTAGAACTTTCATCTCTTCTTCTATACAAATTTTCTCCTCAAAAATATTTTTAAAGTAGGATACATTCCAAACTTTTCATTTCTCTTTTTAAAACTGCAATTTCTTATAGAACACAAACATTTTTGTACCTTTGAAATTAACTGGCTCTGACCACCATTTTTTTACTAGCTTTGGGATATCCTCTACCCTCATCCACATTTTTTCGAAACGAAACTGGCCTTTTGCTAGTTTAGATTCTTCATTTATCATCAACGAGACCAGAAAATGATCTGAAATTGTTATTGAAAAAATACTGATTTTGGCAACAGATTCTCTTGCAGCCAATCTTCAGAAACTAAAAATCTATCTAGCCTCTTGGATATGTTAGTGAAATCCTTCCTTCGATTACACCAAGCGAAAATTCCATTAGCAACCTGGATATCTATAAGATTATTTCTTTCTATGAAATTTGAAAAGTATTTCTATGATTGCAAAATATTTTGGGAGCCACCTTTCTTTTCTTTTAATTATTTAATTAACTAATTATTCCTCCAAAATTATAAAAATTATTTAATTTATTTAGTTTGCGCATTCCTCTAAAAATAAATAAAATAAAATATTTATTTTATTTATTTCCTAATAATAACATGTCCTATCTTTATTCTTTCAAATCCTAAATTTAGAAACCAAATTAAATTTAGTGATCATTCCTAAAAATAGTGATTGAACTTCACTTCACTTCATCTCTCCATGCAAACTCATGCATGATCCTCTTGATCTTTCATCAATCCTCATCCATTGATCTCATCTCACATCTCACACCATTGATCTCAAGTCCTGAAAAACCTATAAATCAAACATCCTTTGATCATTCAATCTCCTCGAATTTGCATCCAATCTCCTTGATTTAGCGGCTAAACTCTACTCATTTTACATATTTCTTTTGCACAAGAAGGTTATGCTATGTTTATGAGCAATTAACATATCATATGAAACAACATAATTCTCATACTTTTGACAATGGAGTAAGGCTAGGAATTTTCAAGTGAGGTAAAGTAGGTTAGTTTGATTTGATTTACATTCTTTTGATTACTTCCATTTGAATTGTTCACATGCTTCATTGGTAATATGTCTAAATTGATCATTGGATTTAGGGTTTATTGATTTTATCTCCTAATTTTATTATTTAACTCCATTTGATCATCTCCATCAATTTATTCCTATTCACAACAAGTTTCCACCTTATAAAGTATTTTACTCTTGAGGGTATATTTTTTCTATTCATGGGTACTGTTTCCCTCGCCTAAACAACCTAAGGCATGGTAATAGGGTTAGCTTCCCCTTCTTTCTATTATCCTCCATAAAGAATTATGTATTAAGGAAGGTGCCTCGCCCCCCCCTCCACTAGGGTTTAATTTACTCTTTGTACCAATATAATCTCCGCCTTACCCCTTCTCTACTTGTGGGCTGCCTATTTTCTAATAACTTGAAACAAGGGAAGGGAAAAAAGGGGCCTAGTTCTTAAGACACCCATATTTTGAACACCTATGAAATCCCCCCAAGACTTTGAACTAGTAGTTGTAAGGTAAAAAGGTAAAAATAAACTTACATTTGCTAATAAATAGTTGGAGAATGAAGACGATGTTTCCCACCCCTCTCTTCCCTTTAAGAAAGCCCAGGTAAGGTTAAAAAAATGCCCATTCCCCAGAGAAAATCCCCCTCTCCCTCAAATTGGAAGGGGAAAAACTAGGGTATGTGTCTAACACTCCCCAAAAATTGGGTTAATGTAACATTAGGGAAGAAGACTTTAAAGAGGAGACAAATTATGAACCCCCAAACCCAAAAGAGATTAAATTTTTAAAAGTTTATGAAAATGTAGTTAGTAGTGGAATAAGAATTGGCAGGCTTACTAAGGTGATTGTGCATGATAAAGGGGTTAGAGGTAGTCAAAGCAAGGCCAAGTGTAGGGTTAGTAAGAATGTTGTGCAAGATATTACCTTTAAATATCAGAATCAAGAGTCTAAGAAAGAAGGTCATGAGAATTATTATGAGGAGAATGATGTTCTTACCTACCTTAGTTAGAACAAGGAAGAATAGAAATATGAGACAAAGATGGGGTCTGTTGAGTTTGATAATGACTATTTAAAGAGGGATGACATGGGACATGTTGCTCTAGATAATGCTACAAATTTTAATAATGTTGATGAATTACATGCCATAGTTAATGATCTAAAAGTCATGATAACCTACTTGGAATATGGGCAAGACAAAGGTAAAGTTTGTGATAACTATTGTGATTGATGGGACAATTTGTATAAACTTTTATGGAATTGTATAAGAATAGATTGGTTAAATTAGAAAAAATAATAAACAAATTAGCAAAGTTGACTAATGATTTGTTAAAAATAATTGTTGCTAGTGTTTCCAACATCACCACTTTGTAAGAAAAAATCAAAAAGTGAAAGAATTAGGAGGAAAAAGAAGAAAAAAAGATGAAGGAACAAAAAGGTTCTTTGTACTGCACATTGGGAAACCAATTTGAATTCCTTGACCACTGATTGGGCAAAGTTGGTTGCTAGTCAGAAGATTTAGTTGTCTTTGTTTGTATTTCTTTAGTGTTATTTCTCTGTTGTTTTTTTCTTGTGTTTTTTTTTTATTTGAGTGGGTGTGTTGATATTTCATTTTGGGTTGTCTCTATGTTTCTTAAGCTATTTTTTGGTCTTTCTGATGTTTTAATGGACTTCTATGCTTTGTAAGGGATTGTGACCCTTTCCCAACTTATTCAATCAAAATCATCATAGAATAATCTTACTAAATATAGCCATGTAGCCTAGTCCATATCAAAAAGCATTCATAAGATTCATCCTTGGTCTTGCTAAAATAAAACCCTCGTTAAAATCAACAAATCATCATCAAGATATATCATTCCTAATCCTTGCATTATTCTGAGGATATATCACCCATATTGTTCTTAGGATATCATTCCCACATCAACAATATTATCATCATCATCATTATCAAATCAAACAATTGTTGGCTTTCAACTTGATCAAGGGTAAAGTCTTATTTGTATTTTCCTTTTATCACTATGCATGCATGCTTTCTTGTGTGTGTGTTTTCTTATTTTTCTTTGCATTTATGTTAAAATTTTAAATAAAAAAAGATATTAAATATTTGGTTGGCATATTTCTTGAAGGACACCATAGTTCTTTATACTATGTTACATCTTGCAATTTTGATTATTGGGGCATGAATCTCACATGTTCTTATATCTTTCTTGTTGCTTTTCATGCATCTTTATTACCTATTTTCTTTTATCTTTTGATTTATTATTTTCAGTCAACCCTCTACATATATGGTACATCATCATTATGGTTTATTATATCATGATGTATAACGTTTATGCAAAATAAAAAATGTTGCTCAAATCATATTAGAATATCTTTGTAGAATCCCAACATCTACATGTGCTTAAAGTACTCTTCAAAGATCTCACACTTCTTCATTTATATTCCCAACGATTTATAATAAAATAACCTCATCTAATAACTCCACCATTTCCATCCAATCCATAGATATGTATCCATTTTCTAATTTCAATTTCATCCATTTTTGATTGCACACCTGTGTTCTTCAAACCCACCCATCCTCTTGAGGGGCATCCCATCACCCAATTCAATCCTAAATATATATAATTCAAAATATGAAGCCTCTCCAAGTGTTGAGCTATCCTTTGAATTTAATCTCAACCAATCCTTGCATTATTCTTGGGATATATCATTCCCACATCAACAATATTGTCAAATCAATCAGTCCTTAATCTTTGACATTTGGGGCATCTTCTATCCCCAAGTGCTTATATCTACTTTATTTGAAATAACATTATTTCTTGTAACCACAACACCATTTCAAAGGAGGGCAAAATGTAGATACTAAAATATAAATATTACTAATTTCCATACTATCACCCTCATCTTGATGTCTAACAAGATTCATTCATTATAATAATTTATCTAATCATTAATTAATCTATTTTAATCAAATTAAAGTAATTAATTCATCTTTATTTATTTAATCGATTTAAATAAATCATTTATCTCCAAATATCTAAAATAATAAAGTATATATAATATATATATATATATATATATACTGCAGGAATCAGAATCGGGTAGCCGCCCCCTTATAAACTGCAGTGTGCCTGGTAAACATTTTTCACATGATCGGCGACGTTGGTACGACACACCCTCTGATACCACATGGATGGTGGGGAGACTAGACCTTGTGACCTCTTGCCTACAACAAAATGCTTTAGCCAATCGAACTAGGCCCACCACCCCAAAATAATAAAATATTTTATTGTTTATAATTAATTTAATAAATCAAATAAAATAAATCAAATTAGTTAACTAATTGATCAAAACAGTTAATAAATCTTTGAAAAAAACTCAATTAATAGATCAAAATCAAATTAGCTAACTCTTTGAGAAAAATAAATAAATAATTTTATTAAATCAATAAATGAGCTAATTATCTAATAATAGCCACCAACTATCCTCATCCACTCCACCTTCAATGGGATAAGCTATTGATCTAAGATTGAATCCTAGTCATTCATCCATTTTTACAAAATCCTATAATTTGAGATCAAATTCCTCACTTTTCAAGAATCATGATATCAGTTTAGGCAAATATATGTGATTGAAACAAGCAACAAACACACAAAGATTACAATAAAGAGCATATCCTTTAGTGTTCTAGGAAAGGTTTGTGTGTGGTATTAATGATAAATAGATTTAAATATTATTTTATTTTTGTTCTATTATTTGTTTTAATTTTGTATGCTTACACCCTTGATCCCCTACCCTATCTAGATTATTATCAACAAACTAGAAGAATGGTTAAATCTACAAGTAAGGAAAGGTGTTCTTTTGGAAGAGTATTTTGTGAGACTTCTTTTGTATCCTAATGATCTCATTTTGATTGCAAGGTCTCCTAAAGAGCTCTAGGAATACTTAATTGCCTCAATATCACTTTTGCAAGAAGGTGGGTATGCAAGTTAATAATAGTAAGACCAAGATCATGGTCTTTTCAAGTCAAAAGAAAAATAATCAACTTGACTTTTATTTTGAAAGGGGTATCTTGGAAGAAGTAGCATAATACAAATATCTTGGGAAACACTTCAAAAAAAGCTTAGTTGGGAAACCTAGAGAAGGAAGAGAACTTTGGGAGGTTTGGGAACACTAAATTTGCATTACAAAATAGAAGTAGATAAGCTAAGTTATGAGAGTCGAACACTATTTAGATTTGACTTGGGCCACTAGTAATTCTAGTGTTGATTTAGGAGGGTGAATTTTAGGCTAACAACAATTAAACAATAAAATAGAGAGACAAGAGAGGATTTAAAAAAAATGTTCAAAATAAATTTAAAAATAAAGCCTCAATTTCTTATGAGGTTCTTCTAGTAGAAATAGGTATCTTCCCTATTGCGACAATTACTATGGTTAATAGAAAATAGGATATTTAAAAAGATGAATAGATGGATGTAAATAAATGGCCTAAATTTGTCACCAAAAAAGATTTAAATGAGTGAAAGAAGATTTGGATGAAACAAAACATCAAATAGACATAGAAATTGAACAACTTATATACATATCCGAATAATAACAAAGAAATACAAATATTTGTTATGGATAAATTCTACAAGCCTATGTGGGAAAATACATTAGAGAGAAAGCTCAAAAATATTACGTTGATGAATTTAACCCCACACATGATCATCACCAAAAGTCCTATGTAGGAGTAACTATCACTTAGAGAGCAAAGGTCCTCATAGCCCGTTTGAGAACTAACTCACATCATCTTTATTTGAAACAAGTAGTTGGGAGAGGGAAAAAGAAGAATAGGAGAGAGTATACATCTTTTGGATAATTGGAGTAGCTTAGTTAAAGAAACACTATTTTAAAGTGTGAAGCTTATAGTAACATTTGAGTCAATTCTATAAACACTTGAGTAGTGACTTTTTTATAGGATTTAAGTCAATTCTATAAACACTTCAGCAGTGACCATTTTTATAGGATTTATTCAAAGAGGAGAAGATCAAGAAAACATGGAAGTTCACCATCAAAGTAAATAGTAGAAGGTCAACAATGCTAAAAGCTAAAATGACTAGATTCACTATCCCTTTGGTTTCCTTTGATCCCATAGACATTAAAAAAAATTCTATTTTATTTCATTCATTTATGGAGGTTGAAGTTTGAGGCAAGAACACATTAGAAATGAAATGTAGACAAATAAGAAGGTTGCACAAACATTTAATCACAAGTAATTTCAAAATTAAAACATTAGCTCCACATGAGATCTTATTAATTGAGGTAGGTATTTTCCCCTTTATAAGCATCGACTTTGATCCAATTGCTAAGTTATCTAAAAATAATATCTAGAATATTAAGTCACATTACTAGCCTAAACTAGCAATGGAGGAAAATTAAGTAGAAAAAAGAGCAAATGGATTAAACAAGTGGATGGGTAAATGGGACATTAGCATGCAAGAGTGTCCAAATGCTAGTGAGGGAATGAAAAGACATGTAAGAGAAAAACTTGAGGCAAATATGTGGATAAAGTAGCTTGGGTGAAAGAGAGAATACTTTAGAGAATTCAACCCCACTTGTGACCATGAGAAAAAAGCATATATGGGTGCCAAAAAAAATTGTATGGCTTAGCTAAGGACTAACTTGCATTATCTTATGAGCGAGATTGAAAGGTGGACAATGTTGAAAGAAGATTAGGAAGATAAAATATGTTATTTTTTATATTTTAGGATTAGAAGAAATAGAATAGTACTATATCACGAAATGCTCAACTTATAAGGATATATAAAAATACATTGATATCTTGAATTTTGACTCCTTGGTTACCTTATTTGGAGAGATATTAGCACAAACAACAAACTCTTTGATGAAGATTCACAAAAGAAAATTACAAAATAAATGATTATGAATCGAGAATAGCTAAGACAATACTTATCAAGAATATTCATGTGCAAATCAAAGTTATTTATATCCTTCAATCTCATAAACTATTTAATCTTGTGAATATTATTAAAAATATTAATTAATTTATTCAAAAAATATAAAATCTTATTCACAATTAACTAATTGATAACATGAAATTTCTATAGTTTATGATATCAATGTACATATATTTCTAGATTTTGGTTGTTTAACTTTTTTACCATCAACATTTTAGATCATACTCCATGATCCATCATCAGGATTAATTGGAGCTAGAGTAGGCCTGCTAACTTCTTCGAGAGCTTAATTATGAGCTTCTTTAGTTTCTTCAGTTTGTAGTAAAAGTTCCCTCCCATGAAGGGTATCAATTAACAACATGAAATTTACACAATCCATGATATCAATATGTACATAGATTTCTCGATTTTGACTATTTAAATTTTTTACCATCAATGTTTTAGATCATACTCCATGATCCAACATCAAGATTAGTTATAGTTAGATCAAATAAGCTAACTTCTTTGAGAGCTTAATTATGAGCTTCTCTAGTTGCTTGGATTTGTAGTAAAGCTCCCTCCCATGAAGGTTATCAATTAACAACATGAAATTTCCATAGGCCATGATATCAATGTACATAGATTTTTGGATTTTGACTTTGTAAATTTTTGACCATCAACATTTCATATCATACTCCATGGTCCACCATTAGGATTAGTTAGATCTAGAGTAGGTTTGCTAACTTCTTTGAGAGATTAGTTCTAAGCTTCTCTAGTCACTTGGAATTACTATAAAGTTTCCTCCATGAAGGATATCAATCAACAACATAAAATTTTCATAATCCATGATATCAATTTACATAAGTTTCTAGATTTTTACTATGCAACTTTTTACCATCAACATTTTTGACGATAGATCATGGAATATGATCCAAAATGTTTTTGATTAGGAGTAAAGTAGGTTTTGAAGGGACTCAAAACCCTCCCTTCAAAACCCTTTAGTTGGGATCCAAAACCCAAACCACAAGAAACGCTTTTAAAGATCATACAAAACAACTAGAAACCAACCTAACAACAAAAAATCTGCACACCAAAGGTAGATTTAAAGCAAGAAAAAACTATAAGCATTAACCATAAGCTAGATCAGAACATTACAAGTGCTTCTTCAGATTCAAATACCAAATTGTATCACTAACATTGAGATCCATAAATGTCAATAAAAAATTACATGATCAAAATCCATAAATCTATGTACGTTGTTATCCACACTCATTCTATCAACATTCTTACAAAACTTAATAAATTTAAAGGCAATTTTTTTATGATTATCTTATTTTTGACATTTTCACAAAGGTTGAATACATTTAGAAAGTAAATATATAGTAAATCTCTTTTCCTATTCACATTACCACAAAACTTGAATAAATTAATAAAATAAAGGAGACCTTTTCCTCGTTCTATCATCACTGCCCTACGCCTTTGAACGAGAGAGTCTCAGATCGTTTCAAAGACGTCAAACGCTTTATTTCTTTTTAATTGAAGAAAAACATATAAAAATACAGTGTCCTTTCGTCAATGTATTAATGTACACGACAAACGGGTTTTAACAAGAGGATTTGCAGTGCCAAGCAGCCCCATATAAACACGGTGTGGAATATTAATGGGGTCCATGACACCATCACCAGCTTTGAACACCTCAGGCAGTCAAGTCATACCGTACCCGAAAACTCTGGGAAGCTGCCCTCGATGCGACCTTCTTCTACCTATTCACCTTTAAGAGGTCACCACCACACATTTACAGGGGGAGCCAAATCCTGGACGCTTGCAACTTTTAATCCCTGGTATGCACTTCTGACTTTCCACTTACCACTTTCGGCCACTTTTTGCTCTCAAAGTAGCGTAAATGTTCATTTATAATTTCTGCACGTAGCTTGGCATTAGGGCGGAAGATCCGTTAAACATCTATATTGGCAGTGGTGGTGGACAGGTTAAGACTGCTCCATGTAGGTTTGAGTCCGTGATTGTGTTTTGAGAAACACAGGAGGAAAAATATTACAAGGAAAATGTCCCAGAATTGCTTTTAATTATGGAATTCCATGATTTTATTCTAATTACAGCTTTCATAGTTTTTAATCTGTGCTCCACCGAGTATAACAATCACATGCTTTTTAGTGGAAAAGCAGGAAAGTCCATGAATTATTCTAATAACAGCTTTCATAGTTTTTGAATCTGTGATCCATTGTTCAAGGGGTGGAGGGCAAATGGTTAAAGTATCGGGTTCTCACTGCACAGACTCATATTCAAATTCCCAAAGTAACATTTAAATTGGATTTTAAACTGGCGATTCTTGGTCTTCTATTACTTCACTTCTAGTAATGATTTCCAAGTTGTTTGTTTTTTTTAATTGTTTATAAGGAATTAATTATTCGAATCGGCTAGCTTAGTTGCTCTTTTAAACTATATTTGTAGACTATCAGAAAAAAATTTCTGTCGTCCACTGAGCATAACAATCACATGCTTTCTAGCCAAAAAGTAGTAAAAGTTCTTGGGGCGACTTGAACCTGTACCTTCAAGAATTTGGAAAGTATGTGCAGGACATTTTTGAGGCCAGGTTCTGTGGGGGGCATCACAAAGTGTGCAGGACCTTTTGAGGCCAGGTTGTGTGAGGGTCATCACAGAAAAGGGACAACCAGATGCTAGAAGTAGCCCCTAAATCCTAGAAATGATATTTGAATACGAAAATCATATGGGGATTGTTGGCGTTTCAATTAGCACCTCTGGAGTGTTTATTGGAAACGAACAGCTATTGCAAGTGTGTTAGTACATGCTCTTCGGATTATAGAGAAGAAGATCTCTCTTTGCTGATTTTCTATTGTAAAAAAAGGGTGTACTAAGATTTCCTATCTTTTTTACTCAGCGGCAGGACACAAGGGTGCATAAACCAATGCGCCGTAGCTAAGCTTTTTCTCTGGTTTCCGCAGATCTTAACTACGACTAACTAAGCTTCTAAATTATCCTACCTCCTCAAGATAAACAGAGCATGAGGGCGTAGGAGCGAAATGGTATGGTTGGATCACTTGAATCCTCTGTCTCAATGGAATATGGCCGAGGCTCTGAACCTTCGGATATATACCAAGATAGGGCTCGATACAAGCAAACACTCATTACGGTAAACTGGATCTGAGACTTGCCAAGGAGGAGGAACCTCTATCCGAGGTATAGGCTTGGAAGCAGCTCACTGGAAACAACAAGGAACGATGGCTTTTCTAACAGGATTCCCGAGGAGGTGACGACACCTGTCCAAAGTCTAGGCTGCAAGAGATCATTAAACAACATCAAACGATAATGATTGATGACAAAATATCTAAGGAGGCGACAACACCTGTCCAAGGAGGAGATTGAAACAATGCACTATTTAAAAACAAGACTTTGAATAACTCAAATAATTAGATCAATCAAGCTTGCACCATCTGATTTATTTCTTCAAGGTTCTTCAAAGAATTACAAAGGTCGGGACAGCAAAGGCACGAAATCATGCACAATTGCGATCAACCAACGAACTCTCATCCAAGAGTGAACAGATATAAACAAGCGAACTCTGGCAACAGTGGCGCAGCAATTTTGCTAGCAAATAAAGGTTAAACAAATAAAGAACCTAAGGCTCTTATTTATAGAAACTCAAAGGAGTAGGCAACCCTAAAATCTCCTTGAGTTAACAAACAGTTCTTGCCAATCAGCAAGATATTATTCTATGTCTAAAAGTAGGTGAGCAAACAGTTAACTGGAAATCTACTTCAGTTAACTGAAACTAAACAAAAGTCAAACTGGAAGTCTACCTCAGTTGACTGACACCTAACTAAAAGTGAACTTATGTTACAAATGTGTCTCCAAATAGACATCCACCTTTTGAGGAGATCTGAGATCCACAAATCGTGGGAGTCAAATAGACATCCTAGATTAGTGGGATTTGACATGCATGATCTGTGGAGATCTGGAGTCAACTTGGAAAGGGGCATTAAGTTGACTTCAGTCATCATTAATGCTACTTGGAGGGTAGGACGTCCTTCTTGAGGTGTTTGACACCTCATCACCATTGGTCAATGGTGCTTTTGTTCATTCGTTGACTTCTTCATACGGAGACCGTTACATGTCTGTCAATCGTCAGCTTACCGCTTGTCAGCAACTTGATGTATGTATCTCCTTCATTCTGCTTCCCTTAGGAGGGTTACTCCTTTTCTTTTTGTCTATGTTTCCACTTTGACGTGGAAGGTAGTGTAGTATTAACCGATGGCGGCTCTGTGTTGGGAATGACTACCTTCCGCGTTCTTTTGCAGCTTGGACGTTTTCCTTGATCTTTCTCAATGGAAGAATGTCGTGTGATGAAACCGCGAAGCTTGACCACGATCACTCCAACCGTGAGAAATGCACATGAACTTGCTGCATGTGTAAAATTCCAACGGTTACAATCCTCTAAACTGGCCTTGGAAGGCAATCAGATATACGAGGTGAAACCATTATGGAACCTGTGGACTTGTTTCTATGCTTGTCAATCTGGCTAGATTGACCTCTGGGTGTGCCTGACGCAGATTGGTGCCAGCCGTTTTCAGAAAATCATGGAGTAAGACCATTTTGGTCTTGTATTCGTCTTGGGAGAACTGCGTTATGAAAACCTTGAAGATTGACTGTGCACACGATGCTGCTCGGACAACTTTTTCTGGAACTGCTAAAAATAGCCTTGCCGAGGGTAATTTTTACGAAATATTTTGAGACATGGGTTTTGTTGAGAATAATTCTTTAAACAAACCCAGATCGTCAGAAATTCGAAAAAACGTGTTTTTCTATGACATGCAAGAGCCCTTCGGTGGCAGAGGCAGTGAGGCACCAGAAAGTGATTTTTCTCGAAAAAATCCAACACATGGGTTTTGTTCGTGCTTCGGAGCTGAACAAACCCAGTTTGTTTGATTTTCAAAATTATGACTTTTTCCGGAAACCCTAAAAAATAGGGGCAGCAGGGCTACTTCTTCTGGAAAAATCCAACATGTGGGTTTTGTTGAAAAAGCTGTGTTGATCATACCCAGTTGGCCAGATCTGTGATTATCTGTCGTTTCCTGTGACATGCAAAGAAATATAGACAGAAATAGAAGAAGTAGACAGAAGATGGATTGGAAGTTATAAATTGCCACTTTGGAAGAATTATGCCTTTTGATGCAAACTCTGATAAATAGTCCCTCTGTGCAACAGATCTTCAAAAATATGAAGAACGGGGAAAACCCCTCTGTCAGATCTTCAAAAATGTTGGAGAAGAAAAATATCCGTTCTTGAGCTCCTCAACCTGCAAAGAAATAATGAATAATGGATGCCTAGATGCTTTGATATGTCAATTTGGAGTTGCAAGCATCAATTGGGCATCCAACTCATGATTGAGCCTGATTTGGAGTTCAAAAAGGTGATTTCCACTGATTGTGGAGTGTTTGGCCTCTTTTTGTCTCCAAAATTTGTTAACTCAAGTCAACATTTGCTTTTGACTTTCTTAGGCTTCCTTTTTGGAGTTTTGATCATTTTTGCAGGTTGAAGTGCCTCTGTTTGATCTTCGATCCTGGCTACTCAGTTGATCTTCGGCAATTGCTGACGGATCCGTTGTTGAGATGGGATCAGCTTGATGAGATATGCCTGGGAGAGATTAACTCAGAAAACTGAGTTTGGACCTCCAGAATGAGGGGCGCCTTTCTTCAAGAGGGGCGCTTTTGGCTGTGCCTTAGTCAATTTTCATTGACTGTTCTTCGTTTTGGCCTTTTCAGACCCTCTGTGCTCTGATCTGACGTTCCCGTTGATGGATGAGTCGGATGACTCTGCTTGACGATGCATCGGGTAGCCAACTCAATCTTGCTCAGGATGACTGACTTCTCAGTTGATGACAACAAGTTTTGGTCCTTCAAACTTAAGGGCGCCCTTGGCCAGCAGGGGCGCTTTTAGCTTGTTGACTGATTTTGCTTATGCTGTGAACTGCCTGACTCTGATCTCCTCTATCAGATGACTGATTTGTCAGAAGTTTTTGCTGATGGTTTCACTGGCAAGACTGGTCATAGCTGAGAAGATCATCCTGGGAGGCAGTAAAGATTCTGACTGAATCTGGATGCTTTCAAGAAAGGGCGCCTTTCTTCAAGAGGGGCGCTTTTGGTCATGCCTTAGCCAATTTCTAGTTTGTCTTTCCAGTTCTTCAATTCTGGCTTTTTCTGCTTGATCTCAGCGTGTGATCGTTGGGCGTGTCCTGTGAACCTGCTGTCAGATTGATCACGTAGCTAGGAGGAAGCTGGAAAGATATCATGTATAGAACTGTTGCTTATGGATTCATCTGGTGCCTGTAACCGAGGGGCGCCCCTAGCTAGCAGGGGCGCTTTTACCATGAAGCTTTCTGATTTGGCATCTTCATTGTTGATGGATCTTCCATACTTTGCTGACAGTTGGTCAATGATCCTCGAATCAGATGATTTTGTTGATTGTTTCGTTGTCGAACCAGCATGAAAGTGAAGAGGATGACTGAGTTGAAGATGCCAATTGATTACATTTGCCCTCTGAGATCCAAGGGTGCCTTTCTTCAAGAGGGGCGCTTTTAGCCACTGTAGACTGTGTTTTGCCTTGGTAGACAAAACGTGCACCTTCTAGACAGCCAAATTTTGGCCTTTTTCGTTTTGAGAATCTCCTCCGTTGAAACAACATCTTTTCATCCTTTTTCGCCATAGCTTCTTGGTTGAAGCTTTTGAGGTTTAGCTTTCAGCACCTGGTACTGGCCAATCTGCCATTAATGGCTGCGGAGCTCCTAACTTTGTTCCTGAAAAATAGAAATAGACCCACCAGAGTAAAACATGCATTTTGATAATTCTGACTTGATCAGTGTGATCGTGAAGGCAATTAATCCTATCAGAATTATTTTCAAACATTTCCGGGAAGGTCCTATTTTTTAGGGTTTCCATAAAAATAGGGGTGTAAAACCCTAATTTTCATTTTTTCAGAATTTTAATCATAGGTTCCTGGACAGAAACCCACAAAGATTTCATGTTTGTTTTGACCTAAAACATACTTTCGATGGCATTTTTACATTGTTTAGCTCAATTTAAGCAGAAAGCCAAAAATTTCATTTTGGGTACAACAGGGATATAGACAAGGAATGGAACATGGAATTGGGGATGTGTTAGGAAGAATGCAGCTTTTAACGGAATCCTGTTCCTGTGTTGCGTGATTTGACTAACAATTCACAAGCAGATGTGCAGCTCTTTAGATGCAAAAGAATTCGTGGTTGACCTACAATTGATGGCTGAGGGTTAACTGGATTGAAATAAATTAATGCTATTTGCCTATGAGGTCCGTAAAGTAGAGTTTTAGAAAAGACAGAAATATCACATGTTTACCAAAGTTATCTTCATCTATCTTAACGGACCTGCTTTAGCTGGTAAACTGTAAAACAACTTTCTACTAAGAGAAGTCCTTTACTTGAATGGGCAGTGCAAAATGGCCCTGATTTATTTTGTGTGCTCAAAACGACAGTATAAGTACCAGCCATTTTGGCTAGTTAATGTAATTTAACCATTGAAGAATATTTGACATAGTTTATTGAGAGAGATGGAGGTCTGTGGAAAACAAATCCATATCATGGCCAGTAGGCAAGGTACGGAAGGATGTTTATTCAGTTAAAGCTCCTGTGCTTATTGATTTTGGTGCAGAGTTTTTTCTTTGCTCAATTCTATCTCATGCGCCATAATTATTACTCCTGGTTTCCATCACCTTGCTAGTTTCCTTTCACTATACGCAATCGCCATCTGGCATGGTAAATGTACCTCGCACACATTTGTCACTCTGCCGAATGATAAATGCTGTTGTGTCCCTACGAGCAGCCACTTTGTACTTTGAATGCTCATGTTGTTATTGTTCGTGTGAGGTCATCAATAGCCTTGTTCGCCAAGTTGTCGGCTTCTTTGTTCCCCTCTCTGAAAATGTGGGAAATTTCGGACTCTTCAAGCCTGCCTAGGAGGCTCAGACACTCCTCTAATATGTTGTTCAACTTCCAATTCACTGTTTTTCCCTTGGCTATAGCATTGATGATCAGAAGGGATTCACTCTCGATTGCCAGCTTCTTTAAGCCTTTTTTAATTGCTACTTCCAGGCTATATTGAAGTGCGCTCATCTCCGCTACATTATTTGTACCAAGTGGGAGACGTATTTTAATTCCTTTATTATTTCTCCTTTGCTGTTTCTAAAGATACACCTTGCTCTTGACGACCTAGGTTTCCTTTGGAGGCTCCATCGAAGTTCATCTTCAGCCATCCTTCTTCGGGTGGACGATACGGGTGGACGATAGATTGTGCAGCCTCTAAGGGTCACCTTAGCTTGAATGCTAGAAGCCCCGTTAATAGGGGTTAGTGTATACTATTATTATTTATATGTGGTTTTTTTTGGGGCTAAATAATGGTTACATATTTATTCATATCGAGATACTTTACATATTTTTTGTACAAGGCTTGAAGGCAATATTCTAGAAGAACATGCCATATGCTATTATATTGAAAAGATGTTATCAAGGGTGGGTTGCAACCATTAGTGGTAATAAACCATATTGCTAGAGAAAACTTTTCAATGCGAAAAACACTAGGTAGAGTGAGTGAACCATGCCTCGTGGGCTAATACAAGAGCATCTATTGCTACTGCCATGCTCCCTACACCTGCAAACTATCAATGACACTAATACGAACCTGCAAACTAGAATGGACAACAATAACCCAGATATGTGGGGAAATGGACTGCAACCTCTATTCTACCCATCAACTAGTTGATTGCTCAATACATGCCCATGCTATCCACAAAATTGAGGACTACCACCCCCAACTCCAAATGAAGAACTCTCACATCTCTCAACATGAAGGAAAATGAATACATCACTTGCAACAGTCCCAAAGCGAACTACCACCGTCAGTTGAATGAGTCTTGCCTCCCAAACATGGAAAGACAATGTATATGTCATGTCCCCACAATTTTAACACATTGAAATACATGCAAATAAATAACAAAATACATATTAGCAAAAAATACAGCCCTAAATGTGGGTCCACTACCCCGGTGGGATGAAGATCTACTCGTTTGGCTCTTGCTGCGTCTAAGGGATTGGATAATAGCAAAAAATCAAAAAGTTTGGATGATAAGAATTTGGAAGAGCCTCTGGATAATAAAGGGAAGAAGGTAGCTAGGGAGGAAAAGGCTTCCTCCTCTGAAGAATGTGTGCCTGACAGTTCGGGTGAAGCTGGGTCTCTTGAGGAAGATGTGTCGGGGTTGGAGGACGTGGAAGATTCGAGTTAGGAGGAGGAGGAAGGTGTTAATCAGCAAGAGGATGTGCAGGATGTGGAGGAGGATATTAGTATGGCCGAGGAAAAGGAAAATGCTACTACTGACTTAGAGGAGATGGATATTAATGTGGTTACCCTTGGTAATGAAGAAAGCTCGAAAGAGAAACATACGGGCAAGGAAATAATTAGAGTGGAAAGGCTGGATAAAAGATTAGCGCTTCTTGAGAAGATGATAATGCTAATAGGTTTTAGGCTCTTGAGAATGCTGTGATGAACATGTGCAGGGTTGTTGATGCGGTGATGGAAAAGGCAGTGATGGCGACCATCTTGGGACAGGGTAAAATCAAGAAACAATGGAGGAAAAAAGAGAATAGGGAATATGCTGATTTGTTAAGAAAGATGGAGATTAAAGATAGCATTGAAGACTCAGTGGAGGATCTAATGAATGCTTGGAGCCTTATTGAGGATGCTTAATCCTTGGTTCTTGTTTTTCTTGCTTCTGATGCTTGCTGTCATTAGGTTTTTTTTGGCTCTTCTCTTAGACTTTTAAGTGGTAAAGGCTTGATATGCTTGAACTGTATTATTTTAAGTTCTATTTTTGTTCTGAACTTCGTGAACATGCTGGGTACTCTTTATAGGGTTTGTTTATTTTACCTTTTTCGTGGATGGATAATAATATGCACTGGTTAAATCTGTATTGGATCTTTGATAGGTTAATATATTTTGATGCGGTTGGTATAGGTTGATGGTGGTTTTTGGTTGGTTGGGTGTGGGGAAGTGGTTCTTCTTTAGTTCTGCTTCCTCTGTTTTGCTGTTATGTCTGGTTGCTGTTCTGTGGACTGTTGTGCTGCTTCTGTAAGGGATTAGGGCCCTTTCCTTGCTTAATAAATCAAAAACAAAATTGAAAATATATATTAGCAATTTAATGCTATACTTTGCTGTTATGTTTGGTTGCTGTTATGTGGACTGTTGTGCTGTTTCTGTAAGGGATCAGGGCCCTTTCCCTGCTTAACCAATCAAAAACAAAATTGAAAATACATATTAGCAATTTAATGCTATACTTTGCTGTTATGTCTGGTTGCTGTTATGTGGACTGTTGTGCTGTTTCTGTAAGGGATCAGGGCCCTTTCCCTGCTTAATCAATCAAAAACAAAATTGAAAACACATATTAGCAATTTAATGCTATCATATTTTAGTATTGAAATACAAATAACTAAATGAAATAAATATCAAAAAATACAAATTTAATGACAATCTAAATATTATTATTATAATTATAATTATCATAGATAATATTATAATTATAATACATTTATTATAATAAATAGAACAATTAATATTATAAATTGTAAATAGCATAATAATAACGATATCTACAAGAAACTAAAGGTGACTATACCTCAATTAAATAAATAAAGGAATCCTAAAGGCATTGATTCCTAAGGCATATTAAAACAGCCGCGATTCGTTATTCAGCGATTATCATTGAAGACTATGCAGTGATTAAACGTACCCCAAAAAGTCAGTGATCATCCTAGACAAGTCCCTCCAAGGTGGTGGTGGTTACCAAAGGGCATGTCGCGTAGACTAGCGAATGAGTGTGACTGTTAGCAGATTGAATTATAAAGGAAGGTTATTTCAAACCAGATAGGAATCGAGGAAGGAATAAGAAAAGAGCAAATCAATCAGGCAGTATTATTTACTTATTTCAGAATCTCTGAATTATATCAGTTAATATCATTTAGCTTGTGGATTGCAATTAATAGATTGGTGAGAGATCATCGATTTAGGAAATAAAGTAAGAGATCTGCTGGCAACAAAGATCCAGTTGTATTGTAAGTTGATGTATTTGTGATGGAATAATTAAGGGATATGAATTGTTAATTAATTAGGATCAAGGTTTCATGCTTATCATTACTCATATTCTATGATAGCATAACCATAACCCATTATGTATTGCTGATATAATTATCTGCAAATCTGGATTTAATTAAAGTACCATGTGCATATTTGCACTATGATGGGAGAAGGGAGATTACAAAGGTAACAGCCATAGGGCACTCTCCTAGGTACGCCACCTTTATAATGGAGAACCTATGTGTTTTATGAAGGACCAAGTGTCCTATAATGGAGAACCTATATGTTCTATAATGGAGGACCAAGTGTCCTATAATGGAGAACCTAGTAGTCCCAAGGAGGCCAAAAGGGTACTTGCCTTTGTTACAAGGGTGCTGCCTTTGGGCCTAGGAGAGTGGAGCCATCAGGACATCCTTTGTAGCCTCACTCCCCCATCATGGCGAATCAAACCTTCCAAGGATGTTAGAGTACTTTGTGATTGAATTAATGATTGGTCAATAGTTTAGTAATACCTAGTTATAGAAACTACTAACTATTATTGTTGTGATAAATGATTCTATTCTACTAACCAATTTGATTATGGTAAATGGTTCTAATCTATGTGCAAGACTTCAATGAAATGAAAAGTATTCTATAGTCCATTGTTATTTAAATTAAGGAATTAGGGCAAATTTAGGGCATTCCCAATTAGGGACATTATAATATCGACTTCCAAAAACCTCCCAAACACAAGAAGTTGAAAGCCAAGTGCCACATTACAAGTTCAACCGTCATAACACTTCAATTTTTGCTTACTGCTTGCCAAAGACATGTTCACTGCTTTTGCCAGTAATTTGTTTTGCCAAGGCAATTTGGGTATTTGCTAGGGGCGAACAAGAATTCATTAGGAGTGAATAACTCATTCATTGCCTGTAACCAGTTAATTTGTGATTCTCACCTTTTTGGGTACTTTTCAAGCCTGCAATTTCAAACAAATGCATTTTAGAGGCCATCCTTGACCTGCATCAATCTTTTCCAGACCCTTGTATACTAGCTTGATGACAATTTAATGCTCAAATGTCTTGGGTACACTCCATTGAGCAAAAACGACATGACCCCGATGGTCCAGATGCCAACTTAGTCCAATTTTTAGGATAATCTAAAGCATTATACATGTCAAAAAAACTTATCATGGTGCATGCATGATACGGTGCAATTTGACAACAAAATGAAATAAGATGCTCTTTATCATCATCAAGATTTAGTCACTTGTTTAGAATCTTCTCACAGCACAACTTTCCAATAAATATGAAAGCGCTCCAGGCTCACCTCATGTGCAATTAGCCAAAACATTATCTAACTAAGTCTGAAAGCAGTATCTCAGACAGGTAAATATGGCTGACCTTCATGTTATAAACTTATGAATCTTGTATATGCACATATGCACATATTTGATGAGGAAGTTCTTTGACATTTGAAAACAAATCCGTTTTTTGAAATATCTAACTTAAATCACATTAAGACATTCCTATTTTACAACATATTTTATTGCCTCAATAAGAAAGCAAATATAGGTCTGTACATATTACTTTCATTCATACCTACCAAGTTTGAAAAGTTTAATTCGTTCAAGAGGCCAAAAAAATTTGGAAATCCAGAATTCCAAAAAAAAATCTGTCAAATTTCTATAGGAGTTGAAAAACCTGGACCGAATTAGACAAATCTGGCTGGTCCAAAAAATTGGGATCTGGCTGGATCTGGTAACTATGCTTTCATGCTTATTTTTATTGCCCCACCCTGGCCATAAATATATTAAATTAGATGTGAAGTCAGGAAGGTTTGTTCCTCGAGTTCATATTTACAGATAGTTTGGTACAAGCAGGTATACGAGGAAAAAACCTTGTTCATCCATGATAAATAGAATTATCTATTCATTGAAAGGATTAGTTCTTTATCAACGTGAGTACTCTTTTAGTGATTCCAACTTTAGACAATAGAGTAATTGCCATTAGGATATTTTTGCATTATAAATTGATGATCATTTAGTAACACCATCCAATTAAGGTATTTTCTTCTTTGTGCATATTCTCATGCTAAATTAATGCCTCAACAATATAGTGCATGCAAATATAAAATTTTCCTATTAATATCAACTTTTCATTATAACCCAGTTTCAGATAACTATTTCTATAAAACCAATAGCCCACACTGATAAATTACACAAAATGATAAGACAATTTTTAAACACTGCTAAAAGCATGCGATAAATGTTCATGCTTAAGGGTTCCTCCACATTAATCATTTTGTTTCTGTCAAGCTTATTCAATAGAAACTTTAACTATTACAACCACAAAAAATACACGTTAACCACCTTTAGGATCCATTGTGGAAAATTGTTGTTCCAGCCATTCATGTATCTAGATAGGAATTAATCAACTATATATTTTTATGGAGGATATAGATATTCATCCTTCTTTGTAATACACGCATTTATCTTCACAAATTTGGATTCAACCTCAAATGATTTCCAACTACTTTGTAAAAGGCCTTTTTGTATGTAATATGCATGCTGTATGGTTGAGGTATATTACAATAAAGTCCTGTTGCATGGACACAGTCATTGAGTTCAATCTATGACCAATGCCATCTATTGTTGCAGTTTGAACTTGTTGAATTCCTAGCATAAAGTCTTTACTTTTGTGGTGAACATGCCCTTTTATATCCTCTTCCAACCACAATGTTACCTTTGTATTTGTAATTCTCTTGAAGTGATAGGGAGAAGAACCGAGAGGAAGTGAAGGGAATAGTGAATCATGGATTGCCTATTATAAATCTATACTTAATTATGAGCTTCTAATCAAGGCTTCATGCCCATTTTAACCAATGAATCACATGGCTTTTAAACAATTGGCCTTGTAATGTCATTAGCTAATTCTGATGTGAATTTTTCAATTTAAGCTCTTGGACATTTGATCAAACACCTGGCTTGCACACCTGTCCTTGGCTGGTAATGATTTATGTTTGTTTCCTTCCTTTGGTATTATAATGGAAAGCATAAAAGGCTTGACTAAACAAAGCCAAAAAGACTTCAATTGATATGAGGATGCAATGCAAGCACCTTTCAGACCTTCCTACGCAAAGATGTGACTGATATGACTGAAACTTATTCAATTGAGCATCTACAACACTCCAGGAATTCTGACAAACACTTAGCATGCACTAACTAAGCCGTAAGATGATGCAAGAGACATTATGATCTTACCAGCAATATAATAACTGAGATATACGTGTAAATGTGCAGTTACAGCCATAAGACATTTTCTCAAACATTTCACTGTCAAACTCCAACTTCTATTATTATGAAATCAGACTTGTACAAACTGGAGATGTTACGCAATCAAACCCTATCAATCACATTTCCCTCATACATTGACTTCACCATATTGACTTAGATTACAATGATAAGAGGCTGTCATAGGAGAGCGATCAGACCTCAATACAGTATGACTGAAATGTACAATGCTTATATATTATTTGATGATAGCAATCGACTCCTACAGACTCAAGACTCATAAATGCATATGTTCATGGAAAGAGGAATCTGATAATGAGATGGCAGCAACATGAGCATGTGCGATTCTTCCTGTAGATGATCGATTTGCTCCTCAAATTGATGCGTCCCACCTCCTGGCTGTATGGCAACCCTTCCCAAAGGTTTGCACGATTTTTCCTTGCCTACTATATCAAAATCGCACCAAGATACAAGTGCGTCCAGCCTTCAACATGTCACGATTTCACCAGCACAGTGTATAGAGATTGAACCAGCCAACAAGATGAAATCGTACTTCTCTAGATGCAAACCGATTTATTCCCTAACTGAAATGGCTTAACAAGGTCTGCCTGTCATTTCTAAACTCTTTACTTCCTTTCTCGATGATCTCTGTCTGGAACTGGTTCGATTCTTATTTAATTGATTGACGTCCTTGGTGTATCTGTAGGTTGCATCTGATTTGGATTGCTGTCCTCTAATCTTTTTTTTTCTTCCTCTTTTTTTTCTTTTCCCTCCTTCTCCCTTGCGTCTGACCTGATATAGGCTCTGGTGCTGAAGAGGCATGTCTCTTCACGCGTCCCTTCATAATCATGTTTAGGTCGGCTGCATTAACATCTAATTAGTGTATAATATATTTTAATATTTGTAGTAACATTGTCTCTAATGATCATAATCATTATATTTATAATTCTATATTGTATAATAATATTATTATTTTATATATATTATTATAATTATAATAATATTATATTATATTTTATCTGTGACTATTATAATTATAATGTTATCAATGATAATTATAATTATAATGACATTTTAAATTGTATTTCTTTATACTTGATTATTATAAGAATGATATTTAAATTACCTTCTTTTATATTTATATTTTTGATATGAATATTCTATCTGAATGTATATATTATTATGATGTATTATATATCTAAAAATATAAATATATTAAGCGTATACTTATCTCAGATGCCCCTTTGTGATGGGGACATCGCAAGTCTCCTTCACTTGATTTTTCCTGGCCTCAAGCAAAGAAAACATCTTAGTTTCTCCTAGGATTTCATAGCACACAGGTTAGTCACGTTTTTAATTGAGAATGTTTTGTAATGATTATTCTATTTGAATGCATATATCTACAAAATATAAATATATCAAATATATACTTATCTTGATTTTGCTTGTCCTTAAGCAATTCCTTATAATTCTTTTCTTCCTTGATCTCTTGATGTTCTTTGCCAGTACAGTGGTCTTCATCCTGGAAAAAGATTGTAACATTTTGTTACAACTAATCTCTTTCCAGGTCCTCTGGGTACCTCACTATGGAGTGTACCCAACCCTCCTGGGAAAAGATCTTCTCAAGCCCTTTGGATACCTTATTTAAGGGTATCCCAGCCTTGGAATCCTAGGAAAAGAGTTGTAACACCTCTTCCAGGCCCTCTGGATACCTCACTATGGAGTGTATCCATCCCTCCCGGGGAAAGATTTGGAACATCTCTTCCCAAGCCCTTTGAATACCTTATTTAAGGATATTCAGCCTTAGAATCCTAAGGAAAGGTTTTAACACCTCTTCCCAGGCCCTCTGGATACCTTATTCTTAAGTGTATCCAGCCTTGTAATCTTGAAAAAGATTGTAATATCTCTTTCAAGCCCTATCCAGCCTATCCAGCCTTAGAATCCTGGAAAAGATTGAAACATCTCTTCCAAGCCCTCTGGATACTTGATTTCTCAAATGTATCCAGCCCTACTTCTCAGGCCTTAGGGATACCCAATATTTTGGTGTATCCATCCTTAAGCTTTTACATGTATTATAATGTAATATTGCATACTATCCTCAAAAAGTGTCTTATTAACTTATTTTGAAGATATTACAACAGTATATTTCTTGTTCTAGTTAAGGGCCATTATGTTTTACCCCTTTTGGCAGGAGTCTCTCTTGTCTCCTCCTTCGATGCTTCTTCTATTTTATGTATTAACTTATTTTGAAGATATTACAACAGTATATTTCTTGTTCTAGTTAAGGGCCATTATGTTATTAACTTATTTTGAAGATATTACAATAGTATATTTCTTGTTCTAGTTAAGGGCCATTATGTTATTAACTTATTTTGAAGATATTACAACAGTATATTTGTTCTAGTTAAGGGCCATTATGTTATTAACTTATTTTGTTCTAGTTAAGGGCCATTATGTTATTAACTTATTTTGAAGATATTACAATAGTATATTTCTTGTTCTAGTTAAGGGCCATTATGTTATTAACTTATTTTGAAGATATTACAACAGTATATTTGTTCTAGTTAAGGGCCATTATGTTATTAACTTATTTTGAAGATATTACAACAGTATATTTCTTATTCTAGTTAAGGGCCATTATGTTTTACCCCTTTTGGCAGGAGTCTCTCTTGTCTCCTCCTTCGATGCTTCTTCCATTTTATGTATTTGTCCTTTCTTGCATTGGTGGTCTTGTCCCCAAGGCTCATTGCACTTGAAACATAAGCCCTTCATCAATCCTTCCCTTCGTTTGGTTGCTTCCTTCTTGTGGCATTTGTGTCCCACAATCCAAGGTTCATTGCAAAAGTAGCATGCTTTTTCTTTATTATCTTCTCTTTGTTGGTCTTGTTTGGGTTGTGACTTGAAAGAGGGGTTCTTAGATTTTTCCCTTGAAGAGCCGGATTCCACCTCCATGGCCTTTTGAATTGCCTCCCCCAAGGTTTGAGGTTCTAAGGGGTTCACTATGTTCTTAATTGGTTCCTTGAGTCCTTCAAGGAAAAGGTAGGTGAGTTTTCTTTGAGATAGGTCGGGGACGGCTAACTTTTGGAATTCATTTGCAAAGTCTTCCACAGTTCCATGTTGCCTAAGATGGGTGAATTACTTGAAATACCATTTCGGATGCTTTTGATTGAATCTATTAATGAGTCTTTGGGCGAACTCACTATAGGAGACTATATTTTGATGTCCTTGGGTGATGTGTCCGTGATGCCACCAATCATATGCTGTACCTGATAAGTGGAGGACAGCGAATTTAATGGTGCTTTCTTCAGTCATGGGGCTGAGAGATAGGTAGGTATCAAGCTTTTGAACCCATGATTGAGCGGTGAACTGCCCGGAGCCGTCAAAGTAAGGTAAGGTCATCTTATTAATTCTTGATCTTAGCTCTTTGTCGGGATGGTTCTTCCTCTGATTTGGATTGACTTGGGTCTTGACTTCATAATATTCTTAAAATGGTATAAGCCTTGATCTTAGCTCTTTGTCGGGATGGTTCTTCCTCTGATTTGGATTGACTTGGGTCTTGACTTCATAATATTCTTAAAATGGTATAAGCCTTTGTACTGCAGGGTCTAATTCGGCATACATCTGCGCAATCTCTTCCCGCACTACTCGTGTTTGGCTCTTCTTCTTCTTCAACGACCTTTTGAATGAATGGAGGCATGGTTGGTCTTAGTGTGGAACTTTGCGTTGAGTGTTCATTTTTGGAATGGTTCGAGTGCAGTTCCTTTCTTGGATTGGTTCTTTCATTGGAAGTTATTCATGCTTTGGAGGGCCTGGAGGATCAGCTGATTAGTTCTCTCAAACTTTTCATTTGTCTCCTCCATGAATGCTTTAAGTTCTTGGGCCAATTTATCAGCCATAGCTCCTTTTCTGTGGTAGGTTCGCATTCACTTCTTCCCTACAGGTTGGCAGGAAAGATGCTTTGATACCACTGTAATGTCCTTAGCTAATTCTGATGTGAATTTTTTAATTTAAGCTCTTGGACATTTCGTCAAACACCTGGCTTGCACACCTGTCCTTGGCTGGTAATGATTTATGTTTGTTTCCTTCCTTTGGTATTATAATTGAAAGGATAAAAGGCTTGACTAAACAAAGCCAAAAGACTTCAATTGATATGAGGATGCAATGCAAGCACCTTTCAGACCTTCCTATGCAAAGATGTGACTGATATGACTGAAACTTATTCAATTAAGCATCTGACAAACACTTAGCATGCACTAACTAAGCCTTAAGATGATACAAGAGACGTTGTGATTTTACCAGCAATATAATGACTGAGATATACGTGTAAATGTGCAGTTACAGCCATAAGACATTTTCTCAAACATTATACTGTCAAACTCCAACTTCTATTATTATGAAATCAGACTTGTACAAACTGGAGATGTTATGCAATCAGACCCTATCAATCACATTTCCTTCATACATTGACTTCACCATATTGACTTAGATTACAATGATAAAAGGCTGTCATAGGAGAGCGATCAGACCTCAATACAGTATGACTGAAATGTACAATGCTTATATATTATTTGATGATAGCAATCGACTCCTACAGACTCAAGACTCATAAATGCATATGTTCATGGAAAGAGGATTCTGATAATGAGATTGCAGCAACATGAGCATGTGCGATTCTTCCTGTAGATGATTGATTTGCTCCTCAAATTGATGCGTCCCACCTCCTGGCTGTATGGTGACCCTTCCCAAAGGTTTGCACGATTTTTCCTTGCCTCCTATATCAAAATCGCACCAAGATACAAGTGCGTCCAGCCTTCAACATGCCACGATTTCACCAGCTCAGTGTATAGAGATTGAACTAGCCAACAAGAGGAAATCGTACTTCTCTAGATGCAAATCGATTTATCCCCTAACTGAAATGGCTTCCCAAGGTCTGCCTGTCATTTCTAAACTCTTTACTTCCTTTCTCGATGATCTCTGTCTGGAAATGGTTCGATTCTTATTTAATTGATTGACGTCCTTGGTGTATCTGTAGGTTGCGTCTGATTTGGATCGCTGTCCTCTAATCTTTTTGTAACAGACACCAACTCAGCACAAATAAAGTATGTAAAAATTAGAGAATAATCACTCAGTTAATCAACAATTAAGAATGAAGATCAATGTAATGTATGGAATTACTGTAAATTCGATCTAAGGAGTCAAACAGTTGTTTTTTCTTTTCCAACATTATAGAATGATTTTACAACCTTTACCTGTATCACAAGTACATAGCAACACCTTGATACCATATGTAACAACAAGACCTAACAATTAACAAGTACCTTTCTATTGTTTCACTTACCAATAATTATTATTGCACAATTGCATAAATGATAAAGTCTAAACAAAATACTTCCACAGTTGCATCCATAAGAATGGAAACTAGAGTCATAATAAGGTAACATATAGTACTAGATTTCCGTATGATCATTCTATCATAGCAACTACCACATTCATAGCATCAAGGCATGATATCAGAAAGTTTGAAAACTGAGATATGAATCATATACCTCTAAATCAATTACAGAAAAAAAATCAGATTCCAAATATGAAATATGGCAAGTAAGACAAACCTCCTTCGTCCTTCTCCTTAACCTTTTGAAAGCAGGTTGATAATATAAGCAACCAAATTACCTATAGCAGCCATGTCCTTTCAAACAAATCAAAGATATCTTATTGAAGATGGAACACAAGTATCCGAGTGAGTCATATACTCATCTAAATAAATTATGACACAAAATAAACATCATATCATCATGCATTATCAAACCTATACCATTGCTGCATTATCTTGAAGTGGAAGGGAGAGAGAGAAAGCATCATGAGGACGATTTCCGCCTTGCTACGAAGCCATAAGCTTCCCCGTGCTACCCTACGAAGGGAGCCCGACGCATCACAAAGAGTCTAGCAATCCGTGGCCAACTTGTGTGAAATTGTGCAGCTATGGAATAACTAACATATGCATCCTATTAATGCCCCAAGCAAAAATATCTAGGCATATGTCCTTTACTTTTGGAGTGACTCATTCGAACTCAACAACCCTCTCTTATTTAAAATTGAAGGCTTCCTTGAGTTCAACTTGATGGTCACTTAGCACCTTTTACACATGCTAACTAAGAATTTATATGTATACTCCAGAACTAGGAACTTAAGGTCCTCTTATTGCATGACTACTTCAAAATTCTTAGGCTATAATCAATTGTTAAGCAATTTACTACTTTTCCTTAGTATAATATTGGCACTTCCATTAACCAATAGGATAAGATTACACTCGAGGGTATTATTTTCTCTTTGCATACTACAGAGAACCAACAACTATTGTGCTGAGTATATTTTATCTGCTGGTTATAAGTGCAGAGTTCTTAGAATAAAATCTGTAAATGAATGCACAAGTTCAGGACAAAGTGCTAGAAAGAACCTCATGTCTATAGCATCACAATATTTAAAAACATACTTCATAATATTGATGTTTAATTTCTTTTCCCACAAAGTCAAAGTGCTGGTTTGAGCTTCCCTATGGATATTGTATATTGCTACAGCAGTCATGAGAAAGCTCATAATTTCACCAGCTTTCCTATGGCTGCTGTAAAATACTATAGTAGTCATATACAAGCTCATAACCAATATCTCTTAAATCCTTTTGTGGAAAATTCTGCTTTCCAAAGAAAAATTTCCATTATCAAATCATAACCTAGTTGTAATCATTATTTGCCTTAATGGCCACTCAGCTTTCAACAACCTTTACAAAACTCTCCTTTCCCAGCTAGTGTATAAGTCAGCCTATTAGCTTATTTAAGCAATATTTTCATAAGAATCTATCTATTCCAGATTCGTTTCCAATCAGTAATGATTTAAAATACTGAAACTTTGATAATAAAAGTCCATTTGATTGGTATTAAACCACTATTAAATCAACATATAACAATTGTATGAAATGGAGTTGAGAGTGACCAGCATTGCAAGTTGAGAACACATAAACTCTATTATTATTATTTCCAAAAGTGTCCACTGCTATATTTTTCCCTACTTTGAGTTCATTCATGATGTACTGCAGATTTGTATTTCATCAATCTATAAGGTGAGAATATCAAGATTTTGATATCACTGTCATGCAATGGAATTTGTTGTATTTTAGTCCCCAAATATGGTATTTTCCACTCCTAAAGCTTCATGAGAAAAACACTCAAGTTCAGTCCTTAACTGGAGGTTGTACATACCTGCTTAGAGCATCCTTTTTTTAAGGAAATTGAAGCAATGTGTTTGATGTGGCCAGAGTATTAAGCTTCAAGCTTTAGAAAGTAAAGAGAATCAAGTAATTTCCAGTTGCAGCTAGTCCTTCATTACTAACAGCCAGTTGAAGGACTAAACTAGGATCACATACCTGTAAAGGAAAATGAGCAGAGATTATCTCATCATATTCACATGCAGCCTCTTCCTCCTTGTAGTTGTTCTCCTCTTCTCCAAAAAAGACCCCCATGAACTCACAATTCTCCTCTACTTCTTTATTACCTCCTAATCTGCCCTACTTGCTACGTGGGAATAAGGGCAGTCTCCCTATGTGCAAGGTGTTTACTTGTTTTAAAAACCCTTTGCTTGTGTTGACAGCTGGCTGCAGACTCATGTGCTGTCCTCTTTTGTTTTTTTTATACTTTAGGGAAGGCAAGTATGAGGCTACGTACCTTTTAGGGTATGCTTTATTTTGTTTTCTTTTAACACAATTTCCTCCCAGCTTGTGGCCCCACTTCAAACTTGATATTTTTGTTTGTTTTCTTTTGTAAAAGTTATGGGTCCCACCACAATTTTTATCCTACCTTTTTAATTAAAAAGGGAATGAATATTTTTGATTTAGTATATTTTGTTTTGATTATATCTTGTTTTTTTTTTTTTAATATATATATATATATATTTTCTATTTACTTGCTCACATAAATATGAATATAAAATTATTAATAGTTAATAACTTTAACTTCTTATTGAGTTAATAATTAAATAATTAAGATAGTTCAATGTACCCTTCCTAATACAGTATGCAATCTGGGAATAACGCTTTGTGCTCGTGTGTGTGCTACTCTCACGCATAGTGACCTCGGATCGCTAGACTCCCCTTCTTGATGATTCTCTCTCTCTCTCTCTTCGGTGAGAGTGCATAACTGCCCTGTGACATTCCAAAATCAAGAATAACTTTAGTCCATACAATAATTAGTTTTAACAACTAACTGAAGCAACTTTTTTATCCAGATAAACAACAGATGAGTCAACAATATAGAATTTTAGGGCCGACCGTTACGATAGTTAGGTTTCACATTCAGTTGAACATCCATATCAACATGACAATACCAAATTTAGGGTTGGATTTCTTAATCAGCCAAACATCTATACGAAATTTAGGGCCGGGTTGCAATTAGGGTTGTGACACTTTTTTTTTCTTCCTCTTTTTTTTTTCCCTCCTCCCTTGCGTCTGACCTGATATAGGCTTTGGTGCTGAAGAGGCATGTCTCTTCATGCATCCCTTCATCATAATCATGTTTAGGTCGGCTGCATTAACATCTAATTAGTGTATAATATATTTTATTATTTTAGTAACATTGTCTCTAATGATCATAATCATTATATTTATAATTCTATATTGGATAATAATATTATTATTTTATATATATTATTATAATTATAATAATGTTATATTATATTTTATTTCTGATTATCATAATTATAATATTATCAATGATAATTATAATTATAATGACATTTTAAATTGTATTTCTTTATACTTGATTATTATAATAATGATATTTAAATTACCTTCTTTTATATTTATATTTTTGATATGAGTATTCTATTTGAATGTGTATATTATTAACATGTATTGTATATCTAAAAATATAAATATATTAAGCGTATACTTATCTCAGATGCCCCTTTGTGATGGGGACATCACAGGCCTATCCTTGAATTTGAATGCCTTATTGCCAGACTCACATGAAGTCTGCTGAACTTTATGAGAATGTAGAGCCTTGAATGATCATATAGGTCCCATGTAATGTCTTCATCAGGCCCACCATTTGTCATCCAAAGGGAATCATAAACCCTTCAAAATAGACATGTAAATAAGAACTATACTTCCTAGGTCAATCAAGGCAAAATGCCAAAACAATTCCTCAAACTACAGACTTACATTCTATTGGTTAGTTAACCTCAACTAGGTCTACAGAACCTTCAAATGCTTTATCCTAGTTAAGCTTGAAGTCATTAATTTCCTTTTCTTCTTCATTTATAATTTACTTCATTAAATGCTTTGATTTAAAATGTTTTAGCTACTAGTATGAATCAAATGGCAGTGTTACTTGGAGAGATGATGTCTTGACCTTTGTTTAGGCAAACTTTAAGGTTAGTAGAGCTACTTCTAATTTCCTCGCTATTTTGAACACATCATTTTTTTGTGAACTTTATCTTATAAGATTTTCTGCCTCCTTTAGTTTTACCAAATAATACTCTGTAGATGATCTACTACACCCTTACTGAGATTATTAAGACAAGATTCACAACTACCTTAGCCTCTTAGCAAATGAGAGCAATCTTCATATAAACATCCATAATAACATGCAATGATAATACAATCATAGAAGAAGATACAATATATGGATGGTACAAGGAGTGTAACAATTATCGCTTTGTCATTTTGACACATTGATTTTGAATAAATTGATGACATACAAATCCCTTATACTTAACATGAGTTTTCACAGTCCATGAGATTAGCATGCAAAGCTTTTGGAAAAAACTGCGTGCTTCCAATTTTGCCATCAACGTTTTAGATCACACTTCATGATCCAGACAAAATGATGGATCATGAAATGTGATCTGAAGTATTGATGATAAAATTGCAAGCACACAGTTCTTTCCAGAAACTTTGCACACTTAATCCCATATATTAATACAATATGAGTGATGACCTTGACTTTTATCCTATTTTGATCCCCTTATTTATACAAGGTGGACCAGGTTCAATATAAGCACCATAAGGTAGGACCCATAAGTCGAGGAATCAGGTTAAGTGAAGACCATACCTAAAGTGGCCCCAATAATGCCATATCTCCTGAGAGCTAACAACTGGTGATCTGGGAACCTAACAAGGAGGGAATATGGTAAGATGCAAACTATGATCTGAGAATTCCTCTTTAATCTTATCTTGGAATGGAGAAAGAAGATGGCCATTGTTGTGGACATCTCCTTGAGAGACAAAACCTGATGCAACTACGACACAAGGATCCTCCACACTCGAAGGATCATTCAGAAACAATGCTCACAAAATTATTCACAGTCGAAAGCCTTGGACTGTATCCACACATCATAATTGTCCAGCTCAGAATGAGAAAACTGACTAAAATTTGGCCTGAATTAAGAAACCTCAACCTCAGAATATTCCAGCAACATCAAATTCAAAGCTAACATGGTTGGCCAAGAGAGATGCAGATCAGCTAGTCTGCTTTCACGAAGAGACAGAAATTAGTACCAGGTACATATCAGCAAGGTTGTCTTTAGCAAGAGATGAGTAAATGTACAACTGGTGACATACACACCAGCAAGTTTGCTTTTGACAAGAGACACAAGTAAAGGTACAACTGGTGATATAAACATCACAAAGTTTTCTTTACCAGGTGCCAGCAACATATTAGGATTAATATTGCATCCATTTGCAAGCGTTGAATGTCGATTGGCCACACAACATTCCCCGTCAAGCCACACTACTTGGTTGAGGAAAAAAAAGGATAAACAAGTAAACTCTACATGATAATACCATAGAGTCATATCATGGAGGTGACTTCAGATGCATAAGCAGGAACATTCAGTCTACAGTTACCATCTCCAATCCTATTGGCATCTCATCGTCATAGAATTCATCCAGATGTCATTACAGGTAAGGGCCAAGGATATCAAATATGATCAGAAAATCTCTCTATATAAGAGGAAATGATTGGGAAATCAATGCTCCTATAGCATACCATATCAAAGAACAAGGATGGTGTCATCTACAAGGGGTAAGAATGGGGAGGGACAATCTCGGATCAGCAGCATTTATATTTCCCATAAACCATTGGATGACTAATCAATCTAAAGAACAATAGTGGATCCCATCATCAGATGATTTATTCAATGAATACACTACAAGATTTCTTATTAGCAGCCCATGAAAACAAGTCAACATTTAAAAGGCACTTCACATTAACATAAGCCTCTCTATCACAATAGTGGCCGAAATTGGTTCAAAACTCCATCAATCATGCACAATAGGTCTATAAGAAAAAAAAATGAAAGCATAGCAAGATGAGTGTTCTAAGAAGAGTAGCTGCTAAAATGAATCTTGAGTTTGACCATGAACATTGACTATTTTCTATTTTTGAACAGATAATATAAATCTATGTGATATATTATATGTCGTGACTTATTCAATATTTTGAACCATCAATTGTCATTACCATCAATTATCATTAGTTTTTTGTGATTTTTTGTTTATTTTATGCATACATTTATATTATGTTTAATTTTGTCAATGATTTTATATTTAAAATTATTTAATGTATGGATGTACCTGAGTTTTACCGCACCATGGGTCCCAAAAACAGCAAACTCCATACTTGAACCTATACCGATAACATAGGTGTAAGCATCACCCAAAGTTATTTTGATTAAGATAACAAGAGTTGTTTCTATTCTATTTCACTGGTCGGCTTTAGTTATAATTTATAATTTTTTCTTGTGCAATGACAAGAACATGTTATTAATTATGAAGTATTTGTTTTCTTTCATTGGTCCTTAACAGATGATTTGACAGAAGCTATATGCATTTCTCATTCTGTAGTTATGGCATTTCAGCTGATTATTCTGTTGATATTACCATTTTTAGTAGTACCATTCTCTTGCAATATGTTTTTTTTAAAAACTATTCTTATCATTGAATTCGATTATTGTTTTTTAGTATGATATTTATAAACATTGAATGTGCATTGTTCATTTGTTTTTGAAGTCTTTCCTCATCTTTTCTTTATATGACTTTGGCTTCTATCAATTCAGGAAAATGTTGATGACAGGAATATAAATTGTATGGCTGTTGATAGATAAGCTGCACATGTTATCCCTAAGATGGATTCACTCATTAAATCGACTGGAGCAGTTTTCCACTAGCTGATCTAAGCTTGATCTTTGCTGGATCATGCGAATCTGTGATACTAATAGAAGATTTCAGGTTATGGGGGGTCAAAAAGAGCGATTTGTGAGGTACTGTTTATTACATTATTTACAAATTCTGTCTTTTATTTGCTTGTGTGATTGGATAGTAATGAAATTTTATCTTTCTTTGCTACTTTTTGTCATTGTTTTAAAATCAGATTCTCTGTCATTGTCTTTGCGTACAACATTTCTCATTGAATTTATTTTTTGGTTTGAAGAGCCCGCTTGAAATGAACCCTTGGTGTGGACTACAGTTATTTCTCATGTCTTCTTATTTTCATCTCTGAATACAAGTCATTGTGTCTGTAATATTTGCCTAATTTTGGTGACCCTTGTTGTTGTATGACTCTTACAACACAAATGTACTCAGTTGAAATGGGATTAAAAGTTTAAAACTATTAATTTCTAAATATTCCTTAGTGATGTGGGAATGGGCATGGGGATCATGTCATTTTCAGACATTTTGTGGAGAATTAAAAGATTTAGTTATTAGTGATCACTGCTGAAAGAAATTCATATATGTTGTACACACCATGAATCAAGTTCCACATACTGTAAGACTCAACTACAGCAATGGAAATAAAAAGATGTACACAAGATGAATAGATATTACTGTAAAACACATACACAAGACACCAAATTTACCCTGCAGAAACCCCATTCTGGGAAACGATTAGCTATTGAAATATGCCTCTATTATTCTGATGTATCAGAAATGTTTTCCAGAGATATACTCCCTTCAAAAGCTTGAAGCCTCTTCGCTCCCCTCTAACCTGCCTGCAAAACACATGAAATATAGAACTATGGAACCAATAGCTTTTGTATCCATCTACAATGAATTCAATGAATTGTCAATGTTGCCTGACCTTCCAAATTCCCATATGTGCTATTCAGATATTGAGTTAAAATTGAAAATATGACCTGCGTAATGCTGAAAGAATTTCCACGCCATCTGTATCTGCTGGACCTGTCTTTGGAGCTGAAGTCATTGTAGATGGATTCTCTGGTGGCCAAATTTGTTCATGCTGATTTCACTCAAAAAAAATCATCCTGGAAATGGACTGCTGACTTGTAGATCTGGTACGTTCACATATATGGATTTGCTGCCTGGTAAATATTGGTTTTTGATGATTTCAGACCATTCTAACACCTCCACAAACCTCTTTCAGTCATTCTGGTTTTGTTCGTTTTTTTCTTTAAATGTGTTGATACAGGAATGGACTCAATCAGTTCATCTAGGCATCATCCTTCTACCCAATCTTGGTCAAACTGAAATTAGTGTTTTGGGGTAAGTGAGTATAAAAATTTAAGCAGCAGTGAATCTTTTTGAGACCGACGTTTTTCCCCTCAGGTGTTCTCTACTATATGATAATCTTCCTTTCAAATCTATGCTGCTGAAATTTGTAAATTTTTAATGTCTTCGCATATTCGTGTGATAATCTGCTGAAATGTTTTGTATGCTCTCCACATTTCCTGCCGATTTCTTTGTTTGACTGAATGAGAAACAGTTTGGGTAGGGTTTTCTGACCTCTTAGGTAGTAAGTTATTTCATTTACTTTTTGATGTTTTCTTTTGAGCAGAGATGTTGCCTAAAGCGTTTGCAGATGTCAAGGGATTTCCCCTTCTTGATATAGGTGTCCCTTGTAGAAGTGACATATTATGGGCCAGTTTCCAAGTCTTCTGAAACCTGTATTCATCTCCTGAGATATTGTTTGATTGAGATATTCTAGTTTTGGGTGCCTTTGTACTCTCGTTTAGTTAATAACTTAATTTGTAATGTATGGGTTAAGAAATTATATCTGTTTAGGTATTTTAGATAATTTGAAGCCTTTATATGGCTGACCCATTGAAACATAATGCATTTTAGAAAAATTGAAGAAACTTCCAGGGATCGTCTAATGATTCTGCATAAAGGGGGATACCCAGTGAATGTCCCTTCCACGTCACCAAACATCAAAAAAGTCCCATATGTTCAAGATGGCTCCTAATGGCCTGTGGGCTATATGGTTCAAAAAAGAATTACAGACGGGTACCATTCAGCTGCGTAGCTAATTTTCTTTGGCAGCTCAATTTTTTTAGGAGATTTATTTTGTGGTCGGCAATCCCATGATTTTTTATTTTCTTGCTTAAGTAAGTGCCGAACTGTAAATCTTGTTGCCATGTAAATTTGAAAAAACATATGATTCATAAGCAATTATGACAACAAGCAAACAATGAACATTCATCCCTTTTGTTTGATGCTGTGTAGTTTGTATTTATTGCTTGGGGAATATGCTTTTGGAAAGATTACACCTGGCATTAGAGGAAAAACCTTTCCTTTCCTCTTTGACTCTTTCTATATTTTGCTTTCTCCCAAGGAGGAGCACCTCCATATAACTTCCCCATTTCTCTCTTCACTTCCCCAAACAAAGAATCAAAATAGAAAATTATATTAACATGGAAGCCCATGAACAGTCGCTATGAGAAGTTGAGAACAGAACAGGGAATTTTTTATGAACTGCTCTTCTTGTAGCCTAGTTTCAATTCTCTGTAGTGTTTGTTTCTAGCATGTATTATATTTATAATTTCATTGGCATCTTGGTTTTGCTGGGGATAATAGAAGCTTTGTTTTTTAATCCTTTGAGACAATGAAATATAAATAGAGTTGAGTTCTCAATAAAAATTGTTTAAAGGAAGTATCAAAGTTGTCTGAAGTGGTGATCAGAGGAAGCTTGAATTGTATGCCATGAAAGCTTAAATGAACTTAATTCAATATATTATTAGAATAACCCAATTAATGGGTTATTATCTAAGTTACCGGTTCGGGTTCAAGGGTTCGGTTGGTGGGTTTGGTCAAAATTAGTTTGGGGTTGGGTTTGTTTTGGGTTCGTCCGTACAAAACATATAAAAAAAAGAAGTATATATACGTATTTACAACAGTAATTAAGTTCGAAATACCATAGATAACATCATATTTTGTTTAATAAACAAAACCTAAACCACTATAAAAATAAAAAAAACATTAGAATGTCAATTAGTCAAACTTGAATGCCATGATATATATTATATATTAAAATTAACTACATTCTTGCAATTCTCCTTGCAGGTAAGCATCAAGGAAGATTGTCCAATTGGATGACGGTATTATAGATGAGGACTTGTAGGCAAACTTGGAAACTTGGACTTGGAGAGTACATGGCAAATCAAATGAATTCAATGGGAGTTTGGGGGCAATACCCCCAATGGGGTGGAAGGGCAATGCCTCTCGTAGGGGTTTGGGGGTAGTGCTCCTTGTGGAGGTCTGAGGGCACTGCAAATTAAGACCTTCAAAGCTATGCAAACCTTCATGGCGAACATCATTTTAGGGTTAGGGGGCGAATTGGGCTTTTTTAACTTAAAAAAAGTATTTTTTTTTTTGAAAGTCAAAAAACTGTCGAAAACGCCCAAAGACAGCTCGGGTCCACTAGGGTTCGGCAGGGCTGGACTCATAGTCTGTGAGCTGTATCCTGTTTGAACCCACAGGGTACTAGACCCGAACCCGGGCCAGACCGGACCGAGACCCTGGGCTTTGGGACAGCGAACTGGGAACATAGGTTATTAGTGAAAAAGAAAAGTGATAAACAAGAGAAATGAAAAATCTCTTTGAAGGATTTCTTGATTTTTGTTTTTGACGTGGCCTCATGACAAAACCTAGGGCTTGTTGGAGTGGCATTTGTGCTACATGATTTATCAGGTTCCTTCATTCAAGTGACTCTGTCTTGTTAGGTCATAAAACTAACAATGAGGCAGAATGGAGGGCAGTGATTTCTGGCCTTTCTTTGGCTTTCATGGAAGGTTGTCATAATCTTGTTGTAGAAGGTGACTCCCTGAACAGTATTAATGGTCTGAAGAAGCAGCTCTGCTTGAATTGGAAACTCAACTCTCTTCTTGAAGAATCAAATTGGTTTATGTAGTTGTTTTGATAACATTTCCCTTTCTCATTGGTTTTGGGAACAAAACAAGGTGGGAGATTTGTAAACTAACAAATTCATCGGTTTATCACCCTTCTTGACCATCAAAAGTTCAGATATAATAGATTAGGCAGCCTTGATATCCTATTATGTGATGATCAACCACCGTGATTAAATTTTCCTTGCACCTCTTTTTAATGATGGTTACTCTTGTGTATGTTTCAAGTGGCAGGTTGGGTGGTGATAGGCATTAATGGTTCTTTATGCTTGATGCATTCAAATTCCTTTTAGGGTCATGTCTGCTCTCTGTTCTGCTAGGAATTGTTGTAGCTTGTTTGGTGGTTTTAGTGGTCTGGTTTGGTGCTTGCTGCTCTGTGTTTTTGTTGTTGTTGTTTGCATGGTTGTTGGTGATAGGCAGTCTCTTAGTGCCCACAAGTTGAGTGGGATGCCTAGGAATCCTCTAAGGCATGGATGTGTCTCAGATCATTGGCTTAAAGAGATTTTCAGGTGCCCCAATTTTATTCTCTTGAAGGTTTTGAAGAGTATTTTAGGGGATGTGGGTCTGGCTGATAGTGGTTTCCTTTGTTCCCATGCCATGATTGTGGCAGATCTCTCAGAAAATTTGTCTAGGGCTTTGCCATTGGAAGAGATATTTGTATGGTGAGCATTAATTGGGTTCTCATGACAAATGGATGTTGGAGGTCTCAAGTGCATATACTTTGCTATGTTTGGAACATAGTGAATTAGTACAAGCGGTAAAAAGATCTAAAGTCATTCATGAGATGGAGCTTGTTGGATTGGAGGAAGTGAACAATAAGCGTGCAGTCAATGCTAGACCTGTGGTAGTGGCAGGGGATGGTTGGGTTGTTTGTGCTTTTGATCGATGGCTAGTCATTGGGTATCTTCCTAAAAGAAAAAAATTATAATAATAAAAAGCCATCTTCATTCTGTTAGATTTTAAATGGAATCTTATATGTTTCTAAAATCAAGTGAACTATTAAGAAAATATGCATGCACAATTAAATCTTTAGACAATTCTTTATTGCTTTTGCTGGAAGGTAAAGAATACCACCTCTTTCCACTAAGACATAGACTCAACAATCTTGAAACCTGTACTCTTTGACTCATGTAAATGCAATATGTATGCAAAGCTATTTAAAAAGTAGTAATCCAAATATTAAATGCATAATTTATTAAAACCTGCCAAATGAAATTACTTACCTGGCATACTTATCATATGTATGAAAGCTAACTAAAGTTTGAACTGAGAATTTAAGTCCTGTTTTTACTGTCCTGAATTGTTGAGATGCACAAAATTCTCATTAGCATTGATGAATTCCATTAAGAGCATTTGGGCTATCTTCTTGACATAATCACCTGGTATAGATAGCTTCACTCCTTATCATACTATTCTTGTAGTCATCAACAGCGTAAGTGGCATCACTGTCTTCTTGAAACGATAACCTAATAATGCAAAATACAGCACACAAAAATGGTTTTTGGCAGCATTTGCAAATTAGGATGACAAATTTTTATATACAACATTCACCGATTGCTCTCTAACCTTTGAAAGGAATGCTCAACAACAATACATGTTGAGAATAATTTAAAGTTGATGACCTTTAATTATCTGGTAGAGCTCTACTAAAGGATGTGATTAACCATGGTAGCAATGGGTATCCACCATAACCAACAACGGACTCTCTTATAGTTGGTGAACCAATAGGAAGTGAAACCCATTTCACCTTTCTCCACCTTTGCTTAGCTTGGAGAAGGAAGAATTTCACAAGATCTTAGCATCATTGATAGATTGAGGCGAGCTTGTTAAAACATCCATGACACTCATATAACTATCTGCAATAGCATGCAATGACACTGTAGTTGTGATTACAGTCATACCAATCAGGTGAACAGTCATTAGGTGCAAGCTCAAAATCAATATGAGTTACATTTGTAACCCCACAACAATTTGGAAAGCCTTGTTTTTGTAAAAATAATCCTTTATAGGTTCAAGTGTTGATTGATTAGTTGGCTATCGTATAAAGAAAAAAAAAAAAACATGTGCGGCTTTAATTAACTTCTTCTCAATTCATTGTTTACTTTCCACACCCAAATTTTTTGCTGATATTGATTGTAGACATTTTGGATGACAATATTGAAAGAACAATAGCAACTTTTTTCTCAATTGAAAGCACCCCACTCTTGATGTATGTTGGTAGTGATAAAGGTATATCATCTTGATGAACATCTTCATACAATGGATTCATAGAGAAATTGAAATATTGTATTTGGTAACCCAAGGATGCTACAGAATTGTTCATCGTCACATTTAACTTCAAAAATATATTGCATCCACCAATGCAAGGAATGTGGCTTATTATATGACAAACCATTAACCTTCCCTTCCCATTGAGAAGAAGAAAAATCTGATTTAGGGAATAAACTTTGTTGTAGGTAACAGATTGATGAAATGCTAGAATTAATCTTTCCTTGGTCTCTAGAGTCCTAATTATTAAAGAATGAGTCTTTCCCCAGTTTCTAGAGTCCTAGTTATTAAGTCTTAGAGCCATATGATAAATATGTTTATTTAATTTTTTTTAATGGAAATTTTTATTCAACCTTTTTACCCTTTGGTGTATGAGATTTTCCTACATTTAAGGAGGTTTTATCCTTATCGGGCTGGCAAAGTTTTTATTATTTTGCATTTATTAGTTTAGATTATCTTACACCTCATTTGCTTTTTAGCTAACTATTTGTTGGACTATAACTCCTTCCTTAGATGTCAATATATTCCTTACAAGAAATATTGAAGTGTAACTCCTTTCTTAGATTTCACTATATTTGTTCCAAGGAATATTGGAGCATGACTCCGTTTTTTGCACACATGTGTGCACACCTCTTGTCATGAGAAATAGGATACACAGGCACACACTAATGCAAGAAGGTAAATATAAAGGTTTGGAGTTACATGCATAATTCCTCTTTCATCTCTATAAAATAAAGGTTTTCCATGCCTTTTCTTTATGGTGGTATTTAGTTATCTTGTTTTCTTGCAACTCTCACATTTTTTATAGTGGAGAGATTGTAAGTTGTTGGCGTTTCAATTTGCACCTCTAGAGTGCATATTGGAAACGGACAGCTATGCACAAATAAACTGCTCTTCAAATTAGGAGGGGAAGCTCCCTCTTTTGCTGATTATGCATTAAAAGAAATGTGAATTAAATTCCTATCTTTTTAACTTAGCTGAGAGCACAAGGTTTATAAAACTCTATGCGTTGCAGCTGAGGTTTTCTCTGGTTTCGTAATCTCAACTACAACTAGGCCTATTTTATAACACTTCTATCTCCTTAGGTAAATTCAAAGCGAGAGGTTTTATAAGTAACTGGGAATGATTTGGGTAACTTCGACAAACTATTTCTCAGAATGCATCTGAAGGGTCATTGCTCTTTCAGATTTATGCTCAAATAAAGTTTATGCAAGTAAAACATCAAACGATAAGCTAGATTTTAGGATTCCCTCAAAGGCTCATTGCTCTTTCGAGGTGTAGGCTAAAGTGAAGATTATTAAGAACAACATCAAACGATAAGCTAAATATTAGGATTCCCATGAAGGCTGATTGCACTTTTCGAGGTGTAGGCTGAAATATAGATTATAAGAAACAACATCAAATGATAAACTTAATCTCCAAATTCCCTCAAAGGCTCATTGCTCTTTTCGAGATGTAGATTGAAACAAAGATTATAGAAACAACAAATATTGATAGATCTTGAAACTTTGGATCAAAAGCTCATTGCTCTTTTGATTTATTTTCTCAAACTCAATCAACGATTACGTGTTTGGGACAGCAAATGGTATGAAAGAGGACAATCATACAAGATACGATCAACCAAATAACTCTTAGACAAAGAGTGAACGCAAATACATGAACAACGAGAAAGCTAGCAAATTGCTCAACATTTTGTTATCACAAGTATGGTTAAATTACAATGAGCAAGGTTGCTCTTACTTATAGACACTCAAAGGAGTAGGTAAACCTAAAATCTCCTTGAGTTAACAAACAGTTCTTGCCAATTTGCAAGATTTATTCCTATGTCTAAGCAAAGGTAACTAACAGTTAATTGGAAAAACTACTTCAGTTAACTGATTCTAAAACTAAAACTAACTCCAATTGTACAAAGGTGTCTCCAAAAATAGACATGCATGAAAGGTGGGATAGCGAGTTAACTTGGAAAAGGCGTCAAGTTTAATTTCTATTTTAAATGCTATCTTTGGAAAAGGTAGGATGTCCCAATTGGTTGCCATCTTGAGCAATCGTCTCCTCCAAGAAGTTGTTAATTGCCTCATCATCTGGAGATCATCACATGCCTCAACTGTCAGTTTATTGCTCGTCAACAACTTAAGCAATCTTGAAAATATCTGCACACTTCAATTGGTAGTTCATTGATTGTTAACTTTGGTGGCTCTGTAACTGGAGTGATGACCTCTGTTTCTTCTGCATCCTTATGCTTCTGACACTTTTCTTGATTTTTCTCAATAGAAGAGTGTTGCATGATGAAACCGCGAAGTTTGACTGTGAACACTCTAGCTATGAGAAATGCTCATGAACTTGTTGCACACACAGAGTTCCAACGCTATTCAACCCTCTAAATTGGCCTTGAAAGGCTATTAGATATACGAGGTATGAAACCATATGGAATTTGTGGACTTAGAGTGTCTACGCTTGTCAATATGTCCAAATCAACCACCGGATGCACTTGACGCAAATCGGTGTCAGCTGTCTTCAGGAAATCATGAAGCAAGACCGATTTGGTCTTGGATTGAACTTGAGAGAATTGCATTTTGAAAAATTTGAAGAATGATTAGGCACACGACACTATTTGAACAACTTTTCATGGAGGCTAAAAATAGCTTCGTCGATGGGTAACTTTCACAAAAAATTCTAAGACGTGGGTTTTGTTGAGAATATCTTTTTGAATGAACTCAGAACGTTAGATTTTTGAAAAGATGACTTTTTCTTGGACATGCAACAACCTCTCAGAAGTAGACGTTGTAGAAGCTATTTTTTCTCGAAAAAAATTGGCACATGGGTTTTGTAGGCGCCTTTGTGCTAAGCAAACCTAGACTGTCAGTTTCTGAAAAAGACAACTTTTTGCAGAAACCCTAAAAAATGGGAGCAGCAGGGCAATTTTTTCGAAAAATTCTGGCACTTGGGTTTTGTGGCCAATGCTGTGCTGAATGAACCCAAAAGGGCAAATCTGTGAAAAAATGGAGTTTACTTGGACATGCAAGAAAACCTAAGACAAGTAAAAGTTTTCAAAGAAAAATGCCAATCTTCAAGAATGCCTTATAGAAAGACCCAATATGATGAAATTATGGAAAGAAGATCTTCCGTCTCTGAAAAGGACATCCTGGAAAAATGGAGTCTGGAAAATTGTTCCTTTGTGCAACTTGATCTCGGAAAGACGAAGAACTTTGAAAACACCATTTTATAAGCATGACTAATATGCCATTAATATAAGAATTATATTATATATCCATTAAATATATATATATATATATATATATATATATATATATATATATATTTAATTCCTATATATATATACACATATTTATTTATTTAATACATTTTACTATTAGTCGATTTGACTTAATATCAACAAAATTGACAGATCGAAGAAACAAAAGTGATCCTCATATAGATATCACTTTGTTTTTCTTTATTGAAATAGACTAGGCCAAAGACTTGACAAGGTTTTACCTAACCTTACAACTCGACCCAAACCTAGACAAAACACAATAATTGACTCAAGTTTCAACAATAGGACTAGGGTACCTACCCGATCCAGATACTTAGACCTACGTGAGTGTGTGCTCAACTCATTTGGCATAAACCTGTTTATTTCCGAAGTCTATACTCCTCTATTCGGTGATACTTTCCCTCTCCCTCTGGAGGGTAAGAATTCTGATCTTGCATTTCACTTAGAAATCCAATCAAATAGTTAGCATGTATTAATCATAATATCATCATAATCTTGATTAAACAATAACAATAATAATCATTAAAATTAGAACACATTGCATTGCATTTGATTTAATCAAAAAGTTAAATAACATTTAGTCATCATCAGATATCAAAACACATTTTAACGTAAAAAGTTAAAAGTAATTTGTAAAACAAATTCGAGTTGTAACAGCAAAATCTTCTCCAACACATTGAAACCAGGTCATATATGAGGATTGTCTTCCAAGCATAAAGTTGTCACTTTAGAGGGTCCAGTACTGAAAATAGGTAGTTTCATTGAAGTCTAAAGATCTGACTTTCTATTTTTAGAAAGTTTATTTTATAAACAAACACCTTTTTTGCTTTTTCATTGTGTCCTAGATTAAGGAGTTAAGTACAAAAATCACCACTTTCTATTTTTAGAAAGTTGCTTTTTTGCTTTGTTAGTGAAAAGTGGTAAATTGCAATGGTAGAAGGTCAACATTATAAATTCAAGCTTCATTAGGCAAAAATGGTTTTAAGGGGTAGTAAAATGATGGAAACATTGAAGTTAGAAATTTTATGGTACATTCAAGAATGAAAAAATGTGACAATTTTAATGAAAAATCAAAAGTTTCATCAAAAGGTATTCCAAGTGTCCACGTCTTTTTCATTTTTGGCATCCACATAAGCAAATCCCTAATGAGAATCATACAAAACAAAATTAAAAAACAATTGGGCACTTAAGTTCTTCTGGACACCAAAATAATATGTTTTTCTTTCCAAAATGGAGATAGAAACAAATAAAACATGGTGCTCAAGTTAGCATATGCACTCAAGAGAAGATTGGAAGTAAAATAAAGTGAAATAAAGGAGAAAAATCTTCAAATCTAAGCCCTTCATTCAAAGTGACGCCCAAGTCAAGATTGAGGATTAGTTAAAGAAAATTAAAGACAAAATTAGAAGATCAAATCCCTTGATTCAGATAGACGCTCAAGATAAAAAGCAAAAATGGAAAGAAACTAATGTGTTATATTACTTTTAGAGCAACACTTTTTATTATTTCTGAAGCTTCAAAACATTGCAACTTGAAAATTATAAATGTGTAATTTATACATACAATGTAATGGGAGTTGATGCCAGACTTATGTTGTAGAAATTGTCATTCAAGTTCAAAGTTAGATTAGATTGTTTAAGTCTTTGTGTAAAGAATGTGAAATTGAAGCTTGCTTCTGTTGCCAAGATTTCCATTCGGGTTAAATCCCAAGTGTTATAATCATTGAAGGAAGACTCCAATTAATAATAAGATCTGTGTTAAATTTGTGTGACATTGGTGTTTGAATCCATGAAACAACTTTGAATGTTTCATGATAATTAATTGTCTTCATTTGTTCTTCCTCTAGGTATTGTTATTTCCATGTGTTATGTTTTTGTCAAGTTCAAATTAGAAGTTGATAAAACTCCAAGATCTCTGTTTTAATCTTAGGATAGTATTTTTGTTTAAGATTTAGCTGTCATAAATTGAGAAAATTCATTGGTGATAATAGGAGTTCTTCAAAGTCTTATGCTCTAAACCTTTGAGATAAAAAACAGATAGGTGAAGTTTGCTTCTCTTTTTTCATCCTTATGCAAAACCCCAAAGAGTAGATTGTATAGTGTACATATTAGTAGACTTATTCTTGTTTTGGATTTTAGAGTAGATTAAATTATGGAGCTTCCCCAGTGAATTTGAAGAGAGTATTTCCTCAGCCACTATTTTATTTTGTGTTATCATGAAAGTGACAAACTAAAACACCAACAACTCATAATCTAGCAATATTCTTGAATAATTTTCCACTTCTTAGAGGAATCCAACGTTTTTTCGTTTCAACATTCTTTGACTGTTGTTTCTGTCTCAATTCGTTTAGTTTCTATGAGGGCTAAATTGTCTGCAATGCTCCAAAAGGTTCCAGTTTTTGGTTGGAGAGGTACTAAGAGACTGATTTTCTATGGCTTCTACTTCTTTTGATGAATTTTCCTTTTAAGTTAATGAAGAATCATCAATTTGTGATCTAAAGTGTGTTTGTTTGTTGGTTTCTTGAACATCATTATGTTCTCCTATGGTGATCAGTTCATTTTCTCACTTGTGTACATAGAACAAAATCTGGGTACTTGTCATCATCTAAGGAGAACAATTTCCACTTTGTATGCCATCTTGTGAAAGCACTGAAGTGAATATGAAGAAACCAGCTTGAGGATTTGGGCGGCACATGGTTTTATCCATGAAAAGTACTATAGTGTTGATGCATGCATTGGTAGTATTTCTTTGCAAACTAATGTACTAGGATACTTCTTAAATAAAACAATAGACATTTATATATTATAGGTTTTCCTATTACTTAGGAACAAATCTTATCATCTTCCTATTATCTTTGGACTCATCACTCAGCCTATACTAAATCCAATTTATGTGACTGTCACACATATTATCATCTTCCTATTATCTCTCAACTTTCATTTGCCCCATCCTAAATCAAGTTTATGCGATTTTTTGTAACAATCATCAACCAACACACCTTGAATACACTAACCACTAACAAATACATAATAAATATAGGTTTTTAAACATATATGCTAACTATAGTTTATAATTAGATTCCCAACATTGCCTTCTTGTATTACGTATAATTCAAAGACCCGGAGATAATCAACATCATATGTGAGTTGTAACACACATGTTGTTTAATGTACATAAAAATAGTAGTGGGAATGGCCTCACTACACCTACTAACAACTGATGAAAAAGGACGATACCAATGTTCATTAAGAATACCAAATTATTATGAACTAAGACACATAGAACAATTCACGCACACTAGTGTGAGCAAGGACATGCATGATTATTCACAATAACAAACAACTTTGTTGCAGTGGGACTGGTTCTCAGTCTCACTATGGTCATTCTTAGGCTGGATTGGGCCCCACCGAACAGTCATAAAATAGCTGTAGTGGGGTTGGGTCCTCACTTCAATTGGTGTTGACCTTGTTGATCATCTTGTGTGGAGATGAAGTATGATCTTTGTCATCAATGCCATTGATGATCACTGTCTTTGTCTTTATAGTTGTTTTGGATCTAGATTTGCTACTAAAGCAATAAGCTAATTTCTGAGCAAGCAATGAGCTCAAGATTGGTAAGAAACCTCCATCCTTTGGAATGTAGCTCACTTAACTAGATCAATCCTGATGTCTTGTGGACCATAGATCACTTCATGAAGTGCTTTGATGGTTTCGTCAATGTTCTCCTTAGTAGTTATCTTGTTCATGAGAATGGGATTCATCCCCTCAATCAAAAAGCTTTTATGGATCACAAGTATTACTGACAATGAACCTAGATACATAAGTAATTTTTTGGTTTGGAAAGACATGAAATGATGCACCTTTTTATGGAAAAACTCTTTTATCTTACAAACCGTAAGATAGAAGACAAAATCATTTTCCCAAAAGTTTTACAAAATTGTTTCACAACTTGGCAATTTTTTTGTTAGAAACTGCCTCTTGGTTAAAATGTTGTACATAGTTTTCTTTCTCTAGGTTGGAATTCTAATATTTAAAAAATATCCTAATGTTTATACATTTATGTATATATATATACATAAATACATGCATATATAGTTTTAAAACAAAATAAACTTTAATAACTAAAAACACTTTACCTAAAATTTTATGAAAACCACAACTTTATAATAAAAAACTATGAAAGGACTATGGCTTGAAGGGCATTTGTGTTGCCATGGCTGACTACCAAGGTTGTAGGATATGTGACTCCCTCCCTTGGTACATGTACTGGTGTCCTGATATGAATATGAGTACAGTATGACCCAAATAAAGCTTGGAAACTGTCCCTGCTCATACCCAGAATTAGGGCAATTTAGAACCGCACCAAATACATTTGGATTTAATGTTTTGAACAATTGTGTTGTTTCCAAGTTAAATGTTTAGAAAAAATAGCCCTCCTTCGTTAGATGTTTTTTGTTTGACATTTTATGTTTGATGTTTTTTGGTTGACATTTTTAAACTGTTAGACTTATTTAATTTGACAGTGTACATGCACTTCGAGCTCTATGGAATGCATGCCAAGCTCTTTGCATTGAATTTGCACCTTTCATGTTTGACAATTCTTCACTCTTCCGTGACTGGCTATAGTTCAATATACAATTGTGTTGTTTGTCATGATGTTGCAAGGAATTTATCAGCTGTAGAACTGGAGAAGACAACCTAGAAAAAATGACATTCCTTGAGGTAGATGAGGTTATCACTGATGGGAGTTGTTCCGTGATGGGGAACCTTGATGTATTTAGATTCGTTGGATATCATGAGAAGGGCATGTTGATAAATCATAGAGTTTGTCGAGTTTTAGCCTTTAGTTTATGATGTATTTATAAATTTTCAGCTTTTAACTTTTTAAATAATATCTATAAAGTTATAAATTATTATTAATATTTAACATATTAAGTTGATTTTGATAATAAAATTTATTTAAATTTCAATATTTTAAAATTAATTTAAATATTTTCGCATTTAAATTTATATAAAATAAACTAAATATAATTTAAATATTAATAATAAATTTAAATTTGCCTCTATGGGATGCATGCCAAGCTCTTTGCATTGAATTTGCACCTTTCATGTTTGACAATTCTTCACTCTTCCGTGACTGCTATAGTTCAATATACAATTGTGTTGTTTGTCATGATGTTGCAAGGAATTTATCAGCTGTAGGACTGGAGAAGACAACCTAGAAAAAATGACATTCCTTGAGGTAGATGAGGTTATCACTGATGGGAGTTGTTCCGTGATGGGGAACCTTGATGTATTTAGAGTCGTTGGATATCATGAGAAGGGCATGTTGATAAATCATAGAGTTTGTAGAGTTTTAGCCTTTAGTTTATGATGTATTTATAAATTTTTAGCTTTTAACTTTTTAATTAATATCTATAAAGTTATAAATTATTATTAATATTTAACATATTAAGTTGATTTTGATATTAAAATTTATTTAAACTTCAATATTTTAAAATTAATTTAAATATTTTTGCATTTAAATTTATATAAAATAAACTAAATATAATTTAAATATTAATAATAAATTTAAATTTGCCTCTATGGGATGCATGCCAAGCTCTTTGCATTGAATTTGCACCTTTCATGTTTGACAATTCTTCACTCTTCCGTGACTGCTATAGTTCAATATACAATTGTGTTGTTTGTCATGATGTTGCAAGGAATTTATCAGCTGTAGGACTGGAGAAGACAACCTAAAAAAAATGACATTCCTTGAGGTAGATGAGGTTATCACTGATGGGAGTTGTTCCGTGATGGGGAGCCTTGATGTATTTAGAGTCGTTGGATATCATGAGAAGGGCATGTTGATAAATCATAGAGTTTGTAGAGTTTTAGCCTTTAGTTTATGATGTATTTATAAATTTTTAGCTTTTAACTTTTTAATTAATATCTATAAAGTTATAAATTATTATTAATATTTAACATATTAAGTTGATTTTGATATTAAAATTTATTTAAACTTCAATATTTTAAAATTAATTTAAATATTTTTGCATTTAAATTTATATAAAATAAACTAAATATAATTTAAATATTAATAATAAATTTAAATTTGCCTCTATGGGATGCATGCCAAGCTCTTTGCATTGAATTTGCACCTTTCATGTTTGACAATTCTTCACTCTTCCGTGACTGCTATAGTTCAATATACAATTGTGTTGTTTGTCATGATGTTGCAAGGAATTTATCAGCTGTAGGACTGGAGAAGACAACCTAGAAAAAATGACATTCCTTGAGGTAGATGAGGTTATCACTGATGGGAGTTGTTCCGTGATGGGGAACCTTGATGTATTTAGAGTCGTTGGATATCATGAGAAGGGCATGTTGATAAATCATAGAGTTTGTAGAGTTTTAGCCTTTAGTTTATGATGTATTTATAAATTTTTAGCTTTTAACTTTTTAATTAATATCTATAAAGTTGTAAATTATTATTAATATTTAACATATTAAGCTGATTTTGATATTAAAATTTATTTAAATTTCAATATTTTAAAATTAATTTAAATATTTTCGCATTTAAATTTATATAAAATATACTAAATATAATTTAAATATTAATAATAAATAAGAGTTATATATATATTGAATTGTTGTATCCATTTATATCCATTAGGGGTCTTTAAAAATAGTCGTATCTCTATTGGATACTGTATCTATATCCATGTCCATGCAACTTTGCTGATTACAGTTTGGAGCTTTAGTACATGGAACTAATTGACTACTCATGTCCACAATGCAGAACAACATATTCTCTACTGCCACATCCAAAATTCTGAACTGCACATGCAAATCCCACACATGTTGCTGCTAACAAAAGCCCACCTCATATGTGCTTTCTTGTATTTTCTGTTGCACTTTGCATCTTCTAAGCAGCAAAGCACCATAGTCCCATGCTATTTGATCTCAAATAGGAATTGTTCGAGTCCCATAAATCACAGCAATGAAGATGGAAAATCTCAGGGCCACAAAAGCCTGGAGTTGGACACACTGGATAAAAAATTCTAGATTTCTTGCTGTACAAGACTCAGTTTCAAGCTCATCCACTTCTTACTGTTACGATCCACAGTTATAAAACCTCTGTTCGAAGCTTTGTAGAGTAAAGTCCTATGATCCTATGGTTTTATGATGTGTACTCTAAATAGTTTGTAGCTTTGTAGCATTTTGTGTTCAGAATTGTTTCCTGTTGATGATTTTCTATACTACATTCTCATTTATGTTAATATTAAAGAACTGTTACACAGAGAAATCTACTGATCATTTTGTGCCCAACAATTTGTGGTTCATTGCTTTATGCTTTGCTTAGATTTATGTTTCACCCACTCTGGCATGGTACATATTTCTTTTGGACTAGTTTAATTTGCTAAAATGACTTCTGCATGGACTAATCCAAGAACTCTCTTTTGGGCATCACTGGTCAATGTGAAGTGTGGCCTATCCAAACATTTAGAAGCATAACATCCTGTTTAGTCTCACTCTGACAGTTTTGAACTAAGTTACCAAATCGGAATCGGTATCGGGTATGTGGGTATGGTACGTTGGTATGACAATTTTTTTTTGGGGTTGGGTATGGGTACGGGTACGTCTGTACAAAAAACATATAAAAGTAATAAATATATACATATTTCATAATAATATAATTTATAATAATTATATAATATATTAATAATATAATAATATACAAACTTAAAATATAATAATATACAAATTTAAATTTTAAAATATAATAAAATAATACATATTTCATAATAATATAATATATAATAATTATATAATATACTAATAATATGATAATACATAAATTTAAAATATACTGAGCAGCTTGCCATCGGATTTGACACATTCCAGTATGATAGTTGTGTAAGTTTTAGGATCAGAAATGAAAGCAATCAGAAAATGCAACACATAAGACAATGAACACCACAAGATACCTTGGGAAAACCCTCCTACTCGAGGGAGAAAAACCCAGCAAATATATCGCTTATATATTCAAGGAATAAGAGCAGAAATCTGCTCACAACTCAGGCACAACACAATGCCAAATTTGATACAATGAATAATAGCACCTCTCTTAGATGCGAAGATACAAAATGAATATGTTTCTCCTTGAATTCGATATGCTGTAACAATATGATGATCTGCTGCTCAAGATGATGATCTGCTGCTCAAGTGTGAACTTCTTCTAGGAATGAGAATTATGATGAATGAACTTGATAATCAAATGAGAGATCATCACCTTGTATTTATACAAAACAATGCATCACCTCATGAAGGTCGGCCTCCTTAATAAATAAAGATAATTAAATAAGTCGGCCACAATCAGGAAGCCGGCCTCAAATAAATTATAATATGTTGCCAAGTGAAGTGCCTCTTCACTTTAATAAATGCAATAAATAAATAGCCGTTAGGCTATATGAAATTTATTGTTCAACAAGCAAGGCAGAAGTATGTAGCCCGAAGCTACAACATCAACACTCCCAAAACACGACTGAGCAGCTTGCCATCAAATTCGACACATTCTAGAATGAATTCCACCCGGACAACAACAATCATGTGGGCATCGACATCCAGAGCCTCACATCGAATGTAACAGCCAATATGTGAGATCACGACATGGACATCAAGGCTGGGCGGGCTGTACAAGTGTGGGTCAACTACGACGGCTGGGCTAAATCATTGCAAATCTATGCGTAGTATGCAAACAATACTTCGGCCTACACAAGCCTTTTGAACCAGACGGTGGAGCTTGAAAAAACTGTTCCAAGATCGGTGTATTTGGGATTTATTTGTCGTGAGGAAAAACAAAATGAAATGAAATAAAGGAGGCATCATGGGAGGTAAAGTGAGTTTTTAGGTTTTTTTTTGACTTTTTCAATGCAAAACCCGTTGGAATTGCTGTGGGATTGCTCTGGAAATGCTATGTCATACATGGAATCGCCCGGGTAGGAAATAGATTATCTGGAATTGTTTCCGGTGACTAAAAGTTGACTCCTGCAGGTACCCACAAGGATTCCAATTCCGATTCAGTTTTGGAATTGTTTCATACCTGGAATTGTTATGACTCTGGGATGATTTGATAACGTAGGTTTTGAAGTCTACATTTGAGTAAGTACTAAAAAATAAGAAGATCAAAGGACAAAAATGTTACTGATTCTGTATGTTCTCTGACTGTTTTGAACTCTACATTTCAGTAAGTACTAAAAGCTAAGAAGATTAAAGGGCAATGGTGTTACTTGCTCTGTATGCAAGAGTAAAGTATGGTCCAGGACACACAGTGATTTGCAGATAAAGATACACAAATTGTAAGATTGGGAAATTCCATGACTTGAGAACAAAAACCAAAGAAATATTTGATGGTACAAATAAAATTACCATGCTACTTGACGAATGCTTCTGAAACTGCCTGTGGTAACATATATTGAATGTTTTATCCATATCAAATTTTGGTCGACAAATTCATTACATACATTGAAGCTGGTTTGGATGTATCAATTTTGATTCTTTCTTCCCTTTTGTTAAATGTATTTCTTGATGATCAAATTTTGCTTCTCCATATAAAACTGCTTTTAGAATGTTTCTTCATTGGATTATAATTAGAAATATGGAACTTCTCTAATCTTTCCTGCTGTGTATCGTTTGTTAATAGCTAGGCCTTAAGTGCATAAATTAACTTAATGTATCTCTTTAGCTTTTGCAGCACTAGTCTCATTTAAAAGTTCTAGGTGCCTCACAAATGATAAATTGGTTTAAATATGACAGGTTTCAAAGTGATTCAGGATCTGAAAGATCTCTTGAAATAGATAGGGGTGAACTAGGTGAATATGTTTCCAATTCTAATAGTTTTGGACGAACACCAAGTTCTATATCTTCTTCTGTCAGAAGAGGGTGGGAAAAGGGCTCACAGGGTTTGAAGAATATTGGCCGATCATTGCGTTTTGGGGTCTCAAGGGAGGTTTTTTCTGAAGACCTGAAATCATCTGAAAAGAAAATATTTGATCCTCAAGACAAGTTCCTTCAGAAATGGAATAAGATATTTGTTATATCATGTCTAGCTGCAGTATCTGTGGATCCATTGTTCTTTTATCTTCCGGTCATTGACAACAAGTTTGAGTGCCTTGATATAGATGATAATATAGCAATAATTGCTACTGTGCTTCGGACATTCACAGATATCTTTTATTTAATGCATATGGGCCTTCAGTTTCGGACTGCCTTCATTGCTCCATCATCTAGAGTATTTGGAAGAGGAGAGCTTGTGATAGATCCTATAAAGATAGCAAAGCGCTACTTGTCAACATACTTCATAATTGATCTTCTTGCTGTGCTTCCTCTTCCACAGGTGTGGTATTTATGCAACGTTATTGTAGCTTCTTTTCATATTCTTTGTAAAAAACGGATCATGGTTACTACCATAATGTACTTCTTCCTTACACTATGTATTAGAATTTAAGGTTTTTTATTGGATATGTAATGGAATATATTACATAAACGAGTCAAAATAATGTATGTTACTTGAGAAATGTGACGTAAAATGTTGGAGATATTTTAGTGTAAGAAAATGCCCTTATTCAATAGTTCAATTCAAGTAATGGGGATGAAATCATGTTTCATGGTAAAATCATTGGTGAATTCAAAACAAACTTCTATGATTACTTAGTCACGTGAAGGTAATAAACTACATGAGATACTAGGAATGATAATGTCAATGGGTCAAATAGCATGAAACCTATTCATAGATTTGTACTTTGAAATGTTTCTTCTGTACCTGTATGTTGTTTGGCGATATGAAATGCTACCTTTGAAATTCTTATTGATATTATGATGAGCAAATATTTTCATCTCTTGGATTTCTGTTAGCTGTTTGTTTGAGCACAACATAAGCCTTAAACAACTTAGTTGAGCCTAATTGAGCTATCTTTTGTAATTATCTCTAAAAGAAGCTAATTATCCCTTCAGAAGTCTTGGTTATGGTGGGATATGTCTAAAATTATTTAAATAATCTAGCCTTAATTAGGTCTATAATCCAACACATCCTATTATTAAATTTGTCCATTATATTCAGGGATTGGTAATTAATTCTGGATAGAAGTGTGGCCTTGCAGTTTCTTCTTAAGACAAGATGCATGGGAAACATCATGTACACTGGACAGGAGCCAATCTCGGTTTGTCTGATGCATAAACAACTGTACTAACATTCTTGCAACCTTGGATTGACTTGTAGAGTTTTGGTGATAAATTTAATTTTATCTTCTTTAATGAAATTTCGCTTTTATGCTTGGAGGTATACAAAGGCATGATGGCCCCTTCAAATTTTCACTTTTCTTTGTGATGGTTGCTGCTTCACATGATTGAAAGCAAATTTTAGATTTTCGTTAAGAATGCAAACTATCTTTAGAATGAAGATAATTTCTGGTTGTGGGTACTTAGCATTAGCATTGAAAAAATCTTCAGAATTTGACAGTTCATACCAGTAGCAGGTAGTGAATTGATTTGACTTTGCAGACATATTGTAGTATTTTTTTGTGATATGCAACCAATTAAACCATTGCCTTTGCTTATTAAAGGCAAAAAACTTTAGATTTATGTTCATTTTGTCATCAAAATCATATTGATTCCAGTAGAACTAAATGCCAAGTTATGTTTTTCATCAAGGCATTGGTTTCCTCACTGGTTGCATCCTTCTATTATTTTATTCCTTTAGTTTCTTCACATTTACCAGCTAAAAGATCATAATTTGTACATTGTTTTCTAGTCTTTCTGGAGCAAGTAAGATGGATATCAAGATAAGCAATTTCAGGAGTCACCGGAGGCCACCTAAGACATTCGGTGCTAGAATTTTTATTTCCACATTCGTTTTCCATCTCACATGAATTTTCTCTTTTATTTTCAGAGATATTGTCATCATACACATCTTTATTTGAACAACATTTTCATTTGCAAACAATGTAAGAAGAAAAATAGATCTTTTTAAGGCATGTGTCCATTTTCAACAAAAATGAAACATATTTTTCAATAATTACTTGACAGAAATGGGATATAACCAACCAACATACATTTTTTAGTTTTTATCTCTTTTTTCTTTTCACATCAGGGATATCTGCATAAAAAAGTTTCACTTTATTCCAAATCTCTATAAACGTTACATCAATTACAACTCAGTCGCAGATACCACCATACACTAAGGAAAGTGCATGAAAAATCATATGAACTGCTTTGGAGCAGCATCCTTCAACTTTGAGGATAAGCACTCTGGCCAGTTACATACTTTCCAGATATCGCATAAAGAATATGATCCAAAGAGGCAAATCAAATTTTTTTCGATTCTCCAATAAATCTGCAGCAAATTAAATCTGGCAGCTTTTTTAATGCATCAATCTTCAAGTGGATGGTTTAAATTCCCCAACTCTTCTACATTGGTGGGACCTTTTCATCTTGGTCCTCCTCCTGTGTGTCCTTGTGGTCTTCAGAAATATTATCTCTGGCTTAATACATTGATGAAGTACTACTTCTCTTCCCTTTTGGCTTTTTTGTTCTCAACCTTTGGTCCTATCTAGGGCAGCCCTAGGACTTTGTGGAGATCCTCTGCCTAAAATGGAACATTGACCTCATTCTCCCTGACCATAAAGCTTGGCTGGGATGCATATGGTCATACTTTTATAAAGAGGGCAACGAGGATAAAATGGGCATTTTGGTCATATAATGTGCTCATGTCATCAACAAACCTTTGTTATTGGGTGGCCTTGGTTAGCCTTTGAAGATGTAGTTAGCAGAGGGAAAGTTAACTTTTTTTCTCCTCCTGTGTGGTTTACGTTAGTTTTTCATTTTCTCTGGATTCCACTTCTTGCTGAAGTTAGGAGCCCCACCTCATGGGTGTGGCTTGGCACTTCTTCTCTGCTGAGGAGTTACAGATTACAATGCCAGTGTTCTGTCAGAGTACATGCAACTCCCAAGCTACAATTTGTCATGGCAGGCTTTCCCTTATCATTTGAAATGGCTGGTCTATATCTCTTTTATGATGTTTGCATCTTTTATGTGTGAGTCCTTTGAGGATTTTAAATCAGGCCTCTCTGGTTCTTCTTTACCTCAGTGCTAACCTATCTTCTCTTCCATATTAAAAGCACTTCCCTGTTGAATGCTTCATGGAAGAAACCACTCTCTTTCAAGAATTCCATATTCCATTAAAACTGTGATTTTTCTGTGTGGTGGCTCCATGAGGTGTCCCAACCTCCTCAAGATCCTTGAGGGCATAATTTTAGTAAAGATCTTGGTTTGACATTTTTATCAAACAGTTAGCATGCCACTTGTCTTCCAACTGGTATTGGTTGTCCAACAAACGATTTCTCTCTAATTTCTTCTGAATTTGTTCCTCCTCACCTCCCTCCTCAATGTAGTACTGATTACAACTTCCTTGCCATTCCCTTCACCCCAAAACTGGATTTGTTCAATTTCTATTACATCTTTAGGCATAATTTGTCCAGCATTTCCTCAAACAATTTGTACACAGCCTCTTTCCTTGCCTTTCCCTTAATTGCTTTGTACTTCAGCTAACCTCTCTGTGATGTGCAATTGTAAAAGTATTTATTCACGCTATCTTTCTATTTTACAGGACAAACAATAGTTTTCTTGTCATTTAATTATTCGGCATCTTCAATCTCCCAATCATGCCGGTCTGAATGCAAATCTATACAAATAGCAATCTTCATATTGCCTTGTCTCACTGCACAGTTATCTTCTTCATTATAAATTTCTGTAATGCTGAACACTTCTCTTATTCGATTGACTTTTCCCACTTCCTCTTTGATTCTATTCGGATTTTCACTCCCTTGCACCAATTGCTTGTATCTTTTCTTGTAAAAAATATGCATTTGTTTGGACTGATATCATTCCGCAGAACAGATTGCTTTTTAAACTCTGTACAGTATCCTCTTGGACTGATTTAAAGAGTCGAGTGATTTGATTTTTCTTTTTTTGCATCTTCAGAAGAGGCTTGGACAATTTGCAATGATGTCTTTATGAATCTGTTCAATGAATCCTTGAATTGGACTGATTTAGTGGTTGCGCAGAAGAATTTGTTGTCTGGATATTCCTCTTGTTCACAAGGTTTTAGTTGTGAAGTCCCATACCATATTGTCTGATGAATTTTTACTACACTTTTCTTCAGATAGTTAGAACTTAGTATAACCTTTCCTTCTGAAGTGCAAGAGGAAAGACATAAGCATCACTTCTTACTATGACTTCTTGGGCAATGATAAAAGTGATAGAAAGGAAAATCATGAAGTGTATGCATGGATAGGATGGATAGGATATAATTAAAATTCATCTAAGCTTTCTTTGTTATGAAATAAATATTGGATTTTTCATGGCTGTAATCAGGTAAAATGCTTTCCACCATTTCCATTGTACTTAGTGACTTATGATTTATATCAAAATGAAGAATCTTCAATACCTTCACAGATCTCAATCAATTTCATTTGTACAGGTGGTTATCTGGATTATTATGCCAACAATGAGAGGCTCAGCTGCACTGAACACCAAAAATTCATTACGATTCATTATCTTGTTTCAGTACTTGCCCAGATTTATTCGAATATTCTCACTTTCTAAAGAGGTAATAAAAACAGCTGGTGTATTGACTGAAACAGCATGGGCTGGTGCTGCGTACAACTTACTTCTTTATATGCTTGCAAGCCATGTGAGTACTACGTTTTCATTATAGTATCCTCACCTTCAAATTGTACGTAATGTTTTCATTTTATGAGACTTATGGGAACTGCTCATAGGAATATGTAAAAGACTGCTGTCTCTACTCTTACAATATCACATTATTTAATCGTCTCATCCACTGAAGATGCCAGTGCTTGGTATAAATATACTGGTCAGAAAAAAATCCTGTTGGCATATATTATGCTGCATGCCTGTGACTAAGAGATTTTCTCACTGCTGCTTGATTCAAGGTCATGATATAAGCATCACAGAGATTTCTAGATCTATATCAAATTCTAATTGCCATATTCTTTTGTAGACATGCATATTGCATATATAAGATTTTAGAAAACTTTGCCACAGATTTCTCTTTGTATTTGTTATATTTTTACTTGCAACTATGCTTTGAGCATTGAAGGTTCTAAAAGATTGCCTTTAAAGCAGTTAGCTTTGAATTACTGGTATTTGACCATAATATTTATTGTAGTTGTAGCAACAATTGAGTTTCCTACTTTGGTATTAACTTATACTTTATGCTTGTAAGAATATGCTTCCAGTCTAAATAGAATGGGGCAGGGATGACTTCTACATTTTGCTCCCACTTCCTTTCTCTCGTAAACGATCAATGGAAACAAATGCAATATTTAGGATGTTCTTTAATTGATACCTAACACCCAGACAATTGCAATAAACAGCCAGAGCCAAATTATATTTCATGTGCTTAGGCTTATAGGTCTTCTTTTCTTCTTTTGATGTGATTTGGAGCATATCAAACTATTTGAACATGCAATTTGAATTATAGCTAAATCATGCATTACCTTAATGGTTCTTATCAAGCAAACATCCAATTTTATTTCTTGTAAGTTTAATTCTTTTAAATCAGCTCATTGTTGATTCCCCTGTAAACAAATGCACTCTAGTATTGTCAATGTGGGGAAGCTTGATAAGGGTTTTTTCAACACTGAATGGTAACAATTTTGCATATGTAACCTTAATTAACTATGTCCCAAATGATTCTCCTGAAGTAATTGAAAGGAAGCAAGAGTGCGGAAACACTTCCTAAGATAATCTTTGAGGAGAGGTATTTGCAAATAAATTAAATTTTTGTAGTTACAAGGAAAAATACACAACAAAAATTATACCATAATGTGGGTTTATGTGGGGAAAATCCTTTTGGAAGAAAAACTCCACACTCCAAAGCAACTCAATGTATTATTCAGTCATCAATGGTTACAATATATTTGCAGAGTTGAAGCATTTACAGGAGTATCCCCAATAAGAGATTTGGATCAATTTTGGAAGCATAATAAAATTCACTATCTAACATCCATCTCAAGCACCTAATAAATAGGAGAAGCAATACATGGAACCATCAAATGGTAATTAGGGAACCATGAGCTACAGCCACCCAAAAAGTGGTGCTCAAATCCCTAGTTAAAAATTCAACACTCAAATCCCAAGATGAGCCCATAGGCTAAAATAGCATAGTCATTCCACTTGCCATAAGTTGTCATAATCCAGTCACCAATTTGGGTGCTTTATTTTGGCTCCATTATCTCCATTCAAAGATGCCTTATGGCCTGTTATAACATGCGTTATAAGTTGGTCAACAAGTGTAACTTCCTCTTACAATTCTCTCATGCATTATAGATGCTCTTATGTTTTCAATGTGGGAGGCCCAACTTCCCGATGCCATAACTTTTGATTCGGGAAGCTGATTGAGCCCCATTTTTTTAAATTGTAGAGTTTAAAGAGATCTACATCCCTATAACTAAAGAACTGGTTACGGTCCATCTGAATTTTTTTCAAGGACAAGAATGACTTGTATAGCTCAAAAATTGAGTTTTCTAGCTCTATAGTCAAAAATTGCGTTTTTTGTTTTTTTAACATCAGGATGGAAGGTTGAGACACCTTTCCTATTAGTAATCTTGTGTTCATGGTCAAGGAAAGCATCCTTTAGGGTTCTTTCCCATCTCTCTTTTCAATTATTTTGGAAAACACTTAGTTTTTAGTACTTTCCAGAGTTTTATATGAGTCATTCTGCTTCTTACTTTGATATAGGTTGCAGACTTATTCTATTGAGTCAACAAGGCTCGATAGGTCTTTAAGTTGAGTGAATCATGGTTGGATATTGGTTCTATAGTTCTAACATCAAGTGATTAGTAGGTTTTAATTTAAAAAACGAGTTCTTTGAAGTTGATAGGATTTGAAACATAATTGCATCCATTAGCCACAATAATTGATAACTAACACACACACACACACACACACACACATATATATATATAGTGAAAATAATTAGTTATAGTGAAACTATAAGATGAATCAAAATGATTAATAGCCCCTCTAATTGTTCTCTAAAGTCTATAGAGGTCTCTTAATTGAAAACAAATAAATGATGAGTTAAATAAAATTGTAAGATCTAATTGAACCAACTCAATAATTCTCACTTTTGGTCTCTAACATTGGAACATTAATGTGATGGCTGTTGATGTTAATTCAGCGTCGGTCTTCACTAATACATGGGCCGACCTTATAATTAAGTTATTCAATGTACTTATTCTGGCCGACTTTATTTATTATTAAATGTTTATCATAAGGCCGACCTATATGAAGAGGCGCCAAGAAGGTATATATACAGAGTCACCTTTTGATGTTGATACACATTCGAACACACACAAAGAAGTTCGCTATTTTGGCAGAGCAGAATTCGCAGTCATAGAAGAAGCTCATACTTGGATTCGCATACCTAGAAGAAGTTCATACTTGAACAGCAGATCATCATTTTGTAGCAGCAGACCGATTTCAAGGAGAAACATATTCATTTGTATCTTTGCATCTAAGAGAGATGCTATTATTCATTGTATCAAATTCGGCATTGTGTTGGGCCTGAGTTCAAGCAGATTTCTGCTCTTATTCCTTCAATATATAAGAGATATATTTGCTGGGTTTTTCTCCCTCAAGAGGAGGGTTTTCCCAGGGTATCTTGTTGTGTTCATTGTCTTATGGTTTGCATTTCTTTTATTCAATTGATTAAATAATCTGATCTAAGAAACACTAACATGGTATCAGAGCGGGTGTGAAAAAGATCGTGATCAGATTTAGTTCGCAACACTTATTCTTTTTCAGTCTATCTTCCAAATTTCTCAAGATGGTGAACGGTCTGAAAATCGAGGATAGACTCGAAGGGATCTCGAACTACATATCATGGAGATTCAGGTTCATGCTAACCTTGGAAGAGAATGATTTGGCTGAGTTTGTGAAAACAAAAGTTCCCGAACCTGAGGGGGAAGAAGAGAAGCTGCAATGGAGGAAGAAAGACACTAGGGCAAAGAAAGCATTGGTTGATTCCGTCAAAGATCATATTGTACCAATTATTTTCAAGTTGGATACAGCAAGAGAGATGTTTACAACCTTGGAAGAGATGTACGAAATCAACAACACCAGTCGTGCCCTTGCTCTGAAGCAACAACTTCATCATGTGAAAATGGAGAAAGGAGAATCTGTTATTACATACTTCATGAGGATTTCAGAGATAAAAGATCAGCTCTCCACTATTGGACATATGATTGATGATAAAGAACTGACTATGCTTGCTCTCAATGGTCTTCCGCTTTCATGGGAGGCATTCATCCAAGGAATCAGTGCAAGATCCGAACTTCCTAAGTTTGATCGATTGAGGATTGATTGCATTCAAGAAGAGTCAAGACTAACAGCAAGGGGGATTGGTCAAAGCTCTAAGAATGAAGAATTACAAGTTCTTACCTCTCATTCATCAAACAAAGGAAAAGGCCTTAAGAAAGGATTCTTCAAAAGGAATCGAGAAGATGGAAATGATGATGCTCCTACCTTCAAAAGAAAACGAGACATGTCCAAGATTCAATGTTTTCGTTGTGATAAGTATGGTCACTTTGCGAGGGTGTGCCCTCAACGACCTAAGCTTCAAGTTGCCACTGCAGATGTTGAAGAAGTCACTCCACAAAAGGACTCCAGTAATTATCTATTTTATTCAGCCTTGTCTAGCAATGTTACTACGGACTCTTACACTTGGTTGATTGACAGTGGTGCTTCTAGACACATCACCGGATTCAGGAGTCACCTTTCAAACTTAATGGAAAGCAACTCTAGTGATCAAGTTGTTATTGGAGATGATGCTAGATATTCTGTAAAAGGGTTTGGAAATTCCACTCTTCACTTGGATTCTGGAATTTCTTTGGAATTGAATGATGTACTGTTCGTACCAGGGATAAAGAGGAACCTTGTTTCAATTTCAGCATTAGAAGACAAAGGTTATCAAATTGCCTTCTCTAAAGGGAAAGTTCTTATATGGGCAAAGAACTCCAGCTTCAAATCTGCTCAAGTGATTGGAGTTAGACATGAATGTCTCTACATGCTGTGCACTCGTCCTCTTCAAGCACTTGTGCATAACAGTACCAGCATGTGTGAACTTTGGCATCGAAGATTGGCTCACATTCACTTTCGTGCTCTACCTATCATGGAGAAGATGGTCACCGGTCTTCCGAAATTCGATCAAGAACATGAAGGTACTTGCAAGGGATGTGCCCTAGGCAAGAACACAAAAGGTATGTTCCATTCCAGTGAAAGTAGATCTAAATGTATTCTTGATCTCATTCATTCTGATTTATGTGGTCCAATGTCTATTGCATCATCTAGTGGTTTCTTGTATTATATTATTTTCATTGATGATTACTCTAGAAAGACTTGGATTTATTTCTTGAGATCGAAAGAATCAGAAGAAGTATTAGTAAGATTCAGAGAATTCAAAGCGCAGATTGAAAATCTGTCTGGGAAGAAGATCAAAGTATTAAGATCTGATAATGGTGGAGAATACACTTCTGGCACCTTTCGAGACTTTTGTATTGAAGCAGGGATTAAGAGGGAGTTCAGTGTTCCCTATAATCCACAACAAAATGGTATTGCTGAAAGGAAGAATAGGTCTATTGTGGAAGCAGTGAAAGCTATGATCCATGATCAAGACTTACAAATCTCTCTTTGGGCTGAAGCATCAAGAACAGCCGTCTATGTTCAAAACAGGAGTCCCCACAGGATCTTAGAGAATAAAACTCCTGAAGAAGCATTCTCAGGCGTGAAGCCTGAAGTTAGTCATTTGAGGATCTTTGGCTGTCCAGTCTATGTTCATATTCCAAAGGAAAAGAGAACAAAGCTAGAACCTTCTGGGAAGAAAGGAATTCTTGTAGGCTACAGTGAGACATCAAAAGCTTACAGGATCTACATTCCAGGACAGAAGTCTATTGAGATTAGTAGAGACGTCACATTTGAGGAAGATGTTGCTTATAGGAAGTCCAAAGGCACTCCGATGGAGGTCGATGAAGAAGAACCTCCTCAAGATATGGAAGTTGACCATATCCCAGAGAATCTGGAGGAGGATACAGAACCTAAAGAAGATATTGATCCAGCTGAGCCTTTGGATCCTACTGATGGGCCTCTAGACATTGTGATTGGAAAGAAAAGACCTCTTTGGGCTCGCAGGACAATGCAGGAAGCAGAAAGGTTTGTAGCTCCAAGAGGAACCTTCAGAGAAAGCAAGAGACCTCACAAGTTCTCTAGCTATGTTGCCTTGATGAGTCAGATTATTGAGTCAGAACCTTCAAATGTTGAAGAAGCTTCTAGTCAACAAGTATGGAAAGATGCCATGATTGAGGAGTATCAGTCTATACTTAAGAACAATGTTTGGGATATAGTTCCTAGACCCAAAGACAAATCTGTGGTATCTTCTAAGTGGCTCTTCAAGATCAAACATGCAGCTGATGGGAGCATTGAGAAACACAAGGCTAGATTTGTGGCTAGAGGGTTCTCACAAAAAGAGGGAGTTGACTATGAAGAAACTTTTGCTCCTGTGGCTCGTTACACGTCTGTTAGAACCATCATTGCTATTGCCGCATCTAGAGGATGGAAGATTCACCAAATGGATGTAAAGACAGCTTTTCTGAATGGCATAATAGAAGAAGAGGTTTACATTGAGCAACCAGAAGGATTTGAGGTACATGAGAAAGAATCTCATGTCTGCAAGTTGAAGAAGGCCTTGTATGGTCTTAAACAAGCTCCTCGTGCTTGGTATGAAAGAATTGATCAGTACCTTTCAAGTTTGGGTTTCTCAAAGAATGATGCAGATTCTAACCTCTACTTCAAGGTAGTAAATGGTGAAGCATTGATTTTAGTTCTATATGTTGATGACTTGATCATTACTGGTGAAGAACATCTAATACTAAAATGCAAGAAGGAATTAGCTTCAGAGTTTGAGATGAAGAATCTAGGTCTTATGCATTACTTTCTTGGCTTAGAAGTTTGGCAAAAGCCAAATGAGATGATTCTAAGTCAAGGCAAGTATACTGTTGACATTCTCAAAAGGTTTGGTATGCTTGATTGCAAACCTATGTCTACACCCATGGAGTCTAATTTAGATAAGTTGAAAGAAGCTGCAGCTAGTTCAGAACCAGTGGATTCTACGATGTATAGACAGTTGATTGGTTCATTGATGTATCTAGTTAACACTAGACCTGATATCTGCTATGCAGTGAGTGCACTTAGCCAGTTTATGTGTGAACCAAAGCAAATACATCTTGTAGCAGCTAAACATATCCTGAGATATTTATGTGGCACAATTGGATATGGGTTGAGATATTCTTCAAATGTGGATTTGGAGCTGCATGGTTTTACTGATTCTGATTGGGCAGGATGTGTCTCAGATCGGAAGAGTACTTCTGGTTGTTGCTTCAGTTTGGGGACTGCTATGATCTCCTGGTGTAGCAGGAAACAGTCTTCAGTGGCCTTGAGTACAACTGAAGCAGAGTATATTGCAGCTTGTGTGGCAGCTCGTGAGGCAGTGTGGCTTCGTAAGCTCCTTGCAGGATTGTTTGGTCAATCAATGGAGCCTACTATCATACACTGTGATAATCAAAGCTGTGTGAAGCTTTCTGTCAATCCTGTGTTTCATGACAGAACAAAACATGTTGAGATCAAGTACCACTATATTAGAGATATGGTGCAAAGGAAAGCTATACAGTTGAGGTATATCAGCACTGAAGAGCAAACGGCAGACATTCTCACCAAGCCTCTCGCCAGGATGAAGTTTGTATACTTCCGAGAGAAACTTGGTATGGTGGAGAATGCAGCCTTGACTGAGAAAGAGTCTCAGTAATCAGTGATCCTTATTGAGAATGCAACTCTCTGCTGAGTGAGAGTTGAGGTGCAAGCCCTTGTTAATACAATTCTCTGCTGAGAGAGAGTTGAGGTGTAAGTCCTTGATAATGCAATTCTCTGATGAGAGAGAGTTGAGGTGAAAGCCCTTGTTTCCACCCTCTGGGAGAAGCTATGGTGGATGTCATGTGTGTGACTCCATGACAACATCACGTGAGAGAATCCGTGATGAGTTTTTACCATCTATGGGAGTAGCCATAATGGTTAATATCACGTTGAGGTGATATTTTATTTTGTTTTCATTCTAACATAATGTGTCTTGTGCAGATGGTAGTTCATCCCTAGCTGAGAGGGAGTGTTGATGTTAATTCAGCGTCGGTCTTCACTAATACATGGGCCGACCTTATAATTAAGTTATTCAATGTACTTATTCTGGCCGACTTTATTTATTATTAAATGTTTATCATAAGGCCGACCTATATGAAGAGGCGCCAAGAAGGTATATATACAAAGTCACCTTTTGATGTTGATACACATTCGAATACACACAAAGAAGTTCGCTATTTTGGCAGAGCAGAATTCGCAGTCATAGAAGAAGCTCATACTTGGATTCGCATACCTAGAAGAAGTTCATACTTGAACAGCAGATCATCATTTTGTAGCAGCAGACCGATTTCAAGGAGAAACATATTCATTTGTATCTTTGCATCTAAGAGAGATGCTATTATTCATTGTATCAAATTCGGCATTGTGTTGGGCCTGAGTTCAAGCAGATTTCTGCTCTTATTCCTTCAATATATAAGAGATATATTTGCTGGGTTTTTCTCCCTCAAGAGGAGGGTTTTCCCAGGGTATCTTGTTGTGTTCATTGTCTTATGGTTTGCATTTCTTTTATTCAATTGATTAAATAATCTGATCTAAGAAACACTAACAATGGCAGATATCCTTAAGCTTTAATGAAGTCAAAGATTAAATGTGCTACAGATTGTACCAATGAGCCCTAACATAGAATGTGATTCTAGAATGTAGGACATTGTGAGGCATAGGAGAGGATGTATCCTCTAGGAAAAAATGTATTTCTTTATGATTGGAGAAAAAAATGTAGAATAGTAGACACCTCTTGAGAGGAGGTATATAGAATTACTAGAATACTAGGATACTAGATGAAGGAACTCCCTTCAATGTATCTTGGTATGCCTTTGTTTAAAGGCAAAATGCTGTTAGGCATGTGGAATGCCCTCTTAGATAGATTTCAAAGGAAGTTGGCAAGTTGGAAAGGCTATTTGTTGAGTCTATCTAGGAAGTTGAAACTTCTAAAAGTCACTCTTTAGAACCTTTTGATCTACCTATTGCCCTTGTTCAAGTTCTTGAGTAAAATGGAGTAGATCTAATGGAGGTTTCTTTAGTTGAGAGTTGAGAAGAAAGAAAGAATTGTGCTTATGTCTTGGGTTAAATTTTGTTGGCCCAAAATCTTTGACAACCTTGGTTTGAGAAAGTTGAGACCCTTGGATATTGCTCTTTTAACCAAGTCTTGATGGAAAGTGTTGATTGGTGACTTTCTATGGGTAGATATCAAGGTCAAAATATCTTGTTAATGGTGAAGCCAAAGATTTTCCATCTATTAATTTTCTCTCCCCAAGCTCTATCTTTTGGAACAACTTGTTGAAATGCAAATCTCTATCGAGGAAGGGATTTAGGTGGAATTTTGGCTTAGGGCATAATGTTCAGTTTTAGGTTGATGGTGGTTCCTCAAGGATCCTCTTATATCATCGGTCCCTTGGAAGTTGTTATGTACCCCATTCAAGGTTTATGATGTTGGGGATAAGGTGGTTGAGTATGTGGATGTCCCAAACTCTTTGCTCCAAGGATTCTGTATTCACCAACTTGAGAGAGCTGATGTTTTTGTGTGGGCCTTTGGTCTTTACTTTGTTACTTTGGGTTATGATGTCCTAATAAATCTCCCTTTGGATGGCTTCCCTTGGTTGAATATGTGGTTTAAATACCTTATCCTTGAGGTCAAGCTCTTGTTTTTTGGTTTGTGTGTTAAAATATGATTCTCACTCCTGATAACTATCAAAAAGAGGTTCAATGTTTACCAATAGGCGCCCTCTTTGCGAAAGGGATGTTGAGTTTTTGCAGCATTTATTGTTGGACTACTCCTTCATCTGGTATACCTTTAAGCTTTTGTCAAGTAAGTTAAAGCTAAGTTAGCCTCAACTAGGGTCTTTGTTTAATTTGATCCTCTAATGGTCCCCTCCCTTTTCTACCCCCTGACTAAAGGATCTTTGGTACCTTGCTATCCCCCATTTTTGTTGGGGTTGTTGGTTAGAATGAATTGCTAGAATCTTTAAAGGCAACAAGTTGAAGCATGTAAGGATTAGCCTAAAAATCTGCAATGTTATTGCTGAATTTTTTTTAGTGATTCAAAAAAAGAAGTAAAAGGCGAGCCTATGTCTCCTCTCGATTGTGAAATGTAGAAATGCCTTCAATTGGTGTATTAGTCTTACTTTGACTGAATTGATGGACAACTAGTAAGTGGCAAGGCTCAACACCAAATGGGTTTGCCTTGATCTCAATTGGTTGAAGTTGAATTTCAATAGGGCGCAAAGGGGAACTTGGGCTTGGCTATAGGAGGAGGTGTGATTAGAGATACTAAACATGGTTTTGTTGTTGCTTATGTGGGAGTCATAGGAGTGCAAACCAACCATGTTGTGGAAGCCAAGGCTGCCTTTTGGTGAATTAAATATGCTAAGAAGTTTAAGGTCTCTCATCTTGTCATGGAGGAGGATGCACTCAATATTATCAAGTGTCTTAGATCTTGGTCTATTAAAAATATAATGGATGATGCTTTGGAGTCTCTTAAGGCATTCAAGGAGGTAAAAATTTGTCACACATATAGGGAAGGTAATAGGGTAGTAGATAGAATGACCAACATTGTTGTTCGTGGGTTGAGGTTTGAGAAATGGGAAAATTTAGACTCTTTGCGTAATGAAGTTATGAAAATCCTAATTGACGATGCTCCTTTGTATCTTTCTCGGCGTTTTAATCTTCAACATTTTATTGCTTTTGAATTGGAGGACTCATTTGTGCCCTTGTGGCAGCATGTGCGACAAGTTGATTCATCCCATCTAGCATAGTTGTAAGATAACTATAACTTTTCATTTCAAGGATAGCGTAAATCTTGTAACCATTATTTTTATGATTTGAAGGAAGTTAGATTGTTTGTCATCTATAAGATCTCACAAGCTCTTGATTATTTAGTCCTTGTCAAATACTTTCTCAGGATGAGAGAAAGGGTTTTTAATAGGGGTCTTAAGGTTCCTTTTTTTTTCAAGAGCTATCCTTTGGGAAGGAGAGTTCCTAGAAGCACTGGAACTATCTAACAACATTAGGGGCAAGAGGTTTTAAGTTGAATCCTCTTCTTGTGATATAATCAAGAATAACTCTACTAACACATTTTAAGAAGGGGTTAGCTAACTCATTGCATGGAAAGTGTCAATTGCTATGATCTGGTTTTGTTGATGGAATTTGCTAGATCATGGAAGGGTAGGAAAGTCAATGTTAGAGGTCTTAGCTTTGAGGTGACCAAGGAATGTATATTGGGGCCATTGGGCTGTGCATGGAAGGGTTGAAGACCTTCAAAGCTAGGTAAACCAAAAAGAAAGAAGAAATGGAAGCTCTCTTGAGAGAAGAGGAGAATCTTGAGATTTAAAGCGGGCTATCTCTGGGAATCCCCTTCTAGTCCTTAGAACAAGGTGAGCATTCAATTGATAAAATATATTACTCTTTAAGGCATATACAAATGTGTTTTTCCTACCATTTTACTTTGCTTAGCCATTTTAGATATGGGAGGCTAGTTAGCTTTCCATTCTACTTGCTTATGTCCTTGGAGTTATTTGTTGTTGATGTTTGGCTTAATAAGGTTGAAATGTTGCTATACCAAGGCTTGATTTTCTTGCTTTAATCAATTTTCCAAGTCCAAAGTGGTGCTTTGGGAACCTTCCACAAAGGTTAGGATTGAAGAGTCCTAGCATGAAGTTGGCCCCTCCAAATTGTCTTTGAGCATAAAGAGCCTTGCCCTAGGTTCTATCACAATTAAAATTCCCTCGACTTTGGAGGTGGATTTTGGCCCTAGAACTAGGGTTAGGAAGGGCAAGGCTACCTTGTTGTTGAAGGATAATAAGGACACAAACATGGTTGGGGAGAACGAAGGGAAGGAGACTTTTGTGATGGCTGATGGGTAGTTAAATGTTATCAAAGGCAAGAATTATTGGGACCAACGATTCCTAGAGCAAGGTGGAAGTGGAGCCTATGAAGGGGAAGCACCTTGGAGAGAGAAGAGTTTATGCCTTACAAGAAAGCTAAGTCTATTAGGGAAGGGGATAAGGCAAGGAACTGTTTTAATAATGCTATTGAGGAGCTCTCTATAAGGAATTCAGTTGGCAAAGTGGACTCTTCGGAGAGGGACTATAATCTTCAATATAATTTCCTTAAGTGGTTCATGAGTGAAAATGAGAGATTGGAAATTAGATTGAACCAACTATTTCAATAGGTCAATGGAAATCATTCCCAATTTGAGTTCAATGAGGATAGTTGGAACTAACTTAAGGATTTTTGCGAGTTTAAAAATGTTATAGAAGGGTTTTACTCTTGCTTGTGCTAGCTTGAAAGAAACTACAAGGATTTGAGGGTGTCTTTGAATAAGATCATCCTTCTCAATCAGACCACTATTGAAACTCAATAGCCAACATATGCTAAAAGAATAGCTAACCTTAGAGACAAGGAAGAGGATAAGGTGGAGGACTATGCTGCTAATGCTGTTGAGGAGCTCTCTATAAGGAATTTAGTTGGCAAAATGGATTCTTTGGAGAGGGACTATTATATCCAACAGAGTATCCTATAGTGGTTTATGCATGAAAATGAGAAACTGAAAATTAGACCAAACCAATTGTCTCAACATGTTAATAGAATGCACGAGTTTAGTTCGAAAATGGAGGGAAAGAGTTCAAGTAGTTCGAGTTATTCTATTTTGTATTTCACTTTTGAGGATTAAAGTGAAACTTTTCTTTTTAGCTACATAAGTCTAAATAAAGTGTAGATAAACATTTAGACTTATCTTCCATCTTGTCCTTATAAGTGATAAGGATGCTTTTTGTAGGTAAAGCTGAATTTTGGAAGATTAAATTTTTAGCTAAATTAGTATAAAGATAGGAAATTGTAACATACTGAATGCAATGAATTTTCGTGTAGCTATGAATTGTATCAGTTGTGGAGGTTAGCTTGTAAGTTTTCCAAAGTAATGGAAAACTAATTTGAAGGTGTAACTATTTATGTATATTTCCACATTTGAAGTTTTCAATTATTGTGTGATTTATACAAATGCTATTTAGCATTAGGACATAATCACATGTATTTTGAAATTTTTTCATGGTATTAGAGCTTTGTGTTGGGGTTGCATTAGAAATTTGCAAGGATCACAAAGAATTTTTTTGTAGTGTGGGCAGATTTCTTCAGGAAAATTGTGGCATGAAGTTTTTTAATCAAAAAATTGCAATGCCCAAGAAGATGAAAATTGTGGCTAGGTAGTCATCAAAAATTGCACGGAAGTTTGGGTAAAAATTGCACAAGGACTTTTGTTGTGAATTGTGCCATTCTGGTGTGATTTTTAATAAAATTTAGGGTTTTTAGATTTGTGGCTAGGTTTTATAGACCCATAGCAAATGTTTTCAGTTTTTCTTACTGCAAATTTGACAGTTAGGGTTTGCAAAGATCTTTTGAAGAAATTTTCTAGTGGCTAGGGTAGAATGAGGTGGCTAGGTTTTGTTAGGGCAGCAAACTACGGTTTATCAACAACTTAAATTTTTTGATCAGTTTATTTATTTCTAGATTTAGGAGTTAGTTTTTGTGAAGAAAAAGATATTTTTAATGGCATTAGCTAGCCTCAAGATCAAGGATAGATTAGATGGTGCATTAAATTTCCTACCTTGGGAAGTTAGGGTGACTTTGTTGTTGAAGGAAAATTATCTTTGGGATATTGTACCAATTGAAGTGTCTCCACCTACAAATCCGTAGTAGTTGGCCATTCACAAGATGAAAGAGGTTAAAGCCAAGTGAGTAATCATGGATGTGACGAACAATCACTTAATTCCTCATTTGTCATAAAAGAAAATAACCAAGGAGATGTTTGATGCTTTGGTCAACCTTTTCCAAAGTGAAAACATAAATAGGAAAATGATATTGAGGAATAAACTCAGATCCACAGAGAAGACTAAATCAAATACTGTTGCTAGTTACTTGATGAAGATCACACAACTTCATGATCAACTTGTAGTAGTTGGAGAGAAGGTTGAAAATGTACAACTGGTCAACTTTGTGTTGAACGGGTTTTGATCTTCATGGCAAGCATTTGTTCAGGGTGTTTGTACTTGGGAGAACCTTCTTTCCTTTGTAAGATTGTGGGATGACTCTCTATAGGAGGAAACTCAAATGGATTCAAAAGCCAACAAGAAAGGTAGTGATGAGAATTTAGCTCTCTATGGACAAATAAAGGGAAATAAAGGAAAAGGGAACAAGGGCAAGGGAAAGGAGGAGGAAGGATCCTTACAGTTAAGGAAGGACTCGAGTCATATCAAAGTGATTTAGTTCAATAAGTTCGGTTGTTATGCATTAAAGTGTCTAGATAAGAAGAAGAACCAAGGGAAGCAACAACAGGAGGATGTGGCAGCTTCTATAGGAATTCAAGTGAATGAATTTTTTGAGAAGTTTGAGAAAGATTTCTCAATGGTATTTTGTCCTTTTATGAGCACATTTCCTAGGAATGATTGGTATGTGGATAGTGGGGCTTCTAGGCATATGACATCAGCCAACTAGTATTTTACCAACTTGAAGGAACATAACTCTGGAGTTCAGGTTGAGCTTGACAATGATGCCAAGTATCCAATAGCAAGATTGGTACAATTTCCTTTTAGCCATAGTCAGGTAACTCTTTGGAGTTTGATGATTTGTTATTTGTTCCTAATCTTGGGAAAAAATTACTTTCAATTTTGGTGATGGAGGATAAGGGCTATGTTGTAGAATTCAAGAATCAATAAGTTATTATCATCAAATTGAGCTTAGATAATAGACATGTAATAGGTGTAAGAAAAAGACATCTATATAGGTTACAAGGTGAGCTAGTTCAAGCTCTAGTTCATAATAGTGCCAATTTGTGCTAGTTATGGCATAGGAGGATGGGGCCTCTGAATCACAAAGCGTTGCATATTTTGAAAGAAATCGTCACAAGACTTCCAAAGTTTAGTATTGAACAATAGGGAGTATGTAAAGGATGCACACTTGGTAAGCATTTTAAGGCTAATTTTCCAAGCAACAAGCATAGGTCTAAGGAGATTCTAGACTTAGTGCATTCATATGTGTGTGGGCTGGTGTTGGTAGAATCAATTGTAGGCAACATGTATAATGTTTCCTTCATTGATGACTTCTCTCGCAAGATGTGGATTTACTTTTTAAAGACCAAGGATGAGGTCTTTAGCAAGTTTCAATAGTTCAAATTTCTAGTCAAAAATTAGACAAGAAGAACAAGGTCTTGATATCAAACAATGGGGGAGTGTATACCTCTAAGGAGTTTTAAGGTTTCTACAAGAAAGTAAGGATAACGAGGGTGTTTATAGCCCCTTACAACCATAGTAGAATGGGGTTGCAGAGAGGAAGAGTCGATACATAATAGGGGCTGCTAAGGCTATATTCATGACTTGGACTTGCCAATGTTTCTTTGGGCAGAAGCATGTAGTACAATAGTGTATATCTAGAACAGGTGTCATAATAGGTTTTTGGAGGACAAGACACTAGAAGAGGCATCTAGTGTTGTGAAGCCAAAGGTGGGTCATTTCTACATCTTTTGTTTAATTTATATCCATACGCTTGTAGAGAAGACGGCCAAATTGGAACCTTTAGAAAGAAGGTTTTATTTGTGTGTTACAGCGAGACTTTAAAGGCCCACAGGGTTTGTATTCTAGAGTAGAGGAAAATAGTATTCAATAGAGATGTGAATTTTGAGGAAGACTTTGCATCTAGAACAACTCATGAGATCTTTCCAATTATAGAGGATGAGGAGCAAGAAACTTTGAAGCTTGAGCCAGAGTCTCCAAAGATTCCAGTAGCTTCTAGTTCAAGACAACAACCTTTAGATGAGGATGGAGAGACTTTAACTCCTTCAAGTTTTGTTAGAAGACCTCAATGGCTCCAACAAACATTGAGGGATGCTCAGGAGAATGTTGAGGCTCCTAGGAACACATTCAAGTAGAGTAGGCCTCCAAGGAAGTTTCCTAACTACATAGCATTGATGAGCAACATCATAGAGTCTACTAGTTTTCAAGAAGTAGTAGATCAGTGGGTAGGTAATGACTTGGTGTAGACTTCCTTCCTCGCTAAGAGGGAGTGTTGTGTTTTTAGCTCGGATAGGAACTTCCGCACGGGTTTAGTGTGAATGTGTTAGGAAAGAGTTTAAGTAGTTTGAGTTATTCTATTTTGTATTTCACTTTTGAGCATTAAAGTGAAAGTCCTTTATTTAGTGAAATAATTCTGAATGAAGTGTAGATAAAAATTTAGACTTATCTTCCATCTCGTCCTTATAAGTGATAAAGGATGCTTTTTGTAAGTAAAGCTGATTTTTGGAAGATTAGAGTTTAGCTAAATTTAGAATGAAGTGTAGATAAAAATTTAGACTTATCTTCCATCTCGTCCTTATAAGTGATAAAGGATGCTTTTTGTAAGTAAAGCTGATTTTTGGAAGATTAGAGTTTAGCTAAATTAGTATAAAGATAGGAGCAAGATAGACAAACTGTAACATGTTGAATACAATAAATTTTTGTGTAGTTGTGACTTGTATCAGCTGTGGAGGTTACCTTGTAAGTTTTTCAAAGGAATGGAAAAATAATTTGAAGGTGTAATTATCTGTGTATGTTTCTGCATTTGAAGTTTGTAATAATTGTGTGACTTATGCAATGTTATTTAGCATCAGGACATAATGACGAGGTATTTTGAAATTTCTTCATGGAAATCATTTCCTATCTAATGTTAGGGTGGAGTTCAATGAGGACAAATGGTACAAAAACTTACAGATACTTGTGATTTTAGAAATTCCATAGAAGAGTTTGACTCTCGCCTGAGCAAGCTTGAAAGAAACTGTGAGGATTTGAAGTTGTCTTTTAACAAGATCATGCTTCTTAGTCAGACTAGTATTTAAAACCTAGTAGCCAGCATAGCAGTGCTCCAAGAGAGTATGCTAAAAAGAAAGAGGTCTGATATGCAAGAGGGCCCATGTAAGAGAACTAGGAGCCATATGAAGTGGAAGGAGGGAATAGTTTTTGACTTGGACAATGATATGATCAAGGATCACTTGGAATTCTTGAGGGAGGAATGAATGCTTTTAGTTCCTTGAAGGATCTCCCTTCAACCCAGTTGTAGGCTTTGTGGTCTGCTACTATTGTGTTGTCAATTTTCCACCATCTAGTTCTTGCTTTTGGGTTTTAGCTTACTTTCCTTTTTTCCTTGTGGGCAGTTGTGTTCTTTTGATGCACATAAGCTTCTAGCATTTATATTCTGGTTGTTGTAAAATGGTTTGGACCCTTTCACAAACCCACTTTTACCCAATAATTTCTTTTTTTATAGAATATGGGTCACTTCACTACCAATTGAAAAAGGAAAGCAAAAGTCAACAAGGCAGTTGGTGCTAGAAGGTGAAGTGTGGATGCTACACATAGATGGAGCCAAGTTGAAACAAGGATTGTGTATAGACCGTAGTTTTGATTAATCCTCATGGTAATATCAAGTTGTTTATAGATTAGAACTTCCATGCACTAATCATTTTGCAAAATACAAATCTCTGATCCTAGGACTGGAATTTTTTGTATGGGCACCAAATTAAAATGTTGAAATTATTGTTGATTCCCTATTGATCAAACAAGTGAAGTAGATGCCAATGCAACTACATTTTTGAGTAAATATACATGTAGAGTATGGGATTTGATTGAATGGTTCTTTGTTCTTGGCATAATTTCTATACCCAATGATTAATATTCCTTATCAGATTCACTAGCTTCATCTGTAGCCACCTTGTCTCTTTTAACTAATATCTCCCTAAGGAAGTTCTCTATAGAATTGGTCTCAGTCCCCTTTGTACCATATGATGTGGAGAATCGGCAAGCTTTGAACCATGACGCCCAAATATTGGACTTAATGACAAACATAGGAGCCTTTCAAGATTAGGTTATTGATGAAAAAGAGTATTTGGAATTCATGGACTTTGAGGGAGAAGAGATAATTATATTGAAAAGCAACAAAATCCTGGTAGGTTTGGTAACTCTTGAAGGGCTTTTAGATTTGATCATAGGAATAAAAACAACTATGTAATGTTGATAAAAATTGAGTCTATTTTGGGAATTGGGATTTTGCTTGCACAAAAGATTAAAAGAAGGAATTCATTGGCTTATTTAAGGAATAGAAAGATGTCGCTGCTTGGACATATGATGAATTAAGCATGGTTAATCACAAGATTATTCCTCTCACAAATGACACTCAATCTTTTAAGAAGAGACTAAGACTAGTCAATCCTGTACTGAAGCCAACCATATGCAAGGAAATACAAAGATTACTTTGCGTGAGACTAATTTTCCCAATCAAATTGTCCACTTAGGATTCTAATATGGTAACCATAGAGAAAAGGAATGGTTAAATTCACTTATTTGCTGACTTCAGCAACTTTAATATAGTCAATTAAGAAGAATTTTTTTTTGAACAATTGCAAGCAAATAATTAATGAATTGGCATTTCAATCCACAACTCTGTGGATAATCTATAAGATGAATGATATAATTACAAACAAGGGCTCTTTAAATAGATAATTCAGTCAAAGCAAGAGGTAGATATCAGTGATAAGAATTTATTATTGATCAATACTAAATTACAATAATAAATAATTGTTCATAAAGAACTAAATAATCATACAATGATTGATTTCCTTTGAGTATATGAATAATAGGTATCCATATCATGAATTACTCAATTCCTACCCTTCATCTATTGTGAGGTAGTTTGGATGTTCGCCAAACTCAGTGGTCTCTCTCAGCTTTTTTTTCAAATAATGTTCCTCTCCAACAAGAATAATTCCTTTTCCAATATATGTCATGTGATGTAATATACACATGCTCAGATAGGGCACTTTTCTTAAATTGATCACTATAGGTATCTGAAATATGTTCTTTTAACCTTTGCTGAACAGATCTTGTGTTTTCAATGTAGATTTTGCCACACACACAATCATTCGGATAAACCCTACAACCTAGCTTCAGATCAAGAGGATCTTTGGTGGATTTTATCATGTTGCCAAGTCTGAATTATTCTGAGGGATGAAAAGTGATTTTATAAATTTATATTGTTCTTTCTAAGAATTCATTCAGATTTGGAGGACATGCCCTCGCTGAAAGGAGAAAAGCCTAAGGAAGATCCAGTGGAATGACTTGAATAAGGGTTCCTAGAAGCACAACTACCCAATTTGTTCCACTGATTAAGTACTTCAAATGGTTAATGGTTTTGAGATGCCATTGATTTAAGATAAATTCTCTGGTTACAGCCAAGTTATTGTTAATTAGAAAGATAGGTGTAAACTATAAAGCTTCCTTCATGATGCAATGAGGAACTTATGCCTATAAAACAATGCCCTTTTGGTATGATCAACATTAGGAATTTAGGAGTACATTCCAACCTGCTATAGATATTGCTTTTAGGAATCAATAAACAAATGTACTGTTGTTTATGCAGATGATTTCATTGTGTTATTTACACCATGAAGTAAGCATTTCTACTATTTGCAGGAAGTATCTGAATGCTGCAGGGAATGTGATATCTCTTTGAACCCAAATAAGGCCATTTTTATGGTCAGAGGGTAAATTTCATTCCATCCATGGAGTACTTCAAATGGTTAATGGTTATGAGATGCTATAATCAGAAAGTCAGGTATAAATCTGCCTTAACAAAAAACGAGGAACTAATGCAGTATGCCTGTAAAATGATGCTTTTTGGTATTATGTAATGTCCCCTTCTCAATCCTGATCTTCTCAGTGACCGTTGGCCTTTTTCTGGAAACCCGGAGGCTAGTCGGAAGGTAAAATTAGGGTTTCCTTTTTTTGAGAATGTCCTTGCTCAGAGTTGGTGGATTCAATTGCGGATTCTTTCTGGGTTTTTAGAGAGCTTCGCAGTGGTATTTTCATTTCGGCATTCAGAGCATTTTCTGGAATTTACTATTTTTAGTAAATTCTATTTTTGGCAGTAAACAGGTTGGTCTCAGGCGGTTGACTTTCCCCTTCAGTTGTCTCAAGTGGCGTATTCAGTTTCGGGCTTCATAATGCAATTTTGGAGAGATGAGCTCATTTCATTTAAAATTAACATTATGTTTTAAATGTTATTTTATCACCTTGGCCTAGTCAAATAACTTAATGTTATTTTAAAAGGTGGACTTGAAGGGGGGCGCCATCATGAGGGATATATTTAATCTTTGATGAATTTTCCTAAGTCAAAGCAAGCTTAATATGGGCGCATTTATCAAGGTGTTGATTTTAATTAAAATATGAATATTGAGCTAAAAGGAAAAAGGACGCCATCTTGGAGAAAGAGCTAGGGTTTGTCTTTGAGTTGGATTTTAGGGTTTCGTGAAGTCAACAGGAAGTTATAAAAGGAAGGCCTTGTGCATCATTTCACATCTTTGGTCTACTATACTGTTATGCTGCCAGATTGGCTCTGGATTTGCTTCGAGGAATGAAGGCCTCCTAGCTCGGGCATCGCTTCTTGTTTGAGAGACAACAACTAGTGATGATTTTAGTCTTGTTTGTGAGTTCATTGGAAATCGTGCATTGTAATCTGCATTTGTCTATTTAGTTTCAGATTTGGCATATTATAGGTTTCTGGTTTTAGCATTTCTAGCTTCAGCAGATTGGTTGTTTTATTCATAAATCCAAAAATACAAAAATATAGGTTGTGGGTAGGGTTTCATTCCATCCTCCTTGGCTAGGCGCCCATGTATGCAAGTTTATAGATTTTTTTAAGATGATCTGAATTTTTAATAGAGAAATCGCCCTTTTCAGCTGGGGCCGTACTTTTTAGATGCCTTGGGATTCGTGCATTAATCATTAGTTGCATTTTGAGTCTGTTTTTGGGTGTTAGTTTGGGCGCCCTCATAAGAAGAGTAGTGTGCATCAGAAATTACGCCATTCGAGCAAGTAATTAGTGATATATGAGCATATGAGCATTTCCATAGACTGCTGTTTATTCCTTTTAAATGCAGATTTGTAACAGAAATCAGAATTAGTGAATTGTTCCTTGAAGGTGTTATTGTTTGGCATTCCTATTCAAGATAAGGGTAGTTCTCTATGATGCAATGCTAATCATTCAATTCTTAAGATACTGGCAGGCGAATGATCCTTAATTTGTAAACTGACAGTAGTACTGGCAGTCATGTTCATTATTGCTCAATTCTGATATGTAACGCTCTCTTTTATTGAAGTTGTTTTGTAATCGATTTATCTCCGCCTTATGGTAGCTACTTCCCCTTCTGGGTTAGCAAGCACATTCTGGGTGTTGAGTAGTTTCAGCTTTCAGCATTTCTCTTCAAGCATTGTCATTTGTAATCACTCCGCCATATGGTCGCCCCTCACTCCACTCTGGATTGGGTAGCACATAGTTGGTGTCGAGTTCCCTTCCAGCAACTAGAGTAGAAGATCCTTTGACCATATGCTCGCCATCATCGGCGCCATTCTTGGTTAGAGTTGCTTCCTGCATAAGCAATTTGTTTTAGATCCTCTGACCAATGCTCACACCTTGCCCACATCGGGATCTTGGTGTACATTCTGGTTAGAGTTGCTTCAGCACGTTTTGGTTTATCCTCTAACCTTAACGGGTGCATTTGTTGTAATCTGAAAATTAAAAAAAAGGAAAAAATTTGGCTCAGAATATTTCATATTATCAACATTAGGGTTACATTTCGTCCTGCTATGGATATTGCTTTCAAGGACTAACAAATAAATGTATAGCATTTTGCATGGATGATATTATTATGTTCTCTAAACTACAAGATAAGCATTTCTAGCATTTGCCACAAGTATTTGAATGCTGCAGGGAATTTATCTCTTTGAACCCAAAGAAGAGCATTTTCATGGTCAAGGAGAGTAAGTTGCTGGCCCATATAGTCTTCAATGAAGGTATAGCTATTGATCCTGATAGATAACATTATGAATATGCCTAATCAAAATATAAAAATGAATTCATATTTTTCTTTGGAAGTTTAATTTAATTATAAAATTTGTTTCTGATTTTGGTGAAATTTATTACCACTTAACACCATGTTGAAACAAGAAGTAGAAGTGGAGTGGAATATTGACAAAAGGAGGTCTTTCGAAGCCATCAAGGAGGCAATTGTTGCTTCCCCAGTATTGGGTAGTTTGGATGTTAGCAAGGACTTCTATATCTATTTGTTTGCTTCCAGTCATGTGATAGTAGTTGTGATCATGCAGAGATAGAGGCTAGCTGAATAAAAGCCATTGAATATGTGAGCTCCAGGTAGAAGCTGAGTTCTAGAAAAACAAGCTTATGCATTGGTAAAGGTAGGAAAAAATGTTCAGGCCTTACATTCTTTGGAGTAAGGTTTATGCTATTGTGCCATGGTATGACATTATAAGATATTCCTTTCCATGTGTAGTTGTCCGAAAATTCAATTGTAAAGGAGATGAGGTCATTGAATTTGAGATGAGCCCAATTTTGGCTCTGTGGCAATCTGTTGTTTAGAAAGAACCAAGGAGTATACCTTCAATACATACAAATAAAAGATTGAAAAGATCACAGTACAATTCAACTCAGCCCTTGGAGGGGGGCTTTTAAGGTGACACTGGCACACAAGATTCTCAAATAGGGTGTTAGTGGCCCATAATATGTAAAGATGCCTATTTTCAGGATAAAACTTGTCCTCAGTGCAAAACCGATGCAGGATGAGAAATGGAGGCATCCATGTCACTGCAGCTTGTAGTCATTGAACAATCATCCATGCAGCGGCATTAGATTTGTTAGAATAACGAGTTCAAATTTCATGTTGAGGTATAATTATTTCATGATTACTATTGACTATTGCACCCAATGGGTAGTTGCTACTGTTAGTAACAATTGTATAGCTTCATTGGTGATATCCTTCTTGGAAGAAAACATTATAACTAGATGTAGTACCCTGGCCGGCTTATTATATGACAGCGATCTTGCCTACAAATATGCAGAATTTAAACAATGGGCATAATTCTCAAGTTTGTATCAAATAACTGTCCCCATGGAAATGGGGTGGCTGAGTTTACAACAAAGAATTTGTTGAATATTGAAGACAAGAGAAAAACAAGTGATGAAACACAAAAAATCAAAGCAATAATGAAACATTTCACCTTATTTCTTCTTTGCTTCTTCATTTGGGTAGAAATGAAGTGCACATTAAGCTCCACTTGATATCTCTTTGTGATGTGTGATGGATGGTAGAATGTGGTTGCTTATTAGACCAGCAGCAATGTTAGGATATGGATAGATGATCAAATGGACAGCATAATGATAACATAAGAGTGGGTGATAAAAATGGGATGAGAGGCCTCCGATTTATAGATTTTCCATAAGAAAAATCAATGGCCAAGTTGCATTGTTTAATAGAGGGATAGGATTTGAAGAAGATGAAGACATGGATTAAAGGCTTAGCCTTGTGACAAGTGTCACAAGAGGGATAGCGGTGTCTTATGAGGTGTAAGAGCTAGGCATATTCACATGTGTGAGAAAGATAGCATGTGAGAGATATGCTCACACATGTGTGAGCAAGGAGTAGGGTGAATAGGCATGCCCGCACATGTGGGAGCATGAGGGGGGTAGGGACACTTGTTAGATGATGGTGAGTTCAAATTCTAATAATGGAAAAATTAAATAATATCTACATTTGCACAATATTAAACAATAATGGTAATAATATTTTTGAGAGTTAAATGTTCAATTTATTACAATATAGCTTTTATAAATCCTCTCCATCATAACTTCCGGAACAACTAATCTATGGGAATGTAACTAATTATTTTATAACAAAAATAAACAAGTCACTAAGCTGACTTTATCAAGGTAAACCTTAATATTCGAACAGCCCCTTGAGGTTTACCTTCCACACAACCAAACATGCTGATTGAATGTAAAATCCCCACTAGAATTGCACGATATTTTTAACGATTTTCAGAGTTTGACTTATGACATATGTAGACATTTTGTCAAACAGTTATAATGATGTAACATGAGTTGGTATCAGAAATTTTCACAGGAAATAACATATTTATCACATTTAATAGATAGAGATTTGCATATAATAACCAACAATACATTCACAGTGAAACATGGAATAGACAACTGTCATAACAGATTGTTCATCATTCAAGACTGCATAGAAATTGGATGCATACATATATGCTCAAATCTCAGTTATACTTATGACCTAGAAGGATATCTTATGTAGGTCAAAATGCTTCAGTATTCCCAAATGCCCTTGCTGTAGCTTAGCAGCAGCAAATACAAGCGATTTCCCTTATGCAAGGCCAACCAAGACTCACATAGCATTTCCCTGAGTGTTGGATGCCAGCAAAGGAATAATAGGCTTGTGGATTCCTTCTGTAGTCCCACGCGACACCTTTAATGGCAGCAGACCTATGAAAATGGCCCTCGATACTATCAGTGGGTGTTGGCATAGGAGTTACGGATGGTCATGGCAGGTGTGGCATTCATTGAAGTCAGCATCGACCCTGAATCCATGGTCCCATGATTTCCTTGGCCTGGTGCAGCTAGAAAGAGCTTAAGCTGGTTGATAACAATACTCTCAATCTGCCGTTGAACCTAGCATATGTGATATAGCATTGGCAAGGAGAGCTCGACTGAGCAAAACAATTACCATATACCACACCAGCTAGATTTCGCCTCCAATATGGTTCAAACCTTCATCCCAAATAAATCTGGAAATGCTACTAAAAGTTGTCTCCAAAATATGCAAGAGAAATTTATATCGACTAGCTTGAACATTGAAATCTCTCTTGGCAACCATAAAATATTCCTCTGAAAGTTTGCCTTTGAAATGTGCTGGAAATATAAATATATCATTAATCTGCAAATTTGTCTTTGAAGGAGACTCACAAATTTCACGATGACATACACTGTGAAAGATCTGAATGATCCCTCCAACAGACCAGCTAGGGTGGATTAGTCTCACCACCAAAACCAATCACCCTAGGGTTTCCGTCCTAGAGCCAAGAGCTTCAAAAAACTCCTCCAAATCACCAACAAGAGAAAATAACCAAGCATAATCCAAATGGGCTCTTATTTTCACTTTAAATAGCCCACAAAATTTTCCCGCCCAAATAATTAAATATTCCTTATTTTAAAGTGACCTTTATAAATACCCTTTTATTATTTCCCAACATCACTTTAAAACACCATTTAATTTAATTATTTAATATTACCTTTATAAATGCACTTTTTACCTGCTAGGCAACATTAAATAATTAAATTAATTAATTAATTAATTCCATCTGGGAAAGGGATATTGTTAGTGTTTCTTAGATCAGATTAATCAATAAAGTACTTAAAAGAATTGCAACACATAAGACAATGAACACACAAAGATACCCTGGGAAAACCCTCCTCTTGAGGGAGAAAAACCCAGCAAATGATTCTCTTATATAAGGTAACACAAGAGCAGAAATCTGCTTACAACTCAGGCCCAACAATGGCCAATGCTTGATACAATGTATTCGCCCTTCTTCTAAATACAAACAATGCAATGACTATGAAATCCTCCTTGAATCCGAGCTGCTGCTATAAGTTGCGAATTCTGCTCATAAAGAATAGTGCGAACTTGCTTGAGATGGAATGAATTACAATGACAAAGTGACCTTGTATATATACATCATAAGGCGCCTCTTGACTTAGGTCGGCCTCTTTAGGAAAATACAATAAATGATAATTATAAGTTAAGGTCGGCTCAAGCTAAAACAAGAATATGTGAATCATAAGGGGTCGGCTCTTGCATTTATTAATATAGTGAACATGAATTAAATAGCCGAAGGCTATTCATTTAATTCATGTGTTCTTTGTGCGGATGAAGTGCAGACCACAGCTGCAATAACATCAACAGATATTACATTGAAACAAGCAAATACATACACTTCAAAAGCTTTTTCTTTGAAAGAAACAAATTTTGAACTAAGTGTAACTCCATCAAGTTACCTAATAACCCTCAGAAAGGTGTAGCTCCTGAGTTGAATTCTTGAGTTCTTGGATTACACCTCCTTGATCCCCCGAATCATAGATCCCCCAAATTATTGGACAACAATCCATTGCTCCATTAAGTCATCTCATGACCCTCAGAAATGTATAATTCCCTAGATCCATAGACTCCTGAACTATTTGGGCAACAATCCATATTGAGTTAACCAAATCTCTACCTGTCTCCAAAAAAAAAAATTCATGATAAATGCATTTTTCGATTCTGTTAACAATAAAAAAAGGAAAGAAAAAATAACATATGCTTCTCATACAAAGAACCGTCTTTGAGTGACAAGCTTACTCGAGATAATGAAAATCCTCCAACCTCCAATGGTGAAGGCTCAAAATAAGTATCTACCCCTAGTATCTTCAAAACGATAATCTTCAACAAAAGCACCATCCAGGGGGTCCTCATCCTCAAGATAGTCCTCAACACAGGCTAAGTTAACAACATTTTATTTTTGTTTGAGTTTTCCCTTAGAATAGCATTGGTCTAAGTCTTTCAAGTCCAAGATGTGTGACCCTTTTTCTTACAGTAATAACATTCAATTTCCTTGTATAATACACTCTCATGTTGAGAATCAACTTCTGAATCTTCTGCATTTGTTCTTTCTTCTTCTACTAAAAGGGCTGAAATCATATCTTCTAGTGTTTGAGAAGTTATATGACTAAGTGTAAAGTTAACATTATTGTATTTTGAAGGCAGTCTGTTTAAAAATTTAGCCTTAGCATCTTCATCATCTACTAGAGTCTTGACTTCTGCCAATTGTCTAATAGGAGACCTCAAATTGCTTATGTGATTTAACATAGTGATTTGTCCTTAGGATGCGGAGTATGGCTTAATCTTAATGCTAAGAAGCTTGACTTACATGGCAAAACGAATCTGTAGACTAGTTGAAGACTTGAATTCAAGGATCATTGACAGCCTAATATTTTTTTATCACACCTCTTTTTAGGGATTCAAAAGGATTAAGTGTTTTCACTAAACCTCAATTTTTGTCATGCCCCTGCTAAACTAGGGTTAGCAGCCCTTAATTAATACAAATCACAGCCTTTATAAATAAATAAATCAGGCAATTAGACTTAATGACAGCTGACCTATGATAAGGAGTAAAATAGCAGCAACCAATTTAAAGGGGCCGACTAGAATTAGAAGAAAATAAATAAGCAATTTATTTTAAAATAGGGCTGACTGGGATTTAATTAAGGCAGGGGCCGACTTAGTTCATTAAGGATTTTTAGTAGCAGCATAAATAAAGGCAGTGCTAGAGAATAAAGGATTTAATTAATTAAAAACAGCAATTTAAAAGAGAGCAGCAATTAAGGAAAAGGTGCAGCCTTTGTAAAGGATGCAATGATAAGAAAGGGTGTACTGTGTGACTATTCACCCCATCATGAAGGTATATAAGAGGGAGGCATCATTTGGTGAAGGCATAAATGGGAGATCAATAAAGTAAGCAGATTGGGAAAAAGGGAAAAAGGAAATCTGATCTGAATAAGAAGACAGTAAGAAATTAGATTAATAAAGCAGTGATAATTTGAATTAAAGGCAGTCAGATACAGCAAACTTTATATTTCTGCAGTAGTTGGTATGCCACATATTTGAATCCAATATTATTAGTTTGTGAATCTAGTAAAGAGCATATTTATTTATTTATTTAACTTGCTAAATCATCAAGAATCTTAGATTAGGAATTATTCATTTGATCTTTATAAAGCAATCATATTAGGAATTGGCAAGAAAACATAGTAGGGAGGTGCAGGAGTACGGGTTCCCTCAATTAAGTAGACCACCCATCGAGTGGGATTGCTTGTGGGCCAAGGGGTCAGATTGATTTGGTTGGTTGTTCGGTGCTCTTGGGCTTAGTTGTGGAGGACAGTCTCCAGGAGCCTCATTGTGCTTTTCCCCTCAAGTTCCTAATATGGTTGGCTATAGTGTGCATGTTACATTATCATTTCATTTGATGGTTATTTTCCTAAATTCAATTGCTATTGTGTAGTTTAGTGAAAGAATACTCTTGTAAATAAATTGTATCATTGGATTTATTAATTTTGGGCAAAAAACAGATACTCCCTCAACAGGGGACGTTACAATTTTTTTCAAAGGATAAAACATATTGGATTGAATCTAACAATGCCAAGTCAACAAATTGACCATGTCATCAATCTTCATTTTTGTCACAAACAATTTATTCCAGCCCAGAGGCTTTGAGGGCCATGAATTGATAGATATGGTGGATATTGTAGTTATAGTGCAGATGCCTTGGATCAAAATGTTGGCACTAATTGTATTGATGATCATGAATTAGAACATATAGTAAATTTTTCGAAACTATGAGCATTGGCCGTTGAATTACTTGGATTATATCATTTTCGTATTCTAATTATTTTACAATGCATAACTTTGTATCTTATATTACAGTAGAAGTTTTGAACCTTTCTGAACCATTTTGAAATTACAAACTTTTCTAAACCTTTTAACTTCGTGAACCTTACAATTTTTTTGAGTCTTGTTACTATGATTGGAAGAAGGAAAAACTTGACATTCTAAATTCTTCTCACTTGTCCCTAAAATTGTAATGTAATATTCTTTGTATTGTTTGTTTGTCACCAAAAAAATTAACAGTTGGAAAGCTTTATTATGCCTGTTTCTAGAAGTCTAAATTTGACTGATAATGAAAGCATACATACTATAAATATAAAAAACATTTTACATGTGTAAATGTTCAGAATATTTATCTTATGTATTTAAATGTTAATAATAAAATACAAGAAAGAATCTTTATCAAGTTATCTATGTTGTATGATGTGGATAGACAGGTTCTTGGAGCTTGTTGGTATTTTCTTGCATTGGAACGGCGTGATACTTGCTGGCGAAAGGCTTGTAATAATTCAACCGCATGCCAAACTAGGATGCTCTATTGTGAGAAGCATGATTTCCCAACATTACTTGAAGCTGAAAAGACAAAATTTCAAACTTTTTGTAATGCATCTAATTCTGAACATTTTGACTTTGGGATTTACGGTGATGCCCTTACAAGTGGAATTGTTACATCAAGGAAATTTTTGCAGAAGTATTTCTATTGCTTATGGTGGGGCCTACGAAATCTAAGGTATACATATTACAATGTTGTTTCCTTTCATGCTTCAACTTGTAATCTATTGTTGAACTTCTTCATGTTGCAACCATACTGATGCAGTGAAAAATGCTTCAAGTTAGAATAATGTATTCTAAGAATGAGTGTATATTATCAGACTATATTGTGTAGATTAGTAAGGTTTCATGCTAGAGCCAACTTCATTGATGTAGTAACTCTCTACCAGTGATTTGCTTTACTAGATAGATGCAGTCTGGAAGAAATGAAATCAATTTATAACAGAAGGCCTGTCCTAAAGTATCACCTTGAAATAGTTGATAAACTAATATACATATTTTCTCTTACCAAATTAGCAGAGATTGAACTACATTATGCAAGCATGTAACAATGCTTGTTGATTTTTCTTCATAAATATGATGCATCCTTGAGGGGTTATTGCTGATTTTATTTTTTGTTAGGGTTGATTTTGTAATATTTTCTCCTCATTCTTGACACAATTAACCTTTCTTTCAAAAAAAGAAGGAATAAGAAGGTTGGTCTTTTTAGATTTGATTTTGAATTTTTTATGTCATCATATTCAGATAGGAACAAATGCCTGCTGTCTATGAATGAATTCAATGGGACAAAGTATTTTATGCATTTTTGTGTTTAGAAAATATGTTTGTGTCAGCACGGTTATCTATACCTTAAACATAGTAGGATGTCTCTCTGAGTGTTACATGTTTTCTATGAAATGTCCCTTTTCTGAGTGAACCTCATCAATCTAGAAAATTTGATCGAGATCTGAAATGAGCAAGTATGTTTTTCTCTCTGAGTCTGCACAAATTTTGTGTTCTACTTTTTGTGCAGTGTTATGTGGAAAGTCTTTTGTAGATGATGTAAAGTCTGAGTTGGTTTTGATGTGCAGTTCACTTGGGCAGAGTTTGGTCACAAGCACTTATCTTTGGGAGATTTTATTTGCGATGTTTATTGCTATCCTCGGCTTAGTTCTGTTTGCCCTACTTATTGGCAACATGCAGGTTAGTATGGGACTAAAAATGTTTCCTCCCTTATTATCTGTGAGGTTGTTCTTTTGGATAATTTACCTTTGAAGACTACATTTGTTACACTTGGTTGCTATTATTTTTGTTATCTTAGTTGTTGTTGGTTCGTTGAATTCTATTTTCTGGTTGGTTTTTTTGGGATGAAAATTTACAAATAGTTTTTCTGTCTTTTAAATTATGTTCTCCTTATAGTTCTGTTTTCTAGTTTTCATTGTAATGTTGCCATTGAATTGATGAGGGAATTTTGTTTGGTTGGTTCTGAAGTTTTGATTTTCTCTACTAAAGTGAAGTTGACTAAAGATTTTTTTTCCCTTTCCATGGACTAATATTATGGTCTCTTCTAGAATCAGTTTTAGATGTTTCTACTGGTTTATGTAGAATCCCCTCTTGATTTTGCACGATATTTTAAAACGGTTTTCACAGTTTGACATATGTAAACATTTTGCCAACAAATAACATGCACACCCATAGAAATTAAACCAATTGTTTGGAATTACAGAGATAGAATGTAAGTGATTTCACCATAAAATATTCAGGAGTTGATACATTGCAAAACACCAATCATATTCATTCCATGAAACACACCATTACTGGATATTTACTAATATTTTTGATTTGAATAACACTGCTTGACTGTTAACAGTCATACACAGTTGCAGCCTCATAAAATGACTTTCTGCTCATCAGCAATGCCATATTATTTACATTCAGACCTTCAGAAATATAGTACCGAGTATTAGAATACCATTTCCGCAATATCCAGTGCAAGACACCTTGAAGAATGCCATGCTGGGTATGAAGTTCCAACGACTGGAAGAATGTAATGACCCATGCTCCGGATCAATAGATTTACGATTTATTCCTTATTGGATTGACACAGATTGTCATCCAATATTATTATGATGAACTGGGTTTCCAAATTATAAATAAAATAAAATGAACTATGGCATATAACTCTTTATAATTAATTCTATCATAGTTCAATAATGGAAATGTGATAAGTAAATATAATAGCTGTTTCTGATTTAGGCTTTAGAAATAATGCTTTGAATATGTAAGAGGTTAGACCTCTTTTGATTGCTGTTTCTGAAGTTATCCTTTATATTCATGCAACTTTTGACGTAGGTGCTGTTTTGAATTTTGCTCATCATTCATGCATCCTTACTGAAGAGAATCATGGCTCCTTAGAGCACTAGATCTGCTGTCTTTAAAATGTATATCTGTGCATAAAACTGTTCCATCCTCCCTTCCATCATATTCTTTGTTCCTTTATATCCTCACGTTCCTAGGATTAAGGTGTCTCTTTTGAAAGGGAATGACTTTTCGAACCAATATGTCTTTTCTTATAGGTAGCTGTCCTTAATCGCACCTCTTAGATATAATTGCTGCCTTTAGTTTGTCTTTCTTTTTGTCTTTTTCTAACATCAACTCTTGTAACATTAAATCCCTCGTTTTATAAAGACCTTAACTAATCGCTTATAACTTGATTGACTGAGTGTTTCTTCAAGTAGCGATAGCTTAATTGATGATCCTCATGACATTGAATGCACAACAATTATATAGCTTTGAATCTGCGTAAGCTTTTGGTACAAGTTGATATTTTCATATAGTCATGATCTGCAAACTCTCTGGTACCATGTCACCCAGACAAAAACACCTTATTGTCTAGCCACATTAGAACTCCGTGAGCCTAAGTATGATGAAGGAGCACCGGCAGCAGTAGTCTTCAAATGAGAGGCCCATTATCATTTGTAAATATTTTTCCCATACACCTCATAATGCATAAAATAAAGATCTCGATTCAATGTAAACTGCAGTCCTGTTATGCCAAGTAATTTGGTGATAATGAGAATGTTGTAATTGAAACTTTGGCTTGGTGGCGGTGCTTCACTACTTGCGGCATAGCTAATGTGATACCAATCACCAAAGGTAATTATCGCAATTATTTCTCTTATTACCTATACATTGCATTCATGGTGGATAAAACAATTTAAGGTGGCGGTATTAATGTGTTTCGATTTATTTATCCAGCTCAATGACCATCACGGTAATGCTGAATACAGTATGGCATAATCTATGTTTGAATATATCCTCCCACGGACTCCCTCCTTTGATTATTCAACCCAATTCGTATATCGAGCCTATTATTGAATGCACCAATACATTTGTGGTTTGTTATTACTAGGGCTTGATAGATAAAGGTGCAATGCTTTGAATCAAATGGACTTCAAGGGAAGACAAAATAGTCTGAAGCGGCTATCTGGCATTACTTCCAAGGGTGGTGGGACACTCTTAAATTCCCAATAGTATTAAATTGAGACTCAACTATCCAATCAGTGCTGAGATTCTATGTTGACATAATAAGCGGTAGGTATTAATATTTCGGCTGTTGATCCTCAATCAATGATAATTCTGAGCAGCATATATAAACTCTGCGATCAGAAACAAAAACATTTCAACCGATGTTCATTGAGTCACCAAGTCATAATAATAATTGATGCCTTCGAAGAGTAGTGCGAATATTGGCCATCGATATTTAGATAAGTTTAAATCTTTAATTTAAACTTGCATATAATCTTTTAGGTGTTAAAAATGGGACATTACAAGTCCTCTTGCCCAAAAATTGCTCGTCCTCAAGCAATACGGTTCCAGGATTCCAAGTCAGCCTTAGAAATGAACTATCACGTTGATGCTGTGCTATTTTGATTTTAATAATCTGCTTCTCATGCTCCAACTGTCTTTGTCTCTTCTGGAATGCGCAAAAGTGTTCATTGTCTAAATTGAAATAGATATCATCGTTCATTCCCATACTTCGTTCCTTGAGTTATCTTCTCTATGGCTCTCCAAGAGAATTTGGATCATCTCTTTGAATTCCATTAGTTAGAAACTTGTTTAGTTATCCCATTACTTTCTTATGCATGTTCAACTTTATCTTTGGTTATTGAATGAAGCCAAACATCTTTTTGATCTCTTTTTGAGATTCTTCTCACCTTCCTTGCCTTCCTCTAGTTTTCTGATTGCTACAATTGTCTTTCATCTTTTTGCTATCCTTTTGCATGGGAATTTCTTCTCTTATTTGCTCTCAATTTTGGGCTCTTTAATAGTATCTTCAATATCTCTAGCTACTCAAATAGTAAATCCTCTTTTCTATTATTCACAATAGATTTGGATTGCAATTTGCTCCTCTTCTTGCTTAAGTTTATTTTGAAGATTCCTTTCATAATTCTTCCTCTTGACATCAACGGTGAAGGGATGCTCATCATACTTCCATCCCTGTCTTCTATGGTACCATTACATCAATAGGGACACTTTTAATGTGAAGTTGAACATAAGCACAACCATCCAACTTTCCACTATCAATTTCTTTCGCTTTTTGCCAACACATGCTTGTGTATTCTAGCGCAAATGTCAAATGCAAATATATGAACATACTCTTCAAAATAAGACTCATTTGGATCATTCTTATCCTCCTGTTAAGGTTTTTGGAGAATTCCCTTATCAAGTTTCGTCTTACAAACATCTTTACCATTTTCTTCCTTGTCATGCTATGATGAACGGTTAAAGCTTTGTGATCCCCATTCCTGCCTTTCAAAAATATCTTCTCTTTCTCTAATGTGAATCAGTATAAGATAATTTTCACTTCTTTAAGCTTTAGCATAATCTCTCTATTTTCCCAAATCTTCAATCTCATGGAGACACTTGTAAATGCCAACTTAATGTGCATGAATTAAAGGCATGCAATCTTTCATAATTTAGGATCTTGAACATTTTCCACAATTATGTAGATGCCCATTTGCTACTTCCCCTTGATGCCAATCTATTAGACAAGTAGATTCTTCTATTCAAGTTTTGTGATATTTCATCTTTTTAAATCATCTTCTCCTTGGAGCTGAAGAATAGCACCATACTTAGCTCCCCTTGAAATTGTGCTTCTTTGTGGACTAGGAGATATCTCTTGTGCATGTAATGAAGTTTACACTGTCATAGATTTATCCTTCTCTTGCTTCAGTTTCCTCTTCCAAACTTTCATCGGTTCTTTCTTATGCTTGCCAAGTATTTTTATCTTCTTATTTTGTCTTGAAGGTCTTGTAATACGACTTCTGCAATGATGTGCTACATGTCCATAGTTGTTGCATTTATAGCATATAACCTTATAATTCATTGGAGAAACATATTTGTTGTAGTTTCTACTTGTCCTCCCATAAAGATTTCTATTTTTGTTCCACCTATTGTTATATCTCACTTGCGTTCTACACTCTTTGGCCTTATGTCCAAGGTGATTGCATGAGTAGCAATAGCCATGAAAGGTACTCCTGGACTTGTTTGTATGCACTTGCCTCAAAGGAAAGGACTTCTTGAAATTGTCCTTGTCAACTTTAGGAGTCTTTGTTTGCTTGATACCTTCATTTTTAGTAGGGCTTTGAAAGTCTCTTTGAGGCTTTTTATCTTTCTCTCATTTGTCTTCTTAGGAGTTTTTGTGGAATCTTCCTTGAATGCTTGATTTTCTTTATAGCCAAGTCTTGTTTTATTTGATGACAACCTTTGCACATTAATGATGTCATCTAGGATTTTGGTGCTTTTTTTCAAACTTGAGACTTGTGTTCAACTTGATGGTTGTCTTCTCCAATTCTTTCCTCACCGAAACAATTTCACACTCTAATCTTTCACAACACTCTTCCTTTGCTTTCAATTGGACTTTCACCTTCTCTTGGATTGTTAGCTCTGCTTCCTTTATTTGATCTTTCAAATCAATGATCACCTTTTCAAATTCTTCTTGTATTTTGGCCTTCGATCTACACTCTTCTTGAAAATTTATGTTTAGATCAACAATTATCTTCTCACATTCTTCAAGGCCTTGTATTAACTCCACATTAGATTTATTTGACTCTTGAAGTAGAAGCTCAAGTTTTTGGCTCTTCTTTCTAAGTTCTTCAATCTCATCCCTAGCTCAATAGAATTCTTTCTCAAACCATTCATTATTATTTTTACTCACAAGATGGTTTTCTTTTTCGAAAAATTCATCTTTTATTGTAAGGGGTGTTCTATTTATTACCTTATTACTTGCATTTGGTGCTGTGTCATCAATATCACAGTTGGTATTTCCTTTTCCCTTATTTCCTTTTCTACTTGTCAATGCGTTGATATCAAACACTTCAGATAAATGTTCTTCCACAGCTTTAAGTGTGTTCAAGACATCATCACTTGATTGTAATTCAGTACTAGGCTTGTTACTTGCTTCATATAGTGATCTTGCCAATGGTTTGATATCTTCTTTTGACATGATTAATCAAGCTTCTTGATATTTACCCAAAGGCTGGCGGGTTCGCTAGCTTTGATACCACTGTAATGACCTGTGCTCCGGATCAATAGATTTATGATTTTTTCCTTATTGGATTGACACAAATTGTCATCCAATATGAACTGGGTTTCCAAATTATAAATAAAATAAAATGAACTATTGCATATAACTCTTTATAACAGTGTTACAAGACTCGCCCAAACTCGGCGAGTACTCGCGAGTCCCGAGGTGGGTGACCCTAAACGAGTCCCAGAGACTCGGCTGCCGAGTACTCGCCGAGACTCGCTGGACTCGCCGGACTCGACAGACTCGCCGGACTCGCCGAGTCTCGTGCCCCAAACTCGACCATTTTGATTAAATTTTTTTTAAAAAAATTGCATTCTTTTTTTTTCAAATTTTTAAAATAAATGGTGTGCGCCATGAAGGTTTGTGTGGTTTTGAAGGTCTTCATTTGGGCTTGGTGGCGGGGGCTCCGCCCCTCGACCCCGCCCTGTATCGCGACAGGGAGCGCGCCCAGGGCGCTGCCCCTCGGGACCCTGCGAGGGGCGCTGCCCCTCAACCCCGCTGGGGGCGCTGCCCCTTGACCCCGTTGGGGCGTTTCCCCCAAACCCTCATCAAACTATAGGTCTAAGCATGTTATAGGCCAATGATGAATCATGATCATAAAAACCTACAAAATACATATCCCCTGTTGCAAATCTTTGCATCTTTCACAGTCAAAGCCATAATCAAGGATTATCTTGTTTCAAAATTCATACATTAGACAACAAAACATGCAGTCTTGAAGGCTTCAATAAAATTTTAATAATAAAATCCTCACTTGAATATACACACCAATCATTGAGACACAAGCAAATATCATGGCTACATCATCATCTAGGACCTAACTTAGACACTAGCGCATGACTTGTCGTGATATTGGGATGAGTAATGCAAGCTCTTCTGAGCCATAGACTTATTTTTTTAGTTTTGATATTTGTTTTGATGCCATGGATTTCATATTCCATGAGTTTTGTATACATTTGACAATATTTATATATCTGAATGTGTTATTTCCTTCAGCTAAAATTTGCGTTTATACTTATGTGATCGATATATGTTTGTGTATAGGATCATAGTAGTTTCTATTTCATGATGTTATTGTGTATTTGAGGTTTATTCACTAAAGGGTGCATGAAACAAGCTTTAAATCCTTAAAAATCTCTAAATTTCAAGGGTTTTTCTATTTGCCGAGTCTTGGGCGAGTCTAGGCTCCGAGTCCGAGTCCGAGTCAAAAATCGGCTTGCTGAGTCCGAGGCGAGTCCGAGTCTTGTAACTATGCTTTATAATTAACTCTATCATAGTTTAATAATAGAAATGTGATAAGTAAATATGATAGCTGTTTCTGATTTAGGCTTTAGAAATCTTGCTTTGAATATGTAAGAGGTTAGACCTCTTTAGATTGTTGTTTCTGAAGTTATCTTTATATTCATGCAATTTTTGACGTAGGTGTTGTTTCTGAATTTTTCTCATTATTCATGCATCCTTACTCAAGAGAATCATGGTTTCTTAGAGCACTAGATCTGCTGTCTTTAAAATGTATATCTCTGTATAAAACTTTTCCATCCTCCCTTCCATCATATTCTTTGTTCATTTATATCCTCACGTTCCCAAGATTAAGGCGTCTCTTTTGAAAGGGAATGACCTTTCAAACCAATATGTCTTTTCTTATAGGTAGCTGTTCTTAATCGCACCTCTTAGATATAATTGCTGCCTTTAGTTTGTCTTTTACTAACACCAACTCTTCTAACATTAAATCCCTCGTTTTATAAAGACCTTAACTAATCGCGTATACCTTGATCGACTAAGTGTTTCTTCAAGTAGCGATAGCTTAATTGATGATCCTCACAACATTGAATGCACAACAATTATATTGCTTTGAATCCGCGTAAGCTTTCGCTATAGGTTGACATATTCATATAGTCATGATTTGCAAACTCTCTAGCACCACATCACCCAAACAAAAACAACCTAATTGTCTAGCCATGTCAGATGTCCACGAGCCTAAGTATGATTAAGGAGCATCGGCGGCGATAGTCTTCAAATAAGAGGCCCATTATCTTTTGTAAATATTTTGCACATACACCTCATATGGTAATGAATAAAATAAAAGTCTTTATTCAATGTAAACCGTGGTCCTGTTATGCCAATTAATTGGTTGATAATGAGAATGTTCTAATTGAAACTTTGGCTTGGTCGTGGTGCTTCACTACTTGCGGCATAGCTAATGCAGATACCAATTACCAAAGGTAATTATCGCAATTATTTCTCTTATTACCTATACATTGCATTCACGGTGGATAAAACAATTTAAGGTGGTAATATTAATGTGTGTCCGATTTATTTATCCAGCCCGATGACCATCACGACAATGCTGAATACAGTATGGCACAACCTATGTTCGAATATATCCTCCCATGGACTCCCTCCTTTGATTATTCAACCCAATTTGTATATAGAGCCTCTTATTGAGTGTATCAATACATTTGCGGTTTTTTATTACTAGGGCTCGATAGATAGAGGTGCAATGCTTTGAATCAAATGGACTTCAAGAGAAGACAAAATAGTTTGAAGCGGCTATCTAGCATTACTTCCAAGGGTGGTGGGACACTCTTAAAATGCTGATAGTATTAAAGTGAGACTCCACTATCCAATCAACGTTGAGATTATCGGTTGACATAATAAGCAGTGGGTATTAATAGTTCGATTGTTGATCCTTAATCAATGATAATTCTGAACGACATATATAAACTCTGCGATCAGCAACAAAAGCATTTCAACTAATGTTCATTGAGTCACCAAGTCAGAATAATAATTGATGCCTTCAAAGAGTAGCGTGAATATTGGCCATCGATATTTAGATAAGTTTAAATCTTTAATATAAAGTTGCATATAATCGTTCAGGTGTTGAAAAGGAGACATTACAAAGAAGGTATGGCGGCTTGTGTAGCTGCTGTTCTCCTACAGGAAATGCACCCAACATTCACAAAGTCGCCCAACACAATAACCACGGCCAGCAAGTATAACAACAACAATTTCCAAAGGAACCAACACCCTCTTTGATTTGCACGAATATAGCAACACACCCACAATGCACATAGCGGTGCTGGCGTTTGAATTAGAGGTCTCACGACTAGCAAGAATGAGCGTTAAGAGCAAGGTGTCTCTATTACTTAGACCCACAACCTCCTAAATGCAACAATCAACATTAGCGTAGATGTAAATGAAGAAATCTACACCTTATATCATGCCCATGAACTCAGGTAATAACCACAACTCAAGGAAAGAACACGCCTACACACTGAATGAATGAATGCTGCGTAGGGATAAAATAGCCTTAATTTCCCAGAGATTCAATCGCCCAATCTGAATATGCAGACCTATATAATGCTGAGCAATATGACCGCTTCAACACAAATTGACCAACTTGTCTAAAACCTTGAAATTTGTCTTAAAAGGAGACACACAAATTTGGCAATATTGAACATTCAACCATTGAAGTGTAGATGCGAATCCAGAGTGAATTCGCCAATCACCAACTAGGGAGGAATCTTGAAATTGATCTTCCCTAGAGGGTTTCCATCCTCCAGAGGCTGAGATGAACCAGGTTCAATCTCCAAAACCACAAGGGTTTCAATTAGAAAAATAAAATAAACTGAACATCCCAAATGAGCTCCGAATTCCCCTTTTTATAAGCTTTTTAGAGAACTTTCCAGAAATTCATTTTTAAAATCATTTTATTAATCTATTAAACCTTTTAACTCCAAAAAGATTTATTTTATTTTAAAACATTTCCCGACACCGGAAGTCACTTTTCAGCATCCCAACATTTAAATTTTTTCATCCTAGTGCCAACGAGCTATAACACTAAGGTGCCCCCTTAAATATTTTAATTTAAGTAACAACCCCTAGAGAATTTAATTAAGTATAGCTCATTAATACATCCAAATTATGGAAACGGACGAAATGCGTCCGAATCGAACATTGGCTACGCAGGAGTGATCTCAATGATGAAAGATGAATGGACCTGATTGGGTGACTTACTATAATTATAAATAGATGCTCCCACCAAGAATCTTGGAGCCCAAACCGGAAGCCAAAAATAACATCCTAAAGCATCATAGGACTCCTCTAAACCATCTAACCTCACTGGTAACATCAAATTACCCCTTTGATCAGGCTCACACAAACCCATAAGTCATCTCCAATTGCAGAGCATGAGAACTCGCAAATGGGGACATTACTGTTTATGCATGTGTGGTTTGAGGCCATTTATGAATATCACTATTTGACATTCTGTGGGAATGTCTCTACCTTAGTCATTATTTTTCAGCTTGGATATTATAATCTTTGAAATTTGATTTTTGCCAAATAAAGAGTGGTATAAATGATATTTTTGTTACTTCCATAGGAAACCCTTGCATTAGTCCTTTGACAAAAAAGAACAGAAAAAGTAAAAAAAAAAAGAAAAAGAAAAAAAAAAGAAAAAAAGAAAGAAAAAGAAAAGAAACTGTGTCTAATGGCTTTTTGTTGATGAAACGCTTTTGCTCCACCATTTTGGGGGTGCAACCTATTGGTCATGGTTGTTTTAAGATGTTCCAAAGTTTACCAAGGTGTATTGTTGGTTTCTACAACATTTTCAATACAATTCCACCAAATTTTTGATTTCTTTCAAATTTTATGTTACTAATTGAACCTAATAATTCCTTGAGTCTCATGTAGCAGAAAGGAAAATTCTGTTGACCTCCAGCATTCCTGGAAAGCGTCTCCACTTTCTTTTCCATTATATTTTTGGGAAATAAATGTTCTTATGTCTTTTGGGGGTTCTTGAGGTATGGGTGGGGGGATGGTTATTGTATATTCAACTTAATGCATGTGAGTGAAAACTTGGCCTTGTCTAGGATTGGTATTTTGATTTTGTAGGAGTGTTTGAATTTTAATTTGTACCTTTCAGTACAACACAAAATGGAACAGCATGTAGGGTATAGAACCTTTCTTTGAATTTCTAGGGAAGATCCCTTTTGAAGCGTGGAGTTAATGATAAGATTTGTTCTACAGAAATTTACAATAATGCCTAGAACTAGCAGGATTTGTCTTAGCACACAAAGCAGATAAACTGAAGGTAAACCTGTACTTTTGTTCTTAGGTCCGAGCACAAGGTTAGTCAACACTTTTGTACAAGACAAAAGGCTTTTTGATTTGTTATCTAATGTGGAAAATCTAATCTAGAGAAAGCAAATACATGCTCACGTTTGTTTCGCTGCAATACTATTACACTGTCAATTGTAATATGAATAGAACATAATAAAACATACCAATTAATTGTAGATCAAGGTCATTTATTGCTTTATTCTAGGGTAGTGCTTGTGTAATGAAATGTAGACCAGGGAAGACCGTGTATAAAATCAGACTGCCTTCCCTGACTAGGAGAATCATATTTAAAGTACTTGACAAGTGTCAAACAGAACACAAGGATTGACAACTACTTGCAATTAATTCATAGCAACTATTTACAAGCCAATAAGTAATTAACACTTTAGTTAGGTACAAACATACTAACAAAACATATGAAATTAATGTATGTGTACATCACCCCCCGGGCCCCCCCTCCAAAAAAAAAAGAAGAGAAAATTGGGATTCCTAGCTGATAAGCAAAGAATAAAATGATACAAATCACATAATATCAGGGAAGATTTTCCATATTTTTGATGGTACTGTGGAAGAGATTTTTTATCACTCTTTAGTCATTATAACGTGGTGGTCAAAACTTGAAAGTTCGACAACAAAGAACTGACTGAGACCCTTGGAATGTGGATCTTCCTGCACAGCCAACTTCAAATTTGCAACTTGTTTTTCAGCTAGAAATAAAAAAAGAAACCTGTTGATTACACATTGATGATCACATCTAAAATTCCATGAACGATTAGAGGAATGTACATGCTAGTGACTATACAACTCAATGAATTATGTTGGAACATACAAACAATTTGCCAAATCTGAATGTATATTTAACTCAGAAAAATCTTCACCAAGCTGGTCACTGATCATTGTCGGTATGGCTGCAATTTGGGAGCATACAAAAAATGATTGTATATGGTGGGCTATAAATGTATAGTGGCAACAACAAGGTCTTTGGACCATGTGACTGGAGATCTAGCATTAGAGTGTTTAGTGTCTTTAGGCCATACAATAGTAGACTCACAAAAGGATTGCATGGTGGTAAGGAATGTTGAGTGTTCTGATTGTGTGGTAGAAGATATTTCAGTAAGAAATTGTTTGATAGAAAAATCACAAGAAGAGTGTATGGCAGAAAAATGTGTAGAGTATATGGAGGACACTGCAGTAGAACCATATGGTTGGAGTAGGTACACCTACATGTGCAAACTGTACGATATGAGAAGTTGGATGTGGCTGTGTGGAGAGTACAAGATGAGTTGATTTTTTAGTGGAATGCACAAAACATGCTTTAGACTATACAATAAAGAGTTGCACAAATGGAAATGTCTCAGCAGTTAATTGTACACCAGAAGAAAAATTTATAGAAACCTAAGATTTTGTACAACTCCGTACAGTGGATGAAGGATTGAGAATTGTACAATAGCATTTGAATTTTCATAGGTTACAATAGGAGGAGAGTGTGAATACTTTTGAACCCACCATATGGTGGTGGTGGTGTCTACTCAAAAGTGTTTAGCAGACCATATGACAATGGAGTTTGTACTTTGTAGTCAAGTGAATGCTGGGATATGCTTGAAGTATGGTTACAGAAGATGGTAATACAGTGGTTAAATTACTTTGAGTTAAATGATTTGATAAACAACAAGGATAATGTCCTTCATAATATTTTTTAGGGCAACAACTTTTAATAGAGTTCAAAACCATTTTTTCCACTTTATTAATTCTAATTCTACCATGCTCTTTATCTTATACTTCGGCTAATTCAATTTCCCATGCTTTGGCTAGAATGTGAAGTTTTCCATAGTTAATCCTATTAACTGCTTTAGTCCTTTGAAGTTTTAATTTTGAACCATCACTCTTCACACTTCTATTATCCAAATTTTCCAATTGCATTGAATCATTCTCCCAAATGTTTTGAATATTAAACAGTTCCATCTTTTGTTGGTTGTCATCTCCTGCTACTTGTTCATCTTCATTAACCTCCATGGTATTAATAAAATTGCAGTTAGGCAGAAATACTTTATAGTCATCCATTGCCAACGGAAAAATCCATCAAGGGAACGTGTTCAATCTTTAAAACATCAATGTAGTTCCAAAATTCCTTTGGCATTCAGCTCCATGGGGCCTTGATCACTCTTCTTTGTCTACACTTTCTTGGAGTTCAAATTTGATAATCCAAGGAAACTGCTTCTTCACTTATTGCCTGATTCTTCAAAGCAATTATATATTTTTGGCCTTTATTTTCAATTGAGTGTATGTTGATTTTCTCTCGACAATCAACTTTAGTTGCTACTAACCAACCATGACCCAGCAATGCATCATATGCCTTCTTATGTAATGAGATGACAACAAAGTTTAGTGGAAATGCTTGAGTCCTAATTATTACCTTTCCCACAATTAGAACTCTAAGCACTTATATTCGTTGTTGGTTCATTCCCACTAATTGATAGGTTGGTGGCCAAATAGTTGGCCTACCCAAGATTTGCCAAGTGTCTTCTCAAAGTTCATTCACTCTAGAAACACTATCAATAATTGTATTTGTTAGTTTTTTATGAGAATTTCCATACATACAATGATTGGTGTCCAAACAATGGAGGTATAGGTCATTGTTATTCCTCCTTCCAAATGCTAAACCGGTGGTAGCATGCACCATTTGATCCCTCTTAGGAATGATATTAGGTATGACATTCCTAAGTTCAGGAATTCTATGCAATAAATCCACTACAACTAGCATGGTGGTTTGAGGTATTTGCTTTGCAGTAAGTTTTATCTGACTCCACTTGGTTCATTACTGTACTTGCATGCTCATTTGAGTGGTGATATTCATTTTTTTATAGCATGCTCCACATTGGCTCTTGCTTTGCAAACTTTCCTTTTTTTGTATGGGGGTTGGGGTACACAACTCTCTTTGCTTGGGCTTGTGTTACCTCTAGTATGTCATTTCATTTTACATCAATCATGTTGATGTTCGTACTTGATTTTTTCTTTGGACAATTTATGTTGTCATGGCCTTTGGGCCTACACCATCTATAGAGCATTCCTATACTACTTTGACTTCTTGTGCAATCCTTTCAAAGTGTTCCCATTCCTGCACTCTTGACATTGCATGATAGGCCAACCCATGGATTCATATTTAATTTGAACTTGACCTCCTCCTGTCATGTCTCCAATTTAATTGGAACCAAATTCAAATATGTCGGCAGAAAAGGTGTTTTTAAATGCCACAAGCATATGAATTTCAATTATTAAATAAATAATAAATAATAAATAATAATTTAAATTATTGTTAAATAATATTTAAATTTATTAATCTTGGCCGACCCCTTGGAAGGCGCTCAAGTTAATATTTGAATTTAGTTTTCTCTTGGCCGACCTGGCATCTCTTGTTTAGTATATATTTGGGGGTCGTTGCTCATTTTGGTTCATTGAATAATGACATGGTGATTTGACCGCGTAGCTGGCAAATGATCTGGTAGGACGAAACCCCTTCTAGAACTGTGTCGTTCATCCAATTTGTTATAGTGTTTGATCGACTATCATTTGTAGATCTGGTTGGGTGCTTAAGTCTCTGAGCATTGGAGGATGAAATTCAGTAATTTGTGGGCCGAGCCATTGGCTCTGACTACCCACCATAAAGCACCTCCAGCATAGTGGATACCAGCATTATATTCCGATGATTGTGGATTTGGCGGATAATTGAATAAGGCCACGATCCAACAAGCAGCAAAGACAAAGCACGATCACTCATACATTGACGGAGGCTCAGACGTTGGCATTTGCAAGTATCACTAGATCACATGACAACATAGAGACTTCCGCATCAGACAGGGGTTGGGATCCACCATCATCATTGGGGAAGACACGAATCAATGGGTCGAAAATCTTAAGTCTTCCACATCTTCTGTAGTGGTGCCCACCCTTCTGGTAACTTTCCTCACAGTGGATATTCACCATCAAGTTCACGGGACGAGAGGAACGATTTACATAGTTGAGAAAGTAAGCAGTGCACAGGATAACCGATTCTATCAGTATTGAGGTGAGCAAGGGGCGAAGCATCGCTTAGTCCCAAAGGTGCCTCTCTAGACCATATTCTGAGCGATTTGAACATTACGCATTCGGTTTGCTATCAGGTACGTGGGTAGAATCGATCATTGTTATCTTGGCCGAGTCTGTGATCTTTTGAGATTAAACGACTATTCGCTATTAAAGTGTATTGATAGAAACTCGGTTTAAGCGACTACAATATTCATTAGGAGAAGGGTGGCGTCACTCTTAGGTGCCAATCAATGGGTTGATAGCTATAACGCTACCTCTGTGTATGCTCGGCCATCACTACAATAATACTCAGATCTGGACTTTTTGTATTGCTTCATTTCGATAGATATTATTGTGAATTCAGTAATGATCATTCTATGTGACATTGTTTACTTCTGTGGCACAATCTATTTCCAATTTACTATTATTGTAATATAATCCAAATAGGTGCGATTCGGAGATTGTGTGTTTAGCATAGGCCAGTTTCTTGTTTCAGATTGTGCACAACTTGTTACAGGACAATCTATATTTCGCATATATCAATATTTAAACTTAGACTGTGCAAAGCTTCTTATACCTCCATTGTTATTTTGGTGTTCATAACCGTTATTAATCCTATGATTGTGATAGTTGCATGGAGATTCGCCTTCATTGTTCTATGACATTAGAGGTGTAGTTGGTGGGTTGACTACTCCCTTGGTATAAAGTACTCGTGTATTTTTATTCTTCAAATTGTACAAGCAACCCTTAATTGAGTGGCTTGTCATTTAGCAAATCTCACAAAACATCTTTTTGGGTGTGGTTCTCTATCTTGCACTCCATACACCATAATTACCTTAGGTCTTTGCTAGTCTTAGCTTTGAGTTCATCATTTGTAGCATGTCTTTTCTTAGAGCTTGAAACATTCCTAATTTATTGCCGTTGGTTGCACCCAAGTCATCATTCTCTTCACTCCTTCATTGAGATCATGAGGACATTTGGCATTTGATTTAAATGTCCATTTCTCAATTGTATGCCTCCTTGTAGGATAAAGGTGGCACAAGCTTCATTTTTCTTTATTTAAGGATGGTATCAATCTTTTAATGAACCAAAATTTCTTGAGTCTGTCCCAAGTTCTTTCTTTAATTTTCCAAGTAGTTCCTTGAGTTACAATTGTATGCTCTTACGTTCTCATGCTTCCCTTGTCTAGTATTGTATATTTCTACAATGATCTTATTATCATCTCGAAGGGGTCTAAATCAAACTCCGTCCTCAACTTTTCCCATATGTTTTGATTCGTTGGCTCAATATACATGTACCAATTGTTGGCCACCCCGCTCAAGTTGGTTGGAAATGAATGCAACCAATGGACTCTATCTATTTGTCCATTCACTACCCAAATAGGTCCACATGTCTTACAGTGCCTCATCGGATATTCAAATCCATCACCAATAAATTTAGGCAACTTTTACCTCTAAATCCAAACTAGTTGGTGGAGTCACCATTTGTCCTTGATGTGAATTTAGTGATTGGAACTTTCTCTTCAAGAAGCTCTAATTTGGACATCTTGCTGCTCTCTTTGCACTTTCCAACATGTTAGATCCTCAAACCATCTAGAGACTTAAGTAATTTGTATATTAGTGTCACCATTAGGGTCTTTTGTGTGCAAAGTGACTTTTAGAGGCTAGTGATAAACAACCTTGGGAGGGCTCAAAGGGATGAAAGCATAGAGAAGTTGTCTACCCTTGCGAGGAATATTTAGGATAGAGAAGATAAGGTGACAAAGATTAACCCACTAATCACGTAGAGCATCCTCAAAAAATCCATCAATCCAATTCTAGAATCGAAGTGAAAATCAGAGCCGGAGTAAATGCCAAAGAAAAAGTATAGGTCAAAGTCATAGTTGGTAACGAAGCAGTTTGTACATCCAACCAAATTCAAGGAGACAACCTATAAAGGATCAATGGGTTGAAGTTGCTAAGCAACTTCCTCTTTTCAATAAGGCACCATGGGTCTTTACAAACAAATTAGATAAGAGGCTCTAAATAAGGGAAGCTTTCATTCTAAGACAAAGTCTAAGGACTTCTTCATCAAAGAAAATTATAAAAAGGAGAAGCACACAAACATAATATCCATGGTATTGTTTTTTGGCTCACTTTCTTCATTTAGTAATTCTTTAATAGGTAGGAATAGCTAAAAATCATGTATTACTTTCCCCTAGGTAGGAATAGCTAAGTCCAAGACCAAGTGATCATTTCTATTCTTTTTCACCCTAGATTATTTCTTTGGCATCTTTGACTCTGGCTCTCAAAGAATTGAAAGAAGCTCTACAAAATTTACCTGATAAGAACCAACAAGATTCCTCTTCCTACTCATCACAAATTTCTTCCATTCCAGTGCTTCTTTCTCATTTTCATGCCTTCTAGGAGGACTAGGAGGAGGAATAATGATAATGGGATTGGGAAAAACAGGGGGTGGAAGATCTTGTAAATGGGATGGAGAAAGAAGGGAAGGTGAAATAGAACATGTTTTTGCTATGTTGAGGTGACATTCCTTGAAATGGGTGAAGGGGAACAGATAGAGGAATTCCTAGGAGGAAAAACAGAAATGGGAATAGATGATGCAAACTTCAGGTTCTATACTTAGTTGATGATGAGGAGATTTTGTGCTCTTCCTGAAATAATTTTGAGATCCTCAGAATTGTATCCGAAGCACTAGCAGTTTGAGGAAGCTGACTCTCTTCCTCCTCTTGATCTTTAATGCTACCATATAATGCTGATTTGGACCTTGTGTAAAGAAGAGTGTACAAATTTCTCCTGAAGATAGTCTGGAACCTGCTGAATTCTGCCTTTGTGACCTTTTTCTTGTAAAAACAGTTTATTTCTATTTGCAATCAATTTGGTCCTGTTAGAAATGGAACTACTCTTCTTGACATTCTGATTCACTATGATTAATGGCAGCTGTTCCAAATTTTCTGCTATGAAGTAATGTGACAAAACCTTTGAATTTTAGTTTGAAGTGTCCTTAGTTGTTTCTTTAGTGATGAAAACAATTATTTGCTTTATCTTTACTCAGCCATAATTTATGCTTCTCACCTCATACTCATCTTCATAGTTTGCTGAAATGTCTTCTATATTAGGTAGATGTCAAAAATGAACCTCCAACCTCTCATATAGGATGCCTCATGGATCATAGGTGCACTTTTCTTAGAAAAATGTCGGGTAAATTTTTAGCTAGCTTGACACCTACATCTTTTGAATCAAGGGTCTTCTTGCATTTATAGAAACCAAGCTGAATGGGGAAACTTACTGCTTGCTTATTCCTATCCCTCAACATGAAATGAACTTCAACCACTTGTCTACAAAACTCCAATAGAACCATTTGATCATTGGGGTGCCTTAAAAGCATGTGCGGAAAGGATGAGAAGCCAAACATTCTGATATGGCTGAAAGTTAGGAATTGGACGAATCAATCAGTTCACTATGAATAGTAGGCCTGGCCTGCTCAAAAAAATGGATATGCAACTACTCATCCATCTTTCTGATTGAATGCATCAAAAAACATCATTCACCCTTCGATGGTGTTCTATTCACTATACTCCAGCTAAGGTAAATGCTTGAAAGTGTGAGTGATGTTGAAGAATCCCTCTCTTGACAATTCTATATAAGATCCTATCTTTGCAAATGGATAGACCAAATGAGAGGACATGTGAAACTCATTAGTGCCTTCAACTTTAATCAATTGTCTATGAATGCACTCATTGATCAAGATGACTCAATCCAGTAGATTTTGCCTTCGAAAATTGTGCTCATGACATAGAACAACCATTGCCTAAATGTTCTTTCCTCCATTTGTCTTGTCACTCAATTGAGAAGAGTGATCATCATGGTAAGTTCTTCCTTGGAACTTGTTCCTTCTAACCATGTTCTATACTTGCTTCTAACTCTTTTAGCCAATGTTGTTTATACTTTTTGGCATTCAAGGTCTTTGTGTTCCACTCCTCATTGCACTTTTCCAAATCAATCTCTCGGGTTTCCTCATGCAAGGGCAAATTGAAAACATTCTCAATGGATTCAGCATCAAGCTTTCCAAGAACCTACCTCCATAGGAATAGTATCTGATATGTGTGAAATGCACACATCAGCCTCCAACTAAATAGTGGTGTGCACCCCCACTAGGTTGACTAAGGGACACCCAAAATAAATACGTACTTACGTGCAAGTTGACACATTTATACTCAAACTAAGGTTGAGTTTATTAATCCAAATTAAGCTTACAATGGTTAAGCTTACCTATTTAAGATTAACATTATTTTACACTAATAGCCCCTTTTAAGATTAACTTGGGGAATGTGAATTCCCCCAAAGAAAGAGAGATGACTTTCCAAAAGAAGAGAGAAAAGAGGGACCATGTATACTTCAAAACTCCTAACAATCTGCACTACAACTAGATGAAAATGGATAGTACTAGATGCCAAGAAAGGTACACTTGCATCAAATGACATTTCTTCTTAAAGGTACACTTGCATCAAATGACATTTCTTCTCTTAAGAATAGATATAGTTGAAAGTCTTCCCACTCCACAAAAGGATATGAGAGAAGAAATAGGAAAGTGTTTGGAACTGGTTCAAGTTTCTTTGAATATGGTGGCAAAGACATCCTACAATTTACGGAAAGATCACCATAAAAAAGGAACTAGTAAATGGAGATAGGTCATCCACAATAGAAATGCCTACTATAATAGGAGGCTTTCCAACAAATATCCTTGATGTACCAATTGAAAGAGGACCCACAAAACAAGGTGGATCACACAATGAAGTAGTCGATGAAAGAATCCCACAATCATCCATAGGGGAACTCTTATCAAACAAAAGAATGATGACCTCCAAGAAGTGAGAACAATCATCAAGACAAGATTCTACACATAAATGACCAATGTCACATAAGAATGAACACCCAAAAGATTGATCTTCTAGACATGTATAAATTGACTAAGGAGAGTCATTAAAATCATTCAAAGAAGCCATGATCTTTGTAGTAGGAGGAATCATTGCAATTGTCTTTGTAACATAAGAAGGAAACATCATGAATTGATGAAGGTTGAAATACATCATCCATAAAAGGATTGTCCACTTTAATAGGAGCTTTTGCAACAAATATCCTTGATGTATCCATTGAAAGAGTATCAACTCAACAAGGTGGATTACATAGTGAGGTAGTTGATGAAAGAATTCCAAAATCATCCATAGGGCAATTCTTATCAAAGAAAAGAACATTGTCTTCTAGGAAGTGAGGACAATCATCAAGACAAGATTATATAAACAAATAACCAATGTTGCATGAGAATGAATCCCAAAAAGTTGGATCTTGTGGAAATGCATGAAGCTAGTAAGGAGAGTCATCAAAAGCATTCGAACAACCATGATCTTTGTAGAAGTAGGAGGAATCACTGTAGTTGTCTCTATAACATCAATGGGTGCAAGAATAGCCATGGAAACATCACAAATGGATGGAGGTTAAAGTGGATCTCCAAAGAAGTGCTTGATTATGGTTCAAGTAGTATAAGTGCTCTCAATGTGCTTTATGTGATGTAATATGTAATATGCCCTTAGAAAAAGTGTGACATTAATCTATTGTTTGTCATTGTTGTTTTACCATGCAAATTTGCATTGAATCATTTAGCTCAAGAACAAGTCCAAGGAGACAAGGTAGCAGATCCTATTGTGTGCAGTGATTCTTAATCTCTCCTCCAACATTGTTGTTCTAGTGATTCAATGTGACATTAGAAGTGTTGAAGCTACATTTGAAAAATGTAATGAAAATGCCCCACGATGTGTGGAACCTTTGTTTAGTTCGTTAATACATGATCTGCTTATAGAAATGAAGTGATTTTGATCTTGATTTCATAGTTAAAAAATAAAAACAAAAAGTTGAAGTACATTTCTTAGGTAGAATTAGAGCTTATAAGAGCACCAATGTGATGTACACAAAAAATCACTCTTTATATAAAATGAAACTCTAAAATTGGTTTGTATGTGCAAGAACACAAGTCTTGTTGTTCCCAAAATGAGAATGAATTGGCAAATGCTTGATAAAACTATAGTTTCTAGGAACATGATGTAGAATTGTTCAAAAGAAAGCTTATCACCATGCAATTGTCCAAAAAATAGCTATTTTTAGAAAAAACTTGATTGGAGTAGAGATGAGTGAGAATGAGCCTTCTGATGTCTGGGTATCAAAACAAAATGCAAATCTCCATAGGCTAGGACTCCACAAGTAGATGATGACATCATGCTAACATCGATAGGTGACTATGACATTTTGCTGATGTGGTAGCTTATTGTGGGTCTATGTTGCATTGATAGGGGTCAGATAGGGTAGTTGATTGGATGTGTCCATGGCTGGCATTGATGTATCTGTTTAAGTGGATTGAGGTGGCACTAAGCATGTTTTTGACGTTGAGTCTAACTAGTAGTGCTAATGAGTAGAATGATGTGGACGAGGGACTAGTAGAAGTTTGGTCAAAGTTGATGTGTTGGGGTTCAAAGAAAATTTGTAGGTGACAGGGGTTGAGCTAGGCACAAGGATTTTTGTCCTAGGCAAGCATAGCATGCATACAATGTTGATGCATTATGAACTGCGTATAAACAAATCACTAATATTTTTTAATTATAGTTCTTTTTTTTTCTCTCTAACCAAGTGTTGTGTCTTGAAGTGCATGACACAACTCTACCTAGAGTAAATATTAGTACTTCTAAGAGAAATGTCCAATTTAGACAATTTGACAAGCGATCTTAAGGTAACACAATGGTGACCTCAGATTATTTGATCTTGCATGCCTCAAAATGAAGGTGCTTGCAAAAAAATCATAAATAACAACTAACTTGAAACCCTTGTTAGTTTGGCCATAGAGTGTCCAATTTGGACAAAATAAAATATTAACTTTCTTAGATCCCTTGGACAAAATGGAGAGCTTAAGTTTTCTGTAATATTTACCTAGGAAAAAATGCTTACAAAATGTCACAAACAAAAAGAAAACTTATATCGAATGGAGAAACTAGCCCAAATGCAAACATGCTTTGATATCCATTCTTAATTATCTTTCACAATATTCAGATTTAACACAAGAAGACAATTGTTATAATAGACATGATAACGATTTGATTATGAGAAATAGTGACCTTTTTGATACAAACTAGGAGGGGCTTTGTAGAGCTTTGTTAGGTTAATTTCATGCTCCTCCTAGTTTGTATTAGAAAGTTCACTGTTGATCATAACAGAATAGTTATCATGTCTATTACACTACAAGTCTTGTGTTGAATCTACATATTGTGAAAGATGATTAGTCATAGGTGCTCTTCAGTTAATCAATATGCTTATCTTGTGAATTCTAATAGAAGTTAATTACTAAATAGGTTCAAGATTTTGAAGGATTTGATAATTTGTGTATCCTACAAAATTATGTCTTTGACATTCTCAAGTTTCGGAAAGCCCTTGGCTATAAGGACATTAATTATTTGCCTTCTTGGCAACTTGGCATTTGAGGATTTATCCTCAAAATATATAAGGCTTCATTTGACAGCATCAAGGGTGAAAAGAACTACAATTTCGTCAAAGCTTTATCCTAGCACTAACTAATGTGGATCCAATCATGAAGAACTTTAAAAAAATTCTTGCATGGGAAATGACACCCAGTCATAGTCCTTGTATTTGAGCTCAAGCTATAAGAAGAGAATAGTTGTATTGGAAACACAAATGCTTAAAAGATGCAGACAATTCTTTGGAAGTTTATAGGATGGAAAATAAAGCTTTAGAATGTAACCCTACAATCCTTAGATGAGAACAACTACAATGGATTACCCTAGCAATGGCAAGAAGTCCATCAATATAGATGATGAAGAACCAATAGTGGTTCCTCATGCAATCAAGATTCTGCAAAATATTGATGTAAAACCCCAAATGTTGGAGCAATTTCATGTCCGCCTTTGATTGTTAGGTAATAGATTTTACCCTCTTACTTTGGGTAATGTAAGGGCTAGACTTCCCTTTGTTGCCTCCAAGGGCCCAACCATTTCAATCAAACTTCTTAATATGGGTTGCCTCTACTAAGATTAGTGGAGAATCAAAAAATCCACATTCTACATTGTGTTGACCACATCAAGCATGGCATGGGTCATTTGCCCCATGCTGTTTAGACATTTTTGTGAAGTACAAAGAGGATCTATAGTGTTTGGCCAAGGAAGTTGCATTAAATTATAAACTGTTAGAAGAACTACTTGGCCCATAGTGTGTAGGTGTGATGGAGGTAGATTTCTCCCAAGAGTAGTGCAACATTGGTTCTAGGACTTGTTGAAACTCCAACTATTGGAGAAGCCTTGATGAATTTGCTATGGTTAGAAGTGCATGAATTTTCCCAGAAGGGAAAAATCCAATTTGTTATAGGAGCACTCAATTGATCTAGCCACTCTTCTATGCTCTGAGTCTAATCCAATGGTGGAAGGATAGGTGTGGGGGGTCTAGAGGAAAGAGTGAGTGCTTGGATTCTCTCTACCTCCTTGGTTTCCTTTGCCAACTTACTATCTTCTTCTCCACTAGCCGCATCCTCCTCCTCTGAGGTTGTGTCTCCTACCACCTTTAGGCATTTCTTGGTGATACTTTAGATGTCCTTTTTAGCTTCCTCTTGGCTCATGACATTTGTGAACTGTGCTCCTAGTGATTTTCATATAAAGATACATGGCCAAGGTAGGTCATTAGTGGTATTTTCTTAAAGGTCGCCGTCAAGTGCTTGAGTGTAGATTGTAATAGATACAATATGATGTTAGAATACTCTTTGTATACATGGGCATTTATTGCTTATGTTAATGATGTATTAACACCACATAAGCTATGTATAAAAGGTAATTTATAGTTAAGTTACAACCACCTTGTAACTTTCCCATTCAATAATAAATACAAGCCACATGTTGAAGTGTGTGCTGTCCAATTCTCTCAAACTATGTGCAATCATTCTTTCAACATTTGGTATTAGAGCAAGGAAGCGTAGGAAGGGTACAATGATCTAGAGTAGGGTATGCTGATCAAGAAGATTGAAGGAAGAAGAGAATGTATGTCAAAACAGGTCTGTCGAATCACCATCAAATTGCTGTCCAAAGAGGAAATCCTTGTCAAAAGGAGAAGAAATCTGCTATCAAAGTTTGCCAAACTCACTGGCCAAGGAGAAAGATTCTAGTAGGAATGAATAGGGATAGTACAATATGATTGAACAATAACCATATTCACTAGACTTGGACTTGACACAAACTCAGCAAGATGATTTTTGCCTTGGACTCAAATTTGTTACTTGATTCGGCATAGACTTGATAAATTGAAAAAATCATGAAATATAAAATTTGTTAAGGATTTAATTTCTATGCACTCATCACTAAATCAACTTTAAAGACATTAATAAACTAATTAATTACAAGCTAGTTTGATCACATACACAAGTATACATTGAAAAATTGAGTACAAAAGCATATTTGAGTTGAAGGAAACAACGTTTTTAAATATAAAAATATTCTCAAGTGTTTTGGGTGTATAAATCTCAAGGATTATGATATCTGTGGCATAAAAAACAAAAATAGAAGTAGTACTATGGTTGAAAGGGATTCACATCACTCGGGCTAGCTAGGATTCTGAATTGTGTATTTTCTATGCTAGGCTAAGTGATGCAAGATCCTTTCAACCATAGAACTACTTCTATTTTTGTTTTTTTATGCCACAGATATCATAATCCATGATATTTGTACACCTAAAACACTCAAGAATATTTTTATATTTAAAAATGTTTCCTTCAACCCAAATATGATTTTGTACTCATTTTTTCAATTCATATTTGTATATGTGATCAAACTAGCTTGTAATTAACTACTTTATTATGTCTTTACAGTCAATTTAGTAAAGCATGCAATCTATGCTGAATTTCAGTAGCAAGTTCAAGTCCAAGTCTAGTAACTATGGTTATTGTTCATCATATTGTACTATAGTTATTCATTCCTACTGGAATCTTTCTCCTCGACCAGCGAGTTGGACAAACTTTGACAGCAGATTTCTTCTCCTTTTGGCAAGGATTTCCTCTTTGGACAACAATTTGATGGTGATTGGACAGACCTCTTTTGACATCCATTCTCTTCTTCCTTCAATCTTCTTGATCAGCATACTCTCTCCAAGGGCTTCCTTACTCTAGATCAATGTACCCTTCCTAGGCTTTCTTGCTCTAATACCAAATGTTGAAAGAATGATTGCACATAGTTTGAGAGAATTGGACAGCACACACTTTGATGTTTAGCTTGTATTTATTATTGAATGGGGAAGTTACAAGGTGGCTGTAACTTGACTGTAAATTACCTTCTAGACATAACTTATGTGGTGTTAATACATCATATATGGATTCAGAAGCTTCCACCAGGGCTTACCTAACTCAATCTTTTGTAATAAGAAAGTCTAATAAAATAGAAAACATAGTGCTTTTCTTGATACATGTGTGTTTTTTGAGATTGGAGTAACTACTACTATGAAGTGCATGAGAAAACCAAAAAAATAGGGACGAAAGAGCATCAGCATAGGAATAGTGCCTTTGAAATTGTCTGTAGAATTTACAACACAGACTTGTAAGGGCACATGGTGAGAAACAATTGAAAGAAAATTAGATTAGGATACTTGAGAAAAGTGCATTAAGAGAAGTAGAAGATATTGTCAAAATTCTAAATGAACAAAAATCACATCACTTAGAGTGGAGTGGGAATGGGAAATGGGGCTGAAATGACCTAGAGTGAGGATGAAGCAGAGGTAGAGGAAGTGGACTCGGATGAGGCAGATGAATGGGCGTGTGCTTGGTCCTTAGAAGACTAGATTTTTTGAGCATTTGGTTGGGGGTGCAGAAGATGGTTTTCATGTGGAAATCTGCCAAATCCACATTGAAACCTATTTCAAAAAGTTTGTCAACTGTGGTCTTCAAAGGGTTTCCCTTACTCTTTTGCAAATGTTAGTGTAAAAGATTTGGCTGCTCAAGGCACAAATCACCATGGGTGTGAAGTGGGGTGGGTGGCCCAATCCAGGGTGGCAGCGTTTTATGCATATGTCCAAGGGTTTTTGCAAGCCCGCAATGTAGGTACCTTAGCTTTGCCATGTACATATCCTATTTTTCTAGGTAAAAAGGTTGTTGATATGGTTGATTGGTTGGAAGGCCAATAGTTGCATGGTGACCTTGGGGCTTTTGTTCCTCTTGTTTTGATCTAAGTTACCGGTTCGGGTTCGGGGACGGGTTCGGGTACGAGAACCCGGTACGTGGGTACGTGAAAATTTTTTTTAGGGGTTTGGGTACGTATGGGTACGTGTATATATATATATATATATATATATATATATATATATATATATATATATATATATATATGTATTATATATACAAAAAAAAAAGAGAAATATACAGAATTGTAAAACTAAATCATTTCATAGTATGATACTTGATCATTGATCAATGCCAAATGCCAAAGATAAATATTAAATGTCAATTGATAGTTGTATTTGACTGATTTGAAAGCAAATTGGGTACAAAATGGCATCCTCATGTGGAATGTGTTGATGTTGATATTCTTAAACAAAATGAAAATAGAAAATTGTTTTTGTAAAACTGAAAGTAAATACTATATTAATATATTTTACAAATTTACATCTTCCTCTTTCCCATAAAAATGAGGTGCGGCATGTAGTTTTGTATGGTTTCAAAAGCCTTAAATGCGATATTATAGATGAAGACTTGTAGGAAAACTATGGAAACTTGGACTTGGAGAGTACCAATTAAATTCAATGGGAGTTTGAGGGCAATGTCTCCAATGGGGTTGAGGGGCAGCGCCCCTCGTGGGGGTCTGGGGGCAACGCCCCCAGCCAATTAATTAAATAATAAATAAACACATGCATTCCAATTAAGATAATTACATTAAGCATAAGAGATAACTTTCAAATTCATTAATCTATTATAAACAATAAGATTACAACTCTCATTCGGGAGGGTCCGGGGGCAGCGCCCCTGGCGCGCTCCCTGTCGCGGTACAGGGCGGGGTCGAGGGGCAGCGCCCCCGCCGCTAGCACCAATTTAAGGCTTTTGAAACCATACAAAACTCCATGGCGCACCTCATATTAATAATAATAATTAAAAAAAAAAATGTTTTTATAAGTTCTGGGCCGTGGGTTCTTCGAGGTACGCCCAGGTACATGTCTGGTACCTTCAGGTCCACGCACCAAACAGCTGGATGCGCCCTGGGCACGCACCCTGTGCGTACCCGCAGGCGAACCCGTACCGGGTTCGAGGCCTCCAGGTACGCATCCGGTAACTTAGGTTTTGATTGCATGGTGACTAACATGTTGATTTTTCTCAAAATTTGGTTCCTAAAGTAGTTGGTGGCCAACTTGATGAGCCTTTGGTGGCTAGTTCTCCCTTTGATCCAACCCCAAATGTGTCTGATCTGAGCATAGGCGAAGCTGCTTATGACTTGGAAGAATTATGCACTATTTTGAAGGTTCTTGATGCTACTGTGGATAGGTATACTGCTTGCATGGGGAATATCCTCATTGGGAGATTTTTCAGGATTTCATTCTAATGTAGATTTAGTTTGATGATGGTTTCTAAAAAGATGGAGGGACTGGTTAGATTTGGATTGTTGCCATGTCCAATGGTTTTCTCTTATTCTCTTTCAAACTCTTGAGGATTGCAATAGGGTCCTTTTGGGAGGTCCTTGGTTCCTTGGTAAATCTAGTTGTTTTTTGAAAAAATGGTCTACAGGTTTTGATGCTGACAAGGGAAGCTTTAATAGGGTATTTGTTTGGGTTAGGCTCTTAGACCTTTCTTTGGAATATTGGTATGAGATCATGCCAGGCAGTGCCAAATCTCTTGCTCAGTTCTTGTCTATTGACGAAGACATGAAATCCATGAAACACTTGGTTTTTGCCAGATTTTTTGTGAGCATTGATTTTGACAAGGTGCTGCCAAATGCCACTAAATTGTATTTCAAGCTTGGATTATGGGAGTAGAGAATTGAATATGATCCCTCCTTGCAGGTTTGCATTCATTGCCATAAATTTGGGTACTTCTCCCATTCATGCCAAGATATCAAGAAGAAGCACCACATTCGAACAAAAGTATCATAGTGTTTCCCAATCACAGATAAGAGGTTCAAAATGTTTAAGGAGATTTAGAGATAATAGAGAACTTTTCTATGAGAATTAAAGTTGATTGTAAGGAGTTGGACATTGAGATTGTGGATCCCTTAGGGAATGTGCAGGAGTCTCCCATTAATGACAAGAGGAAACTAGATTCACTTGTAGAGCCTATGAATTGTCCTTTGGTTGAGCCTGGATTTTCTTCAAAAAAAGGTAGGATTGTTCCCCATATGGGTCAAGATTTGGTTCTAATTTAGAGTTCTTTGTAGAGTTTTGGATTCAAACCTCCATGATTGTAATGGTTCTTTCTGTCCCTTTGATGTGACTTTGTTGTTTCATCATTTGTTTCTCATGAGGCCTTTTCTGGGTTAAGGCTTGTTTCTTCATAGGTTTTTGTCTCTTGTTGTTGTTTATGCTTTATCTTGATATACAAGGTTCGAGGGTCCTTTGAAAACTCTCTTCTGGTTCATAGCTCCATCCAAAAGCATGTATCTAATAAAAAACAATCATATGATTAGTTCGCCCTATTGTGGTTCATGCATTACTAAGTGTGTCATTTTACACAAAAAAGAAGCATACAAGTCTAGCTTCAGAAGGTAATAATTATGTGCAAGCTTCTGTATCAGAAAAGGAAAATGAAATAATTAATGACTAGAGAAACTAGCTAGAGATCACCATTTTACATGTTTATTTTTTCTTCTTTTTTTTTGTTTTGTTTTACTGCTGGCCAACCTGGGGGCTTGGGACTCATGAATCTGGTGAGTCTGTCAGAAATAGGCTAGAACTCACCCTAAGTCCTGAGGCCTCGGGAGATTAGTTTCAGTCTGAGGCTCAGTGAGTTTGCTGAGTACCCAACAAGTCCTGGTACTCTGACAGAAACCATAGAGGTGAATAGTGGTTGGGTATGGATACACAACCATGGTACAATAAGCTATAGCCATATGAATGAACAATGATCCATTATAGATGAACAATAGACATATGGATGATTACTGATCCGTACATATTTAATTTTTAAAAAAAATTAAAATCTGTTTTGCTGCTTTTCCTTAGTTGAATGTCAACTAATATTTTTTTGTTGAAGTCTACTGTTGAGGGCTGATTGCTTTCTGTCAAAGGTCAATTGAAGAAAAAGAGACTGCTATCAAGGAGTGGTTTTCACAAGGAACTGCACATGTACTAAGTATTTTGAAATACTTGGCGAAATACAAATTTTGTACTATTTTTGTGATAAGTCCATTAATTTGAAATTCTTTACTTTTAATGTAAACACTAGGTTTCATATTCATGGCCAATTTATAAAATCTTGTTTTTCCCGAAACCCAAAAATTGACATGCCAAAACTTAGTATGGAGCCACAAAATATTCACCATTCTTGAGTATAAAAGTAGTGATAGAATAGTTTTAAAAATAGAAACCACTATGGCTGCAAATCTTTTAGTTTTGGATAACTATCATAAAGAAGCCTTTTAAAAATTGTCCATTATGATATGATCCTAAAAGTTAGGAATGCCACTTTTGTTGGTGATCTTGGGGAGAGTCTCAAAAACAAATAATAAAATTTTGTAAAATGTGGTCTTGTATTTGAAAAATCTATTGTTTCCTACGAAGTTGGGGAGGGTGGGTCACTGGAAGAGTATTTAATTAAGATGAAAGACCTTAGTGATGAACTCTCTATTGTCAATAAACTTGTAGATGAGTGTTCTATTATTGTTTTGGGTCAGTCATTTGCTATTGTTGTTTTAAAATTTTGTGGAGTCTTTGTATCTATTGGCAAAGAGTCAGACTCTCACGTTTGGAAATAGTTCATATTTGTTGCAAAAGGAATAGAGATAAATGCAAATGGCTGAGTTTTGAACAATTGGAAAGCGCATTGCTACACAATAGAAGGGCAAAAGGAAGAAAACTTAAATGTTTGATTCATAATCCAAACACAAAGTGAAGTGTTTTTATTGTTATAACTTTATAAGTAATAGTGTGAAGTGTTTTTATAAGAACTAGGGGAAAATTGACAATCTCAATTAGCAAACACACTTATGGAGTTTCCAATACATGCACTAGATAATCTCTATGGTATGGCAGCTTTAGATGCTCTTTGCTTCTGAGATTTCCATCTCAGTTTCAAGTTCTATAGTGAATAACCAAGTCAATGCAAAATAGAATTACACTATGCTGCATATCAAGCACATGCCTGAAAGTGATTTCATAGTCTGATATAACTATCAGAGATGACTCGAGTTTGGAATAACAATGATGCTCGATAAATATTTAGCTATGAGAATTTAAGATGATAAGTTTGACCAATATTCAGCTGAGAGAAGTTCTTCCCCTAAATATGCATCATTCAATGGTCACAGCAATCCAGAAGGGGCATGGCAGTGCCAGCCAGTAAATTTTTGAAGGTGAATCAACACCAATCCAACAGTTTTCTAATACTAAAAAAGTTGATGTCTTGGACCATGTTCAATACCTATTGTAACTCCTGGTTACACAGACCAGTCAAATTCAATGTTTCAGGGATAGCAGTGATCATAGTCTTTGGTGGTATTTGTGCTAGTTAATGCTTCCCAAGCCTTAAGTTGGCTACAAGCCTACAAGCAAATAATTCTTTCCACATTTGATTTTGATTTTTGTGTTTCTTATGATGTCTAGTGCATCAGAAACTCCATAAGTGTGTTCACTAATTTACGCTGTCGATTTTCCCCTAGTTCTTGGTCACTCCCAATAGGTGAAGTGCTCAAATACTGGGTTAAAAATCAGAACTGCCTGTTGTAGACATTGCTATTAAGAAAGACATGAGATACCTTTTGCAAAACACAGTAAAATTTAAGATGAATATGTTTTGACAGCAGTTTTCAATAGTACAGAATATATCTTTGGGGCTGAGGCATGCAAATCTAGTTTTCGGTAGGTCAGAACCTAAAACTTGTTCTCCACACAAATTAGCTAGTTCTTATAATAGGCGTTAGTGGAACTACAGAATATTAGATTTATGAATTCTTTCAAATTTTCACACAATGGTGGTGTAGCTGTCTTTGATTTATCAATGTCTATTTCAAATGAACTAAAATTGCAGGATCTTTGGAAGATGATGGACAATTATTAACAGCTAAAATTAAAAATGTTGGAACTGTAATGTTATAAACTTATAAGTTATTTACTGTCTTCTTGTTGCAGACATATCTGCAGTCTTTGACTGTTAGATTGGAAGAAATGAGAGTGAAACGCCGAGATACAGAGCAATGGATGCGCCATCGTTTACTTCCAGAAAACCTCAGGGAACGTGTCCGCCGGTATGACCAGTATAAGTGGTTGGAAACAAGAGGGGTAGATGAAGAGACCTTAATTCATAATCTGCCAAAAGATCTCAGACGTGATATTAAACGTCATCTTTGCTTGGATTTGCTCAGGAGGGTGAGTTGGACACCTCAAATTTGTTTCTAGAAATTATATATATATATGCATGTGTGTATGTATACATGTATATATATGTATATGTAAATATATATACACATATATGTATATATATGTTACAAACACACACACACACACACATTATAGATCCTGCTCTTTGTTACTTCAATATTTGCTGTTGTTTTTGGTATGCCTTTGCTCAGGTACCTTTGTTTGAGAGTATGGATGACCAACTTTTGGATGCAATGTGCGAACGCCTCAAGCCATCTCTTTATATAGAGCATACATATATTGTAACAGAGGGAGATCCAGTTGATGAAATGCTTTTCATTATTCGGGGTCATTTAGAAAGTGACACAACAAATGGAGGAAGAACTGGGTTTTTCAACCGGGGTTTGCTTAAACAAGGAGATTTCTGTGGGGAGGAACTACTGACATGGGCTTTGGATCCTAAGTCTGGTGCAAACCTTCCATCTTCTACAAGAACTGTGAGAGCTTTGACTGAGGTAGAGGCATTTGCACTAAGGGCAGAGGATTTGAAGTTTGTTGCAAGTCGATTCAGGCGTCTACATAGCCGTCAGGTTCAGCATACCTTCCGTTTCTACTCTCAACATTGGCGAACTTGGGCTGCTTGTTTCATTCAAGCTGCATGGCGTCGATACTGTAGAAGAAAAAATGAAGAGATTCGCCGCAAAGAGGAAAAACGACTGCGAGCAGCTCTGTCAGGGAATGGAAATGCCTCTCCTAGTCTTGGAGCAACTATATATGCATCTCGATTTGCTGCTAATGCCCTACGTTTTCATAGACAACGTAATTTACAGCTTCCAGAAAGGACAACCCCAGTAATTAAGCTTCAAAAGCCAACAGAACCAGATTTTAGTGTTGAAGATGCCTAGTGAAACTAGAACACGAGGGAATAAACATCTTTCCTCCTGTGTATGAAACCTAAGTGTGAGTATGTATGCTAGGTTGAAAAACTTGTGTAAATAGCTCGTCAAAATTCTCACTCTATACTGTCCCATGCATGATACTTTTTTAAAATTCTGTTTCCAAAATATCTGTGCTCATAAAAATCAAGTCTTATGTCATATGCCAGCTAAGGTGAAGCTATTTCTCTAAACTTTGTTTCTTCATGAAGATTAGGATCTGTCCAGCAATCTAATGTCCAAAGCATTGTACGGATGGACACCCATCTGAATACAGTAGAGTTCATTGAGAATTTACTGATGATTATGTATTCTTTAAGCATTCCAAATCTATAATGCAATATATTCATTTTCCTCTTCTGGTTTTTAATTGAACTTTTGTAATTAGTGTTGGGTATAATTCTTTGTTGATTCGAGCAGAAAGATAAAATAGTGAATTTGATTTTTGAATTATGTGAGATTGTCATCAAAAGAGATCTTAGTTTTTAGCAGGCTGGATCAGAGAATTTAAAGTTGTTTCTTGGACAACTCCACTCCACGTTATAATAGTATGCCCATCAAGCATATAGCTTACTTAAAACATCTTGCAGATACGTTAGCATCTATTTGTCCCCTTTTGAAATCTCCTTATAAATAACAAATACTCAAGTGCTACGTTAGCATTTTGATTGAGCATTCAACAATCTGATTGCTGAAGATCAATAATTAGTTACAGCTCAGTTTAAAAACCATAAATCACAAGTTCTGCTATTTCTCGACATTATCTAACATTACTCTTGATACTGAGAGACAATAGAAAATGGAAACTAATTGTGATCAACAGCCCATGAACAAACTAGCCTATCCTCATATTTTTTCTAGATCCCACTACTCTTGTCTCATAGCCCAAAAATGCAACAACCATATTGGAATATAATAATATTTTTTACTATGATTCACACATTAGCTAATTTTGTAGTTTAAAACCTGGAGTACATTAGAGCAAACTGATAGAGCAATACTAGACAAAGGAATATGAAGGCTGCCACAAAATTTTATTTGGTGATATGATGTTCCAACTCTTAACTTGCCAAGCATTGCATAAACTGCCTCAATCAATTGGCACCGTGTGTGAATGTTGTGTGATTTTAATCTGCAGGATAATGGTTAGCACCATAGTAACGAGACTCGGACTCGACTCAGACTCGGCTAGGGTGACTCGACTCGGGACTCGGACTCGGCAGAATGAAAAATAGTTGAAAAAAACTAGAAATTTGAGATTTTTAAGGATTTAAAACTTGTTCCAAGCACCCTTTATTGAATACAACACAAATAAAAACAAATTTGATCACATACACAAGTATACAACGATCAGATAAGTATAAAGTACACAAATTGTAGTTGCGCCGCTGAAGAAAATAGCATACTTAGATATATAAAACTAGTCAAATGTATACAAAAGTCATGGAATATGAAATCCATAACATCAAATGTTCCATACAAATATGAAATATCAAAACAATAGTTATAATTCTATGACTCTATGGCATAGTGGAGCCAACATCCTTCCTACGAAGGCGTCTAAGGGTCCTGGATGATGTTGCAGTTGCAACCATAGTTTTTGCCTCTGTCAGACTCTCCATGCCACTCTCACCAACAACAGCTATGTCTCCTCGTGCTCTAGCCTTATCCTCAGCCATGGCTACAACCTTAGTCTCTCTCTCTGCCTGGTCCACCCAATCAAGGTCCTCGTCACTAAAGATTGCATCTGTAGCTTCAGTGGTCCACTTAGACTATGGATCAACCTCATCTAGATTGATCGGGGTGTTGTTGTGGTCAAAAAGCTTCCTGTATCTGAGCCGAAGGTTGTAATGACCATAGACCAAGTCATTCATCCTCTCCACTGTCAATCTATTACGCTTCTTGGAGTGTATGTGCTCAAACATACTCCAATTGCGCTCACAACTAGATGAACTACATGGCTGGCTCAATAGACAAATGGCAATATTTTGCAAGTTCTGTGTATTAGAACCAAACAACTCCCACCATCTATCTGAGATGAGAAAAAGAAACAAAATCAATCTCATTTCAAGTTTCAAGTTCAACATTTAATAATAAAATACAATATAAAAAGATGACAATTATGCCCTTAAATATATTTTTACTTGGTAGTAATGTTGCCCTACTGTCTTTGCTCATTTGACGTGCAAAGAAGTCTCCTTGTGCCTTAGTGAAGGAATCTATCTCCTGCACTATCTGTGTAGTAATAGCGGGCAACATCCGCTCTATCGTCGAGTAGAGCCCACTAAGAATTTCTCTATCTCCACGGATATCACAACGGAATTGGAAAGTTGGATTTAGGAAACATGCGGCTGCATGGATGGGCCTATGAAATTGGTTTTGCCATCTCCTATCAATGATCTCCCAAATGGGGCGATACTTCTCCTCAACTCCACCATAGATTGATCTAATGGCCCCTTTGGCCCTATCCATGCCCTCATATATGTAGCCCATTACGGGCTTCTCACCATCTGCAACTCGTAGGAGAACTAGAAAGGGCTCAATAAACTGCAAAGTGCAAACATGTTTCACAAATAAGTGTGAATGAAAATAAACAAATAAAAGATATGATTAAAAATTAAAACATAATAAAGAATTTAATTTTACCTTCACAATCTCCTCCATTGGTGTCCAAAACCCTTGCTCATCAAAAATGCAATCAACCACACCAATCTCTGCAGTGCTTGTAGAAAAGGATGAGGAAGACCACTCCTCACCAACAAACATGCACCTTAAAGCTGCCTTTGACCGAATCAAAGATTGCAACGTGATAAAATTTGTTGCAAACCTAGTGATGCCAAGACGAGACAACTCCCTCAACCCCGTGTATTGCCTCATAAGGTTAAGCACCCATGTGTGATTGTATATAAATTTGCAAATGTTTCTTGTTGCATCCACACATGTTTTGATCCACGGGAGCTTTCCAAGATTGTCCATTATGAGGTCAATGCAATGAGCGGCACATGGAGTCCAAAATATAGTAGGGTGCGTCTCCATCAATAATCTACCAGCAACAACATAATTTGCTGCATTATCTATCACCACTAGCACTACATTGTCTTCCCCCACATCAGCTATCACCTCCTCTATAGCCTCACACAAATATGTGGCATTTTTGAATTGGGCAGAAGCATCAATAGACTTAATGAAGACGGTGTCACCTGAAAGAATAAGCAAAACCAATTATTCAATAAATTAAAAAACAAAAATCAGCCATATTAAATTATTAATCATTAAATCAAATTCAAATTTCAATGCATTGAGGGAAGTACAATTACCTACGGAGGACACTAGAAAATTAAGCAGTGTCCTATTTCTCCTATCGGTCCAATTATTAGTCATGATGGTGCAACCAATCCTCCTCCACTGCACGCGCTGCTCCCCAAATTTTGCTTTCACATCCACCACTTTTTGAGTCAAAAGTGGGCCCTTTAATTCATCTTCAGAAGGGGCTTTGAACCCCGACCCACAAATGGTTATGGCATCAACCATGTTTTACCAAAAAGGTGACCTAAAACATGTCAACAAAAAATTAATAAGTTACTTACATAAGTATTGTAAAATGATTTTTTTAAAGATTTTAACTGCACTAAATTTGAATTCGATAATGAGATACATCTAGCTTCTAAAATAATAAAATTAAATATAAATTTTAAAACAATTAAATGAAAAAGAATTTACCTGGCTGCATGGAAGGGAATGGTGCAGTAGTACCAAAAGTCTACAATTGTCTTTTTTGTTGCATCATGTGCGTCCTTGTTCTAACCCATGCTCTCAAGCGACAGTTGGGGACCAGGAGTAGTGCGTGGTACAAAATATGAGTCCACCCTAGATTTACGAACTCTAGGGCCAATGCTAATATTGCCACTACCACTAACAGTCTAGCGCCACCAGCACTAGGCGTATGCACAAGGATAGCTGGTGCAGAAGCAGTAGCACTAGCTCTAGGACGGTATGGAGGCATGGAAGAAGCATCTCCAACAACACCAAGTCCGTGTCCAACTCCCAAACTCACCAATTCCTGCTTCTGTCTCTTTTTCATTTATTTTTGCAATTCAAAAGTTTCTAATTACACTTGCACTTCATGAACAGCCTCAGGAGGTGCTATAGGGCAGCCCACTGCATCATGGATGGGTATGCATGCAATATGGTATTTTAATCTATTTATGCCTCCATGATATATTGTTTTGCAGTATTTACATTTTGCTTCTCCTTTTTTCATTCCGGGAAAGATTTCAGCATGTTTCCAAGCAGGGTCTTTTCTGCTTGGGGTTTGAGACATTGCGAAAATAATAATATGTTTTGATTTGCAAATGAATGTGGCTGCAATAATAAGTAGGGTTTATAAAATTATTTAAGTTGCAAGTAGGCTTTGTAAAAAAAAAAAATGCAAACTAAAAAAAACAATGATTTTTCAAATTTAAATGAATTATTTGTTAAAAAAATACAAAAAAACAATAAAAATCAAACTTAACTTTTATATTTGGCTTGGAATGCAATGCAAACTCCTCCCAATCACTGGTAATGAGCTCTCAATGCACCTCCTTGCTGGTATGAAGTTTCCCAAATGATATATGGCCCTGTATTTGTCTTCAACAGGTTGTTGGTTGCCCTCTCTTCTCCCCCTATTTTTCCTCACAACTCTCTCTTCTCCTCCTATTTTTCCAAATGAATGAAATGAGGTTGCTTTTAGGGTTGGGGAGGTAATTTAAGAAAAAAGAAAAAACAAACTTTAAAGTCAAACTTATGTTTTTTTATTCTTTTAAATCTGCTGTCGCCGACCGCATCCAGGGCTCGAGACTCTCCGGGAAGTGGCGAGTTCGGCGAGTTTGACGAGTCCGGCCAGGACTCAGCAGGACTCGGCCACTCCCGGGTCCGGGCTCCTAGGACCCGACTAGGGGTGCTCGGCTCGGGACTCACCGAATTCTGGCGAGTCCGGGCGAGTCACGTAACTATGGTTAGCACATTGGCATCAATGCTAGATGCTCATAGATAATGTACAAATCTAAGTTTGATAGAAGTTATAGATTGGTATTAAATATGCATAATGGTGAAATTGCATACCCATGCTCCTTTCCCTTATGTTTTTGGCCCTCTTCAATTAGTATCGTTAAATGTAATAATTGGCTTATAAGTGGTGTAATCTCGAATGAATAACCTTTACATATCCCAATCTTTGTCATTATTGATCCCCATATTTACATTTCTAGTCCTAGATGCATTAATCACCCTAGATAAGATTTGTCGTTGTGGACATGGTCTAGGTGACTTCTACAGTTGTGGATCTGATCCTCAATCTTTTAAAATTAAAAAATAAAATTCCTACCTTGCTGACTATTTCACTAGCGTCTTGGAGCCAACCTGACATGCATTGTGTGGTTAATTGTATTTAAAAATATACTCATTCATTTCAAGATCATGAGGAACACCTAGGGTGCTCTTATTGAGCACACATAGAGTTCAATGCTTTGGAGAGTAAAAATAATATAGCTGCATTTACATCAGAGCACATCATCCTAGGACCATTGCATACTTGCTTTTATCCTCGATTGTTTGCTTCAAGGGGTTTGATCAAGGAGAACTTGACTCTTGCAATTTGATAGATTCTCCAAAGGTGTTTGCAAACAACACTTATCCCTACACAAATTTAGACACCAAAAGATTAAGAATAACATGCTTCAAACTACAAAATTCAGCCAGATTAAGTTTACAAGTTACTTAACTGCTCATTTTTGTACATTAGGGTCAGTTCCACACTCAAGGAGATAATTTCACACTTGTGGAAGTGACACTAGATAATACATAGTTAAATTCATGTATCACCAAGGTACAATAAAATTTGAAGACATTGGCAAATCAATTTGTAACATCTTTCACTAACACTTCTCCAACATCAAAAATTGAGTATCACATTTAACTTGACTAATTTCAATGAGCAATCTTGGCTCTACAATCTCAGTTTAAAAATTTCTTGATTGAGCATTTAGATTTAACTAAATAAATTTTCTTTACATTTTGGGTAACCTAACATAACTTTATGACCTAAAGTTTTGACCTTATAAACTAGAGGTTTTTAGATTTGATTTTTTTGATTGCTTTATCCTATTTTTAATTCTTATTAGGGTTTGATTTCCCATTTATATTAGTGCTTCATAACTTAATCTTTCTTTGCAATTTGTAATTGTTTTGGTGACCTTGCTATCACTAATTGTACTTACCCTTGTTTTCGCCTTTAAAGTTTTAATTTTATATCCAATGACTTGTTTTTTATGCTTCTACAAATTTGAGAGTGATTTATAGTGCTTCATCATTTCATTTCTCTTAGTCATATTGCTTTGTTTATGCCACATGCTACTTGGGACCCTAATCTTCCTTTGTGAATGAGGGCAAGTCTTAACCCTAACATAGCTAACCAATATTTTGGTGTTTCAATTAGCACCTCTCGAGAGCTTATTGGAAAATGACAGCTATTGCAAAAGTGTAGTCATTGCTCTTCAAATTAGGAGGGGAAGATCCCTCTTGTTGCTGATGTTTGCATAGAAAGTATAGTAAACTAATGTTCCTATCTTTTTACTCAGCGATAGGACACAAGGGTGCATAAACACAATGCGTTGCAACTAAGGTTTTATTTGGTTTATGCAGATCTTAACTACAACTAAACTAGCTTTTAATCTATCATATCTCCTCTAGATAAACATAGCAAGAGAATATAGGAGCGGGAATGTAATGGTTTCATCACTCAAACAAATGTTTCTCCTAGAATGCATCTGAATGCTTTGAACTCCCAGATTTACACCGAAATAGAATCAACACAAGTAATCTTCAGACGGTAGGCTAGATCTCAAGATTCCCAAGGAGGCACTATGTCCTTTCCGAGGTTTAGGCTAAAAGGTAGACTACTAGAAACAACAAATGACGATAATCTTTCTCCCTAAATTCCCAAGGAGAGACAATGCTTTTTTCGAGGTGTAGATCGAAAAACAAATTATTGATGGGTGAAGCCACAATAGTGGTTTACAATTCAGGTGAGGAAGGAAAACTCACAAAAAATGACTCCAAGGCAAAAAAAGTGATTTTAGGGGTTTGTACGAACTTACTGGTTCAACTGAACCAATAAGGGGTTCGAGTGAACCCCTTTGAATCTTGGCTGCAAAAAAAAAACAAAAAAATGCATAGGAAAGGGCTTTGAGCGAACCTCTTTGAAGGGGTTCGCTCAAACCCCTATGGGTTCGTACGAACCCCCCTTATCCCTCATCTCCTATCTGAGACACAAAAAAAACCTAAATTTTGGCACGTTAGAGCTTGGGTTGAAGATGAAAATGGAGGAATCTTCACAAACCCAACTAGAATCAGATAGTCCTCAGAACGAGCTATCCAATGAATATAATTTTAATATGTTTTGGTTTTATTATGTATGTATTTTTTAGTTTTATTAAACATAGATTTTTCACCGAAAATCAAGCTCTCTGTTTTGCACATGTGGAAAAATAGCAGATTATAAAAATATTTTTTTAAAAAAATATGTTCGTGCTGGGTATTGATGTCTTTGATCCATTAAAAAAAAAAAGAATTTTGATACATACAAAAAAAATTATGTTGTATACAGTCCGCCTATGTCTGAATTGCAATTGGTTTGATTCCAAAACTTGATTAAGGAAAAAATATTCAATAAAAAACTATGAGACCAAATGAAAGTGCTAGATATCGTAGTTACATATCTAAATTCGAAAAAAGTAGAATTTTATCTTTCATACAAAAAAAGTTTTGTATACGGTGAGCGTCACTTTTTAAAAATGTTGTTTTTTGAAAAAAAACTAGTTTTTGTGGGAGATGGAAAAAGAAGTGCAATCTAATTCCAAGAATTTTGAAAAAAATATTTTTAGAATCTACAAACAAAATGTGATGAGACTCTAGTTTGCATCATTTTCAAATTCCTCACGGTTTAGCCACTATAGGTGCTCGAATGTGAAGATTTAGTTAAAAATAATAATTTCAGTGTCCAGTTTGGCCAAAAATTGTAAACCACTATTGTGGGATCACCCTGATAACAACATACAATGATAAATTTCAAGACTTTTAGATCAAAGGCAAGGTAGCTCTCCTGATTTATTATCTTAATCTTCCATCAAAGATTACACTTTGGGACAACAACGTATGTCAAAGAGACAATCATACATGATGCAATCAAACCAAGAATACATGAACAATGATTGAATACACCTATCTGAATAAGAACACAAGTCGTACTTAGCTTTTCCCTATCACAAATATGATTTGAGAACAAATACTAAGTGAACAAAGTCGAAGACTTGCGAGCTCAACACTTTGTTGTCGTGAAGTAAAGTTACAAAATTATGAGCAAAAACTCTTATTTATAGAGACTTTAAAGGAGTAGGCAACCTTAAAATCTCTTTGAGTTAACAATTAGTTCTTGTCAATCTGTAAGATTTATTTCCTATGTCTAAATGTAGGTGACCTAGCAATTAACTGGAAAGTCTACTTCAGTTAACCGAATCTAAACTAAAAGTGAACTCCAATGTACAAAGTGCCTCCAAAAATAGAGATCCACAATTAGTGAGATATGACATGCATGATCAGTGGGACAGTGAGTTAACTTGGAAAGAAGCATCAAGTTAACTCTTGTTGCCATAAATGTTATTTTGGATGGTAGGACGTCCTAACTAGGTGCTTTACACCTCATCACCTCTAATCAACAATCCTTTTGACCAATCGTTGACTTCTTCATACATAGATCGTTACATGCTTTTCAATCTGTACTGCTTGTCCACAACTTGATGTATGTATCTCCTTCATTCTGCTTCCCTTAGGAGGGTTGCTCATTGTCTTTTTGTCTGTGTTTCCATTTTTGATGTGAAAGGTAGTGTAGAATTAACCGGTGGTGGCTCTGTGTTGGGAATTACTACCTTCTGTGTTCTTTTGCACTTTTAAGTTTCTGACGTTTTCCTTGATCTTTTTTAATGGAAGAGTGTTGTACGATGAAACTGCGAAGTTTGACTATGAACACTCCAACTATGAGAAACACACGCAAAATTCCAGCGGTATCAATCCTCTAATCTGGCCTTGGAAGGTTATCAGATATACGAGGTGAAACCATTATGGAACCTATGGACTTGTGTGTCTATGCTTGTCAATCTGTCCAAATTGACCTCTGGGTGTGTCCGACACAGATCAGTGCCAGTCGTTTTCAGGAAGTCATGGAGTAAGACAGTTTTGGTCTCATATTCGACTTGAGTGAACTACATCCTGAAAACCTTGAAGATTAATTGTGCACACGATATTGTTCATAAAACTTTTTCTAGAACTGCTAAAAATAGCCTTGTCAGGGGCAATTTTACGAAAAATTCCGAGACGTGGGTTTTGTTGAGAATTGTTGATTTAAGATAGCATTGGTCAGATATAAATGATGATTGCATTTATGCATCATCATCATTTATATTTAATTGATTTGCTCTTAAATATAATACCATCAAATAAGTTATTCAAAATTGAGATGATCGAAATCTGCAATGAATAAAATCGGAATTCATAGTATATGATCGCTGCTACACATATTAGTCTATGTGTGAATTACCGAATACTTTCGGTTTGTTAAGAAGCCGGCGCGCCCAAGGGACACGTCCTCTCAGGAGACGTGTCTCTTCTTGAGGCGTGTCTCCTTCATATAAAAGGTAATACATTCCTTCATTTGCAAACATCGAAATTAATAAATATTTTGCAATCAACACATTCAAAATACAAAGAAGAAAATCTGACTTAGAATTCTTACACAATTTTAGACACAATTACATGGTATCAGAGCCAAGTTGAGTGAATCAAAATCAAATCTAGATTTCAGATTACTTAGGAAAAATTCATATTTTTGAGAAATCTAATTTACATCACATTCTTCATAATGTCAAGTGTGATCAGATTTGAAGATTGCCTTGAAGGAGCAAACAACTTCACATCATGGAAATTCAGAATCATGATGATTCTTAAAGAAAATAAGCTAGACTCATTTGTGAGAGAAAACAAGAGGGAACCTGAGGATGATCCAGAGAGAACTCAATGGATTGAGAACAATGAAAAGGCCATGAAAATATTAGTAGATGTAGTTAGGGATCATATAGTACCCATTCTAGCAAAACATGAAACTTCATATCTAATGTTCAAATCTCTTTAGAGCACCTATGAGATAAACAACACCAATATGACTCTTGCATTAAAAAGGCAAATCAACAATGTCCAAATAAACAAAGGAGAAACCATTAATGCATACTTCGTGAGGATCATTGAACTAAGGGATCAATTATCTACAATTGGATATCAAATTGATAGCAAAGAGTTAACTCTAATTGCACTAGGAGGCCTACCAAACTCATGTGAGTCATTTGTTCAAGGAATAAGTGCAAGATCTAAACTCCCCAAGTTTGATAGGCTAAGAACAAACTACCTACAAGAGGAAACAAGACTCTCAACAAAAGAAAACAAACAAAATAACATAGATGAAGACATTCATGTGCTCAACACAACATTTAATAAAAGGAGTAAGAAAAACTCCTACGGGAAAGATCATTTAAAAGAAAGAGAAATTCCTATGGAAAAGGATCTTCCAAGAAGAGGAAAGACATCTCTCAAGTTCAACGTTTTAGATGTGATCAATATGGCCACTATGCAATGAAGTGCCCTAACAGATCAAAACAACAAGCATCCTTTGCTAAAGTAGGAAAGTCAAATTCAGACCATGAATCTAAGAAATTTGTATTCTATTCAGCCTTATCAAGTCAAGTATCTAACAACACCAACAACTGGGTAATTGATAGTGATTCTTCAAGGCATATCACAGGGTTCAGAGAACACTTAGACACTATGATTGAAGAGACTAATGAAGAAGTAACCATTGGGGATGATTCTGCACACCCTGTTAAGGGGGTTGGAACTTGCTCCATCAAATTGAAATCTGGTCTCTCACTTCAACTCATTGGAGTTTTGTTTGTACCTAGAATAAAGAGGAATCTAATATCCATCTCTACTCTTGAAGACAATGGATATAGAGCTACCTTTATGGATGGGAAAGTTTCGGCATGGCCTAAGAACTCAACTATAAAGAAAGCCCAAACCATAGGTATAAGACAAGGTTATCTTTATAAACTATGCACTGAAGTCAAGCAAGCCCTTACCCTTGATACTTCTGATTCAAATGAAATTTGGCATAGAAGATTAGGGCACCTTCATTTCCGTGCCCTACCTTGCATAGAAAAACTTGTAACAGGGTTACCTAAGTTAAAACCAACTCGTGAAGGAACTTGTAAAGGTTGTGCCATAGGAAAGAATATAAAGGGATCCTTTCACAATAGCTTGAATAAAACCCAAAATGTATTAGAACTGGTTCACTCTGATTTGTGTGGACCCATGTTTGTACCCTCCAAAGCAAACTTCCTATACTATGTCATATTTATAGATGATTTCTCTAGGAAGACCTAGATTTATTTTCTTAAGTGTAAAGAGTCAATAGAAATCCTTAAAAGGTTCAAGGAATTCAAAGCTCTTACTGAAAACTTCTTTGGGAGGAAAATGAAAATCTTAAGGACAGACAATGGGAAAGAATACACCTTTGAAATCTTTAAGGAATTCTGCATGAATGCTAGGATTAAGAGGGAGCTTATAGTAGCATACAACCCTCAAAAAAATGGGGTTGTTGAAAGGAAAAATAGAACCATTGTAGAAGTTACAAAAGCAATGTTGCTTGACCAGAACATTGAAACCTCATTCTAGGCAAAAGCCTCTAGAACTGCTGTCTACATCCAAAATAGATGTACACACTCTCATCTAGATAACAAAAACTCCTGAAGAAGCATTTACTAGCCTAAAACCCGATATTAGTCACTATAGGATTTTTGGTTGCCTTGTCTATATTCATGTGCCCAAAGAGAAGAGATTCAAACTAGAACCTTCCATAAAGAAAGCACGGGCATAAACAAATTGAATTGAGCAGAGATGTCATCTTTGAAGAAGACATTGCATTCAAAAGGGCAAGAAGTTCAAATGAGATAGAAACTTATTCACCTAGAGTCTTAGAAGAGGATCCTACCCTTGAGATTCAGAGGGAGTATCCCGAGGAAATACCAAATGAACTTCTATCTACTCCAGATGAGAATAAAAATGACAATGGTAAGAAGAGGCCACTTTGGGCTAGAAAGATGATCAAAGAAGTTGAGAATCATGCAACACCCAAAGGAACATTTAGGGAGAGTAAGAGATCCAAACGGTTCTCAAGCTATGTTTCTCTAATGAATGACATCATAAATTTGGAACCCACTAGTGTTCCAAAAGCCTGCAGACATCAAGTATGGAAGGACGCTATGACGAAGGAGTATCAATCCATTCTAAAAAATGATGTATGGGATATAGTGCCTAGACCAAAAGAGAAATATCTCGTCTCTTTTAAATGGTTCTTCAAAATCAAGCATGCTGCTGATGGCAGAATAGAAAAAAATAAGGCACGTTTTGTGGCTAGAGGTTTTTCACAAAAGGAAGGCATTGATTATGAAGAAACATTTGCACCTGTTTCCCATTACACATCTATGAGAGTAGTGATAGCCATTGCAACAACTAAAGGCTGGAAGATTCATCAGATGGATGTGAAAACTGTCTTTTTAAATGAGACCATTGAAGATGAAGTCTATCTAGAACAACTTGAAGGTTTTGTGATACATAAAACTGACTCACATGTATGCAAACTAAAGAAATCACTCTATGGACTTAAACAGGCTCCCAAGGCCTAGTATGAAAGAATTGACAACTACCTCTTGGGACTAGGATTTTCCAAGAATGATGCAGACCCAAATCTTTACTTTAAAGTAATTAAAGGTGATATGTTAATAATTATTTTATATGTTGATAACCTACTGATAATAGGAGAAAATCACCTCATTGCTCAAGGAAAGAAGGATCTAACTTTAGAATTTAACATGAAAGACTTGGGCATTTTACACTACTTCCTAGGTTTGGAAGTTTGGCAGAAATCATATAGCATCATATTAAATCAAGGAAAGTATACTATTGATATTCTGAAGAGATTTGGAATGTTGGATTGTAGACCCATGTCTACACCTATGGAAACCAACCTTCACAAACTGAAAGAAGCAACAACACAATCCAAGTGTGCAGATTCAACCCTATATAGACAAATGATTGGATCTTTGATGTACTTGGTTAACACCAGACCTAATATTTGCTATGCAATCAATGCTCTTAGCGAGTTCATGCCTGAGCCAAAGGAAATTCACCTTATGGCTGTGAAACATATATTGAGATATCTTCAAGGCACTATTGGATATGGTCTTCTTTACATAAATGACCAACTAGATCTACATAGATACTCTGATTCAGATTGGGCTAGAAGTGTAACCGATTGAAAAAGCACATCAGGATGTTGCTTCAGTTTAGGATCGGCTAGATCTCTTGGATCTGCAGAAAACAGTCTTTAGTAGCACAAAGCTCGACAAAAGTTGAATACATTGCAGCCTCTATGGGGGCAAGAGAAGCATTTTGGCTCCGAAAATTGCTTGTGGGACTCTTTGATGAACCCTTGAATCCTACTATCATTCATTGTGATAATCCGAGTTGCATTAAGCTCTTTGTAAATCCAGTATTCCATGATAGATCTAAGCATATTGAGATCCCCTACCATTATGTAAGAGGTATGGTAGAAAGGAATGTAATCCAATTGGAGTATATTAGTACAAATGATCAAACTGCAAACATTCTCACCAAACCTCTCTTCAGAGTCAAGGTTGAACACTTCAGGAAGAAACTTGGTATGGTTGAAATGTAACTTGATATTATGTTTGAAATTCAAATTGTTTATAAGTTGTAATAATATATTTAAAGATGTTTAATGTGTAAACTCTTTTGTCATGTATGTAACTCCATGACCTTATGGGCTCTCTCCCCCTGTGTACATTATTGAAAGGTGGCGATCTTTCTAATAATGAACACTTGTATGTGACATTGTAAAGTGACGACTCTACAATGATGAGTTGAACTATCATGATAGATATCATGTGACTTGATATATGTGGACATGTCATGATAGTATCTCTTGGACACTTTGATGGATATCATGGGACTTGATGTCATTTGAAGATCATTGTGATCCTTAAAGAGATGATCATGGGGGATAATTATATATCCGTGGATATGCCATGAATTATTATGGTAGACATCATGTGAATTGATGTCAGTGCACATACCATAATGAAGATGTGTTATGAAGAATGTCATGTGACTTGACAATGTTGAGAAAACATATCATATCTTCGATATCACGTGTGAAGGTGATATCACCACTTATTTGTTTTTGAAATATCTTCCCTAGCTAAGAGGGAGTGTTGATTTAAGATAGCATCAGTTAGATATAAATGATGATTGCATTTATGCATCATCGTCATTTATATTTAATCGATCTGCTCTTAAATATAATACAATCAAATAAGTTATTCAAAATTGAGATGATGATGATCGAAATCTGCAATGAATAAAATCGGAATTCATAGTATATGATCGCTACCACACATATTAGTTTATGTGTGAATTACCAAATGCTTTCGGTTTGTTAAGGAGCCCGCGTGCCCAAGGGACACGTTCTCTCATGAGACGCGTCTCTTCTTGAGGTGTGTCTCCTTCATATAAAAGGTAATACATTCCTTCATTTACAAACATCGAAATTAATAAATGTTCTGAACTCAGCACATTCGAAATACAAAGAAGAAAATCTGACTTAGAATTCTTATAGAATTTCAGACTTAGAATTTACATAGGTTTCTTAGGATCCAAATTTGATAAGATTTGATTACAATTACAAGAATAATTTTCTGAACAAATCTAGATCGTCAGAAATTTGAAAAAATGAAATTTTTTATGGCATGCAAGAGGCCTTTGGTGGTAGAGGTAGCGAGGCACTAGAAAATTGTTTTTTCTCGGAAAAATCCAACACATGGGTTTTGTTTGTGCTTCAAAGTTGAACAAAGCCAATTTGTTTGTTTTTCAAAATTATGACTTTTTTTGGAAACCCTAAAAAATAGGGGTAGCAGGGCTATTTTTTTTTGGAAAAATCTAACACGTGGGCTTTTATGGAAAATTTTTGTTGATCATACCCAGAAGGTCAAATCTGTGAATATCTGTTGTTTTCTTGGACATGCAAGAAGATCTAAGACAACAATAGAGGAAAAAGACAAGAAGAATTTTGGAAGTTATCAATTGCCTTTTTGGATCTTCAAGAAAATTATGCTTGAGGATGCAACCTCTGATAAATTGTCCCTTTGTGCAATTGATCTTGAAAAATATGAAGAACAATGAAAACCCCTTTGTCAGATCTTCAAAAAGATGTTGGAGAGGAAAAATGCTTGTTCTTGAGCTTCAACTTGCAAAGAGAAACAATGAATAATGAAGGCTAGACTTGATACATAGTGTTTGATGTTGAATCAATCAAGTTTAGGCATCAACACATGATAGAGGAGTCAATTAGCCTGATCTGGAGTTCACAAACACCTCTGTCAGATCTTCAAAAAGATGTTGGAGAGGAAAAATGCTTGTTCTTGAGCTTCAACTTGCAAAGAGAAACAATGAATAATGAAGGCTAGACTTGATACATTTAGGCGCCAACACATGATGAAGGAGTCAATTAGCCTGATCTAGAGTTCACAACACTGATTCCCACCCATTTGGGGACGTTTTAGACATGGAAAGGCTTCAAAAATATCCTAACTTCAGTCATCTGGATCTATGTTGACTTTAGGCATCCAAGTTGAGGAGTTGAAGATATTTTCATTCTTTTTCATGGTGAAGTGCCTCTGTTCGATCCTCGATTCCAAGTGTTCAGTTGATCTTGAGGTGTTGTTGACTGATCCATTGCTGAGATGAAACAACTCTGATGAAGTGTACTTGGGAGTTGCAAAGCTCAAAACTTGAGTTTGTTGCCTTTGATTCTTGGGCACCTTTTTCCAAGAGGATGCATTTTTCACCAGACTTAGTCAAGTTTCTTGAGTGATCTTCAATTTCTCCAGTTTGACCCTTTGTGCTCTAATTTGAGATCACCGATGACTGATGATTCTGGTGATCTTACTGAAACATGGGATGGATAACTGTTCAATCTCGGAAAGGATGATTGGCTTCACAAATCCTGAAGTTTGATTTAGGTGCCTCAAAAGCTTGGGCGCTCCTGGCCTGCAAGGGCGCCTTTGGCCTTTTGACTTGTTATTTTTAGTTTACAAATTTTCATGAATTGCCTCAGTTTGATCTCTGTCGTCAGATGTTTGATTTGTCTATTGTCTTCGCTACTATTGTCATTGTTGAGATTGATCAAAACAGAGAAGGTCATCTTGGAGGTCACTGAGCTTGCAGACTACATCTAATTGCCCAAAAAGCTAGGCGCCTATTTCTAGGAAGGTGCGATTTCCCTGACACTTGTTCAATTTATCCATGTTCTTCATTCTGCCTTCACCTTTGGTGTTTTCTGCTTGATCTCCTTTTGCGAACACCTAACAAGTCCTGTGAACATGCAACTGGATTGATCACAAAGCTGAGAGAGAGTTCAATAGATGCCTTGTAGAAAGCAGTTGTTGAAAACCTTGAAAGGTGGGTCAAAATGATGGGCACCCCTGGTCTATATGGGCGCCTTTGCTTTGATTTGCACTGATCTAGCCTCCATTTTACATGCTTGAATGATTAATAGTTGTTGTCGTTTGATGTGTCTTGCAAGCTGGAAAACAGGTTCATTGCTAAGCTGGGTTGATGCTGGGGAGATCATCTAAAGACATGCTTGCTCAACAATTGACATCTGGACCATCTAATTCAAGGGCACTCTTGGTCATTAGGGCTTTTTTTATGTTTTGACCGCTATCATTGATGCTATTTTCCTTCAACATCTTCCATCTTCGCCTCTGTTGTCGGTGATTGATGAATCAGGTGAACCTGCTTGATGATGCGTTGTAAAGCCAAGATAACTACGAAGGAGATGACTGTCTTGGAAAGACTTGATGACTTCCTTTGACCTCTTGAACTCATGGGCGCCCTTGATCAATAAGGGCTCTTTTGACTACAACTTCATCATTTCCTTTAAGATCTTCATCCCTTTGTACTTCATGTTTACCATTGTAGCTCAATTGTCTTGATCATCATTGTCGAAGATGCAAACGCGTTCACCATAGAAATTGCTTTCAACATACTATATGTACGGGTGTTTGGAAAAATGACTAAGGCATTCAACTGCACAACCTCCTTTGTAGCAAGGCGTGCATTTTTCAGACAGTCAATTTTCAACATTTTTCACTTTTGAAAATCCCCTCCGTCCCAGAGCATCATTTCGAGCATTTTCGCCATGGATTATTTGTTGAAGATTTTGAGGCTTGGATTTCGACGCATGATACTGGCCATTCTGCCATTAATGGTTGCGGAGGTCCTAGCTTTATTCCTGAAAAATGAAAATAGACCCACCAGAGCAAAATAAACTTTTTGGTGATTTTGACTTGACCAGTGTGATCATGAAGTCAAATTATCCTATCAAGATCATTTTCAATAATTTCTAGGAAGGTCCTATTTTTAGGGGTTTTCCTAAAAATAGGGGTTTGAAATCCTAATTTTCAATTTTTTTGAAATTTGCAAGTATCTTCCTTGACATAAACCCACAAAAACCCTATGTTTCGTTTGACTTAAAACATACTTTTGACAAAAAATTTACATGATTTAGATCAGTTTAAGAAAAATGTCTCATTGAAGCAAAAAATTATTTTGTGTACAACATTAGGCTTCGTCTGGTGACCATGTCAGATACTTACGACATAGGAGAACTGAGAATCTCTAGTTTTTGTAGACCAATACTCTTATTAGTTGGGCAATGGAGTCAGGACTAAATTCCTAATTCACCTAACAATTGGAGTTCTCCTAATCACCTAAAAACAAGACTACCTAAGAAATCACCTAAAACACGACAATTCTTTACGGAATGTGGAAATACATAACTACATATCGTTAAAGCAAAAGAAATTTATTTTACAAAGAACTCACCCCATCCCTGAAGGGACAAAATGCTTCAAGTATCTCCTACTTCATGGTAGCGCAAAGAGCCTCCCATCGATGTTGCTTCTGCCTGAAAGGCTTTACTTCTCTTTTGATGGAATTGCAGGAGACAATCCCTTTGGGATGAAGATTCTCAAGTATTCATATATCCAAGCAAAGGTACTTCGAGAAAAGTTAGAATATGATGTAAATGAGAAATTTGATACCCTTGAGGCATTAGTTTTGTTGTCGTCCATCCTCAGGATGTTGAACTCTTCAAACCAATCAATCGAGTTCCAAACTTGATTTTTATAATGTCGTAGGTGATCTTTGCTGACTTGAAAATATCCTTTGACCGACTCATAGATTAGCTCTAGATCGCCTTTAACACATAGGAGTTTGATTCCCATGTCTTCGACATCTTTGAAGCCTAACAACAACACCTCCTTCTCAACTTTAGTGAATTCAAATTGCATAGATGGGTGCAACTATCCTTTAGGGGAGATGATCATTTCCCCCACTTCTGAAACTGCTGATAAAAAACCTCCACCAAACTGTATTGTCCATGAGTTTGTGTCCACTATTAGTCTCTTTTCAGAACAAGCAATGTTTTGATCTTTAGTTTTTACATCTGGCAGAGTCACATAATTACTAAGATCCATTTTAGGCTTTGCTCCTACTGGAACACATGACTTGAGCACAACCTACTTCTTTACAACATTGAGAATCTGATCTATTTGTTTTGGATGATCCTGAAGATATTCTAGTTGAGAGATTTGTACCTTGGTCTTCATCATGGAAGATATGATGTCAAAATTTGTTGAAGACAAATCTTGAGCAACTAGCATAGCATCGTTCTATGAAGACCTGGGATTGGAGGTGAAAGACACCTCTTCACCCTTTTCGTTTGATCTTCATCTTTCTTCCTCTTCTTTTTGTGCTTTGAAGTGTTGAACACGTGTAGACACAGGCATTGAAATTTTTTTATGATTCACTGCAAGAGAATACTAACGGTATGCTTCTTTTTATTCTTTAATAACGAGTTCGAAGTATCTCATTGCAGAGTCTTCATCAAAGTTGTCTATTTATGGTAAGACAACGTTCAAACTTGTTGTCGGTAGAAAACTAGAACTGGGAGCAGCTTCAACATATCCCATGATTTGGGTCATTCTTAGATTCTCAGGACACGTGAATCCGGTATGTGCATTAGTGTCATGGAAACAACAAAATACTGCATTGTGTGCAACTTCAATCGTTGGTCTTGATGGTGGTGTTGGCAACCGTGGTTGAAGATTGTCTCTCTTTGGCTAGTACGGTTGTTGAATTGGAGATCTGATAGAGTTTGTTTTCATCAAGCCGAAAGTGATCATATTATCCTCCAACTCGATGGCATGTTCTTGCGCACTCTTCAACTTTGTTTCTTTTGTTGTCTTGAGGAAGAAGGCTATCTCTGATGGAAGAGCATTTATGAAACAACTCATTAGAATCTCCAGTGATGGATCGAGTGTAGAAGAAAGTCATGTAACAAGATGGTCAAATCTTTCCAAAACTCCCTCATGTGTTCGTTGTGTTCCATCTTTGAATTTGCGAGCTGGGCGAACAATAAATGAATGTCTTCAGTGGGCTTGAATCTTGCCAAAAACTTCTTGCTCATAGTTTCCCAACTTGTAATAACACTTGGCTTCAGATGATTGAACCAATCAACAACATTCCCAACAAGAGTCTCCACAAAGAGACGCACTGCAATGTCTTCATATGACAAATGTAAGACGACACAAGCCGTTGTAAATGCAACAAAATTTTCATCTAGGTGCCGACTCCCATCATTGTGAAATTGGGGAAAGTGCTTCCTTGACCCTTTAGGTAACTCATGATTTACTTGAAAAGCCAAAGGTCTAATGCTATTACCCCAATGTAATGAAGGTGGAAGTCTCTCACCACCATTATGCTTGTTACCATCCATTGCTTCTTGTGTGGATCGTGCAATAGGATGCTAAAGGATCATTCTTGTGAAATAAAAGTGTTAGCTTTTCTTGAAGTTTTATGCCTTGTTGCCCCACGGTGGGCACTAGAAAACTATTGACGTTTCAATTAGCACCTCTGGAGTGCTTATTGGAAAACAAAAACTATTGCAAGTGTGTAGTCATTGCTCTTCAAATTAGGAGGGGAAGATCCCTCTTATTGTTGATGTTTGCATAAAAATTATAGTAAACTAATGTTCCTATCTTTTTACTCAGCGGTAGGACACAAGGGTGAATAAACACAATGCGTTGCAGCTAAGGTTTTGTTTGGTTTCTATAGATCTTAACTACAACTAAACTAGCTTTTAATCTATCCTATCTCCTCTAGATAAACAAAGCAAGAGAATATAGGAGAGGGAATGTAATGGTTCGATCACTCAAACAAATGTTTCTCCTAGAATACATCTGAAGGCTTTGAACTCTTAGATTTACACCGAAATATAATCCACACAAGTAATCTTCAGATAGTAGGATAGATCTAAGGATTCCTAAGTAGGCACTATGTCCTTTTCGAGGTGTAGGCTGAAAGGTAGACTACTAGAAACAACAAATGTTGATAATCTTTCTCCCTAAATTCCCAAGGAGAGAAAATGCTCTTTCTGAGGTGTAGATCGAAAAACAGATTATTAATAACAACATACAATGATAAATTTCAAGAATTTTAGATTAAAGGCAAGGTAGCTCTCCTAATTTATTATCTTAATCTTCCATCAAAGATTACACTTTGGGACAACAATGTGTGTTAAAGAGACAATCACACATGATGCGATCAAACCAAGAATACATGAACAATGATTGAATAAACCTATTTGAATAAGAACAAAAGTTGCACTTAGTGTTTCCCTATCACAAATACGATCCAAGAAAAAATACTAAGTGAACAAAGTCGAAGGCTTTGTGAGCTCAACGTTTTGCTGCCGTGAAGTAAAGTTACAAAATTATGAGCAAAGGTCTTATTTATAGAGATTCAAAGGAGTAGGCAACCCTAAAATCTCCTTGAGTTAACAATCAGTTCTTGCCAATTTGCAAGATGTATTCCTATGTCTAAATGTAGGTGACCTAGCAGTTAACTGGAAAGTCTAATTTATTAATTGACTCTAAACTAAAAGTGAACTCCAATGTACAAAGTGCCTCCAAAAATAGAGATCCACAATTAGTGGGATCTGACATGCATGATCAATGGGATAGTGAGTTAACTTGGAAAGAAGCATCATGTTAACTCCTATTTCCATAAATGCTATTTAGGAGGGTAGGATGTCCTAACTGGGTGTTTTACACCTCATCACCTCTAGTGAACAATCATTCTGAACAGTCATTGTCTTCTTCATACAGAGATTGTTACATACCTGTCAATCAATCGGCTTACTGCTTGTCCACAACTTCATCTATGTATCTCCTTCATTATGCTTCCCTTAGGAGGGTTACTCATTGTCTTTTTGTCTATGTTTCCATTTTTGACGTGAAAGGTAGTGTAGTATTAACCGGTGGTGGCTCTATGCTGGGAATGACTACCTTTCGCACTCTTTTGCAGTTTTAAGTTTATGATGTTTTCCTTGATCTTTCTTAATGGAAGAGTGTTGTGTGATGAAATTGCGAAGTTTGACTGTGAACAGTCCAACTGTGAGAAACACACACACAAAATTCCAACCGTGTCAATCCTCTAAACTGGCCTTGGAAGGCCATTAGATATACGAGATGAAACCATTATGGAACTTGTGGACTTGTGTATCTATGCTTGTCAATCTTTCCAAATTGACCTCTGGGTGTGTCCGACATAGATCGATATCAGTCGTTTTAAGGAAGTCATGGAGTAAGACTGTTTTAATCTTGTATTCGAATTGAGTGAATTGCATTCTAGAAACCTTGAAGATTGACTGTGCACACAATACTATTCGAACAACTTTTTTTGGAATTGCTAAAAATAGCCTTGCCAGGGGTAATTTTTAAGAAAAATTATGAGACGTGGGTTTTGTTGAGAATAATTTTCTAAACAAATCTAGATCGTCATAAATTGTAAAAAACAATTTTTTTTATGGCATGCAAGAGCCCTTCGGTGGCAGAGGCAACGAGACACCAAAAAGTTAATTTTTCCCGAAAAAATCCAAAACATGGGTTTTGTTCGTGCTTCAAGGCTGAGCAAACCCAGTTTGTTTGTTTTTCAAAATTATGATTTTTTTTTGGAAAACCCTAAAAAATAGGGGCAATAGGGTTACTTTTTTGGAAAAAACTAACACGTGGTTTTGTTGAAAAACTGTGCTGATTATACCCACAAGGTCAGATCTGTGAATATTTGTTGTTTTCTTGGACATGCAAGAAGATCTAAGACAAGAATAGAGGAAAAAGACAAGAAGAATTTTGGAAGTTATCAACTACATTTTTGGATCTTCAAAAAAATTATGCTTGAGGATGCAACCTCTGATAAATTGTCCCTTTGTGCAGCTGGTGTGTAAAAATATGAACAATGAAACCCCTATGTCAGATCTTCAAAAAGACGTTGGAGAGGAAAAATGCTTGTTCTTGAGCTTCAACCTACAAAGAGAAACAATGAATAATGAAGCCTAGACTTGATACATAGTGTTTGATGTTGAATTAATCAAGTTTAGGCGCCAACACATGATGGAGTTAATTAGCCTAATTTGGAGTTCACAAAACTGATTCCCACCCATTTGAGGATGTTTAAGACATGGAAAGGCTTCAAAAATATCCTAACTTCAATCAAATGGATCTATGTTGACTTTAGGCATCCAAGTTGAGGAGTTGAAGATATTTTCATTGTTTTTCATGGTGAAGTGCCTTTGTTTGATCCTTGATTCCGGGTGTTCACTTGATCTTGAGGTGTTGCTAACTAATCCATTGTTGAGATGAAACAACTATGATGAAGTGAACTTGGGAGGTACAAAGCTCAAAACCCGATTTTGATCCCTTTGATTCTTGGGCGCCTTTTCCCAAGAGGATGCATTTTTCACCAAACTTAGTCAATTTTCTTGCATGTTCTTCAATTTCTCCAGTTTGACCCTCTGTGCTCTAATTTGAGATCACCGATGATTGATGATTTTGGTGATCTTGCTGAAACATGGGATGGATAACTAGTTTAGTCCTAGAAAGGATGACTAGCTTCGTAAATCTTGAAGTTTGATTTAGGTGCCTCAAAAGCTTGGGTGCCCCTGGCTTGTAGGGGCACCTTTGGCCTTTTGACTTGTTATTTTCAATTTACAAATTTTCAGAAACTACCCTAGTTTATATCTCTGTCGTCAGATGTTTGATTTGTCTGTTGTCTTCGCTGATGGTGTCATTGTTGAGATTGATCAAAACGAAGAAGGTCATCTTGGAGGTCATTGAGCTTGCAAACTGCATTTGATTGCCCAAAAATTTGGGCACCTATTTCTAGGAAGGTGCAATTTCCTTGACACTTGTTCAATTTCGCCACGTTCTTCATTCTGCCTTCACCTTTGGTGTTTTCTGCTTGATCTCCTTCTGTGAACTCTTGACGAGCCCTATGAACATGCAATTGGATTGATCGTGAAGTTGAGAGAGAGTTGAATAGATGCCTTGTAGAAAGAAACTGTTGAAAACCTCAAAAGGTGGTTCAAAATGATGTGCGCCCCTGGCCTGCAGGGGGGCCTTTGCTTTGATTTGCACTGATCTAGCCTCCATTTTACATGCTTGAATGATTAATATCTGTTTTCGTTTGATGTGTCTCGCAGGCTGGAAAACAAGTTTGTTGCAAAGTTGTGTTGATGTTAGGGAGATCATCTGAAGATAGGCTTGCTCAACAATTGACATCTAGACCATCTAATTCAAGGGCACCCCTGGTCAGTAGGGGCTCTTTTTTACGTTTTGACTACTATCTTTGATGCTATTTTCCTTCAACATTTTTTGTCTTTGCCTCTGTTGTCGGTGATCGATGAATCGGGTGAACCCGCTTGATGATGCATTGGAAAGCCAACAAAATTACGAAGGAGATGATTGACTTGGCAAGACTTGATGACTGCCTTTGACCTCTTGAACTCATGGGCGCCCCTAGCCAGCAGGGGCTCTGTTGACACAACTTCATCATTTCCTTTAAGATCGTCATCCCTTCCGGCTTCGTGTTTACCATTGTAGCTCGTCTATCTTGATCACCATTGTCAACGATGCAAATGCGTTCAACGTAGCAATTGCTTTCACTGTGCTATATGTATGGGTATTTGGAAAAATGACTAAGGCATTCAACTGCACAACCTCCTTGGTAGCAAGGTGTGCATTTTCCAAACTTAGTCAATTTTCAACATTTTTCACTTTTGAAAATACCCTCCTTTGTAGAGCATCTTTTCAATCATTTTCGCAATGGGTTCTTTGTTGAAGCTTTTGAGGCTTGGATTTTGATGCTTGCTACTGGCCATTCTACCATTAATGGTTGCAGGGGTCCTAACTTTCTTCTTGAAAAATGAAAATAAACCCGCCAAAGTAAAACAAACTTTCTGGTGATTTTGATTTGACTAGTGTGATCATGAAGTCAAATTATCTTATCAAAATCATTTTCAATCATTTCTGAGAAGGTCCTATTTTTAGGGGATTTCCTTAAAACAGGGGTTTAAAACCCTAATTTTCAATTTTTTAAAAAATTCCAAGTATCTTTCCTTGACATAAACCCACAAAATCGTACTCATTCCTCTTTGTTATAATCCCTCTATTATTCCTACTTTTACCTGGGATACACTATTGAAAGACTTTGCCAACCTTAAGAAAAAGGTGGATGATATGCCTAATAACAAAATTTTTATTACTTACAATTCTTGCCATTGCACACCACTTAACTTTGAGGTTACCACATATCTATTGCCTCTTGGATTTGTTGTACCTAGGTTTGAGCTACATAGTGAAAAAGGAGACCCTAATGTCCATTTACAAGATTTTTTGTTTTAGAGAATTCAAAAAATTACAACATTAAATATCATGTATATGTCTCTGATATACCTACTAGCCTACTCTGCTAGATTAATAGTATGTACATATTTACATATATTCCCCATTATGTATGTACCCTATGGACTTCTATTGCATCAAAATACTTATCATCCACCTATAAGCATTTACAAAAAGTATTACAACACCAAAAATTATCATTTCCTAAGCCTGTTCTTTCTTGTAGCCTTCCAACTAGACATGGTCTCTATTGCTATTTTTTCCCTTGCTAAAAGGTCCTCCATTGTCATGTTGCTTCTGTGTGTTCTAGGTGCTTGAGAGTTTGTCCTTTTCTTGTTGCCCTCTTCTTTTTCCTTTAATTGTTTTTGAAAGTCATTTAATGCTTTACTAATGAAGATTTCAATGTTGGGGTTACCCTCTTGCCATGTGTGTCCATACCTAGTCTCTTGCAAATTGGCATTGATTGTTCGATCTTCCAGAAACTTCTAGAATTTATCCTTGGAGATCTCTATGGTAATGAACACTCGCATAACAACACTATGAATTGTGAGTCTCTTAAAAGACTCAGTAAGCACCCTTTTATTCCCTTTGTAAATGTCTTCATTCTTGGCCTTCCAAATGGCCCAAATAATTTCAGAGGATAAACAAATCCATAAGAGAAAGATCTTTGTTCATTTTATAATCAACTTCTAGTAAGCTTTTTTCGGGGCTAGGTTTATTATTAGATTATAAGAGTATAGTTTCCAAATCTCTTTAGCAAACAAACATTCAAAGAAAATATGCTTAATTGTTTCATGCACCCTGCAAATATTACAAATATCAATTTCATTGGACTTAGTCTTGTATGACATCCATTGTAATAACAACCACCTAAAACACACATTTTTATGCTCCAACACCTTTGACTAGTTCTTACTAAAGATTTTTGACCATTGATTCTTAGTTAAATTTATACCACATGTTGTATTAACATGTTATGTGATGTCATATTGTTCAGATAGGAAAATATATATAGATTTGGCATTTAGTTTTATTAGTGAGTTACCATCATTCTATTGAAAATCTTGAAATTGCAATTCATTATTTTGTACTTCTACTAGAAATTGAAAGGCTTTGTAAGCCTCTCTTACAATTGCATAGGTTCTCCAATTACTTTGTGTTAGATTGAACTCTGTGTTTAGCTCAACCCAATTTTTAAGGTTGCCATTTACTAGGATGTCATTGAATAGTTTGGCACCTTTTTGAGCCCAACCCTTGGCCGATCATCCTTGGATGAGGGCTAGGGGCTTACCCCTATGTTTGAGGTTCCACCAAGTAGACTTGTGAGCCATAATAGTGCTATTATTACACTTGGTGAAGATACAATTGGTGACGTTCTTTATATACTCCCATGCCTTCCAAATGGTTCTAAACACATTTGAGCCTACAGGGGATATAGGAAGAGGGCTATCAAGGAGATCACACAAGGGGAGAAATTTCCAAGATTTAGCTTGCTTGGGAATTGAGTTTTGAATATTTTTTCTAATGAGGACCTTCCAGGGCTCTCCTCCATCTAGGGCTCTAATTATCCACTTTGATGCTAAAGCAATACCTTGTAGTTTCAGATCTTTTAAGCCACACCCTCCTTTTGCTTTGTCAATGGAGCACCATTCCCACCTAACAAGACGTTTTTTCCCATTTCCTTTTCCATAGGACCATAAAAAATTTATTATCCTTTTTTGAATTTCATTTATTTGATAAGAGCTAAAAAACCAAATTGATGCAAAGTAGATGATATAGGAAGATAATATTTTTTGACATACTTGCATTCTACCTACTAGGGACAAATATTGTTTGTTCCACTTTTCAATATTTTCTCAAATTTTTCTTTGATCCAGTGCCACATATCTTTCAAGTTAGGCTCAACAAAAAATGGTATGCCAAGATACCTTACCTATTTATGTGGCTCCCCATTGAAGGTTGAACCTTTCCAACCAGTTGGGGGGATTTTCATTCCATCCAAGTATGCAAGATTTAGCAAGAGAAATCCTTGCCCCTAATGCTCTGCAAAAGGTGTTAAGCTTGTCCATTAGATTATTCATATTATCCTCCTCTAATTGTACAAACATTGCAGTGTCATCTACAAACTGAATATTGATAAGTTCATTGTTATCGAGTAGGGTAATGCCTCTTACTTTTGGAGAAGACATTGTCTCTTAAAATGTAATGTAGTGGATTATATGCAATAACAAATAATGTTGGGGCAAGTGGGCAACCTTGCCTTACCGACCTTTCTAGGCCAAACTCCTCAGAGTACCATTCACATCCACTTGTGCCATTGCATATTTAAATAAGATTCTTACCATATTGCAAAAGGCTTTGGGGAAGCCAAATTCTTCAAGTTTTAGCAATACGAATGACCACTCTACCCTATCATAAGGTTTTTCGAAGTCTAGGAGGAGCATTGTTGCTCCTTGATTAGTTTTCCTTGCCCATTCCATTACTTCCCAACTGGTGATGAGGTTTTCTAGTATGCACCTTTCTTTGATGAAACTTGTTTGAGTACTATTGATGAATGATGGTAGAATGTCTACCAGTCTACTTGCTAAAATCTTGGCGAGGATCTTATATGACACATTTAAGAGGGTAATTAGCCTCCAATTTTTAACTAGTTTTTTATCCCCATCTTTCGGGAGTAGTTTTATAATCCCTTTATTTATATTTCTTCCCAAGGCACCTTTCTCTATTGCCTCATTATAGACAAGGTAAAGGTCATCATGAACCTAATCCATGAATGTTTAATAAAAAATTGTAGGTAGCCCATCAACACCTGCAGATTTGTCATTCTTTAGAGAGGATATAACCTTTCTAATTTCCTCTTTTGAGATTCCTTTTCCAAGTTCACATGCTTCTTGTTCTGCAATTTTCTTTGGGATGAGATGCCTGATGAATTCCTTTGCCTTAATGCACTCATCATTATCTACTTTTGAGGTGAAAAGATCCTTGTAGATTTGGCATAATTGATTCGTTATTCCCTCCTGGCTGGTTAGAGGGGTGTGTTGCCAAAAAGTGTAGCCTTGACACTTTTTCACTCATTTGGGCCTTTTCCCTTGGATTTTGGCTTTATTTTTTCTAGATCTAATGGCGTAATGTGGCCAACACATTCACATTAGGCCTTGAACGCTTGCAAATCAACAAGACTTAACAAAGTCTTACAAGGGTGTTGTGAAGTGTTGTAACACATTCCTCACTTTTCTAGGACTTTTCTATAATAATTCACCTAAATAACCCTATTCCAAGCCTTAGTCTAAAGTGTTGTAAGGTGTTGTAACCAATCCTCACACTTTCTTAGGCTTGTCATCACTAAAACAACCCTTTCTCATGACAAAATGGCCCCTTAATGCACTTATAGGCCCGACTTAAGTGTGTTTCGGGAGACAATCTTGTTAATCAACTTTAAACACCTTTTAATTCCTGACAACCACTTGAATCTGTCTAAGTGTACCAAGTGGCCAACTTGGGCGACTTAATCCCATTTGATATGAAAATAAAAATTAAATCAAATTTCTAGCGAGATTTTATCTCCTAAACCCTAAGGTTGGCCTGTGATGTGTTATTTTAGGGAATTAGGGCATCACTTGTATAAATAAGGGTTTTTCTCCTCATTTTATCTCTTTCTCTCTCTCCACAATCTATCTCCTACAATCTTCATCTTCAGAAGCACTCAAGCAATCAATCTTCTCAAGCAAGCATTCAAGCACTAAGCACTTCAAGCAACATCCATTGGAGCTGGTTCTTGCATATCTTCAAACTTCTTCAACAAGGGCTTGGTGAGTTGTTGTACTTGCATGTTATTCAACCATCTTTCCCTTTACATTCTATTTCATTTGGGTTTGATTACCAGCATGGGGTTTGACTAAGGCAAACCCCTATTCTCTAATCCTAACCCTTTCCCCCTCTTTGCATGTGTTCTTTGCAGGTTTGTATGCAGATTAGTCAAAGAGAAAGTGTTAAAAAGGTGTCCTCATTCCATCAACAACATTCCAAGTCAACCCTAGAAGGAGCTAAAAGACAACTCGCAGTCACTTTCTGGAGATTTGGACACTGCGAGTCTCTGTCAGAAACATAAGTATAAGAGGGCACCTATAGATTTCAACCTCAAAAATCTCAAAAGCCCCAGGTGGACTAAGTCGCCATTATTGGCGAATTAGTCCCAATACTACGCCTGAAAAGTGATTTTTGTGTTTTTGGATACCCTTTTGCCATAAACTTGTTCCGAAAAAGTTTCCCGGGAGGAGGACTAAGTCGCCAAACTTGGCGTAAGTGTCCCAGTCAGCATCTTCAACGGATTCCATAGATCCTCTTCATCAACCTTCAATTTCCAAGTGCACCATCTTTGATTTCTTCAGTTTTGTCATAGTTTGCATGTATTCTAGGTCATCATTAGGTCATTTTACATAGTTTAAATTTGCATTAGTTTACCTTTCATAGTTAGTTTATTCCAGTACTTTGCAACAGTTAGGCAAACACATCACAAATATCCCAACCCCAAATCTTGAATGAACTCGCCAAGAATACCTTAGTGCGAAAGAGGCACCAATTTCTCAACTAGCTCCTAGGTGAAAATCCCTAGGAGCCTATTGGGGAATCCTCTTTCCCTATTACATGTTTTTGGTGAACCCATCCTTAGAACACTTATTTTTCACTTCTGATTTTACATTTGCATCTTAGGAAAAAGCTTGCATTGCATTAGGGTTTTGCATTGTAGGGTTTCTAAAAGTGCATTAATGAAAATTTCATGTTAGCTTGCATTGTGCATTCCATTTTCATTGAAAAATTACAAAAAAATCTGCATTTTCATTCTGTAGTAGATAAAAAAAGATTAAAAATCATAAAAACTAGTCAAAAATTCTGAAAAGTGTAAAAAAAATGACTCCTGGGACTAATTCGCCACACTGGGCGACTTAGTCCACTTGCACCATTTGCATTGTAATCTCTGGCATTTTCAGGGCATTTTATGCACTTCTATTTTTTGTTTCTGCATTTCTGTATTGTGTTCCAGAATTTTAGTTATAAGCATTTTAGTATTCTTTGCTTGCATTACATTTGCATCCACCCCACCTTTATAAAACTTTGCATGAGTGTTTGGTGTCCTATTGTTGATACTTTGGTTAGAAGAAGTTTGAGACTCATGGCATCTCATGATAATACACTTGTTGTAGATCTTGGGTTATCTCAAACTTCCACTCCTAGTATTGCAACTAGTACACTAGGCCTGGAAACTACCCTTAGTGACTCTTTGCATTTATAAAACATGAATATTGAACCTAAACATGATAATTTCCCACAGGAAAAGATATTTCACATTCATGCAGACCTAGTTGACCTCCAACATGAAGTGAGCTTTAAGAATATTTCCGCCACTGCTATCCCCACTATAGAAAACATTCACCATATGCTTGGCAGTGATGATGGCCTAAGTGTTGTGAAGAAAATAGTTGAAATATATCAAAAACATGTCTCTTCCACATCTAGGGCCTCTCAACCAGCCACCCCTATTGTTAGCCAAAGAGGAGCTCAAACTCCTCCTCCCTCAATGGTAGCCTCCATTCCTACCTATGCTTCCCCTAATGTCACAACTACAATGCAACCAATTAGCAATGTGATTCCTTCCCTTCATATTCCCACTAGTATTCCTACCTCCTTTATGGCATCCTAGGATTTATCTTCTTCCACCATGCCACCTATTAGTATTCCATTCACTTGCCTTACCATCAAATTCACCCCATCACCACTTTCCCTTCCACCCAACACCATTTATACCAATTCCCTCTTAACACAAATTTTCCACACAGTCTCCTCTATGCAACAACTTTCTACCATCAATCAAAACCAACATGGTTCAGCCACATACTATGTTCGTAGCAATCCCTTGTCCTTAGAAATATTGTGAACCACGATGCCACAAGGAATAGAAACACCTAGATTTTAGAAGTATGGAGGAAAAGGTGATCCTTCTAATCACGTTAATGCTTACACTGCCTTGTGTAGTTATTTTTCTCTTGACAATGAACTTGTTGATGCCTTTATCAACCATTTCCAAGTACACATAACTCCTAAAAAGACCTTGGCCGATTTGATGAGATGTAAGCAAAGCAATGATGAAAAGATAACAAACTTTATCTCACGTTATCAATCACTTTTAACCCAAATTGATGTCAAGATCCTCGATACACATCTGCAAAAGATGTTTACTGAAAACCTGCATACCCACCTTCAAGACAAACTCACCATGATGAAATTTCCTTCCTTCATGCATTTATGCACAACGCTTTGTGATTATCACAATTCAACTAGCAGTTGTGATACGTGATCCACTTCTAGCCGAATTGAGAAATTTGACGCTACCAACCAAACCAACTCTCAACCATTTCGCAAACCAAATAAAGGGTTTTTGCAATTTAACCCTCCTTCACAAACCCCTCCACCTGCCAATAATCAAATAGTAGCCATTAAGACCGCAATGCCTTTCAATTATGGAGATCCTAAATGAAGCTTTACACCTCAACCTGATACCCTCCATAATACAATGACCCAACTTTTACAACAACAAATGATTACCTTACCTATTGTCCATGCACCCGATCCTAATAAGCCTTTACTTCCATCCTTTAACTCCAATGCTTATTTTTATTTTCATAGACATAATGGACATGACACTGAACAATGTAAGCGTCTTAAGAACCTTGTTCAAGACCTCATTGATTCAGGCCGTCTATCCATTGCTGGTATTAATGATAAAAGGCAATAAGTTTGTTGCACCCCCAAACCAAAATTTACAAATTTTCACTAATCCTATGCCTAAACACAACATTTCATTTTTCAAAGCTAGTGAAACTCCACATAATGATGTTATGAATGTTGATACACAAGATGAACATTCTGATCTTCTTCCAAATGAAACCCATGTCAATCCTATGGATGAAATGGTAGGCGTGATAGGAGTTATCCCTCGTAAGGGCCAAACCAAAACCTCTCTTGATATTAATTTTTCACGTCAAGACGTACTCAAAAATATTCCTGATGGTCCTCTCTATATAGTCAGTCGAATCTATGACAAACCCACTAATGGGATACTAATCAATCTCGCCCGTGGAGAGAATGTGATCACTAAAGAATTTTTGGTACTACATGATCTTTATCAAGATTTTTATGAAAAAACTAACACATAGATCAAAACACATAATGGTTTTGCTTGCCCTATGATCGGATCAATAATCCTCCCATTACAAATAGGCCCTAAGACATTGGATGTTACATTCTCTATCATCCCGCAGTCGAACCAATTTCGTTTGCGGCTAGGCCACCCATGGCTTTGCTTAATGAAAGCGGTCCCCTCGGTTCTTCACAAATGTTTGAAGTTTCCCTTTGACAATGAAATATTCACCGTCCACCATAGTGGCTTCAATCCCTTATCTTCCCAAGGAAAATTTTCCTTAGAGGACTTTTGGCCTGATCCCATGGAACCCATCACTCCCTGAAGAGATTTCTTTTTCATCGCTTATCAAAAATTTAGAGCTAAGAAAATATCTGAATTATCTCTTCATAACATGTCCCCATCTACTTCTGAAACTCCCATCCTTGATGAAACTATGTTACAACCCGAATCAAACCTACCTAACCATACAACACCTGCAACTTCCTCTACATCGTCAAAGAGGCCTAGAGATCATGACAATAATTCCATCTTGCCTCCTCACATCAAACAAGTTTATAAAGCGAAGGAGAAAGTGGCTGACCCCCCAATGGTTCCTCCCATTCCTCCCCCTAGGAATGACAAGCAACCTATAGTAGATCAACCCGCTCCTTCTCAGATGCAACTTGACAATAGAATATAAAGAAATAGAGGAGCTAGGGAGCGTAGGTGTCGCCATCGTGCTCTTGCTCGCAAGTCACATGAAAATTCTGAAAATCATAAACCAACTTTTCCAGAAGCAAGGCATGACAACCCTCCTCCCCCGCCACCACAACCTGATCCTATATCTCAATCACAACTAGTATCACATGCTTCCACTGATATTGTCATTCGCCCTCCTATTGTCATCAATCTAGATGATGACGATGAGGAGATTGCTAAAATAGATGAAGAGATGCATAACACTTTGAATAGATTATTTTCCTCTTCCATGAGCTTACATGATAACTCTCGTTGGACGAGCATTGAACTTGATGCTAGTTCTGCAATTGTTGTTGTCCCTCTAGCTAGTTTCCCACCCAAATTTTACACTGAGCAAGATTGGGAGGTAGATGACTTGCTTGATGGTTGAAGCACATTTGCCTTACTAGTCTTTTGCCTTTGTTTTGCATGTTTGCTTGTGTGTAACATATTTCCCTCGTACTGTCCTATTTGATGTTATCTCTCTTTGTGACATTCTTCTATTTGTCTCTTCATTCTTCTATATGTTGTGCATTTCTTTCGCTTTTCACCTTTTTATTTTTCGCCTTCCTTTTGGGGATGGTGCAAGGCATTGAGACTACAATGTCTCCTTCATGTTGAGCCAAAATGCCCCTTTTATTTTTCTTTCTCTTTTGCTTTCCTTTTCGGTATGATGCAAGGTATTGAGATCGTAATGTCTCCTTCATGTTGACCCAAAAGGCTCTTTTTGTTTCTCTTTTTCCTTTTCTTTTGTTGTCCTTTTGGGGATGATGGAAAGCATTGAGACATCCTCTGTCTCCTCCATGTTGACCCAAAATGACTTTCTTTTTCTTTGTTTTTTCTCTCTTTGTGTCCTTCCAGTTCTATGTATTTGGGGGAATGATGATAGTTTCGAGCTCTCTACACAAACATTGCAACAATGAACATATTGACCCCAAATCCATAGGTCCCCTATGTGTTTGGTGTTTTTCATTTTTGGGGCAACCCCCTTTCTCTTTTTTCTCTTTTCTTTTCCTTGACATGACATAACCTCACTTGGAAACATATCATTTGGCATACTTCTTTCCAAGTTGGCTCTCATGTCCTTGATTTCTTCTTGCATTTGTCATTCTTCTATTTTAAAGTAATTGCTCACAGTACGGTGTTTCACAATTCCTTTAAAGTGGGGGCATACACTGGCATTATTTCCTTTTTTATTTTTTATTTTCTTTTTCATTGGTTCTTAGTGCAGCCTTATTACTTCATACGATGTGTTTCTTTCCTTGTGGATGACATTGGGTGTAATGTCCTTCATGAAAGTGATCTATCTAAGCATATTACATCCCTCTTAGTGGCCCGATGCGACACACTGCATCCCCTAAGTTGTGAATTTTCTATTATTTCATTGGTCCTCTCTTCAAGACATTAGACAAAATGTTCTGTAAGTTAAAGACCTCACATGAACTAAACAAGACTCCTTTGAACACCCCTTTTTCATTTTAACTTTTGCATTTTACATATTGTATTTTGTACTTTGCATATATGGCCACCTTGCATAACACAATTTGTATGCTTGTGGTGCCATCCTAAAGTAGTACAAAGGAAGAAATCAACTTGATTAGGAATCATTCAATCTCCAACTCTCTTCAATTAGGATGTATTTCACAACAATGGGTTTCAATTGACCCAACTTACAAGACTGTCACTCTTCAAGACAATTTCTCCTTCATAATTCACTTAGCTCAAACACACCAATGTGTCCATAAGAATTCCACATCCCAAAACACACATTATCCATCTTAATTTATCCAAAACAAAAAATTACAAAATTTGTCCATTTAATTCATCTCACATCTTCAAGTTCACAAGGGGTTTCACCATGCATATGATCTAAATATAGCAAAAAATGAGATTTCCATCTTTTCAGACTTAGACAAAGCCACAATTGAATTTTTCACCATTTAAGGAAATTAAATTGACCAATGCAAACAACCATTAGGGACTGTTCCCTGAACTGTTTGTCAATCCTTCATAATCTGGTTATACTCCTTGTAGCCTTCCATCTATTAACTGTCAAGCATAATTTTTGTTCAAGACCTGAAATTAAGACTGCAAGAAGCTTTTCATATACCCTTTGAGGGCCTACAAAACATAAATACAAATCAATATATGTTGCTTTAGAGAAATAGGTTCAAACATGACTGTCCACGTTATCATTCATGCCTAATTAGGCTTTAGTGCAATAGGGGTAATTGAATATTCCATCTCTAGAGTCAATTTTTCTCAACCAACACTTGGAACTTATTAAACTTGGCTTGATCATGTTTATTAAACCACAAAAATTCTAGTTCCTTGTGTATTTCTATAAACCTTAGGTTCTAGCCACCCTTAAACTTTGTTTTCTCATACTGTGCACAGATTTTTCAGACCTAAACTTCAATTCTTTACACCTTGACTTTAAAGTTTTGCCCCAAAACCATTGAAATATGAAATAATATGCATAGAAGGATAATTTCACCAAAAATCTAAGGATTCCATCGTGTATTAAAGGAGAAATACAATTATCTCAGTCATTGTTTACCCTAGCCCGGGTTTCACTAGTTTCTTGAAAATTTACAATATTTCACGCAAAATAGAACCAAAATGCATGAGACAAAATGGAAAAGGAAGGTGATTAAGTGTTCTAACAATTACAAGCACCTATATGTGCATATTGACCTGTACCAAGCCGTACACCTGCATAAAACAAAGAAATTATGTAGAAAGTGGAATAAAATAGAGTTTGCTTTATTCAAATTCCTAACTCCAATCACCCACACCTTCTCAACTATCTACAAGGTCTTTTAAATGCATTTACAACATGACTTATCAAATTCCAACTGCTTTCAACGAATGAAACTACTCTAACTACCTTATGACCTTTGGTATTCCCTCCAAAATTGCATTTTGAGCAACTTTCACCTATTAAATACCCAAGAATCAAAAGCCACCTTATTACAATGAGAATGGTCTTTCTTTTGACCTTATTTAATAAAAACAAAACTTTATCACCCCTAGACTCAACTACCAACACCTAGTTGTATTTGACCATAACAAATTTGGCAGTATGGTTGTAGGTGCTCCTGCACCATACAACCCCATTGGAAAAAACTCATACCTCATGAGTTATGGCTGGTACCAACTCCTCCAAGCTTCAGACATATTCCATTGGTTTGCAAATCCCTTCCACTGGTCCATATACTGAAACCTTGCACTGTACCCTACATCTTCAACTTTGTTTGAGCTTGAATGTAGCTTCATTTCTGTCATCAGACCTGATAATGGTCTTCCACCTTCTCCTTGATCATATCCTACTTGTACTCCTTCTTCTATACCTACAAAAAAACCATTGTTAGCAACTCCCTAATCTAACTTCACTTGTGTGGCTGCTTCATGTTTGTATCTGATCTCTTGTCCATTCTTCACTGTCCCATCATCATCATTCCTTCACTGTTCTGTCAGACCTTCTATTCACTGTACCTACAAATTTAGTCAATTTATCAACTTTATTTACAACCACATGACACTCAATGGTCCCTACCATCACACTCTCTTGATTTGTCATTGTCAAGTTACCTTGCAACCCCACATTTACCTTTAAATCTGATGTGGGTAATCCCACAAAGCTGGTTTACAATTTTTGGGAGATTCTTATTTTTGCTAAAATCACATATTTTTAGAAAATATAATGATTTAAGCCTTAAAAAGTTCCATTTTAAGGATTCCAATTGAAGAGGGTTTGATAAAACCACCTTAGCTCAAACCCCACTAGTTCTAAACCATACCTACAACAAAGTCTCCTTTACACCTATCAAAATGCTGATAAAAAAACACTTTTGATTTACCTTTTGGGGGATCAAATAAATTCATTTAAAATTTATTTTAAATGATCATGGTAGTCTTTGGAACGAGCTATCCAACGAATATAATTCTAATATGTTTTGGTTTTATTATGTATGTGTTTTTTAAGTTTTATTAAACATAGGTTTTTCACCAAAAATCAAGCTCTATGTTCTACACATGTGGAAAAATAGTAGATTATAAAAATAAAATTTTTAAAAATATGTTCAGGCTGGGTATTGATGTCCTTTATCCATAAAAAAAATAAATTAAATTTTTATACATATATAAAAAGTTATGTTGTATACAGTCCACCTATGTTTCAATTGTAATTGGTTTGACTTCGAAACTTGATTAAGGAAAAAATATTTAATAAAACACTATAAAACCAAATGAAAGTGTTAGATATCGTAGTTGAAAATCTAAATTCGAAGAAATTAGAATTTTATCTCTCATAAAAAAAAAAAATTATGTTGTATACGGTGAGCGTCACTCCTTAAAAATGCAATTTAAAAAAAAAAGCTAGTTTTCGAAGGAGATGGAAAAATAAGTGCAACCTAATTCCAAAAATTTTGAAAAAAAAATATTTGGAATCTATAGATAAAATGTCACAAATCACTATTTTTCATCATCTTCAAATTCCTCATAGTTTAGCCGCTATAAGAGCCCAAAAGTGAAGATTCAATTAACAAAAATCAGTTAAGTGTCCAGTTTGCCCAAAAATTGTAAACCAATATTGTGGGATCACCCATGTCCCTGTGTTCTCAGTCTTAGGTCTGATTGCAACATCAGTCATCTTGTTTTCTTGTACAACATTTATCGATTCTTTCTTGCCACACATTATTACCTTTTCCTTAGCCTTGACAAGATCCACAAGTGGAGTCAAATTGTTTTTGCACTCATCCTTCATTATAGTATATGTGTTTGCTTTGCCATCATTTAAGGCTTGCCTATCATATTGCCAAGGTCTACCTAGGAGTGGGTGACTGCAATCCATGGGAATAATATCACAAACCACACTGTCTTTATAGTCTCCAATCTGTAAATCTACCACTGCTTTCTCATTTACCAACAATGGCTATCCATCACTCAACCAAGACACCTTATAAGGCAATTCATGAGGTATTTTTTTTCAGTTTTAACTTGTTCACCATCTCAATAGATACTATGTTTTTAGTTGATCCAAAATCAGTCACAACCCCACATACCTAATTTCCACACTTACAATTAGTCTTGAAAAGGATCTTTCTTTGTAAGGGCTCCACCTCTTTTACTACCTTCAAAACTATCTTCCTCACCATCAACATTTGCCCTATTTCAGGAGTAGCTCTCAAACTTGTTGAACCTGTGCTTTCACATTCTTCCTCTTGGATGATTTGTGCTCTTCTCTCAGTCCTTGTTTCACCATTTAATGAACTACCAATTCTTTTAGGACTTTTCCAATATGAATGGCCATATTCATTGCAAGTATAGCATTTCCCTACAAAAACATTAGAGTCTCTTCCTCCACTAAACCTTCCTCTACCTCTAAAACCACCTCTAGTGTCAATACCTTGTTCCTTACCTTTTCTTATTCCTTCTTGTTCTTCACTTGGATGCTTTGCTATAGGGATTGTTCCTCTCCCTCTTGCACTAGTAACACCTCTTCCTCTAACTGATTTTTCTTGTCTCCTTTTAAGCTTTTCCTCCACCCCGATTGCTAGTTGGAAACATTCCTCAACAAACTTGGGGTTAGCAACAACAAGTTCATCTTGAATATTAAATCCAAGACCACCTAGATACCTAGCCACCTTTTCAACCTCATCTTCACCCCTTCTTAATCTTATGCTTAACTTGTAAAATTCATCAGTGTAGGCTTTAACATCTAGTTCCCTTTGCCTCAATCCTTGTAATTTTTTATACAATTGAACCGCATAATCCTTTGGAAGAAATTTACCTTTCAATCTCTGCACCATCTTGTCCCAAGAAGAAATCCTTGATTTTCCTTGTTTTCTCCTCTCTGTTTGCTCATTGTAATTTTTTATACAATTGAACCACATAATCCTTTGGAAGAAATTTACCTTCCAATCTCTGCACCATCTTGTCCCAAGGAGAAATCCTTGATTTTCCTTGTTTTCTCCTCTCTGTTTGCTCATAGTCCCACCATACAAGAGCATGACCTTTTAGCTTTGTTTTTACCACCTTTACCATCTGTTCTTCTGAAATTTCTTCACTCTCAAAATAGTTATCCATAGCAGCTATCCAATCAAGTAATTCTTCTTCATTTAAATTACCACCATATATAGGAAGGTCAAATTTTACCTTATAAGAATCACCTTTGACTACCTTGATAAGCTTCACCATCCTCTGATCATCAAGATCTAGTTCCTCATCAACATTTTCAACATCTTCATCTTCCTCTTCTCGTTCACTTTCTTCATTCACCTCTCTTCTCTTCTTCGTCTCCAAGACAACAAGCCTTTCCAACACAACATTATGTGATTCTAGAAGCTTAGCATGCTTCTCTTTCAGGTCTTGCCATTCTCTAGCAGCACCAACATCCTTTCAACCTTGACTCTTCACCTTCTATCTTCAACCTGCAAAACTCAATCCACAAGGAATCTTATCCACGTGCTCTGATACCAACTGATGTAGTACAAAGGAAGAAATCAACTTGATTAGGAATCATTCAATCTCCAAATCTCTTCAATTAGGACATATTTCACAACAATGGGTTTCAATTGACCCAACTTACAATACTATCACTCTTCAAGACAATTTCTCCTTCACGATTCACTTAGCTCAAACACACCAATGTGTCCATAAGAATTCCACATCCCAAAACACACATTAGCTACCTTAATTTATCCAAAACAAACAATTACAAAATCTGTCCATTCAATTAATCTCACATCTTCAAGTTCACAAGGGGTTTCACCATGCATATGATCTCAATATAACACAAAATGGGATTTCCATCTTCTCAGACTTAGACAAAGCCACAACTGAGTTTTTCACCATTTAAGGACATTAACTTAACCAATTCAAACAACCATTAGGGATTGTTCCCTCAATTGTTTGTCAATCCTTCATAATATGGTTATACTCCTTGTAGCCTTCCATCTATGAATCGTCAAGCATAATTTTTGTTCAAGACTTGAAATTAAGACTGTAAGAAGCTTTTCATATACCCTTTAAGGGCCTACAAGACATAACTAAAAACCAATATATGTTGCTTTAGAGAAATAGGTTCAAACATGACTATCCACGTTATCATTCATGCCTAATTAGGCTTTAGTGCAACATGGGTTATTGAATACACCATCTCTAGAGTCAATTTTTCTCAACCAACACTTGGAACTTATTAAACTTGGCTTGATCATGCTTATTAAACCACAAAAATTCTAGTTCCTTATGTATTTCTATAAACCCTAGGTTCTAGCCACCCACAAACTCTGTTTTCTCAGACTGTGCACAAATTTTTCTGACCTAAACTTCAATTCTTTACACCTTGACTTTATATTTCTGCCCCAAAACCATTGAAATATGAAATAATATGCATAGGAGGATAATTTCACCAAAAATATAAGGATTCCATCATGTATTAAAGGAGAAATACAATTATCTCAGTCACTGTTTACCCTAGCCCAGGTTTCACTAGTTTCTTGAAAATTTACAATATTTCACGCAAAATAGAACCAAAATGCATGAGACAAAATGGAAAAGGAAGGTGATTAAGTGTTCTAAAAATTAAAAGAACCTATACATGCATATTGACCTATACCAATCCGCACACCTACAAAAAACAGAGAAATTCTGTAGAAAATGGAACAAAACAGAGTTTCCTTTATTCAAATTCCTAACTCCAATCACCCACACCTTCTCAACTATCTACAAGGCCTTTTAAATTCATTTACAACATGACTTATCAAATTCCAACTGCTTTCAATGAATGAAACTACTCTAACTACCTTATGACCTTTGGTATTCCCTTCAAAATTGCATTTTGAGCAACTTTCACCTATTAAATATCCAAGAATCAAAAGCCACCTTATTACAATGAGAATGGTCTTTATTTTGACCTTATTTAATAAAAAAAAAAATTTATCACCCCTAGACTCAGCTACCAACACCTAGTTGTATTTGACCATAACAAATTTGGCAGTATGGTTGTAGGTGCTCCTGCACCACATCCTGCACTTGTTCATGAGTTCCAAGCATACAAAGTGTTGCTTGCTTCATGAACCTCAAAAACCCTTGTCTTTGTAGCGCCTTATAAAAGTTATTAGGAGGTATAACTTTGGTATGGTTAAGTGGGAAGCCCAACCAACAACATGACTTTTCCCATAGCCACTAGCGTGTGTGTTGGTACATACCAGTCATATTTTTCTCACCTTTTGGGCCTTCTCACCCGGGGGACAACCAAAAGTCTCGTCGCCCTAGAGTGGGTACATGTCCTTTCGAACAAACAACCTAGATCTGATCCACAACTAGCTAGACAAATGGTTGAAAGCTTGATCCAACTTTACCTCTCTCTTCACTCTTTCACATCAATTCCTTGTGTAATCTTTTGTACCAATGTTTGGTTTGCCATGGGATCTTGATCCTGGGGGCTTGATCATCCCTCTTGACTACAATGGTCTCATCTTACTAGCATATGTGTATTTGGATCCCTCTCGATATGCATGTCTTGGATACTTTAGTGTGAGTTTGAAGCAAGTTCAACCTCTCATTAAAGTGGGGGCTAAATGTGTCACCAAAAAGTGTAGCCTTGACAATTTTTCACTCATTTGGGCCTTTTCCCTTGGATTTTGGCTTGATTTTTCCTAGATCTAATGTCATAATGTGGCCAAAACATTCACATTAGGCCTTGAATGCTTGCAACTCAACAAGACTTAACAAAGTCTTACAAGGGTGTTGTGAAGTGTTGTAACACATTTCCTCACTTTTCTAGGAATTTTTTATAATAATTCACCCAAATAACCCTATTCCAAGCCTTAGTCTAAAGTGTTGTAAGGTGGTGTAACCAACCCTCACACTTTCCTAGGCTTTTCATCACTAAAACAATCCTTTCTCATGACAAAATGGCCCCTTAATGCACTTATAGGCCCAACTTAAGTGTGTTTCGGGAGACAATCCCGTTAATCAACATTAAACACCTTTTAATTCTTGACAACCACTTGAATTTTTCCAAGTGGACTAAGTTGCCACCTTGGGTGACTTAGTCCCATTTGACATAAAAATCAAAATCAAATCAAATTTCTAGTGATATTTTGTCTCCAAAACCCTAATGTCGGCCTGTGATGTGTTATTCGCAGGGAATTAGGGCATCACTTGTATAAATAAGGGTTTTTCTCCTCATTTTATCTCTCTCTCTCCAAAATCTATCTCCTACAATCTTCATCTTCACACACACTCAAGCAATCAATCTTCTCAAGCAAGCATTCAAGCACTAAGCACTTCAAGCAACATCCATTGGAGTTGGTTCTTGCATATCTTCAGAATTCTTCAAAAAGGGCTTGGTGAGTTGTTGTACTTGCATGTTATTCAATCATTTTCCCCTTTACATTCTATTTCATTTGGGTTTGATTACCAACATGGGGTTTGACTAAGGCAAACCTGTATTGTCTGACCCTAACCCTTTCCCCCTCTTTGCATGTGTGCTTTGTAGGTTTGTATGCAAATTAGTCAAAGAGAAAGGTGTTGAAAAGGTGTCCTCATTCCATCCACATCATTCCAAGTCAACAAACCCTAGAAGGAGCTAAAAGACAACTTGCAGGTCACTTTCTAGAGATTCAGACACGGGTCTCTGTCAGAAACATAAGTACAAGAGGGCACCTACAGATTCCAACCTTGAAACTCTTGAAAGGTCCAAGTGTACTAAGTCGCCATCATTGGTGAACTAGTCCCAGTACCAAGCTTGAAAAGTGGTTTATGTGTGTTTGGATACCCTTTTGCTAGAAACTTGTTCCGTAAAGTTTCTCGGGAGGAGGATTAAGTCACCCAACTTGGTGTAAGTGTCCTAGTCAGCATCTTCAATAGATTCCATAGCTCCTCTTCATCAACCTTCAGTTTCCATGTGCACCATCTCTTCTTTCTTTAGTTATGTCATAGTTTGCATGTATTCTAGGTCATCATTAGGTCATTTTACATAGTTTACATTTGCATTGGTTTACCTTTCATAGTTTATTTTAGTAGCATCACTTAGGCACACACATCACACCTATCCCAACCCCTAATCTTGAATGAACTCACCAAGAATAGTGTGAAAGAGGCACCGATTTCTCAACTAGCTCTTAGGTGAAAAACCCTAGGAGTCCATTAGGGAATACTCTTTCCCTATTACCTATTTTTGGTGGTTCAAGGGGAGCTTCCTTTCCAAATTTGATTAATTTTTTCTTTAATGTTTTTATCCCTGATATACTTGAAGAAAAAATTGGTGCCCTTGCCACCATTATTTAACTAGTTCAACTTGGCCCTTGTTCTTAACCCCTGAATCTTATTTGCTTGGATCTTCCTTAGGGATTTCTTGGCTAAAACCAGCTTATTGAGTAGAGCCTCATTCTCAGGCTCATTTTGGAGGTTAGAATCGACTTCAAACAAAACTTCTTGCATAAGGCCCTCCTCTCTCCTATCCATGGCTCTTTTTTTCCTAATTGTTTGGAAGAGGGTCTTCCACCCTTCCACATTCATGTTCCACCTATCTATAACACTTTTGCCTTTATGCATCCATTTATTAATCTTTCTTAGGGACACAATAATATCCATGTAATCCCTATCATTTAACAATTGAGTGTTGAGAAGAAAACCCACACCATCCCCCCTTCTCTTGGCCATGCCAATTTTAATAATTTTTTTTGCCATAATTGGGTGGTGGTCAAAAAGTGTAAAGGGAACCAGTTCTACTTTGCAACCTCCCCTTACTAACTCAATTGAGAAAAATATTTGTTCATGTAAAACCTATCCAACCTCTAGGAGATTCTCCTCCCCCTCTTTTGAGCATTGCACCAAGTGAACCGGTTGCTGGTGCAATCATTCTTTTGATCTTCAATAGGATCAACAAGGTTTAGTTTTGACTTCATCCTTTGCTGAAAATACCTCTCATTGCCTTTCCAATCCAAGTTAATACCACCCAATTTATCCTCACTTATTTCAACCAAATTGAAATCACCTCTAGAAGCCATGGTATGTCTTCAAGGTTGAGAATCCAATTCCACAACATAATTTTGTCCCTATATTCATTTGGGGCATATACAAAACAAATTCAAAAACTAGCTTCCTTTCTTTGATAGTTAGCCAAACTACCCTATTACAAAGGGAGATACTAGAGGTAACAACAAACTGCTCCCATTCTTTGGCCAAAAAAATAGCAACCCCCCTTCCTTTCTCATGATTGGTGAAAAACTATGTTGCCCCTCCCCAAATGAACTTCATCGTGGTCTCCAAGGTGAACCCTAGTGCTTTAACCTCCTGGAGAAGAACCACATCCTTTTGTTTTCTATAGTTACAAAACCTCCTTACTATGTGTTTTCTATTAGGGGACTCAAGGGCTCTGACATTCCATGATATGCAGTTAATGTTCATCAGATTTTACTTTTGGAGTGGTCTCAATTTCATTCCTAAAGTTGTAAAAACATTTAGGCAATTTACTCTCAAATTCAACTCTTTTAGCTATGGGCACTATTGAGGGTGATTTTGGCCACACATAGCGTGCTAGGCAATAAGGGTTTATTGCCTCTCTTAAAAAGGAGTGAGAACTACTCCAATGTTCCTTTCTGTCAGGTCTTGACTATTTGGATATCAAAGTTGTAAGATCAATGTAGTTTCACGAGGGGATCTAGAATTTGGATAACTGGAGAATTGTATGTAATCACAAAAGATAATCTTAATAACTTAAAACAATAGATTGCATTTCAAAACATAGAAAAATAAGAATCAATTTATTGCTCTTTCCATACAATATCTGAATCATTTATAAAATAAAATGAAAAAATAAGTAGGGTAATGAGGAATAATATAAATCTATTCTAACCGAACAACAACATCAAGCATTCAATCAATCATGTCTGCAAGTTTAAATGAGATCTCACCAAAAACAACCTTTAATAAAAATAGCATTCACACATTCACAATTAATGGAGTGCAATCTTCAAAGGAAACACCAACACAAGATTCTTGAATTTCATACAACCAAAATATCGTCAATCACATGTAGATCCGGGATGAAATCCTACTTAATTCCATAGATTAAACTTAGATATCATCAATTCAACAATTATAATTAAAACAAAATGATCATACCATCACCATGGCGCTAAATCCAAATGCATGCATCATAGGCATAATCCTTAGATAAATAAATTAACTTTGCACCAAAGTCAGTAGGCAAAAATCCACACCGAGATTATATTTGTTTGTAGCTGCAAAAATTACATAAGAATTCTACCCTTTAGAATGATCCAAAATTAAACATATATAGAAAATCAAGTTCCCATGATTGTGGATCTAAAACAAAAAGCAACTAGAACTAACTCTAACAACCGGGTCTTTTTTGTAATTTTAAGGAAAGCATGAAATGAGAACTCCACATCGAGATTGTATTTATTTTTAGTTGCAAACATTACATAAGAATTTTTCCCTTTAGAATGATCCAGAATTCAACATATATATATATATAAAATCAAGTTCCCATGATTATGGATTTGAAATATAAAGCAACTAGAACTAACTCCAACAACTGAGTCTTTTTGCTAATTTTAAGGAAAGCATGAAATGAAAACTTCACGTCGAGATTGTATTTGTTTGTATGGGATTAGTGTTCACACTTTGTGACATATTGTATACTATACTATTGAACTCTGTTATGCTTTTAGGGAGTTTACTCCTGGACATCATTAATGAAAGATAATCCTCAAACTTATACTAGGCATGAATTCTATGATGGTAGATTCCTATGAGACTAACCCAGGGTACTCTCCTCAAGAAGAGTTCACATTTCCATTCAAAAATGAAAATGAATCAGAAGGTATGGACATCCTCGCCTTTCAAAAAAATAGAAGCAACTATAATTGAAGGGGTGGGAAAGAACCTTTGACTAATGGTATTCCACCAAGTTCACATCCTATTCCCCCAGACCTTCATGCAGACAACAATCCCCCTGCTTCAAAAGAGAATTTCATGTGGAAGACTAGATCCAATAACTTCATATCCTACAAAAACCCAAATCAAAATGAATAAAAATATAGTGAACTGTGAATGAGTTAAAAAAGACAAAAGCAAACATCTCCATCTATGACATGTTGCAACACTGTCTGACCCAAAAGGAAGCATTGTTAAAATCATTGGGTAAACCCATTGGAACTTCTGCTAGTCCTACTCAAAAGGATATAGGACAAGCCCTTAATAACTTCGGTGCCATGGCTATTATATTCAAGGGTAAAATTGGAATCCCTCCTTTCTTTACTAATAATATGAATGTTTGATAAAATTGTCCATAACTATCTAGTGGACTCCAGGGCATCATATAACATCATACCTTACTCCATATGTCAAAATTTAGGAGTAACCCCTAGACCAACCAATAGAGTTGCAATCCAGCTAGATAAGACTGTAGTTAAAAACATAGGGAAATTAAAGAATGTTCATATGCAATTAGCCTCTAACCCTAGGGTTTAGGAGTACATTGATATACATGTGGTGGGCATTACTGAGATGTATGTAATGATGCTCAGTCGAGAGTGGACCAAAAACTTAAGAGGGTGGTTCTCGACTGACTTCACACAACTTTGGTTGTCGTGGAAGGGGTTGAACAACCAAATAAAGATTGATGCCAAACCTAAGTTAAAGCATACAATAACTACATATAATGCCCCAAATGAGGTGGTATTTACATAATTAGAATTAGACATATATAGAATGAATGTCGTTATGATGATGTCATTAAAAAATGAAGAACATCCAAAAGTGGATAGTCCTATCAAATGATTGCAAGAATTTGATACTCCAGATCATGTCTTTCAAGATTTTCTAAAAAAATGCATAGTGATATAACCAATCTTGGAGAGTATGCATATACCTTTGTATTATTGTTACCAAGGTGGTGTAGGATCCATGAAGCAAAGCATTCCAAGTTCACTTACCAAGTTTTTCAAGATGCCTAGGCAAGAGTCAAAATGTTGTACTATCCAAGGTTGGGAGGCAGTGAATCATAAGTGAACACAATAGAAGATGAAAGTTCTTATTCATTAGATCAATTAGCCTTAGAGGATGATCAATATATTGAAGAAGAAAATCTTGTTCTCCTCATAAAGAAACCTTTTAGAGAAGAGAGTTTGGCATCCATAGGGAAAAATTTGTCAGGAGATGTGGGAAAGAAAATCATAGAACCAATTATCATTGACCGAAGTAGTCAAGAAAAGGGCATCATCCCACCAACATCACTCTCAGAAAAGCAGATAATGTGGAAGCTTAGATTCGATGGATCTAAGTGAAAATAGGGGAATTGTGTTGGGATTGAATTGATCATCCCACAAGGAAAAAATTTCCTAAGTTCTTTCAAATTGTAGTTCACATGCACCAACAAAGTCTTAGAGTATGAAGCTTTGCTCAAGGGTTTATTGTTGGCCCACCAAAAGAAGGTCAAGCAACTGTTCGTAGAAGGGGATTCTCAACTAATTGTAAGGCAAGTAAGAAGCTAATATTCTTGTCATGATAAAATATTCACCACCTATTGAAATAGAGTATGTGATTTGATTGAAGATTTCAAAGAATTCAACATAAAGTCTGTTTCCAGATGAAAAAATTATATTGTAGGCACCCTCACTGCTTCTGCCAATTCTTTAGAACCTATGACTGGTTCTCACCTAAAACGATTTAAGTGGAGATGGTCCCTATATGATCAATTCTATATAACATCACTAGTTTTTAGGTATTCGAGGATGATCAACAAATCCTCGAATTCATTACCAACTCTGGGATATTCACTGCTCAGATTATTGATGAATGTGATAGGGATCCATTTAAGGTAGCAGAAGATGGTATCATCAACTTGAAAACCAACACTATCCCCAAGGGAATGGTAGTGTTGGAAAGGATATTTGATCCTAATAATACTACTAGGATTCAGAAGACCACCATTGACTCAAATGGGAGTAAAAGTGATCTCCACAATTTGGGAGATGAGTTGGATAAAAGAGAAGTTTCTATCGAATGGATTTGTACCCCCAAAGAAAGGAATGAAATAATAAAAGCCTTGACAAATTATACATAGATAATTGCTTGGGGCTATGAAGAGCTCAAGATGTATGATACCTCAATAATCACACATATCATCCCTCTATGGAAGTGACAAAGCCATTTAGGCAAAGGCAACGATCGGTTAATGCATTGCTAGAACCTTTAATTTAGAAAGAAGTTCAAAAACTATTGAGTGTTAGGATCATTTATCCAATACGAAACTCCACTTGGGTGGCCAACCTAGTGCCGATGCGAAAGAAAATTGGATAAATCCTGTTATGCATGGATTTTTGATATCTCAATTGAGCGTCTGAGAAGGACTGCCTATTGCCTTCACTTGATGAAGTTTTCTAGATAGTTAATGGGTCCCAAATGATGTCCTTCTGGGATGGGTACTTAGGATATAATCAAGTGATGGTAAAGGAAGATTGCTTTCACTACAAAGTGGGGCACCTTTGTGTATAGGGAATCATAGGTATCCTTGTTGGGGCTATGGACGCCTAGTTGGCAGTGAAGCTATGCCCAGGTCATACTAACTACATTTATAAGAAATAAAAAAGAGAGATAGAGAAAAGCAAGATTAATAATGTAGTTGGGAGAAAGACAAGATCAAATAAATGATCTTGATCAGTTGGTTATTATGTTTCATAGATACTTGCTTATTGAAGGAAAAACCACCACAAAGATCATGAACATGAGAATACCAAAACTAGACCAAGAATAAAGAAAAAACAAAACAACAAACAACAAACAACAAACAAAAAACAACAAACAACAAACAACAAACAAAGGATAAAAGAAAAACAAAACCCAAACCCCACTTTGCAAACCCACACTATCATAAAAAACAAATTGAAGAAATTACAGACCAAGGCCATGGAAATCAACCGACCTAGAACAATGCGAGAGAGTGGGGGGAAACAAGACAAAGACCAATGAAGTTGAGGTGACGCAAGCAAACTATGAACCAGGAAGGTGAATGTGAACGAATACGAACAAGAAAGAAACACCCCAAAACTCGACACCTCAATGCAAAACATGAATTAACCAGTGTTTGCATTGAAAAACTCCCATATAAAAATACCCCAAATCAAGCTATAGACAATATGGTCAGAAAGAAAGTGAAACTCCAAACATACTTCGGGTTTCAGACTTTGCAATTCGAAGTATTTATTTTTCCTTTAGCTTTAGTGTCTCTCAACATACTTCGGGGTTTTAGACTTTGCAAGTTCCTTTTACTGTATACCTTAGAATGTTTGCAACGAGTAAGGGGAAACTCTGATCCTTCACCTATGACATATTTCCTTGGACTTAATGAATTTATGAAAACCCTTTGAGTTTCAGGTATTGGCAATACCTCTTACCCATTTCCTATAGAGGTGCAAGGGGTAAAGGGTACTCTCAATCCTCAATCCCCGACTGTACTTAATGAAACACTTAGCTAAAATTCTTTGTTTTATGTATTAATAATACCTCTTACCCATTTTTTATAGAGGTGCAAGGGGTAAGGTCATCCCTGACTATCGACGTCCATGAAAAAAAAGTATTTTTGTTTGCTATGTGATAGCTACATCTTCCATTTTCAAGACTAAGGTTCAAAACAAAAAATGAGATTGTTAAAAGTCACAAGTCTAGTGGCGAGGATTAAAGCAAAAGCCTGAACTTCGATTCCTGAAGTCCTTTTGGACTTTGCTAGTCAGAGATACCGTTTAATCAATACCAATGCTAATAATGTAAAGGGTAAAGGGGATCCCTATCCCCTGACACCCAAAAAAGCAATAAAACATGTCCTCCAAGAGATTTTATTGATAAGCAAAGGGTAAAGGATATCTTCAATGTCTGATACCCGATAAGATTGAAACTTAAACAAAAAAAACTCATTCTATAAGTAACGGGTATGGCGAATCTTCGATCCTCGATACCCGAAGGTGATAATAATGAAAGAATCCAATGTTTAAGTGTAGGTGCTAGCGGTAAAGAGTAAGGGGTAAGCTCGAAGGCTGATCCTCACTTTTTGCAATCATTTTATTCTTGTTTAAGCTTTTCTCAAGTTCATTTTTCTTAATGTTTTATTTGATCTTTGGCATTACCAATTGTTGTGCGTTCATTTTATCTTCATTTTTATTTCCTCCCTCCTCCATTGTAGTATATTAATTTTTACATGTGGGTAATTCATTGCTATTTTCTTTATGCATATCTTCAATGTCTGAGGCATGCCTCAACTCTATGTTTTCCAATTCTTAAATTAGGGTTTCAAATTGGCTAGTAATTTTAACCGCATTCTCCTCTAGACTTGTTTGCTTGGTCACCATGAATTGTTCTCGATACCTGTTTTCATTTTCTAGGGATAACCTTGACTGTTCTATTTCCATGCTTTCAATTCTTCAAGGAGAATCATTAATTTGAGAATTAGGAATTGAATTATTAATACCATTTTCCATATTCCTACATTCCATTTCCTTATCCCTGTGAGAAATTTCCTTCGAAGGCTTGGTAACAACCCTACCCCTGGCTGAGATAGTTTTTCCATTTCTTTTCTAGATTAGGGGACAATTTCTCCTTATGTGCCCTTCTTTTCGATAGAGGTAACATGCATTGAGACCCCCTAGAATTTCTAGGGAACACCATATTATTCCTCTTTCAAATGCACTTCCAAAATTTCAAGGATCTCAACTCCTAGGTAGAGGGATGTTAGGGCTCGAGCATCCGAGTGTGGGAGTGAGGCCTTTGTATCCTCTGCCCTAATAATATTCCCATAGGGTTCCAATCGAATCAAGATGAACTTCCAAACCCTAGGCGACACATGTTTGACAACCACCCATTTAGGGCTTGATAGTGCCAAGACTTCACCATTTATGGCTTCCAATATCGATGCCAAAGCACAAAATACCGCCTTACCCACATGATAATTTTTTTTTAAACCTCTTAAAATTTATAAATTTTAAAGAAGATTATAAATAAACCTCGCCATACCATTCTATAGTATGAGTAATGAAACCCTAATTTATTTTCCCAAATTTTATGCATTCATTCATCCATATATTTCCTAGTTGGAATCTTAGAAATATCCACGACTGCAAAGAAAACAACAATTTTTTCAATCTATTATCTTATTCTACAATTGCATTTTCTAATTCCTAATTTGGAATCAAGACAACTTTTTTGGGGGAGGTCGAAGGGTGCTTACCTTGTCCTCCACAACCTCTCCCTTCAGCATCCTCAAGTTCTTCCACCACAAATTTTGCACCTAGTGGTAGACAGTTCTTTTCCTCTGCAACAATGTTTGAAAGTTTTGTTTTGTATTTTATTCTCATTACCCTCTTATGGGTTATTTGAAAGGCCATTTGGGGGATCCCTATCCCCTTCCATCATTAAACTATCCCCTAACAATTAACCCACACACGTAGGTAAAAGAACCGAGAACAAAATCCAATTCACACGTGCAAAACCCAAATTGAAAGGCAAAATGAAGGCAACACTAAAAGCAATAATGGGTTTTTACCAAAGAGAATGTAGTTCCCAATGGAGGAGGGTTGAGCATCCTCCATGAATTTGTGTAAATCCCAACTAAACTAATTTGCAGTCTCTTCTGCATGCTCCAACGTCTTCTCTCCCCTTGAATTGAGAAGTCAGAGTGTCGATTTACAAGATTTCAATGCGACATGCTTGAATTTTGCATACAAGGATAAATGTTAGCCAAGTTGTTTCCAAGAACCTTAAGGGATTATGTTATTCAATAGTTTTGGTTCTATACATTCATTTGATGAGCTAGCCACTACCTTTTTGATTAAATTCTTGTACTAATGGGCTTGAAAATAATCGTAAATGATTTGACTAAGTGTCCTAAAATCAGTAATAACCTACCAATGATCATGTTTGGATGCATGCAAAGTAGAATAAACAACTAAGCATCAAAATTAAACAATCAAAACACTTAGTCGTACTCATGCAAAGCTAAGATTGAGCTTAATGTGAAGATGTGCTCATTTTGAAATGCAGGTGCTCATTGTGAAATGCGGGTGCTCAATTTTCCAACATAACAACTATATTTATTGGATGATAAACTAATATAATATAGATGCATAAAAGAGTTCTTATCAAATGATAAATGAAAGATTTGATTTATAGAATTCCAAGAGAATTAGATAAATGATCGAGATTCAATCTTGGATCTCAAGTTTGATCCAAGATTGGGGGATTTGGCGAGGAAAGGTGACAATCATGGGAGAGTTGCACAGTATATTAATTTTTAATCAAAATAATTATTTTTCAACTCAAATTGATTGGAGAGATAACAAAGTTGTTTGATGAGTTAATTATTTGCATAAAGCATTTAACTAAGTGCATGGAGGAGTTGATTATTTTCATGAAATAGTTAATTGAGTGCATGGATGAGTGAAGTAGATTAGATTGATGAGTGGGACTAGAAGCATGCCTGAGTGAATTGAATATACAAGATGGTTAATTGGGTGAAGTGGATTTTGATGGTTTAATAATCAATCAAATGAATCATAGGTGCATACTAGATATAAATTAATATCAATTTTAATTTATTAATGGGTAATATATGGATAAAATGCATAGATATAGATAATTATTTAGATAAATGTTATTAAATTAATAAATAATGTTAGCTTAGTTTAATTAAATAATTAGGAGTTATTTAAATAAATTAATAGGTGCTAGGGGTACTAGGTGATAAATGGGTAATGAAGTGATAACGAGTATTGACAAACTATGATGAAATGATGATGGTGAATGTGGGGTTGTCAATTCCCTATAAATGCATTTAGAAAATTTCTATTATGTGGCAACAAAGTACTTTATGACATAGAGTTCATATATTTTATGGTGCATTTTGTATTATTTTACTTGCATGGTGATAACGAACCTAATAAGAATAGATTCCATACATAACATTATACAAATGAGAATAGTTATGTGTGACTTACTACTTAGCCATGATTCATAATGTTATCAAAATATAAATAATTGATATATGAGTAAGCTCATGTTGCTTTTGTTATGTTTGATATATTGTACTAAAAATTGTAACTAAGTGTGTAGGAGAATTCTAAAGTGTCCATGTCTTGTATATAATATTCCTCGACCCTTGAAAAGTACTTTTGAGAGCTCCTAAGAGGGATGAAATAAAGGTTTTTGATATATTTGGCAATGTTGGGGGTTCCCATTAAAATGTGGATGTAGTCCAAGCTTTAACCTGAGGGAATCGAGAGAGTGGAGTAAATGCTTATATAGATGAGGTACACATTCTTCTTACCATGCTTAGTTTTCATTTTATTTATGCCCATAAAATAATATGTATTAAGAGAAGAAATGGAGTACTACTTCATTTGGTCATAATTTACTATAAAATGTGTTGGTTTGTTCTTTTGGTACTAGGTATGCACATAACCAAGACAAATGAATTATGTTGTTAAATGGAATTAGCATTCACCACTATATATAAGTACTTATGTTACTAATCTTGATAGTGTTTTAGCTTGATGAATAGTTCTATTGAGTGGTGGGACATATAGGTGGTCATCACTGTATGAACGGTTGAAGAAATGTGAGCTAGTGTAGAGAATATAGAATTAATAATTTTATAATAACAAAAGGAACCACTATTGGCATTAGTCATGAAATTATTACCTCCATAGACAAACTTTATAGACTAGAGAAATGTATATGGAACAATTATCTTGGTGTGAATACAAGGTCTTTCTAAGAGGATATTGTAAGAAAGATTTTGTGGCATAACATGTGTTTTTGTGGGAAAAATAATAACAACATTACTGATTGTATAAAAGATAGATGTAGAGAAAACTTTAATAATAATGACATTCAGATTTAATGATGGTTCACGATGATTAGTAAACCATTAATTTTGTTAACAACATAAATATTATAAATATTAACATTATAGCATAATGTTAGTATTAAAATTAAAAATGACATCAACATTAGTGAAGATGCTAATATTAAATTTAAATCCTAAAATAGAAATGATGATAATTTTAATAATAAATGGTGATATTAACATCCAAGCAAAGATAAGGTTAAAAATGGCACCCTCTGCTCCGAAAGCTTCTGCAACTTCGGCGACCTCCGAATTGGTTCTCAGCTTGCAATCATCTGCGAAGAACGATGGCTTGGAGGGATTTGGGGGTGCGACGCCGATTTTCGCAAACCCTTATGTGGATTCCAGGGCTTCTCACTCCGTGTGTGGTAACTCGCGGGGTGGGAAAGGATGTCCTCTCCGATCTGCTTCTCAGTTGGACTCACGCGCGGGTGATGTTTGTTCGCGTCTGGAACAAGGCAGAATGTGTTCTGCGGATAGTCATCCTCATTCTACGGTGGTTGGCAGTCTGAATTTGGTGTTGAGTATGGCTCAAAGATTTTTTTTACGGATGCCCCCATTCTCCTCGACGTGAGTGCCATAATGTGGCGGGTAACTTCGGATCGCGGGCTTCTGGTTCATCCCCTTCCAACCACAATTCAGATTCTCATTTGTCCAACGACAACGCTTCTTTGAACCCACCCTTTGTCGTTCGACAGTTGTCTTCTGCTCCAGAGATTTGTCTAGATGAATTTGTCTGTGACAAAGAAGAATTTTTGGTGGATCATGCACTGATTTGTTGATTTACAAAGGTTTGGCCTAAACTCTGTGATCTCTATTCATGGATTGATACAAATTGGAAATACTGTTGTAAGATGAAATCAGTAACTACCCATGTGCAAAAGGGTTTTTTATTTTAGAATTCAAATCTATGGAAGACAAAGAAATGGTGCTTAACACTGGTCCATGGTTTTATCATGGTAATTTCTTATGCATGAAACCCGGTTCCCCTCATTTGATCCATGCACAAAGACTTTCTCAACAACATTCCTGTGGGTTCGTTTACCCTACCTCCCATTACAGTTATGGGAAATCGGTTGCTTGAAAACAACTGGAAATGGCTTGGGGAAATATCACAACATTTCCAAGGAGACAATCAAATATGAAAACTTGACTTTTGTTCACTTGTGTGTTGAGATGGATGTCTCAAAAGGTCTTCTAACTGAGATTTTTCTCAAAGTTGGAAAGCAACGATGGTGCTAACCAATAGATTATGAAAAGATTGCATTCAAATGTAGAATTTGCTTCGCCATAGACCATAGTACTGCTCAGTGTGGAAGAAGACATGTTGGTGAGCATGCCAAAGATGCTCCTATATGCAAACCTTCATGGTCGGAAAAAGGCTGATTCTCGCCACTATGTTATTTCTCCTCCTTCGAAGCTTACAACTCCTTCCTCTCCCACTTTTCAGTGCTCAATTCCTATCCCACCCTCCAATTGAAATGATTTTTGTGCTGATGATTCTCCTCTACCCTTGGTGGTAGCCAACACTTCATCTTCTCCTCCTATGGCCATGTCACAAGGAAAAAATTCAGATGCAAGAACTACAAATGCCTTTATCTCTCCGCCTTTATCTCTCCTCCAAAGATTACTCTATCGGGCTCCCTTGAAAGTGTTGATGTTTCCTCCATATCTCCAGCTGCCATCTGCAACGATGAAGAAAAGAATAGGAGTGAGTATTCAAATTCGATCTCCACCTAGGAGACAAAACAGGAATGGACTGAAGTCAGGCGGAAGAAATCTCTTCCCTCTATTCAAATGACTTTAAGATTTGCAAAGAAAAGGATTTAATGATTACTATGTAAGTTGTTGACGAATGCCCATTTTTGAGTTGTCTTGTGCTGCACCTGGTGGCAAGGGCATGCATTTATTCTTTTTTTTTGGGATGTGAATTTAATGGGAGCTGTCCCCTTGGCAGTACTTATAAATAAAAAAACATCCAAGCAAAGATAAATACAAATAATAATAATAAAATTAATATTAGATAATAATCAATGAGGAATATTATTACTTGATTAAATAATCATTATATTACTAATTTTAATTGTCTCGGTAGTGATATTATTGCTTTGGGATGATAGAAGTAGTTTTAGTAATGTTTAATTGAAATTAAATAAAATGTTTTCTTTGAATAAATAATACTGTGACAGTTTAGAAAGCTTGGTAGTTGGCTAATGCTATAAAATATATATAATATTTTAATTGTTAAATTTATTAAATTATACATATATTTTTAAAACAATGAAATGTTTAAAGAAAAGATATAATAATAATAATTTAAATTTAATCTTCATAATTTTGATTAATTTAATGTTTAGTGACTATTCTCTTATTAGTTCTTGCCATGGAACTATAGGCACAACCAGATCTTAACCAGTTATTAAAGTTTTGAACTTCAACCAATCAAAATTAATTATTTTCTTATATACATTATATTTGAAGTTTTTTCTAAAGTTAAATGTATCTTTTTTAACTTTTTTAATTTTGAAAATTATTTTTATTGAATATCATTGGCTCCATTATCACAGTTTGCAAAATAGTTCCTTTTGTAAATTTAATTTCACTAATCTATTTACTTTCCCAATAGTAATTCTATATATATATTAAGATTGTGTAAACATTTTGAAGCTGCCTTTAAAATGACAGCCAAGTGGAAGCCGTGGATTATTTTCATTTTATAAAAAGTAGTTAAAAAATATCTGTAAATGATTGAATTGAATCTCCAAGTGAAAGTCGTGCATTATTGAAATTTTATAAAAAGTAGTTAAAAAAATATATTAGAATGATTAAATTGAATCTATATAAAATTACAATTACCATATATGTTAATTTTATAAAATTTATCTAGAAATTTGATAAAAAGTCAATAAATAAATCTAGCATAGCAAGATTTATAATAAATATATTGTATACCAACAATTATATTTTAAATGATTATTCAATCTATAATTACATATATGTTGATTGTTGATAAATAGCATAATTTATTTCGTATTCAATTCAATCATTTAAATATTATCAAAAGTAGTTATAAAAATATATTTCACTGATTGAATTGAGTCAATAGAAAATTACAATTACCATATATTTTAATTTTATAAATTTATCTAGAAATTTGATAAAAAGTAGTTATAAAAATATATTTCACTAATTGAATTGAATCTATAGAAAATTACCATATATTGTAATTTTATAAAATTTATATAGAAATTTGATAAAAAGTCAATAAATAAATCTAGCATAGCAAGACATATAATATATATATTGTATACCAACAATTATATTTTCAATCACTGTTTATTCTATAATTACATATATGTCAATTTTACAAAACCAAATAAAAAACATCTATATTAATATATGTTGATTGTTGATAAATAACATAATTTATTTAGTATTCGATTCAATCATTTAAATATTATCAAAAGTAGTTATAAAAATATATTTCACTAATTGAATTGAATCTGTAGAAAATTACAATTACCATATATTTTCATTTTATAAATTTATATAGAAATTTGATAAAAAGTAGTTATAAAAATATATTTCACTCATTGAATTGAATGTATAGAAAATTACAATTACCATATATTTTAGTTTTATAGAATTTCTATAGAATTTTGATAAAAAGTCAATAAATAAATATATTGCAATGATTGAATTTAATATATTGTAATTTTGTAATAAACATAAATCATTTAGTTATTTTTTAACAAAAATCCCTGCATTCACATAAATGGGCAAGTGGATGAACAATCTTAGAAATTTAATTTGGGAAAAACAATCATCCTCCTTGGTGGACACGATTTAATCTCATTTTGGGAGATCATGTTTCCAATAACTACCTGGGCAATCGTAAGTTTTAGAAAGTTTGTTTCCGGGGAGTGAAGAGGAAGGAGGGAGAGAGATCTGGAGAGTTAGAGAAGTGAGAGTGACAGTTGTAGAAGAGATAAAATCTTGGAGGAAAGCCATGGAAAATGTTGGAGGAGCAGTTAGAAATGTGAGGAGATCAGTAAAATTTGGGAATAGAGAAATGCCTTGTGGGAGCTCTGTATAAAGACAATAGCTTGACATCAATAGCTGCAGATTCAAGTTGAAGGATTGCCATTGTCTGCCAATCTAAGTGTAAGGCCATTCTCTTGGAAGTCGAGAATTCTGAGTTGTGAGTTGTGTGCTTCCTTATTCATTTGTTAGCCCTATGTTTTTTGCAACATTGTTTGAGCCTTGCTTTTTGCATATGTGAAGATAGCCATTAATGATTTGTATGCACACAAGAAAAAATAAATAAAAATAAATAATGATAATTGCTTTCTTCTTTTTGCAGAGCTCCAGAAAAAGAAGATACTCCATTTGCATAAGGTTCAAGTTGAAATACTATTCGGTGTGTGGAAATAGATAGGTCAACACTTAGTAACAAGTAAGTTTGCATTATCTGGCTCTGTTTTTGTAAAATGAAAAATGAATAGTAGGATTGCAATGTCAACGCCCCAGAAAGATATAGTATTCAAATCTGGAAATAGTTTTGAAATTTGTTTCATATATGCATCAATATGAAAACTTGCCTCTTGCAAAGGTATTGTTTACTTTTAATGTTTACCTTTGTCATAGTTCAGATTCTCCACTCTCTTTTTGATCCATGCTTTAACACTCTCCCCTTCTCGTTCAAATTATCTCTCCAGACATCTAAAAAATAGCAGTTCTTCCTCAGAAAGTAAGCCATCAGATGGCTCTCTTCCAGCAATATTTTTAGTGTACACCTTGGAAACAATTTTTCTCAAAACCTCATCGCTCATTTCTTTATCTTCATCCCATTCATGTACCTTTGTTCTCTAGAACTCTTGGATGATCACATTAAAGGGTCTTCTACCCACTAATAATTTTGCTAACTCTTCACAGTATATTCTTTCAAGCCTCAGCCACACTTTGAAATTCATGCAGGAAGCAAAGCAACAACACCTTTTCTTTTGTATCTGATACAATTTTTTCTCTCATTCGAGTGCTCGAAAAATAGGAGCTCTGTCAAAATGACATTTTTTGGAAGTCTTCAAATGGTTAGACCTCTCGAACAACTACTGCTATACAAAAACAGACTGAAGCTTTTTATGAGCACACTTAGATAAACAAAAACCTCTTTTAGATGTCTATTCTAAGCATTTTCAAAATTTTCCCATTTTTCAAGGCTCTCTTGAACTTTTCCCTTGTTCTTCTATTCCTTTGAATCCTCCAATGCACATTCTTCATCAACTTCTATTGTTTACCAACCTGTCTAACACTCTACCTGATTAATGCGATTCCATACGGCTAGCAAGGGACCATAATTTTCTACTTGTGATCACACAATTCCTCCTTTTTCTAATACTTCCTCTCCTCTTCTTTGTCCTCTACTTACTTGGAAATCTTTCTACTTTGTTGCCTTAGAAAATTCATTATGCACTTTCCACACTCAACATTGGAGCAATATTTTACCAACCAGATTCTGGACAAAAAAGGGATAGTTTAGGCACATTAGAGGAGAGATAAGGAACTCCAAAGAATTTTGCCAAATTCTGTAATTTGTCGCATGGTTCTTCAAACACCTAATGCTCATAGATCCTTTTATTGCTTTGATATCAAACTAATGCAGTGTGTTAGCTCAACAAAGAATGATTAAGTAAACTGTAACAAATACAACAAACAGATAGGGAAGACACATTATCCATATAATGTGTCTTCTTATCTAACATCATCCTTCAGGAGGAGAAATACTCCAAAGGTTAAGCAACCTCTATTGCTATTAATAAAAGCATATTCAAAAACAGAGGAAGCCCAACTTCCTCCTCTACAACCAAAGAAAGCCCCTTCTAGAGAAGCCATACATGATCACCTCCCAACTTCTCACAAATGTGCCTTCAGACATGCCTTGCTCAATGGTCTGCATATCCCACTCCATTTTCTTGATGGGGTTGCATCTAGAAAAATTCAAATTATTAGGAGTTTACCTATGAAAAGTTTGATAACTTTTGACATGTTTTTGCCAAGCTCATTCTGATACAAATACAAAAAATCAAAATCTATGCCTTTTTTTAAAGTCAATCTCATCTGTAAGAATCATAATACAATAACTTGGAACTTAGAGCTAAAAACTCACTTGATTCAACTGTAATTATGGACTAGACAACTAAGTGTAATTCTACATTACCTATCCTGATATAGGCCAGGCTGCGTGTGGGACTGCAAGCAGTGTGGTAGTTTCTGTAAGTTTTCTTTCGAAAAAATCCATCTGACAGAACAAAACAAGAAAACTCAAATTTAAAAATTATCATCTAATGGGTATGCTCAAAGGTGTAGCAGATACATTTAGACTGTACATAACCATAAGTTTGTAAATTATGCTGTTGTCGATTCGAGACTAGCCCTTTTGTTTCTACTTTTTGTCTACAAATTATTTTGTATGTACAACTGTATGTGAGTATGCTATGAAAACTCTCCTCCTCTAAATTGTTATTGGAAGTGTTTGTTCAAATTATATATCTGGCATAAGACACATGGCATTTTCAAAATTTTCCCATTTTTCAAGGCTCTCTCGAACTTTTCCCCTGTTCTGCTATTCCTTTGAATCCTCCAATGCACATTCTTCATCAACTTCTATTGTTTACTAGCCTGTCTAATGCTCTGCTTGATTAATGCAATTCCATACGGCTAGCAAGGGACCATCATTTTCTACTTTTTGATCACATAATTCCTCCTTTTTCTAATACTTCCTCTCCTCTTCTTTGTCCTCTACTTCCTCGACAATCTTTCTACTTTGTTTCCTTAGAAACTTCATGATGCACTTTCCACACTCAACATTGGAGCAATATTTTACTAACCAAATTTTGGACAAAAAAGGAATAGTTCAGGCACATCAGAGGAGAGATAAGGAACTCCAAAGCATTTTGCCAAAGTCTGTAATCTGTCACATGGTTCTTCAAACACCTAATGCTCATAGATATTTTTATTGATTTGATATCAAACTAATGCAATGCGTTAGCTCAACAAAGAATGATTCAATAAACCGTAACAAATACAACAAACAGATAGGGAAGACACATTATCCATATAACAATATATACAAAAGTATCAGTAATCGCTATTATTTACATATAAGATAAAAACCATACGTATGTCTTGATTACCATCTCGAAAATTGTCCCAATCCCCTTTCTTATTCGACTTGAAATCCCTATTTGCTCATCAGACACCTCTCATAATTGGACTCTCTAACTTTCTGTTTTTAGCAATCACGCACAACTATTCCTTAAAATATTGAGTTGTTAAGAACCCTTATAAATTTAGAAAATACAATTCAATATGCTTTCTAATTCTAATGGAATTGGTTTTCCCTGCCTCCTGATTATGAGGAATCAGTTGGACCTTGTTCCTATTTCTGAGGAGTTGGTTTGCACCACTACTTGCACAAAAATATGGTGGTGGGTAGGAATTCACAATAAGGTTAATTAGTTCAGGCACTTGTATTTGATAACATTTCAACAACATATAGAATAGATTTAATTCTAATCTCTTGTATGCTCACTTCCATGTACAAAGTACGCTTTCAGTGTGAAGCCACTATTTATGAATTGCACAGAAAAAGGAACAAAAACTATATGAATTTTGAAAATGGAGAATACATTTATTAAAGGTAGAGAAATAATAGTTAAATTGCTTGAACAAAAAACAAAAAACTAACAAAATAGATAAAAACTAATAAAACACAAACAACACAATGATAAATATGTTAACATCCCCCTCGTAATCTAAAGGGGTTAAAACTTATTTTATTGAATTATAACTAAGAGCTACTATATTGTCTTCTACAAGGGTAGGGCATTCGATATTTGTGTAAAATTGATGTATTTTTTAACACAGTTCAATATTTTTCAAGTTGTTAGTTTATTGAGTTTTTTCCAAGTTGCAAATTCTTGGTCTAGCAAGTCCAATAATGTAGAAAATAATAATTAACCTTAGATTTAAGGATAAGATTAAAACTGGATGAGGGTCAATTCAAATTAGGGTTCAATTAGGGTTCTAAGATGAATCTTGGGGTCAATATGAGGGTCAAGATTGGTGTTAGAGTTAGGGTTACAATTGGGTTACAATTTAACTTTTTAATTGTTTCCATGTGACAAGCACATTATATAAGATCTAGCCACATGTGACAACCACATGATATAATGCGGTTGTCACATGTGCTATATAACACACAAATCACATGTTGCATGCTAAGGCCTATGAGTCAAGTATGCAAATATAGAGTCGTGCTTATGAAACTGACGTGAACCTTTCTATGCCAGACATGGTGCGCTTGAAGCAGACCGCACGTAAGTCCATAGCTGGAAATGCTCGATATTTACAATGTAAAAAGGAGCGAGCCACATTGATGAGAACAGTAGAAGGAACAAATGTAGAAGGAACAAATGTAGAAGGTGAAGGTTGGCTGAAGGACGATGAAACCTTCACTCATGCAATGGAGAGAATTCAAGATGTTAGGGCAGAAATTAAATGGTCGGAGAAAGCAGCGACTTCTATCCAATCAGATTTGAACAAGAATTTACCCCCTAACTGTTATGTACCAAGTGAAAATAGTTCTAATAATCCTCATAAGAAACAAAAACATGATGAGGAACACCTACCAGTGCAACCTCCCTCCAAAATAATTGTCATAATTTACGATGAGTCTGAGGATGATACTCCGCTCGCACCATGAATAAGTGAAACGCAAATTCTCTATGAAATGTATGCCTTGATGTGGCAAATAAATTTGAAATGAACAGTTTTGACTAAATGGAATTCATCTTGCATTGGGAAATACTCATAGATTGCAATTGAAGTGCTAAAACTATGTTCACATTGCAATCCTTTGCAAAACTTCTATGAATATTAATTAGCTTATAAAGCTTTCATAAAATGAGTACCACTACTACCATCTTTATCCCAAACTCACCAAACCCCTACATTTATAGAAATTTGATAACAAAAACTTTCTTACACTTCTCACTGTAGTCTTGTTAGCTTTGAAAATTCTATTGGAAATCATATATTTAAGATTCTATAACTAACAATGATACCGATATTTATAACCTGATACTTATGTTTTGAGTTTCATTTATTGTTTAGATAATGGCCACCCAAAACAAATCTCCTTCCAGTGAACCATCAGTCCACTAGATAGAAGCCCATAAAGAGTCAACAAATTCAAACACACATGTGCCAAGTCCAATAGACAATTTGTACACGTCAATTGAAGACCACTCAAAACAAATCATTACCGAACTCCACGATGCTGCACTGCTTGCAGGTGCAATAGAATGACAAGAGATTGACGACATGGAAGACATTGCTCGTAAATTACATGCAACATGCAATAAAGTTGCAGGGTTCTCTGGTTTTTTAAGAGAACTTTATTATGTGAAGCAATACGAGGAACCAAGAGTTGCAAAAAATGTGATTGACGAATTTATTTCATACTTGTATCATAATTAGGTTAGGCACATATGAAGCATATAGAATGGTGTTTAATTCTTGGGTCACTCTTATGAATAATGTTTTTTCAATAATGAACATGTAGTCCACTCACACGAAAGTGTACTATTTATTCGATGTTGCTAGCACAAGTTTAAACATTGTAGTTATCTTTTGAAGTTTATTGACTATTACTACCACTACTATGATCTCTATTTATAACTCACCAACCTCCTACAGTAAAAAAAATTGATACAAATTTTTTTCTTGCAGTTCTCTTTGAAAATTCAATTGAAATTCATACAAAAAAAACATACATATTTTGATAACCTGTTACTTATTTATGAGTTTCATTTATTGTTTAGATAATGGCTAGCCACAATGAATCTCCTTTTAGCGAACCAACAGTTGAAAAACTAGAAGCCCATGAGGAGTTAACAAATTCAAACACACATGTGCCAAGTCTGATAGAGAAGTTGTACAAGTCAATTGGAAACCACTCGAAACAAATCATTAGAGAACTCCATGATGCTGCATTGCTTGCACGTGGAATAGAATGACAAGAGATTGGTGACATGGAAGACATTTCCCACAAATTACATGCAACATGCAAGAAAGTTGCAGAATTCTCTAATTTTTTAAGGGAACTTTATTATGCTAAGCAATACAAGGAACCAAGAGTTGCAAAAAGTGCTATTGATGAATTTATTTGGTACTTGTATCATAATTAGGGTAGGAAAATGCCAATCATCTAGATGATTGTTCAATGTTTGGGTCACTTTTATGAACAACATTTTGCAGTAGACTTTCATGTCTAGGTTCTACAAAAATCATTCAGATGTTTTGTATGTAGATGGCAAGCATGAATCACTTGATCTAATGAACAATATTTTCATATTGAATTAAATATCGACTTTTGCAAAAGACTATTCAGTTATTTTGGATGTACATGACCTACATGATATATAATATTCACAAAATCACAAGAATGAGCCCATTTATTCAAGGACTAATTTCCAAAACACATCAAATCTTTCATTATATCTTCTTTGTCATGGAATCTATTCATGTAAGTATGCTTCATGTAAAATTCTTATGTAATAGTCATGTCAATGTGTATTCTATGTACAAACTTGCGATTGCAATGTTCTTTGATATTAAATAAAATTCTTTTAAAAAAAAACCTTGAAAAAATATCAATCTAACAAATCCAACTTCAATGATTTTCTAGATATGGTGCGACCAAGATTGAATTTTGAAACAAAGGAGCAAAGAAAAAAATATCAAAGAGAATATCAAAGAGAATAGCATAGAGAATATCAAAGAGAATATAGAAAACGACGACGAGAACAAATGAAAAATGTCACAGTACAAGATGAAAGACATGGAGGTGTACAAGGAAACATACAAAACCCAAATGGAATCTTTCATGATGATTTAAAAAAAATTCAAACACAATTTCAACAGCAATTAGATAACTTGACAAAACTAGGTATCTATTATATCTACCAAGAATGCTACCTAGGAATGAAATTATTTCACACCTGTCAAGGTGCAGTTTGTAATAGATGTTGTCAAGAGAAAGGGAACCATAGATTTTCAACATCGAATAATATGGATCCTAGGCAACAACCAGAAGAACTTGCGAAATTAATGCAAGTAGAAGAAATGTTGATTGCACGTGTTTGTCCAATATTACAAGTTACCCATGCAGTCGGTGGTCAATATAAATACAAAGGACACACAATAAGCTTTCCACAAAATGTGGAATATGTTGCAAATGTTTTGCCACAAACAATAAGAGAGCTACCAATCATCATTGTTCGAAGAAGAGATCAACGTGGCACAAATTATAACTTCACAATAAATAGGGATCATGTGTATAAGACATTCAAATACAAAGTAGACCATGACAAGTTTTATTCAAATTTCAAAATCAATGAAAATTGTCTCAATGATCTCATAGGAAATTCAGATGAAAATATACTCAAAAAATTACAAATAGTGCATATGGGATTTGATTCTACTTCAAATGAAATTATATTTGCCGGTCCAATCATGGACATAGATCAAGGAAATATAATTGAGCACACAACATCGATGGCTTCGAGAGACCCTAATCCTCAAAGAGAAATGGAATTGATTCAGGCATGGGTTAATAACCTTGCAACAAATTTAGCAACATTGATTGATTGGCCACAAATAGGTTCATCTCCTATGAATGAATATGTGACTCCAAGATTACTTGATATGGAATTCCCAACATTGTTCCCTAATGGTAAATGTGATTGGTTAGAACCATGAATAAGAAGAGTGCATCTGCATGAGTTTGTAAAACATCTATTGTGTTATAGGGACCATCGTTTTGATTGGCATCCAAGATTTTGATATTTTATGATGAACATGATAACGAGACACCGTGCACAACATTCACCAGCTGTATTTTCCAAAAGAAGCTTTCAAGACATGCCAATCACCATCAACGAATTGCGTCAACATATGGAAAACATGCCACGATCCCATCTAGCTGATAGGTTAATGCAATTTGGAACAACATTAATGGGTACACGATTATACTGGACACAATGTCGTGCAAAATTGATTGACATGCTTCATCAAATAGGCTCTCCTACAATTTTTTTCACTTTAAGTGCAACAGATCTGTATTGGCTAGATTTGCATGCACTAATGCCAGGAACATCGCCAACTACACCACGAGAGGCTCAAATATGGAGAAAACAAAATGTTATTGACTATCTTCATATAGTCATACAGTACATGCATTTACGACATTCCATCTTCAGAACATAAATACTAGAAAAAGGAATAAAAATTCAAGATTTTTGGTCTAGATATGAGTGGCAACATAGGGGCTCACCACATGTGCATGGATTCATTTGGATACATGATGCACCAAATATGGACAACTTGGATTGGTCAAATCAAGATCAATGAAAAAGGGCAAAAAGATACTTCCATGCAATTGTTCAAGCATGGAATCCTAGACAAGATCAACATCAACAAAACATCCAGGCATGTACTAAATTTCAAAAAATATGCATATCGTATATGTCATAAATGATTTGTAGTTTAACACATAACTAATCAATTTATTTGTCTATACAATTGTAGGCATTCCAAAATTTTGCTCAACATCCATGTCTGAAAAATACAAGACAACTTGCAGAGATCAATATTGACCATGACTATGAAGAGCTACTAAATTTTGTAGAAAGACACATGGTTTGTAAGGAGGGTGCATGCCTACAAAAAAAAAGAGGAATAATGGTTTGCACGTAACAATTTCCATAAGTTAAAATACTTGAATTCAAATCAACAATTATATGTTCCTAGACTAAGAAAAAACACTATGTATTCCTATTCATAATAGGTATAAATTACCTTGGCCATTAAATATGGAGGAATCCAAATTATATGAAGACACAAAAACATGGGACAAAAAAATTGAAGTAGCAAGGAATGATGATAGATTAAACTTACACAATCGTTACATATTGCAATTGTGGAGAGAAAATATAGATTGGCAACCTATTCTTTCCAAACATGTTGTAATCAAATATATTGCAAACTATGTAGCAAAAGCATAAAAAAGTTCAAAAACATACCAATATATGTTAATGCGACTTGCAAACATGGAAAATCCTGATGATTTGGCTGCAAAAGCATATAGAAGACTTCTGACTGAGACTGTCATAGAAAGAGACATTGGAGCTCAAGAGGCATGCCACATGCTACTTGAACTTCCATTGGTAGAAAGTAGTAGGAGATTTATCAATCTAAATGTCTCACGTTAGGTTTTCAAACCTGTAAGTCTAAATGATGAACAAAATAATGAAGAACACACAACTTTCATCCAAGGATATAAACTAAGGCCTCTATCTATGGAAGATGTTACACTAATTGATGCAGCCAAAATGTGGATATATAATCCTAACAGAAGGAGAGATAACAAATGGGAGCCAAGGAAAAAAGCAGCCATCGTTAGAGTACATCCTAATTTTTTATCCATTCCTCCACGTGAGTCAAATAAATGGATTGATTTTTGTTATTCAGAATTATTGTTGTACAAACCTTTTCATGATGTCAATAGAGATATTGGTCACGATGATGATTCAATCAGACAAATTTGGGAGTCATTCCATTATAACCCTTGGCACGTGCAACGAATAACAATTGAACAACATGATGAAAACATAACTGATACTGAAATGGAAGATAATGACACTCTTCAAAGAAATACTACCGAGCATGAATGGGAAATAATATCAAGACTAAATCACGGCCAAACTATACAAGTTGCAGAAATAGATATGTTGGGCGGGAGAGATTTTGATAGACAAACAGATTGGCGTAATGAATATCGAGGATAAATCTATATGAATCAAGCAGTGAACTTCATCAGTGACATGAGAGAAAATGGATGCCTCATACAAAATGAAATACCACAGCTCATGGACTACACAAGCCTTGGTGACAAACAAAATAAGGCACCAAACATAATCATGAAACACTACCATAATAATCAAAATGCAACACCCTTATTGATGATAATTCAAGGAATAATAGGGACAGGAAAGTCATATATAATTGGTGCTATTAGTCAAGCTATTAAAAATGTAGCATATCCTCAACCTTCTCTTATATTACTCACACCAACTGGAGTTGCAACATTCAACATAAGAGCATCCACCATTCATTAAAAACTCTGAATCCCAATCAAAGAGTTTGCTCAATTGGAAGGATCGAGACTCGCAAGTTTTCAAGAAGAAATAGCAAACATCAAGTACATTCTAATTGATGAAATGAGCTTCATTGGTCAAAACTTGCTACAAAACATTGATTCTCGCCTTCGACAAGTGTTCCCACAAAATGCAAATCAAAACTTTGGAGGTAAATATAAATTTGATTATTCAAATTAATTATTTCATATGGGTACACAAAAATAAAATAAAATATGGTATTGACAATAATTGTTATCAATGTTCTACCAGGAATATCTATCATTTTTGTTGGAGATTTAGGTCAATGACCTCCTATTAATGATAGACCGACATATGACAACAATGCACGAGCTAAGTTGCTATGGGAAGAATTCAAAATTGTGATTACTCTGGATAAAATATTCAGACAAGATGGACAAAACATCAATCAACAAAGATTTCGTCAACTTTTAACAAATCTGAGAGAAGCAAACCCCACAATAGATGATTGGAAATTGCTTATGACAAGAACAACTAATACATTAGATGCAACAAGCAATCATGACTTTGACAATAAAGTGCATTTATTTTCCACAAATGAAAATGTTAATAAGCATAACAAGAAAATATTATACTCATTGCAACATCCTATTGCACGTAGTGTTGCAATAAAATTAGGAAGTAGCAATGCACGAGAAGAATGCTCAAATGATGAGCTAGATCTAGAATTATTGATATGTAAAAATGCGAGGGTTATGTTAACCTCAAATCTAATAATACATGCAGGCCTTGTCAATGGAGCTTTAGGATATATACAAAATTGTATACAAACCTGGAACCGGTCCACCAGAACCACCAACATATGTAATGGTTGCATTTGACAGCTACTCAAGGATCGCATTTGATGAATATAACCCAAAAAAAATTCCAATCACAAAAATACAAAGGGGCAAAACAAGCCAAATCCCGTTAAGATTGGCTTGGGCATTGACAATTCACAAATCACAAGGTTTGACTCTATCAAAAGCTACTATTGATATAGGACCAAGAGAAAGAACAAGATTGACATTTGTAGCTATATCCCGCGTAAAATGCATCGAAGGCTTAAGGATTATGCCACCATTCACATATGACCTTTATGAAAAAATGAAAAATGGTAGACAACTTGCCAAAAGAAAGGCCGAGGAAAACAGATTGAAAATATTAGAAGATACTTGATGTAACATGCTTACTTCAATGTTAATGCCATGAGTCTCAAATTCAAAAAAATAATATATGTGTATGTTAATGCCATTGTTTTGGGCCATTTCAAAATCTATTAAATATGTTTTTTCTTATAAGATGATGATGCAAGCATGGATCCAACCTACGATCCACATAAGCACCAAATTTTTTCAAAAAAGGAACCTGAATACTTGATGTAACATGCTTAATTTCTTCAATGTTTATGCCATGAGCCTCAAATTCAAAAAAGTAATATTTGTGTATCATCATAGGTTTTCTACTATATGCAATTCGTCTGCTATATGAAAAAACAATAAATTATCAATGTTTCCAATTACTATTCCATTAATTTTTCTCAATTTGAAATCTATTGAATACAATTCCTCTTATATGATGATGATGCAGGCATGTATCCTACAAAATATCAACATATGCACCCAATTGCTGCAAAAAATGAACCACATACAAGAACAATTCCAATTGCAGCACTCAATCCATACCAGAATAGATGGTCAATAAAAGCAAGAGTTACTAGAAAGGGTCAACTTAATCATTTTAACAATGCAAAAGAAGATGGCCAAGTGTTTACTTGTGACTTGGTTGATTCAGATGGTAGTGAAATGAGAGTAACATGTTTTAATGGAGTTGCAGAAAAGTATTATGAACGCATTCAAATTGGGAAAGTGTTTCTTATCTCAAAAGCGAGACTCAAACCCGCACAAAATAATTTCAACCAATTACACAATGCATGGGAAATATTCCTAGAAATGAATTCAACTGTTGAGTTGTGTTTGGAGGAGGATAGTTCTATACCATAACAACAATTCCATTTTACATCAGTAAGAGAAATTAAAAACATGAAAACCAATTCTCTGGTTGATATCATTGGTGTTGTTCTCTCAATCGACACACCAAGCACAATATTAAAAAAAAATGCCACACAAATTCAAAAAAGAACCCTTCGACTAAAAGACATGTCAGGCTATATGGTGGAATTAACAATGTGGGGTGATATTTGCAATAACGAAGGTCAAGTACTCCAAGAAATGTGCAATGTAGGAACTTCTCCCATTATTGCTATAAAAGCTGCAAGAATTAGTGATTTTGGTGGAAAATCAGTGGGAACAATAACAACAACAAAACTGCAGATAAATCCAGATCTTCCTGACTCACATAAATTGAGATTGTGGTTTGATACAGAAGGGAAGAATCTCCAACCTTATTCGATTACAAAGGAAATCTCATCTGCAATAGAAGAAAAAATGTTAATAAATATCTCACAAATACAGGATCACGAAATTGGAAACTCTAGTAAACCTTATTGGATACTAATAAAAGCTACCTTATCTTTTATTAAGCTAGACAATTTTTGTTATACAGCTTGCCCCTTAAAAATAGGAGATAGGCACTGCAAAAAAAAGGTCAACACAAACGAAAATGGTCAGTGGTATTGTGGAAGATGTGAACAAGTGTTCCCTGAATGTGATTATAAATAAATACTTCAATGCAAAGTGCAAGACCATACATCATTCACTTGGATAACAACTTTTGAAGAAGCGACATAAGAAATTATGGGTGTTATAGCAAAAGAATTGAACATTTTGAAGCATGAAGAACAAGATGATGTGAAGTTTGCACAAATTATACACAAGGCCTTATTCAACAAATAAATATTAAAATTCAAGTCAAAAGAGAGACTTATAATGATGAATAGAGGACGAAATGCACAATAATAAAAACAACAAAGTTCGATTATTCATCTGAGAGCAAAGCTTTAATGGATAAAATTGCAAAGCTATAGGTTTCATGACACTCAATTGCTTTAATGCATATAATGTTGACAATGTATTCAAACATTTCAAAAAAACAAAAAACAATCGATATATCTAAGTTAGTGAATGCCATTTTGACGTGAAAATTTCAAATTTGAATGTATACTCTCATATATAGGGATTGAAATCAATAATGACAAAAAAAAACCAAGGATTGCTGTTCAAATTCATATTCACGAAAATGCAACCATTATTTTACTTTTTACTATTTAAGGATTATTTTATTTTATTTATAATACAGGTGACTAAAGATATCTCTCCGCGTACATTACATATATTTTTAAAATATAGGTATGCTAGTTTTAAAAAATATAAATTTGATAATTACTAACTTATTTAAAAATTTAGCATTATCAATTTTTTGGAAGATGTGTCTTGATTTATTTGTATTGAATAATTAATATAATTTAACTGATTATTTTTTAAAATAGACAATAAATATTTCTAAATTTTTAAAATTAAAATTTAGTTTGCTTTTAAAATTAATTGTAAGCTTTAAAAATATTTTGTTGATTTTTTTTTACATGATTAATAATTCTTACCCTAATAATACTTATATATATATATAATTTACTCTATGATTGGTTATTCAAATTTAAAGATACCTAATTGAACTCAAAAATACAAAAGTAGGTATGCAAAATAATTTCTGATTTTTTTGAAGTAGAATTTAATGTAATTTTAGAAAAAAAAAAAAATTGGATGCAAAGAGAAAATTAATAGAAAATTTAGATATATATATATTCTTAATTTATTCTAAAATTATAATTAATAATGGTTGAATTATTTTGAAAAATAAAGTTTTAGTTTTAATTTAATTTATTTGTAGTAGATAATTATAATTTAAATGATTATTTTCAAAACTAGATAATAAATACTTTATAAATTTTAGAAATTAAAATTTAGTTTAATTTTATAATTAATTCTAACCTTTACAAATATTGTTGTGATTTGATTAATTATTTCTTATGATTAATAATTCTAACTCTAATAACACTTCATTTCACATACAAATAGAATTATAGGTTAAAATACTTATTTTTGTTTGTAATATTTTTCATTTATGTCGAATTTATAAATTAATGTTAAGACATTAATAATTCTAATGCTAATAGTACTTAATTTCACATACCAATAAAAATATATACTAACTTTTCTTTGTTTAATATATTTATCATTAATGTCAAATTTATAAACCTTAACCCCAAGATTTATACTAGAACTTTAATTGAATCCTAAACCTAACCCTAATTCAACCTTAACAATAGAATTTAATTACGGTTAGACTTAGAGAGAAAATTTAATTATGGTTAGTGTTAGGGTTAGAATTAGGGTTTAATTAGGGTTAGGATTAGGATTCAATTATGATTATATAGTTAGAGTCAAATTTATAAGTTAATATTAAGATATTCACAACTCTAATCCTAACCTAACCTTAATCTCCATCCTAGAATGCTAATTAAAACCTAATTGAACCATAACAATAAGGTTCAATAAGAGTTAGGGTTAAGGTTCAAGTAGGTTTATGGTTGAAATTAGGGTTCAGTTACTTGGTTAGGGATATCATTCAATTAGTGTTATGATTATGGTCAAGTTCAAGTTACAGTTAGGGTTTAGTTAGGTTTATTTTGGTTAATCTTACAATTGGGGTTTAACTAGAATACTAATTGAATCCTAATTTAACCCCAACAACAAGGTTCAATTAGAGTCAGGGTTCGGGTTTAATTAGGCTTATGATTGGAATTAAGATTCAATTAGGGTTAGGGTTAGCATTCAATTAGTGTTATCATTAGGATTAAGTTCAAGTTATAGTTAGAGTTCAATTAGGCTTATTTTAGTTAAGTTGACAATTAAGATTTTAATAGAGTTAGGTTTATGGTTCAATTAGGATTAGGGTTTACATAATGTTAGCAACATGTAAATTGTGCTTTCTTCATGGCCTAAAAGCACAACCAAAACCTCTCAAAATTTTGAAGTGAGCAAAATTCTTTTGTTATAAGGGCCATTTTCTAATGGAAGACAAAGTTGACTCTATCAATGATCAAATTCCTAAATTTTGGTGACAACTGCTTTATCCTGACCAACTGTTCCTAAAACACAACAAAAACAACAAATACAAACAAAACTAATCTAACAACAAACACAACAAATACAAACAAAACTATTCTAAATTAAATTGTTTAAATGATTACCATAAAAATATTCTACTCTTAATAAATTTTAAAACTGACATAAAATTGATTCTTATAAACATTTTAATTTACTTTTAAGTGCTTGACAATTTTCTTTCAATTATTATTTTATTTGCAATTTTATTAAGAGCTTGTGTCTTTATTTAAATTATTTGTATGTTTAATAATTTTTAAAATATTGATGTAAACTTAGTCCTTACAACCATTGTTTAAATTTCTATTACTTTAGCTTAAAGTAGTAATCGTTGAGAGTGATAACCTTAACCCCATAAAATCTCAATAGAACATTTTATATAAATTGAATTTTCTCTTTTCAATTTAATTTATCTTATAAGAAAATTTAATGTTATAGACTCAACTCTTCACATTAAAATCAAATTCATCTTTTGATAATTTAACAACTTCCCTTAGTTTGTTTTGAAGAAGAAATGTGGGCTTAGAGTTTTCATAATTTGTAATTGTCAATTATTTCTCATTCTTTGAACCTTGTTGTTAGGCCTATCCCATCTTGAGTCTACTTGTATAAAAAATATTAAACCTCTTATTTCATAATTCAAACTAAGAAGACATTTAATTAAAAAAATTAATATATTTTCAAAATAAAAGTAATTAATAAGAAACAAAATATAGTAATTGATATTTCAAATATTTAAATATTAAAAAATATTTCTGTTTATTAAAGTGAATATAAAATATCCCTTTAATTTATTTCACCTCATAATTTACAAATAATTACAATATATATCATAGACATATTTATGTATTTTTTATAATAATTTAGATTTTGATATTTAAATGTGCTAATATTTTGATGATTAAATTTATTCATAATCACTTAAGTTGATATTTTAGGTAGGGATTGATCTATTTGAATATAAATTGGTGGAAATTATTGTTAGAGAAGTCCATATTTGAATGCAACACATAAACCTTTCACTAGTGAAATAAAATAAACACAATAAGATGCCTACAATATAAAAAAGAAGTTCATAGCTCTTTATTATTTATATTTATATTTTAAAAATTGAAAAATTGAAAAATATTTTCAAAATTTGAACAATGGTTGTAAGGATGTAAGGACTAAGTTTACATCAATATTGTATTTTATTTACTTAAGAGTTATTTTATTTTATTTACTTAATAATATTATATAATTAGTTTACTTAAATTTTTAAAATTTTACTTTAAGAAAATTTAAGAATCATTTTCAAATTTTAGTTTTAGTTTTTCTTAAAATTTTCATGTCATTATGTGGTATTAAGTTTTCTATTGCAAGTGTAATTTAGTGGTATTTTAGGCTTTTGAATTCAACTTATTATTATTATTATCTATAGACATCTTTCTTTTTTGTTATTATATTGATAATGCAGGTTAATTATTGAACATTTTCATTAACTAAATTTATCTTTATCAAAGAACATTCATTTTCTAATTATAAAATTTAATATCCCTATCCATTCTATTTACTCATATCAAAACACAATAATTGAAAAAATTAAAGATAACTTTAAATTATTAATTTATACTGAATTAATAACTTCTTCTCTTTCTTTATATTTTGTTTAATTTTGCTCCTTTTTTTGTGTTGCCCTAATGTTCTTATTTTTTGCTTAATTTACCTTTGATTTATTGGTGTGTTTTTACTTGTTTATTTTTATATTTCATATTTTTGTTGTTTTCTCTCTTGTTTAATGGGTTTGTTGTTTCTCTTTTTCTATTTTGTTTATCTGGTGTTAGTCTTGCAATTAATCATTTTTCTCCTCATGCTCTCTACCATCTTGATGACGGAGGGAAATGTTGATGCAAACTTGATATCATTATACTGAATTAATTATAAATATATCATTTTATTAATTCTAAACTAAATTTAAAAAATAAAAAAATTCGTTTATACATATATTATTTATTTTTATAAAAATATCAATTTTTAATAATTTAATTAAATACATGCATTTAAACATATTAATAAATACAAAATTGATTTAAAAACTTATTTATTTTTTTAAAATGTTAAAGTTATTTAATTTTTATTTAATGTATAAATTTAAAAAAAAAAACATAAACTATATTTTAATGCCACTAAGAGTTTTCCAATACTTCTTTTTTTTCTCAACACATGATTAAAATTTTAGACGAGAATTAAAATTAAATCTATTTCGTTTGGCATGCAGGTACGTCATTTTTCATTCTCTGACAGACAATGGTATGGGACATCCGATGATGCATGGATGCAGCCATCCATGCCCCAGTGCATTTCAGGCTGGCTTAACCAACACACTCTAAGCTCTCTGACTTTTCTAGATAAGTCAAAGTCTTATTTCTGTTTCCCTTTTCTCGTTTTCTCACAACAATCACATTTATCACTGTCACGGTTAAGTTTTAACTTTTTTTCAAAATTCTTTCTCCCGCCCAACCAATAGTCACCATCAGATTCTCCCGCCTATCGTCAACTATACAATCCATTTTCAATCTGGACGACAAGGCCTAGAAATTGCAGAGATGAGTTGCCAATTTGAGTTTAGCATTAACTTCGTGTGACTTCATTGTAGACTCTGCAAGGCGAGATCACACATTGCCTTTTGCTGCTACTTAGAAAGGTTGCTATTGCTAAACAACTAGGGAGAGTCAGCTGGATAAGGCTTGCATCTCATTCATCGCTTTAATAGTTTGATTTTCTTGGATTGTGGAAGGAGGATGCCAAGATGTCCATTGATGACAACTCTTTTGTTGTCAAAGAAGAGCATAAGCTAGAGAAGGTGGATGTCGATTCTCTCGTACAATACAAGACTTATTTAGTTAAATATCAAGATTTATTCATGTGTTTTAATTTTTCTCTTACTTGCAGGAATTTCATGTTCAACTAACCTAAGAGGTGAATGTTGTGTCTTTATTTTCTGCAGGAGATTGTCCTTGACCATTTGGTAATTACAAGATGCAAATATATTATATGTTTTCTTAGGGTAGCGATGATTACAAAATGGAATGTAGATTTGATAGATGGATGATGAGAATTTTTTTCTTAATTGCCTATTGTTTGTGAAGCAACAGGCTTCTACACATGGATACTTTCTTTTCCCTTTCCTTGTTTGGCGTAAACCCAAATGACAGCCAGGTTTCACAACATAGTAAGTGTTGAGCGTGAATGTCAAGGGATACTCTTTCTCCATCAAGTTTGTAAAATTTTTTGCAGAATCTCTCAACAAGTGGTCCTCAAGAATACCCCGCCTACAAATTGAGTACCCAACAAAACAATAATCTAATTCCACCTAAAAAAATAGGGAGATATCCCTCTAGCGAAGGTGGCAGTGAAAACTATGATGAGACAATATATTTTAACCATAATCAAGGATTTTGATCTTAAGTTGGGGTTGGCATGAGCATGTTGATCAGTGGGTGATCTAGTGCCTCCTTCGTGGGCTGCAATCAGAGGAATTATTGAACCCACAAGCATAATAACAAGGCAATTTATGAGCATTGTTGCAAACATGGCTGTTAGTGTAATTAATTAATTATTACACTAGCATAAGTTAATTTAGGTCTTAATTAATCATATTAGTCCTAAGTTACTTTTAATTATTTAATAAAGTTGAGATAAGATTCCCTTCTAGAAGATGAGTTGTCTTTTCTAGAACTTATCTCCATCTTATTATCATTCCCTAGGTAGTTGGTTAGGGTTTCTTGTTGTCACATGAAGTGTGATTTGAACACTTGGAAACATACTTTTCATTCTAGGTTTAGCACTTGCCTATATAATCAGGCATATGTACTCTTTGTAAATATTCTAGAATCAATATAGCAATCTCTATTTGAATGCCATTATCATATTTCTGTGTGGTTGAATATTTCTTCCTGGCAAAGTTCCTCCTTTGAAGACTGTAGCTTCATCAAGGACACCTGTGCATCCATCATTCCAACATGGTATCAGAGCTATTCCAGTGAAGGTTCATCCTAGGATCAAGAAAGTTTGGCTAGTGAGATTCTTTGCAGGCTTGAGGGTTTTCTTTGTAGGCTAGTTGGTTCTACTTGGGGACCAAGCTACTTTCTAGTGCAGATCAGGCTCTATCCGACCTCTCCATTGCGCTCAGAAGACCTCAAAACCTATAGATCGCTTGCCCATTCGTTCGATTTGGACATATTTCATCCGGGAGCCATTTGAGGTATATCTAGGATTTTTGCATTTTGTACTATCCATACACATTTGTAGAACAAAATATCCTCCCTTTCAATCCTCCATCATGAAAAACTTATTTTAGATATTCAAGCTATTTTTATTTTCTCCATTCGGGCAAAATTTTCTATAGTTTGGGAAAATATCAAATTTGTGGGCGACCTGGTATTTTATTATCCGTCGGCATTAATATTTTTCCATGGGCTAAAGTTCTCTTGCTTTTTTTTGGTCGGCATCACATTTCTTTTTTTGCAGATTTATATTTATATTTTATCAACAAGTTTTTTTGAATTGCCATAGGCAATATTCAAAAAATATATTGTTTTGTCGATATTATTTCAAAGTCTGCAAAAAGGTTTTTTTTCGGTCGGCCGCATTGATTATATTTGGCAGAGGGGATGGTACTCTTGTCACATCGTTGTCCGGTGGGATTGTCCCATTGACCAGTCGCCGACAGGTTCTTCATTTCCACTTGCCGTCGCCAACAACATCCTGTTCGCCGGTGGTCTCATCCTGCCCGCCGTCACATCCGCTAGTCATATCACCCGGCTCCACATTCTTCTCGCCAACCTTCTAGAGATCTCCTTGTCGGTGCCCTCTGCTTTTGACCAGGCCCTCATATGCCAAGCCCCTGGTTCCATCGGAAACCAAGGGGTCCGCTCTATCCGAGCGGAGAAACCCTTGCTTGGTTGCTCCGCCGAGGCTGCTCAGCCCCACCGCCACTCCTAGGAGGGGAGCTCTTTTTTCCAGCTTTATGCCCTGCAGTCATATCAGCGACTGAGGGCCAATTTTTCTTTTTTTGCCCAGGGGTGCTTGTTTTTTGCACCTATTTAGCCTGCAAGCCCTAATAGGGCAAATTTTTTCAAATCGCCATATCTTCGCGCCACAATGTCAAAATTCGACAAACGAGATATCATCAGAAAGAGGATTTGGTCTACTTTCCAGTGGTGCAATCTATTTTGTAGAATTTATTTGTGAGAATATTTTACAGTCAACTGAAGTCAAAACCCTAAATTGGACTCAAAGGCTCATATCTTTGCAACCGTTGATCAAAATTCAATGATTCCAGTGACATCAGGAAGGTAATTCAGAGCTCTTTTCATCAGTCTAGTGACTTTGATCAGTTTCAGCTCCAAGTATTCTTGCATTGGTTTTGTTCAATTTGGTACATTTGTTCAATAACTTGGATATCCTGAAGCTTGGGAAAAGGTTTTTTGATTCAGATAGCATCACTTCAGTTGCATATCTGTTTTGGGAGTTTTTGTTTGCTTGGAGTTGCAACAGATACATTGTCTTAGAGATCATTGGAATGCAAGTTGATTGTGATGTTTTGAGTTCTATTGATCATTGTGATAGTCCTCATATCATTTGGACTAAGCTTTAGGAGATATATGGAGATTCAGATACTCCACCCTTCCCTGATGGTCATAATTCAGAATGTCAAGTTTCAGATCAAGTACCCCATGATGATATTGCTATTCAGGAGTTTGTTTTTTTGGATTTCCTTGAATCTTTTGAAGAGGTTGACAAGGTTGCTTCAGATGATTCTTCTTCTCCATCAGAGACAGTTGGTATCCCTTCACATTCAGTGATTCCTTGTCCAGAGTCATTGATTGAGGCTTCCATCATCATCATTCATCAAGACACATTCAGTTTTCTAGACTTGACATCACAGGATGGCTTTGTTTCAGGTATCACTGACTTGGCTACTTCTACAGGTTTGGAGAAAATTCTTGAGGGGATATCACTCCTCTATTCAGATCCTACTTTGGAGAGTTCCCTTGAGTCTCCACATTTCATTATCTCAACCTTGATTGGGAATCCTGAGACTATCTTGGGGGCACTTGGTTTCTCTTCAAAGATTTCATATATGAGACTTCCTCCATCTTCATCGGAGTTTCTTCTGCATCTACCATTGGATTGGCTTCAGTCTTCTCTCAGTGGTTTTGAGGAAAATTCATTATGGGGGGGGCAATCAATTCTCCATCTATTCCTTCGATGGAAGGAACATCACAATGCAGTCTTTGGATCATGTTCAGCATCAGTTTCTACATCATCCTGATTTTTCACCTTCTACATTGATTGGGTATGTACCTGAGTGGGTTGTGGCATCTTCATCTTCATCAGGCAAGGAGACACATGAGCAGCTTTCAGAGACATCATCGACATTCATATACATCCTTCCTTCCTTCAATTCCTATCCAAAATGGGAAGCATCTCTGCACTTGCACTTGGTTTTGTTTCTTCCAAAAGGGAGACAAGTTGTTTGTCAACATTGGATCATGTTTTGTCTACATACACTTACCTTTTTTACAGGTGATCAAATTTTCTGGGGGGGCTATATTATATCTCTATTTCCCTCCTATGGGGGGGGCATTGATTGTATTGTATCCATGTGATGATTGTTGTCCTTGGGGGGATGATGTTGAGTCCTCCAATCATCACCTTATCTGCATTTCATCTCCTTTTTTGGAGAGGGATTTTCTTCCCACTGGGTTTTCCCCTTTTCTTTGTTTGTGGGAGATTAGTTGCACTTTCATCCTATGTACATGGGTACCTAAAATGGCCATCAGTCGGGACCCATCATCATCATGCATAATCATTGCATTTTCATTTCCTCCTTAAGTTGCACTTATGGGGGGGTGTTAGTGTAATTAATTATTTATTACACTAACATAAGTTAACTTAGGTCTTAATTAATCATATTAGTCCTAAGTTACTTCTAATCATTTAATAAAGTTTTTGCGATAAGATTCCCTTCTAGAAGATGAGTTGTCTTTTCTAGAACTTATCTCCATCTTGTTAGCATTCCCTAGGTAGTTGGTTAGGGTTTCTTGTTGTCACGTGAAGTGTGATTTGAACACTTGGCAACATCCTTTACATTATGGGTTTAGCACTTGCCTATATAATCAGGCATATGTACTCTTTGTAAATATTCTAGAATCAATATAGCAATCTCTATTTGAATGCCATTATCATACTTTCTGTGTGGTTGAATATTTCTTCCTGGCAAAGTTCCTCCTTTGAAGACTGCAGATTCATCAAGGACACTTGTGCATCCATCATTCCAACAATGGCTCCACGAAATTTTGGTTTGCTAAGAAATAAAATATATATTTAGGCAGGTTGACTAACATTTGTAGTATCATGTAATCATTCCTCCATACTACCTGAAACCAGACCTTCCTATCTCTGCTCTTCATCTTTAATTAATTCAATTGACCTGTGAGAGATGAGTGGAGAGCAGCCTGTGGGTATAACGTAACCTAAAATTATTTTGATGTGAATGTTCATTAAACTACAATCCATAATAATTTTGTTATAATCAATTTTTTAATTATATAAAAAGTGATATAATTTTTTAGTTAAATATAAAAGTGATAGAAAATGTATATAATTTTAATATTATTAATAAATATTTTGCATTGAAAGTTCTGATACCATGATAACATACACAAATATTACTCACTGCAAAATGAAGTGCGCCATCTTTTTAAGATTGTATTGAATTTCTTCGTAATGATTTCTGGCTTAGATTGTGTGAGATTTTTTTTGCATCAACATTTCAGATCACACTTCGTGATCCATCATCAGGATGAGAACAGACCTGATATCATTGATTGTATTGAATTTATCAAACTTGTTCTACCATTACTAAAAAAATCATGATTGTAATACAGTTGTTCTTTTGAGTTGATTTCCTACATAAAGGTGTTGTAGCATGTGCTAAGTATTTAACTAATGAAAGTTAAGATTTTTTTAAAGACAAGAATATGTTTGAATAATTTGTAGGATTGTTTATTATTTACACTTATTATGTGTACTGATAAGTATATTCTTTATTAACTAGAAGTTCCTAGGAAATTGAAAAGTGTTATGTTTTCCATACATTTGTTGGTATGTTTACTATGTGTATTGGTTCGGTGGATAAGGATATAAAGTGTTTCTAGGACTCCTTTGAACAACCTTTTTATTCAACATATGTGAACTCTTTATATTTATAGTGGATATGTAAGCATGTTTTTATAAGCAAGTCTTCTTTTCTTTGTAGTTTGTACATGAATGCACATCTAGATGTATTGTAGTGTTATGCAAGTTTTCTTTCCTTTTCTAGTCTCAACTCTATTTCTCCCATTGGAGTAGGCACCAATTTAAAAGGCCAAATAATTAAAATTTCATCAAAATACATTATATTTTTAATCCTTTAGTGTTAGTGGTTCTTCCCCATTCTATTTATCTCAATTATTTAAATATATTACAATCTTAAGAGTGCTATTCAAGTGTTATTCTTTGTGAGGTGTGTTTTATGGTCATTTTTTATAGTCATGCATGAAGGGTAACATAGATCATTGAATAAATATTTTGGAGAAAAAAATGGCATATATTTAGTCTCATGTATGAAGTGTTATTTTCTCATAAGAGGTTAGTGTTCTTGATAGTTATCAATTATCACAATAAAAATTAGTGAACAAATTTGGAATTCTTCGGTGCATAGGGTATGTTGTATACTCAAGGATATTGCATCTAAAACACTAACCTTAGGAATACCCCTTTTGACTAGTAGAGCCTAAAGACGGAGTTACTCTTCCTCTTGAATTAGTTCTTAACTATACTTGCTTGATCATAAGAACTAGCTCAATGTCCTAATTCGACATTCCCTTGCCTTAGGAGTTGATCTCATTTTTAGGGTTTTGACAAGGTAATTTTTTTAGATCTAGCACCTTGCACAAATCTAACATTTTAAGCTTAAGACTTTGGGTAGGTTTTTTTTTTTCCTTTCAAGATAGGAGTTGGTTCTCTTTTCTTGAGATTAGCATGTGTAGTTTTGTTGGTCAACATTTGTGGTGTTAGAAGTAGGGCATAGTATGATGTTTATATATATATATATATTCTCTTTTATTGGTTATGATGGGATTTTCCTATCTTGGGTGTAGTCCTCTTGACATCCCTAGTGATATCAATGATGCTCCTAGGGATATTGAGAGGCTACTTCTAAGAAATACATTAGAATTTTATAAGATCATTTAAGTATTATGGACATAAAGTGTGATGGTGTTGCATATGATTTGTTTTTTTATTCACTATTTGATGAATCCTTGTCTTGGTACTAAATATTTTCTCCTAGCTCAATTCATTCATGAAAAGAGCTAAAAGACATTCTTTTATATCAATTTGTTAGATCCATTCAATTGCAAGTGGATTTTGAGTAATTTGCATGCACCAAAAAAATGTGGTTATTTATAATTATACTTTTAGATTTTAAAAAATAAAATAGACTTGTTTTCTCATTTGTGATTCCTAATGTCATTGCTTTCTATCCTTTTTCTAAATTCTCAAGCGTTTGACTATAGTGTTTGTTACAATGACTCCCAAAGTGAAAAAATTAGAAGATGCCTTCAAAGAGGAAATTTCTCTTGTTCAACATGTTATGCCTTAATGATGTAAGTGTGCATATTCCCTCATGAATTTTATTTTAAAAATAGGTCTTGTTTCATTTTTTTGACTCCTCTAGTTTATCAAAATTTAATTTGTTTCATATATATTTTTGGTTAGCTTGTATATTCACTACGTGCATCTATAGTTCATAAGTTCACTAATGCTTCTCCCCCTTTTTAAGTATCTAATGTATATAATTTGGCCATGATCTCCCCTAAGCTATATGAGTTTTATAGTGAACTATCAAGTGTAATAGATTTTAAATTAGAATATGACAAGAATGGGAAGGTTTTAGTCTCCTTACAACCCATTGAGATTAATTGAATGAATGGGATATGTATTCTAGGTGAAGATTGTGTTATTTCATCCCTATATTCCCCCATGACATGCAATCTTAAGGTTCTCTTAAACTATAGATATGCGTGAAATCCTTGATGCTTCATCATGTGTGATTGGATTGGATGATGATAGGGAAGTTAAGATATCAATTCCCCTGTTTATAATCAAAACAAATGAATCCCTCATGTTAGATATTTCTCAATAATTTGGAATGAATTTATTTTGCAACCAAGCTAATCAAGATGTTAAGTTGTTTCATGAGACTAATAATGTTAGTCTATGCAATCCTTTTTCTATATTGCATAGTGATTCACATGATGACATAGAAGGAATAATTTCAAATCCACCACCCAATGGAGATATTTTGAAATAATTTTTTCCATTTTTTGTTTTGATTTTGTTGAGAATATACAATAAAATAAACTACAAATTTTCTTAGTCACAAGTAATGTCACCATTATTTTTTTAGATTCAAGTAAATAAGTAGATGATTCCTTTAATTTTAGCAACATTAATGATATTACTTAGGATAATCATAGTTTTAGTTCTATATCTAATGAAGAGGTCTAGTGGGATTCATTGTTAACTAATAATTCTAACCTAAAACCTTAATAGAATCCAAGATCAATGTAGAATCTAAGACATTTATTTAACAATTTAGACATCATTTTATAAGTACACACTAGTATAATTACATAATTTTTGTTGTTAGCCTATACTTATTGATTGTAGATCTAAGTATTTCCCTCCATATTTATGTTCCTTATTTATCCGTTATAAAATATAACATTATTAGTCCTAGCTAGACTTATTGATTGTAGATCTAAGTATTTCCCTCCATATTTATGTTCTTTATTTATCCATTATAAAATATAACATTATTAGTCCTAGCTAGACTTATTTAATATAAATTGATTTGTGCTTTTTTTATTGTAATTACTTAATTAGCTTAAGTTAATCCACAAGGAAAGTTTATTTTCCTTCATAATTTTTGTGAACCCAATTATTCTTACGTGAAACAATATTCACTCTAAGGATTTGTATATAATAATCATCTTTAGATTTGTACTTTTTAATATTTTTATTTTATTTTCATATTTGAAACTCCTTAATTTATTTTGGATGAATGATTACTTTTACATTATTATATATTTAAAGTAGGGATTTTTATCTTTATTTAGATATATTTTTGACCTACAATGCCCAAATTTAGCTATCACATTAGGGTTTGAATTTTAGATTTGATATGTCATCGATAGATCTAGCTTTTTTAAAGTGAAAATGTGATTTTGAACTTTATTTGCATATCGTTTATTTGTGGCATCATTAGGAGTCCTTCGAAATTCTGACAAAGCTTTATCAAGGAGACTTTTGGTTATTGGAGGGAGTTGGTATGAAGTCACTTCGATGTTGTGAAGTCCTGCGACGAATTTTGTGGGACCTGATAGGGAGGTGGCGATGATGTGTGTAGACAGGTGGCGAATGGCGATTGGCGATTGGTCAATAGATCAATTTGCATAGTTGTTGCGAATTGCACAATGATGACATGGATGACAAGAGAGGTCAATATTGGGGAGACCTGAAAGTAACTTAGCCCGACATACTGCTGTGTTGTCGATGATTCAAAGTAAGGCAGGATCAATAATGCAGAAAGTGAGGAAACTGTTCTTGATTGCCGATTGGGCAATGGTGGCGGTACTAAGGCAAGGAAAGATGAAAATATTAATGAAGATTAGATCTATGGTGAAAACTCATCAAATGGAGAAGAAACCCTAGATGGTCGTTTGCTAAAAATAGAAAATACAATGAAGGAGATGGCTTGCTCCAGTGAAGATAGAGAGGGAAAATAAAATCCCAACCGACAAAGGAAGCGGGTTGGGAAGCTAGACTAGAGAGAATCAACTGTAACGGTATGGTAGTAAGACCTAAGATCCTAGAGTAAAATCTATTTCAAATTTACAAATAATGTAATGAGATAGCCCATGTAATAAGATTGAAATGTTGTAATTTCATTTTAATCCAATGATAATAGAAAATCTTGGTTTCCTGCTTGTATTTGTTGTGCTATTTTTTGTGATTGTTGTGAGTTTTAGATTGTAAGGGGAGTACCCTTCACCACAAGATTAGATATTGGAGTGAAAAAGATATTTTTTGGGTAGATAAAATGATGATATTGATCTCAACACTACTGTATTTGGATTTCAAATTCTTCATGCAAATGGATATCATATGTCTTCAAATATGTGTTAATTCTCTATTAAAGTCTTTATATTATTTTTCAATTCTAGCAATGGGAAAATATGGACATAGAGTTTTTTGTTTCTATATTTTTTTCTTAAAATAATGTATTTCACAACTTTAAGGATTAAAAAATGTAGTTCATTTGCCCTACAAAACAATCTGAAAGCAAAATAAGAACCATGTTGGTTTTGTATCTAACCTCTAGATATCTAATACAAGCACTCAAAAAGAGAAATGAATTAAAAGACAAAACCCAAATTCTAGTATAGAGGCAACCATACAAAATCTCCTTTTATTATTCTATTTTTATTCAAGTTCATATTGTGTGTTAACAACCAAATGATATCATAACTCTCTATTTCTTATAGGTGGAATATGTTATGAGATACCCATGGAGATGTAGAGTAGCTAGATGGGAGGAATGTAACTCTATCCAAATATTTAGATAAGACACAAATCCTTGGATGTTGTTTGAGGGAATCTATAAGCCCTAACGACCTTTTTTGAAATAGAAAGACAATTCAATTAAAGCATCAAATCTTAATTGTTTTGATACTTCTTTCTTTTCTAGGGTGCCAAGTGAATGGAGCAAAAATATTTTAGAACTAAAAATTTAGTGGATTTCAATATCTTATAGTCTCACTAGAAAAATGAACTCAAAAAATTGGTCAAGTAATATAACTATATCTAATTTCTTCGTGATATAGTTAATATCAAATTTGTAATTAATTTTGTGTAAGAATTAACTCAACAATATTTTCTAGAAGATTGAAAAGGCATAGAATCAAAAGTACAATAAAAGCATTCAATCTATCACTCATGACATACATGCTCATCAATTTAACCTCAAACTAGTGAGTCAAGTTTACTTTCATTGAAAAATTATGGTTGTTTATCCTTTAAATTGAGTTATATATTTGTAGTGATACAAATGTTTAGATGGTGGGATGAGGTGATTGTTCAAAGAAACTAAGTTTCTTTAGGAATTGATGTGGAATATTATAATTGTTATACAAATGGATTATATGAGTCTAATTTATAGCAACAAGATCTCATTGTGTCAAATTTGGTACATTCATTATTGTTGTTGATGATATTTTTTATAACAATAGAACAATTGATGAGGTCATGCCCTTTAGGGAGGCTTTGATCAAGTAAGTTATTTATCATAGATTTTATTACTATCATAACCTAATTTGAAAAATGATAAATTTTTAAAATCATAATAATGTATGCCTTTTCTTTTTATTTTGAGTTTACTTGGTGTATTAAGTTATACAAATGATGAGACATACCCTTTAGGGAGGCCTTGATCAATAAGTTATTTATCATAGATTTTATAACTATCATAACCTAATTTAATAGCCATGATAAAATCCTCAACTTTAGTCACAAAAATTCCAATCAATGGCGTCTTTTGATAGCCACGAATGTCTTTGTTGGTTACAACTAGATATAAATTGCTTTTGAAGAATAGCATAAAATAAATTTTAGTACTCCTTTGGGCGTGTTTTGCTATTAGTTCATGTTATTTGGGTTGGAAAATGTTGGGGATACTATCAAAGAGTTATGATATTAATATTCCATGAAGATTTCATGTAATATTATGTAGATGCCAACTTGAGTAAATAAAAATGAAGGGATGAGCACTTACATCTCCTCCACAAAATCTTTTGATGGATACAAGAATACAAGGTATGCCTCAACTCAAAGAAATGAGTTTTTGGGGCCACTTTAGGTAAGATATGGGGCTTCATTGTCTCTAGGAATAACATAGAGATGGATCCCACTAAAGTTGTAATGATCATTTTTTATCTCCATTGAGAAATATTAAGAACTCCATAGCCTCCAAGGAAATATTTAGGCTATCCATAGGTTCATTGCATAACTAGCCAATAGATGTTATCCATTGTCCTATCCCCTCAAGAAAAGTACTAGCTTTCATTGGGATGAATCTTGTTAGAAGGCCTTTGGTCAAATAAAAAAATACCTTTCTATGTCACCTCTATTTGTGGAACCCATGGAGAACAAGTCAAATCATTATTTTACATTTCCACTACACTAGTCGCCTTGGGATCACTTCTACCACATCATGATGAATAGGGCCATAAATGAGTATTCTTTAATATACCAATAAAATGTTGATCATATATGAACTCCACTACATAACTATCAAAAATCATGTTTGGACATTGTCTTGACCTCACAAAATCTCTAACATTACATGCTTAACCACCACAATCAACTTATTTACCAAATCGATCCACTCAAGTATCTTATAGAGAGGACTTCCTAACAAGATGCATGGTTGAACAATTCACAATGTTTAAATTTTTTGGCATCAAGTATGTGGATTATAAAGCAATTAAAGAATATATTTTAAATAATTAGCTAGTCAAAGTATGATAAATCAACACTCATCCATTGATCCTAGATTTCCTAATGAGCACATATTGACTCTTGATAATTCTCCACCTAGAATATCTACATTTTTTGTAGCCTTCCCTAGTCCATTATTTCCCCCTTCCTCCACCCTTCATTCCTTCTATCTCATACCATAGTTCTACTCTCTTGACTTAATGATATTCCCTACTCCATGCCTAACATGGATCCAAACATATAGTGTCATCCCATTCATGTTCAACTTCCCTGTAATCCTAATACCATCCCATTGTCCTAGCTCCCTCTACTCTCTCACCTTTATTACTTACCCATACTTCTTTTTCCCCTTCCACTACCCCTATCATTTCTAATCCTTTTTCTGCCATTCCTCCTACACTTGATACTTCTACCATTTTTTCACCCATTGTAGTGATAACTTACTATTCCCACCATAATACCAACCCTGGTCATATCTAAATCATTTATCCCATTACTATCCCCTACTACTTTGATCTCCTCACAAGATCTAGTTTGCCCTTAGATGACCTTCACATGATTTGAGGCGTTCTACCTCCTCTTCTAATAGAATAAATCTATCCTTTGACACTTCAATATCTATCCCACCTTCTAGTGTTCTTGCTATCATAGTGATCCCATCCACTCTTCTTAACAAACTTTTTGAGGATACCTTCCTATATTGCATGGATTCACTCTATCATGAACATAGTAAAAAAGAACATAGGGGAGGAGATAACCAAATGAAAGAAGGAATATAAATAACAAGAATAGCTTAATTTTCAAAAGGAACACACTTAATAATGATGTGAAAGGAAAAACAAAATTGTAAATGTTTATCATTATTAAAGGCTCAAGAGAAAAATAAATATAGGATCTCTTAGGCTCAAAACTGTAAAATATCATGGCTTCACACATAATTCTTCTCACAACAAAGCTCAATACATTTATAACTAGATTAGAAGAAAAAAGTTTAGAAAAAAGAAAGAAAGAATGTCATGGTCAACATCATGGCTTACACCAAATGAACATCAATTCCAATGACAAAAAAATTCTTCATACCAACATGCCACCTATCACCATCTTGGTCACTCCTCATGGCACTTGATTCTCTTTTGGAAATTAGTGCATGCTACTATATTTCATTGTTATGGTGGTGTAGGAAGATCATATTTGAATTTGATATGGGAAGTCCCATCTTTACTTATGTTGGCTATCACCTACAACAAGTACGTTTGTCAACTCGAGAATGCTAGAGGCTTAATGGTGATATGACCACTTGCATCCTTAAGGTTATATATTGCATTATCCTTTTCTCTACCTCATTAGACACTTAAATCTAAGTAGTCAAATTTACCTACAAATCCCTGTTAAGATATTGACCTTCCATTGACAATAAATCAAATGCTTGATTGAGCCTACACATACTTTAAAGTTTGTTGGCCTATGCAATCCTTACTAAATTCATTTTGGAGAATTAAGACCAAGTTTGACATACTTTTAAATTAAAGAACTCATAGGTATTCAACCTAGGAATTATCACCATGTAGGATTGGCTCATCAAACAATTAGAACCATAGATCATATACATTGAATGTTCAATGAGCACCCACAAGCATTTCTTCTTAGGATTTGTCTTTAGCTATTATGAGCTATCAAACTGTTCACGTGCCTTGTCTATGCTTTCACTTTTTGCATGCACGTCTACCAAAGTAGTAGCAACTATAGCAGGGGCTTTTCCATTGGAAGCATCGGCGTTAACTCGGTTGATAAGCTATTTAAAGAAGGTTGAAAACATGGATGACCACCGTTGGCCTAAAATGGTTATGAAGGAGACGCTAAATCGTAGGAAAAAAACTTGGATGAGGCAGAACAACAAGTGGATGAACAAGTGGGACATCAATTTGCAAGAATGTCCTAGCACCAATAGTGAAATAAAAAACTATGTAAATGAAAAATTTAGAACTGTCATGTGGGCAAATCAAATTGGACGTAAAAAAACTTACTACATCAAAGAGTTTAACCCGGAAAAGGATCGTGGTGAAAAAACTTATCTAGGTGCAACTATTAAAGGAAAAACAAAGTTGTTAGTTGCGCAATTGAGGACGAGATCACATCACCTTAGGTGTGAGACTGGTAGGTGGAAGATACCCAAAGAAACTTGGGAAGAAAGAACTTGTATTTTCTGCAATAAGAGGACTGTGGAAACGGAATGACACTTCATCATGGAATGCACCACTTATGAGGATATCCGTACTCAACACGAAAATAGTTTGAAAGTTGATAATATGCACCAACTCTTTGGGGAAGACAAGATTAATCAGACGGCTAGACTTCTAGTCAAAATTAATAGTAGGAGACTCGACTTGGAAAAGAGCATGAAGACAGATTAGGCCTGATTTTGTCTTGGTTCCTTAGACCGTTTAGTCTCGTGGACGTCATTAAAATCTTTCATTCATTCATTCAACAAAATTCCTCCATCCTTTATGCTTTGATGGATCTCCATACGCTGCTCCAAAACTCTCAATTTAGCACAGGCTGGGAGGATGTCGGTAAAGGTTGCAGAGGTTGGCTTCACACTTGCCAATTGCATTTGCTTGAAATGAACGCTACTAAAGCCTTCAAAAAAAAATTCATTTTGTGCATATCCTGCAATCATGGCATTCGATTGAAACCACATTTCTTTGAGGCATTTGGTTAAACAGCTCAGGAGCCTTGTCTATGATTCCACATTTTGAAAGCATGTCTACCAAACCTGTTCCAACGCTCCCGTTTTGGCACATGTTAGGAATATGCTGGAAAATGTATATCTACTGATCAGGTAGGAGACCTGTTTGTTGCATACGGTGAAACAGTCTGACAGCTTCCTGAGGACACTTTACGGCATCCACCAAACTTCTGCAGCTGCGCGGGAACAGTGTTTGAGTTTTGAGTTTGATTTTCTCCACGGGCGGGAACTGCTGACCGCTGATTGTAATGGTGAGTGTTTAAACTGTAACGGAGAGTGTTTACTGGAACGGAAATTGGTAGGGGAACGGAACAGACAAAGCGAGCCCACCAGCGCCACCTAAGCAGTCAATGCTTAGAGTGTGCTGGTTAAGCCCAGCCGTGCATTCCTGGGGCTGGATAGCCGCTGCCCTCCAAAACACCCATCTAGGTAAACGCAAGGAGGATATTGGTAAAGGTTGTTAAATTTGGCTGTGCACATATCGACGACATTTGCTTGAAAGTTTCTAAAGCCTTTTCATCAAATCCATGTTGCGCATATCCTTCAGTCATGGCATTCCATGAAACCCAATTTCTTTGAGTCAATCTGTAATTGTGCACGGGCTTAGTCTATGCTTCCACATTTTGCATACATGTTTACCAGAGCAGCTGCAACTACAACATCTGACAAATATCCTCTTTTCTTTATGCTTCAAAGGATGTCCATACCCTGCTCCAAAGCTCCCATCTTGGAACACGCAGGAAGATACTGGAATAGGATGCAGAATTTGGCTTAAACCTGCCGATTACAATTACTCGGAAGTTTCTGAAGCCTCTTCAAAAAAATCCTTTTGTACATATACTGCAATTATTGCTATCCATGAGATCACATTTCTTTGAGGCAATCTGTCAAACAGTTCTCGCGCCCTGTCTGTGCACCCACATTTCTTTGAAGCAATCTGTCAAACAGTTCACGTGCTTGTCTATGCTTCTGTATTTTGCTGTACATGTCTACCAGAGGGCTTTTAACCTTAGCATCTCCCAAAAATCCTCTTTTTCCTTATTTGTCCAACGGTCCCCATACCCAGTTTTCAAACCCCATTTTGGCACAAAATGTTGAGGCATACTGTCAAACAGTTCACGTGCTATGTCTGTGTTGCACTGAAGGTTTTCTAAAGCCTTTTCAACAAATCCATTTTGTGCATATCCTGCAATTTAATGCATTCCATGAGACCATTTTTCTTCAGGGATGCTGAGCCACTAGAGTCACAGCTAGGTGGCAAGGCGTCTGTAAAACCCGCGCCCCTGAAATCAGCGCAGAAAAGAAATGCATGAGGTGGAAGCAAGGGATTAGGGATTATCCATGTAGTTCATAGAAATTTCAAATGTAGGACTTAGTAAAATAAAGGGGAAATAGTTGAAAGAATGTGCAAGGAATATCATTAACTGACATTGTGCTAGTTTTCAATTATGAATTCGATATCATGATCTCAATTAAAGTATTTCTTAGATTATTCCATTTTTTTTTAGTTATTTTTGTGTAGCTTTGTGTATCCTCTTTGTATGCTCTCATTTGTTTTGTCTATTTTTTACATCTTTTAAAACGATATTGAAAATCTTAATACATGAAATGTATTAAATGAAATGCCAAAAGTAGTAACATGATACATAATTATAGATTAAGGTGATAAGGTCCATAAATCTAAAATTAAGTGTTCCTTCCATTGACAATACTTGGAAGTTGGTAAATCATCTATGCCTAGCATGCAGGGTCACTAGTATTGTGCATCATCATTTCTAAAGGACTTCAATCTAGGAGTCTACAAATTTAATGGTGTTTCTATATGTTATATCTTTGAACTAAATGACATAGGTCATAATAAATATCAATGTGAGTTAAAACATTTTCACCATTTTTCAGACAAGTTATTGTTACACAATAAATAGCCTACTATAGGTTTTAAATAATTCTTTCATTGGAATACATACACATAAAGATTCTAAACATTTTAAAATATAATAGAACATTCTAGACACATTGTGGAATGTATGATGCCAACCTCAAACAAGATAATTCAAAGTACCTATGTTTTCAAGTGCATTACTAGTTTGTGCTCTCCTAATTCTCCTTCATGATACTCATGTAGATTAACAATATTAAATACTAGTGATATATACTAAGATCTTTAGGAAAATCCATTTCATGTGTATATCTTTAATCAAATTTCTTAACTCTATAGGCTCAATATTTCTTCATCCTTGGCTTGTTTGGTATTCAACATATTCTTTAGCTATAGGATTTTTCCTATGATATGAAATAAAAATCAATTTTGAAATATTTCTTGGATTTTACCCATATACAAATCTCAGAAGATGTTCTATTTATGCTTTTGTTAACTAATTTATTGTAAGAAAATTTATCTTGTAGTAAAATTAGATCCCAATTTCTTGTTCACTCAACCTTTGTAATACAAATCTATGTTCCAAATATTCTTCTTCTCTTTTATTGTAAACCAAAACATCTCCCAAGTATTCAATAACAAAGTTGGCAAGATATGGTTTGAATTTTCATTCATTAATATCATAAATTATTAAAATAATAATATTGTATTAAATGTTACATCAAAGGTGGTTTGGATAAGGTTGGGAGAACCAATGTAGAAAACTTAAAGTTTGATACATAATTTGTTTGACACTAATCGAAGGATAGTTAAATAATTTTTAATTAATAATTATAGGACGACACATTAACATAAAGAGTGAATGGTAAGCTAAATCAAGGTGTTCTATTTTTTTAATGTTACAAATACTTGGGAACCTAAATACAGAACCTAAGTAAAATTTAACTTATAAAGACAAATGCTTTAAATGCACCTTGATGTTAGATTACATTAGATAATTTAGATTGATTTGGTTGCTTGTTTATTCTCACTAGAATGCACAAAAACATGATTGGTTAGTTGATGAATTTAATTCTATTTGTATTGGTAACATAGTGTATGAAGCATTGTTGTTATTGATCTAGTTACTATGCTTAGTTGATGATGTAACCATATATTAAATAAATTTAAGATATGGTTTTGATTTATTAAAGTGTGATGTACTAACAAATAATGAATGCTTGGAGGTTCTTCTAGTAAAATGTAAGTTACTTAGTATGGTGAAAGCATATTGAGTTATAGTTGAATAGTTATTGCCACAAATAATATTTGGTTGAGAAAAAATGTAGATGGTGTTGGTTAAATCACCTACTTTCTTTTTCGGGTAACTGTGATAAGGATTGAATTAATTGAGAGTGAAGTCATTATTATACCACTTTAACAATCTCATTATATAGTGAGTGGAACCTCTTAATATTATTAACGTTATAATGTGACCTTTGTATTGTTTGATTTAAAACCACAACTGTCATCATAATCATCTACTTAAGTTATGACATGTTAACCTTCATCCTTGATAATGCTTGGTTATCATGTTTTGTTAAAAGATCTTGTGTAGTGTAATATTGTTTTTGTTAATCATTACACTTCTTAGAAAACTAAAATCATTTTTAATTGCTCGTTGTCCATGTTATGTATGCACTAAACTATTTTGAAATCACTGGTGAGATGAACCTATATGTTGATATCATTATTGACCAACCCGAGTTATGAGAAATTTTAAAGTGTCTAACTACGGTGCCTCTACAAAATATATACGTAGGAAAGGCCATCAAGTGATGAGCCCCCGAGGCATTAGGTCAAGCCCCTAAGACCGTTCTTCTGAGTCTTGTTTGGGTCTTGTCATTCTCTCTTGATATTAAACTACTATTTGCGTTAGTTTTTCTAGTCTGATAATTGACTATAGTTGTAAGTAGTGAATTATGTTGTTACTGAATTTTAAGCAAACAAAAAAATATATATTTGCAAAATTAGTAAATTCATTGCAGGTTTGTTAGGTTGGTTAGTGTGTAAAATGTGGGCATGACAGTGACGGCAATAATATTTTAGTTTCTACATTTTCCCCCTTTTTGAGACAATGTTTGAAGTAACATTGTTTCAAATAAAAGAAAAATAGCTATAAATAAATGGATTAAATATGAAAAAAATAGTGATATAGCCCAATCACATGAAGGAAAGAATGAAAGATTGAATAGTGAGAGGATGATGATATGCCTTTGTCATGTGGAGGAAATAATGAAAGATTGGATGGTGAGATGATGATGCCCCCTTAAGAGGTGAGTTGTGCAAAATTTGCACAAGTGAACTCTCAAAAGAAGAATGATCATAAGAAAAGTAGATGGAAGAGGAAAAATGAAAGAACATGAAAGGAAGAATGTAAGAAAAGTGAGAAAGAGAAGGTGAATAGATGAAATGATGACAATAGACGATGAGACATGGAGAAATATTGATTTGGAATTCTATAGTATGTTGGCATAGGAAGGCGTCCTTATTTTGATATAACAATGGATGTTATGCACCAATGAATACAAGACCAAGGTGACAATATATTCAATGCATGCACCAAATATCAAGAAAAAAAAGAAGGATGTCCTAACACTCACAATATAGTTGACGCTCTTGCTAGGTATGTGGTGAAACAATTAACAGGCACAATGAGGTGTTCTCAAAACATCTCAAGGGGATTGACCATGGTGGGTCATGTGAAAAAATAACCAACAAAGGTGACACACATAAATAATAGACCATGCCTCAATGTACACTAGTCAAAGCACACCCTAATATATAATGATAGTGACGACCATAAGTAGGCATAGTATAGGTCAAAATATTTTTCCAAAGATCAAAAAGGTAAATCAAAAGATCAAACAGATAAATCAAAGATTAAAGGTAAATGAAATATCGAAGATAAATCAAAGATCAATGATAAATCAAAGAATTAAACAAGCAACTACCAACTGACATACAATAGTATTTCCTCTTGCTAATGTGATAAATGAATGAGGATTATTCTTGATTTGAGGAAGGATGCATCTTGTGAAGGCAAGTCATGGATGAGGTATTTAGAATTTTTACAAAGGAAAATGATGTGATTATTGCATGTTATTGAGATTGATGTTGAGTTATTTATTTGACATTAAAAGTGCGATCTTTCAAGTGTGTAGTTTGTGGGTATGAGAGGTGTTGCTACATGAGGTCTTATTGATGTAAGGATGATGATGCCAATGACGATGATGAAATTATAATTAGAAGAATTTAGAAGACAAGGAATGAAACGATGATGATAATGATAGAATGATTAATATGATGACAATGATAGTGATGAGTGATAAAGGGGGGTGGATATGGAGGGATTCCAAAGACCACTTAGGATATTATTTCTAGCCAAACTAAAACCATCAATCCATTTATTGATGATGATAATATTTTTGTCGATGATAAAAACAATGCAAGGATTGTGTTGTTAACAATTAGAACAACACAAATATTTGGAACAATTTAAGCTTATGATGATAGTTTGAGTAAAATGGATCAAAATTTGTAGTGATGCTAGGAACAAAGACTATTAAATGGTTTGGATATTGCACTAGATTGCATGGAAAGATGGCATGAAGTGGGATTAATACAATGGAATTCTCCGGGTTGTGGGGGATGTAGGATAGGTTGGTAGGAAATTTATTTCATGGGATGGTGGAGAACATACAAAAAATTGTTTATATGGAAGAATTCCATATCACTAAGTGGGACATAAGATACATCAAGTTTTGTTCCAAAGCAGGATGTAATTGCTTTTCCCAAGTGTATAACAAGGCATGAGACACTATGAATGGAATAAACTAGTGTAATGGAAATAGATAGGTGAAGGAAAAGGAGGATAATTATTAGGGATTTCCTAGAGTTAAATTGTGTTTGTAGTAAGTCTTATGACCAACTCCTAAATGATGGTAGAAAAAATGTTGGGATTGGGTTAGGATAAGGGTTTTTACTTCCAAGGACTATTGCACAATGGGATAACATGTTTTATCTAAGCTAAGGGTTTGGATAGTTCTATGTAGGTGATCACATGACATTAGATGGTATGTGGTAAAAAAATGGCTATGTCAAGTGTTTTCCCAAACATGTTTTTAAAGTTTGTGCCCATAATCTTTGTCAAGATCAAGGTGGATAGGGAAGATGGATGAGAATAATATGGATTGGATAAATGACGATGTAATGACAAATAATGTGATGGATGAAAAAACATGCTCTCAAATGAAATGGTACACAAATAATTGTTTTTACACATAACACCTATGAATGGGTTTTCATCTTGATACTTTTCCAAAGTGCCATAAAAACGATTTTCATTGTTAGATGGATTATTTTCTTTACTTTTGTTATATTTTGTGTTTTATGCTTTTGAATGACAATGAGATTCAAATTATCAACTATTTTGGTCTCTCTAATGGTGTTGATGTAGACACTAGTGTCGTGAATGACAATACTGACCTACATAGAAGAATTTCCTTGCTAGGATCATGATGCTTGTATATAAACTAGGATGTTATTGTGATCCTTTTTTATACTAGGGTTGGCATGATCTGAATATACATATCCTGATAGTGTGCCATTAGAGTCCTTATGATAAAGAGTTTCTACCAAGACATGGTGAATGTGTCAGGATTTTTGGATTTTAGGAAAGATATATGATTTTTCAATCAAGGAGGTGAGACGTGGATGGATTATTTAGCAATTTAGATGTGGGATTTTTTATTGTTCAAACTTGGTATGATGGACAATAGAGTGCAGATTTTGAATTGAGCGTGTTTGGTACCAACGATTTTAGACACCTTGCATATTGGGATTGAAGACCATTTCGAAGGTGGACACCTATAGTTGGTGGAAGATCTATTTATATGTGGCTCCACATTTTGATTAAATATTGGTCTTGGAGTTGGTGCTTTGATTATCTAGTTTTATTTAGGATCCATTTTACTTCATGTGTCCACTTTAATTTTTGGATTCATTGGCTTTGGAAAAATGATTTTGATCTTTTGTTTTGTAAGAATTTCATTTTTTGGGGTCCTTATTAGTGGGTTGAGGGATTTGGGAATGTTGGCTTATGGGGTGTATTGGAGGAATGTTCGCAAAAAACTTGTGGTAAGGACTACACATGTCCTCTATTTTGATGCTTGCATTAGATGAAGTTTTCCCTAATATCATTGATGTACAACTAACATCATGAGTTTTTTGTTGGAATTTTGAGGATATTGTCATTGGTATGGTTGTTGGCAACATGAACATGAGCTTATATAGTGTTGTCATTGATGTCAAAATTATGGTTTGATGTCTACATTGAGGTATAGTTGGTTGGTGAATCATGAGTGAGCATGGATATGGTGATCCAACATAGAGATGCAAAGGTTTTTCTCTACTGCGAAACAAATATGTTGAATATTTGACTAAGTGCAGAATGTAGTTTTCAATATACAAAGCATCAATTTTTTGGTCCGTATTGGTTCTCCTTGTGGTTATTTTGTGTGTGATTCTTAGGAAATTTTGGTACATGTTTGAGGACCTTAAATCCAAAATTTCATTTCTTTATGTCCTCCAATGCAAAAGTTATGGTTAACAAAATATCAAGTTTACTAGTGCCAGTGTTGCTAGTGTAGAGCACTTGTTTTGATTGGTTCGCATATCACTGTGGAAGCATATTTGGTTATGTAGATTTGTGGAAGTGTTTATAGGTGTTAGAAGGGTATGTATTTCAAGTGGCGTGTGTTTTGGAGGTATGCGTGTCAGTTTGTGGATAATCAATTGGTATATTTTGGTGTTGTATTACTCGTGGTGCCGATCTAACATGTTTGGGGTCGTGGAGAGTTAAAGGAAGTGTTGATCAGTTATGTGGGAGATATTATAGGTATGTATTGACTGTGAATGGAGTTTCTATACCTACACAAACACAAAGAACAAACACAATATTAGATCCAAATGCAAGATAGAAGCAACATTCCCCATGAAATTAGATTGCATCATCAAAATAGAAAAGAAATGAAGAACAACACAATAAAAGCAATGAAATCATATTCTAATGAGCAAGCCTTCAATCCCATGGGGGAATTGGTGCCATTTGTGTGTAGTAAATGGCCCTTTCCCAACTCCTTTGTGTGATTTGATGAAGATCCTTGATGCCTTGATGCAATTTTGACAAAACCTTGATAAGATTGATACAAAATTATGAAATTCAAAATGCAATGGATGAAGTTGTGGATGAAATTGTGGATAATAAGCTTGCATGGATTGTGGATGATCAATTCAATAGGAGAAGCCCTATATTTATAGATTTCAAGAATGGAGGAATACGCAAAATGGATGAATGTGGGATAATAGACCAACCTATGAGAAGAGGCCACTTGTCAACATGTGATTGGAGGAGGAATGGGCACATTCTGATGAATGTGCACATAAATGGAGTTAGATGAAATTTGAAATTAGTGAAATGACATGTTTAGAGGGAAAAAAAAATGGAGTTAATGTCACTTGGCTCAAGGCTAAGGACATGTAAGAGGCACTAAATGCCTTGTTGGAAGTACCTATCCCCTTTTGGAGGGATTTTTCAAATTTGTGGAATATTCCCTTTTGATGCCAAGTTGAGGGAAAACAAATGAATTTATAAATCAATTAAATTGATTTATTCGTGCAAGTTGCAAAATCTAGAGGATTGAGGTGATTAGGATTAGATTTAATCATGATTTGATCAAATTAAGTAGAAATTAGGTGATTTGACAATTTTGACTTAAAGTTTAGGATTTATTTAAATCAAAGTTGAGAGGAAAATGATTCTAGATTTAATTAAATAAAGATTGATTGATTTAATTAAAGAGAGTGATGTTAGATTTAAACCAAATAAAGTTTAATTTATCTGATTTAAAGAAATGATATTAGAGATTTAATTATTTAAATTAAATTATTTAATTAAAGGAGAGACTATAGGATTAATTAAACAAAATGATTTATTTAATTAATAGTGGAGAATGACTTGATCTGAAAAAATTGATTTATTTAATTAAGAGAGGAAATGTGATGAATTTAATCAAATAAAGATTATTTAATTAAATTAATTAGTAAAGGGGATGATGTAAGAGGAAATGATGTTAGTAAGATCAGGATCAGGTGTATAGGATCAACTTGTATATTTTTCGTGTCTACATTGACCTATTTGTATGTGTTACAAGTTTTGGTCTTGTTCAAAAAGTGTGTATAGTTTAATCTTGAACCAACAAGTTATTGTTTTGCATGATACATCTAATTAGGCTAACCTAATTGATATTGTAAGTGTTTGTGGATATAATATGTATAAATATAAGTTCATTTTGGTGTTGTAGAGTTGTGATATGTACTATATAAAATGTGATACGAATTCCTAGGTAGAGCATGTGAATGTGATGCAAATGTGAAGAAAAGAAGAGTGTGGAAGTTGTATAGTATGAAGTGTGTTGATTCAATATTTTGTGCTCCAATGGAACTGTATCTTCTGCATATTGTAAATGCATTATTAACAATTCAAATCTTGGTAGTGAGCCACCCCTTTTCTTTATCTCTCTTATTCTCTAGACAGTGAGCCTTTATGTAATATGTTATGATCGGTTATAATATATTGTGAGCTAATCCTCACTATGGTTTTTTCCTTTTTGGGTTTTCCATGTAAAAATATGGTGTTCATGTGTTATGTTCTTTGATGATTGTTTCATGGTTTCTTTCCTTACTACAAATTGAATATGATGTGTGGAATGAATGTTTAAATGTTTAAGTGGTTTAAGATAATACTGATTCACCCTCCTCTTAGTATTTCGAGTGTTCAAAAATTTCTTGATTGATGAATAGTTAAGACCTTGATATCTTAGATTTATAAGAAAGTGTATGGGCTCTAAAATACCTTGTTCATGTAGGCCTAATTCTTTTCCTTGATACATGTTTTGTTAGATTCTATTTTCGATAGGGATTTTTTAAAAAAATAAGATACTAACCCATCTCTATGTAGTTGGCAACCATCAATATTGGTTATTTTATCCTTAGCAAGAAATCCTACTTTGACAAAAGTGGATGATCCTATTTGATAGGATGTTGTGGATTTTTCATTGTTCACGGTTGTTGTTTCTTCTTCATTTGGAATGTTGATGTCATCCATAGTAGCTTGTTTATTGATATGTTTTATGTGAGTCATGTCATTTATTTGATCATCTATTTGTCCAAGGGAGACAAGTGTCTCATCTTGGGAATTGGAGGTTATTGGAATATGGATGGAATCAACTTCAATTTTATAATCGTGAATATGATAGAGAGGGATGATGGGATCATCATGGAATTCCAAAGGAGAGATAGGATTTTGATCGACAATTGGATTATCGTGAATGTCAATATCATCTAGGGGGAGGATTTGGGTAACTTGATCTTGATTTATTTTAGAGCTTGTTTCTTCATGCTTTGGACTATGCTCTTGACATAGATCCAATTCTAACAATAGGATATGAGTTTGGATATGGACGGGGGATTCTTGAATGGACTCAATATTTTGGCATGATAAGGATGGATTTTGAATATGGCTTTATGGAGTGGGCTTGATAAGTGATGGAATACATGATGGTGTTTGACATAGGATATCAAGTGATCATGAATAGACTATTTATCAAAGATTGGATTAACTTGGATTTCATGATTAACTATGTGAAGAATTTGGGTATCCTTTGGAGAAATTTATTGACATAGTTGGATGTGTTTGGAAGAGGTGAGGAATAAGTGGTGCTTTGCATTAAAAATTAGAGAATGGGTGGATGCTTGGAGTTGCACACATGGATGGTTAAGGGATTTGTGATGCTTATGAATTTAGGATTTAATAGATTTGAGGGATTGGATGAATTTGGTATTAAGGACAATGTAAAGAGTGAAACTCTTTAATTCCAAACAATGACAATTCCTTAAATAAATTCATTTATATTCTAAAGAAAGTCGAAACTTCATTCATTAGACTTCATAAGATCTAAAAGATTCAAAAGAAATCAACTTAAATTCTACAAATAGATTCAAAATACTTCCAATTAAATTCATACACGTTTCATCTTACACAACATTAATAATACAAAAGCATTTGTAACAAAAGTTTACAAATCGAGACTTAGGCATTCTGTCGCCTTAAGCTCTACAATAATCATACAAGACTTAGGCATTCTGTCGCCTTAAGTTCTACAATAATTAATTCAAGAGTAAAATAATACATATATGAAGAAATCATCCTTTGATCTTCAATCCAATAGCTTATCTTCAAACATGAAGACGAGAACAAGAATAAGGTGCTTTTTCCGCCCAACCTCAAAGCTTACGCTTCCACGGAATTCCTCAGTCATTCAAATAATACCCGACCCTGCACAAATCGCTTAGCAAAAAGCAGTTGACAAGCAAGATGGAATCTGGTGCGTGCCTAGTATAACTAGTAAATCCATAAGCATTTTCATTTTTCTAATTCATTTAAGAAAAAAGCAAGTTCGATACTAGGGTATGGTACAAAGTTAATTTCATTCCATCTATTTCAATGGTCCTTAAGTTTCTTGGCCAAGTAAAATGTCATGCACGACAAATAATAGTAGTTTTGGAAAAGAAAAACTACGCTCTCTAAAAACCCATATTCAACACCCGTCCCGGAAGGTAACTTTCCAAGCACATGTCATGCACATTCATTTATAAAACATGTATGGTTCCATTCAAATAAATAAATGATCTTTCACAAACACATGAACTGCACTTTCATTTTCAAGCAAACATGGTTTTTAATACGATAATTTCATAGATTTAAATCTTAAACAACATTAAGTTCATTTAAAATAAAATAATAAAATAAATTTAAAAGAAGGTGTATCTCAAGTATGTAATCTAATACATATTTAAACAGAAATAAATGAGCACACATTCTTTCAGTTCATTTACTCATATAATTTATCTTCACTTCGAAATAATCCTTTTCTAATTCGTTTTTCACATTTCCATTAAAAAAATAATATCTTTTCAAAATCATATCATAACAATTTTTAAATCATTCCTTGAGAATTATCAAATTCCACTTTTACTTTTCAAGCATGTTGAAATAAAAAAAAATTGTTTAATCTTATCCTTCTAAATTTAAACCAAGAACTTTCAGCTGTGTATTTCTATAAATGTTTCCCTATCTTTTGTGTTTCATTCATTTTGAAAATTAAATTTATCTGACAGTTTTGGTTTTTCTGAAGCTTTTCTAAATCTAAATGAAATATACGTTTTTCTGTGTGAATATTTAGTGAACCAGAATTTCCTAAAATAATAAATCTACTGTCTCTTGATTGTTTTCTGTTCAAGATCATTTTGCAATTTTTTGTTCAAATCTATACTTTGTCTTCACTAAAATTTCAGTCTAGTGTTTGATCTTTTTCCTAAAAATAATTAAAAACAATGATTTGTTTTCTATTCAAAATTAAAATACAAGAATAATAGAAAAGAATTAAACTCAGTACTGAATTGACTGTGAATTTGTTTTCATTGAATATATTTGGTAATTTCCTGAATTTGGCAATGAATAATTGTTTCTCTGTCAATTTCCTACTGGTTGCTTCCCAAGTCTTCTTATTTTATCTCTCTCTGATGTGAACTCCCTCAGTGAATTTTATGTAGCTACTCTAACTTCTCCCTTCTCTTTTCTGGTCTCTCCTCCTTACCTCTATTCTCCCTTCTTCCTGGGTGCGCCTCTTCACTTTGCTTCCACCCACGTATGGGACAAAGTATTAATTTTTTTTTCTATTGGAGTTTCTCCCCCTTGCTAGCCACGCCCTTATCCTTCTATTCTCCTGTTCTTTACTCCCTAACCCCCTTCCTTCTCTCATCCTGATGTCCACACGTATGAGAGATAGCAGAGTAGGTTTAAAATTTAGAACTTTCTCCTTCCTTCCTATGCGCGCATGGTGGGGTAAGCAACCTCCAAAATGAATAAATCAAAAACTGTTCTCCCTTCTCAACTGCGCATGGTGGGGAGATCAATAATTACTTAATTTCTCAGCCCTCTTTCCAAGCCACGCGTGGAGTGTATGGAGAATGAGGATCATAAAATAAAAAATCAAATAAACTCTGCCTCTTCTACTGGCCGCACATTCCTTGTGTGAAGAATGGAAAACTTCATAAAAATATAATCTCTTTTTTTTTTTTTAACTCCCTTCCCCAAAAACGGATTTTACTCCTCTCTCCTCCTTATTCGAATTTCCTTTGCCTCTTTTTAATTCATGCAAAATGGTAGTTGTTGTCCAAGAAATCAGATCCATAATTTCAATTTTGATCTCCAACCAATTGCCAGAACTCCAAGTTTCATTTTTGATTGCATTAAAATTGATTGAAAGATATTTGTTTTCAATTTGTTAACTACTGTTTTGAATTCAATTTCAATTTTGAACATAATTCATTTATTTCTAATTTCTATTTAAATAATTAAATTTAATATACATTCTTATTTTAAACATATATTTCAATATGTGGATATTCTAATAATTTAGAATTAAAAAGCATTATTATATTAAACTAAAAATAAAAGATTTACTATTTTAATTTTCAAAAGGATTTAAAATTTTCTTTCCACACAATAACATAATATACTCAAATTGATTAAACTTTTCACAAATAAATCAATCTTTTCATTTAAAAGAAACATATTCATTTTCACATAAATTTGAGCAATCAGACAAACTTATTATAAAAAATTCAAACAATAATCATCACAAAAATACATTAATAAATACTAAGTGGTGTGTGAGATTCCATCATCCTCATAAACATCTAATGGCTAAAATGACTCTACCTGATCAATGTTCTCACCTTTATTCTCATTCCCCTATTCTTGTGTTCACTTGCACTCAATTTCTCATCAGTAATGACAAACCCCAAATTTTCACAATAATGCATTTGAAATCATTTCATTTGCATTTTAATTTCAATTTCAATTTTGATTTCAATTAAGTAATCATCTATCATAAATATTGAAAATTTCATGATTAATAATTTCATTTAAATAAATGATAAAATCAATACGTGACATCCTTCCCCTCTTAGAAGAGACATCGTCTCGATGTCTTATTAATCAGTCAATAAGCATAGTATCTCAATCAATAAAACATAGTATATCAATCAGTAAAACATAGTATCTCAATCATAATGAAATAATAACTAGCATAATAGTTCTCAAACATAAGCATAAGCAATCCATAGTAGCATCCACACTATCCAAGTTCACAACATGTGAATCAAAAACCAAAGTATCAAGTATCTCCGCATGAATAAAATACTAATCTAAGAAAGCAAATGAGGAAAATGACGGTCAATCGTCTCAAAATCCTCCCATGTAGCACTATCCTCAGTACACTGGTCTCACTAGACCTTGTACTGAGTATTATTCCTATTACGCAGCTTAATGCTACGTCTGTCTAGGATTCAGATGGGCTCCACTAGCACCACCCCTGGATCCTATACCTGTAATGAACGTTAATCAAGTATATGAGATGCATCACGATGGTATGGTTTCAATAAAGAAACATGGAATACATTATGGAGTCGAGCTAGAGCAAGTGGTAACGCTAGTCTATAAGCAACTGGATTAATGACTTCTAGTACATCAAAGGGTCCCACAAATCTCGGAGCCAACTTTGATGATTTCCCAAATAAGATAGAGCTCTTATGAGGCTTAACCCTCAAAAAGAATTTATCTCGTGCAACAAACTGTCTGAAAGTCCTGTTTCTATCAGCATAGCTCTTCTATCTATCAGCTGCTTCCTTCAACCTATTCTTGATCAACTTCATTTTTGCATCCATTTACTTGAGCATATCCAAACCAATGATGATTCTATCTTCCATCTTATGGGTGTGCGACATTTTCGTCCATAAAGTGCCTCAAAAGGTGCCATAGCCAAAGATGCATGGAATGAGTTGTTGTAAGAAAACTCAACCAATGGAAAAAACTCCCCCCACTTGTACTACTGATCCATGCAGTACATCCTCAGTAGATCCTCAAGAACCTGATTGACCCTTTTAGTTTGGCCATCAGTTTGTGGGTGATATGCAGAACTAAAATTCAATTTAGTTCCTAAAGATGCATTCAGTGTTTTCCAAAACCTAGATATCATTCTGGTATCCCTATCTGAAATAATGGTCTCTAGTACACCATGCAATCGAAATATATTTTGCACAAATTTCTTTGCAAGTGTCAATGATCCATCTTTCAGATTCCTAGGTGTGAAATGTGACACCTTTGTTAGCTTATCAACAACTACTAAGATGGTATCATGCCTATTCCTTCTCAAAGATAATCCTTGGATAAAATCCATACTGATTACTTGCCACTTATACTTAGGTATATCATGGGGATACAAAAGTCTTGTTAGATGCACATGCTCAGCTTTGACCCACTGGAATTCCAAACATCTATCCACATAATCCATAACATCTTTCTTGAGCTTAGGCCAAAAATACAAAGTCTTCAACTCTACTACCATCTTCATAACTCCTGGATTCCCTGAGTAAGGTGCATCACGTACTTCCTCTAGAATCAACCTCCTCAAGTCTCCATCCTCAAGGATATACATCCTTCCCTAATATCTCAAAATACCATCATACTCCATCACATATCCATCAAATCTATGATCTGAAGGATCTGCCTCTAAGGCTTGCTTGACCCTCTCATAATGCTCATCTACTGGAAGATGATGCAACACTTTCTATCTCAAATTTGACCTTGTGGTCAACATAGCAGAGAGATGTCTTCTCTTGCTAAGAGCATTTGCAACTCTGTTTTCCTTTCCCTTGATATACACATACCAAAATCATACTCACTTAAGAACTCAAGCCACCTCCTATGTCTCGCATTGAGGTTTGGCTATGTAAAGATGTACTTAAGTCCTAAATGATCTGTCTTTAGTTCAAATGGTTTCCCTAGGAGATAATGTATCCACATTTGTAATGCATGAACAATAGTTGCAAGCTCAAGATCATGTGGCGCATAATTCAATTCATATTATTTCAGTTTTCTAGACACATATGCAACCACTTTCCCTTCCTGCATCAACACAACTCCTACACCTTCACTTGAAGCATCTATAATCACTATGAAGTGCTCATTAGGATCTGGTATAGTCAAAACTGGTGCCGATGTTAACTTCTGTTTAACAAATTGAAATACCTCCTCACACTTCTTAGTCCACTCAAATTTCCTTCCCTTCTTTTGAAGAGAAGTAATAGGTGTTGCTATCCTGGACAATCCTTCCACATATTTCCTATAATATCCTGCAAGTCCCATGAAACTACAAACTTCAGTAACACTCTGCGGTGTTGGCCAATCCACAATTGCTTCTATCTTCATAGGTCAACTGAGATTCCCTCAGCAGATATGATGTGGCCCAAGTAGTGAACCTTCTTTTGAAAGAATGTACACTTCAAAAACTTACCAAAAAGCTTTCGATCTCTTAGTCGTTGCAAGACTATTCTCAAGTGCTTCTCATGCTCCTCTTCTGTCTTAAAGTAAATAAAAATATCATCTATGAATATAAGCACAAAATCATCTAAACAATCTCTAAAGATTTTTTTCATAAGATTCATGAATGTTGTTGGCGCATTCGTTAGACCAAAAGGTACCACTATGAACTCGTAATGTCCATACTGAGTTCAAAAGGCTATCTTTGGAATATCCTCATCCTTAATCCTTAGGTGGTGGTACCCTGATCTAAGATTAATCTTAGAAAATAATATGGCCCCTTTCATATGATCAAATAAATCATCTATTCTAGGTAAAGGATACATGTTCTTAATGGTAACCTTGTTCAACATTCTGTAATCAATACACAATCTCAAGGTCCCATCCTTCTTCTTTACGAAGATTACCGGTACACCCCATGGAGATACACTTGGTTTAATAAATCCCTATTTCAGTAACTCCTACAATTGAACCTTCAGTTCATATAATTCTGTAGTAGTCATTCTATATGGGGCCTTGGATTGAGACTCAGTTCCAGGTAAAATTTCAATCTAGAAATCAAATTCTCTCTTAGGTGGAAACTCAGTAAGTTCTTTAGCAAAGATATCCAAGAACTCCTTGAGAACTGGATAGTCCTCTGGACTTTTTTGGACATTATCCAAGTCACTCACCAATATAGAAAATATGGAACATTCTTTCCGATGTGCTTTATTTAGCTACATGGCTAAGATATGTCTCAACTTAAGAGGCTCTTGAAATCCAAAATTCTTAACTGGATGTTCAAAATCATCCAAAAACCTCACAATATTATCCTCACAGTTCACTATAGCTTTATGCTCAGTTAACCAATTGATCCCTAGGATCACATCATATGAACCCAACGGTGCTATATAAAGGTTAACTTGGGTTTGGAGATTAGGTAGCTCTAAATCACTGCATAATAGACATGAATCTACCCTCTTCTCTACTCGATTTCCATACTAAACCATCCATGCATGTGACATACAACCAGGTCTAATAGGTAGCTTAGCAACTACTTTAGGATCAATAAAGCATTCAGCAGTTCCTGTATCTATCAAAATGGAAACTGATTGACCAAAAAGCTTACCCGTCATCTGAATAGGTGAAGCTTGAAAATTTTCTTGACGGTTGTCAACTGCTGCATGAATTTGGTGTTGCGATGCTCATCGATAATTTCCTCCTCGTTGACCTCCTGTACGTTATGTACAATTGGAGGCATAGTGATCTCCTCCACAATTGTATCATCCACCTTGTGGCCCTGGGTGACCACCTGTCCTGTTCCTAGTATTAGAGAAGTTGGTGTTATTATTATTCACTTTCTTGTTTCCACCATAGTTCCCTTCTCCTTTATCTTGAGAGTTTGTTCCTCTCTTCAGGTTCCTTATCTGTTGATTGTTGTTACCCCTCTGGTTATTACTATTATTATTTTGGAACTTTTTGTTTCCAAATCCAGGTTTAGAATTCACACTCTTTTTGTAGTTTGCTACTTGTTGCAACTTCTGTTCTTGTTTTATAGCCTTCTCAAAGACCTCATCCATAGTCAATGGATTATGAATATCCACATCAACTCCTATCTGTGGCCTCAATCCTAGGATGAATTTTTGAATACGAAACCGCTCATCCATCTGATATTGTGGTACGTACTTCAAGAGATTAGTGAATCTCTCCCAATACTGAGTAACTGCCAAACCACCCTGTGTCAGATTCTGAAACTCTATCATTTTTCTATCAAATAAAAATTGTGGGAGCCATCTCTTTTTGAAAAGTTGCAAGAATAATTCCCAAGTAGTCCCACCTGGTAGTAACTTCTCAGTCTTCTCATTATCCCACCAAGTAGCAGCTTCTCCAGTAAGCTGATATGCAGCCCAAACTGCCTTGGTCTCATTAGACATATTCTTGAGCTCAAAGTTCTTTTCCATTTCAATTACCCAGGCTTCAACTCCATCACCGATGGTCTTACCATCAAACTTGGGCAGGGCTACCCTTTTCAAGTCTTTTTCCAACTCCCCTTCAATCCTAGCTTGAGGATTTGGTGGTTCTTCAACCCCTGGATTTTCATTAGTGGGTTGCTCCTGATTTTGGGGAATTTCATTCTGAGGGTTTTTTCCTTCTTTGACTCCTCAAACTTCCTGTTCCAAATTATCCATTCTAGAACCTTGCTGATTCAAAAGATTGAGAATCTGATCCAACCTGCCATTCTCATTACTTGCAACAACTCCTTTTCCTCTTGTACCCATTATGTATCAACAATTCCTTCATCAAGGAATGTTTCTTTAGCGTAATGGACAAAGGACCCTAGTGTTCAAACCTAGGGCTCTGATACCAAATGTAAAGAGCGAAACTCTTTAATTCCAAACAACGATAATTCCTTAAATAAATTCATTTATATTTTAAAGAAAGTCAAAAATTCATTCATTAGACTTCATAAGATCCAAAAGATTCAAAATAAATTGTCTTAAAGTCTATAAATAGATTTGAAATACTTCCAATTAAATTCATACACGTGTCATCTTACATGACATTAATAATAAAAAAGCATTTGTAACAAAAGTTTACAATTTGAAACTTAGGCATTCTGTCACCTTAAGCTCTACAATAATCATACAAGACTTAGGGATTATGTCGCCTTAAGTTCTACAATAATTAATTCAAGAGTAAAATAATACATATATGAAGAAATCATCCTTTGATCTTCAATCCAATAGCTTATCTTCAAACAAGAATCAGACGCTTTTTCCACCCAACCTTGAAGCTTACGCTTCCTCGAAATTCCTTAGTCATTCAATCTATCTGATAGTTTTGATTTTTCTGAAGCTTTTCTAAATCTAAATGAAATATACGTTTTTTTGTGTGAATCTTTACTAAACCGGAATTTCCTAAAATAATAAATCTACTGTCTCTTGATTGTTTTCTATTCAAGATCATTCTACAATTTTCTGTTCAAATCTATACTTTGTCTTCACTAAAATTTCAGTCTGGTGTTTGATCTTTTTCCTAAAAATAATTAAAAATAGTGATTTGTTTTCTGTTCAAAATTATAATACAAGAATAATAGAAAATAATTAAACTCAGTATTGAATTGACTGTAAATTTGTTTTCATTGAATCTACTTGGTGATTTCCTAAATCTAGCAATGAATAATTGTTTCTCTGTCAATTTCCTACTGGTTACTTCCCAAGTCTTCTTCTTTTATCTCTCTGCTGTGAAATCCCTCAGTGAATTTTATGTAGTTGCTCTGACTTCCCCATTCTCTTTTCTAGTCTCTCCTCCTTACCTCTATTCTCCCTTCTTCCTGGGCGCGCCTCTTCACTTTTCTTCCACCTATGTATGGGACAGAGTAAGATTTTTAATAAATTTTTTTTTTTCTGTGTGTGTTGGAGTTTCCCCCCCTTGTTGGTCGTGCCCTTATCCTTCTATTCTCCTGTTCTTTACTCCATAACCCCCTTCCTTCTCTCTTCCTGTTGTCCATGCGTATGAGAGATAACAGAGTAGGATTAAAATTTAGAACACTCTCCTACCTTCCTGTGCGCGCATGGTGGGGTAAGCAACCTCCAAAATGAATAAATCAAAAACTGTTCTCCCTTCTCAGCCGCACATGGTGGGGAGATCAATAATTACTTAATTTCTCAGCCCTCTCTCCAGGTCGCGTGTGAAGTGTATGGAGAATGAGAATTGTAGGAGTTGAGAAAATATAACACCACAAACCCCGAAGATCACCTGCATGCAAATAACCTATCACAAAAGAAGAGATGGAGACAAACAAGCAAGAGTTCTCTGAAAACTGAAAATGTATATATCAGAGAGAATGAGAGAATGAATTGATATGAAATACAATGGGATCAATCCTTATAAAAAGGAGATCATGCAAACCCTAATAAAACCCTAATAGGGAAAACCCTAATAGAAGCCCTAATAGGATAACATTTAATAATTAATATAATTATTAAATGTCACTTTATGCAAACTAACGTGAAATCTTAAGAAGGGAATAAAGGTAACTTAATCAACATAATTAAGTTAAGACCTTTACTCTAACACCCCTCCTTAAGATGAGCAATAGTGCATCTACAAACAAATGCAGAAAAGCAAAGGTAACTACAATGCAAGAAGGCAAATATGGGTCCCGACAACTAGGCCAAATCAGGTACCCAAATACAACCAAATCTTTGTAAAATGGAGAAATAGAGAAAACCTCATGGGAAAAATCTCTACTCCAAAAAGAGATGCAGAAAGCCAAGAAAAAGAACATCACTGAAGTAGAAGATGTTGTAAACAACTGTCGAAAGATGACTGCTATGGTGCTGAAGAACCTCCGCTGAAGATAGGATGATCAGGATCAAAAAGACAACAATATGTATGAGTGCCCCATATGACACTACTCGAATCAGATGGCAAACAAAGCCAAAACACCTGGAACGAAGATACAAAATCTACATGAGTGCCCCAAACGACACTACTCGAATCAGATGGCAAACAAAGGCAAACACCTGGAATGAAGATACAAATGGAATAAGTACCAATAGTCTATCAAGAAGACAACAATCTGCATGAGTGCCCCAAATGAAACTACTCGAATTAGATGGAAAACAAAGGCAAACACCTGGAACGAAGATACAAATGGTAGAAGAACCAATAGTTTGAAACACTGATCAATTGAGAATGTAAGATTCCTTCCAAGGCGAAACCAAGGAAGCATTAGCACGAACAGTGTAATACCCCCCCATAATGCTAAACTGGGAGCCCAACAGATCAACTGAAATGGTGTGCAACACCCTGTAGTGCATGAAGAAGGTACAACATCTGAAAGTGCAGAAGAAAGCACCTGCAACTGAAAAAGTGGTGTGCAAAACAAAGCACACATGCATGAGGCTGGAATAATATGGATTCACTGTCATCGTGGAGGGACACTCACCTGACAAAGATGTGATGGCAAAACAAAGGAAAACTACACAACCCCTCATGACACTTTATAATATCAGTGCGAGTACAAAATATGGCACAACCTTATGTGCAAAATCCCCAAAAGATGCATGTACAATAGTGTGACACTTTATCTCAGTGTGTTTACATAAAAGATAGCTTACAAATGATGCTCAAAATGCCCTCAAAGGACAAAATGCTGGAAATACATGAAGAACAACCAAAAACGAAGCATCTCATGCAAACAAAATATTTCCAAGAGCAAATATGTCCAGGTAATCCACCAGAGTGTGAAAACACAAATAAATGAATAAAATATACCTGGAGTGAAATCTGAAAAAATGGCATGGATGAAACTGAAGAGCTCTGAAATACGGTTTTAACGCCGCTTAGATTGCGAAAAACGGAGAAACTGATCAAAAGTTATGAGCTTAAGACTGAAAGTAGCCCCTTTGTCTTCAACTAGCTGTAGAATGCACCAATAGAAAAAAGAAGTGATGAGACCCACGCCACTAGAAAGATGAGAAAACTAGCTTTCCGATGATATCTCGTTTGCCAAAAAATGATATCGTATGACCAAGTTACAGCCTCCAGAATAAATTAGCTCCAAAGAGGGAAAAAACCAGTGCTGGGTTAAATTTGACGGTCATACGACCGTCGCAGCAAAAGCAGAGGGTTAAATTTGATGGCCAAACAACCGTCACCGTAAAAGTGCGATTGGACTATTACAGGAAATTTTTTTTTTTTTAAATAATAAAAACAATAAAATAAATTTATTACAAAAAAAAAATTTTTGAAAAAAAAGTTTTAAAAAAATTTATGGGGTGGGGGAGGCACGTGGGCCCACCCCCACCATACCCCTTGCAGCGTAGGGTACATTGTGTAGGGACTACACACTGTACACTGCGCAGGGTCTGTGCAGGGTACTCTGCCTGCGCAGGGTCCCGGGCCCACCGGCCTAAGCAAGCCGTAAAAAGGCTTAGCAAAATATTTTTTACGTTTTTTTTAATTTTTGCATAAATCAAAAGGTTTTACAATGAAAAATTTTGTATAAATAATTTTTCGCAGAAAATAGATATTTTGAAACAAAAAAAAAATTACTAAGAATTTTTTCGATTTGCGTGCAGACGACGGTCGTATCTTAAAAAAAATTTGCTTCAAATTTCGACTTTGTTCAAAATGGACGAATGAACAGTCGATTTAGGGGTTTTGGACCGCTGCGGACACAATGGCAAGGTCCGTTTGAGCTGAAAATGCTTCAAAATTGCAGGTATGCCCTGGATCAAGAAAACAAACCCTAAACCCTTGAAACTCCAAAAATCTTCAAAAAAAAAACAAGAAGCAGCAAGTGTGGAGCTCTGATACCATGTAGGAGTTGAGAAAATACAACACCACAAACCTCGAAGATCACCTGCATGCAAATAACCTGTCACAAAAGAAGAGATGGAGACAAACAAGGAAGGGTTCTTTGAAAACTGAAAATGTATATATCAGAGAGAATGAGAGAATGAATTGATATGAAATGAATGGGATCAATCCTTATAAAAAGGAGATCATGCTAATAAAACCCTAATAGGAAAAACCCTAATAAACCCTAATAGGATAACATTTAATAATTAATATAATTATTAAATGTCACTTTATGCAAACTAACGTGAAATCTTAAGAAGGGAATAAAGGTAACTTAATCAACATAATTAAGTTAAGACCTTTACTCTTACAAGAATCATAAAATAAAAAATCAAATAAACTCTGCCTCTTCTACTGGCCATGCATTCCTTGTGTGAAGAATGGAAAAATTCATAAAAATATAAGCTCTTTTTTTTTTAACTCCCTTCCCCAAAAAATGGATTTTACTCCTCTCTCCTCCTTATACGAATTTCCTCCGCCTCTTTTTAATTCATACAAAATGGTAGTTGTTTTCCAAGAAATCAGATCCACAATTTTAGTTTTGATCTCCAGCCAATGGCCAAAACTCCAAGTTTCATTTTTGATTGCATTCAAATTGATTGAAAGATATTTGTGTTCAATTTGTTAACTATTGTTTTGAATTCAATTTCAATTTTGAACGTTAGTCATTTATTTCTAATTTCCATTTAAATAACTAAATTTAATATACATTCTTATTTTAAACATATATTTCAATATGTGGATATTCTAATAATTTATAATTGAAAATCATTATTATATTAAACTAAAAATAAAAGATTTGCTATTTTAATTTTCAAAAGGATTTAGAATTTTCTTTCCACACAATAACATAATATACTCAAATTGATTAACATTTTCACAAATAAATCAATATTTCCATTTAAAATAAACATATTCATTTTCACATAAATTTGAGCAATCAGACAAACTTATTAAAAAAATTTCAAACAATAATCATCACAAAAATACATTAATAAATACTAAGTGGTGTGTGAGATTCCATCATCCTCATAAACATCTAATGGCTAAAATGACTCTACTTGATCAATGTTCTCGCCTTCATTCTCGTTCACCTGTTCGTGCGTTCACTTGCACTCAATTATCTCATCAGCAATGGCAAACCCCAAATTTTCACAATAATGCATTTCAAATCATTTCATTTGCATTTTAATTTCAATTTCAATTTTGATTTCAATTAAATAATCATCTATCATAAATATTGAAAATCTCATGATTAATAATTACATTTAAATAAATGATAAAATCGATATGTGACAAACAATATGGTCAAAAAACATAGATGACACTAGAGTATTGACATGGAAAGATAAAATAACTGCATTTGTGTATTGTGTAAGACAACGGGACAAACATTTTTTGAGGGTTTCTTTCCAAAACAAACTCATTCTATTTTTTGATATGTTTAAGAAGTCCAAAATGGTTTCTTGAAAATGTTTTTTTTTTTGGAGATTCAATGTGGTTTAAAAGATACACCCGATTTTGTCTATGTGGAACACTACAAGCAATTTGTCTTCTTGAATATGAGTAATGCAATAGTGAAAGAACCAATGTTCTAAGAGTGTTTTTTTGGCTTAACCCTGTCAATTCTATGATGTTCAAGGTGTGGTAAAGGTTCAGTAAGAGTTTGGTGTCTTAAAACCTCTTTTTGGTGTATTTGGAGCTTGGAAAACCATGTTTCCTTAAAGTAAATTTGTGAATGTTGAGCATGAAGGCATATCTACAAGTTGGGATTTGCTAAAAATGCAATGTTAAAGGGTTGGAGATGGTTTGGATAGTATGTGCATACCTATTATAAGGTGTTTGAAGTGCTTGCAAAGTGGTTTGTAGTTTGGAGCAGTTATTTCCAATAAACCCTCTTGCATATGAGCTAAAATTAAGCCTCTAGGACAACGGGACAACCATTTTTTGAGGGTTTCTTTCCAAAAAAACTTCATTCTATTTTTTGATATGTTTAAGAATGCCAAAATGGGTTCTTGAAAATGTTTTTTTTTTGGAGATTCAATCTGGTTTAAAGATATGCTTGATTTTGTCTATGTGGAACACTACAAACAATTTGTCTTCTTGAGTATGAATAATGCAATGATGAAAGAAATAGTGTTCTAAGAGTGTTTTGTTGGCTTAACCTTGTCAATTCTATGATTTTCACGTTGTGGTAAAGGTTCAGTAAGAGTTTGGTGTCTTAAAACCTCTTTTTGGTGTATTTGGAGCTTGGAAAACTATGTTTCATTAAAGTAAATTTGTGAATGTTTAAGTGATCTTGCAAAAATAAGTGTTTGTGTCTTTGAAGCCCACCATGCTCTGCATCAATCATCTCCATTTTTCTCTTGTTCAGAGAAAAATGAACATACATAAAAATAGTGCAATTGTTTTGTGAAGCGGGTTTTGAAAAAAAATGAAAATGCTTGCAAGAAAGGAGAAGGATATGCATTAAATTACAAACCCATGGTTTAGGGTTTATGGGCTGAGCCCCAAATGTGGAAGGATTTATTTTTCTTTATGAGAAGTGAAAGATCGTGCCAAAAGGCTTGCACTCATTTTTCTGAGAGCTCGTATCTGCAATAGGAGTCATAGGTTTTCAAAAAACCCCAGATCAAAGACAAACCCAAAATGCCATTGAATAAAGCCTGCACCCATAATCATGGAGCCATGAAGGAGGATCAAAAATATAATAAATAAAAGTTTACACTTTGTTCTTTTTGGAAATAGAAAAAATATTCTAGAGAGGCTGCGACCAAGCTATCACCAGGAAAGAGAAAAAAAAAAAAATCTTTCATTGTTTGATCAAACCAAATATGGAGAGTATGATTTATTTCATTTCTTTTTCTAGTGAGCTAAGTCCAGAGAAGTTGAGCCAAGATAAAAGGGTTTCAAAATAAGGATGCATGGTAGAAACAAAACACCCATTCATTCGTATCTATTGAGTCCAAATCGAGCTTGTTTTGATAGAAAATGGAGGTAAGATACAAAGAAATGGTGAATAGAAACTTACTCAACTTCTTGTTGTTTGAAGAAATGTGAGCTCCATAAGTGCTTTGATGTTAGCCTCAAGACAAGCAAGGCGTCGAAAAAGTAAAGCAAGAGAAAATGCATGAGAATCTGAGAAGGAATGTCTTTGAAAACTCATTCAGATAAGTGGAAACAAATGATGAACCATGAAAGCTTTACCTAATTCGGCCTCAACACAAATTTATGTGAAGAAAACTTTCAAAAGCAGTGATAAAATTGACAAAGACTCCTTCAGAAAGCTCGAGGTTTCAAACTCTAATGATGGCAGGATGTGCAAGGCAAGGGAGCTCGAAAAAACCAAGTGAAAATGAGTTGAAAATTAGGGCTTGGATATTTTCTTCTAACTCTTCATGGCGGAAAAAATATTGATGTGAAAAAACTCAAATATGATTAATCATTGAATCTTTTAATATTCAAACAAATTTAGAAAAAAAAATACATATATTTTATAATAAAAAACTTACTATTATCTATTAAATTTATTAATTTGTATGTTCAATTAATAATTAAAAACTATTGATGTTATTTTATATAAAATAAAAAATATGAAAAATATCTTTAAGAATTATTAATTTTAATTTTAAAAAATATATAAAAAAATATTTATTTAAATAAAACTAAAATGAATATGAATTAAATATATAATTTAATCATTAAATTATGATTTTAATTATTATAATTAAAAAAATTGTGTGATTATGATTGTGATATTACATTAGATTCCTTGCACCCTAAGATTTTTTTTAATTAAAATAGATCTACCTCTTGCATTTCTTCCAAACCATTCATATTATTATTGGGAAAAATAAATTCTAAATAATGATTAATATTCAACATATAAATTTTATTATTATTTATTAATTTTATAATATTTTACAAATTAAATATTACAATTTTTAATTGAAAAGAAGATAAAAATTCCATTTAATTCAAATGCTATTAATTCTCAAATTTAAGATCATACTATTATCTTCATATTATCCTTTACTCAAAAAATTTAAACATGGCAATTTTGTAGATTATTGAATGTAGAAATGAGGTGTATTATGCCATAAAATGTATAAAAGGGATATAGTTGAATTTTTATGCCCTTGCAGTCACACCAAGGGTATAGGGTTGAGGGTCCAATGTATAGGGTAGAGGGTATATGGATTGAGGGATTAGGGTTTAAGGGTAGAGGGTAGAGGGTAGAGGGTTTAAGGGTTGAAGGGTTGAGGGTAGAGGGTAGAGGCTGGTTTAAGGGTTTAGGATTTAAGGGTCGAGGGTCGAGGGTTTAGGGTTTAGGGTTGATTGTTTAAGGGTTTAAGGGTTGATGGTTTAGGGTTGAGGGATTAGGGTAGAGAGGGGGGGATGGATGGAGCGAGAGATAGAGGGAGAAGTGAGCTAGAGAGGAGACTAGAAGAGGAGGGAGGGACAAAGATATATGAGGGTTGAGGATCCAATATTGTATACAAGGGTAGAGGGTTGAGAATTGAGGGTATAGAGTTGAGGAACTATAGGGTTGATGGTTTAGGGTATAGGGTTGATGGATTAGGGTTGAGGGTAGAGGGTAGAAGTTTTAAGGGTTTAGGGTTGATGGTTTAGGGTATAGGGTTGATGGATTAGGGTTGAGGGTAGAGGGTAGAAGTTTTAAGGGTTTAGGGTTGATGGTTAAGGGTTCAGGGTAGAGCATTTAAGGTATAAGTTTGAGGTTATATGGTTGAAGGATTAGGTTTAAGGGTCCAATGTATAGGGTAGAGGGTATAGGGGTCGAAGGATTAGGGTTTAAGGGTTGATGGTTTAGGGTTGAGGGATTAGGGTAGAGAAGGAGGGATGGATGGAGTGAGAGATGGAGGGGGAAGGATTTTTTGTTCTAACACCCCTAATTCTTTAACCTTTAATCCCTGCTAGATCAAAAAAATTAGGTGCTAAATTAGACACTAATTTGGTGCTAATTCGGTGCTAAATCTGGTGCTAAATTTGTTGTTAAACCTGACACTAAATCCAATGCTAAACCCAACACTAAATTCGGTGCTAAACTTGGAGCTAAAATTGGCTCTAATTTCAGCACTAAATTTGGCACTAAAGTAGGTGCAAAATTCGGTGCTAAATCTAGTGCTAATTAGAACCTACTTGTTCTGATCGACGCAAAAAATGCCAAAAATGGTGCCAGCCTGATAAATAGCATCGAAATTTTCAAAAAATGGAGAAAAATACATTAAAACAATGGGTGGATGTAACATCCTGCTATGAACCCCTAGGAGTTAATAGCCAAAAGGGACAGGATAATAATTTTTTTTTTAACAAAATGAATAACAACACACAAACTAGTTGCCAAATAGATACACTAACAAGAAAAATATGGCCAAGTATGATCGAAGGTACATTGGAGCTTTCTACTCTGAAAACTTGATGTTTCAGAGCTCACTGCTCCGGAACTTGTTGTTACCCTCAGGTCAACAAATAGTGGGTGTCGGTGCTCCGAAACTTGCAATTCTGGAGCTCCTTGCTCCAGAACTTGTTGCTGCCCTCAGGTTAGCAAACAAAGGGCACCAGTGCTTCAAAACTTGCAGTTCCAGAGCTCCCTACTTTGAAACCTATTGCTACTACACTCAAAAAACAACAGAAGGCACCGGTGCTCCTGAACCTTAGCAGATTGCCGAAAAGAAGAAACACACAACCAAGGATCTAACTTAACATGAAAAATTAATGAAAGAAAATGACATAAGGATTATCAAGAATAGTCAAGTTCGATACCAACACCAAAACCCATAAAAAAACATAAAACATCACATATCTTCTCATTAAACTTATGATTACTTTCTTTCTCAAGAGAGTACAATGTGCATAAAGGAACAAGTATGAATACAATTACATTTCCATGGAAAAGATACAACATCCATTGAGATATATACATAAAGAATGTACATGAGTATATGTGATAAACAAATACAAGAGAGAGAGAGAAATCAACTCCAACCAATACTCCAAACCTGTACACCGATCCCCAATGGCGGTGACAATGCCTCCCAACTATGTGGCTCAAAAGAGTCCACCCCTCCATGCTCAAAGATAGTCATAAGGCCCAAGAAAATGAAATCAAGGGAAGGGTAAAGTAAGCACAAAACTCACATCAATCACCGAGTAATACATAATACAATGCATACAAGCGATCACCACAACATAAAGATGCTTATCAAATGACATGACGGGTACTACTCATGACTACTATGGATCTAGTTACTAGAGTGAAAATCAGATGGAGTGTCATCATGAGTGCACGAAGGGATGGCACCACATAGAATCAAGTACACCTCTCATAGGGACGAGGAGACTCAATCATGCCCAAATCCACGTCCTGCACGAGGACTCATTATCTTATTAGTGTTTTACCCCATTATTTTTATTTATTTATCACTTGTTTACTCTAATGTTGCTACTAGTTCCCCTGACAGCCACTTGCGAGCCTCGGACCCATAGAGAGCCACTCCATATGACCACCCTTTTACCTAGACCTAAGCTCTTCTCATTTAACCAAACAAGGTATCTAAACAAGATGAAACAAAAGGAAAAGCCACAATATTTTTTCCAAGAAACTTTTTTACACAGCCAAGATAAAATTGATGTAAGAAGACTCAATTAGCAGCAGAAAATATATCATGAAATAGAGGCATCAAAATTACATAAAAATTCAAAGTGCTTGGATCGAATTTGTAAGCTAGACCCAGCTCATGTTTTGGTGTTTTTAATTGAAATCCACCTTTGAATTTTGAGTTTAACTCAGAAAACATGTGATGTTCAAAAAAAGCTAGTTTGGCCAATTGGGCAAGAAAATCATGGAAAAATGAAAGTACCCAGAAATTAAATCCACGAAAACCCAGTTGAGATATGGGCATGTGAACATGGAATCCACCTTCATTTCATATTTTTATTAGGTGGTTCATAAACAACAATAAAAACGTTTCAATAGATGGGAAGAAAAAAACATGGAAAAATAGAAGTGCTCAGAATAAAAATCTGCCAAAGACCCAGTTGAGATCTTGGCATTTCTACATAAAATCCACTCTTAAAATTTTTTTACACCAAGAGGGTAAAGAGAAAAAATTTAAATTTCAAAACAACCATCATTCAACCCCAAGCCATACACAAAAACAAAATGAAAGAGTTCCTCCAATTTTCGTAAATTTAAAAAATAAAAAAAATACCAGCACACAAGAAGCATGAGAGAATACCCAAATTACCAGCCACAAAAGATTGAATAACAACAAAAGAATACCTCAATATGCTCCAAAATATAAATGGTGGAGTGCCAAAGAAGAAGACACAACTCAGCTTCAAATCCGGACAAGAAGTAGGAAATGGCGCGCTGATTCCAACAGTCCACTACCCACGAAATTCTTCTCAAAAAATCTTCCCAAACTTAGCTGCCCCAAATCATGGGGTTTTCTTTTCCATGCAAAAAACTACAATTTTGCTTCTCTCCCAAAAGATAATGATCCCCAAAACAAAAATTCATTTTCTTTTTATATTTTCCAAAACCAAAGCAAGAATGGAAAATAAGGAATTGAATAAAATTAGTTATAAAACTCCCCCAAGGAAACAATTAATAAAGGTCACTAGAATATGCAAAATTAAAATTGCACAAGGCTGCCCCAAAAGATAAGTAAATCATTTAGATAAAATATTTAAATCCTCAAGAGAATAACAATTCAAATCTCCATCAATTTAACCACCATAAAAATAAATAAAGAAAGACCAAGATGAAATACCTCAAAGAGACAAACAGGAAAAACCACCTTTGGCAGAGGGTGCTCCGAACGTTATTGCTAGGTAACTGGATGGAAGGAAACAACACAGAAACACTACCCTAACAGGGGGCAGTGGGCTAAGGTAGGGGAACATTTGGCCTGTGACTACCTCCAATAATCACCATCAGGGAATGAGAGTACGCTCATGCCTATGAATCTAGGTGGAGTCGATACTCAGTACCTGCATCACTCCAATTCAAACATTAAAGTACATGTGCATAAATCATATATCTAAAGAAACATCAATCATAAGAAAAAATGATCAAGATATCATAAGCCTCTCGGTTGCGAGTGTTATGACATTGTCATTTTCCTGTCCATAAGCAAAGACAACAATATATAACAATAAAAGCATGTAGTCCAACATAATAACTAACCATGTAAACATGAAATCCATCATAAAAAATAATCATGTCAACCACATAACAACATACAAACATATAAGCATGTAATCATATAATCCAACATAACAGTCACAGATTTACACCTCTCGAGTGTCAATACAAAATAATTAAGGGACAAATAGTGCAAATACAAAATATACCTGTATCGAAATCCATCAAGGAAGGAAAACAACAAGATACTAACATGGGGGTTGTTACAGTGGAAGCAAAAAAGGGAGCTAATCACAAGGATTTGTTGTAGTGAATTGATATTTAAATTATATTTTTTAACATTGGTATAATGTGGACTAGTTACATTATGAAATGGAAAATTGTGAACTTAATTGATGGTACAATTAAATCAAAGAGATCGTGGGTAAATATGTGTCATATCACCTCGATATTTATGTCAACTATATATTAATTAAATAATATTAAATAAATTGATTAAGGGCAAGGTCAAACTTAAGGATTTAATCATTTATGAATCAAATGGATGTCAAATCTATTCTAAACCAAATCTAACCTAATGTGTTTTTAAATCAGTTAATAATTATTAAAAAAATGTGTCGGTTAACCCTTGGAATAAGTCATGGTCGATTTAGTTTCCTTTTCATTAAAAAATTAATATTTAAATCATTAGTAAATTTAAATTAATAAGTTCATGAAAGATGATAATGACATTTATCCTCAAGAATTGGGATTAGTTATTGTTTAACTATTTAGTGAATTTGAATTTAAACAAATTGGATAGAGTCAAAATTAAGAAATCTTTCCTTATGCCTCCAATGGGACTCCAATTAATATTAAATTTAATCTAACTCGTTGTGTCTTGATATTTTAGAGAATGATTATTAATCAATTAAGGAAGGGATACACAAGGTCATAAAGACTAGTCCTAAAAATTTTATCATAAGACCTGAGTGAAGTGTGGTGCTTGTTGTAATGCCTCACCACGTAACCCTAGAGGAAGTTGAAATATCTATGAAAGAGTATAATTTTTTTTATTTAAAAGTACAATATGACATAAAAGGTTCTCTATCTATCGCCAACCTCCTCTAAGGCACGAGACTAAGGTTATATCTAAACCCATAACATAAACATAAATACATCATAACATATGATTAACTACTTAAGAATTATAAGTACATACATTTCAAACATGAAATTGCATCAGGTAGATAAGATAAATATCAAGATTCCAATATTACATTAATTCTCAAATAAGGTTTACAACACTCATTCCTAGAATGAGGTAGATCATACATATGTGTTACAAATACATGAGACCTCCTCAAATACAACTGAGGAGTAATACAAGTATAAGATCCATCTGTAACAATAATCAAAGCATGGTATAAACAAGCTGGAATCCACGAGCTCTCCATTGGAAAACCTCGCCATCATGATCTGAAGAAAGGGGACCCAACAATGTAGGGTGCATGTTCTTCCCAACTAAGTGGTACCTGAAGGCCCACTCCTTGTGCCGGAGATAGTAACAAGGATCCTAGACAAGACCTACTACCTCTAGACATAGGCTGACACATACTGACTCAAACAAGGACAAGTACAAGAACCACACTACTACAAAGGTTACATTGCTTTCAGAGATGAAAAAATCAAGTATGTTAACTAAACCATACACACAAACCAAACATGTCAATTGTTGTCATAGGAAGAGTGTTCTCACACAACTCAACATGGGTTACCCAATACGGATCTTCTTAGACCCTGACCCCCATTTTGGGTTATCTTGGTAGCCTCAACCAATCCTTGGCCCCCATACTCACTCATGTGGGATCAAATATCTTTCGAAAAGACAAGGTAGATGACCTTCACCATTCCAAGCCTTCCCACTCATCCCAAGTCCAAACGAGCACTTGAGTCCATGAGTGAGGCTATCATATCTTACTTAGTATGAAATAATATCCAATCCCCTAAATACTTTAATTATATTTTCACTTGATTAACTACCTCCGAAAGGTTACCCAATTTACCTCTTTAGGGCTCTGACCCCTAATGGAAGCCACTCTTCTACTTGACAACTCACAGATCAAAAAACAACACCAAGGGTAACATAGTGCACAAAACTAGATAAAATAACCCAATCCAAACATTGGAAGCAACACTTAACAAAATCCACTCCAAACATTGGAGGCAACAAATAAAAAAATCCACTCCAAACATTGGAGGCAACAAATAACAAAATCCACTCCAAACCTAGGAGGCAAAACATCCCCGTTCGTGGTAACCGGATGATTCACTGAAAATTGAAAACACACTACCCAAGGGAAATGAAAATGGGCTGACATATTACAACAACCCCAAATCCAATGACTCTTCTGGAAGACTTTCAATTTATCAACTAAAACTTTAACCAATTATCCCCAAAATGTAACTAGAAGGAATTAGATACAAAGGGCAATCAAGACAATAATTAAATCTATCATTTGGATTTCCTAAATCCACTTTCATTCAGTGAAAAAAACAATAATATACAAATTTCCCAATTTAACTAATTAAATTAAAAACCCTTTTCCAAATAGAGAAAGAAAAATCTAACTTATCTGAACTTCAATCCCTCAATTATTTTTAATAAAATAACAATTTCCTCTATTTAAATATTTTACTTAAAAAAATTATAATCTTCTTACTGTGCACTGCATGTCTTTATTTAAAATGCATTTAAATATATATATACTTTAATATTTACATAACCATATATTAGTTATGTATATACTAATGTATATACATTATATATATATTAATATCACTTATACCAAAATACCCTTTAAAAAAATTCATTTTAAATCATTATTTAATATATAAATATACACATATATATAATATAAACTATGTATATATTATATATATTAAAAACAAACCTTAAATATTTTAAACCATCGAAATTTTAAAAGTAAGCGAATGAAATTAAGCAAAGTTCGCATGAAGTTTCTTGCCATAGACAATGCCTGAGCTTTGAAAGGGTCTGCGTATTAAGGATGGGCGCCGACTGTTACCACAACTGGCTCCCATGAGAGGGGGTGTCAGTTTCTTCCACAGTCGGCTCCCCTTCCATGGGGGTCAGTTGGGCAGCCGTAGACTCCCCTAAGGTTCTTAATAAAACAAAATTTATTCCTTCGTTTCCCTTAAGAAATATAAACAGGGAATAAATAATTTGCTCCGCCGTACAACGTTTAAAAAGAAATCTCCAGGAATATTAACAACTTCAAACCGTATATATAATATATATATTCAATAATATATATGTGTGTGTGTATATATATATATATATATATATATATATATATATATATATTAATATAAATTTGATTAATCAAATACTATAATTGGGAAAATAATTATTTAGAAATAATTCTACAGGAAAATTTTCCAACAACATCTGAGAGCCAATTAACAAAGAACTTTTCTAGAAGTGAAATTCTCAAATAAAACACAGACAATTATTTTAAAACTACCAAGAAAATGAATCTTAAAGAGAAGAACAAAAATTTCATACAAATAATTTCACAAGAAATTTCTCGAAATTTTTTCAACCTATAGGAAAATTTTCTACAAAAACTTAAATATCCTTTCAAGGAAGATTTTGTTTCCAGATCCCTAACTGTATTCTTCTGGGTTCTTCTAAATTCACAATAATCCCAATTTACAATTTTTTTTGCAATAGTTTTCCACAATGAATTTCATTCTATAGAGGATTTTATTCTACAGAGAATTTCATACACAGCAATTACAATTTTTAAACCAAACACAAAGCTTTCAAAACATGCACAGACAATCTTTTCCAGAGAAAAATCTAAACTAAGAAGCTTTTCAATATAAAACTAACAAAAAATAAAGGAGAAACCTGTAGTCCAATGCCTATGAAGATGTAAATTGAAGCAGCGCCTCCTCCAAAGATCCAAGTATTTTCTCCCAGATAAACGAGAGCTTCCTCCAAAACAATACAAATTTTCCAACAGAAATTTTTTTCCCGAGAGTAACTTTTCAAAAATTTCAAGAACACAAAACTTTTCCCGAGAGTGAATCTTTAGAAATTTCCAAAACCCATGCAATCACAAAAGACTTCTTTTTTTCAATCTCTTCCCAAACACACAAATTCTATGCTTCTTTCGTGAAGAAGCTTCTCACTTCTTTTCGTTACAACCACAAATTTCTCCCCATGAATAAATTTCCCAACAAACCTCATAAATTTTTCTAACACATGTTAAAACCCAAAATATCTGTAAAAACCAAATTGCATAAAATCCTCCAAATATTTTAAAAAATTAAAACATTTAATAATTCTAAAGTATTTAAGATTTAATAATTCAAAAAAAATTAACATTCTAATTTAACTTAATTAAACTAATTTAATTAATTAATAAATAATATAATCCTAAGATTAGACTATTTACCAATTAAATTTAATTAATTAACATCTTTTAACATTAAAACTAGATTAATTTAATAATCATCCTAAATAATTAAATCCATTAAATTACCTTTTACAAACTTTGCAACACAATAATTCAAATCAAAATTAAACAACTTTTTAATCAAACAAAACCGGCTAGACCTGACGACACATTGAGACTAGGGTAAAGGCTTGATACAAGAATCCTAGCTACTATCTCCCAATCAACATTACCGTTGGGCAATGGACATGCTCAAACCTGTGAAGCCAGGTGGAGTCGATGTCCTGTACCTACAAACCTATAAACAAAACATATCTATAACATGCATATATACATCATAATAGAATACACCGTGAAGAGGGAATCACATAATTGTAGGGCGCTCACAAGCGAGTGGTGAAATTCCATCCCCTTCACCAATATTGTATCAAAAACCTGACGATTCTAACATATATAATCTACTCATGTGCTGTAATGCCCCACCACGCAACCATAGAGGAAGTTGTAATTAATGACTTAAGCGAACCAATTTTTTTTTTTTAAGTGTAATTAACATACACATTCACTTACTAATTAACAACAACCTCTAAGGTTACAAGGTTGGGATTATTTAAACCCACACATACATCTTACATATAACCATAGCATTAAATGACATTATATAATAAGTATTACATCAACATAAATGTATAGCATAACATAATGAGATAACCATCCAAGATACAATTTTCATAATCATTAACATAATCAATAGTTACATCTCTCATTCCCAGAATGAGGCAATAGTACATTTGTGTTACAATTACAGAATTCCCCCTCGTAAATACATAAGGGTTAAAATAACTTATTACAATTTTGAAATACAACAATGCTTGAATTGAAAACAAGAACCGCGAGTTGTCCAACTAGATGTCTTGTCACCAAGTACTGAAGATAAATGGGGACCCAATGGTGTATGGTGCATGTTCCACCCAACCAAGTGGTACCCGAAGGCCCACCCCCCATACTAGGAGATAGTAACAATGTAACATGGACAAAAAACTACAACCACTAACCATAGATAGACTCATACTGAATCATACTGACACAACCAACCAAAGAACTAAAAAAGTGCAACTCACACATCACTGACATAGGTCACATTGCTTCCAGACATAAAATAGATCAAGTATGTTCTGAGAACCATACACATAAAACAATTAACAACTGTTGTCCTAGACAGAGTGTTATCGCACAATTAGTCATGAGATCTCCTCTGGGCATTCTCCATAGGCTCCGGTAATCCTAGTGACCTCAACCGAACCCTAACCCCCATACTCACTCATGTGGAATCAAATACCTCTCAAAAGGACAAGATAGATGACTATGCCATTTTAGGCCTTCTCACTCATCCCAAGTCTAAACGAGCTTTTGTGTCTATGAGTGAGGCTAAATTATCTTGATTAATGTGAAATGCATCCTAATCATCTAAGTACATTAATTTAGTTATCACTTGATTAAATCACTTCTGAAGGTTATCCAATTTACCTCTTTGGGCTCTGATGCCTAACAAAAGCCACTCTTCTAATTGACAACACACATACAAACCAATCACCAAGGGGAACCAAAGTGCATGCAAACTGGATTAAACAACCACTCCAACTCTAGGAGGCAACATAAAATGAAACTCACTCCAAACAATTGGAGGAAACCAAACACATAATCCACTCCTTTCAAAGGAGGCACTAAACATCCCCGTTCGTGAAAACCGGGTAAATTACTGAAAATACACCATGCACTACCCAAGGGAAATACAATTGGTTGACACAAAGAATATACAACCCTCATCCTCTAAGATCCTCTAGAAGACTTACAATTTTGGACTGCCACTTAATCCCATTCCCAAAACACAACTTGAAGAAAAAGTTACAAAAAGCATTCAAGTCATAATTCAAATCTAATATTTGGATTTCTTAAATCCATCCTCAATCAATAGGTAGCATTGACAAAATCAAAGACACAATAACTAGGCTAACTCAAATTATCATAAAACCCTATTTCCTCTTCCATTATTGGAAATCTAAAACAATTAAACTCACTTCCCTTTACGAAATACAGAGAAAATAAAACATTTAAGGCAATCATGAGGAAATTACTATATTTGGATATACTAAATCCATATCTATCCCATATTCCAATCACAATAATTTAATTTCCCTAATAGATAATAAATAAATTAAAATAAATAATTGCCTCCTCAATAAAACTCCTTTACTTTAAAAATGACATAAATCTATGCAGTTAAATCTTTTCAATTATCTAACCGAAACCTATATCTCTTTCAATTTTCTATTTAAAACATGTAATATCTTCAATTTAAAATATCTTTTTCCATATCAATTTTGGCCATGTATTCAAATCTTATCTTTTTAAAACTCCATGCAAAACTAAATTACATGCATCTAAATAAAACAACATATATATTGAATCTACTCCTAATTGAAAATACTCATGTAATATATACAATAAATATATATATCAATATATTTAACTATATATATTCATATATAAAAATATCTACTATCATTTACAAAATATCTTTTTGATGTATTCAAAGTAAATAAAACTCTACTAATAATATTCCATAAAGTATATATACAAATATGCATATATACATTATATATATATTTTACCTCTTGTATATATAAATGTATATATATATTTAATATTGATCTTATTTAACATTTAATTATGAACTTCTTTGGAAGCCGCAGAATTGACCGTGGGTTAAAGAGAATGTAATTATATAAAAAAGACATAAAAGTTTGGGGAGGGGTCGGCTGTAGCCGAACCCCCCTCCCTTCTCTCCATGTCGTGGCCTATAGGGGTTGCGCTACCATATGAGACAACGCTCCCTCCACTAAGTGGAGGGCACTGCCTCATAAGACAACCACAACCTCCCTGTGAGGGGTGGTAGGGTGTGCATAGCACCCCCACCCAAATACTAACACATACAAAAAAAAAACCAATAGCAAATGAAATTCATGTTTTTTCCGAATTCCACGATTTCCAGAAACCAAAAGTGCCATACAAACGACGAATCTCATAAAATTAAAACAAAATTTACAAATATAAATTATATATATCTATCATATGTTTATACATAGGTATATATATATTTAACAAAATATATATATACATATGTATGTATATATAATATACATATATATATATATTTAACCAGAATTTCTACTTAAAACAAATTGAGGAAATTTTTTTGAAACATTCATCTACAGGTGATAATATGAAAAATTTTCAGAGAACAATCTAAAATTCATATAAGTTCAAAACTAAACCTTTTAATTAATCTTCTCTCAAATTCATAGACAATAATAGAACAAGAAAACTAAGAATGATCTAGGTTACATTCATAAGCTTTCAAATCCTCTAGGTTTTTCCACCCAATTTTTACAGAGGTTTTTGAAAATAAATTTATTTTTTTTCTACAGTGATTGAATTTTCCTAAAAAAAATCTAAGTGTCGTTTTACCCATAATTTTGATTTAATAACAAACTAACATTTTCCTCAAATAAACTAAATTCAATAGAGGTTTCATAATTTCCTTGAAGAAATTTCACGGGAACCACATAAGCTTCTAAATTTATTTATTTAATTTCTTCCTTCTAATAACAAATTCTTTTCCTAAATAGATTTAAAAAACAAATCTTTAATCACTACAATTTTAAAAGCAAACCAAGAACAATACAAAAACACAGAAGAAAACCCGAGTCAAGAAGCTTCAGAAAATGAAAATTTGATGTAGAGCCTCCTCCAAAGCTTTCATAGCTTCAATCCAACAATCCAGTGATCCCAACCAAGAAAGCAATCCCCAAACACAACAAAATTTACCAGAATAACTCCCATGCAATTCTACTGCCAAGAAATCCCCCAAAGAAAACCTCTGTCTATTTTCCCCACAAATCTCCTCTTCTAAAAATATCTTTCCCTTTCCAAAATATCCTCACACTCCCGTGAATAAACTTTCCTCTCTTTTTTTCAATTTCCAAAATTCTCTCACTCTTTCTAATTAATTTAACTCCAACATGCTGGCAAAATTAAAATATCTTCTAACAACCAAAAATTAATTTCTATTTAATTTAATATTTCCAAATAATAATTTAATTCCAAATTCTAATTTAATTCCCACTTAATTGAAATAAAATTCCAAAATGAATTAAATTCTTTTCTTTCTTTTAATTTTCTTAACATCACATTTAATTAATTTAATTATTTAATAATTAAATTCAACCCCATGGATTAAATTTGATTAATTAAATAAATTAAATTAAATTAATTAATTTAAAGAATAACTTCTATCAACAATGCATAATTTTAAATTAAATAACCATCAGCATAATTTAATGAAATTATTCTAAATATTTATTTTCAAATCAAGAATCCCTTCAGAATTAAATAAGATTAAAGCAAGACAATCAATGACTCGACACGCACAACTGGTGACACACTATGGCTAGGGTGTAGACTTGACACAAGTTACTTAGCTACTATCTCCCATTCAACTTAACCATTGGATTGACACGCTCAAACCTGTGAAACTAGACGAAGTCGATGTCATGTACCTGCAAACCTGAAAACCAAGTAAACAACATCATATATATATAAGCAACACAAAATACACACCGTGAAGAGGAAACCACAAAATCGCAGGGCACTCATAAGCGAGTGATGCGAACCTGTCCCCTTCACTAATACAATCATTACAACTAACTCTTCCATAATACTTCAAATAATCCCATACGAAATCACATGTTATATCCACTAACATCATTACACCAATTAAAGCATGTAAACTAAAGAATAAGATAAACCACATCACATCACATAAAATAGTTCATTGCTCTATAAATAGTGATCAAATACACATACAAGATAAAGTATCTGAATCTCTAGAAACATAGATCAAAGAAAAACAAGGACACACTATCCAGTCCAGAAAGCAAAACGGAGGGGTGTTACATGTGCAATTGACCATGTTATTCCAAATAATCGTTATGCTAATCAAAGGCATGTCAAATGATAACATCACATCATAAAATATAATCCACACCACTCTATAAATAGTGATCAAATAATAAACAAGCATCACAATATATCAAAGTCTAAGTGCAACCAGAAAATAAAGCAAAGCAAGGTAAGACACTGTCCGATACAAAGAGAAAAACATAGGGAAGATACATCCTCCCCCCTAGGGTTAGGCTTACTCCTGAAAGTCTGCAAACAAATAGGGATATAGCTCCCTCATCCTAGCTGCATCCTCCTAGGTAGCAAAAGTACCATCCCTAGGATCCCACTGGACCCTCACCTAATCAATACCTTGATCGTTGAGGGCGAGTATCCTGTGTTGCGCGTCCACTACCAGAAGCCTCAAAAACTTCTCCCTGATACCCAACCTAATGGTTATCAACCATAGTAAACGCTTGGTGAGACTTGCCTACATCACCTATTGTCAGCTCAAAAAAATTTGGCCCCTGACCAAAACCAGTAGTGTTCCTTTGTGGAAAATGCCTAGCAATGTTGCCCTGTTGACCGCAAGAGTAAAACCTTGTATTACGACCAAAACCCCTGTCACCTAAAGGTGCACTAGACTACTGTACACTACCCCAATTTTTCATAGACTATGAACTCTGGGTCAACTTCTCTTGATGGTTGCGCTTATTATGCCACCAATCCCGATTCCTCCTAGGTTGAGAACCATCACCATCCTGATGAGATTGGGAATCCTTACACTTCCCCAATACACTTTGTTGCTGCCCACTCTGAGTAGGACCCTGCTGAGTCCTGGGTGGGTCATCTCCCTGAGATTGACCCCCATGAGCACCAGGCCCTGCAACTGATTCACTACCAATCTAAACTCTTGTGTGGCCTCCTAGTTCCATGGTTAAATTCTCCTCAACTAGCCTCACCTTCTCCACAACCATCTCTGTGGTTTTGGGTTCGAAAACCTGCACACCTCCTCTAATTCAAGAATTTAAGCCCTTGACAAAATGATGGATGAGCATGCCCTTGTCATCTCCAATACCGGTGAACCGTTTGAGCTCATAAAAATGATGCTCATACTGCTCTACTGACATCGCCAACTGGCGCAAATCATGAAATTCACCACCTCGGTGCTTACATCAGTGATCTAAAAGAAAACGGGCTATGAACCTCTCCAAAAACATGTCTCGTGACATATAATTAATATTGATCTAGAGCTTATGCTCCTCTAACCTCCACCATGTGGATGTGAATCCTCTAAAATTCATAATCGCATACTGAGCTTTGATATTGCTAACATAGGGGTGCATCACAAAGAATCAATTAAGGTCAATAAGCCATGTCTTTGCCTCAAGGCCATTGACAGATCCATCAAAGGTAGGTGGACGTGCTCTAAGCAAGTCCCTCATGTGTGCAGCTACTACTGCGTCAGACTAAATTGGAGCTTCCCTCTCTCCAAGATTACCCTGATCACCACCCTGTCTTGGCCCAAGGTGAGACAATGCCTCCTCTAATATCCTCCGCAACTGTGCGCCCTTGATCCCTGGAGGATCCTGCTGCTGATCTCTGCCCCCTAGGGAATTTTGAGATACTTGATGATCTTCCCAATATGAATCATGTGGAACATGAGGAGGGGAATCGTAGTGACTCGTTCCATGACCGCCTACATGACCACGACCTCAACCTCTACCTCGTCCACATTTGGGAGGCATGATCCTACATAGACACACCAAGGTATTAGACAATGCACACACTTGGAACCTACACAATTAAAAGATTAATGGTTTCATCACAATCCCATAGAATCCAGTGTTTAAACTTGGGCTTTGATACCATGTGTAATACCTGGCCACGTAACCATAGCGGAAGTTGCAATATCTACGAAAGCATACAATTTTTATTATTTAAAAGTACAATATGACATAAAAGGTTCTCTATTTATTGCCAACCTCCTCTAAGGCACTAGACTAAGGTTATATGTAAACCCATAACATAAACATAAATACATCATAACATATGATTAAATACTTTAGAATTAAAAGTACATACATTCCAAAAATGAAATTGCATCACATAGATAATATAAACATGAAGATTCCAATATTACATTAATTCTCAAATAAGTTTTACAACACTCATTCCCAGAATGAGGTAGATCATACATATGTGTTACAAATACATGAGACCTCCTTGAATATAATCGAGTAATAAAAGTACAAGATCCATCTGTAACAATAATGAAAGCATTGTATAAACAAGTTGGAATCCATGACCTGTCCACTGGAAAACCTTGCCATCATGATCTGAAGAAAGGGGACCCAACAGTGTAGGGTGCACGTTCCACCCAACCAAGTGGTACCCAAAGGCCCACCCCCCATGCTAGGAGATAGTAACAAGGATCCTAGACAAGACCTACTACCTCTAGACATAGGCTAACACATACTGACTCAAACAAACACAAGTACAAGAACCACACTAATACAAAGGTCACATTGCTTCCAGAGATGAACAAATCAAGTATGTCAACTGAACCATACACACACTGAACATGTCAACCGTTGTCGTAGGAAGAGCGTCATCACACAACTTGACATGGGTTACATAATGAGGGTCTTCGTGGGCCTCAGTCCCCATCTTGGGTTATCCTAGTAGCCTCAATCGATCCCCGACCCCCATACTCACTCATGTAGGATCAAATACCTTTTGAAAAGACAAGGTAGATGACCTTCGCCATTCGAGGTCTTCCCACTCATCCCAAGCCCAAACGAGCACTTGAGTCCATGAGTGAGGCTATCTTATCTTACTTAGTATGAAATAATACCCAATCCCATAAATACTTTAATTATGTTTTCACTTGATTAACTACCTCTGAAAGGTTACCCAATTTACCTCTTTAGGGCTCTAGCCCCTAATGGAAGCCACTCTTCTACTTGAAAACTCACGGATCAAAAACCAACACCAAGGGTAACATAGTGCACAAAACCAGATAAAATAACCCACTCCAAACATTGGAGGCAACACTTAAAAAAATCCACTCCAAACATTGGAGGCAACAAATAACATAATCTACTCCACACTTAGGAGGCAAAACATCCCCGTTTGTGGTAATCGGGTGATTCACTGAAAATAGAAAATGCACTACCCAAGGGAAATCAAAATGGGTTGACATAACATTACAACAACTCCCAAATCCAATGACTCTTCTGGAAGATTTTCAGTTTATCAACTAACACTTTAACCAATTCTCCCCAAAACGTAACTAAAAGGAATTAGATACAAAGGGCAATCAAGACAAGAATTAAATCTATCATTTGGATTTCCTAAATCCACTTTCATTCACTGAAAAAAACAATAATATAAAATTTTCCCAATTTAACTAATTAAATTAAAAAACCCCTGTCCAAACAGAGAAAGAAAAATCTAATTTATCTGAACTTCAATCCCTCAATTATTTTTAATAAAATAACAATTTCCTGTATTTAAATATTTTACTTTAAAAAAATAATAATCTTCTTACTGTGCACTGCATGTCTTTATTTAAAATGCATTTAAATACATATACTTTAATATATACACAATAAATATATACATAACCATATATATTAGCTATGTATATACCAATGTATATACATTATATATATATTAATAACACATACCAAAATACCCTTTAAAAAAAACATATTAAATCATTACTTAATATATAAATATACACACACATATATATATATATATATAATATAAACTATGTATATATATTAGAAACAAAATTTAAATATTTTAAACCATCAAAATTTTAAAAGTAAGTGAATGAAATTAAGCAAAGTTTGCATGAAGTTTCTTGCCATTCACTATGGTTGAGCTCCGAAAGGGCCGATGTATTAAGGATGGGCATTGACTGTTACCAGAGCCGACTCCCATGAGAGGGGGCATCGGTTGCTTCCACAACCGGCTCTCCTTCCATGGGGGTCGGCTGAGACAATTGTCGACTCCCCTAAGGTTTTTAATAAAACAAAATTTATTCCTTCATTACCCTTAAGAAATATAAACAACGAATACATAATTTTCTCCACCGTACAACGTTTAAAAAGAAATCTCCAGGAATATTAACAACTTCAAATAATATATAATATATAATTGCAAAAGATTTATGGATTCGATTGTGTGTAAATTTTTTGCATCAACGTTTCGGATCACACACAATCGAATCCAGAAATCTTTTGCAATTAACACTATGGATTGTGGAAACTTGTTATCTTTAATATAATATATATATATATATTCATCAATATATATGTATATATATGTATGTATATATATATATATTAATATAAATTTGATTAATCAAATATTGTAATTGGGAAAATAATTTTTTAAAAAGAATTCTACAAGAAAATTTTCCAACAACATCTGAGAGCCAATTTATAGAGAACTTTTCTACAGGTGAAATTCTCAAATAAAACACAAACAATTCTTTTAAAATTACCCAGAAAACAAATCTTAAAGAGAAGAAAAATAAAATTCATACAAATAATTTCACAAGAAATTTCCCGAGAAGCTTTCAACCTACAAGAAACTAAATTTCCTTCTGAGGAATATTTTCTTTCCAGATCCCTAACTGTATTCTTCCAGGTTCTTCTAAATTCACAATAATCCCAATTTACAATTTTTTTTGCAGTAGTTTTCCACAATGAATTTCATTATATAGAGGATTTTATTCTACATAGAATTTAATATACAACAATTACATTTTTTAAACCAAACAAAAAGCTTTTAAAACTTGCACAGATAATCTTTTCTAGAGAAAAATCTAAACTAAGAAGCTTTTCAATATAAAACTAACAAAAATTAAAGGAGGAACCTATATTCCAACACCTATGAAGATGTAAATTGAAGCAGCACCTCCTCCATAGATCCAAGTATTTTCTCCTAGATAAACGAGAGCTTCATCTAGAACAATAAAAATTCCACACAATTTTTTTCCCAAGAGTAACTTTTCAAAAATTTCAAGAACACAAAACTTTTCTCGAGACTGAATCTTTAGAAATTTCCAGAACCCATGCAATCACAAAAGACTTTTTTTTTTTTCAATATTTTCCCAAACACACAAAATATCCTCTATGCTTCTTCCATGAAGAAGCTTTTCACTTCTTCCCGTTACAGGCACAAATTTCTCCCCGTGAATAAATTTCCCAACAAACCTCATAAATGTTTCTAACACACGTTAAAACCCAAAATATCTTTAACAACCAAATTGCATAAGATCCTCAAGATATTTTAAAAAATTTAAACATTTAATAATTCAAAAACATTTAACATTCTAATTTGACTTAATTAATTAATAATATAATCCTAAGATTAGACTATTTACCAATTAAATTAAATTAATTAACATCTTCTAACATTAAAACCAGATTAATTTAATAATCATCCTAAATAATTAAATCCATTAAATTACCTTTTACAAACTTTGCAACATAATAATTCAAATCAAAATTAAACAACTTTTTAATCAAACAAAATCGACTAGACCTGACAACACACTGAGACTAGGGTAAAGGCTTGACATAGGAATCCTAGCTACTATCTCCCAATCAACATTACCGTCTGACAATGGACATGCTCAAACCTGTGAAGCCAGGTGGATTCAATGTCCTGTACTTGCAAACCTGTAAACAAGCTATATATAGAACATGCATATATACATCATAATAGAACACATCGTGAAGAGGGAATCACAGAATCGCAGGGCGCTTGAAAGCGAGTAGTGCAATTCCGTCCCCTTCACCAATATAGTATCAAAAAACTGACAATTCGAACATATACAATCTACTCATGTGAAATTAATCATGTTATTCTAAATAATCATTATGTTAATCAAAGGCATGTCAAATGATATCATCAAAATAGAGTAACATCACATCATAAAATATAATTTACATCGCTCTATAAATAGTGATCAAATAATAAACAAGCATCATAGTATATCAAATTCTAAGTGCAACTAGAAAACAAAGCAAAGAAAGGTAAGACACTGTCCAATACAAAGAGAAAAACATAGGGGTGCTACATCCTCCCCCCTAGGGTTAGGCTTATTCCTGAAAGTCTGAAAACCTATAAACAAGGCATATATAGAACGTGCATATATAAATCATAATAGAACACACCATGAAGAGGGAATCGTGGAATCGTAGGGTGCTCACAAGCGAGTGGTGCAACTCTGTTCCCTTCACCAATATAGTTTCACAAAACTGACAATTCTAACATATATAATCTACTCATGTGCAATTAATCATGTTATTCCAAATAACCATTATGCTAATCAAAGGCATGTCAAAAGATAACATCATATGATAACATATAATCCACATCGCTCTATAAATAACGATCAAATAATAAACAAGCATTATAGTATATCAAAGTCTAAGTGCAACCAGAAAACAAAGCAAAGCAAGGTAAGACACTATCTGATACAAAGAGAAAAATGGAGGGGTGCTACATCCTCCCCCTAGGGTCAGGCTTACTCTTGGAAGCCTGCAAACAAATAGGGACATAGCTCCCTCATCCTAGCTACATCCTCCCATGTGGCAAAAGTACCATCCCTAGGATCCCACTGGACCCTCACTTGATCAATACCTCGACCCCTGAGGGTGAGTATCCTATGTTGGGCGTCCACTAATAGAAGCCTCAACAACTACTCCATGATACCAACCTGGTGGTTATCAACCCTAGTAAACGCTCGGTGAGACCTACCTACATCACCTACCATCGACTCAAAAATTTTTGGCCCTTGACCAAAACTAGTAGTGTTCCTTTGTGGACAATGCCTAGCAATGTGGCCTTGTTCAACTCAAGAGTAACACTTTGGATTACGACCAAAACCCCTATCACCTAAAGGTGCATTGGACTATTGTACACTACCCTAGTTAGCCACATATTGTGAACTCTGGGTCAGATTCTCCTGATAGTTGCGCTTATTGCGCCACCAATCCTAGTTCCTCCTAGGTTGAGAACCATCACCATCCTGATGAGACTAGGAATCCTTACGCTTCCCCAATAAATTTTGTTTTTTCCCACTCTGAGTAGGACCCTGTTGAGTCCTAGGTGGTCCAGCTCCATAAGCCTAACCCCTATGAGCACCAGGCCCTGCAACTGATTCACTGCCAATTTGAACTCCTCTGTGGCCTCCTAGTGCCATGGCTAAATTCTGCTCAACTAGCCTCACCTTCTCCACTGCCATCTCCATGGTTTTGGGTTTGAAAAACCACACACCTCCATTGATTCAGGCATTTAATCCCCTAAAAAAATGATGGATGAGCATGCCCTCGTCATCTCCAATTTCAAAAAAACTATTTGAGCTCATAAAAATGACACTCGTACTGCTCTACTGACATCGCCAATTGGTGTAAAGCATGAAACTCATCACCTCGACACTGATGCCAGTGATCTAAAAGAAAACAAGCTTTGAACCTCTCGAGAAACATGTCCCATGACACAAAATTAATATCGATCTAGAGATTTTGCTCCTCTAACCTCCACCAGGTGGACGCAAATCCTCTCAAATGCATAATCGCACACCGAGATTTGGTATTGCTACCGTAGGGGTGCATCGCAAAGTATCGATTAAGGTCAATAAGCCATGTCTCTTCCTTAAGGCCATTGTCAGATCCGTCAATGGTAGGTGGACGTGCTCTAAGAAATTCCCTCATGTGTGCATCTACTACTACCTTGGACTGAATTGGAAATTCCCTCTCTCCAAGATTACCCTGATCACCACCATGTCTTGGCCCAAGGTGAGCCAATGCCTCCTCTAATATCCTATGCAACTATGCGCCCTCGGTCCCTAGAGGATCCTGTTGTTGATCTCCCCCCTGGGGCATTTTGAGACGCTTGATGATCCTCACGATCTGAATCATGTGGAACATGAGGAGGGGAATCGTGTTGAGTCCCTCCATGATCGCATACATGACCACGACCTCGACCTCTACCTCGTCCACGTCTGGGAGGGATGATCTTACACAAACACACCAAGGTATTAGAAAAGGTACACACTTGAAATCTACACAACTAAAAGATTAACGGGTTCATCATAATCCTAGAGCACCCAGTTTTTAAACCTGAGCTCTGATACCATGTGTAATGCCCCACCACGTAACCCTAGAGGAAGTTGCAATATCTATGAAAGCGTACAATTTTTTATTTATATAAAATTACAATATGACATAAAAGGTTCTCTATCTATCACCAACCTCCTCTAAGGCACAAGACTAAGGTTATATCTAAACCTATAACATAACCATAAATACATCATAACATATGATTAACTACTTAAGAATTAAAAGTACATACATTCCAAAAATAAAATTGCATCACATAGATAAGATAAACATCAATATTCCAATATTACATTAATTCTCAAATAAGGTTTACAACACTGATTCCCAGAATGAGGTAGATCTTACATATGTGTTACAAATACATGAGACCTCCTCAAATATAACTGAGGAGTAATAAAATTACAAGAGCCATCTATAACAATAATAAAATCATGGTATAAACAAGCTAGAATCCATGAGCTCTCCACTGGAAAACCTCACCATCATGATTTGAAGATAGGGGACCCAGTGGTGTAGGGTGCACGTTCCTCCCAACCAAGTGGTACCTGAAGGCCCACCCCCCGTGTTAGGAGATAGTAAAAATGATCTTAGACAAGACCTACTACCTCTAGACACAAGATGACACATACTGACTCAAACAAACATGAGTACAAGAACCACACTAATACAAAGGTTACATTGCTTTCAAAGATAAATAAATCAAGTATGTCAACTAAACCATACACACAAAACGAACATGTCAACCGTCGTCATAGGAAGAGTGTCATCACACAACTCGACATAGGTTATCCAATGCGGATCTTCCTAGGCCCTGACCCCCATCTTGGGTTACCCTGGTAGCCTCAACTAATCCTTGGCCCCCATACTCACACATGTGGGATCAAATACCGTTCGAAAAGACAAGGTAGATGACCTTCACCATTCCAAGCCTTCTCACTCATCCCAAGCCCAAATGAGCACTTGAGTCCATGAGTGAGATCTTATCTTACTTAGTATGAAATAATACCCAATCCTCTAAATAATTTAATTATGTTTTCACTTGATTAACTACCTCTGAAAGGTTACCCAGTTTACCTCTTTATGGCTCTGGCCCCTAACGAAAGCCACTCTTCTACTTGACAACTCATAGATCAAAAACCAACACCAAGGGTAACATAGTGCACAAAACCAGATAAAATAACCCACTCCAAACATTGGAGGCAACACTTAAAAAAATCCATTCCAAACATTGGAGGCAACAAATAACATAATCTACTCCAAACTTAGGAGGCAAAACATCCCCGTTCGTGGTAACCGGGTGATTCACTGAAAACGGAAAATGCACTACCCAAGGGAAATCAAAATGGGCTGACATAACATTACAACAACCCCCAAATCCAATGACTCTTCTGGAAGACTTTCAATTTATCAACTAACACTTTAACCAATTCTCCCCAAAATGTAACCAGAAGGAATCAGATACAAAGGGAAATCAAAACAAGAATTAAATCTATCATTTGGATTTCCTAAATCCACTTTCATTCAATGAAAAAAACAATAATATAAAATTTTCCCAATTTAACTAATTAAATTAAAAACCCTTGTCCAAACAGAGAAAGAAAAATCTAATTTATTTGAACTTCAATCCCTCGATTATTTTTAATAAAATAACAATTTCCTCTATTTAAATATTTTACTTAAAAAAAATCTTAATCTTCTTAGTATGCATTGCATGTCTTTATTTAAAATGCATTTAAATATATATATACTTTAATATATACATAACCATATATATTAGCTATGTATATACCAATGTATATACATTATATATATTAATATCACTTATACCAAAATAATCTTTAAAAAATAAATATTAAATCATTATTTAATATATAAATATACATATATATAATATAAATTATGTATATATTAAAAAAACCCTTTAAATATTTTAAACCATTGAAATTTTAAAAGTAAGCGAATGAAATTAAGCAAAGTTCGCATGAAGTTTCTTGCCATACACAATGGCTAAGCTCTAAAAGGGCTAGCATATTAAGGATGGGAGCTGACTGTTACCAGAGTCGGCTCCCATGAGAGGGGGAGTCGGTTGCTTCCACAACCGACTCCCCTTCCATGTGGGTCAGCTGGGACATCGACCGACTCCCCTAAGGTATTTGATAAAACAAAATTTATTCCTTTGTTTCTTGTAAGAAATATAAACAAAGAATAAATAATTTTCTCCACCATACAACATTTGAAAATAAATCTGTAGGAATATTAACAACTTCAAATAGTATATAATATATATATATATATTAATATATATATATATATATATATATATATATATATATATATATATATATATATATATATATATATATATATATATATATATATATTAATATAAATTTGATTAATCAAATACTGTAATTGGGAAAATAATTTTTCAAAAAGAATTCTAGAGGAAAATTTTCCAACAACATCCAAGAGCCAATTTTCAAAGAACTCTTCTATAGGTGAAATTCTCAAATAAAATACAAACAATTCTTTTAAAATTACCCAAAAAATGAATCTTAAAGAGAAGAACAATAAAATTTGTACAAATAATTTCACAAGAAATTTCCCGAGAAGCTTTCAACCTATAGGAAATTTTTCTATAGAAAACTAAGTTTCCTTCTGTGGAAGATTTTCTTTCCAGATCCCTAACTGTATTCTTCTGGGTTCTTCTAAATTCACAATAATCCCAATTTACAATTTTTTATGCAATAGTTTTCCACAATGAATTTCATTCTACAGAGGATTTTATTCTACAAAGAATTTCATATACGACAATTACAATTTTTAAACCAAACGCAAAGCTTTTAAAACTTGCACATACAATCTTTTCCAGAGAAAAATCTAAACTAAGAAGCTTTCAATATAAAACTAACAAAAATTAAAGGAGGAACCTATAGTCCAACGCCTGTGAAGATGTAAATTGAAGCAGTGCCTCCTCCAAAAATCCAAGTATTTTCTCCCAGATAAGTGAGAGTTTCCTCAAGAACAAATAAAATTCTCAACACAAAAACTTTTCCCAAGAGTAACTTTTCAAAAATTTCAAGAACACAAAATTTTTCCCAAGAGTTAATCTTTAGAAATTTCCAGAACCCATGCAATCACAAAAGACTTTTTTTTTTCAATATTTTCCCAAACACACAAAATATCCTCTATGCTTCTTTTGTGAAGAAGCTTCTCACTTCTTCTCATTACAACCACAAATTATTTCCCATGAATAAATTTCCCAACAAACCTCATAAATTTTTCTAACACATGTTAAAACCCAAAATATCTTTAACAACCAAATTTCATAAAATCCTCAAGACATTTAAAAAAATTAAAACATTTAATAATTCTAAAGTATTTAAGATTTAATAATTCAAAAACATTTAACATTCTAATTTAACTTAATTAAACTAATTTAATTAATTAATAAATAATATAATCCTAAGATTAGACTATTTACCAATTAAATTAAATTAATTAATTAATTAATTAACATCTTCTAAGATTAAAACGAGATTAATTTAATAATCATCCTAAATAATGAAATCCATTAAATTATCTTTTACAAACTTTGCAACACAATAATTCAAAGCAAAATTAAACAATTTTTAATCAAACAAAACCGACTAGACCTGACGACACACTAAGACTAGGGTAAAGGCTTGACACAAGAATCCTAGCTACTATCTCCCAATCAACATTACCATTGAGAAATGGACACACTCAAACCATTGAAGCTAGGTGGAGTCGATGTCCTGTACTTGCAAACCTATAAACAAGACATTTATAGAACATGCATATATACATCATAATAGAAGACACTGTGAAGAGGGAATCGTGGAATCGCAGGGCACTCGCAAATGAGTGGTGCAACTCTATCCCCTTCACCAATACAATATCACAAAACTAACAATTCTAACATATATAATCTACTCATGTGCAATTAACCATGTTATTCCAAATAACCATTATGTTAATCAAAGACATGTCAAATGATAACATTAAAATAGAGTAACATCACATCATAATATATAATCCACATTGCTCTATAAATAGCGATCAAATAATAAAAAAACATCATAGTATATCAAAGTCTAAGTGCAACCAGAAAATAAAGCAAAGCAAGGTAAGACATTGTCCGATACAAAGAGAAAAACAAAGGGCTGCTACACTTGTATATAATCTCTAGTTTATGGTCATCTGGTACACCCCCTTTAAGATCACTTTTACATATGAGTTATTATTACACAACATAAAAGTGTTAAAAAATATATTTTACCAATTTATCATAATGTAAATTGTTGTAAGTTGCACACTTAGTAGATTATTTATATTTAAATGACATTTCAAAAAAGAGGTTGGGTTTTCTTAGTGAAAATTTTGGGCATGAAAAATAATCTTTCTTGCGGCGACCTTCATACCATAAAATTAAACTAATGATTCCCCTACCTTGGCTAATTAATTCATAAAATAAATTTTTACATGGCATGGGACTCGTAAAACAATCATATTAGATAGAGACACTAGGTTCACTTCAAGTTTCTACAACTTTACAAATGATCTTGGGGATATAATTGAAGTTTAGCACAACATATCATCCTAAAAATGGATAAAGAAACAAAAAGAATAAACTATATAGTAGAATAAATTTTACACATGTATTCATGGACCAACAATTAAAATAGAAAGGATATCTTCCACTTTTACATATCACTTATAACAACTCCTTATATTCTGTCATGCCCCAAATTTTACACAACTTAAACAAAACACAACCACCAATTTTTTTTGAACAAAAGTGTAAAAACACTAATAATTACCAACCACATATGAACATGGTGAAATAATAATGGAAAGATAAGTAATAAATATTCTTCATGATGTTGGTTCTAACATCATCCATAGGGCAGGTGCATGGAAATGGGTAGCAAATTAGTGGACAACTTACTTTTTCATCCCGAAATAGTGAAAACGCGAACACGTTATAGTAAAACTCACTCTCGTTATGGCTTGGTAATGACCGAGCCTAGGCTCGGTCATTACCAAGCCATAATGCGGGCATGTTAAAACACGAGTGCATTATAACACACTTGCGTTATGGTTTAAATTTCAAAAAATGCACGCATTTTGAGTTCAAAAATTGTGCATTTTTTGAAATCAATTTTTTTTTGTTATAATGTGCTCGCGTTTTGGTCTACATTGAAAAAAAATTCTTCTCTTTTTCTTGTCTCTTTCTTCTTGTTATTTTTTAGAGAAACTATATACATGAAATAAACATTTATGTATAAGTTGACATTTACATATGGACGTTTAATTTCTTATACATTAAGTTATATTTCATGTATATAGGCAGGATGTTTGAGAGTGGTTTCAGATTCCTAGGAGTTAGAATGCAAATTCTAGTTTTTGGAAGATCTCAAAAATTTCAGTAATCGGCTTGTCAAATTTTTTTAATCAGCAAGTTCTATCATCTTTCTTTCTCTGTCTGACACATTTTTTATCCCTTATGCTCTATACCTCTCACACACTCTCTCCCCTTCCCTCTATACTTCTACCTATCTAGCCTTTCTCTCCCCCTCCATCCCTCCCTCCTTTCCTCTAATTTTCTCTATCTCCCCCTCTCTCTCTTCCTTCCTCCCACCCACCTTCCCTATCTACTTCAATCTATCTGACCTATCTCTCTTTACCTCTCTCTCCCTCCGTCCTCTCTCTCTCTTCCTTCATCCCAACCACCTTCACTCTCTACTTATCTCTATCTAACCTATCCCTCTCTGCATATCTCTCACCCTCCCTCCTCTCTCTCTCAATCTCTCTACCTTCCTCCTTCCCTCCTCTCTCTCTCATTCTCTTTATCACGCTTCTCTCCCTATATCCATCCCTCCTCCCCTTTTTACTTCTATCTCTCTCCCTCCCTCCTCCCCCCTCTCTATCTCTCCTTCCTTATATACTTCTCTGTACCTCTCTCCATCTCTACCTCTCCCTCCCTCATTCCCTCTCACTCTCCTTCTCCCTCTCTCCCTCTCTCTTAATCTCCCAAAGTTCATCCTTCCCTTTGTGTTTCTCTCTCTCACACACTCTCTCCCTCCCCCATTTTGGTTTAGGGTTTAGGGTTTGGGGTTTAGGCTTTAGGCTTTATGGTTTATGGATTAGGCTTTAGGTCCAACCCCCTCTCTCACCCTTTCTCTCTCAGGTCTATCCCTCCTTCTATCGTTCCCACTCATCTCTCTTGCTTAGGTATATCTCTCACTCCCTATCTCTCTCTCTCTCTCAGGTCTCTCCCTCTTAGGTCTCCTCTCCCTCTCTCAGGTCTCTCCCTCCCAACCCCCTCCCCTCTTCTCAAGTATCTCCCTCCCACCCTAACTAGATAACACACACACTCTCTTTGTCTCTCTCTAAGGTCTCTCCCTCACCCCCCCCTCTCTCTCTCTCCCTCTCCCTCTGTCCCAGTTCTCTCCATCCCACCCCTTCTCCCTCTCTCAAGTCTCTCCCTCCCACCCTAACTAGATAATATCTCTCTCTTCCTCTTAGCCCCTATATCTCAGGTCTCTCTTTTCCACCCCCTCTCCCTCTTTGAAGTCTCTCCCTCCCAACCTAACTAGATAAATCTCTCTCTCAAGTCTCTCCCTCCCACCTAACTAGAGAAGTCTCTCTCTCCCTTTCTTAATTCTCTCCCTCCTATCTCCCTCTCTGCCTCTCCCTTTCTCTCCCTCTCTCCCTCCTATCTACCTCTCTACCTCTCCCTCTCTCTCCCTCTCTCCCTCTCTTTCAGGTCTATCCTTCCCACCCCCTCCCTCTCTCTCAATTCTATTCATCTCAACCCCTCCCCTTCTCTCAAGTCTCTCCCTCCTACCCCACCTCTCTCTCAAGTCTCTCCCTCCCACCCCATCCCCCTCTCTCAAGTCTCTCTCCCCATGCTAACTAGAGAACACACACACACACACACTCTATCTCTCTAGTTTCTCCCTCACACCCCCTTAGTCTCTCTCCATCTCTATCTCTCTATCTCTCTATCTCTATCTCTTTATCTGTATCCCACTCCCTATTTGTCCCTCTCCCTCTCTCTCCCTCCCACCCCATCTCCATATCTCAGGTCTCTCCCTCCCACCCTAACTAGATAACTTTATCTCTCTCCCCTATCTCTCGGGTCTCTCTCTGCCACCCCCTCTCCCTCTCCCAAGTCTCTCCCTCCCACCTGTTGATGGTTAAAATGACACAAACAACATTAAAACAAAATATTTATACTCTATTTCTCCTGAAAAAGAAAGACAACATGTAGTGACCTAACTCCCAAGGTCCTAGTAGTTGGTTCTCAACTATCGGGTGTCACTCAATCGGTTCATGTAGCTGTAATGTTCAAGGGGTCTGTGCTGGTAACAAAAGACTCAAGCAATGACTCATTTTATCAAAATAGGTCTTGTAAATAAAGGGGTTCCAAACAAAAGGAAAAGATAGAACAAAGGGGTAAACCAGTAAGTTTGAATCAAATTTATCTAACATCCGGACATATACCTTCAACATGAATGTTTTCTAACAAATCAAAAAACCAAAGCATGACACAATCTACAACATAAACTATACCATTGTGTGCATCTAAGGTGCTTAATTCAATACCTCTTTTCGCTTATCACAACTATCTTCAAGATTTCAAAACATACATCCATTCATTGCCAAGGTCATAGATCAACAGATTTTAATAACATTAATTCAATGATAATCTAATAAGACAATCCTTAAATCTGATTCCTTCAAATGACTTTCATCACTCAAGAAAATTTTATGTTCAGCACAATCACTGCATACAGATAGATTATAACTTATCAACCTTATCACACAAACAATTTAACTCTAACACCATATTGCGAGAAAACCTGTAATTTTTATTAACTGTAAAGCATCTAGTAACAATGTATCAAAGTGGTCTTTACAAAATTCTATCTCCTAGCATTAGGTAAGCCAATTCTATTTTCAATTAGCCAACCTTTACAATATGATACCATCAGGTATTTATAGATATACAAAACCTCGAACTCCTATTTTAGGTCATCCACCCTTTTAGGAACTAAAATTCTCTTGGAAACTCAAATCAATTTGATCTTGAGTTCTTACATTTAGACATTTAGTTTAACTAGAGAATAGAAGATAGGAGAGAAAAAGAAGTCATAGGCTCAAAAACTGTCAGTGTTGCATGCAACATGCAAAGAAGAGGAAAATTATGCATGCACGGATTCATGCATGTGAAGCTGGATCTGCAATGAACTCATCGTAGATAGTGAAGACTTGTTGTAATGTATCTATTTCCGGCCCATCAATCCAACTATCTTCAAATTTGATTCGATCCAATTCTGCTGCAGCAAACTCCCTCATACCTTTTATTTTTATCAACTCTCTCCCAGCAGCTTTTATTTCTTCCTTGACATCCACTAGTCGATCTATTATCAAATCTTCTCCATCATCTTCTTTCTGCATGAATCCTTTGAACCTTTCATCCCACTTCTCTTTTATTTGACTCAAAGGCATGCCTTCTTTTGTTAACACATTCTCATCTACAATGATATCAATGACTGCTTCTAGCTCTTCCAATTGCTCAATCAAATTATTAACAGCCTCTTGAATCTCATCCTTATGTTTACTCAAGAAGTCAGTTCTAAAATGGAGTATACGAGAGGTTTTCTCTACAAAATCCTTATTGTCCTCCTCAAGTATTGATTTTTCTAGAAGAGTAGTTAAAGGTAATGCACTCACTCTTTCCAATTTCTGACTGTATTCTTTATACTCTTCTTCTTGTTTCTCCGATGCCTCAATGTATTGATGCATTTCTTTTATTAACCCTTCTGTATCCTTGTAGTCTTCAAAACCTTTAACCAACACTTCACCTACCTCTCGGTTCAACTTGTCTACCCATCGGTCTACCATCTCCACTTTGCCTCTTACCTACACCAAATCATCTACCTCCTTTTTGCTTAACAAAATAGGAGTCTCAATAGTTGTTACCTGATGTGATCTTGGAGAGGAGACACTCTTCAGGAATGAATGTAGTTGATCCAATTGAGCTTTAAGCTCATCCTTATTTTGCTTATCCTTGATCATTCTTGACTTGGTTTTTGAAGCCACCACATCAATCAAGTTCATCTACTAATTCCTAGTGGGCCTTCCCAAGTTGACAGTACTCAACTAATAATCTGTTAGTTGCCTGTCCCCTACCTCCTTTTCTATCATTGGCATGGCACATTCAACAACAATTTCTCCTTTGTCTGTGAGTTGGGTAGAATGTAGAATCTTAGCCTTCTTTTTAGGCCTCTCCTACTCAATTCCTTTCATCATATCCTCCTAATTGAGAGGTTGTGAAGGTGTTACTGCCCTCTTCTGTAGGTCCAGTTTTAGCCAAGTAGAAGCACTTGGAGAAGTTGTCATCATAGAAGAAGAGGAAGCAACAATAGTAGAAGGCGGCTACATATTTACCTGAGGTTGAGAGTCAGCCTTTGATTTCTTTTGTTGCTCTTGCAGTATATGCATCTGCACCAGCTTTTCAACATCTTCTCTATCTTTCTGTTCTTGCCTTTTCTTATCCTCCTCTTCTTTCCTCAACCGATCTCTCTCCACTTTTTCTTTTTCCAACTTTTCCTTCTCTAGAGATTCTTTTTCTAGTTTCTCTTTTTCCAAAGCCTCTAGTCTTTCCTTCTCTAATCTCTCCGCCTCTAAGGCCTTAAGTTTCTCTGCCTTTGCTTCTTCTTCTTGTTGCTTCTTAACCAGCTCCTCAACATCCTTTTCCTTTCTTAAACTTTATGCTTCTTCTTCTTTTTGGCGAGCTTGTTGTGCAAGTTTTAGTTTGGCAACCAAGATTTCTCTTTCCCTCTGGTTCCTTGCCTTCTCTTCCTCAAGGTCATGAATTTTCTGTATTAGCTCCAACTTTTCGTTCTCTTCTTTAACCTTGAGCTCATGTTCTTGTTGCCTTTTTTGTGTCTCCACTTCATCAACTGCTGCCTTTTCTTTAACTTGTTTGGCTTTCAATTGTTGCTGGTGTAGTATAGCATCAGCTTGTACCTTGGCCTCCATTTCCTTTTGTTTCTCTAAGGATACAACCTTTGCATCAGAATCCCTTTTTGCATCTTCAAACAACTTCCATTGATCTTCTTGTGTTAAGATCTGCTCAATATCCTCCTTTAGAGGCATGTTCTCTTGCATATCTTTTTTTGACAGAGTCTCATCTGAATCTATCTCAACTTCCAGAACTTCCTTCTCAACCTCTTTTCCCTTGGCAGCTTCAGCCATGCTATGAAAAGCCTCCTTCTTGAATTTCTTTACTCTTCTTCCTTGTAATTGGGACTTGTGCAGATGATTCACCTAATGTAGGTGTCGAAACAATAGATCCTACTGAAACATCTCCTTCTTGTGTTTCTTCTTCATCATCTACCACCTCAAGTTCTATCTTTTCGATGTCTGGAGGAAGGATTTCCAATGGCTCTTTGGGAGGTGTCTTTCTTTTGATCCTCTTGTATCCCTTACCCTTTTTAAGGACAAGTCCTTGAGGAGCGTGAGTTCTTAACATTAACCACTGCACACTCCTATCCAATACCGTCCTTCCAATCTTCTTAATATCAATGGTTTCTTTAGCATCCCAGTCAATTGGATCCAGACTCTTGGTGCCAATATTCAAAGCTTTATAAGATGGATCCAATACAATTCCATCATCCACCAATGTGTCAGGAATGTTTTCTTTAACACCTAGCTCTGACATGAGTGCGACAAACAATCTTTCATAGTTCTTCTTTCTTAGACCATACTCATCTTGCCAGTCACTCCAGAAGTCTTCTAATAAATTAAAATGTCTAGTAAACACCGAAGGCAACAAGGCATACATCTTACCTTTTGGATCAAAATACTTACGAGCTATGTATAATCCCAATTTCAAGTGTATCAATTCACTACAAACCACCTTTGCTCCTACCAAGTGTTGACAACTATACTCACCCAACTTCATGGGAAACTTATGACATCCGATTTTATGTTTGATCCCAAACCGAGCATTAACTCCAAGAGCTTGATACACAAACTCCATCAACACTATCTTGTTATTGCAGCACCTTGGAAGCAAATGTGAATGGCCTTCAAAACCAACCAACCTGAAGTATGTAAATTTGGGGTATTGAATGTACCAACATCCCCATTCAGCAATGAATGCCATGGCTTCTTGACTTAACTAGTACCCTGCATCTCCATTCAATTGATTGATGATCACGTATATAAATGCATCATTGACTCTTATGAAATGAGTCTCAGCAACTTGAAGAGACAACTGGTCATAGTGCTCCCATACCTTCTTCTATCCATCCAAGGCTCCCATTATGCCCATTCTATTCAAACTTGGGAAAATCCCCAATCTTGCTACTGCATATACAATGTAAGAGGTCATAAAGAAAGATTTGGTCTGCCTAACATTAGTCAATTGATCATGAACATCATTAGACATAATCATTGGCCAATCAAATTGCTAGGCTCCATTTAAGATAGTTTGGATGAAAGGAAACATCCACTTCTAGAACCTAAATGTATCTCTCTTCCCAGAGGCCCTAGACAACATCATGATTATATCTGATACCTCCTTATAGAAATCTAGCCTCTTTGGCTAGTCTGCAAGTTTACTTAAAGATTTCTTTTCTATCTTCAACCACTTTTTGTTTAGATGAGACTTATTGGAGTCCTTATACTCACTATACTTCTCCAAGGCCTCTGCCTCATCCAACTGCACCAAGCTCTTAGGATCTAGGACATTAAATATATTTTGGAATGCCAGAGGAGTGAGATCAATGATCACATTATTTTGAGAATCCATACACTTCCTTGTTACAAGATTGTAAGCACTAGCTGCTATTAAGATCAACTCCACACATTGGATTGACAAAGGAAACAAGGTAATATGAGCCAAACCAGATTCAACAATCCTCTTCATTCTAGGCATTGCATCCTCATTGAATATTTCAGCATATACCTCTTCAAAGTTGTACTGGCCCAAGTTTGTATCAGTGATGTTTGCCTAGTCAGATTCCACCTTGCTCACCTTCACAATAGGACTCCTATGATTATACCTCAAGGTATAAGGCAATTGTTCTGGCTTCAACTTCTTTGGTTTTGGTACTGCCTTTGATATTCCTGCAGGCTAGTTCCTTCAAGCAGCTTCCCCTGATGTTCCCGACATCCTTCAATTTTCCTGCAAGCAAAACCTCTAATTAGATCTTTAAACATCATCATAAAACATGCTCTAAAAACCATACCTTTCATATATGCACTAGAGGCGGAACCAGGCAGAAACATAATCTAAAACAATTTCTTTTACAACACTGCCAGACTCGAAGCCAAAACCGATATAGATACTTCACTAACAATAAATGGCTTGGAGTAGGAATCAGAAAGGTGATCAGAACCGGGATCGAAATGAAAAAGGGATTTGGTTTTCTTCAGATTTTCATATTTTCATATTCCATTTCCACTCCACCTTCGCTTCCGTCTAGGTTATCATTATTTTGAAAGAAGACTTCTCATTATACACAGAGCTAGAGACGAGATGGAAATGGAATCGATACCTTTTGTAAAATAGAATTCTCAAGTTCATGATCGATTCTGATCCCGTCTCCGCCTAGATTGACCATGACATCATCAAAAGATTTTGTCGATTTAACACACAACTCCATGATTAAAACCAAGGTCGTATTAAATGAAAAGAGGCTTTAAAAACACTATACTCATATGACCATAGGGAACGACTGTATTTTAGGGCATCATATTTTAATCATTTAAATGTGATCACTGAAACACACAAAACCCTAATCTAACAAACACGATAAAAACTAGGGCACGAATTTTAAACCTTACCATTTTACCAGTTTGAAAAACACGACAAAACCCTAAGTAAAAATGATGAATCTAATCTACCTCACTGTAGATCCCTAACTTTAATCAACACCATTTAAAAACCCTAACTTAATCTAATCTACTGCAAATCAAAATAGCACGACGCGATCACGACTAAAACGTGAAAGCGATCGTGCCCTAAACACCAAGAATAAAAAAATGATAGCACAAGAAACCAAGAATAAACCAAACAAACAAAATAAAACAAGAACCTATTCGTATCATACCAAGAAACATAGATCCATTTAGAATGAAATGATTCAAAGCACGAGCAGATATAAAGAAAAACACAACAGTAAATAAATGAAGAACAATAATGATAAGAAACCCTACCTCGAACGCAAAAGAACCCAGCCAACCTTCTGAACTGATTCGCAAGCAATAACCTTCCTCTCTTTTGATCAATTCGCTCAAATGAACTCCGCTGCTGCTCTTTCATGCTCTTTGATCTCTTAACAATGATAATAATGATTCATTTAACCCTTAATGAAGGTAAAAATAAGGATTTCTACCTACACGAGCAGTTGTCATTAATGCATTAAAACGTAGTTAAGGCAGAGTCGAAACTAGAAGAGAACAAAGACTTCTCTGTAGTGCCACTTTAGTCAAAAAAGTCAACGATCCAAAAATGGTAGGGACGGAACTGTGATGGAAACTGATTCGCAACTTTAAGAAATTTCTAAACTTCATTCCCATTCTAGGTCCGCCAACTAAACATAAAACAAAACCAAACACAAAAAGTAAAGCAAAAGACCAACATAATAAAACTAAACACAAGGACCTAAACTAAAACCAAAATTGAAATAACGGAGGTGGGGGCGAAATCAATTATGATTTTGCAATTTTCGATAAAGACCAACTTAACACCCACTCCAACTCCGGTTCCGCTGAAGACAAAAAAAAAAGGCCAAAAGAAAAGACCATCGGGATGGGAACCAAAACAAGTTTCAAAAGAACTTTCAGAACCCGATTCACTTCCGTTTCTGCTTCCAACAGACTAAACCAAAATAAACAAAGTGTTGGAAGCAAAATGAATCCAAACTTTGTCTGAAAAACAACAAAGGATAAAGAACAAAGAGGGGGACCCATTTTGACCAAGACAAAAGATGGGGTGGTTATGCAAGGCATAACAAATGGCGACTCGGCTGGGGAAATGGTTTACCCATTTTCAAGATACCCAAAGAAAATTTCAGTCACCCAAAAACTACTGGCTTATAAACACTTTAACTTGAATAAGATCAGATATTTTTAGGATAAGTTTGAGCTGGAATCTCAGATGTTTGTGCTCATGAGTTATTTCCAAATCTGAGTGTGTGCTTATATTGTGCATCATTCTTCATAGATACTTTCTCTATTCTTTGAACCACCATACCTAAAATTCAAGCTACATGAGTTGAGTCTTTTAACTATTGTGCAATAAAATCTTGGGTATTGCTCCGCTGCCAGACAGGCGTCCATAGCCCCGACGGAGATGCCTCTAGTTCTCACAAATCATTGCTCTACTACCATCTAGGCGTCCATAGCCCCGATAGAGATACTTGATTACCCACTTGATATTGAGCTTGCCTCTTCTTTCTTTCTTTTCATTCTCTTTTTCCTTATGGAAATTCTTTTATGCATCTCTCAATACTTAGATTCAATGAATCTAAAAAATGTGGGTTGAGAACTACAATGGATTTCATGATATTCTTGGAATCATATTTTTCACTTGAATCAAAGGTAGATTCATTCTAAAATAGATAGGCATTTACTCATGCAAATGTTTATCTAATTTGGTCACAGATTTTTGATGATAATGCATGAGATATTCACAATGTATCTTCTTATCTTTAAATAACTTTTCAAACCCAAACTAGAATGATCATAAGACATAAGTTTCAGAACAACATCCTTTTCAATGATGATGATGAAAATACCTAAACCAATTTCTCTCCTAGTACCAATAGTATACTTGGAATAACAACCCCAAGTCTTGAGATGAACAAAATAAAGATCCCCAACGAAACAAAACACAACAAAATAACCAAAAAAAACAAAACAAAGAAAACAAGAACAAAACAACAATAAGAAAACCTTAACTAAAACAAAGACTTAATTACATATGATACAATATAATACATTCTCCTCCAAAAACATCAGACTTTCTATGCACCAAAATAGTGCTTGAGAAACTGACCATTAATGGGTAATGGAACAGGCTCTCCTGTTAAGGTACTCAAATGAAAATAATTCTCACCTAATATTTCAGCCATTTGATAAGGACCTAACCAAAGTCTGTAATACCCCTCTATTTTGCTTCTTGTTCATGTTGCTTTATACTATGTTTGGTTGCAGTTACCTTGCTTCTGAATACATTTTGTTATGATGTGTTGATCGTTACTATTGAGTGACAACTATTATTGTGGGATGTAGTTATCTGATATTGTTTCACTTGCATTATGGATTAATGATGTTGTAGAGTTAACATGAGATGTTATTATGAGATTACTGGATTATGATGGAAGTGTCAATTTGATGAGTGTATGGGTGAAGAGAACGATTTTGCATCACTCGCTTGCGAGCGCCCTGCGAATCCGTAATTCCTTCTTCACGGTGTGTATTATATACTGGATATATTATATGATGTTGGTTACTTGGCGGGGCATTACACATGGTATCAGAGCCTAGGTTTAAACACTGGGTTCTCTAGGTGCAATTGTGCCCACTATGTTGTTCTTGTGATTTGTTAGTAGAGTGTTAAGTAATCACGTGTTCATGGCTTTTACTTTAGCATGATATACTCTATGAAAGAGAGTAGCGTGTTAGTAACCTGATATAAGGTTATGGTTGGAAAGTAAGATATGTATTTTATGGGTTATGGAATTGAATGTTCCTATGGGATTATGTATGTAGTTGTTCCTTTGTAAATGTAAGAAACCAGTAACTGTATCTTGTTTGAATGTTTTGGAAACCCGTACTTGTTTGTGTGTCTATGTGATGGTGGTACTTGATACCCATCCATGAAGAAAAGTCACATTTGGGTGTGGATGTTACCATACCTTTTTATGTGTTTGCATGTTTGTTACCTGTTTGAGGACCAACCCAAGTGTGGTTGAAACCTATATATAGGAGTAACCAAAAGTAGCTCCTTTTTTTTGGTTCGTCAGATCCTTAATATGTGAAGGGATAGTAGTAGTCACAAGTTTTCTTGGGTGGAGTGTGTAGCGTGCGCATGTTGTGGCGTAGAGCATCTTAGCTCAACCAATCTCGAGGAAACGTAACCGCTACTTTCCCTAATGCTAGATCAGGATACTTGATCTATATGTGTTAGCCTTATCCCTCAGATTTGGGTATAGCAGCAGGGTTGTTAGTTATGCCTAGACGTCCGTAGAGGCGATGACCTGGTAGAGTGACGATGTCTTCTTTAGTTATGGATTAACTCTAGTCATGTGGATAGCATGCCCATTCCGCATCACATGAGGGTATTTATCATTCTTGTTGGACATTGTTTCTCTTTCCTCGTTTGGTGGCTAGTATCTAGTCACATAGTTGTTGTATAGTGGAATTTAAAGATTGTGAACTTTCTTTCAGTTGTTGATGATTCTTTTCAGTTGATTGTGAGGGTCGACACTTTGTTTATATTTGATTGTGAAGGTTTAGCCACAATTTGTGATCTTATTTTCTTATAACCCTAGTGGTTATGAATTTGATTCAATGTTGAAATTACGCGTATTTATTTCTTTATTGTTGAAATGGAACTTTAATTTGATCTTCTTTATGAACTTGGTGGCTAAGCTAGTTATCTTTGTTGTTTTCAATGTCGGCTATGTGTTGTATTGTGATTCCTCTCCAAGTTTGTTTGAGGCAAACTTGGTGAGTGTGTACGAGGAAGTAGATGCAGGAAACGTTGAGAATGGGGGTATGTGAGGCTGGACGCAGCTAGAACCCACTAACTTTTGTGTGTTGACTATCTCTTGGAGGCTGATCACCTTACACAATAAGAGATAGGTCATTGTGGTCTTGTTTGGATGGTCTCACTTTATGTATGACCTAACCCTATCAAGCCACTGGTTTGATGTTTGATTCAATTGAGTTGGTTTATGTTCTTGATTCATGGACTCTTCTATCATAGATTGGTATGTTGCTTTCTGGTGTCCAAGTGAACCCTTGTGTAGTCTTGTGATGGTTGTTGGTGTTGTGTATTGGTACATATGTGTATTGTGTATGATAATCCATAGTTTTGTGTTTTGGAGAATTGGTTGGTGGTTGTTTCACCATGTTGTCTTGGTTAGATTTATATTGTTCTTGGCTGAGTTGTTTATGGCACGAGTTGTCGTTATTTATGTGTTGAGGTATGGAGTGGTTCAGTTTGGAACCCTTGGGTATGTGTGATTGTATGGAGTTTTCACTATGAGTTTTTGCAGGCTTCCGGGAGTAAGCCTAATCTTTGGGGGGGAGAATGTAATACCCCTCCGTTTTGCTTCTTGTTCATGTTGCTTTATGCTATGTTTGGTTATAGTTACCTTGCTTCTGAATACATTTTGTTATGATGTGTTGATCGTTACTATTGAGTGACAACTATTATTGTGGGATGTAGTTATCTGATATTGTTTCACTTGCATTATGGATTAATGATGTTGTAGAGTTAACATGAGATGTTATTATGAGATTACTGGATTATGATGGAAGTGTTAGTTTGATGAGTGTATGGGTGAAGAGGACGAGTTCGCATCACTCGCTTGCGAGTGCCCTGCGAATCCGTAATTCCTTCTTCACGGTGTGTATTATATGCTGGATATATTATATGATGTTCATTACTTGGCGGGGCATTACAAAGTCTATCAAACTTTTGGTGATCTCCCTTCTTTTCTCTAGGCTTATCCCATAATAACACAAGGTCTGATATTCTAAAGGCTTTTATCTTGGCTCTCTTGTCAAACCAGCGTTTGACAACAGCCTAATGTTTAGAGAATTGCTACAAATCAACATCTTTTTGTTCTTCCATATTTAACAAATTAAGCAGTCTAACCTCAATCCTATCATCCTTGGAGTAAAATTCCTGCATAAACTTCAAAACAGGTTTTTGTAAATGAATGGGGAAGATTGGATCTTGGCCATAGACTAACTTAAAAGGTGAGTTCCGTAGGGCTGCTTTGATTCTGGTTCGATCTGCCATAAGGCAAATCTCAACTAGGTGTGCCAGTCCCTAGGGTTACTTTCTAACAACTTTCTTATAACTTCCAATAAGTTCTTATTTGTGGACTCAGCCACTCCATTTCCCTGAGGGTAATAATTGGAAGAATATTTCAACACAATCTTATGTTCATAGGCCCATGAAATGAACTCAACAGAAGAAAAAGTAGGGCCATTATCACATACCAGAGCAAATGGAACTCCAAACCTGGTTGTGATGTTCTCAGTTAGAAACTTGATGACCACCTCTGCGGTACTATTCTTGCAAGGTTGTGCCTCTGTCCAACGTGTGCAGTAGTTATTTGTAGTCAAGATGAATTTATGTCCTACAAAAGAATTTGGATTAATCACACCTACAGAATCAAGTGTCCATTGAGTAAATGGCCTTACCTCATCTACTCATTGTAGGGGCATTACAGGATTTATTTCTCTAGGTGTAGAAGTTTCACATATATGACAAGTCCTGTAGTGTTGATGTGCATCTCTAAACACACAAGGCCAATAATAGCCTAACCTTAAAATCTGATGTGCCAAAGCATCAACCGATCCATGACCTGTTTCGTGCCTGCCATGAAATTCATTTATGGCATGTTTAGCTTCTTGCTGATCCAAACATTATAGATAAATCCATTGGAAATTCTTTTTATAGACTGATCCCCCTTTAAACATGTAATGGGTGCTCTTCATCCTCAATGCTCTCCTTTGAGTAGCATTCATTCCTTTTGGACATTTTTTATTGAGGAGGAAGAAGACTAAATCTGTATACCAGGGATCCTTTGTGAATGATTGAATAGTGTAATGTTGACAAGTTATACTTCTGTCCACTTCAACCATTGCCTTTGACAAACCTTGACCTCGAACAAGTTTCATTGGGTAAATCTCCAGGTCAAAATCTTGTAAGATTGCCATCCATTTCGCTCTTCTTTCCCCTAATTCACTTTTCATTAGGAGGGAATTTAAAGCTAGATCTGGGACTATGGCCATAACCTGACTTCGGATTATGTAATGCCTAAACTTCTTTATTGCTCGTACCAATGCAAAAGCTTGTTTTTCTAATGATGAATATCTTATTTCTGCATTTTTAAATGGAGAGCTCATAAAAGCAATTGGTCTCTCCTCATTCTCTTCTCTTCTCTGTGTTAAAACTGCTGCACATGAATGCTTAGAAGCAAAAGAATAAATGTAGAAGGGTTTTAGATAATCTGGGCTTGTCAAAATAGGTGCCTCAGATATAGCTTGTTTAATCTGCATGAAAGCAGACTTAGCCTCTTCACTCCATTCAATCTTTGCATCCTTCTAAATCATTTCATTAAGTGGGTTGACAATCTCTACAAACTCTATTATAAATTTCCTAACAAAATTGATCCTTCTAAAGAAAGATCTCATTTCCTTCTTACTTATTGGCCTTGTCAATTTCAAAATGGCCTCCACTCGGTCAGGATCTATGGAAATCCCCTCCTCTGATATAATGTGACCTAAAATCTTTCCTTCAAAAACTCCAAATACACATTTCTTTGGGTTAAGAGAGACACCATAACTAATACATTTCTTTAGCATCTTTTCCAAATCAGCAACATGCTCTTCTCTATTCTTAGAGAAGATGGTCAAATCATCAACATAGATGATTATAAATTTCCCTATCAGATCTGTAAAAGCTACATCCATCGCCCTTTGAAAAGTAGCACCAGCATTAATTAGATCAAAGGGCATCCTTCTGTAGGAAAATGTGTCCCATTTTATAGTGAAAGCAGTCTTCATCCTATCCTCATGACTTACAAGGAACTGATTGTATCCTGAATACCCATCCAAGAAAGACATCATCTGAGATCCATTGACCTTTTGCAATACTTCATCAAGGCAAGGTAATGGATAGTTGTCTTTTTCAAAGGCCTTGTTTAAATTCCTGAAATCCACACATAACCTAATCTCACCATTCTTCTTCCTTACAGGAACTAGATTAGCCACCCAAGTAGAGTGTCTAATTGGAAAGATTATTCTTGCAGCCAAAAGTTTTTGCACCTCTTTCTGAATCAGAGGCTCAATAAATGCATTGACTAGGTGTTGCTTTTGGTGAAACGATTTGGCTTCTGGCTTGAGAGGAATTGTATGTGTGATCACATATGTATCAAAAAATTTTAAGTCATCATAGCTCCAAGCAATAGCTTCAATATTCTATTTCAAGACTCTGATTATCTCGTCCTTAATCTCCTGAGGACAAGTCTTCCCTATAAGAACGTTCCTTTCTGGGCCCTAGTGAGCCAAATTAACAGATTCATACTTACCTCCCTCATTCTTTGTAGGAATTCTTTGATAAGCTCGTGGATCTGAATCAAATATTCTTTCCAATGCTATCATCCCTTTTGGGATGTTATTGCTCTTTATATCCAATATCCCTTCTGGACTGTTACTTTCTGGATCCCAATCTCCCTGATCTCTGTCAAACTCATCAATTATCTATCCTTGAAATACATTGGAACTCTCCAAAAAGGCCAAAATGGGTTGATCATCATTAAACACCTGAAAGTGTCTAACATTATCAGGAATAGCCGAGACTGAAATTAGTTCCACAAAAAACCTCTTCAAATTTCAATCTTGCATAGGCTCTAATGAACTAGCGGCAACAACAAGAGCATCTACAATTTGATTTGCTTCCCTTGGAATGAGAGTAATCCCAAAGGCATCAAAATCCTTAATTAAATTCCAAACCCTATTTCTATATGCAGCCAATCTTTTGTTATGGAATGTGTATTGGCTACGTACCTATTTCACAATCACCATAGAATCTCCCATCACTATAAGAGCAGTTACTTTCTTCTTATGAGAAAACATAAGCCCTCTTGCAAGTGCTTCATATTCAGCCACATTGTTAGTGCAACCAAACTGCAATCTACAAGAAGAAAAATAAGTTTTTCTTTTCGGATTGGTTAGTTCAATCCCTACTCCACTTCCTGCTTTAGATTTAGAATCATCAAATTTAAGAGTCCATAAAGGGTCTTTGGCTGGGAGTTCTTTCTTTTTAGAAGCAACAGGGAATTTGTCACTTGAGACATGTGGCGGCTCAGACTTTTGCTGATCATTAGCAATTATCTTGAGGCTAGGCTCAATTGAAGATCCTCCTATGTTCCCCATTTGTTCAACAATTATCTCCTGAATGCTCTCTTGAGTTAATTTACCATCTAATTCATCTTTCATTAACACCTTGGGCATTGGTAAAGTATGTGGGGAAGGTGAATTGAGAAGGCACTATGTTACCTTAATCTCTTCATGAATTTCAGAACATAAAACCTGAGTCTACTCTACCAATAAGGAACCTTCCTCTTGAGAAAGACTAGCCCATGTAAAAATAGTTGCATCCTTAACTTGGAAGAAGAACTCATTGATGGGAGTCTTAGATCCCTCTTGACATTTTTGTTTGGGCTGATCTACATGACTTATAATATCTATGCATGACTGACATGTCAACTCCGAATGGTTATGATAGTGAATCCTACACCAATTAGGAAGCAACAAACTACTCAAATAAGTTTCTGCTCCTAAAACCAGCTTATCTTGTTGTAATTTCCTTATTAGAACCTGTTGGTTGATGTGAATCATCGGGTCACTATGATCTAAGGATAATGCATCATCAGGACTAACTACAAAGAAAGTAAGGACTTCCTCTTGTTTGTAAACACCTATCTTAGTTTCAAAATATGCCACTTCATTGGGAGCATCATATTTTGTGATCATGTGCTTGAGTCTAGGTTCACTTTCAATTCTTATCTGGGTTGCAACTCCTTTCCAGGGTAACCACATGTGCGAGAAATCCAAGGATAGATACCCCCCTGTGCTTTTCATTAGCTCTCGACTTAAGAACATACCATATGTTTCTGGGATATCGTCTATTTGGATATCTATATAGGTTTGGATCCTTGGGTCTGATCCAACATGCACATGCATGTTCTTCAACTCACCTACAACATTAACTTTGGTTTTATCCAACTGAATCATCTTTTTATTGGTTGGGATAGGACTTAATCCTAACTTTTTACAAATCAAAAAAGGCATAACATTCCCTGATGCTCTAGAATCTAATAAAAAATTGTGTAGATTCTTTCCAAATATTCTCAAACTTAACAAGAAAGGTGGGGTATTGGTCTTACCTTTATACATAGCTGCATTTGTCTCCTTTGCGGGAGTCACTTTACCTTTCCCTTTTAGGTGATCTGCCTCTTCCAAAGCTTTTAATACCACCTCTCGTTGAGCTGGGCACCACTTCATGATGTCAAAGAAAGACAGTGATGTCTTCTGCCTCTATGATTCTACAACAAAGTCAAACTTTGAATCATTCCTAACTTCGTACTTAGGAAAAGGAGGCTAATTACCTCTATTGTGAGAATCTGAAGGTCCCTTGGTGGAGGTGGATTATTATCTGCATTCTGATTTGGTGGAACCATATTGTTTGGGGGTGCAGATGTAGTGAATGGCCCCTTGTTCTGATTCCTTAGAAAGTTGCCACCCTTAGATTGGAAAGCTTGAGCATCATAAACATCTTCCTGTGGCTCATTATCTCCTTGCATAGGAAATTGATATTTTTCTTCAATGGTTTCATAAGTCATGGTAGTGCTAACTGACCCATTATCCTGATTGGAATTTCCTGCTGGAGGATGAGCATCAACTTGTGCAATTTTCACAACCTTCTCCATTTATGGGCAATTGACCTTAGAATGGGCTGTTGTATCATGCAGCCTACACCGATTTTTCATAAAATTCAAATCAGCAACATTAGTAGTATGTGGTCTTTCTTCACCTGTTTGATAATTATGAGGAACTCCCCCATTATTAGGTCCAGTATTCCACTGCCTATTATTTTTGTTGTTGAACCTTTGATTATATCCTCTATTCTGATTTTGATAATTTTGGTTTGAGGAGTTCTGATTTTTAAAATTCCTATTGGTGTTTTGATTATGGTTCTGATTAGAGTAATTTCCCTAATTGTTGTAATTATGGTTTTGATTATTGGGAGGGTTTTGTCTGAGCTATGCCATGTCATTTGACATCTGAGAGAGAATCTTTTTGAGAGTCTCTAACTCACTTGTGAGTTGAACTGTTTGTTCATTCTGCACATTTTGGACTATGGTTGGGGAATGGACATGGGTTGATCCTCCCCCTTCTTGTGGTTGATTTTGAGGTTGTTGTTGTGGTTGATGTGAGGAATCTTGTATGCCATTTCTAAAGAAGGGCACTGTGGGTGGAGCTTGCAACTTAGATATAGGTCCATATTGGGAATAAGACATCCCTCGGACAGTGTTGTATAACAGTGGATTAGGCATCTAATAATTCATTGGAGGAAGAACTGCTCCTAACCCTCCAGATTGCAAACTTATATGTTATTGCAATTTGATAGCCAAATGATAAATTTTAGACAATGAGTCAATCTCAGCAGGTTGATAAGTTCTTTGCAAGAACAGGCCAATCAAAGGATTAACAACTCTCAAATATTCCTATATGGCCATACCCTCTGGTACTAATTAAGGCTCTTGTAGCCTATGATACATCCTTTGGAACCTAGTGTTAAACAAGGGAAATGGTTCATGATGTTCCTTTCTTATGTTGGCAAACTGGTGATATAATATTGGAGGATCCACATAAACCCTGAACTGGTTAATGAAAGCATTTTCCAAATCTGTCCAACCTAGAATAGATCCCTGGGGCAGATTTAGATACCAATTATATGCCATATCTCCCAAATAGTAAGGAAACAGTCTACATACCACATCTTGATGAGCAACTTGAGCTCATGTTCAAAAATCTTTGAATGCTTGTATCTGTTCCTCAACACTTCTCAACTCTCCATGCATTTATTTCGGGTAGAACCTCTCTGGGTTCTTTGGTAAATCATGGAATCCCCCAGGAATAGTCCCTAACGAGGAGGGGTTATTCACAAAGTAAGCCATTGGTGGGATTGCTTGGACAGGTGGTGATATAGGTTGAACTGGTGGTGGTGTAGGTGGATTTGGAGGAAATCCAGGTGGAGTAAGTGGTGGTGGCAGCATAGGTATCAAAACCCTATGAGCATGAGGTCTTGGTCTAACCGAGGTTTGCAATTCTTGTAAAGGTTCAGGGTCAGTAGAGGATCTCAAAATCCTTCCATATTTCTCTGGTGAGAAAGACCCTATGCGAGCCAACTTGTCTTTTCAGCCCTCCTTCTAGCGCCAACTTCTGTTGATGGTTAAAATGACACAAACAACATTAAAACAGAATATTTCTACTCTATTTCTCCTGAAAAAGAAAGACAACATGTAGTGACCTAACTCCCAAGGTCCTAGTAGTTGGTTCTCAACTATCTGGTGTCACTCAATCAGTTCATGCAGCTGTAATGTTCAAGGGGCCTATGCTGGTAACAAAAGACTCAAGCAATGACTCATTTTATCAAAATAGGTCTTGTAAATAAAGGGGTTCCAAACAAAAGGAAAAGATAGAACAAAGGGGTAAACCACTAAGTTTGAATCAAATTTATCTAACATCCGAACATATACCTTCAACAATGAATGTTTTCTAACAAATCACAAAACCAAAGCATGACACAATCTACAACATAAACTATACCACTGTGTGCATCTAAGGTGCTTAATTCAATACCTCTTTTCGCTTATCACAACTATCTTCAAGATTTCAAAACATACATCCATTCATTGCCAAGGTCATAGGTCAACAGATTTTAATAAATTTAATTCAATAATAATCTAATAATACAATCCTTAAATCTGATTCCTTCAAATGACTTTCATCACTCAAGAAACTTTTATGTTCAACACAATCACTACATACAGATAGATTATAACTTATCAGCCTTATCACACAAACAATTTAACTCTAACACCATATTGCGAGAAAACCTGTAATTTTTATTAACTGTAAAGCATCTAGTAATAATGTATCAAAGTGATCACTACAAAATTCTATCTCCTAGCATTAGGTAAGCCGATTCTATTTTCAATTAGCCGACCTTTACAATATGATACCATCAGGTATTTATAGATATACAAAATCTCGAACTCACTTCTATTTTAGGTCATCCACCTTTTTAGGAACTAAAATTCTCTTGGAAACTCAAAACAATTTGATCTTGAGTTCTTACATTTAGACATTCAGTTTAACTAGAGAATAGAAGATAGGAGAGAAAAAGAAGTCATGCGCTCAAAACCTGTCAGTGCTGCATACAACATGCAAAGAAGAGGAAAATTATGCATGCAGGGATTCATGCATGTGAAGCTGGATCTGCAATGAACTCATCGTAGCTGGTGAAGACTTGTTGTGATGTATCTATTTCCAGCCCATCAATCTAGTTATCTTCAAATTTGATTCGATCCAATTCTGCTGCAACAAACTCCCTCATACCTTTTATTTTCATCAACTCTCTCCCAGCAACTTTTATTTCTTCCTTGACATCCACTAGTCGATCTATTATCAAATCTTCTCCATCATCTTCTTTCTGCATGTGTCCTTTGAACCTTTCATCCCACTTCTCTTTTATTTGACTCAAAGGCATGCCTTCTTTTGTTAACACATTCACATCTACAATGATAGCAATGACTGCTTCTAGCTCTTCCAATTGCTCAGTCAAATTATTAACAGCCTCTCTAATCTCATCCTTATGTTTACTCAAGAAGTCGGTTCTAAAACGGAGTATACGAGAGGTTTTCTCTACAAAATCCTTATTGTCCTCCTCAAGTATTGATTGTTCCAAAAGAGTAGTTAAAGGCAATGCACTCACTCTTTCCAATTTGTGACTGTATTCTTTATACTCTTCTTCTTGTTTCTCTGATGCCTCAATGTATTGATTCATTTCTTTTATTAACCCTTTTGTATCCTTGTAGGCTTCAAAACCTTTAACCAACACTTCACCTACCTCTCGGTTCAAATTTTCTACCCATCGGTCTACCATCTCTGCTTTGCCTCTTACCTGCACCAAATCATCTACCTCCTTTTTGCTTAACAAAATAGGAGTCTCAATGGCCATTACCTGTTGTGATCTTGGAGAGGAGACACTCTTCAAGAATGAATGTAGTTGATCCAATTGAGCTTTAATCTCATCCTTCTTTTTCTTATCCTTGATCATTCTTGACTTGGTTGTTGAAGCCACCACATCAATCAAGTTCATCTGTTGATTCCTAGTGGGCCTTCCCAAGTTGATAGTACTCAATAGATAATCTCTTAGCTGCATGTCCCCTACCTCCTTTTCTGTCATTGGCATGGCACATTCAGCAACAATTTCTCCTTTGTCTATGAATTGGGTAGAATGTACAATATTAGCTTCTTTTTAGGCCTCTCCTACTCAATTCCTTTCATCATATCCTCCCAATTGAGAGGTTGTGAAGGTGTTACTACCCTCTTTTGCAGGTCTAATTTTAGCCAAGTAGGAGCACTTGGAGCAGTAGTCATCATAGAAGAAGAGGAAGCAACAACTATAGAAGGTGGCTGCATATTTACCTGAGGTTGAGAGTCAACCCTTGATTTCTCTTGTTGCTCTTGTAGTATATGCATCTACACCAGCTTTTCAGCCTCTTCTCTATCTTTTTGTTCTTGCCTTTTCTTATCCTCCTCTTCTTTCCTCAATCGATCTCTCTCCACTTTACCCCTTTGTTCTATCTTTTCCTTTTGTTTGAAACCCCTTTATTTACAAGAACTATTTTGATAAAATGAGTCATTGATTGAGTCTTTTGTTACCAACACAGGCCCCTTGAACATTACAGTTGTATGAACTGATTGAGTGACACCAAATAGTTGAGAACCAACTACGAGGACCTTGGGAGTTAGGCCACTACATGTTGTCTTTCTTTTTTAGGAGAAATAGAGTAGAAATATTTTGTTTTAATGTCGTTTGTGTCATTTTAACCATCAACACCACCCTAACTAGAGAAATCCATCTCTCTCTCTCTCTCTCTCTCTCTCTCTCTCTCTCTCTCTCTCTCTCTTTGGTCTCCCTCTCCCATGCCCTCTCCATATCTTAAGTCTCTCACTCCCAACCTAACTACAAAACTGTCTCTCTCCCCCCCTCTCTCCATCTCTACCTCTCTTTCAACTCTATCCCTCCCACCCCCTCACCCCCTCACCCTCTCTCAAGTCTCTCCCTCCCACTATAAGTAGATAACACACTCTCTCTCTCATGTCTCTCCCTCCCAATCATCCCCCTTTTCTCAAGTCTCCCTCCTACCCTAACTAGAGAAATTTCTCTCTCTACCCTCCATCCTCTCTCTACCCTCTATCTCTCTCCCACTCATCCCTCTCTCTCTCTCAAGTCTCTACCTCCCACTCCCTCTCCCTCTCTTAAGTATCTTTCTCTCACTCCCTCCCTCTATCTCTCTCCCCTCTACCCTTAACCTTAAACCCTTAACCCTTAAACCCTAAACCCTTAAACCCTCTACTCTTAACCCTCTACCATCTATCTCTATCAAGTTTCTCCCTCCTACCCCTTCTCCCTTTATCAAGTCTCTCTCCCACTTAGTACCTCTCTCTCTCTTTGTCTCTCTCTCTCTCAATTATCTACCTCCCACCCCCTCTCTGTCTCTCAATTATCTCTCTCTCTCTCACTCACTCCCTTTATCTCTCTCCCCTCTACCCGTAATCCTCTACCCTAAACCCTTAAACCTTAAACCCTAAACCCTTAAACTCTTAACCCTCTACCCTCTATCTCTCTCAATTATCTTCCTCCTACCCCCTATCCCTCTCTCAAGTCTCTCACTCACTCAATCCTTCTATCTCTCTCCCCTCTAATCCTAATCCTCTCCCATCTACCCTTAACCCTTAAACCCTCTACCCTAGCTTGCCAATTCATTGAAATTGGGAATGCAGTTTGAAGTATAGGTTTGAGGGTATAGGTTGAAGGATTAGGGTTGAGGGTCCAATATATATGGTATAGGGTTGAGGGTTTAAGGTTTGAGGGTTTAGGGATTAGGGTAGAAATTTTACTTGAGTTTAAGGGTTTAAGGGTTGAGGGTATAGGGTTGAGGGTAGAGGGTATTGGGTAGAGGGTAGAGGGTAAAGGGTTTAAGGGTTAAGGGTTAAGGGTTTATGGTTGAGTGTTTAAGGGTTTAAGAGTTGAGGGTAAAGGGTTAAGGGATTAGGGAAGAGAGGGAGGGATGGAGGAATGGATACATGGAGGGATAAGTGAGATAGAGAGAAGTAGAGAAGAGGAGGGAGGGATAGAGATAGATGAGGGTTGAAGATCCAATGTATAAGGTAGAGGGTTAAGTGTAGTGGGGAGAGAGATAGAGGGAGTGAGTGAGAGAGAGAGAGACCTGAGAGAGGGAGAGGGGGTAGGAGGGAGATACTTGAGAGAGAGAGAGGGAGAGAGTGGGAGAGAGATAGAGGGAGGGGAGTTAAGGGTAGAGGGTAGAGGGTAGAGGGTAGAGGGTAGAGGGTTTAAGGTTATAGGATTTAAGGGTTAAGGGTTTAGGGTTTATGGTAGAGGGGACAGAGATAGAGGGAGTGACTGAGAGAGAGAGACCTAAGAGAGGGAGATGAGGTATGAGGGATAGGGTTGAGAGAGAGAGAGAGAGTGAGAGAGTGGGAGAGAGATAGAGGGAGGAAGGGTTAATGGTAGAGGGTAGAGGGTAGAGGGTAGAGAGTTTAAGGGTAGAGGATAGACGGTAGAGGGTAGAGGGTAGAGGGTAGAGGGTAGAGATTTTAAGGGTTAAGGTTAGAGGGTTAAGGGTTTAATATTTTAGGGTTTAAGAGTTAAGGGTAAAGGGTAGATGGTTTAGAGTAGAGGGGAGAGAGATCGAGGGAGTAAGTGAGAGAGATACTTGAGAGAGAGAGAGAGGAAAGGAGTGGGAGAGAGGTAGAGGGAGGTAGGGTTAAAGGTGTAGGGTTTAAGGGGTTAAGGGTAGAGACCTTAGAGAGGGAGATGGGGTATGCGGGAGATATTTGTGAGAGAGAGAGAGAGGGAGTGCGAGAGAGATAGAGTGTAGAGGGTAGAGGGTTAAGGGTTGAGGGTAGAGGGGAGAGAGATAGGAGTGAGAGAGAGACATGAGAGAGGGAGAGGGGGTAGGATGGAGAGAATTGAGAGAGAGATGGAGGGAGTGGGAGAGAGGTAGAGGGTAGATGGTTTAAGGGTTAAGGGGTTATGGTTTTTGGTTAAGGGTAGAGAAGAGAGATAGAGAGAGTGAGTGAGAGAGAGGGAGGGAGTGGGAGAGATATAGAGGGTAGAGAGTTAAGGGTAGAGGGTATAGGGTAGATGGGAGAGAGATACAAGGATTGAGTGAGTGGGAGAGAGATGTGACAAAGGGAGAGGGGGTAGGAGGGAGAGACTTGACAGAGAGATAGGGAGCAGGTGAGTGGGAGACAAATAGAGGGTAGAGGGTTAAAAGTAGATGGTGGATGGTTTAAGGGTGTAGGTTTTAAGGGATAAGGTTTTATGGTTTAGGGTTAAGGGTAGAGTGGAGAGAGATAGAGGGAGTGAGTGAGTGAGAGAGGCCTGAAAGGGTGATGGGGTAGGAGGGAGAGTCTTGAGAGAGAGAGGGGGTATGAGGGAGAGTCTCTATATCTCCTATCCCTCTCTCTCTCTCTCAAGTATCTCCCTCCTACTCCTCCTTGTCTCAAATATATCTCTCTCTCACTCCTATCTCTCTCCACTCTACCCTTAACCCTTAACCCTTAAACCCTTAAAACCCTCTACCCTCTACCATTAACCCTCCATCCTCTATCTCTCTCTTACTCCCCCCCTCTCTCTCTCAAATCTCTCCCTCCTACCCCCTCTCCCTCTCTTCGGTATCTCTCTCTCAGTCACTCCCTCTATCTCTATCCCCTCTACCCTTAACCCTAAAACCTAAACCCTTAACCCTTAAACTCTAAACCCTTAAACCCTCTACCCTCTACCCTTAAACCTCCATCCCTCTATCTCTCTCTCACTCTCTCCCTCTCTCTCTCTTAAGTCTCTCCCTCCTAATGCCTCTCCATCTCTTAGGTCTCTCTCTCTCTCACTCCCTCTCTCTCTCCCTCTACCCTTAACCATTAATGCTCTACCCTTAACCCTTAAACCCTTAACCCTCTACCCTTAACTTACCCCTTAAATATAATAGCCCCCCCTCCCTCCCTAGATATATCCTCCCCTCCTCTCCCTCTATCTCTCTCAACCCTCTCTCCCTCTCTCTCTCTCAGGGCTCTCTCTCTGGTCCTCCCTCTCTCTCTCCTTCTACCCATAAGCTAAACCCTAAACCCTTAAACCATCTCCTCTCCTTAACCTTCCCTCTATCTCTCTCTCTCTCCTCCATCTCTCTCTCTCAAGACTCTCCATCCTACCCCTCTCCCTCTCTCAGGTCTCTCTCTCTCTCACCACTCACCCTCTCTCTCTCTCCTCTACTCCGCCCACCTCTGCCCTTCCCTAAATTAAACCCTAATTGTACTCTCTACCTCTACCTTACCCTCCCTCCTCTATCTCTCATTCCTCCTCCTCTCTATCTCTCAACCCTCTCCCTCCTACCCCCTCTCACTCTCTCAGGTCTCTCTCAGTCACTCCCTCTATCTCTCTCCGATCTACCCTTACTTGTAAACCCTAAACACTTAACTCTTAAACCCTTAAACCCTCTATCTCTCTCCTGCTCCCTCAATCTCTCTCAAGTATATCTCTAATACTCCCTCTCCCTCTCTCAAGTATCTCTCTCTCTCTCTCACTCACTCAATATGTCTATCTCTCTCCCCTCTACCCTTAATTCTCTATCATCTACCCTTTACCCTTTACCCTTAAACCCTTAATCCTCTACCCTCTACCCTTAACCCTTAAACCCTCTACCCTCTATCTCTCTCCCACTCCCTCCCTCTCTCTCTTTCTTTCAAGTCTCTCCCTCCTACCCCCTCTCCCTCTCCCAAGTATCTCTCTCTCACTCACTCACTCAAACAAGACAAGTTAGGTTGTCAATTTCACCAAATTAGCAAGCTAGCGGGCCCACTAACTTGCCAATTCACTAAAATTGGAAATGTAGTGGCTTGTTTGAAAAAATGGGCCCAAGAAATGGGGTCTCCCAATGATAAATCACCGAGAGACCCCATTTCTTGGGCCCATTTTCTAAAATAGGCAAGTTAGGTTGCCAATTTAACCGAATTACCAAGCTAGTGGGCCCACTGGCTTGCCTATTCAGTGAAATTGGCAATGTATTGGCCTATTTGAAAAAATGGATCTAGAAATGGGGTCTTCTAGTGATGTAATGCTAATCCTAATCACTCCAAACCTTTAGATTTTGCAACTTGCACAAGTAAATCCCACTAGCTTGGCAATTTGATGAAATCGGCAATGTAGTGGCCTGTTTGAAAAAATGGGTCCAAGAAATGGGTTCTCCCGGTGATTTACATCACCGGGAGACCCCATTTTTTCAAATAGGCAAGTTAGGTTGCTAATTTCACTGAATTACCAAGCTCGTGGTCCAACTAGCTTTCCAATTCGGTGAATCCAAGAAATGGGGTTTCCAGTGATTTACATCACCGAAGACCCCATTTCTTGGACCCATTTTTTCAAACAAGACAATTTAGGTTGTCAATTTCACCAAATTAGCAAGCTAGTGGGCCCACTGGCTTGCCAATTCAGTGAAATTAGAAATGTAGTGGCTTGTTTGAAAACATGGGCCCAAGAAATGGGGTCTCTCAATGATGTAAATCATCGAGAGACCCCATTTCTTGGGCCCATTTTTTCAAATAGGCAAGTTAGGTTGCCAATTTCACTGAATTGTCAAGCTAGTGGGCCCACTGGCTTGCCGATTCAGTGAAATTGGCAATGTAGTGGCCTATTTGAAAAAATGGGTGCAAGAAATGGGGTCTCTCAGTGATGTAAATCATTGGGAGACCCCATTTCTTGGACCCATTTTTTCAAATAGGACAAGTTAGGTTGCCAATTTCATCGAATTGCCAAGCTAGTGGGCCCACTAGCTTGCCCACTAGCTTGGCAATTTAGTGAAATTGGAAATGTAGTGGCCTGTTTGAAAAAATGGGTCCAAGAAATGGGGTCTCTCGGTGATGTAAATCACCGGGAAACCCCATTTTTCTTCGACCCATTTTTTGAACAGGCAAGTTAGGTTGCCAATTTCACTGAATTTCCAAGCTAGCGAGCCCATTCGCTTGCCAATTTGGTGAAATCGGTAATGTAGTGACCTGTTTTAAAAAATTGGTCCAAGAAATGAGGTCTCCCGATGATATAAATCACCGAGAGAAATCACTAGGAGACCCCATTTCTTGGACCCATTTTTTCAAACAGGGCAAGTTAGGTTACCAATTTGACCGAATCGCCAAGCTAATGGGCCCATTGGCTTGCCAATTCGGTGAAATTGGTAATGTAGTGGCCTGTTTTAAAAAAAAGGGGTCTCCCAATGGTAATCACCAGGAGACCCCATTTCTTGGACCCATCTTTTCAAACAGGGCAAGTTAGGTTGCCAATTTCACCCTCTTTGGTCTCTCTCTCTCTCTCTTCCCTAAACCCTAATCCCTATACCCTATAAACTTAACCTTAAACCTTAAACCTTCAACCCAATACCATCAACCCTATATCTAATATCCTAAACCCTAATCCCTATACCCTATAAAATTAACCTTATAACTTCAACCCTATACCTTAAACCATAAACCCTACACCCTCAATCTTCATCCCTATACCCTATACCCTAAACCCTAAACATTATCCCTAAACCCTTAACCCTATAATTAAACACTAAATCCTACATTAAACCTTGTACCCTAAACCTTGAACCCTAAACCCTCAACCCTAAACCCAATATTCTAAACCCTAATCCCTATACCCTATACTGTTAACCCTACACTCCCAACCTTGAACACTATACCTCAACCCTACAACTTCAACCCTCATCCTTATACCCTATACCCCCAACCTTATAACCTAAGCCCTAAACATCATCCCCCAACCCTATACTTAAACCCTAAACGCTACATTCAACCTTGTACACTAAACCCTAAACCCTAAACCTCAATCCTAAACCCAATACCCTCAACTCTATACCCATTATTCTAAATTCTAATCCCTATACCCTATACACTTAGCCCTATACCCTCAACCCTATACCCATTATTCTAAACCCTAATCCATATACCATATACACTTAGCCCTATACCCTCAACCTTGAACACTATCCCTCAACCCTCAACCCTATACCTTAAACTCTAAACCCTACAACCTCAACCTCACTATAAACCATAAAAATTATCCCTCAACCCTATACTTAAACAGAAAACCCTACACTCTCAAGCCTTAACCCTATACCTTATACCCTTAACCCTACACCCTAAACCCTAATCCCTATACCCTATACACTTAACATCATACCCTCAACCCTAAACAATATACCTCAACCCTCAACCCTTAAACTTGTACATAAATCCTAAAACCTAAACCATCAACCCTAAACCTAATATCCTCAACCCAATACCCTCAACTATATACCCAACATCCTAAACCATAATCCATATACCCTATACACTTAACCTTATAGCCTCAACCCTAAACGGTATTCCTCAACCCTCAACCCTATATCTTAAACCCTAAACCCTCATCCCTATACCCTATACCCTCAACTTTATACCTAATATCCTAAACCCTAAACCCTAAACCCTAAACCCTATTCCCTATACACTTAACCCTATAACCTAAACCCTATACCTTAAACACTAAACCTTACACCCTCAACCCTCATAGGGGGAGAGAGAAAGAGGGGGAGGGAGGGATTGGGGAGAGAGAGAGAGGTTGGGAGGGGAAGAGGAGATAAAGATAAGTAGAGAGGGAAGGAGAGGTAGAGAGACATGAGAGATAAAGAGTAGATAAGGAAGGATAGATGAAGGGAGAGGTATGGAGGGAGAGAGAGGGAGGTTAGAGAGAGGTGAGATAGAGAGAAATAAAGAGTGTGGTAGGGAGTGATAGAGGGATATGCAGGTAAAGAGGGATAAGTAAGATATAGATAAGTAGAGAGAGATAGAGATAGAGGGAAGGAGGGAGGTTGAGCGAGAGAGGGGAGGAATAGAGCGATAAAGAGGGATATGTGAGATAATGATAAGTAGAGAGAGAATAGTTACATATAGAGAAGGAGAGAGTTATAGAGACGAAAAGAGAAAATGGTGAGATAGAGAGAAGAGAGTGAGAGAGAAAGAGGGTGAGGGAGGAGTGAGAGAGAGTGAGAGAGAGAGGTAGAGGGAGGGAGAGGAGAGATAGAGAGTATGTATAGGGGAAAAGGTATGGAGAGAGACATATAGTGAGAGAGAGAGGGCTAGGGGAGATAAAGATAATTAGAGAAAGAAAAAGAAGTAGAGAGAAGTAGAGAGAGAATAAGGGAGGGAGAGAATCAATAGAGAGAGGTATAGAGAGAGTGGCAGGAAGTTATGGATGGAGAGGTAGGTAGAGAGGGATTAGGGAGATAGAGAGTAGAGAGGGAAGTAGAGGGAGAGGTATGGAGGGGGAGAGAGGGAGGTGAGAGAGAGGTGAGATAGAGAGCAATAGAGAGAGTGTGGCAGGGAGTGATGGAGGGATATGTAGGTAGAGAGGGATAGGTGAGATAGAGAGAGTAGAAAGAGATAGAGATAGATGCAAGGAGGGACGGTGGGTGAGAGAGGGGAGGAAGGGAGAGGTAAAGAGAGATAGGTGAGATAAATATATGTAGAGAGAGAATGGTGACATATAGAGAAGTAGAGAGTTACAAAGATGGAAAGAGAGAATAGTGAGATAAAGAGGAGAGAGTGAGAGAGAAAGAGGGTAAGGGAGGAGTGAGAGAGAGTGAGAGAGAGAGGGGGAGAGGGATGGAGAGGAGATATAGAGATTACATAGGGGAAAAGGTAGGGAGGGAGACATCTAGTGAGAGAGAGAGGGATAGAGGAGATAAAGATAATTAGAGAGTGAAGGAGAGGTAGAGAGAGAGTAGAGAGGGAATGAGGGAGGGAGGGAGAGAAGCAAGATAAAGAGGTGTAGAGAGAGTGTTAGGGAGTTATGGATGGAGAAGTAGGTAGAGAAGGATTAGGGAGGTAGAGAGTAGAGAGGGAAGGAGAGGGAGAGGTATGGATGGAGAGAGTGGGAGGTGAGATAGAGTAAGGGAGAGAGAGTGGTAGGTTGTGATGTATGGAGAGCTAGGTAGAGAGGGAGAGGGGAAATGTAGATAAGTAGAGAGGGAGGGAGAGAGGGAGAGAGGGAGAGAGGTGTAGTGAGGGAGAGAGAGGGAAGATAAAGAGAAATGGAAGGAGAGGTAGGTAGAGAGAGGGAGAGAGGAGATAAAGATAAGTAGAGATGGAAGGAGAGGTAGAGAGAGATGTGAGATAAAGAGAAGTAGAGAGGGAATGAGGGAGGGAGGGAGAGAGGTGTAGAGAGAGTGGTAAGGTTTGATGGATGTAGAAGTAGGTAGAGAGCGATTGGGAGATAAAGAGTAGATAGGGAAGAAGAGAGGGAGAGAGAAGTATGGAGGGAGAGAGAGGGAGGTGAGAGAGAGATTAGATAGAGAGAAATAGAGAGAGTGGTAGGGTGTGATGGAAGGAGAGGTAGGTAGGTAGAGAGAGAGAGAGAGAGATGGAAGGAGGGAGATAGATATAAGTAGAGAGGGAAGGTGGGAGAGAGGGAGAAAGAAGTGAGGTAGAGATAATTAGAGGGAAAAGGAGAGACAAAGAGATATTTCTTGAGATCAAGGGAGAGAGAGCCATAAAAAGGGATAGAGATAGTGAGAGAGAGGTCTAGAGTGTAAGGGATAAAAATGAGTGATATAGAGAGAGAAATAATACAATTTTTTGATTACTGAAATTTGACCTCCTGATTATTGAAATTTGACTAAGTTTGAAATTTGTGAGATCTTCCAAAAACTAGAAGAGAGAGAGGGGAGAGAGGAAGGGAGAGAGAGAGGGAGTGGAGAGATAGAGATTAGAGAGAAGGAGAGAGTGAGAGAGAAAGATGATAGAACTTTTTGATTACTAAAATCTAACCTCCTGATTACTGAAATTCGACATAATGATTACTGAAATCTGACTAAGTGTGAAATTTTTAAGATCTTCCAGAAACTAGAATTTTCATTATAACTCCTAGATATCTGAAACCACTCTCAAACATCTTGCCTATATACATGAAATATAACTTAAAGTATAAGAAAGTAAATGTCCATATGTAAATGTCAACTTATACTTAAATGTTTATTTCACGTATATAGTTTCCTTGAAAGATAACAAGAGGAACGAGATAAGAAAAAGAGAAGGAAAAAATTTCAATGTACACCAAAATGTAAGCGCGTTATAATGCGCTCGTGTTTTGTCAATGCATTCACAAAACACAAAAAATGCATTCATAAATCATGTTAGAATTGAGATATAACGCACTTGCATTATATATTGCTTTGGGAATCCCCAAGCCTTAGGATTGGTATTTTATTTAGAATACCAACCCAAAGGCTTGGAGAGCATTCTCAACAACCAAAGACGTGTTTTTGCAAATTCTACAATTTTTCACATAATCAGGTTTGTGCTCACCTTCAGGATTGCATGTGGTTCAATATCGAAAAAATCAAACACATGGGTGATGTTGGGTTCTCTCTTAGCTATTCAAAAATGTAATTTTTTTCACTTTCTGACAATGTTAAGCCTTTCATCCATAATTTATTTTGTTTGTATGTCTCCTTTTTTCCAAAAAGCAGTGTTCGGTGTTTTTTTCGTTATAAATTAACCGTTTATCAAATTTTCAAATAAATTACATTTTTAGAAACTAGAATTCATTCTAAAAAAAATAAAAATTCAATTAGTTTCCAAAATTTGTAGGGGTAGCATAGCCAAAATTTTATTTTTCAGGAAGTGTCCACTTCGAAAATTAGTAAAAAATAAAATATTAATTAAAAAATTATCAGAAAAATCGTGCATCAACTACATACTATTAGCTAACTTATGACTGTAGCAATTTTAAAAATACTAAAAAAAAGTTCATCGTACAAGGGTCGTACAAGAGTTTCTATGTTATGTTTTTTTGACAAAAGCAACACCAATTTGTATACGACCCTCATTTTAACCCCTTAATCTCAACCATTTTCAAAATAAATAAATAGTTTAGAAAGTAGACTCAGAGCACTTGAATCCTTCTTTTTGTTCTTTCTCAAAATTTTGAGTGTAATTATTCTCAATTTCACGTCCAAGGTCAGTATTTTCGGATTTCAGAAAAAAGTTATCCACTTAAGTCCCCTTTTTGGGAACCTTCTTAGTGCACTTACCCCATACTAGTATTATATTTACCCCATCATTCCTTTATAATATTTATATTCACCAACACCATTAATATTGCCACAATTATTTTCTTGAAAAGTAAATATTATAATAATATCATCTTAAAATCTAGCATTAATACTATGTCTCTTAATACCTCATCATTAGATACCCATTTTGATGTTGATACTTCTCTTTATATTCATATTTAATACTACGCTTGCTTATACTACTAAAGATAATTTACCTCTAGTATTCCTGAAATTAAATACACTTCCTACATTACCAATTCCAACTTTTCTTCTACTCGAGTTAAAATTATCATCTATGCAATCACAAGTGAATTTACTACCATAGTTAATAATATTACTAATCATAAGCTCCGTCATTTACCATTTACTACTCCATTTGATGTATGGTTCTTGAAAATAAAATAACTTAACCATTAAATTATTTGACATAGATCAACTTAGCCTTGACATTCTTCAAAACTTTCACATTGCTTATGTTCTCCACCAACAATGATGTTATTGTGATTAGAAATCACAACAATAATATTGTCAATAGACAAGACATTCATTACCCCCTATTCAACACTTCATAATGAACGACAATAATGCAAAATATATGCATAAAATGATCTTAATTTAAGGACTAACACAAAAAAAACTCCAACTAACACTTCTATCTTGCACACAATAACGATCTTGCCAATTACTAAGTTTCCAAATGTTTAAAAAATACCTACAATTAGAATAGATTTGTCTCGCATAGGCAACCATATTAACTAACCAACAATTCAACCATTTGAACAATTTACCACCCTCAACACAACAATAAAATTTGATTCTCAAGCACACTTCAATTCAAACATTAAATAACACAATGACCCCTTAAAGAAAAATGGTCAATCTTTCATCACCAAATAATAATGCCAACTTTCATGACATCAATTGAGAAAATTATATATAACCATGAAAAGGAGTCGATAAAATCTCCCAAGATAACTTGAATAATACCATTTAGTTGACAAGATGAATGAACACAAATTAGGAAGGGATACCCTCATTAATATGATGATTAAGATTTACTAGAGAAATGACTTCTTGAGTACTTAACTTTACTAGATGCATAGGTTATCTTTTATTGAATACATAACACACAACATGCAAGGACTATCTAATTTGCTACTATTAGGCTCTGTAATGTTGTGACACAATATCAACCATTAACAATTGAATCTTAAAGCACATATAAGTAACTAAGTACACAAGGGAACTTCCAAGAACATTTATAGTAAAATTGTATTATTAGTCCATTATTACTTATTGGAAGTCATCACTAAAATCTATAAATTGCATTGTATATGATTACTTCATATTCTTTTTAAATAATAAACTAATTACCTTCAAAACTTTCGAATTGTGTTTTAGATCATTTAAAACTCATAAGATAACAATACTCTTAATTATAATCACTTGATAAGTCTTTAATGGTTGTACGTTTTTCTTGATTTAATTTTCATTTATATTCAAGAAAATTTTCGTATTACGCTTATTCACAATTAGATTATAAAACTTAATTAAATATTCATACAACTCATTAATCAAAACTAACCTACAAACAACTTAAACTTCAACAACTATCGGATTATTTTCTTGCTACCATTGTTTAGTGATTCAAGGAGGGATTCCACATGGTTTTACATTATCTATTGATCCTACATAAATTCTTTTTAACTCCTCTCAAATTGCTATGTGTTTTAGGTTTACTATATTCTCCTTGTTTACCAATTTGAAGGGTACCCGAGGCTTAATGCTTCTTATAGATTTTACATTTAACATTCGTATGTCTGAATATGACCTATCAAATCTAGTTGCTTACTAATATTGTAGCATCATAGCGACAAAATGGTTGTTAATTTATTTTTGCTCAACATAGAAGAAATATTAAATGTATGCTTTATTATTTGTACGAGGGCATCACGCCTAGTTTCCATGGGCCGTGGCCCACCAATAAAGGGTAAGGCGGCTTGTGCCCTTAAAAAAATATGACATTTATATCATTCGAGTATACAGGTCTATATTCATAATAATGCCTCAAGTATGGTATTTATTATGTTTATAAATTTTATATCATATTTTATATATATTTAACATGTGTAAAAGAATGGAGAAAGCTAATTGCTAGAAAAAATTCACCTATGTATATAATATAGCATATGCGCCCATACCGCATGGAGAAAAGAGCCGCGACAGAAGAGGTGGGACCCGTGGCAACAGAATATTTTTCTAGACGAAAGGAAAGACACGTCTCATTCCTCGTGCTGTTTGTTGTCCCGTCGTCAGGAAATCATGTCAGCACCGGCGGTTTTTCAAAATAATCGTTCGGCATGGGTGGACAAAAAGCCAAAAACGTGGCACTCGAAACCATTATTATCAAATATCAAAAAGCCCAGACAAGGTCCCATTTTCCCCATTTTTGGACGGTGATGTTTTTGTGGATAGCGAGGGCAAGAGTAACAACCTTGCGGAGCTCCTTCAGGTATGTATATACACTCTGTGTATGTGCCATCTTGCCATTATGCCATGAACAACGAAGAAATGAACGAGCATTCGTTGCGGGTTTTAGGGTTTGTTATTTTCAGTTGAGGGTTTTAGTTTTTCGTCTCCTACCGTCTATGGTTTTAAAATTCTGGGGTTGCCGAAGAAACTATTTAGTTGAAAGGGTTTTTTCTGTCGAGGGTTTTGAAATTTTTGTTCGTTTCCTCCCCGTATGCTAGTTTTCAAATTTTTCCCTTTTCCGAATGAAATAAGCGACAACCCATAGTACAAATATGAGTGAAATTACTAAATAATGTTTGTAGAAAGCATAATCTACGGGTTCTTGAATGAAATGCTATATTCATTATTTATTTCTCCACTAATATTTTGTTAGGTTTTTCAATGAAATGCTATATTTCAAAAATCATGTAAAACTGGGAATGCCGCCATTGTTCACATTGTTTTTCGGGATGGATAGAAAAGGGCATAATGTGGCATTCTAAATCATAATTGGGAAATAGCAAAAATCCCACATCCAATCCCATTTTCAGTGCCATTTTATACACTGTTGTTTTGGAAAACACACTATCTCCTAAAACTCGAACTATTGTAAAACCCATTGTTTCACTACGACGTCTCCTCATGTTATGTATGTATCCATGTATGTTCATGTATATGTTTTTCATGTGTTTTTTCAATGTGCATAGGTGAATTTTGTCTAGCAGTTAGCCGGCTCCCATTTGGCGAAAGCTAATTGGAAAATAGCAAAAAGCCCACTGAAATACTCCACATTGTGTTTCCCAAATTTCAAATTAAAACATCTTGTAAAACCCTTTGCTTGCAATAAAATTACCCCTCACCTCGATTTTTTTTGTATTCTCCTCCAAATCCTCCACGTACACTCCACACTTCAGCTTATTTGGTCGGTATTCTCCTCGAAGTCATCCACATGCACTCAGACCTTCAACTTTCCCTTTCAACGTGCAGACAGGAAACAAAACAAATAGTATTTTTGCCTTGCTTTCTCCAAACAAAAAAGGCACACGTCATTCCCTTCCACTTTTCCCACGCCACAGAAAAGAAATAGCAGAAAGCCCACATCCAATCCCATTTTTGGCACCATTTTATACACTGTTGTTTTGGAAAACACATTGTCTCTTAAAACTCGGACCATTGTAAAACCCATTGTTTCACTACAACATCTCCTCATCTTATGTATGTATCCATGTATGTTCTTATGTATGTTTTTCATGCGTTTTTCGATGTACATAGGTGAATTTTGTGTAGGAGTTAGTTGAAATGCAAGTCTGATAATGTTTTTTCTGTCGAGGGTTTCAAATTTTTTGTTTTGTTTCCTCCCCGTATGCTGGTTTTCGAATTTTTCCATTTCTGAATGAAATAAGCGACAACCCATTGTAAAAAAATTGAGCAAAATTACTGAACAATGTTTGTAGAAAGCATAATCTGTGGGTTTTGCAATGAAATGCTATATTCATAATTTATTTCTCCACTACTATTTTTTTTAAGTTTTGCAATGAAATGCTATATTTCGAAAATCATGTAAAACCCGGAATGTCGCCATTGTTTGCATTGTTTTTTGGAATGGATAGAAAAAGGCATAACGTGGCATTCAAAATCATAATTGAGAAATGGAAAAAATCCCACATCCAATCCCATTTTTGGCACCATTTTATACACTATTTTTTTTGGAAAACACACTGTCTCCTAAAACTCGGACTATTGTAAAACCCACTGTTTCACTACGTCTCCTCATGTTATGTATGTATCCATGTATGTTCTTATGTATGTTTTTCATGCATTTTTTGATGCACATAGGTGAATTTTGTCTAGGATTTAGTTGAAATGCAAGTTTGATAATGTTTTTTCTGTCGAGGGTTTCAAAATTTTTATCTGTTTCCTCCCTGTATGCTGGTTTTTGAATTTTTCCTTTTCCGAATGAAAAAAGCGACAACCCATTGTACAAATATGACTGAAATTACTGAATAATGTTTGTAAAAAGCATAATCTATGGGTTATTGAATGAAATGCTATATTCATAATTTATTTCTCCACTACTATTTTGTTAGGTTTTTCAATGAAATGCTATATTTCGAAAATCATGTAAAATCGGGAATGTTGCCATTGTTCGCATTATTTTTCGGAATGGATAGAAAAGGGCATAACGTGGCATTCTAAATCGTAATTGGGAAATAGCAAAAATCCCACATCCAATCCCATTTTCAGTGCCATTTTATACACTGTTGTTTTGGAAAACACACTGTCTCCTAAAACTCGAACTATTGTAAAACACACTATTTCACTACGACGTCTCCTCATGTTATGTATGTATCCATGTATGTTCTTATGTATGTTTTTCATGCATTTTTCGATGTACATAGGTTAATTTTGTGTAGGAGTTAGTTGAAATGCAGGTCTAATAATGTTTTTTCTGTCAAGGGTTTCAAATTTTTTGTTTTGTTTCCTCCCCGTATGCTGGTTTTCGAATTTTTCCATTTTCGAATGAAATAAGCAACAACCCATTGTACAAATATGAGCGAAATTACTGAACAATTTTTGTAGAAAGCATAATCTTTGGGTTTTGCAATGAAATGCTCTATTCATAATTTATTTCTCCACTACTATTTTTTTTAGGTTTTGCAATGAAATGCTATATTTTGAAAATCATGTAAAACCCGGAATGTCGCCATTGTTCGCATTATTTTTTGGAATGGATAGAAAAGGGCATACCGTGGCATTCGAAATCATAATTGGGAAATGGCAAAAAGCCGACATCCAATCCCATTTTTGGTGCCATTTTATACACTATTTTTGGAAAACACACTGTCTCATAAAACTTGGACTATTGTAAAACCCACTGTTTCACTACAACGTCTCCTCATGTTATGTATGTATCCATGTATGTTCTTATGTATGTTTTTCATGCATTTTTTGATGTACATAGGTGAATTTTGTCTAGGAGTTAGTTGAAATGCAGGTTTGATAATGTTTTTTCTATCGAGGGTTTTGAAATTTTGGTTTTGTTTCCTCCCCTTATGTTGGTTTTTGAATTTTTCCATTTTTGAATGAAATAAGCGACAACCCATTGTAGAAATATGAGCAAAATTACTGAACAATGTTTGTAGAAATTAGAATCTGTGGGTTCTGCAATGAAATGCTATATTTCAAAAATCATGTAAAACCCAGAATGTCACCATTGTTCGCATTGTTTTTTGGAATGGATAGAAAAGGGCATAACGTGGCATTCAAAATCATAATTGGGAAATCACAAAAAGCCGACATCCAATCCCATTTTTGGCACCATTTTATACACTATTGTTTTGGAAAACACACTGTCTCCTAAAACTCGGACCATTGTAAAACCCACTGTTTCACTACGACGTCTCCTCATGTTATGTATGTATCCATGTATGTTCTTATATATGTTTTTCATGCATTTTTCGATGTACATAGGTGAATTTTGTGTAGGAGTTAGCTGAAATGCAGGCCTGATAATGTTTTTTCTATTGTTGGTTTTGAAATTTTTGTTTTGTTTCCTCCCCGTATGCTAGTTTTCAAATTTTGCCATTTTCGAATGAAATAAGCGACAACCCATTGTAGAAATATGAGTGAAATTACTGAACAATGTTTGTAGAAAGAAGAATTTGTGGGTTCTGCAATGAAATGCTATATTTCAAAAATCATGTAAAACCCGGAATGTCGCCATTGTTCACTCACATTTTTTTTCGGAATGGATAGAAAAGGGCATAACGTGGCATTCAAAATCATAGTTGGGAAATGTAAAAAATCCCACATCCAATCCCATTTTTGGCACCATTTTATACACTATTGTTTTGGAAAACACACTGTCTCCAAAAACTCGGACTATTGTAAAACCCACTGTTTCACTACGACGTCTTCTCATCTTATGTATGTATCCATGTATGTTCTTATGTATGTTTTTCCTGCATTTTTTTATGTACATAAGTGAATTTCATCTAGGAGTTAGTTGAAATGCAGGTCTAATAATGTTTTTTCTGTCGAGGGTTTCAAAAAAATTGTTTTGTTTCCTCCCCATATGCTAGTTTTTGAATTTTGCCATTTCCGAATGAAATAAGCGACAACCCATTGTAGAAATATGAGTGAAATTACTGAACAATGTTTGTAGAAAGCATAATCTGTGGGTTCTGCAATGAAATGCTATATTTCGAAAATCATATAAAACCCGGAATGTCGCCATTGTTCGCATTGTTTTTCAGAATGGATAGAAAAAGGCATAACGTGGCATTCAAAATCATAATTGGGAAATGGCGAAAAGCCCACATCTAATCCCATTTTTGGCACCATTTTATACACTGTTGTTTTGGAAAACACACTGTCTCCTAAAACTCGGACAATTGTAAAACCCATTGTTGCACTACAACGTCTCCTCATGTTATGTATGTTTTTCATGCATTTTTCAATGTGCATAGGTGAATTTTTTCTAAGAATTTGAAACCGGCATATCCTATGTTATATACATATGTGAATTTACACCTGAAACTGGCATATCCTATGTTATATACATATGTGAATTTTGTCCAGGAGTTAGCTTTCTCCCTCCTTAACTCCTAGAAAAAATTCACATATGTATATAACATAGGATATGCCTGCCATACCATGGGGAAAAGAGTCATGATGGAAGAGGTGGGACTGGCGAGGGAAAAGGTTGTCGGACGGGAAGGAAAGACTTGAGGGTGAGACGTCTCCTCCCGTGTGTCATTTGTTGTCCCGTCGCCAGGAAATTGTGTCAGCGCCGATGGGTTTTCAAAATAATTGTTTGGCGTGGATGGACAAAAATCCAAAAATGTGGCATTCGAAACCATTATTAGAAAATATCTTGTTCAATGACAACAGTTAGTGTTATGCACACAGTAAGAGGACAATGTATTGAATTTGAGCTTCATAATTTTTAACAACACTTACTTTCAGCAAAACACTCTTATTTGATATCTACCCAACACATTATTCACATAAAATTTGCATCTTGGAAAACACAGTGGGTTGTGGCTCATTTATTATTTAATGCAGGCTATGAGAAATGAATGTTTTGAAGTTCACATTGTAGTTTTTTAACAACACTTACTTTGACCAAAACACTCTTTTTCAATATTTTCTCATATGTTTCCAACAGAAAATTTACATAATAGTAGCATCATGGAAAACACAGTGGGTTGTGGCTCACTTCTTATTTATTTCAATATCCTTGTTTAAATGTAAATGGAAAGTTGAAGGTCTGAGTGCACATGGAGGATTTGGAGTAGAATACTGACGAAATGGAGGTGAGGGGTAATTTGAAATTTGGGAAACACAATGTGGAGTATTTCAGTTTCTTGAATGTCTTCCAAATCACACATTTCATTGTTGTGTTTAAATTTTTCACCATTGAAAAAAAATAGCAAAAAATAATTCTGAATGGGAAACGCAATGTTGGGTTTCAATAAAAAAACTGTACAAAATAATTATGAATGGGAAACGTAGTGTTGGGTTTCATTTATTTGAATCTCCTTGTTTAAATGTAGAGGGTTTTACAAGTTATTTTAGTTTGAAATTTGGGAAACACAATGTTGAGTATTTCAGTTGCTTGAATGTCTTCAAAATCACACATTCCATTGTTGTGTTTAAATTTTGCACCATTGAAAAAAAAAGTCCAGAAAATAATTCTAAATGGGAAACACAGTGCTAGGTTTCAGTATTTTAATCATCCACTTGAGATGGAAAGGGTCATCTCATGTTGGGTTGCTTGGTTCTTAACACCCATGGTTTTGTAAGATGGAATGTTACAAAACAATATGAAAGTCTTCTAGATCACACCTTCCATTGTTGTGTTTAAGTTTCAAGTATATAAAAAATTGCATGCTTCATAACACATTGCATTTTTCAACCTCCACATCACAACATACCCAAGCCCTTTTTGGTTTTTAAACTAGTATATCTAGGTGTGCACATTGGGTAGTGCGTGTTGGAAAACACAATGTGTTTTGAAGCCTGCCTTCACTTCATTCTGTTTTGCAACAATTCATGTTGGAAAACCCTTGGTGTTAAGAAATAAACAACCTAAATAGTGTTTTAAAACCCTCTGCAACACGATTGGATAGTACGTGTCACCTCAATTTGGTCTGATTTCTCCTCCAACTTGTCCACATGCACTGAAATGTTCAACTTTCCCTTTCAATGTGCAAACTGGAAACAAATAGGATTTTCACCTTTCTTTCTCGAAATAGAAAAGGCCCAATACCTGCAACCATTGCCAAGAAAACGTGTCAGTGTTGGCAGGATTTCAAAATAATTTATCGACATGGACAAAACTATTATTTGCAAATATTAAAAAGCCTAGACAAGCTCCCATTTTCTCCATTCTTGGATAGTGATGTTTTGGTGGGTAGCAATGGGAATATTTCTAGGTGTTCGGAGCTCCCTAAGGTATGTATATCTACTTTGTGTATGTGCCATTTTTCCATTCTACCATGAACACTGAAGAAAGGAATGACTATTTGTTGCTAGAAAATAGTATTTTCACCTTTCTTTCTTGAAACAAAAAAGGCCCAATAATAGGAAACAAATAGTATTTTCACCTTTCTTTCTTGAAACAAAAAAGGCCCAATATCTGGAAACAAATAGTATTTTCACCTTTCTTTCTTGAAACAAAAAAGGCCCACGTCATTCCCTTCCACTTTTGTTGCGCTAGACAAAAGAAACTTGTCCACAAAGCTAACCCACCCACTTTTTTGCCTAGCAACAGGTGGGAAAACCCACCTGATGGAGCCGTTAACTCCCATCTGACCATCGCCCGAATGTTTTGTTTCGTCTACCGGTTTCGTGTTGATCGTCGATCTGGTGGGCCCTGCACTACGCTATCTCGTCATGTTATGTATGTTTCCATGTATGTTGTCATGTATGTTTTTCATGCATTTTTCAACAAATCTTTGCTACAACCGAAATGTCATTTCGCTTTCTTTATCTGAATGGAACAAATAAATTTCTTGCATTATTTGCAGAGTTGGAAAACACATTGTCTCCTCTCAATTGCATAGGGTTTTACAACACTATATGGGTTGCTTGTTTCTTAACACCTTATTTTGACACAGTGTGTTTTCCAAATGTGCAAATAATGTGAGCATTTATTTGGTCGAATCAGATGAGGAAAATGAAATTCCATTTTGATCTCATGTTACATGAATAGGTGCTTTTTGTTTGAGTTAGCTTTCTCCTGATTGGAACAAATGAATTGCTCTCATTATTTACACAGTTGGAAAACACACTATCTCCTCTCTGTTGCAGAGGGTTTGGCAACACTATTTGAGTTTCTTGTTTCTTAAGGAGCCGACTAACTCCTAGACAAAATTCACCTATGTACATCAAAAAATGCATGAAAAAAATACATGGATACATACATAACATGACGAGACGTCATAGTTGGAAAACACACTATTTCCTCTCTGTTGCAGAGGGTTTTACAACACTATTTGGGTTGCTTATTTCTTAAGGATCCGCCTAAATCCTAGAAAAAATTCACCAATGTACATCAAAAAATGCATGAAAAACATACATGGATACATACATAAAATGACGAGACGTCATAGTTGGAAAACACATTGTTTCCTCTCTATTGTAGAGGGTTTTACAACACTATTTGGGTTTCTTTTTTCTTAACACCTTATATGGAGAAATTGTATTTTCCAACACTGCAAATAGTGCGAGCATTTATTTGGTCGAATCGGATGAGGAAAATGAAATGCCATTTTTATCTCATGTTACATAGAGAGGTGCTTTTTGTTTACGAGTTAGATTTCTCCTAATTCTTGATTGGAACAAATGAATTTATCCAACAGAGTGAACGCTCATTTCTTCACAGTTTTAGAAGAATGGAAAAATGACACATATGATTGCTGATATATATACTAGTGTTAGCGATAGGTTAAATTGGAAATTAAATTCCCAATGTACAGTTTAATATGTTTGTTTATTTTATGTGCAAGTTGTCATTTTGCACTAAGCAGAACATATAAATTGTATATTGGGGAAATTTGGAAGAAATAAAATTATTTCTAGCACCAATTGTCTTTAATTTGCCAATTTAACCTATCACTAACACTTGTCTTTCCTCCAGCTGGTTTATATAGGACACGAAAGAAAATTGAACAAAACAAGGGCAGGTGAATTGAGAAGGATGCTTCAAAAGATGTGAACCTTCTGCAGTAAATACAGGTGATTTTGGTTGCCATAGATTGAATCGCAAGTGTAGTGGATGCATAGTAATGTTAATAATAATAAATGTAAGAACATAAATTGACATTTTATTGTAAACTGTATCCTAACAGGGTTAGTATAAAGTAGAATTCCATAGCATATAAACAAAAGTTCATCAAGGTTTTGTTGTAAAATCATTTAGTTGAAAAATATTCCTCACAAGATAAAGAAAAATAGCACACCTACCAGTTGAACAAGGCTTTAGAATAATAATTTTCTATAGGATACCTACTAGAGTTGAACAAGGCTTTAAAATAATAAGTTTCTATAGCATACCTACCAGAGTTGAACAAGGATTTAGAATAATAAGTTTCTATAGCATACCTACCAAAGTTGAACAAGGCTTTCTTTGTTGCAAAGTTTATTTTAGTAAAACATATTTTATAACAACATAAAGAAAAAGCAAAGTTTCCATAGCATTATCTACTAGATGAACGAAGGTTTCCATAGCTGAGTAACTTTATTTGCCATAAAGTTGATCTTGCTCTAAAAGCTTACAAGTTACTAAAGAGTATTTAGTCCACTACTAAAGGGCTGCTAAATTAAATAAAGTTTAGAACATACGAATATTAAACTCATACAAGCAAAGCGGAGCCAAATTTAATAGCTTTGGCTAGTTGTCAATGGAAGGGCCCTGCTAGAACAAACACATTTGTATCTTCATTAAGATGACAGTTTTGTATGAAGTTTCCTAACTATATAAGTCATCGTCATCTTTATTATCTACTATAGCAAATACATCTAAAGCCCCAACAGGAGTACTAGCAGGTCTGTCTGGAGATTGAAACTCAGAATCAAAGCTCGAGATTGTTGTAGCGTTTGTGCAAAGGCTTCATACTTCCAAATATTAGCATCACTAACATTTCTTTGAGCATATTTCATAGAATCCTCAAAATGACCAGCTTTTATTTCAGCTACCTCATCACTATCATCCTCATCCATTGCCTCGGGATTCTTGGCTCTTTTTCGTTCACATTGAATTTCCTGAAAGTGTGGGGGGAGAGGTTATGGTAAAATTGAAACACATGCTAGTATGAAGAATTAAAATAACAAGCTACAAGTTGAGGTAAGTTCAATAGGTAGACTACTGCTCTATCTTAAAAATTAGTTACATAGCAGTAAAAAAAACCATTAGAAATCCATAAACATATCTAGTTTGCAAAAGATGACACAATTGGAAATCACCTTCTCAATATTTTCTCTAATAGAATACTTGCAAGCCCTCTGAAAAATCTTAATGATATCGGCTCCACTTAATCCTTGAGTATAACGGGCCAGTGCCATTAGGTCTACATCCTTTGATACAAGTGACTTTCTCAAGCAAGATTTGAAGATTTGATAACGTGAGGAATCATCAGGTAAGGGAATATAAATCAGCTGGTCAAGTCGGCCAGGCCTTAACAATTCAGGATTGATGATATCAGGCCTGTTTATAGCAGCAATAATGATAACTATTTTCTTGGATGTCATACAAGCCATCTCCATCAACAACTAATTAAGGACTCTATCTATGGTACCACCAACATCCCCAACACTACTACCATGCTAGAAACATGCAAACCAATTATGCATCACAAGTTAGAGCCTACTTCAAAAAGGTCAAACAAAATTCCCAGTCATTATAGTCAACCTTAAACTTTTACTTATAAAAAAGCAACACACTTGCATAGCAATAGAATCAAGCTCATCATAAAATAGGACACAAGGAGCTGACCCTCTAGCCTTATAAAAAATGTGTCACATTAGCCTCACTCTCTCGAAACCACATTGTTAACAATTCAGAGCCCTTCACACTGATGAAATTGGCCTGAAATTCATTGGAAATGGCTTTTGCAAGCAATGTCTTTCCACAACCCGGTGGCCCATAAAACAACACTTCTTTTTAAGGAGACATTCCAAATTTTTCAAATTTTCAGGATGGTCCACTGGATATTGAACAGTCTACACCAAACTCATAATGAATTTTGTTAGTTGATATCTCCTTGAAAAGAAGGTTTTCTACATTGAAAGAAAAGCAAGGCACAAATATAGTGAACCAGGTATCTGAATATATCTCTTAAAGCTCCCTCTTGACATTTTCCAACCCTCCAATATCTTCCCAAGTGACATTTGGAACTTCAACAACCTATCAATGTTTTTCCAATATTCATAAGCAAATTTACCATTATTGAAATCATCAGAAACAAACAAACTTAGAAATTTAAAATTTAGGGGCCCGGCAGATCAATAGTTTAAATACAATCCCTACTTAATCAATATGAGAAAAATTGAACATCTAGACATGGTTTGGAAAAACTCACAGTTTCACAGACAGCGGATGGGTTGCTAGAGCCCAATGCAGTCTAGAAGTGCTAATTAGTCATGACCATTGAATTTAGAATCTCAACATCTATTGTCTCATCTTCTAAGTCAATGACATCCATTTTTTCCCCAATACACTTAAGTACTGCCTCAGTGCACAAAGCTACAAGATCTGCTCCAACGTATCCATGAGTTTCCTTAGCAATACTTTCAAGATCAACCTGTACCAAGAATCCTAAAGATTAATATATACTCTCACCAAGAAAAACAAAAATGAATAAATGCTCTCAAAATCCAAGCACTGCTTGACATTAGATCTAGAAGTACAAAAAACAATTTAGGTTCTACAATACGTACATCATCAGAGAGCTTCATATTCTTCGTATGGATACGAAGCACTTCCAACCTAGCTACTTCATCCAGAAACCCAATGTAGATTTCCCTATCAAACCTTCCAAACCTTCTGAGTGACAGGTCAATACTATTTGGTCGGTTAGTTGCTGCAATCACAATAACATGAGCACGAGACTTAAGTCTATCCATAAGTGTAAGAAGTTGAGAAACAATTCTCCTCTTAACTTCACCGTGGGTTTTTTCCCTCTTGAGAGCTATGGAATCAATTTCATCAATAACTATAATGGAAGGTGCATTCTTCTCAACCTCCTCAAAAGCCTTCCGAAGATTTCTTTCGCTTTCTCCGGACAGCTTTGACATAATTTCAGGTTGATTGATATAGAAAAAGAAGGCACCGGTTTCATTTGCAATTGCCCTAGCAATTAAGGTTTTCCCAGAACCAGGTGGCCCATAAAGCAGAATAACCTTTGGGGGTTTCACACCAATTGATTTGAAGAGTTGTGGGTGCCTGGGAGGAAGTTCTACCAATTCACATATCTGAGCCATTTGTTTCCATACACCACCAACATCATCATAACCTGTTTCATGTAATCTATCTTCATCCTCCAACTTTATAGGCTCCCCTTCACAAAAAATTTTAGTATCTGGAGGAACAACACATTTTTCCCCAGGGTCTGCCTCAATTACCTTAAACTTCACACTACGAATACCACCTCTTACAAGGAAAAGATCACCTTTTGGCACATAGACTTCACAAAGGAAAAAAGGCAAAGGGTTTTACAACACTATTTGGGTTGCTTCTTTCTTAACCCCTTATGTCGAGACATTGTGTTTTCCAACCGTGCAGATAATAGGAGCATTTATTTGGTCGAATCAGATGAGGAAAAATGAAATATCATTTTGATCTCATGTTACATAAATAGGTGCTTTTTGTTTATGAGTTAGCTTGCTTGTTTCTTAAAACCTTATATTGAGACAGTGTGGTTTCCAACTGTGCAGATAATGTGAGCACTTATTTGGTTGAATCGGATGAGGAAAATGAAATGCCATTTTCATCTGATGTTACATAAGTAGGTGCTTTTTGTTTATGAGTTAGCTTTCTACTGATTGGAATAATTGAATTGCTCTCATTATTTGCATAGTTGGAAAACACACTGTCTCCTCTTTGTTGTAGTGGGTTTTACAACGCTATTTGGGTTGCTTCTTTCTTAACATGTTATATCCAGACAGTGTGTTTTCCAACCTTGTAGATAGTGGGAGCATTTAGTTGGTTGAATCAGATGAGGAAAATGAAATGTCATTTTGATCTAATGTTACATAAATAGGTGCTTTTTGTTTGAGTTAGCTTGCTTGTTTCTTAACACCTTATATCGAGACAGTGTGTTTTTCAACTGTGCATATAATGTGAGCATTTATTTGGTCGAATCAGATGAGGAAAATGAAATTCCTTTTTAATCTCATGTTACATAAATAGGTGATTTTTGTTTATGAGTTAGCTTTCTCCTGATTGGAACAATTCAATTGTTCTCATTATTTGCACAGTTGGAAAACACATTGTCTCCTCTCTGTCGCAGAGGGTTTTACAATACTATTTGGGTTGCTTGTTTGTTAAGGAGTTGGCTAACTCCTAGACATACAATTACACCTATGTACATCGAAAAACGCATGAAAAATATACATGGATACATACATAACATGATGAGACGTCATAGTTGGAAAACACACTGTTTCCTATCTGTTGCAGAGGGTTTTACAACACTATTCAGGTTGCTTGTTTCTTAACACCTTATATGGATAAATTATATTTTCCAACACTGCAAATATTGCAAGCATTGATTTGGTCGAATCAGATGAGGAAAATGAAATGACATTTTTATCTCATGTTACATACATAGGTGTTTTTTGTTTACGAGTTAGCTGTCTCCTAATTCCTGACTGGAACAAATGAATTTATCCAGTAGAATGAACGTGCATTGCTTCACAGCTCCAGAAGAATGGAAAAATGGCACATATGATTGCTGATATATATTCTAGTGTTAGTGATAGGTTAAATTGGAAATTAAATTCCCAATGTACAGTTTAATATGTTTTTTATTGTATGTGCAAGTTGGCATTTTGCACTCAGCAGAACATATAAATTGTATATTGGGGAAATTTGGAAGAAATAAAATTATTTCTAGCACCAATTGTCTTTAATTTTCCAATTTAGTCTATTGCTAACACTTGTATTTCTTCCAAGTGGTTTTTATAGGCCACGAAAGAAAATTGAACAAAACAAGGGCAGGTGAATTGAGAAGGATGCTTCAGGAGATGTGAACCTTCTGTACTAAATACAGGTGATTCTGGCTACCATAGCTTGAATCGCAAGTGTAGTGGACAGTTAAATTTCCAAAATTTAATATGCATTTAGAAGTGCTGATTTGTTTGAAATTGTGAAATGTTGGGGTTTTCATTCAGCTATCATTGTAAAGTGTTTTGCGATAATTTGAAATATTTCACCAAAAGAGTTTAAATGTTGTTCATAAGTTTTTTCGTAATAGTTCTTTTTATAATTTCTCTATTTGTATAAAATATTTAGGAAGTTATAAATGGTTCGTTTTTAACATCTGATGGCAATTTTGTAGAATGTTATTTCTATATTCTATTTTTGCTCTTTTTCAGTATGTTTTGATCTCACCACTACACTACAAAGATATGTGCACATATAACAAGCAACTACTCCAAATAGTTCTATACACTGTATCAAATAGAACTCGTAAAGCCAATGGGTAGGAATAACTTAATTGATAATTTGGCCTACTCCCATTACTTGGCCCTAAATATTATAGACAAATTGTAAAAGAGCTATTAGAATAGCGACATACATGGAAACAAAAAGTGACAAAATGAGCAGACATGACCAAATGTCCAGGCGATGGTTACGTAGGAGTTAACGGCACCGCCGGGTGGGTTTTCCTGCCTACTGTTGGGTGAAAAAGTGGGCTGGTTAGCTTTTTCAACAATTTTCTTTTGTCTGGCGCGGGAAAAGTGGAAGAGAATGAAGCGGGCCTTTTCTGTTTCAAGAAAGAAAGGTGAAAATACTATTTTTTTTGTTTCCTCTCTACACATTGAAAGGGAAAGCAAAATTTCTCAGTGCACATGGATGACTTCAAGGAGAATACTAACCAAATTGAGGTGACGTGTACTATCCAATAGTACAGCAGAGGGTTTTATAGCACTATTTGGGTTGCTTCTTTCTTAACACCTAGGGTTTTCCAACATGAATTGTTGCAAAATAGAATGAAGTGCGTACTTTGAATTACACTATGTGTTGAGGGTTATTATTGTCCCCGTTAAATGAGAGATGTGCTATTTGATAAAATAAAACACCATCTATACATTTGTATATTTGCATTACAAGACAAAGGTTGGGTATACCGTATAAGTAAAGGTAGGCTTCAAAACACATTGTGTTTTCCAACATGCACTACACAATGTGCACACCTAGATATACTAGTTTAAAAACTAGAAAGGGCTAGGGTGTGTTGTGATGTGGAGGTTGAAAAATACAATGTGCTATGAAGCATGCAATTTGTTATATACTTGAAACTTAAACACAACAATGGAAGGTGTGATCTAGAAGACTTTCATACTGTTTTCTAACATTCCATCTTAGAAAATCGTGGGTGTTAAGAACCAAGCAACCCAACATGAGACGACCCTTTACATCTCAAGTGGATGATTAAAATAACTAAAACCCAGCACTGTGTTTCCCATTCAGAATTATTTTGTGCAATTTTTTTTTTCAGTGGTGCGAAATTTAAACACAACAATGGAATGTGTGATTTTGAAGACATTCAAGTAGCATTCAATGTTGCAAGACCATGCGTGTTAAGAAGCAAGTAACCCTCCATGAGACTACCCTTTACATTTAAACAAGGAGATTCAGATAACTGAAACGGGACAGTGTGTTTTTTCAACACTACAGACCATCTATAACAACACTATGCCTTGCAAGTATCATAACATAATACTTGCAAGGCACGATATTGTTATAGATGGTTTGTAGTGTTGAAAACACACTATCCCATTTCAGTTTTCCAATTTAATTACATTCTTGGCACCTCATTTTTCTATTTGGAAATAATGGTTTTGAATGACATGTATTGGGCTTTTTGTCCACCCATGCCGAACAAATAGTTTGAAAAGAAGATGATTGTTATGATGCATGTGACACTCATTTTTTTAGGGAGAATAACCTGATCCCAATTGTAGAAGGTGATCTCCTTGTGACATGGCTTACACATGATAATGTATTACCCTTTTTCAGGGATAAGACATATCTTCTTATCATTGCTAGTTGATTTGTGGATTTGATTGTCTAATAATTTTTGCATCAATGTTGTAGATGAGACTCCATGATCCAACATCATGATGAGTGATGTTGTATTCTTCATCCTTATTTTGGATCATGGAGTGTGATGCCGAACGTTGATGCAAGAATTCTTACACAATCGAATCCATAATTCAACTAGCAATAATCAATACGAATTGTGGAAAATTGATATCGTTTATGTCTGATTATGTTATCATTTCAAACACATGTTTTTTTAGGGATAATAACTTGATTTTACTATATTTCGTAGGGAGATTAGCTTTTGCATTGAAATTGGACATCGCTATTATCCCTAGAAGAATGCATGTCAGAGGCATCATAACATGCAAAAACCCATTGTGTTTTCCATGATGCTACTATTGTGTAAATTTTTTGTTGGAAACATATGAGCAGATATTAAAAAAGAGTGTTTTGCTCAAAGTAAGTGTTGTTAAAAAATTACAATGTGAACTTCAAAACATTCATTTCTCACAGCCTGCATAAAATAATATGTGAGCCACAACCCACTATTTTTTCCATGATGCAATTGCAATGTGAATAATGTGTTGGGCAAATATTGAACAAGAGTTTTTTTCTGAAAGTAAGGGTTGTTAAAAATTATGAATCTCAAATTCAATACATTGTCCTCTTATTGTGTGCATAACACTAGCTGTTGTCTTCGAACTGTTTTTGCAAAGTTCGGGACAACCCAGCGTGTTTTGCATCCTGCAACAATTAAGTAATTTTTTTGTTGGAAACATATGAACGGATAATGAACAAGATTGTTTTCCTTAAAGTACAGGGTGTCATAAAACAAGAAAGCGAAGTTGAGAAAATTATTTTGTTATAGTCCGGAAACAATAAGAAGTGAGCCACAACCCACTATGTTTTCCATGATGCTACTATTATGTTAATTTTTTGTTCGAAACATATGGGTAGATATTGAAAAAGAGGGTTTTTCTCAAACTAAGTGTTGCTAAAGGTTTTTCTCATCATAATTTTCAGCACGGACCATGATAAATTTTGGGCAAGGGAAAACTTCATGTAACATCATGAGCCCTAATCCAGTTACCCACGGTGCACTGATACTATTAACTAAAACTTGAATTTTCTTTGCAGTCTTATTTGAGATGAAAATCTAAGTTCTAAGGTATGTCTACCATAGATTTTAGGATCATAAATATCATGGTACCCATCAGTGAAACCTGGGGTTTTAAGCAATTCTTCATAATGTATTTTTTTTATTGGACATTGCTCTAGTGGTACTGGTGGTAGACATGCTTATAAAAATGTGAAGTTGTGAAATTTGAATTCCCTAATACCTATTAGTCCTTAATTTTAATGAATTCTTAAGTCTCTAAACCCAAACTTCAAAATTTGACAAACTAAGATTTTAAGAAATGTCAAACGATGAAACGTAGCCACGGGAATTCCTTCACTTACCCAGATTCTGAGTCCCAAATCTTGAAAAATGGAATGGCATTGTTGGAATTGGAACCGTGGAATCCAAAACAGGGTGGTGCACTGCAATGAGCAATCTGAAGAGTGAAGACTTTAAAAATCAGTGTACAATTTCAAAGTGCAAAGTGCTTTAAATGATTTTTTTCTCATAATTGGAACATTAAATTGAATGGCATGTCTTAGGTCTACAAGACTACAATTTGCAAATTCTTAACCGTTGATCTTTCTAAATCTAACGGTTATAGGGTGATTCTGGAGGTTTAAGTTGGCAAGCCCATCGCTCTATGCATTTCATTACAAAATGCAAATACAACCGTACATCAAATGTTCATCCAATGGTTGAAACTTGAGTAATTTATGATATTAACTTAAAAAAATAAACATGACATGTGTTTTAAAGTTGCTTTAAACTTTTATGCACTAGGATTGGAATCAAAGCCAAGGGGCCAATAAATTAACATTGCAAACTGCAAAGGACTTGAAAAAATCTCACTATGTGTTGACCCTCCCACTTAAAAAAAATCAGTAATCACTTGATAGTTGACACTTAGCAATAAAAAGTGCTTTAAATGCTTTGTTTCTCAAAATTAGAACATTAAAGTGAATGAAACGTCTTAGGTCTACAAGTTGAAAATTCTTAATCTTAACCATTGATCTTTCTAAATCTAATGGTTATAAGGTGATTCCAAAGGTTTAAGTTGGGAAGCCCGTCGCTCTGTGCATTTTATTACGGAATGCAACTAAAATCATACATCAAATGTTCATCCAACGGTTGAAACTTGAGTGATTTATGATATTAACTTATTTTTAAAATATGACACATGTTTTAAAGTTGTTTTAAACTTTTGTGTGCTAGGATTGGCATCAAGGCCAAGGGGCTGGTAAATTAATGTTGAAAACTGCAAAGGACTTGAAAAAATCTCACCATGTGATGACCCTCTCACTTAAAAAAATCAATAATCACTTGTCAGTTGACACTTAGCAGTACAAAGTGCTTTAAATGCTTTGTTTCTCGAAATTGGAACATTAAAGTGAATGAAACGTCTTAGGTCTACAAGTTGCAAATTCTTAATCTTAACCATTGATCTTTCTAAATCTAACGGTTATAGGGTGATTCCAGAGGTTTAAGTTCGCAAGCCCATCGCTCTGTTCATTTCATTATGGAATGCAACTACAACCATACATCAAATGTTCATCCAACGGTTGAAACTTGAGTAATTTATGATATTAACTTAAAAAAAAAACATGACACGTGTTTTAAACTTTTGTGCACTAGGATTGGTATCAAGGCCAAGGGTTCGGTAAATTAATGTTGCAAACTATGCAAAGGACTTTAAAAAATATAACCGTTTGCTAACCCTCTCACTTAAAAAAAATCAATAATCACTTGACAGTTGACATTTAGCAGTACAAAGTGCTTTAAATGCTTTGTTTCTCAAAATTGGAACATTAAAGTGAATGAAATGTCTTAGGTCTACAAGTTACAAATTCTTAATCTTAACCGTTGATCTTTCTAAATCTAACAGTTATAGGGTGATTCTAGAGGTTTAAGTTGGCAAGCCCATCACTCTGTGCAGTTCATTACGGAATGCAACTACAACCATACATCAAATGTTCATCCAACTGTTGAAACTTGAGTAATTTATGATATTAACTTAAAAAATTAAACATGACACATGTGTTTTAAAGTTGTTTTAAAATTTTGCGTGCTAGGATTGGCATCAAGGCGAAGGGGTCGGTAACTTAACGTTGCAAAGGACTTATTCTAGCCTACATAATGCAAATCGTAGAAATTTGTGTGACAAGATCCATATTATACCCTACATAATTACATTGCATCCATAAACATATTTGAAATCCCGTACTCATAATCCTTACCCCATTCCTAACAAAAATCAATACTATAGGCATCGACCTAACAATTCTTTATCGGTGGAACCCCCATCACAGCGCCATCGATGGCCTGAAGGCGAAGACTCATAAGGTGTGCTCCCCGATATACCGATAGAGTCAACAAAAGTAAGCACATCATTGTAACACATAAACATTAGTGGAACAAATGATTGCATTCCCCGATGGCCCGATATACCATGAATTATCAAGTGCATATTGCATAAAGTATATTACTTAATTTCTCAAAAGAAAAAAACTGATTTGAATATATTAATAGATAGCAAAGTTTCTAACTTAGAAAAAAACTCTTTACTCTAAGTGTAAATGAATAACAAAGAATAAAAAAACAGAACCATTTATTTTATTGCAATTGAATTTAAATGTCACATTATTACATATCTTTTTGCAAGCGAGTAGTTGTAGATCAGGCAGGCTCCTATTCTGTATAAATAACATATGTCAGTGTGTCACTTTAGTACTTTACATAGACAAAATTTAATAATTTATTCCAAGTTATTGCTCGTTACAATGGATTACAAATTGATTCTAATTTCCAAGCTTCTGTTGTTGAAAACTTACTACAAATGTAACTCTAAAAATAACTGCATGATTCCAAGCTTCTGCTAGTGACAATGTAATACAAATGTGGCTCTAAAAATAAATGCATGATTCCAAGCTTTTGCTGGTGGATTTTCCAACCATGCTGGGGAAAGGGGGTTTTAATCATCCTGGGGAAATGGGAGTCGTGAAGATACAAAATGTACTTATCCCCCTTGAGAACCAGAGTCATACAAAAGATGTAATACAAATGTCTCTTTGAAAATAAATGCATGGGGCTTGCCTGGCCCAGCCATGTTGGGGAAATGGGAGTTGTTAAAATACAAGAGGAGAAGCAAATCTGCTCCCATTTTTTGCATGCATCTTCCATGCACTGGTATAACACTTACCTCCATCAGAGCTCCTCATCCTAGTTCAAAATCTGTCTGAGAAGTCAGGTTAACCAAATCAACTTCTTTCCAATTCCACACATTCTGAACTTGAAGGAAATTCGTCTTTTATTGATTACTCTATAACTACATAACTGTAAGTAGGAGAATTTATAGTATCCCTAATATCGCATCATCTTCTTCGTGAATCCTTATTAACCCTAGAAAATAAAAACCCTTATGGCACTATCCACTATTCACTGAATCACTATCCCTATTTATGGGCCACTAGTGTCGCTACCAGCCTGTATAATTAAAATGTTTAATTTGATTGACGTTTGGCTACATGCCAACTTTACCTCAAGCTGACAAGCTATCAAAATCAACGATTCACCAGTGCCACTCAAAGTTCAAATGATATTAAATCATTAGAAATCTTGTTTCATTAAAGCAATGAGTTGTCCAAGAATTTTATTTGGATGTTCATATCACTTAACTTTACCGACAAGAAGTGACAATCTGCTACTAAATTCGTTTCTCCAACCTCCTTAATTAAGATCTATCCTTTTGGAGGATTTAAAAGATTTCGTTAAACCTAAAGTTGGTGTTTGAAAGCATTTGAGAAGACATCCCTTAATGGCACCTTACAATTCATTAAATGATCTGACACTTTGAAAGTTGTGCATCTCGCCGAGGTCGCCCAATTGTTGAGAAACAAAACTTTATAACCATTTATACGATAATAAAATCTCAACCATTGATTTCTAGAAATCTAACAAAAATAGTGTTATTATGGAGGTTTCAAATAGCAATTCTAGTGCTTTAGAGATTTACTTCTGGAATGCAACTACAGTCGTCCATCAAACATTCATTGAACGACCCCAATGATTTTTCGTTGGCATATCTGTTTTTCGCCACTGGATTTTTTTATTATTTCGAGATTCTTTTTAATTCGCCAATGAAATATATTTTTTGCTTTGAAAAAAGGTTTTAATCGTCAATGGAAAAAAAATTCTAGTTTGAAAAATAGTTTTAATCGCCAAAGATAAATATTTTATTCAATTATAAAATATTCGCCGATTGGGATTTTTTTCCCGAAAAACGAAAAAAATAATTCCAATAAAATTAATATTTTTTATCGAGAAGTATACAAGATTTTCCAGGATTTTACACCTTCACCGAGGGGGGGGTTTCTTAAATTTTTCCCTATATGCAATCCTAAAAATAATTTCAATTCTCCAATCATTGACATCTCAAACTCACTTTCCATTTCATCAGCAAACTTCATACATAATTCATCATCACCTTCAAAAATAATGTCATCAACAAAGACTTCAATAATCAACTCTTTATCCTAATCCACCTTGAAATACAAATTACTTTCAGTAGTACCTTTATTGAATTCAAGTTTCAACAAGTATTTATCTAGTCTAGCATACCAAGCTCTAGGGGCTTGCTTAATTCCATATAGTGCTTTATTCAATTGAAAAACCATATCTTTTTTATCAGTCAATTGAAATCCATCTAGTTGCTCAACATATACTTCTTCTAGCTCACCATTTAGAAATGTTGAATTTACATCCACTTGATAGAGTTTGTAATTCTTGAGAGCAACATAAGCAATAAACAATCTTACAGCTTCAATTCTAGCAACAGGGGCAAAGGTTTCTTCAAAGTCAAAACCTTTCATTTGTGAGTACCCTTTACATACTAGTCTTGCTTTATTCCTGACCACTTCACCTTGTTCATTCGGCTTATTCTGAAAGACCCATTTGGTTCCAATCACATTTTAACCTGAGGTCTGGGAACAAGAATCCATGTATCATTTTTCTCTATCTGCATCAGTTCTTCCTTCATTGCTTCTATCCAATATTCATCTTTACATGTTGCATTGACATTGTTGGGCTCAATCTTGGAAATCAAACAATACTCTTCTACAATTCTTCTTCTATTATGCACACCTTTGTTCTTGTCTCCTATAATCTTATCTTTAGAATGATTTAGCTTTACATACCTTGGGACTTTGGGATTCTCTTGAACTTTTGGTTCTTCTGTTCTTTCTTTTGCACTTCCACTAGCTTCTCCTTCTAGATTTCCTTGATTCACCAGAACAATTTGAACCCGATTTTGTGTCTGAGCAGTCTTTTCTTTCTCAGTATTATCATGTTGGTCATCTGAATCATATCCACAGTATCTGGATGATCTAGCAATATCCTTATCAACTTTGACATTTTCACTTTCAACCATTTTCCTCAATCTTCTATTGTAGCACCAGTAGGCTTTGCTCTTAGTAGTGTAACCCAAAAATATTCCTTCATTACTCCTAGCATCAAACTTGCCTATATCTTCATTGCTTTTGATATAACATCTACTTCCAAAGATTTTTAAATATTTAATAGTAGGCTTATGACCAAACCACAACTCAAAAAGAGTCTTACCAGAATTACCATTGACATTTACCTGGTTAATAGTATATACAGCAGTGCTTACAACTTCTCTCCAGTAGATATGAGGTACATTACCTTCCAACATCATAGTTTTGGCAACATCTAAAATTGTTTTTGTTCTTTCTCTCAACAACTTTGTTTTGTTGAGGAGTTTGGGGAGCAGATAATTGTCTTTTGATTTCATGCTCTTCATAGAATGAATTGAACTCCCGAGAAGTGAACTCACCACCTTTTTATGATCTTAAGCATTTAATCTTCAAACTTGACTCATTCTCTGCCATAGCTTTGAAATATTTGAAATTTTCTAATGCTTCATGTTTTTTCTCTCAAGAAATTAACTTGTATTATCCTAGAGTAATCATCAATAAGAAACATAAAGTAAATTTCTCCTTGTAGAATTTTGATTCTGGAGGGACCACATAGATCAGTATGCACCAACTCCAATACTCAATTAGAATGATGTTGTTTTCTCCGAAAATAAATTCTAGTCTGCTTTCCCATCTAACATTCCTTGAATATGGTGTTAGTAGGCTTCACTAACTTAGGAAGATCTCTAACTACTTGTGTGGAGATTACTTTGACAATGTTATCAAAATTCGCATGACACAGCCTCCTATGCCATAACCAGCTTACATCAACTTGAGCAATTTAACAACTATCACTAGTAGCACTCAGGTGAAAATGTTACCTCTTGTCTTTGTACCTGAAGTAATTACATTTCCAAAGCTTCCCAGTATCCTACATTTTCCATCTTTGAACTAAAGATTGTATCCCTTGTTGACCATTTGTCCAGCACTCAACAAATTATGCTTCAATCCTTCAACATAAAGGACATCATCAATATTATATTTACCACCAAGAGAAATAGTGTCTCTTCCACAAATCACACCAACATTTTTATCTCCAAATCTTACAACACCACCATCATATTTCTCCAAGCTTACAAAAAAAAAATTGTCACCATTCATATGATGTGAGCATCCACTGTCAATCACCCACTCATCCTTTTCATCAATTCTAGTTGCAAGAGCTTTCTCAATATTTTGATTACTAGCAGATTCAGTGGACACCGGACCATTTTCCTTGATAGCAATGAATACCCATCCATCTTCATTTCCATTTTCTTTATCAGATTCATCATCAGTAACACCTTCAACATAATAACATTTCTTTTGAAATCTAGACTTGTTAGGTTTGTACTTAGGAACTCTTTCAGGACACCTTGATGCAAAATGACCTATCTTATTTCAAGAGAAACATTTAATAGGCATCTTTCCTTTATACTTACCTTTTCCTTTGGCTTCTCTTTTCACAATCAATGCGTCCATCTCTTCTAATTCTCTTTCTTCATCTTCAATTTGTTTCATCTCATCTTCATACTTGAATGTCTTTCTAGAACTTTCTCCCAAATCATATCTATGTTGGTTTCTTCTAGATATAGTACCTTTAAATGCAAATTATGTCTTAGGGATAGATTCACCAAACTCACTCACTCAAAGGAAGCAATTTTTCCAATCAGCATATCTCTTGTCACATTTGTTACTGTCATGAGCTTTCGTTTTGTAAGAAGTAGGAAATGATTTGAGTATTTTAGCCACAATCTCATCTTCTTCCAAGGTTCCACCGACACATCTAATACCCAACACTAGTTCATTTACTTTTTGCATGAAAGGAATAATGTTTTCATCTTCACTCATTTTCATGTTTTCCCACTTGCCTTTCAGACTTTGTAGCTTAGAAACTCACTTGTGTATCTCCTTCATACATTGTTTCTAGCTTCTTCCAGATCTCATGTGTTGTTTGCAAACCCATCATATTTGTCATCTATGAATCTGTCAAAGCACTCAGTAATGATTCTATAGCCCTGATATTATTTTCAGCTTCTTTGATATTATCAGGATTACAACGACCATTCTGAGGAATAACATATTTTTTCTTTGTAATCTTCCAGAAGGGTTCACCAATGCACTTCAAATGACACTCCATTTTGACCTTCCATAGAGAGTAGTTTGTACCATCGAATCTAGGACTATCCTTCTTGTATGATGCCATCTCAAATCACCTCAAGCTATTAAACTTCTTCAAAGGAACCTGCTCTGATACCAATTGTTGGCAAAACAAGGATAGACAACTGAGAGGGGGGGTGAATCAATTGTTACAAAATTAAAAACTTATTTAACCTTATCAACCTTTAATCTCAGATCTGATAAATAATAGTGAAAGCATGAATCAACAACACATCAGAAACACACATAACACCAAGATTTTTTGAGTGGAAACCCTGTTAGGGGAAAAATCATGGTGAAGGTGAATCCACAAGTTATACCCTATTAAAAGTATAAGAGAAATGAATAAGGAATGTGCATGCATTCAGGCACACTACCTAGAGCTCACTACTAAAAAGGGAAGGCTCATTTCTTTACATAAAACTTTCAGACTAAATCCATCTGAAGAGATTGAACTGAGAAATTAGCTTCTTCAAAAGCCTGGCGACAGTTTCGATTAGGCACATAAACACTTCTTCACACTTCACTCAAACTCCTTCACACTCTTCTTTGCAATCGAATGATCTAATCTTTATTCACACATATCTCACACACACTTCGCATACATTCTTCTCAAATGAAGAAAACAATTTCTCTTATATATCTGCTTCATGGAATTACATCAACAAATTTGTCAGCGAAAATAAAGAATAGATGAATACAAATTGTTGGCCCAATTAAAAATCTCAATGCACACCAACCAAATTCAATCACAACATAATGAAGACCTAAAACAACATCCTCGTATGTGCCAAGCATTCAAAAATTAATCCCCGAGGATTTGCAACACGCTACAACCACCATGTCGGCCAAGAACATGAAAACTCGAACACACAAAGGAAAAATATTTGATCACGAACACACTGATCAACACGGACGTACAACAATGATAGAGCACAATCTAGAAACATCAACAAAATTTCATAGGAGTATACACAACAATTCAATTTTCCAGAATTGCATTCTCTTCTTCTAGAAACACTAGCTACAATAACAAAATAATTGTAGGAACACAAAAACTCATAACCTTCTCCAATCTTGATGCACACTTCTGAAACTTCTGGAGGATATACTAGATAGGCTCAACAACAAACCCTTTAATGTGTGAATTTTGAATATCAACGTACTAAAATTTCCACCACTCTGAACTTCACAGCTTCATAGACAACCTACAATATATTTATTATAATTTTCTCAATATCCTCGACATATACAACCTTCAAGACATTAATGCTAATAGTGTTGACATCAATGACAACCACATATCAGCAACACAACCACAACATCCAAAAATTTGGATCAATAACCCCTCTGTATTTATTCCATTAATAACTAACTATATAGTTAAAGTATTCTACAAAAAATTATACACAACTAGTTTGATATTGACATAGAAGAATTTTTCCAAGATTATAATAGATCTTATCAGTATCTTTAGTTAATTGTAAAAGATTGAAAGAATCACTAAGAGATAAGGATTTGCATACAATCGTATGTAATGGCACGTAAATAAAACATCTTCCTATTGCAATGAACCAAGGAAATGATATCATAACCACTAATTACCATGATTCCTTAGCTATCATTACAAATCATAAGTATTCTCAATCTACTCAATTAAATCACCATGATTTCCTTATTTCACATCACAATCATAAGTACCTTCAACCTACTCATTTATTATGTGGAATGGAATTTCTTAAGGTTTTTAACATTCTCTTTGAGCTAATGGTTATATCAATAATCAATAGAATAATAAGATAATGCGGAATATTTGAAATCAAGTGAAAGAAGAAAACATAGGATGTGCAATGACTGCTTCATTAAATCATGTTTAGATGATAAATGGATAAATAAGTACCTTTTTAGATGCCAATTCATCTTCTGTGTTAGGTTTAAGTATATTTCTCATATGGTCCTTAATTGATTTTGCATCCTAAATGATAGATTGATTGAAGATATTTTCATACATTTGACACTTGACTTCCTTGAGTTTCCTTGCCTCATGTCTAATCTTTCATGCTTGCATAATGTTAGTTTTAGATCTCAATATGTATATTTTACAATACTTTCATCCTTTCAAAGGATTGAACTTACACTTAAGACTTTTGGATTATAAGACCAACTCTAATTTTCTAAACATAAAAGCCTATATAGTAACCAAGGTATAAGTATTCTTATTAATCATTTGAACTCCAATATACAACTCTACTCCATTGTTTAATTTGTAAAACTTAAGGAATACTTATTTGCTAAATGAATCCAAAATAGAGCTTAAATTGTTGACCTAAAAACTTAAATCCTTAATTATAAATTTTACAACAGATGTTTTCTGGCCTAGATAATAATGAAAATTTATTATTTATTTCTTAATCTAGTGTATTTAAGTTCTAAGGGTTTCTCCCAATATGAGTTTTAGTGCTAAGAATTAGATGCATACCTACATTTAGTTATTTCATCAATCTAAGTGAAAAAATGGTGTCTTGATTATTAGCCTTTGTGTAGAACATCTAGAGTAGATCATTTCCTAAGATTGATTGAAATTGAATAACATGTTACCACCCAACTAAATTTAAAATAATGTTAACCACTTGTGATTTGGAGTAATTAAATTTTACTAATTAATTCCCTTTTCTATGGATAAACCTTAAATCTAATGGAGCTTCAATATTAATACATTGTTAGGGAAGTAAGAACAATAAACCCCTTCAAACAAATTTGAGTCGGTAATAACAAGGTTGTATACTCAAGTATATTTTCTTGAAAAGGTCTTTCAATAAGGAAAATTTATAAGTTGGGTATCATAATCTGTAATACTACATTTATAATACCTTATCTATTAATGTTGTGTGTTTGCATTAATAAGGTTTCAAGCCAATCCTTCATTAGTCCTTTCTTATATAACTTGACATTTTGATGCTAGTAAACCAATCATAATAAAAATCAACTCATAAATTAAACAATAAAGGATAACATCAAGTGGAAATGCATATTCACGGGTGTACTTTTAAATATATACACTTCTTAAAATTGTTTCCAAATTGATCAAATTATGTAAAAAGAAACTACTTGAGAGGTGATGGTAGTGGGTTCAAAAACAAATACTTTGGCCAATAACCTAAAAATAGGAAGTTTTTATATAAAAGTTAAATCAAGGCTCCAAGAGGTCAAAACATGATAAGAACAAACTAATAAATGGTTTGAGTGTAACTATTAGCAAAAGAAAATAGCAAGTCCAACATTTTAATAAGTTGAGTTGGCTTATTCTAAGGGGGGGTGATGTCGTATCACCACAAGGACCCATTTTATTTATTGTGGATTAGTGCACTCATTGATTCATCAAAGCAAGGTGCTAGATGATAAGGGATTTTGTAGTTTCATTAGAGAATATGCCTGTATTGATTTCAATATTTAAGTCAAGTGGTGTTTATCAACACCTTAGTTCTATGCCAGGATGGATACATAAGCACTATCATTTTTAATGTTGTTGTTGAGACCCCATCTCAAATTTGAATTTAAATAAAAAATATGTAATATATATAGGGATGGGGGTAGCCTAACCCATCGACACTACATAGGCTTATATAAATGTTTAGCCATAGTACTGAATTTTTGTTGTTTTATCATTTCGTTCTTAAGGTGGGGGCAATGTATAAAGCAAGGGAAGGTAGGTTGTCGAAGGAGACTAGGTTCTACAAACTCCATTGAAGTCAGAATGGATTCCATCCACTTCCATTAATCCGGAATTGATTAGTGTTCTTGACTCATCAAACAATATTGAATAGACAAGAAGGGCAACACTTTGCCTTTGGGGAGGACACATGGTGATGGATGGCCTTCTGGCAGGGTTAGCCTGGTGAGGGAGAATTTCAAACAATACAGACATCTTTCAGCACATACTCCCACTCCCGACCATGAAAGACAATGAGCAATTGGAAAAAGGGTGACAAAATTGGAATCAATCTGCAGCTTACCTTTCCAACCTCTGCAATCCACATACCTGTAGTTTCAACTCATTATACCCATTCGTAATCTTTGGAACATGGCATGAGAATCTATAGAACAATAATTGAAAGTGGATTTCTGTCGGATGTTGTTGTTGGCAATGCTTTGGTAGGCATGTATGCAAGATGTGGAAGTGTACAGAAGGCGCACCAACTGTTTGACAAAATACCTCAACGAAATGTGGTCTCATGAAATGCTATGATTATGGGATATGCACAGAATAGATTTGTTGGGAAGGACTGAATTGTAAATGCAACAGTTATGAACCACAAACTCATAAATCAATGCTAAAATCAATCCATGCATGAACACAAGATTAATCTGTGAATAATTATAGTGCAACCTTCCTGCCCGAGTTGTGTGGGAGTCTTAAAAAGGGGTAGTTACAGTCACTCTAGATGGCTTTTGGGGTTGTTTTGTTTGATCTGGGCGACTGCTTACAGCACAAGTTTGCTACCAGGAATTGGTTATAGCTTTGGAATAGGGTATGGACATCCATCTAAGCGTAAAGGAAGGGATTTTTTTGTTAGATGTCATAGCTGCAACCACCCAAGTAAACAGGTATGCAAAAGGTGGAAGCATAGACAAGAAATGTGAAGTAGAGTAATTGCATTGACTGTGTGATGAGTGGTGACAATCAAATTGAAAATTTAGACCAAATCAAATTGAGTTAAAAATTACTGTTCAATTGAATTTTCCTTCAGCAACATTAGACATACCTAAAATCGTCAATTTGTTTGACTACTGAAGGAAGGAAAGGTAGGGCCAGCCAATACTCCATACTAGTCTATACCCAACTTTAAGACATTTTTTTTTTGTACTTCCAATGAAATGATCGACTCCTGTATAATCTTCAAGCAGAGATCAACGTCCACATTCCAGAATCTCAGATCGATCCTTTTCCCATACCCCTCAAAGAGAGAAAATCCCCCCGGGTCTTGTAGTGCTCTTTTATATATATATATATAACTCCTGCAACTGTTCCCCTTCTTTCTACGCCATGCATAATGAGTTTGATTTTGTTTTTGTGTTTTATTTTTTATTTTAATTACTCATAATATTCAAGTTGGTAAAGTGGGTTGTGATATTTTGAGGGGGCAATTTCCTAATTCATTTCGAGGGAGATACTTTCAATTGTCTTCAATAAGAATACAGTACTTCACATGATGATAATAATCTATCTATACTTCTTATATATACCATATTTATGCCTAGGATATCACCCATGTCAACCTAGATAACCCTATATAATCATTAGGCCAACCTAAATAACTAAATAAAAATATAATAATGATAAAATGACTTAATTAAGAGTTAAGGTAGCCACAAGCCGACTACTCGTAACACTATAAACACTATAGAGGTAGGGGCATAACATGGATTCAGATTGGTTTGACTTGAATTGTTTATAAGATTATTTTGACTAGGTGGAATTGGGTGGTTTTGACTTGATTTGTTGGAGGGAATGTTTTGGTTTTGATTATTTGAGGGGTTTGCATTGTTTTGAACAATCAAATTTAAACAATTTTGAGTTGAATTATTGAAGGGAAAGATTTGGCTAAGTGGATTTCAAGGATTGTTCTCATTGTGGTTGGAATTTTTGGAAGATTTTTTTGATGTAAGTGTTTTGGGGAATCATTGTTTTGGTTTACGTCAGTACTTATTTTCTTAACATTGTTTGCATCTACATGGTTATTGATATAGGCATGATCATGGTTTTGAGGCTCTTGACTTAATGATTTCTAATGTTATATCTTGAGTGTAATTTGTCTCCATCTTGCATGAGTTGTCTAAGTATGACATCTTTATTTTATCATAATTATTGAATTATTGTGGCATGTCCTTGTTTAGAATTAAAAAATCTTTGTGTAGCGTCATAAATTGTCACCCCTACCAATTTCACACTATATTGACACCCTATTTTTCTTATAACATTAATTATATTAATAATTTCATTTCGGGGCCAAATTAGGAAAATATATTAAACTCCCTAACATCTTGAGAAATTTGAGCCGAAAACACCCAATCAAGGGTGAGGGCGCCCTTGACATAAAGATGCCCTATTTTAGTAATTAACATTTGGTGTCAGTCCTTGGACATTTAAAAGGGATCCCAAGTCGGCCTATGTCCAAAAATATCAATTGGGATGCACATATAAACAAGTTTTCCTCTTATTTGAACATTAGAAGGAAGCATTATGAACAAGGCATTATTATGTTCAATCATGCTCTTATTATGAAGATGTATATGAGTTATCCTTTATATACTAGCTACAACAATCTATTGTGTTTTATAGACTAACCTCTTGCAAGTCGTCAAGAAATTCAAGCATCCATCAATCAATTCTTTGTGGCAACTTATGGTGTGAAGATTGCTTCAACAAAGATTTCATAGCTAAGGTAACATTATCCATTATCATTTGTTATTACAGTCAACTATTGTTTATTTGGCCTATGCTCAATCTAGGGTAAGTCGTGCTTACCATCGTCATTTGTTGTTTGTGGATGTGGAAATGCCAAAACAAGGTTTGACTTAAGCAAGCCCCTATATAACGCAACCTTTTCCCCTCTTTTCATGCAAGTCAAATCTAGAAGTTTTGTCAACAAAAAAACATAGAGCAGACTATGGCATGTCATCTAAAGTTTGAAGATCCCAAAAAGCATCACTTCTAGTCAAGGGTTCCCTCACCCTTAACCCTCAAATTCAAGCTCAATTTTCATGTGTAGGTTCATCTTTGTCTTCATTTTTTAGAAATATAATTGTTCTATCAATTTTTGGTTTCATTGTGCAATAAATTACATTTTTAGATATAGGGTTTATGTCAAATAGGATAATTAAAATACAAATCAAATTTCTCCCCTTTTAACACAAAAGAACCAAACCCTAGAAAATTGACTCTCTTTTGAGGAAACTAGCCAATCATCAAACCCTAGTTGGTTTGTGTTCAAATATTAGGGCAAGGAAAGATAGATGCAAGATCTCTTTTTTACACTACACTTTGATATTCTTGGTCAAACTCATTTTAATGTAGGGTGTCACTATCATTATTGTTATCAATTTGGCTTCCATATGGCCTTTGACATGAGGCTTCAACATAAGGATTTTGGAAACATAGATATTATAGGATAAATACAATTTTCTAATGAAAATTCATTATGTAAATTTTTTTTCTCTTAGTTACAAATGGCATAAAGAGTGAACTTTGGTTTTGAGTTCAAATTTCATTATGGATTAATTTTGAAAATTTGTTTAATCATACCTTTCACATAAGGGGAAATCATGAAGAAGACACAACAACCTACTATAAAGTGGGTGTGTTTGAAATTATTAGCTTGTCAATATACTTTACTTGGTTGTAAATGGTGTCAGCTCAATATCTCATAGTGTTAACTATGGAGGAACATGACTATACCTGTAGCCCACTATCATCTCTTCAAAAGTGTGATGTAAGTAACTTTTTTAGACTAACTTCTTATTAGTGAATCACAAGTGCCAAAAGAATGAATGGTTTCTTATGTTAGGATTACACAAGACTCAACTAAAGGTGTCCTCGATATACCCAAAGGTACATGAGGCCTAATTACATGAGACAAGAGTGTTGTCTAATAGCCTAGTTCAAGAGAGTAACCCCTCTCCCCTTCACTTGGAAATCTATAAATTGGATGTTAGCTTAGCCCAAAATGATAGCTCCTCAAAATTTGTAAATCCCTCCAAAACATGGGCTTTGGTTAGTACTTGGATGCCATATTCAAGATCACTAGACCCTTAAGAAATAGAAATTAAAAATGAATAATCACCTCTAATCCTCAAGATTGCACTAAGCACAAGAGGAGAGTGTGTACGAACTACCCTTCCAAATGCAAGTAAAAACTCGTTTTTATTCTCAAGATCACATTGGGTGCAAGAGGAAAGCTATGTGGACTAGTCAGGATGATATACACAAGTAAGAGAATTTTTTAACCTCAAGATCATGCAAGGTGCAAGAGAGGCGCATACACAACCAACTCACACAACACACATAAAAATAAACAATAAGCATTTATTTGAAGATTAATCTTTGAATTATTAAGATTAACTAAAACCAATTCTTTGATCATGATCCTACACATAAGTGTTAGTAGTTTGATTGATCTAGTTCTTCATCATAAAATACTACTACACTAAAAAGGAGATAGCAATAAAGGAAAAATCCCTACAAAGTTAGAAAATAGACTAATCAAATAGGAAAATGAAGATGACTAATAGATTCCTTGTGAATTTATAAAAATTTCCAAATTTCAATTCTATACGTAAAATATATTTCATGAACTAGAGTTTGAAAAAATATCTTATCTAAAAAACTCCTTTTCTACAATAAATTTGAGAATAAAATAGTATATAAAAATATATTTAAATATTTTTATCCACTTGCAAAAACTAGAATGCGATTTCCTCACCTAGATTGTAAGATGTGAATTTTTTTTCTAAAAATTACACATCAAAGATTTCAGAAAATTAAAAACAAAAGTTCAACTTCAAATCACCACATCTCTCTTGATACTAGTTCAAATATTTAATATGACCTTTTTGGAATTATTTCAAAGTTATCTTTTAAATGAACATAAAATACTCTTTTTTGAATTCCTATGTAGGGAAAATGACCCTTTGCAAGAAATTTGGCCCTAAATAATAAATATACAACCTACAAAACTAAGGGTAGACAAGGGACAAGATGCCATTGGACATGTTAAAATATATTGTTTCAAGATTTAAATAATATTCAACGCTATATTTTAAATTAAGCACAACCCTAGGTTGAGCTAAAGAAGAACAAATCAAATAATTTACACCTTGAACTTACCAAGCAAGAGATCTCGTTTGTTTTATGGATTGTCATATGATGGGTGATTGATGTAATATGAATAATCTAGATTTAATGTTGTGGTAAAAAAATTGTGTTCGAGATCATGCATTAACTTCGAGGAAGTTAAAATAATAAGAGTTGAGATTGATTGTAAATGTATGATTATATTTCATTCACATGATTCACTTACATAAGAATAATAATTATTCATTCTAGAACTCAAATATATATCATTCAATACTAACATTAAATACACACATAAACTTGCATGTTCACGCACATCAAGAGATCCATAAGAACACAATTGTAATGTGTATCTTTTCTCAAATACTTCATACAACATTCAATCACATAGCCTTAAAGAGTAAGAAATTCATACCACTAAATATTTAGCAAACTCAAAAACTAATAGCCAATATATCAAGATTGTGTGATTCACTCCCTTATACAATCCACTAATGGTAGAAAATAGCATTACATGATACATGACCAAAAACTCAAAAATATTAGCATAGCCACCACAATAATGAAAATACCACCAAAGTGGAATAAATATCAATTCCAACAATAAGTCAATAAATGAGCTCAATTTCAACAATAAATCACCATAAAATTTGCAAGATAGAAAACATCTTAAAAATTTGGTCGCTGAACTATTCATAAACAAGATAATTAAATCAGTGTTGGCCCTTCCAAATAGATAATTAAAGAGTAATAAATCTAAACCACTAAATATTTAGCAAACACAAAAACCAATAGCCAATATATCTTGTGTGGTTCACTCCCTTATACAATCCACTAGTGGCACACCTAATACATGGTAGAAAAGAACATTACATGATACATGACTAGAAACTCAAATAGACTAGCATAGCCACCACAATAGTGAAAATACCACCAAAGTAGAACAAATATCAATTCCAACAATAAGTTAATAAATGAGCTCAATTTCAACAATAAATCACCATAAAAGTTGTAAGATAAGAAAATACCTTAAAATTTTGGTTGCTAAACTACTCATAAACAAGCTAATTAAATCGATTTTGGACCTTACAAATAGATAAAAAATAATAATGACCAAAAGAAAGTATCACAATCTAAATTTACACTTAACTTACAATATATGACTTATTATAGTCACAAGAAAGATATCCAATAGCTACACATTATAAGAATTCTAGAATCCAAGGTGAATAAGAGAATGCACAAATAGTACTAAGCAAGTATTATAAAACTCCAATCACATCATCAAAATCAAATTATAACTCTTTATATCTCCTTACCAATAATAACAAATAATTATAAGGAGGAACCATCACAAAACAGTCACTCAAAACAAAGTTATCCAATAGATATAAAATTTGGACAATGGATGTTACAAATTCAATATTCTTTTCACAAGATAATATTCCAGTGATTGAAATACAAAAATAAAATAATTTCTTAATCATTATTCATTTTCATAAGTGCACAATAACTCACACATTCCAATGCATGTTATATAAAGATAACTCAAATGCAAATACATTCAATGTGATCTTTCATCGTAACTCATATTTTCACTCACCATGCCACATGGATAACAAACTATCATTAACAATTCAAAAAAATGCATATTACCTCATTATTTGACTAACATCAATTCACAATAAGGAAGGAGGAAATTTTAAACTATCAAGCATAGAATAAATCAAATTTCTACACAATTAAAGTTCTATCATGCTAGAATAATAATAATCTTTAAATCTACTCCCTATATCAGGCCAATAATTTCAACATACATCAAGTATTATGGTCTCAAGAAAAATCTTGCCCATACTAAACTATAACCAAGATCATAAGTTTATGCCATTAGAATCATCAAGAATTGCACCGCAAGATAGGCTAGTACTATGAACCACAAGAAGGTGCAATCAATAAGGAGAAGTAAGGGGTACTCTTACATTGAAAGGTATGGTCACCAAGGTTCACCCTAGGATAATATAGTGACATAAAACCATAACTTCCTAAGCTTCCCGAGTCAATATTTAACTCCACACATGTTGAGGTCAACAACCCCACATTGGTTGTCAACAAATTATACAACCAAGCAATCACATAATACTCAACCATACTTGTAGCTATGCACACAATCTAATAATTGATTCCCAACATCATAATCCCATTGGTACACAAATAATGTATAGGGTGTTTGTAACACATCACATGCATACTCAAAAGGGGGTACTTACACACATGGTCACAATTTTTAAATTTTTTTCCCAAGCAGTACTTAGTGTTCAAAAATCACTTTCTTATACAACACTATTCACTATCACAAGGATTCCTAATAAGTTCACCCAACCATCAATTAGAATATAGAATTTTCCAATATATAAATGGAATCCAACCATAACCTTTCATTCAAGAGAAAACAATGCAATTAAACAAGCTCACCAATACACAATAGTATTCACATACAAGGCCATAATCAAATTTTTTTTAAAACAAATCACAAGGTGGTTCATCACAACACAAAACACAACATGGAGTGTTCTATTAGACAAAATTGTACTAAGAATAAACAAAATTTCAATAATTATACCCATTCAATAAAATAATTCATTCAACAAAAGCACAAAATAAGAACCAAATTACAGACTTAAGTATTTACCCAAATATTATATCATATCAATGCCAATAACTTCTACAAGATGATATACATAATTTGTAATATGATCTACACATGATCAAGAGTATCGAATGCAACATTCATATCATAGAAGATCATATTCAAAAAAATTCAACTCCATACATAACCATTCAAACATCATCCACAAGGAGAACTACAAGTGAGAACTCTAAATCTAACCGAACAAGTAATTCCTTCATAGCAATAATTTATCTTTATATACCCACACGCACAAAAAAATGATAAGAATATAGTTATGGCCACCAAACACACAATTCACTATTGCTATCATTTCAAAAACATGCCATATTTTTATGAACCACCATGCATATAAATTGTTCACAACTCCTTTCACAAGTTCTATATGCATCATTCTCCGAGAAGGCATATAATGCTTCACTCAAAGCATAATTTCCATTAGTATATCTACCTTTTTCAACATAATTATAATGATATCATTGAAATCATCAAGATGGTCCATCACACAAATGAGATGTATATTGAAGTAAAATAAAATTAGGCTCTAACTATCCCCTTTCATCGTATACTCCAACACAAAAATATAGAGAGAAGATAACAAGGAAGAAATTCAAGATTCACATAAAAGCACATGTAAAGACAAAACCCAACACACATACGTACAACCCAAAGCTCCCAATGTTTCAACATGGGCTCCAATACCAAATGTAATACCCAATATTGTCCCCAAGACATTAATGGTAAAATCAAGATGAATTTTTTTTTAATACAAAACTAACATGCAACAAGACATAATACACATTCATACATAAGGTGCCACAAAACCAAGGAGTGACAAACTTTGAATGCACACCAACACACAACAGAAGCTTACACAAGTGGAAGACTTAAATAATCATGAGACAAAATATAGTGATCAACTCAAACATTGAGACATGGAGGAGAGTCAAGTTCTCAAGATAACATACAAAACATGACAACTTACCCACCAAGTCACTTCCTTTATATATCATAAAATAGAACCAACAAGGAAATCTTGCATTATCTTGATCTTTAGAGTCTAAAGTAAAAAAATTAAAGACTTGAGAAGATTTCCTAAAATAGTCAAACTCCAGAAATAAATTTACACAAAATCAAACTTTGCACTTGACCTTACAATTTGGCCTTTCTACTCACCCTTACAACTCAAATTTGTAATCTAGACCTGCAATTTAGCCTGGCCACTCATCTTTGTAGTTGAGCCTAGAAATTCATCCTTTATCCCCAAGATACATTTTACACTTTGCATTGACACCTTGGACTTTGACATTGGGTTAAAAATTACAAATTGCAACACCCACTTGGGTTTTAGGCTCTAGGTCACAACTTGCATCATGCACCACCCTACTTAGACCTATAAGCCAAAATGTCAAAGTCTCAAGCTTTGGATTCTAATGAAACCAAAAATGGATTACATACCTCTCAAAATTTGGGTCCCTACATACACTAAGAACTTCAAATGTGTGATATGATCACTTCATAATTGATGAATATAGAAACCAACCTAAGCTCTAGATGTTTGACCATTTTAATTTAAAATTCAAATATCAACATGCATTTTAGAATTAAGATTTGAAATGCAAACTTCACAATGTATAAACCAAGCATAAGTCCAATCCCTTGCACTCTTAGAAACTCAAAATTTGGAGTCCAAATGACAACATATATTTAAAACATTTGGGTCCAAAATGTAACTCACACTATGCAAAACCTTGACACAAGTCTAAATCAATACACTTTTAGGAGTTCAAAATTTTGGGTCTAACTTACAATTTGTAATGTGTAAAATGTTGAGTCAACTCCAAACTCTAGCCATTTGTGCAATTCAGATTAGGGCCTTTAATTTGCACCAACAAAGTGTAGAAGAAGTGCAATTCCAAAAACCAACAAGATAAAAATTTACAAACAATGAGGCATAGCTTCCTCAATTTTCATGTTGAATAAAAATTACTTGGAGTATATGTTCAAGCACAAATGGATCCTCTAAATTAGCCAAATAAGAACCCCAAAATGGGCACAATTTTTCAGAAATAAGGTAAAACATAAGTCACATTTCTAACATGAATACCAAAATGAGCAACATGATAACATAATCATCATAAGATGAAAAGTAAATTAATTTACATAGTATATCAAGATGAGCATAAACAAATGATTCGATTTAACAACATTATTTACTAATAATATAAAATGATAAAGTGAAATAATGAAAATGCAACTTCTATCCAAGAGTGGACAAAGTATTTCTAAATTATAGGTTCATTTATGAATTCAATACAAATTGATCCAATAAATAAAAAAGTCTTGATTATACACATCTCTTAATAAATGATACCATAAAAGCAATATTGTGTCATAGTAATTAAAAAACTATGCATGATCTTCATGTATATCCATTGATACAAATAGCCCAACAGTTGTATAGCACCACCCAACCATGTGGAACCTTTAGGACCACCCCTCTAAATTGAAAGAGACAATTAGGAAATCATGCACACACACACATAATATAAGTATAAGGTAGATACGGTAATGACATCACACATACCAAGAACATATGCATTGCAATTCAAGAACATATTACAAAATAAGGATTATGGGATCCAACCAATAACATAGAAAAATGTGGAAAGAACTAGGATAGTCAAGCAATCAACTGGCAACACATCACACTCAAGTAATAATTTTTTCACATGTGAATGTGAGAATATATGGGAACTAAATAAAATACGAAATTAACTATTTCAACCCACAAACATGTAATACTCAAGTTTAGACAAAAGGAAATCAAAACACAATAAAGCATTACTAAATACCCTCTCCAAGTCTCATTGATGCTTTAAATACATAGTGGTTATGTCTAAGGGTTGATGTTGATTCGTTGAATAAATATGGATGTCAAGTTCTCAAAATGTCAACAAAAAATTACATTCAAGAGTTGTTAAATGGCTTGTGGAGGACTCAATTTATAGATTTTTGGTATTATGAATGGAAGGCTAGAAGGGATGAGGTATATCAAGGTTACCCATTGATTGATATTCTTTGAGGCATGATAATCCTCCAAGTGGTATTGTTGGAGTGGTGTTCAAAGGGGATCCCAGTATTCAAGGTGGAAATTTGTCTTGGAGGAAGTGGATGATCGAGATCAAAACTTAACTTTTTAGAACCTAATGTGAAGATCTTGCTTCATGCTCCCAAGTACTCCAAATGTACATGTTGAATGAAATATATACCAACTTGGGGACTTGAGCACATAATGCCTTGATTATTCATTATTATGTATGTGCAAATAATTAAAGAGATTAATTGGTTTGGTTTATTTGACTATTGAAAAGTGCATAAAATGTAAGAAAAACAATACTAGAATTTTTTTTATTTTTTGATGTGGATGAGATAAACTTAAATAAATTTTTACATTTATTTATCTAAGGTTGAATTATAAAAGGGTTAATAGGATGATTAATACTAGGAATAGGGTCAAGTGAATAATGATGAATAGTGATTTTATTAATTAAATAATAAAATATAATTTAATCAATAATGAGATAAAATTTGATTATCTCATTATTAATCAAATTTAAATAATTGATTTGATTAATTATAAAGGAAATGGAGAGTGTTGAAATGATGATATGTCAATTTCAAGGGTCTATAGAAATCTCAAGGACATGTATGCCAATGAATTAATGAAAATAGGAAGGGGTCCACTAAGAATAAAACTAGAGTGTCATTGTTATCTTACTCAATTCCACATAGGATTTCAACACAAGTATTAGAATTAGTTCTATATTGCATGATCGCACTTCAGTTTTTAATGCAAATCAAGAACATAGTACTAGTCTTGCATGATTCCACTTTGGTTTGTAATGCAAGTCAAGTTCTCATGTTTACACTTAAATCATTTTAAATGTTTGAATCCCCAATGTAATTTTATCTTATTAAATCACCCATACTATATATCATAATTGTGTCATCCCCAATTCCATAAGCATGGCATGGTCCCACTCTTCTCCTAACCTTAGTATACACTATTAGGCCCAAAAGTCAAAGCATGGAAAATGAGATTGAAGTTTGTGATCCCCACCAAAAAGTTCAATAAATTCATAAGAAACATGAGACACTTTGTATCACAAAATAAACCAAATAAATAAAGTTTCAGCTCAAATTTCTATTTTCTTAAAAAGTTACAAAAACCTTAAAAACCCTCAAATTCACCATTGATGATATTATCATAAACCTTAAAAAAAAATTCCTCAAATACACAAAATATTAAATTAAAATATACTCTTTAATTTGAAAAACACACAACAAGCATTCCATCTTACAAGGGTTTCAGAAAAATTGTCATAACTTTGGCTCTATTTTGTACTTTTTCAAATTTAAAAGCAATGTATAAAGGGATGCAAGAATTCATTAAAATAATTTTTGTAAGGAGAAGGCCATATTTCTCCACCTAATGTGGGTGTGGCAATGAAGAAGAAATATTTCAAATGCATAATAATAAACAAATATTTTTTCAATTTCAACTTGAAAGCAATAGAGAAGGATATTTATTCTTGAGCATACACCTTCAACAAGTTTTATCACTCCTAAGAAATCCAACTCCAAAATCAATTAACTTCCAAAATACTATCCAAATTCAAGCATAGCTATTTGTATGGATAATCTTTTCCAAAGAGGAAGGAGAGGGTTTCAAGTAAAAAATAACTAGAGAAAAATGTCAACCTCTTTCTATTTTTATCTATTTCATCTTTTTGATATTTTCAAAAAAAAATAATAATAATAGATATTTTCCTAAATTGTAAATAAGCCTTAGGAGAAATGCTAACATTATCATATTTCAATAAAATTCAGAGGAAAATTAATTTTTTTCTAATAAATTAATACACACTATTTAATAAGTTTGACTATGATGTAAAGCCCAAATAATATTTAAATTCACAATGCATTTTTGAAATATTACCACATTAAAATGCATAGCACCACTCCATGATGACAATAAAATTAAATAAATTTCATGTATAAAGCTTACAGTTCATTGAAAATAATTCACAACAAATAATGTGAAACTAATTAAAAATACAAATGAAAAACAAATGATGAAGTAAACACACATAAAAAACATGCACACATTACAAGCTTACTCACAACACATGGATCCAAAAATTGGCCTTGATCTACATCCCAAATTAATATGTCACAAGATATGTCCCATTGCTCAATTGAGTGAGACAAGGGATATACACAACATATTTATCCAAAATTGAAGCATCTTCAATTAACCACCATTAGGGCTAAAACATTTATCAACACACTTAATGAAACATCAAACATACCTAATCCATAAAAAATAACAAAAGTATGTCATATAAACTAAGCATAATATAATATAAATGAAATAACATCAATAACTACATCAATTTAAATCCATTAGAAAGTTACATGATCTAGAAACACAAGTGCCAAAATTGATAGCCATCAAAATATAATGTTGAGATAAATAATTATAATCAAATCACATATAATAAGTATACAATGATGTTCAAACACTAAAATAGTCTAAATTATACGAATCCAAATACATGAATCCATGCATGTAACATCATGAAATATGCATCTTGTAGTGCATAGTCAAACAACATATGCCAATATAAAACCTCATTGATAACATGCATTGATGGTAAAAAAAATATTGCATAAGGTGATAAAACACATCAAATCACAACATAATTATGCAAGGTACATTATAAAAATGCCTCAATGGAAATACAATGCTTCACTAGAAATTTTGGTACAAAGGATCAAAGCATACGCTAATAGCCATTACAATTGGTAGTATTGATAAAAAGGCTCTGGGTCATAATTTTTAGGGAGAGGAAGGTCGGTATCAAGAGAAATTATTAGTGGTAATTGAATAAAATTGTTGAAGAGGGGTCACTGCAAGATGGTTTGAAGAGGTTTATCCAGCTCTATGAATTGATGATTATGATGTGAACGCAAAGATATCACCAATGTAAAAACATGAATAGACATGTTGGTATCTACTTGGTTAACAACGGGTGTAGATTTTTTTTCGTAAAAATAAATTATTGTTCTCTTTATATTTATAATTGTATGACATAGATAGTTCCATAGAGGAGGCAAGAGTTGGTGAGGTATCTGAAGGATTCACCTTAAGCTAGCCTATTTTTTTTTTATAGTATTTAAGGGCAATGCAAAGATGAGGAGTAGAAGAATAGTACATGAGAAAAAAAATTATTGAATGTGATGTTGAAGGTTACCAATGAAAACCCTCTCCACATCAAAATCAAGAAGAGGATAAATTTTTTGAGAAAATAGAGGTTAGTATCAAAAGATAAAATCTATGATTTTTCATTGGGACTATCTATGCAATGAACCAAGTCCATGTAAAGATACCTAAGGTACAATGTTCACCTAAAAGTGGATTTAAAAATAGATGAATAAGTTGTTTGTCAAAAGAGTGGATGGAGTGATCAAGCAAGGAGAAAACCCAATCCAAGGCAATGTCTTTCAGAAAACATAATATTTTTTCTAACTTGTTATCAAAATAAAATCACTATAAACAATGGTGAAGGTAGAGACATGAGTTTGTGGATCCACTTTTCCATTGTACTTGTCAAATCATGGGAACTCGAAATTAGGAAGCAAAGGGGTGGAAAGAATTTCCAAAGTGAGAGGACCATGGTAGTGATATTGTGTAGTCATGGATTGCAAGGTAGAAAAAAGTGAAGATGCTACTAGAGATTGTCCATGTTTTGCATCATTTGGTTAATAATGTGGTCTATGATATGAATGGTAATAGTAGTAGCAACAAGGTTGGAACTAGGGTTAACGAGAGCAATAGGAATGGTGGTAGCAATTGATGAAATGGTTAAATTAAATGCAAAGAGAGTGAAAGTATGGGAGTTTGCAAGGGTTGTGACAACCCAAATGCTCCAACCACGTAAGTAAAAGGAAATGGTTTGGAAGAGGGGATAAAATCATCACTAGATACAATATTATTTTTCATTTATATTGAAGAGATTCCTATGTTAGTAGGAAAAATAAAAGAATTAGCAACAAGAGTAGAATTAGGTACATGTTTGTTTGATGCAGTGAGAGAAGAAAAATATGGATGTGGGTGAGATTAGAATGTGATTCATTAGTTTGATCAATTAAAGTCTAAGGGAAGGGAGCATGGTGGTTCACAATGAGACCCAATGTTCACTAGAATTTCAATCCCTTACAATGATGTAGAATCATTGTGCACACAACCCAATGGGGCTAGCTTAGCACTAGTATCAACAGAGTGATTTTGAAACTCAACCAAATGGTAATTTATTTTATGTGTCATTTCACAATCTCCTACGTGATGTGCAACCTTGTGATTGAAATCCTCTTCCATATGATGGAGGTCAGTCGTTGGAGAGGAAAGTAAAAAATTTGAAGTGTCACAAGGCAACTCAAAATGATAAATAGGGAGATTAATAATAGAAGTGATAGGTGCAAAAGAAATTTTTACTCAAATGCTCCTTCACACATCTCAAGAAGAGAATAGTGATTAGGTGGTGTAACTCATCAAAGAAATAATAATAAGGATTTTTAACACATAAGAGATGTAGAAAAGGGTGTGTGGTGATCTAAAGTGTCAAGTTCATAAAAATGTAAATGTGAAAATAGTTTTATGTACAATGTTTTAAGCTATATAAATCTTCTTATTTACCTTATTAAGACTAGAAGCAAAAAATATTTTGTTACTATTTTACAATAGAAAAATACTTAACCATATCCAAAATGAACCTTAGCCTACTAAATTGTGTGTCTAATCTGAAACAATAAGCTATGAACTGAAAACTAAAATTAAAAAAAAGAGCAAAAGAACAAATGAGAAATGAATATATCAATAGAAAACAATGAACCATGAAGAATTTAGAAATAAAAATGAGAAGCTCGCTAGCTCAAATGCTAGTGCACTCATGTTATAGTCTTGTTTCTATATTGTTGTCTAAATTACACACTATCATCCAAAAATACTTGAAAATAAAAGTGTACAAAATTCATCCAATCTACACACAAGGAGATAAGGACAACAAACAAGAAACACTAGAAAAGTGCTAGGGGAAAAAAACTATATAAGCTAATCAAAACTTATAAAAAAATAAATGATGGAATAAAAAAGAAAATGAAGAAAAATGCAAACTTCCATGTGTAGGGGATGGGGGGTGTGAGGGGGTAGGATGGGGATGGGGTCTGAAGCCCTTGTTTAGCCTTTTAAATCCCACAAGAAATCAAATAAATGAGAGGAAATTTTGGAAATTGTGTGTGCTTAAGCTAATGTGTTTAAACATAAAAATAAATATATCCATTTAATTCCTCGTCTACTAAGAGCAACATTTATGTGTGTGAGAGAGTGAAAAAGAGAGAGATAATGGAATTTGTGTGTGTGTGTGTGAGAGAGAGAGAGAGAGATAATGAAACCCTCAAGGTGCCAACAATGGTGTAACAAACTTAAGAAAGATTCCCAAGGAATAATGATGACAATGCTACACTATACTAACAAAATGATGAACTAGAAAGATATGATATAATAACTCACACAAGAAATAATATCACTTGGTTATATATTAAGTGTCACAACCCACTTTACCAACTTGAATATTGTAAGTAATTAAAATAATTTTTGGAAGGAAAAACATATCATTAGATTGATATGTATGAATTTTTTTTGTTAATTAGAATATCAAGAATTAGAATAAATCTCGTATACCATGTTAGAATTTAAAGATAGAACTAAATATACATAAATAATTATAAATCAATATAATATTTCTAATAAGCTAGGAAAGAAAAGATGCATGATGGAAAAGAACCATGGAGGAAAGTTGAGAGATAAAAATTATTCTCAGAACAGTAAAAAGAAACTCATGCAACTTAAGTTGGATCTGCTCTATCGATTTCACTAGTTAAATAATCGTAGATCAAACAATCAAACCCAAGACCATGCAATCCAAGACTTTGCGAAATAAATTTTCACTCCACAAGCTTCCATATATAAATATTATGCAATCAGAACTACAAGATCATTTCTACCATTATGGACTAGTATTGGCCTAGAGTGATAGGACAAGCACAACGTGGGTTTAGTACATAAATTATGGACATGTCTAATTTATATTTAGATGTCGAGTGCTTAATTTTTTATTTGAATTGTTTGGATTGTAAGGCTATTAGAAGTTGGAACCTTATTGTTATGCCTTGCATAACCACCCCATCTTTTGCCTTGGTCAAAATGGGTCCCCCTTTGTCCTATCTTTTTCTTTTATTTGAAAACCCCTTTGATCTACTAAAGCAGTTGGTAAAATGAGTCATTGCTTGAATCTTTTTGTTACCAACACAGGCCCCTTGAATATTACAGTTGCATGAACCGATTGAGTGACACCAGACAGTTGAGAACCAACTACCAGGACCTTGGGAGTTAGGCTACTATATGTTGTCTTTCTTTTTCAGGAGAAATAGAGTAGAAATATTATGTTTTTAACGTTGTTTGTGTCATCTTCACCATCAACAGAAATTGGCGCTAGAAGGAGGGCCTAAAAGGACAAGCTGGATCGCATAGTGTCTTTCTCATCAGAGAAATATGGAAGGATTTTGAGATCCTCTACTGACCTTGAACCTTTACAAGAATTAAAAACCCCAGTAAGACCTAGACCCCATGCTCGTAGGGTTTTGATACCTACATTACCACCATCACTCACTCCACCTGGATTCCCACCAAATCCACCTACGCCACCACCAATTCGACCTACATCACCACTTCCAATTAGGCCTGTATCGACACCAATTCAGCCTATACCTTCTCAACCAATCCCACTGATGGCTTACTTTGTCAATAATCCCTCTCCGTTAGGGACTATTCCTGGGGGATTCCATGATTTACCAAAGAACCCAGAGAAGTTATGTCCGAAATACATGCATGGAGAATCGAGAAGTGTTGAGGAACATATACAGGCATTCAAAGATGCTTGCACACGAGCCCAGGTTGCTCACCAAGATGTGGTATGTAGATTATTTCCTTACTGTTTAGGAGATATGGCATATAATCGGTACCTAAATCTGCCCCAAGGATCCATTCTGGGTTGGACAGATTTAGAGAATGCTTTTATTAATCAATTTAGGGTTTATGTAGACCCTACCATATTATATCACCAATTTTCCACCATAAGGAAGGAACACCATGAACCATTGCCCTTGTTCAACACTAGGTTCCAAAGGATGTATATTAGGCTACAAGAGCCTTACTTACTGCCAGAGGGTATGGTCATACAGGCGTATCTGAGAGCTATTGATCCTTTGATTGGCTTGTTCTTGCAAAGAACTTATGAACCTGATCAGATAGACTCTCTGTCTAAAATTTACCATCTGGCTATCAAATTGTAACAGTAGATAAGTTTGCAACAGGTTTAGGAGCAGCACTTCCTCCTATGAATTATCAGATGCCTAATCCACCGTTATACAATACTGTCCCTAGGATGTCTTATTCCCAATATGGACCTGCATCTGAGCTACAAGCTCCACCTATTGTGCCTTTCTTTGGTAATGGCATGCAAGATCACTCCCATCAACCTCAACATCAACCTCAAAATCAACCACCACAAGGGGGAGGATCAACCCATGTCCATTCCCCAGCCATAATCCAAAATGTGCAGAATGAACAAACTGTTCAACTCACAAATGAGGTAGAGACTATCAAAAAGACTCTCTCTCAGATGTCAAATGACATGGCACAGCTCAGAAAAAATCCTCCCAATAATCAAAACCAGAATTACAACAATCAGGGAGGGTATAACACTCAGGGAAATTACTCCAATCAAAACCAAAGTCAGAACACCAATCGGAATTTCCAAGGTCAGAACTCCTCAAATCAAAATTATCAAAATCAAAACAAAGGATACGATCAAAGGTTCAACAACAACAACAACAATAGGTAGTGGAATATTGGGCCTAACAATGGGGGAGTTCCCCATCATTATCAAACAGGTGAGGAAAGACCACATACTACTAATGTTGCTGATTTGAATTTTATGACTAATTGGTGTAGGTTGCATGATACAGCAACACATTCTGAGGTTAATTGCCCAGAAATGGAGAAAATTGTGAAAATTGCACAGGTTGATGCCCATCCTCAATCAGGAAATTCCAATCATGAAAATGGGCCAGTCACCACTGCCATGACTTATGAAACCATTGAAAAAAAATATCAATTCCCTATGCAAGGGGATAATGAGCTAGAGGAAGATGTCTATGATGCTCAAGCTTTCCAATCTAAGGGTGGTCACTTTCTGAGGAACCAAAATAAAGAGCCATTCACTACATTTGCACCCCCTAACAACATGGTTCCACCAAATCAGAATGCAGATAACAATCCACCTCCACCAAAGGGACTTTTTGACTCTCAGAATAGAGGTAATCTGCCTCCCTTTCCTAAATATCAAGTTAGGAATGATTCGGAGTTTGATTTTGTTGTAGAATTACAAAGGCAGAAGACATCATTGTCTTTCTTTGATATCATAAAGTGGTGCCCAGCCCAATGGGAGGTGGTATTAAAAGCTTTGGAGGAGACAGATCGCTTAAAAGGGAAAGGTAAAGTGACTCCCGCAAATGAGACGAATGCAGCTATGTATAAAGGTAAGACCAGTACCCCACCTTTCTTGTTAAGTTTGAGAATCTTTGGAAAGAATCTACACAACTATTTATTAGATTTTGGAGCATCAGGGAATGTCATGCCTTTTTCGATTTGTAAAAATTTAGGATTAAGTCCTATTCCAACCAATAAAAAGGTGATTCAATTGGATAAAACCGAAGTTAATGTTGTAGGTGAGTTGAAGAACATGCATGTGCAGGTCGGATCAGACCCAAGGATCCAGACCTATATAGATATTCAAGTTGCTGACATCCCAAAAACATATGGGATGCTTTTAAGTCGAGAGCTAATGAAGAGTATAGGTGGATATATGTCCTTGGACTTTTCACACATGTGGTTACCATGGAAAGGGGTTGCAACCCAGATAAGAATTGAAAGTGAACCTAGACTCAAGCACATGATCACGGAATATGATGCTCCCAATGAAGTAGCATATTTTGAAACTGAGATAAGTGTTTACAAGCAAGAGGAAGTTCTTACTTTGTCTGTAATCAGTCCTGAGGATACTTCGCATTTAGGACATAGTGATCCCATGATCTGCATCAACCAGCAGGTTTTAGTAAGAAAGTTGAAGCAAGATAGGCTCATTTTAGGGGAAGAAACTGACTTGAGTAGTTTATTACTTCCTAACTGGTGCAGGATTCACTATCACAACCATTCGGAATTGACATGTCAGTCATGCATAGATATTCTAAGTCATATAGATCAGCCTCAACAGGTGTGTCAAGAGAAACAAGCCCAGACTCCCACCAATGAGTTTTCTTTCTAGGTTAAGGATGGAACTATTCTTACACGGGCTAGTCTTTCTCAACATGAAGGTCTTTCATCAGAAGAACAGACTCAGGTTTTTTGTTCTAAAACTCAAGGGGAGATTAAGGTATCCCAGTTCCCATTTGAGACATCTGCCCCAAATACTTTGCCCATACCTAAGGCATTAATGAGAAATGACTTGGATTGCAACTTAACCCAAGAGGGTGTTCAGGAAGTAGTTGTTGAACAAATTGAGAACATAGAAAAATCCTCAGCTGAACTTTGTCCTGAATTAAATATTGACAGACAGCAAAAGTCTGAGCCGCCACACCCTTTAGATGAGTCATCCCCTGTTGCTCCTAGAAAGAAAGAGCTCCCAGCCAAGGACCAGTTATGGACTCTTAAATTTGATGGTTCTAAATCTAAAGCAGGAAGTAGAGCAGGGATTGAACTAACTAACCTGAAAGAGAAGACTTATTTTGCTTCTTATAGATTGCAGTTTGGTTGCACTAACAATGTGGTTGAATACGAGGCACTTGCAAGAGGGCTTATGCTTGCTCATAAGAAGAAGGTAACTGCTCTTACAGTGATGGGAGATTTTGAGGTGATTGTGAAATAGGTATGTAGCCAATACACATGCCATAACAAAAGATTGGCTGCATATAGAAATAGGGTTTGGAATTTAATAGAATATTTTGATGCCTTTGGGATTACTCTCATCCCAAGGGAAGCAAATCAAATTGTAGATGCTCTTGATGTTGCTGCTAGTACATTAGAGCCTATGCAATACTCTAACCTTAAGAGGTTTTCAGTGGAGTTGATTTTGGTCCCAACAATTCCTGATAATGTTAAACACTTCCAGGTATTTAATGATGATCAACATATATTGGCCTTTTTGGAAAATTTTGATGTTTTTGAGGGGCAGATAATTGATGATTCTGGCAGAGATCAGGGAGACTGGAATCCAGAAAGTGACAATCCAGAAGGGACCTTGGATTTAAAGAGCAATAACATCCCCAAAGGGATGATAGCATTAGAAAGGATATTTGATTTAGATCCACAAGCTTATCAAAGAATGCCTACAAAGAGTGAGGGAGGTAAGTATGAATCAGTTAATTTGATTCACTCAGGCCTTGAGAGAAACGTTCTTATAGGGAAGACCTGTCCTCAGGAAATAAAGGATGAGATAATCAAGGTCTTGAAGAAATAGCTTGGAGCTATGATGACTTGAAAACTTTTGATACATTTGTGATCACACATACAATCCCTCTCAAGCCAGAAGCTAAGCCATTTCGCCAAAAGCAACGCCCAGTCAATGCATTAATCGATCCTCTGATCCAGAGAGAAGTACAGAAGCTTTTGGCTGCAAGAATAATTTTTCTAGTTAGACACTCTACCTCGGTGGCTAATCTAGTTCCTGTAAGGAAGAAGAATGGGGAAATCAGGTTATGTGTGGATTTCAAAAATTTAAACAAGGCCTCTGAGAAGGACAACTATCCATTACCTTCCCTTGATGAAGTATTGTAAAAGGTTAATGGATCTCAGATGATGTCTTTCTTAGATGGGTATTCAGGATACAATCAGGTACTGGTAAGTCATGAGGATAGGATGAAGACTACTTTCACTACAAAGTGGGGCACATTTGCCTACAGAAGGATGCCTTTTGGTCTAATCAGTGTTGGTGCTACTTTTCAAAGAGCAATGGATGTAGCTTTTAAGGATCTGATAGGGAAATGTATAATCATCTATGTTGATGATTTGACCATCTACTCTAAGAATAGAGAAGATCATGCTGCTGACTTGGAAAAGATGTTAAAGAAATGTATAAGTTATGGTGTTTCTCTCAACCCAAAGAAATGTGCATTCGAAGTTTCTAAAGGGAAGCTCTTGGGTCATATAATTTATGAGGAAGGGATTTCCATCGATCCTGAATGAGTGGAGGCCATTTTGAAATTGACAAACCCAGGTAGCAAGAAGGAAATAAGGTCTTTCTTTGGAAGGATCAACTTTGTTAGGAAATTTATAACAGGGTTTGCATAAATTGTCAAACCACTTAACGAAATGATGAAGAAGGATGCAAAGATTGAATGGAGTGAAGAGGCTAAATCTGCTTTCATGCAAATTAAACAATCTATATCTGAGGCACCTATTTTAACAAGCCCAAATTATCTAAAACCCTTCTACATTTATTCTTTTGCTTCTGAACATTCATGTGCAGCAGTTTTGACACAGAGAAGAGAACAGAACAAGGAGAGGCCTATTGCTTTTATGAGCTCTCCATTTAAGAATGCAGAAGTAAGGTATTCATCAATAGAAAAGCAAGCCTTTGCATTGGTACGAGCAGTGAAGAATTTTAGGCACTACATAATCCAAAGTCAAGTGATGGCCATAGTTCTAGATCCAGCTGTGAAATCTCTTCTGATACAAAGTGAACTAGGGGAACGAAGAGGAAAATGGATGGCCATTTTACAAGAATTTGACTTGGAAATTCACCCAATGAAACTTGTTTGAGGCCAAGGATTGTCAAAAGTGATGGCAGAAGTGGACAAAAGTATTACTTGTCAACAATACATGGTTCAATCATTCACAAAGGATCCCTGGTATACAGATTTAGTTTTCTTCCTCAATAACAAATGTCCAAAAGGAATGAATGCTACTCAAAGGAGAGAATTAAGGATGAAGAGCGCCCATTACATGCTCAAAGGGGGATCAATCTATAGGAAGAATTTTCAAGGAATCTATCTACGCTGTTTGGATCAGCAAGAAGCAAAGCATGCCATAAGTGAATTTCATGGAAGGCATGGAACAAGACATGGATCTACTGATGCTTTGGCTCATCAAATTTTAAGGTCAGGCTACTATTAGCCTTATGTGTTTAGAGATGTACATCAACATTGCAGGGCTTGTCATGTATGCCAAACTTCTACATCTAGATAAAGGAATCCTGCAATGCCCCTACAACCGGTATATGAGGTAAGGCCATTTGCCCAATGGGCACTTGATTATGTAGGTGTAATTAATCCAAATTCTTTTGTAGGTCATAAATTCATCCTGACTACATTGGATTATTGCACACGTTGGATGGAGGCCCTGCCTTGCAAGAATAGTACCACGAAGGTGGTCATCAAGTTTCTGACGGAGAACATCACAACCAGGTTTGGAGTTCCATTTGCTCTGGTATGTGATAACGGCCCTGCTTTTTCTTCTGTTGAGTTTATTTCATGGGCCTATGCACATAAGATTGTGTTAAAATATTCTTCCAATTATTACCCTCAGGGGAATGGAGTGGCTGAGTCCACAAATAAGAATTTATTGGAAGTTATAAAAAAGTTGTTAGAAAGTAACCCTAGGGACCGGCATACCCAGTTGAGATTTGCTTTATGGGCAGATCGAACCAGAATTAAAGCAGCCCTAGGGAATTCACCTTTTAAGTTAGTTTATGGCCAAGATCCAATCTTCCCCATTCATTTACAAATACCTGTTCTGAAGTTTATGCAGGAGTTTTATAATAAGGATGATAGGATTGAGGTTAGACTACTTAATTTATTAAATATGGAAGAACAAAGAGATGCTGCTTTGCAGCAATTCTCTAAACATCAGGTTGTTGTTAAACGTTGGTTTGACAAAAGAGCCAAGATAAAAGCCTTTAGAATATCAAATCTTGTGTTATTATGGGATAAGGCTAGAGAAAAGAAGGGAGATCAGTAGAAGTTCGATAGACTTTGGCTAGGTCCTTATCAAGTGGCTGAAATCTTAGGCGAGAATGCTTTTCGTTTGAGTACCTTAACAGGAGAGCCTGTTCCATTACCAATTAATGGTCAATTTCTCAAGCACTATTTTGGTGCATAGAAAGTCTGATGTTTTGAAAAAAAATGTACTATACTGTATCATATGTAATTAATTTTTTGTTTAGTTTTTAGTTTTTAGTTTTTAGTTTTTGGTTTTTTGGTTTTTGTTTTGTTTATTTTGTTTTCTTTCTTTGTTTTGTTTTGTCTTGTTTCGTTGGGGATTCTCATTTTGCTCATCTCAAGTTAGGGGGTTGTTATTCAAATTATACTACTGGTACTAGGAGAGAAATTGGTTTAGGTATTCTCATCATAATCATTGAAAAGGATTTCATTCTAAAACTTATGTTTTATAATCATTCTAGTTTGGGTTGGAAAAGTTATTAAGGATAGAAGATATAAATGTGAATATCTCATGAATTGTGATCAAAGATCTATCACCAAATTAGAAAAACATCTACATGAGTAATTACCTATTTGTTTTAGAATGACTCTACCTTTGATTCAAGTGAAAAATCCGATTCCAAGACTATCATGAGATCCATTGTAGTTCTCAACCCACATTTTAGATTCATTGAATTTGAGTATTTGAGAAAGATGCATAAAAGAATTTCCACAAGTGAAGTAAAAGAAAAAGAAAAGAAAGAAAGAAAGAAGCAAGCTCAAATATCAAGTGGGTAATCAAGTATCTCTATCGGGGCTATGGACGCCTAGTTGGCAGTAGAGCAATGTTTTGTGAGAACTAGAGGTATCTCTGTCGGGGCTATGGATGTTTGTCTGGCAGCGAAGCAATGCCCAGGATTTTACTGCACGATAGTTAAAAGACTCAACCTATGTAGCTTGAATCTTAGGTATAGTTGTTCACAAATAGAGAAAGTATCTACAAAGAATGATGCACAATATAAGCACACACTCACATTCAGAAATAACTCATGAGCACATAACATCAGAGATTCAAACTCAAATTTATCCTACATATATCTGATCTTATTCAAGTTAAAGTGTTTATAAGCCAAGTAGTATTTGGGTGACTAAAATTTTCTTTGGGTATTTTGAAAATGGGTAAACCATTTTCCCAGTCGAGTCGCCATTTGTTATGCCTTGCATAACCACCCCATCTTTTTCCTTGGTCAAAATGGGTCCCCCTTTGTCCTATCTTTTTCTTTTATTTGAAAACCCCATTGATCTACTAAAGTAGTTGGTAAAATGAGTCATTGCTTGAATCTTTTTGTTACCAACACAGGCCCCTTGAATATTACAGTTGCATGAACCGATTGAGTGACACCAGACAGTTGAGAACCAACTACCAGGACCTTGGGAGTTAGGCTATTATATGTTGTCTTTCTTTTTTAGGAGAAATAGAGTAGAAATATTTTGTTTTAACCCTGTTTGTGTCATCTTCACCATCAACAGCTTTGTTTCCAAAAAACAACTAAGTACAAAAATAACAAAGGGGGACCCATTTTGACCAATACTTTGTTTTTCTTTGGTTTCTCTGTCGGAATCGGAACCGAAACTTAATCGGGTTCTAAAAGTTCTTTTGAAACTTGTTTTGGTTTCCATCCCGATAGTCTTTTCTTTATGTCTTTTGTTTTGTCTTTGGCGGACCCGGAGCCGGAGTGGGGGGTAACTTAGTCTTTACTGAATATTCAAAATTGTAATCAACTCCGATCCCGCCTCCACTATTTTTACTTTTGGTTTTGGTCTTGTCTTTTTGTTTAGTTTTGTTATGTCGGTCTTTAGTTTTACTTTTTGTGTTTGGTTTTGCTTTATGTTTAGTTGGCAGACCCAGAACCGGAATTGGAATGAAGTTTGGAAATTTCTCAAAAAAATTTGAATCAGTTTCTATTTTAGTTCCGCCTTCGCCGTTTTTCTGGATCATCGACTTTTTGACTGAAGTCGCACTGTTGTGAAGTGTTGGTTCACTTTCAGTTCTGACTCTGCCTTAACTGCGTGTTAATGCATTAATGACAGCTGGTTGTGTAGGTAGAAATCTTCATTTTTATCTTCATATAAGGGTTAAACGAGTCATTATTATCATTATTAAGAGATTGAGAAGCACGAAAGAGCAGCGGCAAAGTTCATTTGAGCGAAAAGATTGAAGGAGGAGAAGATTGTTGCAAGTGAATCAGTTCAGAAGGTTAGTTGGGTTCTTGTGTATTCGAGGTAGGTTTTCTTAGTGTTGTTCTTCATTTTATTTGTTGTTGAGTGTTTTGTATATACGTTTGCTCGTGCTCTGAATCATGTCATTTTTACCATTTTGTTTTAAACAAGTTCGTGATTCTTGGCATGCTTGTTTGAATGGTTGTTGTTCGGGTCTTGTTTTATTTTGTTGGTCTGGTTGTTTCCTCATTTTTGTTTGCTTTTATTTTAGTTCTTTCTATTTTAGGGCACGGTCACTTTCACACTTTAGTCGTGATTGCGTCGTGTTGTTTTGGATTTGCAGTGAGTTAGATTAAGTTTAGGTTTTAAATGGTGGTTAGTTAGATTAGAAGTTTACAGTGAGGTAGATTAGAGATTTACAGTGAGTTAGGGTAACTTGATTTATCGTTTTTACTTAGGGTTTTGTCGTGTTCAGTCTAGTAAAAATTGCAAGGTTTAAAATTCGTTCCCTAGTTTTTATCGTGTTTATTAGATTAGGGTTTTGTTGGTCTCTGTGATCACTTCTAAATGATTAAAATATGATACCTTAGGGTTCATTCGTTCCCCATAGTCATATGAGTAAAGTTTTTTAAAACCTATTTTTCATCTAATATGACCTTGATTTTAGTCATCAAGTTATGAGTTAAATCGATAAAATATTTGATGACGTCATGGTCAACCTAGGCGGAGACGGAATTGGAATCGATCTTGAACTTGAGAATTCTATTTTGCAAAAGGTGTTGATTCCATGTTTCATCCCGTGTCCGGCTCCGCACATAATGAGAAAATCTTCCTTCAAAATAGCAATGACCAAATCGGAAGCGGAGGCGGAATGGAAATAGAATATGAAAAAAATGAAAATTTGAAGAAAACCAAATCCGTTTTCCATTCTGATCCCAGTTCTGATAACCTCCCTGATTCCGACTCCGAGCCCGTCCATTGTTAGTGAAATTTCTATATCAGTTTTTGCTCCGAGTCCGGCAGTGTTGTAAGGAACTGTTTTAGGTTGTGTTTTTGCCTGGTTCCGCCTCCAGTGCATATATGAAAGGTATGGTTTTAAAGTATGTTTTATGATGATATCTAAAGATCTAATTAGAGGTTTTGCTTACAGGAAAGTTGAAAGATGTTGGGAACATCAGGGGAAGCTGCTCGGAGAAACCAGCCTACAGAAACATCAAAGGTAGCATCGAAACCAAAGAAGTTAAAGCCAGAACAACTAGCTTATACCTTAAGGTATAATCACAGGAGTCTGGTTGTGAAGGTGAGCAAGGTGGAATCAAATTGGTCAGATATCATTGACACCAATTTAGGTCAATATAGTTTTGAGGAGTGGCATTCAGAAGCGTTTGACAAGGATATTACATTGACTACAGAAAGAATTGTCAGCTCTGGGTTAGCTCATATCACTTTATTTCATATATCTGTCCAGTGCTCGGAGTTAATCATGACAGTAGCCAGTGTTTACAATCCTGCTACAAGACTATGCATGGATTCACAAGACAATGTGATTATTAATCTCACTCCTCAAGCATTTCAGAGTATATTTGATGTTCCAGATCCAAAGAATTTGGTGCAACTAAATGAGGTAGAGGCCTTGGAGCAATATAATAGGTATAAGGGAATGAATAAATCTCACTTGAACAAGAAGTGGTTGAAAACAAAAAAGAAATCTCCAAGTAAACTTGCAGATCAGCCAAAGAGGTCAGATTTCTATGAAGAGGTAGCAAGGTTGATTGTGATGTTGTCTAGGGTGTTTGGAAAGAGAGGTGCATTTTACTTCAAGGAGTGGATGTTTCCTTTTATTCAGACTATCTTGAAAGGAGAACAATAGTTTGATTGGTCAATGATTGTTTCTGATGCCATACATGATCAGTTAACCAGGATCAGAGAAACCAAGTGTTTATTTATGACTTGTTACATTGTTTATGCAGTAGTAAGAGTGGGTGTTTTCCCAAGTTTGAACAGAGTGGGCGTAATGGGAGCCTTGGATGGACAAAAGAAGGTATGGGAGCACTATGATCAATTATCTCTTCAGGTTGCTGAGACTCATTTCAGAAGAGTCAATGATGCATTTTTGTATGTGGTCATCAATCAATTGAATGGAGAAGCAGGATATCGGTTAATTCAAGAAGCCATGGCATTCATTACTGAATGGGGATGTTGGTACATCCAATACCCCAAATTTACATACTTCAGGTTATCTGGTTTTGAAGGCCATCCACATTTACTTCCAAGGTGTTGCAGTAACTGGATGGTGCTAATGGAGTTTGTATATCAAGCTATTGGAGTTAATGCTCGGTTTGGGATTAGGCATAAAATTGGATGTCATAAATTTCCCATGAAGTTCGGTGAATATAGCTGTCAACACTTGAAGGGAGCAAAAGTGGTTTGTAATGAGTTGATACAGTTGAAATTGGGATTGTATATAGCTCGTAAGTATTTTGATCCAAAGAAGAAGATGTATGCCTTATTACCTTCAGTGTTCACTAGACATTTTAATTTGTTAGAAAACTTTTGGAGTGATAGGCAAGATGAGTATGACTTGAGAAAGAAGAATTATGAAATATTATCGGTCTCACTCATGTCAGAGCTTGGGATTAAAGAAAACATTCCTGACACCTTGGTGGATGATGGAATGGTGTTGGATCCATCCTATGAAGCATTGAATATTGGCACCAAGAACCTGGATCCAATTGATTGGAATGCTGAAGAAAAAATTGATATCAAGAAGATTGGAAGGACAGTGTTGGATAGAAGTGTGCAATGGTTAGTGCTAAGAACTCAAGTTTCTCAAGGACCAGTTCTTAAAAAGGGTAAAGGATACAAGAGAATTAAGAGAAAGACACCTCCCAAAGAGCCATTAGAATTCCTTCCTCCATACATTGAAGAAATAGAACTTGAGGTGGTAGATGATGGAGAGGAAACACAAGAAGGATATGTTCCAATAGGATCTGTTGTTTCAACACCTACATTAGGTTAATCATCCGCCCAAGCCCCACTTACAAGAAAGAAGAGTAAAGAGGTTCAAGAAGGAGCTCTTCATACCATGGTTGAAGCTGCTAAGGGAAAAGAAGTGGAGGAAGAAGTTCTAGAAGTTGAGACAGATTCAGATGAAACTCTGTCAGAAAAGGATTTGCAAGAAAGCATGCCTTTAGAGGAGACTATTGAGTAGATTCTAACACAAGAAGAGCAATGGAAAATGTTTGAAGAGGAAAAAAGGAAGTATGATGCAAGGGCTGCAGCGGAGAGACAAAAAGAAATGGATGCTAAGGTACAAGCCGATTCTCTACTTCACCAGCAACAATTACAGTCAAAACAAGTTGAAATTAAGGCAGTAGATGATGAAGTAGAGAAGCAAAGGAGGTAGTGAGAACATGAGCTTAAAGTTAAAGCAGAAAATGACAAGTTGGAGTTGATACAAAAGATCCATGATCTTGAGGAAGAGAAAGCAAGAAACCGGAGGGAAAAGGAAATCCCAGTTGCTAGGTTGAAATAAGCAGAGGAAGCTCAACAAAAAGAGGAAGAATCAGAAAAGATAAGGAAGGAAAAAGAGGTCGAAGAGCTGATTAGGAAACAACAGGAAGAAGAAGCAGAAGCTGAAAAACTTAAGACTTTGGAGGCAAAAAGGTTAGAAAGGGAAAGGCTAGAGGCCTTAGAAAAAGAGAAATTGGAAAGGGAGGCTCTAGAAAGGGAAGCTTTAGAAAAGGAAGAATTAGAAAGAGAAAGAATAGAGAAGGAAGAATTAGAAAAGGAAAGGTTGGAAAAGGAAAGAGTAGAGAGAAATCAATTGGAGGAAGAGAGGTTGAGGAAAGAAGGAGAAGATAAGAAAATACAAGAACAGAGGGATAGAGAAGAGGCTGAAAGACTTGTGCAAATGCATATACTACAAGAACAACAAGAGAAAGCAAGGGTTGAATCCCAATCTCAAGTGAGTATGCAGCCACCTTCTACAGTTATTGCTCCCTCTTCCTCTACGATGACTACTGCTCCAAGTGCTCCTACATGGCTAAAACTGGACTTGCAGAAGAGGGCAGTAATACCTTCACAACCTCTCAATTGGGAGGATATGATGAAGGGGATTGAGCAGGAGAGGCCTAAAAAGAAGGCTAAAATTCTACATTCTACCCGACTCACAGACAAAGGAGAAATTGTTGTTGAATGTGCCATGCCAATGACAGAAAAGGAGGTAGGGGACATGCAACTAATAGATTATCAGTTGAGTACGGTCAATTTGGGAAGACCCACTAGAAATCAGCAAATGAATTTGATTGATGTGGTGGCTTCAACGACCAAGTCGAGAATGATCAAGGATAAGCAAAAGAAGGATGAGCTTAAGGCTCAATTGGATCAACTACATTCATTCTTGAAGAATGTCTCCTCTCCAAGATCACAACAGGTAGCAGCCATTGAGACTCCTATTTTGTTAAGCAAAAAGGAGGTAGATGATTTGGTGCAAGTAAAAGGCAAAGCGGAGATGGTAGACCGATGGGTAGACAAGCTAAACCGGAAGGTGGGTGAAGTTTTGGTAGAAGGTTTTGAAGCCTACAAGGACACAAAAGGGTTAGTAAAATAAATGTTTCAATACATTGAGGCATCAGAGAAACAAGGAGAAGAGTATAAAGAATATAGTTAGAAGTTAGAAAAGGTGAGTGAATTCCCTCTAACAACTCTTCTGGAACAATCCATACTTGAGGAAGACAACAAGGATTTTGTGGAGAAAATTTCTCGTATACTCTGGTTTAGGACTGACTTTTTATGTAAACATAGGAATGAAATTCAAGAGACTGTTAATAATTTGACTGAGCAATTGGAAGAGTTAGAAGCAGTTATTGCCATTATTGTAGATATAAATGCATTTACAAAAGAGGGCATGCCTTTCAATCAAATAAAGGAAAAGTGGGATGAAAGATTCAAAAGACTTATGCAAAAAGAAGATGATGGCAGAGAGTTAATGTTAGATCGACTAGTAGAGGTCAAAGAAGAGATAAAAGCTGCTAGGAGAGAGTTAATAAAGGTGAAAAGTATGAAGGAGTTTGCTGCAACTAAGTTGGATTGGATCAAATTTGAAGATGACTGGATTGATGGGCCAGAGATGGATACTTTGCAGTAAGTCTTCACCAGCTACGATGAGTTCATGGCAGATCCAACTTCACATGCGTGAATCCTTGCATGCATGATTTTTATCTTCCTTGCATGTTGCATGCATACAGCACTGACAGTCTTAGGGGCGCATGACTTCTTTTCTTTTCTTCTATCTTCTATTTTTAGTTAAACTAAACATCTAATGTAAGAACTCAAGATCAAATTGATCTAAGTTTCCAAGAGAGTCTAGTTCCTAAAAAGGTGAATAACCTAAAATTAGAAGTAGAGTTTGAACTTTTGTATATCTATAAATACCTGATGGGTATCATATTGTAAAGGTCGGCTAATTGAGAATTGGATTGGCTTACCTAATGCTAGGAGATAGAATTTTATAGTGATTTTACAGAGATACATTGTACTTGATCTTTTACAGTTAATAGAATTACAGGTTTTCTTGAAATATGGTATTTAGAATTAAATTGTTTGTTCGATACGGCTAATAAGTTATAATCTATCTGTATGCAGTGATTGTGTTGAACATAAGAGTTTCTTGAATGATGAAAGTCATTTGAAGGAATCAGATTTAAGGATTATTTTATTAGATTATCATTGATTTGAAGTTATTAAAAGTCTGGTGATCTATAATCTTGATGATGAATGAGTGTGTGTTGTTTTGAAACCCTTGAAATATTTGTGAAGAGTAATTGCAAAGTTAATTAAGCACCTAAAATGTATGCAGTGGTATAGATTATGCTATAGATTGTGTCATCTTATGGTTTTTATGATCTGTTAGGAAACATTCATTGTTGAAGGTATATGTCCAGATACTAGATAAATTTGATTCATACTTATTGTTTTACCCCTTTGTCCTATCTTTTTCTTTTATTTGAAAACCCCATTGATCTACTAAAGCAGTTGGTAAAATGAGTCATTGGTTGAATCTTTTTGTTACCAGCACCGGCCCCTTGAATATTATAGTTGCATGAACCGATTGAGTGACACCAGACAGTTGAGAACCAACTACCAGGACCTTGGGAGTTAGGCTACTATATGTTGTCTTTCTTTTTTAGGAGAAATAGAGTAGAAATATTTTGTTTTAATGTTGTTTGTGTCATCTTCACCATCAACATTTATCTCTAAATTTTTTTCTATGGTACTAGAATAAGGTACAATTTCTACTCAGTTAGAGATCTGGATTGATTTCAGTTTAAATCATAGGTAAGATAGGTTATCTCTATTTACTGATTTTTGACAACTAATTATTATTTTGTGAAATATTTACTAAAGTTAACATTCAATTTTTTCAAGTATACACACATACTCACATAATATTATATGTATATTATTTTATTAATATAATATTATAACCATAATAATCATTATTTATTATCATTTTTTAATAATATTTAATGAGGTTATATCATTTTTATCATGATATGTTATTTACCATAGGTTTTAGTGATGAATTTAAAAAGATATTGTAAACATAAAGAAAATGATATATTTGTATCTCAAACAAAAATATATACAACATGCACATGTATACTTAAACTATTGTTCAAAAACTCATGCCACATATACATTGATGTGTAGTATTTGAAATTATTATGATCATATATGGACTCAAAGAAACTAGAAAAAAGAAAAAAAAACCAAGATAGATATATGTCAGAAATAGTATCTTCTTTGTATGTGATGTTACTAGGTTTACTTTAAATAGGTAGATAATATTACTAGGAACTTATTAATTCCTTACACTTGGTTTATTATTATTTGGATATTACAAAGACAAGGCAAATCAAGTCACTTCAAAACTTAGTACTAACTAGGATATAAATAACTATAGTCATGCTATTCTTCTTTGAACATAAACCATTACAAACTATTACAATAAATTTTGAAGAATTATTGAGTCATGCTATACTTCATAGTTTTTACTTTGTGGAAGCCATATATTCAATATGTCTATTTATTTAGAGCTTGCCTTTGGAAATATCAAAGGATAAACAAGTAATTATTAATATATTTAGTATGTATATTTTTTATCTATTCTTCATACACGTAGACTTCTCAAATTTCCACACTAATTGTTATTGGATCGATGTGTGGGTTTTATATTGATTCCCTATGCCATGCTATTATGTTTAAATTAGTTTTAAATTTTCACATTTTGATAGTAAACTATTTGAAAGGGGTGTATTTTATATTAATTTGACAATATGTAAATAATTACATGATTATAATCTTTTTTAAATTATACGCAATAGTAGTCAAATGGAGGAGACAAGATGAATTATTGCATTATCAATCTTATTAGATTTATTTTGTTTTCATGTTATCTTTTCATTAGAAATATAAGTGATGTGGGGTGTTATTAGCATATCAAGTTAATTATGGATTTTATACTCCTTAATAACAAGTGATTAATATTAAGAAACAATTGAAAATTTAGACAAGATAGATTTAGGGTAACTATCGGACCAAAGATGAATTGAAAACCAAGCCACAATGAGGAGCTACGAAATGTTGTGTTTTCCAACTAGGGTTCTTTCGCCCTATCCACTCTTACCTTTGCTTGTGGATGACCTTTGATAGTTTGGTGGGGGGAATTTGGTTGTTGAGCATGGGTTGTGGTCAAGGGGGGTTGCAGATTCTTCATGTCTTTGGTCTTTTGTTGTTCCCATTGTGTGGCAGGTTGAATGTTGTAGGTTCTTTGGTAGTGTAAGCTTGTTGTCCTATGTTTTCCTTTGTGACCAGGTTCCTCAGTTGGGTTTTGTGCATTTGGAGGTGTGGATCCTCCTTTTTCATGTTTTTATTTATTGCATGTTAATTCCCATGGTGGTCTTTTTTGTGCATTAGTTCCTCTATGGGCTTGGTGGTGCATGTGGGGGATTTGGTTTTTCCTCTTTGCATGGCTCTCCATGAGGCTCTATATAGGTCAGATATTTCATCTTTAGGTATTGATGAAGGGTTAGCTCACCAAAACATGGCTATGCAAGGTGTGGGCTCTTCAAATAATGGAGGTTTTCAAATGTAGAAAGTAAATGGGTGTTTGGAATGATCTCAAGACCACTAGATCTTGGTGATTCAACCTGACTCAATGGTCGAGGACTTGGAATACTTGAGTAACCGTATTTTAATTTGCAATTTCATGGGGATGCAGGTCTCACTCCCATTTCTGGAATCATGGGTTTGTAGGACATGGAATCCCAAAGGGGATTTCAATATTATGCTAGCAACAAAAAAAAATCATGGTAGATTTCTCTTGTTTATCAAATCTAGAAATAAGGCTTTCAAGGGAGGACCGCATTTATGTAATAATGTGGGCCTTTTTGTTAAACCTTGGCATGTAGGATTCAACTCAGCTAAGGAGCTCCCCTCTAGGGTCCTTGTTTGGGTGCACCTCCTACATTTGCCTCTAGAGTTATGGAGAAGTGATATTTTTCAGATGATTGTCTTACTACTTGGGAAGCCTATTGGTCCCTCTCAATAGACTTTAAATAAAAGAGAAATCCCTTTTTCTCATGTGTGTGTTGAAATTTATTTAAATAACCCACTTCTAGACTTTGTGGAAATTTCTGTTGGTTCAACCTCCTGGACTCAGTCATTGGATAATGAAGTTTTTCCTTTTGATGTCAAATTTGGCATGAATATGGTCATATGCAATGAAAGTTTCCTAGGGATACTCATGCTTCTAGTGTGATTAATGATCCTTTTGTTGCACCGAAGAAGGATAAAGGGAAATTTCCAATGCAGGAGGTGGTGGCTAATAAGGAGGGTTTTGCACCTATCAAGTCTCGCAACAAGGGCATGGGTCAAAAGTGAACTCTACACTTGGTAGCCAGGAGGAGGATACCTTCAATAGGTTTGATGTTCTTGATGATTTTTCTCAAGATGAAGGAGCAACTTTAGGTTTACAGGTGGCAGATGGTGTCTTGGATTAGGTTAATCTAGGAATCCAGGTGGCTAGTAATCTCATCTCCTCTCGGTTAGGGGATCAGGATGCTCGGATGGACACAGATCTTCCTCCCTCTGCTATCATTCAAGCGAGAGCTTGTATGCTATATGAGGTTAAATATGGAGAAAATTTACCTATTTCTAGTATCATAGTAGAGAATGAGGTCTTGGGAAGTGGCAAGAAGCAAACGACTCCTCCTGTCTTAGGCCTACCGCAAAAAACCCCAAAAAAGGGGCTCCTGAGAAACCCCCTAAGGTTGGATGAAAGAAAGATCAAGAGAAGGTTAAGATAATTGGTGAGACATTGGGGGAATTGAGATCGGTGAGAACCACTGCTTCTCACTTATCTCAATCCCATAGATGATTGTGTTATCTTGGAATGTTAGGGGTATAAATAGCATCCCTAGATAAAATATTGTTCAAGAGTTGATTCGTGTACACTATCTTGATGTTTTCTTTTTCCAAGAGACTAAGTTATTTGTTAATAGCATGTTGAATATGGCTCGTATGATTTAAAGTAGAGGTATTTTTCAATGTTTTTGGGTGCACGATAGCTTTGAGGGGGATGTTTTTTTTGGGATCCGCATAGAGTTACCCCAATTTGGTGGCTCTCTAGCCAGAAATCCATTTTTTGGTTGCTTCTTGTCTAGAGTTTGGCAAGTTTATTCTTCTATCCAACATCTATGCTCCTTTTTATTTTCTAATTAATTATATGTTTTGTCTCATGTTCATTTTGTGTGCTCCCTTGCTCCTTTTCTCCCCTAGATTTTGGCAGGGGATTTCAATGTTATCTTCTTGTTGGAAGAAAAGTGAGGTGGCACAAAGAGTTTAGATCTTGCATCTGAGCTTCTTAGGGACAATGTGGCTTCCTTGAACTTGGTTTGCATTAAAACTAGTAATGGTATGTTTACTTGGAATAATAGGGGACAGGGAAGAGGTTATCTCTGAAAGATTGGACAGGTTCTTGGTGTCCAATTTTTGGGTTGGGGATAGTTGGTCGAATTGCTTTGATATTTTGAATTGGAGAGTGTCAAATCATTGGTCAATCAAACTCTTAGATTGTTCTTCAAGATATTGTAAGAAGCAATCATTCAGATTCTAACTTATGTGACTGTGTGATTTGTCTCTTCATGATCTTGTTCCTATTTGGTGGCAAAATGGGAGGCCAACTCATGGGACTACTATGTAATCTTTCACAAAGAGGTTACAATATGTTAAATGCATGTTGAAAATATGGAATAGGCATCACTTTGGAAATGTCTTTTAGGCTAAAAAGGAAACCCGGGCTCATTTGGATTATATTACTCAGCTAATTTGGGACTAGGGTCTAACTGGTGAAAATGGTAAGTTGGAAGCTGCAATTGTGAAAGAGCTGGCGGAATGGAATATTTGGGAAGAAATTTTCTGGAAGAAAAATTTGTGTATTGATTGGCTTTAGGAAGGTGATAAGAATATTTCCTTTTTCCACAATTCTATTAAGGATAGAAGGCAGGATAATCTCATTTCATCTCTTAGATCTGTCGAGGGAAATCAACACTCATCCTTTGCTAAGATTTCTAAGGAGATTGTTTGGTTCTTTTCCTCTTTGTTCATTGAGAATTCCTTTCCTACTGGTGAGGAAGAAGATTTTATTTTGGATTGTATTCCTTCCTTGGTATATAATGATATGAATGACTCTTTTCTCAAGCATGTCACCATGGAGGAGTTAGACGAGATTGTGTTTCAAATTAAAAAGGGGAAGGCCTTGGGTCCTGACGCATTTCCTATTGAGTTCTTTTAGAATTTTTGGGAAGTGATCAAGCCTGATTTCCTTGAGGTTGTGTAGGAATATCAAAAGAACAAGCAGATGCTAAGAGCCATGAATGCAAATTTTTTGGATCTTATTCCAAAAAGAGGAGCTAACTCTTTGGATCTTTGTAGACCTGTTGTGATTTGTAATGTTTTGTATAAGGTCATTACAAACTTGATTGTTGAACATCTTAAGCCATGGTTGAGTCAACTTATTTATGAGGAGCAGGGTAGTTTTGTTGCTAGCAAATAGATTCTTGATATGATTGTTATTGCAACTGAAGTTGTCCATTCTACGGCGTCCTCCAAACAAAAGGAAATGTTTATCAAGTTGTACATGGAAAAGGCTTATGAGTGTGTTAAGTGGACCTTCCTTAGTAATATTCTGAGGGATTTTGGGTTCAGGGGTGTTTGGATAGAGTGGGTCATGAGTTGTGTTACCTCTTCTTCCTTCTCTATTTTGAATAATGGTGAGCCCTTGAATCTTTTTGGTGCTTCTAGGGGTCTTCGGCAAGGTGATCCTCTTTCCCCCTACTTATTTATATTGATGGTTGAAGGCTTATGGAGATTTATGAAATCTCATGTAAGACTTGTGTTAATTCAAGGTTGGAGTTGGGGTAATAATTTTTCGCCCCATTCTCATCTTCAATTTGTGAATCACACTACTTTGATGAGGGTAGCTAGAGTTGAAGAGGTTGTTTACTTCAAAAGGATTCTTGATATTTATTTGGCTGCCTCAGGGAAAGACTTCAATGAGAGTAAGTCCTCCATCCATTTCTTTTATATTTTGAAGCTTATTTAGAAGATAATTTCTCAAATCCTAAGATTTCAAATTGGTTCACTTCCCTTTGTCTACTTTGGAATTCCCCTGGTTGTGTGTTTTCTCTCCAAGAATTTTTGGTAGGATGTCATTGATAAATTTTGTAAAAAGGTTAGTCACTGGACTTGTAGGTGGATTTTTACTACAAGTTGAGTTACTCTTCTAAAATATGTGGTTCAGGCCCTCCCTCGGTACAGATGTTTTGTGCTTTCTTCTCCTTCTGGTTTTATTAAATAGTTTGTATTTCTCAACAATTCTTATGGACTGGTAACCTTATTTTGAGGAAGTGCAGTTTGGTTAATTGGGATACTATTTGCAATCCAAAGTAGGAAGGTGGGTTGGGGTTGTGGTGTGTTAATCTTAATGGACAGGTTTTGGTGGCTAAGTTGTATTGGAGGTGGTGTTCTCATCAGCATCAAAGTTAGGCTCAGATCCTCACTTCTAAATATCTCATGGATGTGGATAGTGTAGATGTGCCTAGATGCATCCTCTAGCAAAGGGATCTTTGATTTAGGGTACCCTTAAAAGGGGGGCCAAACTTGTTAAGCAAGATTTATTTTGGATCTATAATAGTGGCTTGGATGCTCTATTCCAGCATGACTCCTAGGATGGGAATCCCCCTATCATCTTGACTTACCCTCATTTGTGGAATTTATGTAACCTTTTTATGGAGGTTGGTTGGTGTAGAGTTGTTGACTTCAAATATTCCCAAATCCTAGATCATGTTTTTGTGTCCAAGTGGAAAGATCCGCGGGAGAGGCTATCGAGAGGCTTGGTGAAGGATCGTAGTGAACTGGCTATTATTATGGTTGGTAGGGTCTGCAATTCGCTTCTAGAGAGGGATGTTTTGGCTTGGAGTCCTGACCCAAAGGGAAAAAAATTGGTTGCCTCAGGCTATCGGGTGTTGGACAAGCAAATTCATGGGAGTGATGATGTTCCTTGGTGGAAACAGGTTCAGAATAAGTTCTCTTGGCCTAAATGTAATTTTTTTTCTTGGATTATGGTGCAGAATAAGTGTCTTGCTTGGGATAATTTATGGAAGGAGGGTTTCAAGGGCCTTCTATGTGTATTTTGTGCAACAGCAGTGAGGAGAATGTGTTGCATTTGTTTTTTTAGTGTTCCTTGGTCAAGTTGATTTGGTACTTTTGGTAGCGTGCCTGGAATCTACCATGTACTCATGCTTCCTCTTTGGTATATTTTTGGATTGGGTTGGGGAGTTCCCCAACTAAGACTTCATTTCTTCAAATTGTTTGGGGAATTAGGCCTAGTATGATCATTTGGAATATCTAGCTAGAAAGGAATTGAAGAATCTTTCATGGCATGAAGATTTAGGTGTACCATCTTTGGCTTCGGATTCTTGGGGCTCTGAAGGAGACTATAGGGGCTAAATGTGATTTTTCTAACCCTTTGGATCCTAGTGAGGAGGATGTGGTCAAAACTTAGGATATTTCTATCTATGATAGGAATTCTCCTTAGACTAAGAAGAGATATTTTAAGGAGAATATTCAGAGAATTGGTTGTTGGATGACCCCTCCTCATGGGGTGTTGAAAATTAACACGGATGGGTTGTCTAGAGGAAATCTTGGGCATGCTTGGATTGGTGGTCTTGGGAGAGATAGTTCAGGGATGTTTGTGTTCTTATTTTTGGCGTATAAGGTTCAACATACCAATAATTATATGGAGGCCCTATATATTTTGTTGGCTTTGAATCATGCTTGTGTCCTAGGTTAGAGAAGAATCATTTGAGTTGGATTCATAGATTGTGATTGATATTTTGAATAGGAGATAGTGGGATGGGGAGAATTGGCAACTGGCCTTGGTGGTTAAGCTAATCATTTTTCTCGGTGAGATGTTGGATTCTTTCACCTTTTGTCCTATCCCCCCAGGAGTGGAATAAGGTGGCAGATTGTTTGGAAAAGTGGGCTTTTGAGAAGTGGGGGTCTTGGAATGTGAGAGACTTGGGGTACCTTTCAAATGTTTTATCCCAATAGTTGGAGGATTTTGTGATGGAAGATATGAGAGGTTTCTTGGAGGCTTCCTGATGGCTTGGTGTAGGACTTGTGACCCTTAGTGGGTATGTGGTGATTCTTTGCTTTGTACTGGGTTTCTTAATCAATAAGTTTTTACCACCATTTATTAAAAGAAAAACAAGTGATTAATATTGGAAATAAATTTAATTATCTTTTCTTATATTGGAGTAATGTCTTACTCAATTCATTACCTAATAACATTACTTGTGTAGAATTAATTAAATGCCAGTTTACTTCTATTTGATGGATTATTTTATGTTAATTATCGAATTTGATTATAATTGACTCATTTCCTATTAGACATTCATTAAGTATTGTATAAGTAGTGACAATAATATAACAATTATATATATATATATATCTTTGACATGATAATAAAATAGGTATTCATTAAGTTTTACATATTAAACTATGGATCAAAGCAGTATGTTGGTCTCCAAATGATTAATGAGAATACCTATACCTCAGTTACTATATAGAATTTTATGTTAATATAATTAGAGTTAATCTTAACAATCCATTAACCCATGTGTAAGTTTAATCCTTGAAAAGAATGGAAACTTTGGTAAACATACTTATTGAAATTTAAACTAATATTTGTGTGTTTATTTATGAGCGTGAAATATTAAGATGAGACAAGGAAGATCAAGGAAGTCAAGTGTCAAATGTACGAAAACATCTACAATCAATATATCATTCAGTACGCAGAATAAATGTGAGGTACACTTAAACCCCCAACACACAAGGTGGATTAGCATCTAAACAAGGTATCTTTCTTATCTTTTTTATTCAACGAAGTAATCATTGTGCATCTTATGGGTCCTGCTTGATTGTAAATATTGTGCATTATCACATTATTCTATTGATTTTAGTTATATCCATTAGGTTAAAGAGAATGTTGAAAACCTTAAGATATTCTATGTGAATACATTATCTAGTGTTTGTCATTCCATTTAGTAAATGAGTTGATTGAGGATACTTATGATTTGTAATGCTAAATGTGGAATTATGGTGTTTAGTAGTTATGATATTATTCATTTTTTTCCCTTGCATTAGGAAAATATTTTATTTAGATTCCATTGTGTAAGATTATTTACAAATTACTTATCTCTTAATAATTATTTCAGCCTTTTGCAATTAACTAAAGTTAATAATAATAGTTCTTCTAATCTTGGGAAAATTCTTCTATGTCAATATCAAACTAGTGTGCATAATATTTTGTTGATTATTAGATAGTTAGATATCAATGAAATATATATGGAGTCATTGATCTAAATATGATATGAATTATTAATGAATATGAATTTATGTGGGTCAATTTTAGTGGAAAGGTGAGCATATAATGTTATTTTTTATTGATCAATTATTTTGTTAGGAGAGAAAGATATCATTTGAATTAATATAGCTATCATAGGATTTTCATGTTGGTTAGCTATCATGATATTGTACATAGTTCACAAGTGATATCATTTATAGTCATGGGTTCTAAATTTTGTTGATTATTAAAAATTTGTAAGAATTGAATTATATATTAAAGATAGCTTAAGAAGCTTCCTTGAAATAAGGACGAAGTTGATTTGAATTTCTAGTAGAAACGTTTCCAAATAATGGTAAGTAAAATTAATTTAATTAAATAATTAAGATTAAAATTTATTGATTGTTGATCATATAGTTATCATGGTTGAATGATCTAGATATAGATAAACATGTTAACTTGATTAGATTGGTGAGTAAAGGAATCTTGAGTTGATTTAGTAAATTTCTTTAAAATAGGGTACTAAGTACCCAAGAGAATAAACCAATAACCATTGAACTGAGGTGAAACAAACTTAGGTTAGAGGTAAACATGGAAATATTTATATTCAAAACTCAACATCAAACATACCTTTGGAATGTACTTTTTTGGTAGATTTTTAATTAGGTTTTCATCAATGTTTCACTTGAGTGGGTAGCAATCGATGAAGAACTCGCTAGGAAAATTGGACCCTAGAAAGGTTTATGCACCCACTCACGCAGTTACATGAAACATAGAGTAAAAACTAGAACTACATATATACTTCGTAATCTCATTCAAAAGAGGTGTATATAGGCAGTCTGGTGAACGAATAATGTTCCCAATACATAGGATTTTAGGTGTGTGGTTAGGGACTTTTCAAAGAATAGAATTCTAACAAATGAACTCTTAAAAGTAGACTTGAGAAGAAAATAATATATTGTATACTTAGAAGGAATCTTGGATAGATTTGGTTGGTTTTCCCAAGGCAGGATTTCAATCCCTTGTATATTAATCAGATACATCTGAATGATAGCGACCTCGGTACACTCTCAAAGGGGAAGTGTGGTCTTCAGGGAGGTGACTCAAGATTCAAATGATCTTCATGAGTCTAAGACTCTATCCAGAGCATATACCTATCTTTATGATAGATTCCTACCCATTTTTTGGTGGATGCCTATCCCAAATGGATAGATGAATTTTTGTTCTATAGGAACGGATGCCTATCCTGACAGTAAGGTTGGATGCTTGTCTCAAATTTTGATGAACACCTATTTCATATAGATAGAATTACCTGAGAATACAAATAAATGAATGAACATTTATTAGCTTGAAAAGAAAAAGAAAAAAAAAAGCAGTGGTATTTTTAGATAAATAAATTGGTTTATTACATTAAGCTACTCCTCAAGGTAACATGATGGAGATATAGTAGGATTGCAATAAAAAGATTCAACACCTATGAATGCCCATACACAAAACCACGAAGCAAAGAATAATTCTTACAAAATTGTGTTCAATAATGCCACATGAAAATGTTGTAGATGCTCAAGAAGGATGTTGTAAGTGCTTGGAAGAATTTTAAGTTAAATACAATAAATTTTTTATTTTTTATTGTAAGGAAGTTAAAGAGGCATGTAAGGAGGAACTAGCTACTAAAATTTTCCCCATGAATCCAATAGTAGTGATGCCTACATGTTTAGAAGTTATTGTTATCAATCAGATATGCACCCTATGCTAAGATTACAGAAGACTTAGTTATCTGTTGAAACATGGAAACCCTCTTCAGATGTGGGTGATCTGTGTGAAGAGGGAATCTCCAGAGTGAGTTGGTTCTTTCAATGAAATTTTCTACTCTACTAATTTTGTTGGGAAAAGGGATAGAAAGATACGATCGAAATGTAAAACTTTAATCTAAGATGATTCACCAGATCTTAATAATGACTTTAACATTCTACCCACACATAATCCTCAGAAAACAACAATAACTTCACAATCTCTCATGAACACACAACACATAATTAGTTTGCATGAAGGTTTGAATTCAAACACAACATACAACCTGCATTGTATGAACTTTATGTACCAATAATCTGCAATAATAGGATATAAAAAAGGATCTATAAACAGAATCACAATGGAAACATCATACTAAGATTGAAAAAGAGATAGAAATTGGAGATAGGAAAGTTGCTTTTATTAAACTGAAGGAGTATGCCAAAGTCTGAGTACAAATATTAAGCTTACAAAAACTCTTTGCATGAACAAGAGAGGAAGAAGCAACAATCTAAACTTTAAAAAAACTAAGTTTTTCTCCAAAATATAAGTATCGTAAGATCTCCAATCCATTTTCGAGATCAAGAGAAAAGATGAGAAAAAAACCTCCAAAACTGCTCCATACTGAGTAATAAAATCATAAATTTCCACCTTTATGCATGTCCATCCAAAAAGCTTCCAAAATCAACCCCAATCTGCTTTAAAAGTTGGAAAAACACCTTGTCTTAATCCCATTCTTCTCAAATTCGCCCAAGGATAACTAAGGATAACTGAAGTGAGAAAAGTCAACTAGTTTTGCTTTAAAATAACTACATAAGATATCAATCAATTAAGCAATTTATAGAAAATATTGTTTTAATTGATTGCTTTACAATTTGGCAATTTTCAAAATACAATATAGAAAGATTCTATTTATTTTAATTTTGCAATAAAGATAGAATTTGATACTTTTGCAAAAATAAGAATAAATACTATGCTTGATTTAAATCATTTTAATTTTTTGCAATAAGAATAAAAATTGATATTTTGCAAAAAATAACATGATTTTCCTAGGCTCTCAATATATATATTTGACTTTTCTATAAAAAATCATATAAAAATTAGGCACCTATCACACTATGCCTATCCAAAGGTCAAAGGGAAACTTGGGCATTTTAAGACTTAGGCAAAAACATAAGACCTAAGGTCATTGACCTAATTCCATCCTAGGCATGAAAAATTTCTAAGGCACAACATATATGCGAAGGTAAAGATAATACCTCGAAGGTATTAGTAGAGGCATTAATTTTAAATCAAATGCAAGGGTGACCTACGGTAAATGAAACCCTAACATAAAACTCGACCCCCTACATTCGAGCATTTCATTTTTGCAAAGTACAGTATGGAGGAAAGGCTTTGCACACCGATGCCATCCTTAGGGTTTGATCATCGAGCTTTCTTTGATGCTTCATGGAGTCTCCTTCTCACGTATTTCGACAAGGGAATGCAAGGTAAATTGTTTTTTATCATAAATATGAATGATAGCCACCACTTGAAAAAAAAAAATTGGCTTTACAGCCACAACCATGAGTAAATTTATGTTGTATTCATCTTCATTTTATGTTACTAAGAAGCTCGATTCGAGCCCAATGGATGTAGAAATGATAAAATGCTTGTGTTTTTCTATACATTTTATATCATTTACAATGAAATTTTCTGGTTCTATCAAAGAGGAGAGCTCTTTGTACATTAAATCCATGGTTGTATGAATTCTTGAGACAAAATGCAATGTCATTTATTTTCTTGAATGAGACAAAGAAGACTATGCATTGATGAAAGGCTACGGCCTCCTCAAAACCCTAATTTCCTTTTTAAAAAATGAGCGTCTTACCATGCAAATCTCGAGTATGCTAGCCCCATTCATAACACTTGGATTTTGCAAATAGTCGAGAGCCTTCCCCACTTGTAGGTTGAAATGATGTTATTCATAGCCATGCATGAGACTTTATATTGCCACTAAATTGTATTCTTTTACCTTATTAAAATGGCGTTGTCCCTTCATTTTGATTGTGTACTGAAAACTCTGCTCTTACTATTTCACCTTGGCTCCAAAATGAATACTTTAGTAATTTAAATCTTATATATAATGCATAAGCTCGTAAATGTAATGCATATCACCCTCATCAAATCTATAGCATAGTGTTACTCTACACTTACCTCTCATTGCCACTCCATATGTAGTCAATGCTGGATAGAAACTACAACTTATTGTATTCTTTGGGTATTTTTATTTCTTATTGAAAGCAGTTGTAACTGATATAAACCTTGTCCAAAAATGTATAGAAGATCTTGAAATGTGTAAAATTTACTATGATGTCCTTTAGGTTGCTCAAACCATTTCAATTTGTAGCTTTGATTGTGAACCTTTTATAATACTCTGACTCAATATTATTAGCAACACTTTGCTTGTTGTCCTATTTATTTTGACTCAGTAATCGAGTCTCTGTTTTTAATCATTTCACTGCTCCATTGTTGTGATAAAAATAGAACAACACAATTGTCCTTTATAATTGTTCTTGTAGCAAAAGACATCATGTAGCTCCATACTTGATAGAAACTATAACTTTATGCTTCTCTTTCATGCATTTTTATAATCTCTCAGGCAACAAATGTTGATGAATCAATATTTTGCAAAGAAGATCCTTTTGAAATATAATCACTTGATGATTATGCTTAAAGCCTCTCAAATTGTACTGGTTGCTATTATTGATTTGTAAACAAGGCATTATTTATGCATATTCACTATCACTCCTCATGGCAATGAAATACTTGTTCCATTCAGTGTGAACTCTTAAAACAACACTTTTAGCATGGATAAACACTCTTATGGAAGCCATATGCACTCCTTGTATTTGTATAAGCAATTGATCATTTATGATTTTCAATTCACTACATTTCTTGAGTTGACAGTCCTAGATGATACATTGCTTAGGCATTTACAACAGCTATGATGTACTTTTTCAAATGCATATCTCTTTGAGAAACACTGGATTGTTTCTTTTCTCAAACCCTCTATGGAATGTTAAGGGGCAGCATGCCAAGCTCAACCCTTGTGGGAGCCCGTTTTACACCACATGCTTTAAACCTTCAAAATATATCAGCAACATAGCTTTTCCTATACCTGCACAGGAAACAAACAATGTTAGCATAAAAACAATGAAGCTTAAAGATTCCATGATGTTGCACTTGTATTCCTTATTTTACTCTTTATTATTCATTCAGTTGATTCAATGTGTTGTAAGGAATGAATTATATCTCAGTTGGTAGAGCACATAGTGTAGTCCATATCTGGAGCTCTAACAGCCCCTTTTCCATGATGCAGGTTCACTTAAATTGGTAGAAATTATGGGACAACTGCAAGGAGATTAAATGAAGACCAAAAAAAAATCAATGATGGATATGCTCTATGTTATCTGCTTCCTTTCTTTTACCTTCAGTTGTATAATTCATTTCTTGTAATGTATTATTTCGGCTATCTCCATGGCTTGTGTGGGACATTTAGTTTCTCTTTTCCACTTCTATTGAAAAGAAATGTAACAATTGCAATTTTGTACAATTCATTTGTATTTGCAAAACAAATGAAATACTGTAATATGAATGAACTTTGAAAAATAAATGAAAGCAACAATTATGCTTAATCATTTATGCATTATCTTTTGTACTTCATTTATGCTGCAAGGCATTGAATAATAACTCTAAAACTCAGCCTACTGAAAAAAATTGCAATCCAAAATTGAACCTTGATAAAATTTGATACAAAAAATAGCTTAAGCAATGCATAAATTAAACTGAAGCTTTCACTTTAAAATGAATCAAAATTAATCAGCTCTACCAATTGAGTTGTAGTGAAAATTGGTAACATTTTGGAAATTTATGTTGAATGCTTGCCTACTAAGCATTTGACTAGTTCCTTTAAATCCATCCATTGGACATGGAGTCACAATCTTCCCCTCTTGAACTTTAAAAATCAAACTGTAACACTCCAAATAGAAACAAAACTAAACTGAACAAAACTAAAAGAAAACTAGCAGGCCCTATTGGCTAATCAAACATGCATGGTAGCACTTAGGGAAAGAAAAAAAAACTCAAATGAAATGTGTGTTAGGACTTATTAAAAACTACTACTATACTATTTACAAAGATAGTACTTATCTCATAAGCAATGCTTGAGATGGATCCCATTAACTGGGATAGACAACACCTCTCTAGTCAATTTAGAAAGTTGAAATGTTTTATGTTATTTGCACTCTGTGATCACATAAGGCTCATCCCAAATTGCATCAAACTTGGAATGTCATCTAGGTTTACTTTTGTACTTGTTCCACTTGAAAACCAACTCACCAATGATAAAATTTTGTGGCTTTTCCCTTTTTTCAAATAGAGTTTTCATCTAAGCTTGATGAATCTCAAGTTGCCTCAATGCTTCTTTCCTAGTCTCCTTGAGCTCCATTAACTGTGCAAATCTTACTTCGAGAGGCTATTCATTCAACAATTCTGGTTCTGTAACTAAACTCAAGGTTGGTAACTCAATAGAAACATGTAACTTAGCTTCTTTTCCATAGGTAAGCACATAGGGATAACAACCAGTGGCTCTTTTAGGAGTCACTCTGCCAGCCCAAAGGGCTAACTTTAACTTTTTGTGCCATGTTTGTTGGTTGTCCTCTACAATTTTCTTAATTATCCTGATCAGATTCTTGTTTGTAGATTTTGCCTGCCCATTACCCTGTGGGTAATAGTTAGAAGATGTGTTCAGAAAAATATTATTCCTAACTAACCAGTCAGAAATCCCCAAACCAATGAAGGCTAAACCATTGTCAAAGATTATAGAATCTGGGGTACCAAATCTCAACACTAAGTCCTGATAAAACTTAAGCACAGTAGTCTCATTTGCTTCTTTTAAAGCAATAGCTTTGGTCCACTTAGTGAAGTAGTTTGTTGTTGTTAGAATCCACCTAAATAGGATGTAGAGGCATGGCTACAAACCTCTATTTTCCAGAAAACAAAGCACACTTCTCGCATCTTCAGACCCAATTAATTGCATCTTTGAACAGGTCTGACCAATAGTAACTAGCCCACATGATCTTCAGGGTTTTTATTCTTGCTATGAAGTGGCCTCTTGACGGCCCATCATGAAATTCTCCTAACAGCTTGTCAACTTGACTAGGCTCAACACATCTTAATAAAACACCTTGAAATTCTCTCCTATAAAGGATACCATCAATAATAGCAGGTGGGTTGATCAGTCCAATAAAATCCAAGCCCCACTTGGCAAATGGTTTCTCCACCTAAATAGGATGCAGAGGCATGGCTGCAAACCTCTATTTTCCAAAAAACAAAGCACACTTCTCGCATCTTCAGACCCAATTAATTGCATCTTTGAACAGGTCCAACCAATAGTAACTAGCCCACATGATCTTCAGGGTTGTTATTCTTGCTATGAAGTGGCCTCCTGACGACCCATCATGAAATTCTCCTAACAGCTTGTCAACTTGACCAGGCTCAACACATCTTAGTAAAACACCTTGAAATTCTCTCCTATAAAGGATACCATCAATAATAGCATAAGGAATAGCTTGTAATATGTAGTACCTTCTTTTCGCTCTGTTCAAGTCTTCGGGACACTCACCAGTCTGCAAACAATGTATCATTTGTTGCACCCAGGAAGCAACAGGAATTGAAACAACAATTGTATCATCATTATTTAATATTGTATCAACATCTTCAGCTTCTTTTAAGTTGTTTCCCTCTATACTTTCAGCAATCTGCTCACACAAACCCTTGCCCTTGAAAATCTTAGTTATTTTAATGTCAATATCAAACTCCATATCCTTGGTTATCCAGCCAGCACATTTATCATTAATATCTCGGTTAAGTAAGAAATCCTTAATAGTTGAGTGAGCAACTAATAACTGAATTTTGTTATTGGATAAAATGTTCCTGAACTTTTTGAGGCTTCTTACAACAACAAAAACATGTTTGTCAATGAAAGAATACTTCACCTCTTAATTGTGTAATACCTGGCTGAAGAATGTCACAGGCTACTCCAAACCTTCATCATTTTGTTGGCATAACATAGTTGAAACAGTATCAACCCCTCCAAAAGCATAAAGAATGAAATATTTGTCATAATTTGGATTAATGAGGGTAGGGGAAGCTACTAGGGCTTCCTTAATTTTCTCAAAGCTCCTCTTACCCTCCTTATTCCAACTGAAGGGAACGTTCTTTTTAAGAATAGCAATGAGGGGTTGTAACAAAGCTGCAATATTGGGTATGAATCTCCTTACAAAATTAATTCTTCCAAGAAAACTCTGTAAGCCTTTCTTGTGGGTTGGCAGCGGTAACTCAAGAATAGTAGAGACTCTCTCAGGGTCTATATAAATACCTTTCTTTGAAACAATATGTCTGAGGAGCCTACTTTCGTGAACAGAGAAAATGCACTTTTTCGGGTTAAGAGAGACTCCAAACTCTCTGCATCTTTGAAATATCTATCCCAAATGACCAAAGTGTTCATTAGAATTTCTTGAAAAAAATGTAATATCATCTAAGTATACCAGAACAAATTTATTCATGAGACTGTGGAAGGCCATGTCCATCGCCCGCTAAAACGTTGCTCCAGCATTGGATAAGTCGAAAGGTATCTTCTTGTAGGCCATGGTGCCCCATTTGGTTGTAAATGTTGTCTTGAACTGGTCCTCTTGCTTTACTAGAATTTGATTATAACCTGAGTACCCATCTAGCAAAGAAAACCTGTCAAAATTGGATACCACTTGCAAAATTTGTTCCATGGAAGGAAGTGGATAATGATCTTTTAGGGAAGCTTTATTGAAATCCCGGAAATCAACACACAATCTAATTTCCCCGCTTTTCTTCCTAACTGGAACTAAGTTAGATACGCAAGACGTATGCTTAATATGGAAGACAATGCCACTCTCAACTAACTTATTCAATTTTGCCTTCATAAGGTGTTCTTGTTACCCATTTTTTGCTATAGCTCAAAATAGGTAGAGCTAAATTGTAAATTCACTTAAAGGTACACCAGGTGCATTTTTTCTTAGTTAAGTATCCATTATTTTTGAAAAAAATATTGATTACAAATGAGTTTCAGTTTTATTATGCAAATACATTTCAAAGAATATTATACGTTTGCATAAGAAATGTTGTATTATTCATGTTGTAAAAACACGAAGTCCCACACAAGCCGTGGGAGTAACTGATAAATATTGTAAGTATATGGTGAATGCAAAAAAGGAGATGTACACTATACAACTGAAGAAAATATAAACATAAGGAAAGGAGTGATTTTTCATTGCCTGGAATGACGAATCATCATTTCAGTTTATGTGGTGTATTCTAGCATTCAGCTCCAGTTGGCACAACTCCCACTCCAGTTCCAAAGGCACCTACAAAATTATTGAAATGGGGTGTTAGAATCAATAAAGAATCATTATTTTCCTCATGTCCACATTGCCAATAGAAATATAATTTACATCCTATCAGGCAATTATCACATGATCAAGTTATGAGAGCACAAAGGAAGAAAGATCATGAGAACCTCTGCAATTATCATTTTAATCTAACTTTGTTTTTTTTTTTGTGGAGGTATAGGCAAATTTATGTTCTTGATTTGAAGACATTAAAGCATGTGGAGAAAATGGGTTCCCATAAGGGTTGAGCCCAACATTCTCAAATACAGGAAATGGCAATGACAATATTACCCAAGAAGCATGATTTTCAGCCATAATGAGTGATCAATCATAGTGGGACAGTAATTTATCACAAGTAGAGCACATTGTCATATTTTCTCTCAAGGAGGTCTTCATATTTGTAAACAATTATAATGCTTAAGCAAAGCCTCATCATAACACAGTGATTCATCAAGAAGGTTTTTACATAATTGTATACATAAAGGTTACAATGTCAATCAAAAGCATTCCCACTAAATGCAAAGAAGTAGTCATGGTATTTCTTTTTTAAATATATATAATAAATGCAATGAGTTTGCTAATTCAAAAAGGATGATCATTTGGAAAACAAGGACAACATTCATGGTGCCTAGATACAGTAATGAGACTGTTGTCATTGCTGATTTCTACAATAGATATTCATCAAACAGAGAAATAAAATGAATATAGCCAAGCAAAATCCAAAAGACTTTGTTGACAGAAGCTCATGCTGAAACAAAGTTGCATATCTAGGAGATGGAATACAAGCAGCATCATTTTGAGATCTAATGTTGAGATGCAGTACAAGCACATTGCCAACTTAGAGATTCAAAGCACTATCAGGGATATAAACGGTGAGTTACTAAATGCACCATCTCTCAAGGAAATCCTCATATTTATATATAGTCGATGGCAGTGAGCAAAGAACATCACAAGAGCAAGGATCATGACAGTCATGCAAAATGGATAACTTTCAAAGGGAAATTTTATATGCATTAAGGACAGCCAAAAGACATTGACATTCATGATAAGCCTCCAATCGAGATAGCTAGTTTGCACAGTGTTCATCCTATTTTGTTTATACTTGTGCTTGGTGTTTCTTTTTTTTCATTTCATATTTTTTTTAAATGCTATAGAGGATTGTTCGGGGATTATAGAGCAATGGTAAAATGAGGCTCAAAAGGCCGAGATTATATGAGCAAGTATTGTCTTTTTGAAGACACATTCAGAAGCCGCAAAGATACATTCCCTCATAAGAGGACTTATCAATAGAAAAGATACCATGTCTTTCAAGGAAAGAATGTAGACCATTCATCTTTAGTGGAATACATCTGGCATTTTTGAAGAGCTTTAATTTAACACAATCTTCTTAGTGACGTGCAGCTGAAAATACTACTATATGCTATTCATTTCCTCAAAGTTTGAAGTAAACACATTCTAGTTGTAAAACATTCCAAGTATAAGAAGATGACGGTCGATAATGAAAACTTTGTATATGTTGGTGGTAATCCATATGATTCTACTGAAGATTATGTTCTTGGGGCCTTTGAGATATATGGCATAGTCATTGCTGTAAAGATTGTGAATGACCAAGATTTTGGGGTAAGTACTATGGGTTTGTCACTTTTACCAGTCCTAGAGTAGCAATCAATGAAAGTATCAACAGAGGATTAAAAAATAGAGGAAATAACAGATACAAGCCGCGGCCATGAGAAGATTGAAGGGTATGAGGTTTTTTTAAAATGCTGAGACAATGGCCACATTTTTTTTTGTTTTGGGAGGTTATCAATAAACCCAAAGCATGTAAAGCCACAACCAATGACAAAGATAAGAAATATACAATGAATAAGAAGCACTTATTTTATTTTTTGTTTCAAACAAATTCAAGTAAAGAAACAAATAGCAGCATATTTCACACAGAGCTTTCCAAATAAAGTGTGGAAAATGATATGGATGGCTTACCTGCACAGAGAGAAGTCTCAAAATGCATGAAAATCCGATGGAGACCCCTGTCAAGCCTGCATATTCACCATTGAAGCAGCCATCAAACCCTTTGTCGTCACTAAGCTTCTTCTTGAAGCTTCTCCAAAGCAAAATAAAATGACAAAATGAAGATGTTGATGATGTTTTAGGGTTTCATACCCTAGACTCATCAAAAGTTTTGTGACTTTTGTCACATTTTAATAAAATTTCACGCCTTTACAAATACCAAGTTCGTGGGTTCCATCCCATTGTTTTGCCTTAGGTATTTTTCATTGTATGCATTTGCTAAGTCTTCATTTTATGTGGAATGGAGCGCATATGTAAGGGTAGGGTTTAGGTATTGGGGTAGGGTTGAAACTTTTATTAAATTTAAATGTTATGTTTGCATAAAACTATGTAAATTTAGTTAATTAAATGATGCAATATAAATCATTTAATTAACTTAACTATTTTAAAATGCAAACATTAACTCAAAGTTACCCCAATCATGCATGTTAAAAAAAGACTTAATGATGGAGTTGTCTGAGTTTGATGTGCATGGGCGAGTTGACATAAACGAGGTAGTTTTGCATGTTTTTCCCACATTTTTAGGGATTTCCAGTTCAGTTTGAGCACCCCATGGGTCAACTATGAGTTGACCTCAACTTTGAGCTTGAGTTCACTCATTTTCACATGAGTTTGAGCCCTTCTTTTTGAGGATTTTTGCTTTTGCTCGTGAATTACTTTGGAGTTACCAATTTTTACACTTAGAATTGACTTTCAGTTTCATCTCCATGCCTTTGAGAGGCTTATTGTATAAAGTGAAATGACAGTCATTTTTCACTAGTTCTGGATTGCTTTTGCCTTTGCAATTTTTGCAAAGAAGACTTCTTGTAACTCAGTTTATTTTTTTAGATTAATGCATTCAACAGGTTATTACAGGTTAATAGACTTTGTCAAATTGTATAATTTCCTTCAAGTATTTGATTGAATCAGTGTTTCCATTTTTAGTCTCTGGTGCTTTGTGTTTTGCAGTGATTTGATGCAAATTTAATGTGTTTTTCTCAGAAACCTTTAAATTTTTGTCTCACCTATTGATACATGTGCACGATGGCAGTTTATTATAGGTCATTAATTGTGTTTTTTTAAGTTTATCTTTCCTCTTAATTTGTGAAAACCCTATTTTTCCTTAATAAGAGAAAGGTTGAACTAAGCCTTTTATTGAATTACTTGTGTGATTAAAGTGCCCAGATTAAGTTGTGTTAACAGATTTTGAGAATATTAGTTGTGATTAAGTCTGCACATTAGTTTTTTTCAGTGCATCACCATAGTTCAGATTCCAGTTTTGCATTAGATTTAATCCTTTTTTCCCTTTTCCAATCCACTTATTAGTCCATAATTAGAAAATCACATAGGAAGTCAGCCTAGAATCCGAAGGTCTAGTTCCGTATAGGGTACCCACAACCTAGAATTAGTCCAATGTTACACGGGATTGCAGAGCTTTTCAACCTTGCATGCGGGTGCAAATCCCTGTGATAACAGTTCTAACTTGGGATTAAGTGGCCTATGTTTCTGCCTAACAGGCTTTGCACCAGGTTCTAGTTCAATAGTATGTTGGGCTAATTCTGGATCAAAACCCTTTAAATCTTTGTATTCCCAAGCAAATACATCACTGAATTCTTGACATAACAGAATGAAAGCTTGTTGTTCCTCTTTATTACATACCTTGCCCAATTTGAGAAGCTTACCCTTGAATATTTCAATGGCCTCGTAGTGTTCTTGCTTAACGGCCATGGTGTATTTGTCTTTCCTTGCTTGGTCATCAGAATTGAAGATAGATTCCAATGTCACCAATCATTTTGGTAGCGTGTTTGTCTTTAACTACATAATTTGTCTATCGTATTGATGTTGCCATTTTTGTTGGTTTCCATCTGTAAACTCAGCTTCAGCAATTAAGAAGCTCACAATTTGCTCATCACTGTCAAAAACTTGCCAACTCACATTATTATCAGGCATAGAAGGTCTAACTATAATTTTCACATATTGTCGTGCCTCTACCTTGTGAATCTCATTCGGAATATCAAATTGGGCTCCTATGACAAGGAGCCTATTTGCATGTTTATTTTCATTTCTAGGAACTGAAAGAATGTCAAAATTTTCTATCAAATCCCATACTTCGATGCTTATACTTTTTAAGTGAGTCATTCTTTGCAACATTTAGATTTTTAACTTGATTCACAATTAACTCTGAATCACCATAAACTTGTAAACATTTAATAACTCTCTTTCGGGCCCATTCTAGGCCATGCACCAATGCTTCATATTTGGTTGTATTATTTGTACAACTGAATGCAAACCTAAAAGTTGGATAGTACTTTTTTCCATCTGGTGAAATTGGCATGGCTCCACCACCAGTGCCCACACTGCTCCTCGAGCCATCAAAGTAAAGCTTCCAAAGCTAATATTGTTGTTCCTCATATTGCCCTTCTTCTTTGACCAGGTTTGGGATAACAACATCAAGTTCATGGATCATGTAAACCCCTAATCCTATCTCATCAATGTGTTGGAATGGATCAATGTCATGATCTTCGACTGCCCACTCATCCAAATTTACATTTTTATAGGGGTGTTGTGGTCTAAGATCATGGCTTGCTCCTCCAGTCCAAGGGTGATGTAGAGGTTAGCGTTTATAGGACTTGGGACATATGGCTCGATATGGTCTTTGGCTAGAGGCTCTGACTTTATGGTTACTTTCTTACCATATCTTGTTCTAAAAAATAGATGAGACCAATTGGAAGATAAAAACCCACCCAGCTTGGCAGTAAAATCTCTTGAGAGACAGATAGAAAAATGGGGTGGAAGGTCAATAACATGAATATCTTGAGGAATTGCAAAAATTGGGGATGCATAAAAAGTAAGGGCTAAATTATTAATCACCCCTACAAATTTGACATCAGTGTAGTGACCCTCCTGATGACGTATTTATTATAGATTTTTTTGAGACTATGTTACCTTGATGTATTATGTCTTGGATTACATGATCAATTGTGAAACTCAGTTGATGATACACTTTACATTATGATGTTATGTTTACTATTGTGATATGACATTATTATAATGGTGTATATTAATGATGGTATTATGTTGTGATTGATGTTAGATGTTATGCTCTATGTCATTTCGATGAAGGAGACGGTTAAGCAGTACTCAACTATGAGTGCCCTGCTATGTCGCGATTCTTCTTCACTGTATGTTTATTGTTATATATATATATATATGTTATTTGGTTCACCGTGCAATGTGATGCAACTTTCAGGTACAAGCATCGACTACACCTGCCTCGTCAAGTCTAAGCGTGCCAAGGCCCAATGGAATCGTTGAAGGGAGATAGACTTGTCCTCTGTCATGAACCATCGTTTTGAAAAGAACGAGTGTCTTTTTTCACCCTTATGTTATGTTTTTGTTTGTTTTTCATGATGCTCGTTGGTCGTCACATGTTGTCATGTTTTCATAATGTTTGTTTAGATTATTTAATAATTTAAATTAATGGTAATGATATGATTGTGATTAATTGCCTTGTTTATTTTAAAAAGCTTATTTTAGAATATTGTGAAATATTAAAATATATTAACTATGAAAGATTACTTAGCTTTAATTGATTTTTTTGTGCAATTTTGATGTTTTCGAAAACCAAAACAATCAGTTGTGATTTAAAGTTACAAAATATCCTGTTTTGAACAAGATGTTAGAAAAGTTAAACTGGTTGATTAAAATTGCATGCAATCTGAAAGTTGAGTGGGTGAATTGTATTTATTTGGGGAATTGTTTTTTGAAATAGGGGGGATTGTTGTATTCACGAGAAAAGATTGGTTTCTGTATTTTTTGGGGGTTTTGTTTGGAAAACTGGAAATTGGTTACTTGAAGTTGTGTTTGTACTGTGAGAGTTATCCAAACTGAATTTCCTTGGGGTTTTGCTTCGCCGTTGCTCGAATCCAGGAAACGTTTCAGGTTTTCTTCTTGCAAATTTCTTGCTTATTCTTGAATGGATGTATGTAAAAACGTGTTGTGGTATTTTGGTGGTATTATACTGCAAAAATCTTACCTCGATACCTGCATGCACAATAGAAAACTAAAACAATAGATAGTAAATATATTAGTAGACTAGTTATGTTATAACTGAAAAGAATAATTCTTGTAAAGCTTATAAAAGATGCATATCTGATAAAAAAGTCTGCTATATATATTCAGTATGTATTCATTAGCAAATTGTTTCTGGGATCAACACAAACTCTACATTTTATTACTCTATCGTTTCCCCTCCGCCTGGTGAATGGATTTGGTTTAGTGTCTTCATTACTATTCCTGTAATCATTTATTTTAAACGAGCCTTTGTTCTTTCGATTACCTTAGCACTCTAGTTGCTCGTGTAGTATTGGTTTATATTACTCTTTTGGTTGTTTAGATCGGCCGACCGAAGTGAGATCCTATATGAAAGAAATTTCATTTTCTTCCTTTCATCCGTGTCTTTGTTTGTGTTAAAGGAAAGACCTAAATCTGGTAGCATGATATAGCTGACTTAGATTCTGAAAATTTATTTTAGGTTAGAATCATATGTTCCTCTTTACCTCTGGTAAACTCACAATTTGTGTGGAGCTATCTTGCCTGTCCTTGGCTGCGAATTGGCTATACCTCTTTGAGATTTCTTCATGATTCTTACACTTTTGTCTTGTCGGCATTCTCATCTTCTGCTTGTACTCGAGCTTTGGCCAAAGCATGATTATGCTTGATGTTAACATTCTCTATATTGATTCTAGATTTTATTACCTCTACATATATTCTGCAAGCTTACCCTTTGAGTCGTCGGTTCCTAGAAGGGTTGGAGCTATTGATTTAAACTTCTTTTATTTTTATATTTCCTAGAGATCACTCTTTATTCATGTGAATGCGTTAATATAGGTTTTGTAAAATATAATATCCATTGAACTTCCTTGGCTACATGCGTTCCATCTGTCTCTTCTTTGCATACGTCGGTGATATTGTTTCAGCTACTTTGTAGCATTTCTCCCAATTTATAAGTAGATAGAGTAGTTTATTTTGATTCAAATAGGAGTGGCGATGAGTAATTATGTATTATTCCTTCTGGTCACCCGCGGGATTGTGTTATTTGCTTTGGTTAATTCCCTTTAGTGTCTACTCCTTCAAAATTAACTTCCATCTTATGAATTGTGGCTTTAGTGTAAATCATAAGTTTATTTCAGTTTTTGGCCTGTGATTGTTACACGTATACCATGCATGATCGAAGGAGAGTTTCTTTTTTTAATGACTAATTGAATCCCGTCTCTCAGAGCAATTTCCCTTATTACGATTTTGGAGATGAATTTATAAGCAACGTGGGAATCTGATTATGCTCATTTGTTTTAGTTTAATAAGCCCTATGGGCTATGTCGCACGCCTTCCCTTCCTCTCTCGCGTCACTACCTGTGTTCATTGTTGGCGACTATTCATTTAAATGTCGATTCTTTCTTTGTAGAAAACCTGTCCATGAGAATGCATGGTGTCGACTGCATAATATAAGTGTATCTTTTGTTAATCTTGTTCAATCTAGACTTAGATTGCTTGAATGCATTCTTCATCTCCTTGCGTCTTCCTGCAAAAGAGTAAGATGTTTTATTCTTGTCTAGGATCAGTTCTTCTTTGAGTTTATTCTTTTCAAGCTTTGTGCGCTCCGTCTGTGCATTGGAGTTCCTTTTGATGCTTGCTTTTATTGCATGCAAAATTCCTGATCACCTTGACCAAGGCGTCAGTTCTTGTTGATCTTATGCGACTGATAGATCTATGAGACTTTTTGTTATTGATTTGGTTAGTTATCTTTTTCGGAGTCACGTGCATGCATTCTTAGCCTAGAATTGATTTCTTTTGATTGTGTGCATGCTGAAATTCCCTATTTTGAACAGTTCGTAGACTCTCGATTAGCAAATCGACTTAGATTCTTTAAGTCGGACTAACATTATGACACCTGGATAACACATATGTTGGTAAACCTTATTACTCAAACTTAGCATTACCCATTGTAAATATGTTATTTTCATCTTATTTTTGTAAAGTTGAATTTTCTTTATTCGTGTCTTTTTGGTATTCCATAAGTAGAAATTAAAGATTTATGAAATACATAATGGACATATAATATAATGTGAATAATAATACTTGTTATCTCTTAAAATAAAGTTAGCGGTATTGGATAAGTGAGATTAATTAGAATTTCAATTTAGAATTAATTTTTAGTTAAATAGTTTTATATGTGTGTAAGTAACCAAGTGTTTTAAATCTTTCGTATACTTGGTGATATGGCCTCTAAAATTTTATTACATTTGTATTGATTGATATATAAAAGAAAGAGTTTTGATTATATATATTGATAGATATTTGAGTTAAACAAGGTAATTCTAGTTGAGATTTATAGTGGCTGAATTAGTATGAGTAAAGGAGATTAATGTAATTGTAAGTAAGGTTGAAGTAAATATGTGTGGTTTAAATAGAAAGTGAAGGAAATTATATTTTGTTTACGTCTTTACATATGTTAGTAAGGTATTGAAATAATGAATTTAATACATTTAATTATTTTAGAAGAATGAGTATTAATTTAAAGTTGTTGAGTGAAACAAATAATACTATAAATAGGTCAAGCATTATTCTTTCTTGGAATCTATTTTCGTTGGGATATGTCGTTTATGGTATTGTCATCTAGAGGCTTAAAATATTAGTGTTGTTTTGAATTTGTGGATAGAGAATGGTGATTGCTTTCATATTGTATCAAATGTGTTAACATGGCCCGTACAAGTTTAGTGTTCTTATTAATTTTACTTTCGAACATGTTGAATACTCTAGAGTGGAGTTGAATTTGTTTGTGAAAACTTTGCCTTGCTTGTATTGTGGTTTATTGTGTTGTATATTTCTTGGTATGTACTCGACTATCTTGAGTCTATGTGGAAATAAGTATTCTCTTGCATACAAGTTGGCTTTATTGTCTTGTCAGATTGAGAATTGTACTTATGAGGTGTGGCTTTCTTTAGGGGTCGGACTCGAAAGTGGTTGCATGGGTAACCTAGCAAAAGTTGGTAAGTAAGTGCAAACTTTAATTATTGTACTAGGAATTTACTTGTTGTCCGGTCATTGTGATGTCATGTATATCGACCTTGTGTTGTGTCATTGTTCTTCTTGTTGTATGTATGTCTTGAGGACCTGTTCTATCTCCTAGCACGGGGGGTGGGCTTTCGAGTTCCACGCGGTTGGGAGGAACATGCCATTTCTCCCATTGGGTCTTTTGCAGGTGATATTGTTTGAGACATGTTTGTTCCTGGCATGATCCTGGATACACTTTGATCACGGAGATTGGTTCTTTGGACGAGTGTGTGGACATGGTCGTCATCTATTCTGGATCTTATTCTTATTGTATTCACTCATGATGTTGCATGAGGTTTCATAATATTGATACTTGTAATGTGTTGAGATTTTTCACAATCTCACTTATTATAATGTAACTCTTGAAGTAATGTTCTAGATATGACTATTCACTTGATTTGATTTGTATAATTCTTGATGTGTTGTGTTTATTGTTTTACTTTTGTAGTGTTGTTGTGGAACCCTAGAGCGTTATGCTAGGTTGTAATCACATATTATTATTAAATGTTTTATAAAAAAAAATTATTCAGAAGTTTAGTGTTACTAACGTAACATTTCCTGGGTTCCACGAAAAAGCATTATAGACCCATCTAACTGGACTACCCCTTTCTAGGAATTAGACTCATAGGCTAATCCTAACTTATCAGCCAGACTCTTAGGCATTACTGAGCTACTTACACCAAAATCAACCATGCAATTATGTACTATCTTATCTCCAATAATTAAGCTCAAATAAAATGGAGGAGGCTTTACCTCTTGGGTTTTTTGTTCATTCTTAACCTCCAGACTATTTGCAAGCACAACTCTAGCGTTTCCTTGATTAGCATCGTCAGAAACAGAAAGTTCAACCAAGGCATTTTGCAGTAAACTCTTCTAACCCGAAATATGCAACTCATCCAAAACTAAAATATTGATAGTAGCCTTCTTAAGGTATTCAACAACATTGAATGAAGTAGGGCTCACCTTTTGTTGTCCTTTATTAGCGACAACATCATTTCCTTTCTACAAAGGTTGCAATTGCATCTTAGACTGATCCTTCCCAAGTATTGTTTGTCCTCTTTGCAGAATTTGCACTTTAGGTTGGGTTGTAGAAGCAACATGGGATGAAGAAATAGGCAGTTTGTCCTTAGTGGACTGTTGTTGTACATTTCCAGCTTGCTGCCCCAATTCTATAGCTCTCTTCTTTGATTTGGTATTAGCTGAAACAGACATATCTTGATGATCTTTATTGTTCACTCCACAAAACTCAGAACTCTGCCAGTTTGGCAGGGCAACTTCAAAGTTTTCTTATTGTTCTGGATTCTAATTTGATGCACTTTCTGAACCAGCATAGCTATTCTGGACCATTAAGGCCTGATTTCTCATGTCGTTCACACATGTTGACTGGTTATGGGGCTGATTGCACGGATAACATCAATCACAATCTTGAGCAATGTTGTTTTGTAGTACAAGTTCCTTTGATGAACTAGCAGCATTCGGGTTGTAGGGCTGGAAAGGCCTGGGATCAAAATTCTTTCTTTGGCCTTGATAGTCAGTCTGAAAAGGTGGCCTATTAGGTTGATTTTGCTGATACGGGGCTTGATAGGGCTTATTCTCTTGGCCAACTTGCTTTTTAATGTTCACTAGATCATTCCAACAATTCTTCAATATGTTTTTGATCTCCTGAAGCTCTTGGGACTGGGTTGGGACAGCGGGTTCATGCGTTGCAGCGTGATACCCTATTGTTGGAATAGGTGAGACAACAACTAAAGGAGGTAAATAAATAGGAACAAGGGGCTATACTTCAAGAAATAGGGGCATAGGAGGCCTATGGGAAATTTCCCCAACTTGAATAAGACAATTTTGTGCTCTAATAGCGATGTCAAAAGCATTAGGGACTGTGAACCTGCCCATAGATTGGATCATTACTGAAATCTTTCTATTCAAAGCTTTTAAGAAAAATAGAAAATCATGTTGAGGTGTCGGTTTTACTGTTAAAGGAATTATGTCTCGGGTCCTTCTGAATCGGTAGTTGAAATCTGCCATGTGCTCATGTAGTGCTCTCTTGATTGTGCTCAACTATTCTAATAGGGACAAATGATCTTACTTATCTTTGAACTACTGGTGTAAACCATCACCCAATGCATCCCACATCGTGATGGAATTCGCTAGAATGCCTCTGAACCACTATAAGGCCTTTCCCTTTAGTGATGCATCCAAGAGCCTCAGTGTTACGTTCTCCTGAGTGATGTTATGAACTGAGCATAAAGTGGACACATCTCAAATGTGGTCAACAGGCGTGGTGTGATCTTCTCCAGTAAAATACAGAAAACTCCTAAGGGTTGCAATTGGAATTTCATCGTGTTGGGCAATATTTAACGGGTTGCCCCCATTAAAAGGCGCAAGCACGTACTATCTTGCCATCGGTAGTGCTTGTGTTATAGGGACTGGATTTCCTGGCACTAGAACTATAGGACTGAAAATTGGGGGTGTGGATTTTGACCTCCCAGGTGTACGAAATAATTTATTTGTTGCTCTGCCTCTCCTTCGTGGTGGGGACAACTATAGATACTCAAATAGGGAAAAACTTGATCTTTTCTGAATTCTTCTCATGCGCAGGTTGCACTAAATCTGCATGCAAAATCAGAAACAGAGTCACCAGGTATATGTAAAAAACCCCCAAAAGGTTGAATAAAAACTGCTGCATACACCAAACAACAATTTAGAAATTGAAAATTTCTTTGAAATCAACTTTCAGAGTCCCACTGGGTGTGCCAAAAACTGTTATCAATCAGATATGAACCCAATGCTAAGCTTACAGAAGACTTAGTTATCTGTTGAAACATGGAAACCCTCTTCAGATGTGGGTGATCTATGTGAAGAGGGAATCTCCAGAGTGAGTTGGTTCTCCAAAAGAAATTTTCTACTCTACTAATTTTGTTGGGAAAATGGATAGAAAGATACAATTGAAATGTAAAACTCTAATCTAAGATGATTGACCATATCTTAATGATTACTTTGAAATTCTACCCATAAACAGTCCTCAGAAAACAACAATAACTTCACAATCTCGCATGAACACACAGCACATAGCACATAATTGATTTGCATGAAGGTTTAAATTCAAACACAACATACAACCTACATTGTATGAACTTTATGTACCAATAATCTGCAATATAAGGACATAAAAAAGGATCTGTAAACAGAATCAAAATGGAAACATCATACTAAGATTGCAAAAGAGACATAAATTGGAGATAGGAATGTTGCTTTTATTAAACTGATGGAGTATGCAAAAGTCTAAGTACAAATATTAAGCTTACAAAAACTCTCTGCATGAACAAGAGAGGAAGAAGCAACAATCTGAACTTTAAAAAACACTATTTTTTTCTCCAAAATATACGTATCATAATATCTCCAATCCATTTCCGAGCTCAAGAGAAAAGCTGAGAAAAAAGCCTCCAAAATTGCTCCATACTGAGTAATAAAAGCAGAAATTTCCCACTTCCAACATGTCCATCCAAAAAACCTTCCAAAATCAACCCCAATCTTCTTTAAAAGCTGAAAAAGCACCTTGTCTTAATCCCATTCTTCTCAAATTCGCCCAAGGATAACTGAAGTGAGAAAATTCAACCAGTTTTTCTTTAAACAACTACATAAGATATCAATCAATTAAGCAATTTATAGAAAATATTGTTTTAATTGATTGCTTTACAATTTGGCAGTTTTCAAAATACAATATAGAAAGATTCTATTTATTCTAATTTTGCAATAAAGATAGAATTTGATACTTTTGCAAAACTAAGAATAGATATTATGCTTAATTTAAATCATTTTAATTTTTTGCAATAAGAATAAAAATTGATATTTTGCAAAAATTAAAATGATTTTCCTAGGCTCTCAATATATATATTTGACTTTTCTATAAAAAATCATAAAAAAATTAGGCACCTATCACACTATGCCTATCCAAAGGTCAAAGGGAAACTTGGGCATTTTAAGACTTAGGCAAAAACATAAGACCTAAGGTCATTGACCTGATTTCATCCTAGGCATGAAAAATTTCTAAGGCACAACATATATGCAAAGGTAAAGATAATACCTGGAAGGTATTAGTAGAGGCATTAATTTTAAATCAAATGTGATAAAAATGTAAGGGCGACCTACGGTAAATGAAACCCTAACATAAAACCCGACCCCCTACATTCTAGCATTTCATTTTTGCAAAGTAAAGTCTGGAGGAAAGGCTTTGCACACCGCCGCGATCCTTAGGGTTTGATCATCGAGCTTTCTTTGATGCTTCATGGAGTCTCCTCATTTATTTTGATAAGGGAATGCAAGGTAAATTATTTTTTATCATAAATATGAATGATAGCCACCACTTGAAAAAAAAAATTGGCTTTACAACCACAACCATGAGTAAATTTATGTTGTATTCATCTTCATTTTATGTTGCTAAGAAGCTCGATTCGAGCCCAATGGATGTAGAAATGATAAAATGCTTGTGTTTTTCTATACATTTTATATCATTTATTATGAAATTTTATGGGTCTATCAAAGAGGAGAGCTCTTTGTACATTAAAGCCATGGTTGTATGAATTCTTGAGACAAAAATGAAATGTCATTTATTTTTCTTGAATGAGACAAAGAAGACTATGCATCGATGAAAGGCTATGGCCTCCTTAGAACCCTAATTTCCTTTAAAAAACACGAGCATCTTACCATGCAAATCTCGAGTATACTAGCCCCATTCATAACACTTTTGGATTTTATAAATAGTCGAGAGCTTTCCCCACTTGTAGGTTGAAATGATGTTACTCATAGCCATGCATGAGACTTTATATTATTGCTACACTATATTCTTGTACCTTATTAAAATGGCATTGTCCCTTCACTTTGATTGTGTAATGAAAAATTTTCTCTTACTATTTCACCTTGGCTCCAGAATGAATACTTTAGTACTTTAAATCTTATATATAATGCATATTTTTTGAAGCTTGTAAATGTAATGCATATCACCCTCATCAAATCTATAGCATAGTGTTACTCTACACTTACCTCTCATTGCCACTCCATATGTATTCAATGTTGGATAGAAACTATAGCTTATTGTATTCTTTGTGTATTTTTATTTCTTATTGAAATCAGTTGTAACTAATATAAACCTTATCCAAAAATGCACAGAAGATCTTGAAATGTGTAGAATTTAATATGATGTCCTTGAGGTTGCTCCAACCATTTCAATTTGTAGCTTTGATTGTGAGCCTTTTATGACACTATGACTCAATATTATCAGCAACACTTTGCTTGTTGTTGTTGATGATGATTAAATTTCTTCAGATTTGATCTATCTATTCAATTCTGATCTACAAGAGCAAAACATTTATTAATTTCAATATCACTCATTGTGGATAGGATCTGTATTAAATATATAAGGGAGAGACACATCCCATGAGCGGACATGTCTCCACAAAGTGGAGGCACGTTCGTTCATGAGATGTCTCATGAATTGTGCCTTTTCATCTTAACTAAACACCTGATCTCTAATCGAGGTTTGTTACTTAATAAACATAAATTCTTACCAAGTTCGATCTATATTTATCTTGCACAAATAAATAATATCCAATCTAGAAATGATCACTGATAATGATACTCGATTGGGATCCTATATGAAACATGGAAAGCCAATAATCTGAAAGTAATAACCTCTAAATGCAGATTGATAATATACTTTGAATATAGTAGATTTCAATCAGTTATATCTGACCGAAGCTACCATATTTCAACACTCCCTCTTAGCTAGGGAAGATAAAACTAACCAATTATATAGTGATATCACCTTACTCATGACATCAGAAGATATGGTATGCTTCTACGAGTGTCAAGTCACATGACATTCTTCATAACACATTTTCATTATGGTATGTGCACTGACATCAAGTCTCATGATGTCTACCATAATAAATCATGGCATATCCAAGGATACATTTATCCACCATGATTATCTCATAAGGATCATAATGATCTTCAACTAATATCAAGTCTCATGATATCTATCAAAATGTCCAAGAGATACTATCATGACATATCCATGGATATCAAGTCACATGATATCCATCGTGATAGTGAAACTGATCATTGTCAAACAGTGATATCACCTTACTCATGATATTAGAATATATGATATGCTTCTAAGAGTGTCAAGTCACATGAAATTCTTCATAACACATCTTCATTATGGTATGTGCACTGACATCAAGTCTCATGATGTCTACCATAATAAATCATGGCATATCCAAGGATACATTTATCCACCATGATTATCTCATAAGGATCATAATGATCTTCAATTGATATCAAGTCTCATGATATCTATCAAAATGTCCAAGAGATACTATCATGACATATCCATGGATATCAAGTCACATGATATCCATCATGATAGTGAAACTAATCAATGCAAATTCATCACCTTACAATGTCAAATACAAGTGTTCATTATCAGAAAGATCGTCACCTTTCAATAATGTACACAGGGGGGTATAAAGTCATGGAGTCACACACATGACAAAAGAGTTTACAAATTAAACAGATCTTTTAAATATATTAGTATAAAATAAACAATTTGAGTCTCAATCTCAACAAAAACTTACATTTACCTAAAAAAAAACAATAACTTACATTTCAACCATACCAAGTTTCTTCCTGAAGTGTTCAACTTTAACTCAAGAGAGAGGTTTGGTGAGAATGCATTTTTTTTTATCGCTTGTACTAATATACTTCAACTGGATCACATTCCTTTCTACCATGTCTCTCACATAGAGGTGAGGAATCTTTATATGCTTTGATCTATCTTGGAATACTGGATTCACTGAAAGCTTAATACAACTTTGATTGTCACAGTGGATAATAGTAGGATTTAGGGGCTCACCAAATAATCTCACAAGCAATTTTCGAAGCCATACTGCTTCTCTTGCTCCCATAGAGGCTGTAATATATACAGAAGATTGCTTCCTACTACATCAGGATATCATCGTAGACCTCAACCTGAAACAACATCCAGGGGTACTCTTTTGATCATCTTCTTTAGGTTCAGTAGGCTCCCTTTGAATCTTCAATTACTTGCATCAACCTCCTGACCTCATCGTCCAAGATTTCCTACAACACTTGCTTTAGAGAAATGTTTTCCAACGCACACCTCTGTAGAGATTCGGGGTTGTCCTCTTCAACCTCATCCTAGATCACTCTATTATGAATAGGTTTGCGGAGCTACCAATTTTAAATCAAGGTTGACTGACTTGAGCAATTATGATCTCAACTATTGAAGAGGTACTTCAAGGATTTAGCATCAACACTGCAACCCTTACTTATTCTCAGCAAATCATAGAACTCCCTCTGAAGGTTAATTCTTCCTCTTCGAAGAGATGTCTTCAGCCATTCATTCACTCTCATGGCTGCAAGCAGTGTCTCCATTCTCTTCTTCTTTTGAAAGAAATATCTTAGTCCATCCTAATGCACATTAAGAAGAGATTCCTTAATAGTTCATATAACTCAACTATTTCGAAGAGAAATACTACTGCTAGATTTGCTCTCACTATGTTATAGCATGAATTAATAACTATACAACAATTCATGAACATTATTCAATCATGCAATACTTATCTTAGTGAATTCAGAATCATGTACCCAAAAACTGAGGGATCGAAATCAACGATCACAATATCTGCTCTCTGCCCTTTACAGTGGCGTCAATCGTTGTTGTTCTCAGTGCAAACTCTTGACTTTGATTACAACTGAATATCAACAGGTCTTTATGGACTTAGATATCCTTTACATAGCCCTCACCATATATATGTGTTAATACTTATGCTCTAAGTATTGATGGTGGATTCTCTTCATTTATATTCGTTCAGTTTTAACAAAGACTTGCACAGGAAAATAATTACATCATTCGATTAGTGGAACACATCCTTGTGTACTGTGAATGTTATTATATTTCAATCTTATAGACTATGAGTTCCAATCGGATTTTTGAGTTTCCAATCCTATACAGTGAACACTCTCGTGCACAAGCTTCGGCCCCTGTAGAATCCCTTGTTTATGTCAAATTCTCGTAGCTCTATGTAGGCTGGCACGGCTTGTGAAGAGACTAGATTAGGTGTTGGGTGAATCATGGGAACTCCACAGTGAAGAATGCGATCTCCCAGCATTCATAGGATGATGCAATAAATCTTAGGATAGACACTAACTGTGAATGAGCTCGTGAAAACTCCGCTAAGCTCCTTATGATACCGATAGCCTCAAGACTTGAATTGCTAACTAGTGATGTCACTGGCCAGAGCCAACGGCTCTGCCTAGATAGCGTATAACTTTTCTACCACTCGGTTTGATCCTGGTCAAATTGGACTGAGCGACTGCATCCTCTAGCTCCAGTCAAGAAGTATGATTTCCAAATTTGTCAGATGTAGCTCCGCCCCTCGTGAAATGCTTTATCGATAATCATCTTGTGCCATGAGATGGACTTGTGAAGAAGGACCGTCAGATGGCTACCTAGCCATCATGCCCATCAGAACCTACTGCTCTATGTGAGGTGAGGGCTAGATCGAAGGGACTGGGTAGATACAAATATTTAGAAGTCTGGATTCCACCAACTAACGATGCTCTCTTGAGATCTCTTTTCAATATGGACAGTTGAAGGTGCGCCTTTGAATCTCATATGAATAGCACGATAGCTTTTGGAGCAAGTTGCAAGGAGGAGAGAATCAATACTTGATACTCAAATCTGATTACACTCAACATTATGAAGAATAAAATGTGTTTGCGATTTCAAGAGAGAATATGGTTTTAAAGTAATCTAATGTCTTGAATTTAATCGGATCTTTCTTAACTTGGCTCTAATACCATGTTGATGATGATTAAATTTCTTCAAATTAGATCTATCTATTCAATTTTGATCTACAAGAGCAGAACATTTATTGATTTCAATGTCACTCATTGTGGATCGAATCTGTATTAAATATATAAGGGAGAGACACATCCCATGAGTGGACATGTCTCCACAAAGTGGAGGCATATCCATTTATGAGATGTCTCATGAATTGTGCCTTTTCATCTTAACTAAACACTCGATCTCTAATCGAGGTTTGTTACTTAATAAACATAAATGCTTGCCAAGTTTGATCAGTATTTATCTTGCACAAATAAATAATATCCAATCTGGAAATGATCATTGATAATGATGCTCGATCGGGATCCTATATGAAACATGGAAAGACAATAATCTTTAAGTAATAACCTCTAAATCCAGATTGATAATATACTTGGAATATAGTAGATTTCAATCAGTTATATTTGACCGAAGCTACCATATTTCAACAGTTGTCCTCTTTATTTTGATTGAGTAATCGAGTCTCTAATTTTAAGCATTTCATTGCTCCATTGTTGTGATAAAAATAGAACAACACAATTGTCCTTTATAATTGTTCTTGTAGCAAAAGACATCTTGTAGCTCCATACTTGATAGAAACTATAGCTTTATGCTTCTCTTTCATGCATTTTTTATAATCTCTCAGGCAGCAAATGTTGATGAATCAATCTTTTGCAAAGAAGATACTTTTGAAATATAATCACTTGATGATGATACTTAAAGCCTCTCAAATTGCACTAGTTGCTATTATTGATTTGTAAACAAGGTATTATGTATGCTTTTTCACTATCACTCTTCATGGCAATGAAATACTTGTTGTTCCATTCAGTGTGAACTCTTAAAATAACACTATGAGCATGGATAAACACTCTTATGGAAGCAATATGCACTCCTTGTATTTGTATAAGCAATTGATCATTTAGGATTTTCAAATCACTGCATTCCTTGAGTTGACAATCCTAGATGATACATTTCTTAGGCATTTACAATAGCTATGATGTACTCCTTCAGATGCATATCTCTTTGAGCAACATTGGATTGTTTCTTTTCTCAAACCCTCTATGGAATGTTAAGGGGCAGCATGTCGAGCTCAACCCTTGTGGGAGCCCATTTTACACCACATGCTTTAAACCTTCAAAACAAATCAGCCACATAGTTTTTCCTATACCTAACAAACAATGTTAGCATAAAAACAATGAAGCTTAAAGATTCCATGATGTTGCACTTGTAGTCCTTATTATACTCTTTCTTATCCGTTCAGCTGATTCAATGTGTTGTAAGGAATGAATTATATCTTAGTTGGTAGAGCACATTGTGTAGTCCATATCCAAAGCTCTAACAATCCCTTTTCCATGATGCAGGTTCACTTAAAAGCAATAGCAAGGATGGGACAGTTGCAAGGAGATTAACTGAAGACTGACAAACAGGCAATGATGGATATGCTATATGTTGTCTACTTCATTTCTTTTACCTTCGGTTGTATAATTTTTTTCTTGTAATGTATTAGTTTGGCTATCTCCACGGCTTGTGTGGGACATTTAGTTTCTCTTTTCCACTTCTATTAAAAAGAATTGTAACAATTGCAATTTTGTACAATTCATTTGTATTTGCAAAACAAATGAAATACTATAATATGAATGAATTTTTTAAAATAAATGAAAGAAACAATTATGCTTAATCATTTATGCATTCTCCTTTGTACTTCATTTATGCTACAAGGCATTGAATAATAACTCTGAAACTCAACCTACTAAAAATAATTGCAATCCAAAACTGAACCTTGATAAAACATGATACAAACAGTAGCTTAAGCAATGCAGAAATTAAACTGAAGCTTTCACTTTAAAATGAATCAAAACTAATCAACTCTGCCAATTGAGTTGTAGTGAAAATTGGTAACAGTTACAAAGTGCCAATTTGTGAAAAAAATCATCATCATATCATCATATAGAAAATCTATCAGAAGATGGCACGCAAATGTTTATGTGCTTGAATTGTTGTCTTAGCACAATTACGTTATTGATGATGTGAAATGAACACATGTCACTAGAATAGCATAAGAAATACACAATTAAATAGAAAGAACAAAAGCACACAAAAACATCAAGTCCATGTTGGAATCTAGGGCAAGTTAAAGGCATGGACATACTTGATTGGACCTAAAAATATGCTAAAGGGGTAGATGCTAAACTAAAGTCAATTTGTAAGGTATGTAATTTTTGACCTTACAAAAAAAATTTGGTTGAGCTTCTTTGAAACATTTCCATTGGGAAGAAGTTGAAATTTTTTATTAATCTATGCTAGTTAAGAAACTCTTGGTTGCTTATGTGTTTGGCCTTAACATCAATGACTTGATATTCTTATACTAGCATGTTGTAGTAAAACATATTCTATGTTGATTGCAATATTTGACATCAAAAGTGTCCAAGAAAGGTGCAAATTAATGGCACAAGAGTTAATCATTCAATAATATCTAAACCAAGATAATCTAGAAGAATTATATCACATTTCTAAACTACAATCTTATTAGAAAATATTATGTATTGCATACAAAAGAATTTTCTTGAAGTGATGTCATATGAGTCTCTTTTTTCTGAATGAATTCATATGTATCACCAATCTTGAATTTGAGGGTATTTGATGTTGATCATATTGCTTGTACTTGGAATTTGAATTTTACACAAAGGTTTGCACTTCATATTGTATGTGTTAGATGTCATAAAAAAACTTTACAACTTTTTCAACTTGATTTTGACTAATGGAGCTATTGATGGGAAATTAGGATAAGTGATTTCTTTGAGTGATAATTCCTACAAACTAAAACATACATGAAAAGGATTATGATGACTAGATATTTGAAGAGAAATGTTGTAGCTATGATAAATAAAAGGAATACTTTCCTCCCAAGTGCAATGGTACTTAGAATTGTTCATTCAAATAAGATGTGCAGTGATCCTATTTAGAACTTCTAATTTTCCATCAAAATGAGGATGAAATGTAGTGAACCCATCAACTCAATGATAATCTAAGATGGTCTTTTTACATGTCACATGAATTTCATCTTTAAGAATCTATCTACCTAATAAATTCTTACCATGTATAGTAATAACTAAATACAAAAGGAAATCCATGAAAATTAATTTTCATTACTTGTTTGGTGTCAAAATAAGGGTATGCATTCCTTATTTTTAGATGATCTACATGGCCAAACATGTGTGCTAGAAGGTAAAATGTATTTTATTACATCTAACCAAAAGAAATACTTCAACCATGAGTGCTTTCACCTCCAAAATGACTTTGTCACCTTGTTGGAGTCAACCTCTCATATTAATTTCTATTGTCCAACCTTGTGTGGTACACGTGTCCAAGATCATACAAGAGTCTATCCCACAAGTAGTAATTTATAATTGACTTTCCATTTTGTAATTCTTATATCTACTAAGTAAAAATATATTTTCATAATTACTACCAATTGTTGTTTTTATATCCCTCTAAGTTAATGCATAAAAGATATCTTCTAAAAAGGATTGTCTTGAACAATCAAATAACAAATTGGCATTAGATATCTGCAAAGCATGTAACTAAATTGTTCAAATATGCACAAATGTTCGGGCTCAAATCCACAAGCCAAGAAAACTAAATCCAAATCTTCAACTTAAGAATGACAATTTTCAAAAAACATATAGCTAAATTGACTTCAAATGTGCAATGATCGAAATGTTTTATAATCCCTTTTGATGATTATCTCCTTTCCCAATATGTATTTATTTTATGCTTACATGTATTTTCAACAACATAAACTCAAATCATATAGAATATTTTTTCTAATTACAACTACAATTTAGAATGTCTCCTTGTGTTAAGTATTTGCATGAACAAATTGAATAAACACTTCAATTGCAAACTTGAATGCATCAATTTCAAATTGAAATGGTTGATGAATATTTTATAATATAAAATTTGACATAAACCAAACTTTGCATTTTAATTTCTCAAGTTCTTTATATTATGTAGCTAACTAAGTGAAAGTTGATTTTGTCACCTTTGGTAACTTGACTCAACAATAAGGTGATGTGTCAAAAACCAAGCAAACCCCAACAAATTAAAAAATATTTTGAGCATATTTAATGTGGATCATTCATGAATGATGTATATTTTCACACTGTTAGAATATTGTCATTGATGTCAAAAGTGTATGGAGGAGATTGCTAGAATATTGTCATTGATATCAAAAGTGTATGGAGGAGATTGTTAGAATATTTCCATTGATGTCAAAGTAAATGTCACATTGTAGTCATTGATGTCAAAGGAAGAATGAAGTAAATTGTTCAAGGCCTTTCAAGATAACCTACAATTGTGACTACTTTCAAGAGTTATATGATCTCATAGTGGAGTTGATAAAGCATAGTCGTGCATACATTGATCAATGCTTATAACCTAAAAAGATAATGTTTGAAACCTATCAAGGTAGTTCTTATGAAGACGGTTATATCATTATGGAGTGGCAATTAATATCAATAAAGGAAATCATATATTAATCACTCAATTTAAGTTGTATAAGACAAAAATTCTAAGGGAAAAAATCAATTTAATTTGTTAATATGCAATGATTACATAATATTAATATGCAGCAAGCGATCAATTCAGTTTTTTACTATAGGAAAAACGGGTTTTGAAGAGGTCCCAAAACCCTTTACAAGATAAGTCGTTGCTTCATCATATAATCAAAAACAGAACAAGCAGCCAAAAACCAACACACAGATAGCTACAAAAAGGCACAAAAAATAGAAGCAAACTAAAGATTTTTTAGAATATTCACAACTTCAAGATCATTATCAATAATTTTCTGATGGGCGTTCATAACTTCTACCACATCATCAGTAGGAATACCAATATTTGCATTAGTTTGGTCTTGTTGTAGGTACGAGTAGAAGGCCAAGTATCACTAGTGGTCTTATACTGCACACCACCCTCAGTCACCAAGTCTTTCATTCCAGAACTATCCCCCAACCACTTCCTAGCCTTCTTATTCAGAAGGCACAAACCTGTAGCCTCATTGCACATGGAATGTTTGTTGACCTCCATTACCTTCTCCAACTTGCCTTCAATAATAGCAAAATTTTTCTCATAAGCATTCTTCATTTTAAGCATTTCATTAGCAACCATCTTAAGAGTATCAAAAAGTTGATTGATCTCAACCTGCACCTTATCAATTTGAGCCAGCATAATCAGCCCCTTATAAGAGGAGGCCTCATCAATGATAGTACAAAAATCTCTAACCCGAACATTAGTGGAATTCATCTCATGGAAAACCCACTTACAAATCTTAAACAAAGAAACGGAGCTCTCCTTAACAAGGTCGATATAATTAGGCATAATCTCCCTCCTAAAATTAAAACCCTCTTTGTCAACAGCATAATTTTCCTCAGAATCACTATTAGACGAAGCATTCTTCAAAGTACCCTTCCCTTTCTGAGCTGAAACTGACACCCCTTTATCCAAATTATGCTCCACCACATGGTGCTCAACATCTAGCAGGTTGCCAACAAGATCTTGTTGCTCAACCCTCTTAAAATTCCCAAGAGAACTTTTCCTTTGTTGCCCCTCCTTATGTTGCACATTAAGAACAGGGGAGACCCCCGGCTGGCCCTTATTAATCAAATCCTCCTTAAACAAATTTTCCACCGCAGACCCCTTCATCTTCTTGCTACCTGGCCCCTTCTCAGGGTTTCATTCCAAGCTAGGCCAATTGACCTCAACCTCATCACCCGTGTCATACTTATCAACCATAGAGGAAACTAGGGAATGAGCCTTCTTTCTTTTCTTTTCATAAGCCTTTCTCTTTTTACCCCTTGATCCCTTCACAACTTTTTGAATTTTGGGAGGACATCACAATCTAAACCTCATCATCAGTAATATACTCCTTGGAGGGAGCATGGGAGTAGTTGTTTTTCCTCTTCTTACCATCTAAGACAACAAGAGACTCTGAATCACCTTCCAAGGAAGCATCAGACCCAACGGAGTAGTCTTTATCCTCGAAATTCTCCTCAGATCTCGTAACATACTCCAAATTCTTCTCTTTTCTACCAACATTGGAAATATTAGGTTGGGTAGGGAGAATAAACGCCTTGACATAATCAATAATCAACACAATAAGACCTTCATGGAGTATAGGGTTTTTGGGATTACATCTATGGTCCCTTATACCAGTTTTGAGAGAGACCGGGAGATAGTAAGGAAATGAAACTCTCTTTTTATGCCTAAAATGGTTCAACTAGATAAAATGATGCCCAAAAACAACAGAAAAGCAGCCATCTAATGTAAAATACCTCATTATCTCCTCCACGAAATCTCTCCAAATTGCCTTGAGAGAGGAACACAGAAAACTGCCACATTTCGTCGGTTCCAACTTCCTCTACTCATTGTCTTTGAAAAAAACATCCATAGCCGGACCAAACTCGTTCTTATCTCTATTAAATTTCTTCCCATCCGTTGTTAAGCCAGTAATTTCTGCAATTAGTTCCTTAGTGATAGTAAATTCCTTACCCCTAATTTCCAGAACCCTGTTATGCCAACCCTCCAAAAAATCCTAAGATTTCTTCATATCAAACCCATGCAGCCTCTCCATGTATGGGGTAACTCCCCTAGCTTCCAACAATTCCCACAACCTTTTGTTAGCTTTGACAAAGTCACGAGATTTGGGCTCCATTTTTTTTCGACTTCCACCCATAGTAGCAGTATGCAACAACCCCAGCGAAAATAAGAATTTGCAGACAATCTGAATAAACTTAGAAAGCTTACAATGGAAAATAGGAAACCTCGAGAAGACAAAGGCTTCCTGGATACCCATAATCCGTGTGGATTGGAAAAAGTGGCAGAGAGAAATCATGATAAAAGAAGGCCTAGTCAATCGAGCCACCACACCATACCTCCCGAACTTTCCTCTCATCAAGTTACACCTCAGAACAAGCTGCCACATAAGGGACATGTGATAGAAAACCATCATAAAAAGAGCACACCCATCAACACTTTTGAGCATCATACTAAATAATTGAGCGAGCCTCAAGGGGTAGAAGGTCATGTTCACCCCACACCATCGAATCATTCAACCCATAATTGGCGAAAAAATCAGTCAACCTATTGCCTTCTCTATAAACATGTGAGATATGGCATTGATCAAAGGATTCCATAATATTTATAGCATCATTAATGATCGCCTCCACCATCCACGAAGGATAAGATAGCTTTCTAAGGTAATTAATGATATTGAGGGAGTCACCCTCAAGCCACACCTTATCATATCCTCTTAATTGTGCTAGTTTCAAACCATGATAGGATGTAGAAGCGATCAATTCAGTTTGTTAATATGTAACAATTACTTATGAGATTAATATGTAGCAATTCTAAAGAGCGCTAATTATGCAACGGTCGGTATTTTAAAAAGAAGAGCAATAATCTTTATTATAAATAAAGCAGTGGTCATTAATAAGGAAACAATTATGACAAGAGAAGTAATTAAAAAAAATTGAGTGATTTATTGGAGCAATTTAATTAACACATGGAGCCACTTATAAAGGAAGCAATTGATATTGTTAAGGGAAGCCATTCTATATAAGGCAAAGACATATTTATTCATGATCTCATCGCCTAAGATATGTATAATGTGAGAAACTTTATTAATGGAATAATTTAATTAATATGCGGAACGGTTATGATGAGAAAAGGCAATGATTAAGATGGTAATATGTTAGTTAATTGGAAGTGATCAAACAAATAATTAAATGGCAATGATCAAGCCATAATTAGATGGTAGCGATCAAGCAATATTAAAAGGCAACGATAAAGATTAAAGAGGTGGCAATTAAGTTTATGAAGGTAGAAATCCTTAAAAGGTAGCATTTGGAACTAAAATTATAATTATCAAAAGAAGTGGGTGTATGAATAGTTATGACTCTTTCAAGATGAAAGTGTGTGACTCCCTCCAAATTAATATATAAAGAGTATAACAAACAAGAAGAAGAGGGGAGTGTAGAAAGTATGTAGAAGTGAATTATATGATGAATAAACATTAAGGAGAAGGAAGCAAGTGTGGAGCAAAAAAGGGGATACATCATATAAACACAAGAAGAGTTTATGAGGAATAAAGAATAAACAGTTTATCAAGGCAGATTTGTGTATGAAGAAAAGAATAGAAGATCGTTAAAAGGTAGATTGTGAAGGAGATTATATGAAGATTTGAGAAGAAGAATATATGCTAAGGAAGAGAATATAGACAAATTTGTGTGTGAATATTTTGAGGAAAATATAAAAGGAGATCATTTAAGGCTAATTGTGAATAAGGTTTATTTTCAAGAAGACAAGATTCTATTGAAGAGGTTGGTGCCTCATATTGGAGAGGTTGGTGCCCCATATTGATGAGGTTTGTGCCTCATATCAAAAAGATTGGTGTCTCTTACTGATTTGGTGCTCAGTTGTGGGGATTCGTGTCTCCAATGGGTTGGTGCCTACAAATTCTACAAGTGGGGATCGATGTCTCTAGTGGGTTGGTTCTCACAAATTGTATAAGAGGGGATTGGTGTCTCCTATATGTTATTTCCTATGAAGATTGTAAAAGCAATTTATATAAAAGCATTATTTTGTCGTGGTTTTCTACTGTAAGGTTTTCATGTAAATTTGGTGTTCTTGTGTTCTTAACTGTCAAGATCTTGCATGGTTATTATTATTGTGGTTGATTAAGTTTTAAATTGAAAAAGATTATATTATATTGGTTCACCCACCTCTTAGTATAATTGTGTGCTCATCAATTGGTATCAGAGTAGGTTCCTTCAAAGATAGTTTAACCACTTGAAGCTAGATCTAAAAGAGCACACATGGCAAGAAGAAAATGGAATAAGGGAAAAGGTAATACCAAGCAAGACATTGATCAACAAATACCGAGAAAACCAAATGCATGTAATGACAAAGAAGCAAGAAAAAATGATGGGGTGACAAATGAGACACAAATGGCAATAGAAACAAAAGATGGTATCTTCAAAAGAAAACACCACCTTGTGAGTGAAAAAAGAAGAAGATAAACTTAGAAGAAAAGGATTCAAAATAATATGATGAAAATTTTGATATGAACTTAGAAGAAGAAAATGACAAAAACACTGATAGTTATAGTGTAGCAGATCTAGAGGAGGAACTCATTTATACCATAGGAGAAATTGAGAGGCATAGAAAGGAGAACCAAAAGCTAAAGCTACAACTTCAAGAGAACAATGAATCTAATGTAGAGATAGTACGAAGTCTTGAAGAATCCGAGAAGATAATTGTCGAGCTAAAATCTCAAATCAAAGAAGGATACAAGAAGTGAGAGTCCAGTTAGAGAAAAAGGAAGAAAATTATGAGAGTTTGAAATTGTCTCCTTGAGAAAGAAATTGGAGAAGGAAAGTACTCAATTGAACAAAGACTTGAAGAATGAGAAGAGTATGAAAATGTTAGATGATATCATAAATGTCCAGAGGTCATCACATATTAAGACAGGTCTTGATTATGAAGAAAAACAAAATATTACAAAATATTCCAAGGAGACACCAAAGAAGGAAAACAAAGAAAAACTTAAGAGCTATTTCAATGCCCTTAAAATTCCCATCAAAAGTGAAAGAAGCAAAGATAAGGAAAGCCAAAAGTTTTAAAGCACTCCTCCAGAAGTTTAAAATGACATTCAAAAATCCCCTTCCATCGAAGCAAGCATATAAGATCAAGTTCCAAAATCCATTCTATGGATATTTCTTTTCTTATAATAACTTTGGTCATAAAGCAATAGATTGTTGGACACAAGCAAGAAAATAAGGTTGGAATAAGAATAGAAGTTTGTATGGGTTGTCAAATAAGAATTGCATTATATACTACAATTGCAATAATTGTAGGCATACAACACAATATTATAGAAGTGGTTTTGTGAAATCACCTAGACAACACAAGTTGGAGGATACCATGACCAATCAAACAGGAAAGCCTACTAAAGCATGGAGAAGGAAACAAGAGCGAGAAAAGGAAGAATATGTACTTGTGCAAACTACACTTCATGCACAAGTGGTATCACTAAGTTCATAAGAAGTACGAATTTAGAGGGAGCTAATCATCGTATTATCTTTCATCTCCATGGAGAAGACAACTCAAAGGGTGAAGTCTCATAGAATATTAGAGAAACAAAAGATATGGTTAGAGAGAATAATGAAAATGCTATTGTAGCAACAATGGAAGAACTTTTTTATGCCATAAAGAAAAGAAAAGAGAATGATATGGTAGTAGCAAACTACATTTTAGAAAGCTACTATATAATGAAATGAAGGAGAATTAATGTCAAAAATGATAAAGATCCTAGAAGACTTGTTACAATAAGTGAAGGAAGAAATCGTTATAAAAATGTTTGTAAGACTAAACTTGATGAGAGATATTTCCAAAATCCTAACAACAAGATGACAACTATCCAAAGAAGTCTATGCCTAAAGAGTTTGCTCGCATATTTGCATTTGACCATTTTACTAGAACGTGTGTTGGCAAAATCAAAAGAAATTGATAGTGGAATTTGGATGGTTGTGTTGATTCTTATGTTCAACTTCACACTAAATAAGTAATAATTGATGTAATGCCATAGAAAACATGGATGGAAGTCACTTTATCATTAATGTAAACAATGGAGAATTATAGAAAGAAGTTACAACAAGAGAGATTTATAGGAAAAGGAGAATGTCATTGATGTCAAAAGGATGGCATTCTTCATTTAGCAACCATGGATGGAGTTTGTCATTGATGTCAAAGGTTAATGGAGTTTGCTGATGTTTTCCACAGTGTTTTTTGGTGAACTTGCTCATTTATTTCATGGTCTTATGCTTTTCATCATCTCTCAGTGTTGATACTTGATGGCCATCTCATAGTTATAATACTTGATGGTTTCAAAGGCACAAGAAGGTATTGTGTTAATGGATTGTTGTCAAAGGTACTTTGTTGGTGCAAAAGTGGTTGAATGTATTGTGTTGAGTCTCATTGCTCATTCATCATTTAGTTCATGGTTTGATGTTGATGCAAAATGCAAAGGTGCTTATACTAGTATTACTTGTTCCTTCATTTCATGGTTCATGTTTCACAAAGTTGTTTCAGTGTTACTTCAGGATGAAGTCATTATTGTTCATCACATGGTTGAAGGCACTTGTTCATTTTTCTCATGGTTCATCTTATGGTATTGGTCATTTCGTGGTATTGATGTATTCTTTGATTCAAGAAAAAAAATGCACTTTGGTGTTGATGCTTTGATTCATGACAAAGTAATTATTGTTCATTCAGAGGTATGGGCAGTGATATGGAGAAGGGAAATGATATGAAGAAACAATTATTGCTCTTAATTTTCTATATCACATAACCTAAAATGTTAAGCACATTTAGAACCCTAAGAGCTCTAAAGACCTAGGATTTTTGTATTGGGAAGGTCTCAAAAGCAAATTATTACTTTATGTTCTGATCAATTGTTGACTTGCAATAAACGGTAGACAAGTAGACAGTCACTTAAGTGATGACTTAAGGGGGTCACCCTCGTATGGCAACCGGCCCCTAACTGGCTTGACAGATTAAGATTTTATATGTTACCACATAGTATAACATCGATGGCTAGCATTCAATTCATTGATTGATGGGAGTCAAGGATCAAAGTTCTTCTTTTAAAGTTGGAGAACGGTCATTTCACTAGTCTACACTTTGACGAGTGTTTGAAAGTTATTGCTCTTGGAACAGTTACACACAGTTTTGTAACTATATTGGCATAGCGATGGATTTGAGGGGATTACCTGTGTATTAAGAAGGTTCCGACTGGTCTGGGATCTGTGATATTTTTGTGAAGACCTTGATATAGTGGCTCTGTGATGTTAATGCATAATGAGGGATATTTAAAGAACACAATATACAAGGGTTATATGAAGTCTGTGATGGTGTCCATGATCTATATTTGCTTTGCATGGATAAGTGTAATATAGAAGATGATTGGAGTTTGATGGACATTCAATGAATTTACTTTACAGTGCTCTGAATATGCTAATATTCATGTGAGAGAAGTCTTATGGTGTCTTGAGTTGAGTGTCATAACATGGAAATGATTTTATAAAAAAAAATTGTCATTTCATTTAAAGAAGGGAACAGTCAAGGTGTATGCAGAGGTTGATGCAAACATTTCATGGTTTATTGTTTTTTGTTCATATCTATTTGTTCAAGGTGTTTGTTGAGATAAGGAGACTCTTGTGAAGAAATCATTATTCATGTATGCAAGGAGGGTTACATGTTGAATGTTTGCATGTGAAGATGATCCTGAGCATATTGTAAACAAAGTAGTACTCTATATATTTGTCTTTCTTTTCTTATTGGAGTTGGTGCTCCTATCGATATTCGAGTTGGTGCTCCTAGATATATTGTAATCAATGAGATTTTGGTCAGTGAGACCTAATGGTGAACAAATTGTGAGGTTTGGATTGGTCCAAGTCACACAATGGTTTTTCCCTTTCTAAGGTTTTCCACTTATAATTCTTGTATCATGGTGATCTTTATGTGTTTCCATTGAAGTTTGTGCTTGTCAAAAGTTAAAATTGTTTAATTTCTTTGGTTTTTGCGCATCACTAATTCACCCCCCTCCCCCCTCGGTGATAGTGAGTATTCCTACATAAGTGACCACAAAGAATATAAATGGACGTTTTCTTAATCTACTTGTGGATGGAAGTATAGTAAACATCCATTTGCCATTGATGTCAAAGGGGAAGAGTTACAGAAAGGGAGAGAACTATGTTGCCATCAATGACAAAGGGGGAGATTTTTAGAATATTGTCATTGATGCCAAAAGCGTATGAAAGGGATTTTTAGAATATTGTCATTGATGCCAAAAGTGTATGGAGGAGATTGTTAGAATATTGGCATTGATGTCAAAGTGAATGTCACATTGTAGTCATTGATGTCAAAGGAAGAATGTAGTAAATCATCCAAGGCCTTTCAAGATAACCTACAATTGTGACTGATTTCAAGAGTTATGTGATCTAGCAATGGAGTTGATAAAGCGTACTCGTGCATACATTGATCAGTGCTTATAACCTCTCAAGGTAGTTATTATGAAGATGGATATATCATTATGGAGCAGCAATTAATATCAATGAACGCAATCATATTTTAATAACTCAATTTAAGTTGTATAAGACAAAATTCTAAGAAAAAGGATCAAGTCAGTTTGTTAATATGCAACGAACACTCATAATATTAATATGTAGTAAGTGACCAAATCAATTTGTTAATATGCAACAATTACTTATGAGATTAATGTGTAGCAATTCTAAAGAGCGCTAATTATACAACAATCAGTATTCAAAAAAGAGGAACAATGATCTTTATTATAAATAAAACAACAATTATTAATAAAGAAACAATTATGATAAGAGAAGTTATTAAAAAAGTGAGTGATTTATTGGAGCAATTTAATTAATGCATGGAGCCATTTATAAAGGAAGTGATTGATATTGTTAAGGGCAGCGATTCTATATGAGGCAAAGACATATTTATTCATGATACTCACCTAAGATATGTGTAATGTGAGCAACTTTATTAATGGAATACTTTAATTAATATGGAGCGGTTATGATGAGAAAAGGCAATGATTAAGATTGTAATAAGTTAGTTAAATGGCAGCGATCAAGCAATATTTAAAAGGCAGCGATCACAAGGTAGTGATAATAATAAGAGGGCAGCTATCATAGTAAAGGCAGCGATAAACATTAAGAGGCAGCAATTAAGTTTATGAAGGCAGTGATCCTTCATTTCGAATTAAAATTTTAATTAGCAAAAGCAGCGGGTGTATGAATAGTTAATGAATCTTATGAAATGAAAGGGTGTGACTCCCTCTAAATTAAGATATAAAGAGTAGAACAAAACAAGAAGAGGGGAGTGTAGAAAGTATGTAGAAGTGAAATATATAAAGGATAAACATTAAGGAGAAGTAAGCAAGTGTGGAGAAAAAAAAGGGATACATCATAAAGTTTATGAGGAATAAAGAATGAAAATTTTATCAAGGCAGATTTTGAAGGAGTTTATATGAAGATTCGAGAAGAAGAATATATGTTAAGAAAGAAAATATAGACAAATTTGTGGGTGAAGATTTCGAGGAGGAAAATATAAAAGATCATTTAAGGCTAATTGTGAATAAGGTTTATTTTCAAGAAGATAAGATTCTATTAAAGAGGTCGATGCTTCATATTGGAGAGGTTGGTGCCCCATACTGACGAGGTTGGTGCCTCATATCAAAGAGATTGGTGTCTCTTGCTAAGTTGGTGCTCAGTTGTGGGGATTGGTGTCTTCAGTGGGTTGTTGCCTATAAATTCTACAAGTGGGGATTGATGTCTCCATTGGATTGATGCTCACAAATTGTATAAGAGGGATTTGTGTCTCCTGTAGGTTGGTGCCTACGAAGATTGTAAAATATTTATATAAAAGCATTATTTTGTTGTGGTTTTCTCCCGTAGGGGTTTCCATGTAAATTTTGGTGTTCTTGTGTTCTTAATTGTCAAGATTTCACATGGTTATTATTGATGTGGTTGATTAAATTTTAAATTGAAAAAAAAAATGTATCATACTAATTCACCCCCCACCTCGCTCCCACCTTCCCCCCATTCCCTCTCAGTATAATCATGTACTCATCAAACATTATGCATCAACAATATACCCATGATGTTATATTTGCTCCATTAAATAATATCATTTCTTATCTTTTCAACGGTTGTATACTAGTTGAATATGGGATAGAATTTTTCCTATGTTTAGGAGAAGATGAGAATGTTATAAAGATAGTAAATGAAGGTCCCAAAACCATTGATCAAGCCCAAGCACGTAACCAACTATTCAAACAAACCATATTTGGCCTGAAAGGTTGTCTTCCAAACTTCTAAGAGCTAAACACGAATCAAAGTGTACCCTAACTCCATATCTTTGTGAAGAATTTAGCGCCACACAAACCATATTTGGCTTGAAAGGTTATCTTCCAAACTTCTAAGGGCTAAACACAAATCGAAGTGTACCCTAAGTCCATATCTTTGTGAAGAATTTAGCACCGTAAGTCCTTATTCTAGGAAGACAATTGAATTTTTTATATAGCGATCTTGTTGAAAGCTACATAATCTATGTACAACATCCATGTGTCACAATTTTTTGGCACAAGCATTTCACTTTTGTAGAAGTTGTTGGTGGTAACTTTGGACATTGTTTGGTCTTAAAAATTGCAGATTTATGGTAGGTCCCAAGATTATTGATATCCAATTCGATTAAGATTTTGAGATTAAAAATTACTCAGCTTTGAACACTATAGATAGAGGGTAAACCCACAAAAGTGGTTTACAATACTAGTGAAGAAAGAAAAGTTGCAAAAAACAACCCCATACAAAAAAAATTGGTTTTTGGGGGTTCAAACGAACTTCTAGTTTAAAGCAAACCCGTATCGAACCCCCCTTCGAGCGAACCCATTTAATGTCGAGTCTCATATTTCCCGAAAAAATAAGCAAAAAAAATGCTTGTGGAAAAGGGGTTTGAATGAACCTTGGTTTGAGCGAACCCCTAGTGAACCCCCCTTTTCCCCTATTCTCCCCCTCTGGCACCAAAGAACTCCAGAATTTTGCCTTTTGAAGCTCGGGTTGAAGATGAAAATGGAGAAGACTTCACAGACCTAACTAGATAATAGTAGTCTTTGGAACGAGTTATCCAACGAATACAATTTTAATATGTTTTGGTTTTATTATGTATTTGTTTTTTTAATTTGATTAAACATAGGTTTCTCACTGAAAATCAAGCTCTTTATTTTGCACATAAGAAAAAATAACAGATTATCAAAATAAAATTCTGAAAAATATGTGTAGACTAAGTATTGATGTCTTTGATATAGTAAAAAAAAAATTGAATTTCGATATATACAAAAAAAAGTTATGTTGTATACGGTTCGCCTATGTTTGAATTATAATTGATTTGACTTCGAAACTTGATTAAGGAAAAATTATTCAATAAAACACTATTAAACCAAATGAAAAGGCTAGATATTGTAGTTATAAATTTAAATTTGAAAAAAATAGAATTTTATTTTTCATGAAAAAAGAAATTTGTATACGATGAGCATCACTCCTTAAAAATGTTGTTAATTAAAAAACACTAGTTTTCGAAGGAGATGAAAAAAGAAGTGCAATCTGATTCCAAAAATTTTGAAAAAAATATATTTAAAATCTACAGACAAAATGTCACAAATCACTAGTTTGCATCATCTTCAAATTTCTCATGGTTTAGCCGCTATAGGTGCCCGAAAGTGAAGATTTAATTAGAAAAAATTATTTCAGTATCCAATTTGGCTAAAATTTGTAAACCAATATTGTGGGATCACCCTAGAAGGGAGATGACCACACATGTCATGATTTAGAGTGAGCACCTAATGAGTGACACACAATGATCAATTGTAGTTGGATCATCTTTGATTGGAGTGAGCACCAGAAGAGTGACTCATTATGGTCACCTATAGATTGATCATCCTTGGTTGTAGAGTGACTGCATCAATGATTGGAGTGCAGATTCACTATTTTTGGGAGATGGCTAGGGAGAGGCCCTAAGTCAAGATAGTGTTGCAGCACATATTTTGGAGATTCTCTTCAAAATGATCATTATGAGGAAGGATGGAATAATGACCATTTTTTTTCTGATGTTCATTATGGGGGTGAATGAAGGATAAAGAACATAATTAGTTATTTGTTTGTAGTTAGTTGTATTGTAGTTGTAAATTACAGTTATGATATCAAATCTATATATACATGTAATGCAAAATAAGGAAATTGAAATGTGTTTTCCACCCCTAGAGAGCAAAGTTATGTGCATTGCCTATAGAGATTGAAACTTGACAAGAAGTGACACTTAGATTTTCAAAGTCCTAATCACGAAAAGAAATTGAAGCAATAGGAACTTGAGGATCACTCCCTTGTGGATACCTAGAAATGTCTAGTGTTATTAGCTTAGGCATTTGCATCCTTGTCATTTACTTGTCACCATTGGTAGTACCACTCCCTCATCATGATTGTCATCTAGTAGGTTGGCATGCTCCACAATTACATCATAATTGTTATCTAGAGCAATGGCATACTAAGATTGAGTTGGAGGGAAGTAACAAGAAACAAACTTCTAAGGATGCACACTCGTTAGAGCCTTCTAGCTAGAAAGAAGAAAGAAACATATCGCCATAAAAACAACCATTATTACCAAATCCTTTGGTTCCACTTCAGAGTTTCAACTTATGCATCAAGATTGTTGAGCTATGCATAGAAGGGAAGTGATTTTCTCTTTAGTTTCTTGAGTTTCTATGAGGAAGATGATATCTGAACTGAAATTTTCATCTTCCAAAATTCGCAGGAGAACCTAGAGCCAAGATTTCAACCCCCAGTATCAACATGTGAACTCACTAAAACAATTGTTGTGTACATCTATGCCACTATGGATTCCTCTAAAACCATGATCTGGGTAGCAAAGAAAAAGAACGCCACAATTTCAAACTACCACTGTAATCAATGAAGGGAACCTAGAGCCAAGATTTCAACACCCAGTGTCAACATGTAAACTCACTAAAACAATTGTTGTGTAAATCTATGCCACTATGGATTCGTCTAAAACCATGATCTAGGTAGCTTGATCATGTATATCATTCTTTATTTGGTGATGATGCTTTTAACTCTTTCACAATGGAGCACAATTCCTTCACCTATTGTTGAGATATCACATTTAATCTAGTATATGTCATTTTAAGGTATTGGGAGTTGCCCATACCATTTGGTGGCATTCAAATTAATTAGTCCTTTTGCTTTCAAATGGTAAGCCATAATTACATACTACATAATGACAACTTATCATATACATTGAAAACAACAAAATTCCTAATACTTTGTTTGCAGCTTTCATGGGAAACATAGGAGTTTTTGGAAATCTGTATCTTTGTAGTGCCAGCAAAACCGAACTAAATAAAAAATCAAATGAGCCTTTATCTCTTAAGCCCAAAAACGTGTAGCCAGAAAAATTTGTAAGACGTGCTGGTTGCCTGGACAGTTATGTGTACAATAAAAATAAATCTAGGACAAAATTTTCAGAGTTCAACACTTCAACCATCTTCTCCATGATTTCAGTAAATCCGCCAGCAAAAAATCTGAGTTTTGAGCGTAGAAAATTAAGAAATTCACACAGCACATGTTTATGGGATTTTAATCAGTTCGAAAAATGAAGGTTTCGAACCACGCAAAAGACCTGTTTCTGAACACAGCTCATGGACCTGTATGGTGCAAAAATCAAAACCTGTACTCACTATGAATGACAACTCAAGACTAATGTTTAGCCAACCCAGAAAGTTCAGAAATAATATTAAAGTTGGGATGATGATTGAGACGAAATAAATATTTGGTAGAAACAAGCGTGCAAACATAAATCATGCTTTGTAGCTTAAGATTGATCTGATATGGACAATGAAATACTTAGTTTCCTGTGAAATAATGCATTGAAAATCAGGAAAAGAAAGGTGAACAGTTATTGATTTTTGAATTTCATCTGTTTAATTACTATATTCTAATTAAGCACATATATCTCTGCATTAATATTATAACCTCATCATCAAAATTTCAAATCATTTTGCAAAATGAACTGCTCAGTAAATGAAACCTACACTGCCATAAAATGGTTGCACATGCAGTTAAATGTTCAATTAGAATAGCATATATCAATAGTCGACAAGTTATCAGAGATTACTTTACTTTTGGATCCGATACCTTTTAAAAAATCAGCTTTCAAAAACAACTAGCATCAAAGAAAATAATACTGTGCTTCATTGTTATAGTAGGATATCATTGGGAAGAGTTCTAATGTCGATATTTTTCGGCATAAATATTGTTTATGGACAACTTAAAGCACTCAATCCCCACCTTTTATGTAAAAGAAAATCAGTTTATTTCTTCCTACTAGAGTCTTATCTGTCTTTAGAATGATATTTTTGGTTCACAGTTTGCTAGAGGAATCCTCGTATTGCCCACAAAATGTCCCATAGGTTCAGGATTTTTATTGGAATACAAGAATTTCATCTTAAGAATCCCAAGGACAAGCAAGAAAACATTGCAAAATATGCAAAAGAATATGATATTTCTCAAAAAGAGAGACAAAGTCACCATAATGATATACCTCTCCAGACACGGCAATATCATCCCAAATTGCCTTCATGCCTCATTGTTCTTATTGTTGTAGAGGAGGCAGATTATGATTTTAATTACAAGAGCATATCATATTATAATAACTTTTGCATCGTACTGCTAACACGGCAAATCACATTTGCCCTTATGAAATCGCACCACAAGACAAGTGATATTATCTGCACTCCCTCTAGCATAAGCAGTTTCTGTCAACTTTCCAGCTGCAACTTCTGGGTCTTCTATTGATTTAACAAGAGAAATTGCATCCTGTTCATAAAGTTGCAAAAGACAGTGATGAAACAGGATTTCTCCTAACAAATGAGAACAGAAAAGATGTACAAATTATGCATACAAACAAGGAAAACTGATAACGTAGAGCAAATTTCAAAAGTTACAACATCCCCTTAGTACACACAATAGTAATGAGTCCTGGCAACAAACCTCGTTGGTAACTACATCCCATAACCCATCACTTGCAAGAACTAAAAACTCCAGATCATCATCGATCACTGCTTCCTGAGGGATTCAAAACCTTAAGTGTTTTAACACCAACTAATAAATTTCTTCAAAACATATATGAACTATCTCTTTTGCTTGACAACAATAAACAATTTTACAAGATAACAAACGTTATAAATTACACATTATAAGATTACTAGGTGCACCTTACTTTCATATGTTTTTGCAGTTTGTTTCGTTATATTTTTTAATTGCACATCTCATGTCTATATATAGGTCTGTTATGGGTTGTTCTTTGGACCTTTTCAGACCACATGTGCATGCTTGTCTGTGCAAGGCCTAGTCAAGTTTAAGATTCTCCTCTTATTTAACATACCACTGACTATTGCTCTCGAATTCTGCATCTTTTGGGTTCTTAGGTAAGTCACAGAGTTGCCAAATTTCATCATAAAAAATCGAAATCCAGCGTACATTTTAAAAACCCCTAAAATTCATTTAAAATCGCCATAAAGTTCGTTTGTATGCAGTCGTACGTTTTGTGAAGAAAAATACTAGGGTTTTGAGACAGCGGGACAGGAAAATAAGGAGGGGCAGATCAGTTCTGCAGCAGGCGTCAGAAGTTTTCCAGCACGGGTTTTCCATATCTGCAATAGATAAAGGTGGAATAAGTATAAGAATTATACATCTTGGAGACAACTAGGAGTCCTCTAGACATCTTGAGGACACTCCAACATCCTTGACGTCCAAGCAGCGTCTTGGAGACAGAGACATTGGTGGTGGGCTGGTGGGGGGGACATCCCCCCCGAGTCCCCAAGTCTCCCAAACGTCCCCGTCTATGAAATGCGGGATTTTTGGGGGGGTACGTCCCCATGGAACACTGATAAAATCATCTTGTGAGGTTGTGAAGAAGTGTGTGTGTAGAATAGAAGAAAGATGAATACATCATATACACCAGGTTCATGAAGAAGATTACTTGCTGACTTATGAAGAGCAAGTTGTGAAGATTAATTGCAGATTTACGAGGAGATTGTGGGAAGGTTTGTGCAGATTTATAAGGAGATAGTGATCAGATTTTTGTGGCAAATTTATGATCAGTTTGCAGCATATTCAAGAAGCGAATAGAGAATTATAGCAAATTGGGAAGAGAATTATAGCAGAATTTTTAAACAGAAATCTAGTGAGTCGGTGCTCACAAATTGAATGAGGGGTTGGTGCCTCTAAAATTTGTAGAAAGAAGATTAATAAAAGCAATTATTTTGCTGTGGTTTTCTACCGGAAGGGTTTCCACATAAATTGTGCTGTTATTGTTTTGCTTATTGTTTGATTTTACATTTTGATTAAATCTTAAATGATTAAATAAATTTTAAAAGAAAAAGAATATTGTTATACTAATACACCCACTTCTCTCCCCCCTCCCCCCTCAATATAACCGTGTGCTCATCATAGGTTAGGTTTAAATTATACAGGTTAAGCATTCTTTTTTATTTTAAAAAAAAATATTAATATTAATCCTTTTATAAATTATGCTGATGCTTCTGAATAGATGCCTACTCTCTCTTCAGGTAATTCTGAACCAAAGAGCTACTGCGGTACCGATTAAGAATACTGTTGTAGCTACTGGACGACGAAATGGATTTTGAAATTGATTCACATTCTCCAAGAAAGGGACTGTTAATAGTCCTGCAGGTACTGAAGCCATTAAAAGGACACCTAATAATTTATTAGGTACTGTACGAAGTATTTGAAATACGGGGAAAAAATACCATTCGGGTAATATTTCCAAAGGAGTTGCAAATGGATTTGCCGGTTCACCAATCATTGATGGTTCTAGAACTGCTAAACCTATGGTACATGCAATAGTACCAAAAATAACTACTGGAAAAATATATAAGAGATCATTGGGCCAAGCGGGCTCGCCATAATAATTATGTCCCATGCCTTTAGCTAATTTAGCCCTTAATACAGGATCATTCAAGTCAGGTTTCTTTGTTATTGGGGTAAGTAGATTATTATGAATCTATCCCCCGAAAGAACCGGACATGTCAATTTGGATCATCCGGCTCAAGCAATAATTGAAATAAAAATAATGAACGGCGTATCGTTAGAATAAGTATAACTAAGAAGATTTATATAAAATTCATAATTTTTATTGTTTCGTATGCCCAGTACCCAAGTAAGCTCACAAATTAGATCATGATCAATATGCCTTTTGGATCATCTTATTCCTTGTAATCTGTGTTCATCTCGACTTCCACAATTTTTTTTTGCATTCAAGGTATTCACTTGTTACTGATCTGGCCTTTTTCCTTCTTTAGACCCCTTCTTTTACTCTGATAGTTTACCCTATTGAAATGCAAGGGAAATGCATGCATTTTCATAATATGAAAAGGAAAGGAAAATTCAAGTAATAAATTGGACTTATGATATGTTATTACTATTACCTAGATCTCACGGAGCCTAATTCGGATTCGATCATAGAAATAACTCTCTTGGAACACAACAAAGTGCTCGCCTTTTACCCAGGTTTTAAACTTCCTATTTTTGGAAAGAAAATTGGGACAGAGACACATTTCGTGATGAATCTTTATATAGAAGATACTGAAGATATTGAGGATATTGAGGATATTGAGGAAGAATTTCCTTTAAGTTATGACTCTTTAACTAAAGAAGAAAAAGAGTATGTCGACGCTAACGTAAAACTAATAAAGAGTACACTTAATCTAGGAAAGGAAGAATTTATAGAAACAGAAGAATAATCTTATGAAGATTATAACACTTCCTATCAAAAAGAAACAGGTTTACCCGACGCTATTCAAACAGGCATAGGTGAAATAAATGGTATTACTGTAAGTTTTTGAAGTTTTTGCTCGTTAAATTGAGAATATATTTCTATATTACCAACTGCATTCTCTGCCTCCAAAAATAATATAGATAGTAGCTCATCTATTATCTCACATTCTCTATATGAACGATCTATAATAATTTGCAGATCTAGACCAGCTAATTGGTCTCTGATAGCTTTTCCTCCAGTAGCTATTTCTCGCTCTTGAAATAGCGCAAAATCCCAAGAGAGAAAATAAGCAATATCTTTTGGCCAGGATTCTTCGTCATGTTTCAGTGAACCCTCAAATCGCAATAAAGACGGTTTGTTAACCGTGGGCCTAGTAATACAAACATTTGGATAGGGTTTTCTAATATTTTTTCCCCCCCCCCTCAGAATCGGACATGAAAGTTTCCTCTCATCCGGCTCAAGTAACTATACTGAAATGGAAAGTGATTATGTATCATTGTGCAAATGTTTTTTGCTCTCTATAAAATGAAATAGTTACTCTTTGCTCAAGTTCTAAATGAATTCGATTATTGGTTTATCATTCGTATTATGACATAAATATGGAATTAGTGAGCAATCTCCTCCCTTTTGAACGATACATTTCTTTGTGAAAGACCTTCAATTCATTTGAAGTTCATAAGGGATTTACTTGTCTGTATCTCGTTCTAATTGATCCTGTAGGTTTCTGTTTTACTTCGATGGTTACAATACTATTTGAAGCATATGTGCGATGAATAAACTCCTATAACCATATCTTCTTTTTGGTCTTGAATAAATCAAGTGATTAATAAGAATAAACCAGATTTTTCATTCCATTTTTTCTTAGAATAAAAGAGGTATTTTTACGAAGTCCAATTAGCAATTTAATATACAAGATATTAACCCTAGATTCATTTCTCTTTATCAACATCTTTTTAAGATGCTTCTAATTCTGAGCTTCATGCTACTCTTCCCGAGGGGCGTGTCAGAGCTAAGGGCATCCCAATTAGATTGAATAGGATGACAGTTCCTACGGATCTGTATAATGAGAGCTTGTGATCAAGTCACACATCGCAGTATACTGGTTCTTCTAATTCTTTACGAGTTTTATCTAATAGATCCGCGATATAACTGGGGCGTCGTTTGAAATACCAAATATGAACAACTGGACATGCCAGTTTAATGTATCCCATTCGATATCTTCGAATTCGAGGATCAACAACAAGTTCAATTTCACATCGAGTACAAAAATTCTTTTCCTTCTCATTTTCCATTATTCGAGGTTTTACACAAGCACAAACTCCCCTTTTCTTAGGCCCAAATATTCTTTCACAAAATAATCCATCTCTTGCTGGTTCATAAGTTCTATAATCTAAAGTGAGGGGTTTAGTCACTTGTCCGACTCTTTTTCCATTAGGTAATATTCTTTCAGACCAAGCGAGAATCTGCTCGGGAGAAACTAATCCAATTCAAAGTTGTTGATGTTTATCCTGGTCACTCATAAAAAATAAATTTTGATTCATTTTGATCAAACTTCCTTCTTATCCATCTAAAAGTCTATCTCAGATAGAATAGTATGATTCAATTCTAGAGCTAAAGATAGTAGTTCTCGACTGAGCAATTGAAAAGATTCTGTAAGAGTGCTAGGTTTAGGCATTGGTTCTCCATTGAGAATGGCACCAAATATTTTTTCACGAGCCATTTCTCCTACTCGTTGCCCTCCTCGGTGGGATTTTCCTTTTAAAGGTTGTTGTGTAACCAATGTATAAGGTCCACTGGAACGTGCATGAATTTTGTCATCAACTTGATGGCACAATTTCGAAATATAAGCTATTCCTATTGTAACAGGTGGTTCAAAAATCTTTCCTGTTCTTCCATCAATTAATCTATGTTTTCCAGGATGATCAGGTTCAAATACCCATGGATTAGCTATTTGCTTGCTAGCTTTATAAAGTTCAGAAAACACTAATTTTCTAGAAGCTTCTCGTTCGTATCTTTCGTCAAAAGGTGCTACTCTATAATGTTTGTTCACTAGTTTTCCTGCTAAACCAAGCAAACATTCAAAGATCTGTCCTACATTCATTCGTGAAGGTACCCCCAATGGATTTAATACCATATCTACTGGTGTTCCATTCTGTAAATAAGGCATATCTTGTCTAGGCAAAACTTTTGAAATAATACCTTTATTACCATGCCTTCCAGCTACTTTATCACCCACTTGTATTTTACGTTTTTGTGAAATATATACATGAACTTTTTCTATACTATCGCCGAGATAATCTTCTTCCTCGAACTCCTGGAAGCATCTCACATCGAGAACTCGGCCTTTTACACCTTTAGGGACTCTAAAACAATTTTCTTTTCCAGTAGGTGCCTTAATATCAAATAATTCTTGTAAGAATTTTCCTTCTGGAGTATTTCATAGTGAGTCTTCTTCTAAATCCTCCAATGTAATACTTATATGACAAGTAGGTTTTTGTATTGGATAACCGCGTCCCCGAGCTCTAGGTCGAAATCTTTGAAAAATAGGACCTTCATTCACTTCAGCCACAAGGACAAATAAAGAGCCCTTATCTATATTCATATTGTGATATGCATTTGCGGCTGCAGAACGAAGTACTTTTAATATGGGATAACATGCTCTATGAGGCATCCAATTCAGTATTGAAAGTGCCTCCATATAGGTACAACCACGAAGTTGATGAGCTACTCTACGTGCTTTATTAGAAGACATACGTACATGTTTAGCTACAGCTCGTATTTTTCTAGTTGAAGCCCTATTTATAAATTTCATCTTCATCCTCCACAATGAATTAATGTATACTATTTATAATACAACGATACTTTTTTAATTGTTTCTCGCTTTTTTTTCTTTTGTTGCTTTTATTTTATTTTTTTTTTTTATCGTTTTTTGATTTTTTATCCTTTTTCGCATGTCCCTGAAAAATGGAAGTAGGTACAAACTCTCCTAATTTGTGGTTTATCATACCATTTGTTATAAAAATGGGTAAATGCAGCTTTCCATTATGAACAGCTATGGTATGACCAATCATTGCGGGTACAATGGCAGATCTTCGGGACCAGGTGACTATTATCCTCTTCTCTTTATTGATGTTTAGATCATCTATTTTACTCAACAAATCATCAGATACAAAAGTATTTTTTCTTAGTGAACGTGCCATGGTTAATTACCTTTCTTTTTATTGATAGAAAATAAAAAATGGATTTACGACGATGTTTATTCCTACTTACGTCGACGAAGGATTGAAACATCACTATATTTATTTCTTTTCCGACTTTTTCTTCCAAGTGCGCTATAGCCCCAAGGGGTCAGGGGTTTTTTTCTGCCAATTGGAGCTCTTCCTTCACCACCCCCATGAGGATGATCCACAGCATTCATAACTACTCCTCTTACTTCAGGACGTTTACCCAGCCAACGTTTGGACCCAGCTTTACTTAAAGTTCTATTTTTCCATTTAACGTTGCCTACTTGTCCAATTGTTGCTGAGCAGTTCTCAAATATTAAACGAACCTCCCCAGATGGTAATCTTAATGTGGTCAATCGACCTTCTTTTGCGATCAATTCTGCCGCAGCACCCGCTGCTCTAGCTAATTGTCCGCCTTTTCCGACTTGTACTTCGACATTATGTATTAAATAACCAAATATCCCCCCTAGATGGAATAATATCCTCTTTTAGCAGTAGTTTGATTCCATCTGTCAAAGCTTGAATAATTCCCAAAGGACCGGCGTATTCAGGTCCAATACGTTGTTGTATTCCCGCAGATATTTTTCTTTCGAGCCATACAATAACTAATAATCCTATCGTAATTCCCAATAGAAGGATAATTATATCAATTAGAATCCATATAAGACTAGAGATTTCTTTTGAAAATCCCAATCGAGAAAATAAATTGATAGCTTGTTCTTCGAAATCTGCTATATTAATCACCATTTTAACGATCAACCTCTCCCATAATGATATCTATACTACCCAAAATCGTCATGATATCGGCTAATTTCATCCTTTTAACCAGTTGAGGAGGAATCTGCAAATTAATAAAACCAGGTGGTCGGATTTTCCATCTCCAGGGAAAAATATTATCATCTCCTATAAAAAAAATTCCTAATTCACCTTTGGGAGCTTCTACTCTGACGTAATGTTCTTGTTTTGATAATTCAAAAGTAGGGGAAGGTTTTTTACTAATAAACCGAGATTCAAAATCGTTCCATTGCGAATCTTTTCCCTTATTTAAACGTCGAACCTCTAAATTCTCATATGGACCTCCCGGAATTACTTCTAGGGCCTGTCTAATTATTTTTATAGATTCTTTCATTTCCCCGATTCGAAGCAAATAACGAGCTAACGAATCTCCTTCTTTTTGCCATTGGATTTCCCAATCCAATTCATCAAAACATTCATAATGATCCACTTTACGAAAATCCCATTGGATTCCGGAAGCTCGTAGCATGGGTCCTGATAAACTCCAATCTATTGCTTCTTCTCTACTAATAATGCCTACTCCCTCCACTCGTTTCAAAAAGATAGGATTGCGTGTAATAAGCCTTTCATATTCTGTCACTTTTGGAAAGAAATAATAGCAAAAATCTAAGCATTTATCTATCCAACCGTAGGGTAAATCTACAGCTACTCCTCCAATACGGAAATAATTATGCATCATTCGCATGCCCGTGGCAGCTTCAAATAAATCATATATCATTTCCCTCTCTCTTAAAATATAAAAGAAAGGAGTCTGCGCACCAATATCAGCCATGAAAGGTCCAAGCCATAACAAATGAGAAGCTATACGACTTAACTCTAGCATAATCACTCTGATATAGCTAGCCCTTTTAGGTATTTGAATATTTTCCAATTTTTCTGGCGCATTAACCGTTATCGCCTCTGTGAACATAGTAGCTAAATAATCCCATCGTGTTACATAGGGGAGATATTGAACAATTGTTCGGTTCTCAGCAATTTTTTCCATCCCTCTATGTAAATAACCTAATATAGGTTCACAGTCAATAACATCTTCACCATCTAGAGTAACAATAAGTCGAAGAACACCATGCATTGATGGATGATGAGGAAAAAGTGGAATAGAATAACCTGGTTTTAGTGTAATAATCATACGTTTATAATGCATTCTATGTTTCATTATTTGTTTTCTATTTCCTCTTTTTTCTTTCTTTTGCGGAGGTCGATAACTATTGAATCCTACTACTTTAACATTGAAGAAAAGTTCAATCCAATTTTTGATCTTTGTTTTATTCGATCCCGAATCGACATTTAAAATATATTGATTTTTTTCAAATAGACTAACACTTTTTTCTGTAAGTACTAAATCTAGATATTGAACTTCATACATAAATATTTCTCCTTTACTATCATTTACAAATAAAATACAAATGTCTATATCCACCTTTATTATAGTTCAATAAATAGAATTAAACTATATTTATATATGATACAATAGGATTACATAGGAAATCATGTTTTTAACATATTCTGATTTGGGTAACCGTCTTCTATTGAATTGAAAAAGAAAAAATGTTTGATCATACATCTATTAGATCAATTAATGCCAATTGTCTGATAATAAAAATGTATTGATATGTCTTATATCTATAAGATATAAATCGATATGAATAATATAGATATATTCTATCCTTTTGATCCACTTTCTCTTCCACTATTGGACTATATAACGATATGTGATTATAATATTATATTGTGAAATATTTTCTCCATGAAATAGAATTAGCTTCTTGGATGCCTTGATGGTGAAATGGTAGACACGCGACACTCAAAATGTCGTGCTAAACAGCGTGGAGGTTCGAGTCCTCTTCAAGGCATAGATATTGCAATGTTTATTGAATGAGCAAGATAGCAGTGATAGAGAAAAGCAGACACAAAATAAGGCTATCCTCGCATTCAAAATTGGGTTAGAAAGATACAACATGAAGTTTCTTTGTGTTTAACAAGAATTTTCTCTCTTTTATTTTGCACCCTTGTTCATAGGTCTGATGCATTTTATTACGCCAAAGGCATGAATAGAGAGCTGATTTGACAGATCTACGGTTGCAAAAGCATCTATATTGATGCAAGACAATTAAAATTAAATCTTCCATCCATCGCTTGATAAAATTTTATTATGCTGAAACTCTTTTTCCTTCATCATATTTACAGTTGATTTTGAGACGTCAAACTTCCAACAACCGCCATAAATTAGTTGCTGTCAACTGAGGACTCGATGCTTAAAGTTAAAAGAAACCCAGCAAATAACTAGATAACTTGATTTTTTTTTACATTAGTTTTCCTATTAATAATTACTTATATAATATGAATTTTTTTTTTATCAGTTCAAAAGGCTGCCATGTGGTGGCAGATTCATATATTAAGCAGAGAAAAATATAGTTTAACAAAATGGGAGCATATCCCAACTTTCAGACCCCTGCTTTGCTCCAAGACAACAAAATTGGAGCCAACGGACAAAACAGACACCCAAAATTTTGGCACTCAACCAGCCATTATATCGACCATCTCCGAACCCACCCACAGACACATAGCTAATTATCAACTTATTACAGACCAAACAGCCATTAAATAGCCCCAAACAGAAAACAAAGACAAAGCCTAGATAATATAGCCCCCAGCCACACCCACAGACCTTATTCCTCCACCATTCCACAGCCAGCGTTGCCTACAAGCTCCTCGCCAATAGCCTTCTGAACCACTCTCTTTGGCGCCTTCGCCCACACTACCGAACCATGCTCATCCACCAGCCCTTCTTCATGAATGAACTTTTGTAACCACCCAACACCCTCGTCCGGAGCCAAATCAAGTATGTGAATCGGGAACAATATTCCCCTCATGGTAGCCACACAAAATCTTGGCAAAGAAGACGGGTCCCCAAAAAAGATTAGAGGAAACTGCACCGGAGATCTTCCATGCTTCTTAATCATATAATATTCGTCGGGTCAAGGCACCCCCCTGCCATCCACATTCTCGAGGACATCGTCCAACCCTAGGAGAAACATACCCCATATTAACTTCTTGCAGAGCGTCCTTGCCATCTCCCTTAGCACCCCTACTTCCAATCCCATGGCTAAGAACATGGCAGAAATATTAGAATTCACACAGTGTTGATGATCTGCCCAAAGAAACTCCTTCCCAAGCACCATTTTTACAGCATGTAATATCAAACCATGGCGGGTTCTGAAAACCTGCCCCAGACATTTATCTGAGATCTCTCCTAAAAAGGACATCTGCCTCTTTGAGCACTCCAACTGGACAAGGGTGTCCATCGCAAACGTCACCACCTCAAGCCCAAACCGCCAAATGCAAATGAAAATGTGAGATAATGACTCCAAATAACTGCATATAACTTGGCGTAGATTTTCGCCAGCCAACCCACCACTTCTAATAATCATCGCACGACCCACTGTCCTCAGAATCCGTCCTTTCGATCTTCTCAACCTTCGAGCCTCTCACCAATACTGCAGCCAACTTCAAACATAATTGCCACTTTATTGCCCGCCATCCCTCATGGCAGCTTTTGCCAAGTCATTTGCCAAATCGTTTCCTTCCCGATATACATGGGATATTTTATATTCTTCTAATTCACCAAGTATTTGAAAGATGGGGGACAGCCACTTCCTAAGCTTCCAATTTGGCGCCCAACCTTGCTTGATTGCATTGATAGTTATCAATGAGTCACCTTCCAAGTGTATTTTCCTTAGATTCTCTTTTTTCGCCCACTCTATCCCAATCAATGCAAGCTAGAACTCTACTTCATTGTTAGTGCCAACCCCCAAAGGTGTGGACTTGCGTAAGATGATATCCCCATCGTGGTCTCTGACCACACACCCAACACCACAAATTCCCAAATTGCCTCTACTTGCCCCATCAAAGTTCACCTTTACCCACCCCTCCTCTTATGCACTCCACTTCACACCCGCCCTTGGATTATTGCAAGGATGATCCCCCGAAGTCCCATTAACTGGAGTAGATAATATTAATTATATAATTATATACTATATTTTATTAAATATAAATTCATTTTAACATAATATTATATATTTCATTTTATAATAGAAATTATTAAATCTAAATGAATAATTAGTATAAATACATTTTTTAAATAGTACAAATTAAGTTATACATAATATAACTATATTTATTATAATTGTATCGTTACTATATATAATATTTTATATAATGTAAATTATAAAATTCCTTTTCAAAATACTATTATAGTTATATTTATTATTATATATTATATTTTATAATAGAAATTATTAGATATACATAATATATAATATATTATACATATAATCAATAATTTATTATATTATTTAATAATATAGATTACATATATAAATTATATTCTATGATAAAAATTATTAAATACAAATATAAAATTAATATAATTATTAATTAATATATTCTAATATAATACAAATAAAATTATCATATCAATATAATACAATATATAATATATATAATTTTTCTATAATTCATTAATTTGTGTTATAATTAACATGTTATATCTATTTACCTACCAGATAATATATAATATGGATTGTATATAATACAAATTACATTATATTTATTATTGTCCTATAATAACAATTATTAAATATAAATAAAAAATACTATAATTATTAATATTATATGAATTATTCTTGGAAGTTGGTTGGTCTAGGGTTGCGGACTTTAAATCTATCCAGTTCAGGGGGCATGTGGGAGTGTCTAGATGGAAGGATCCAATAGAGTGGCTTGATGGGGGATCGGATGTGGATCGTGTTGAGTTAAGAAGCATTCTTGTTGGCAAGGAGTGTAGCTCACTCAGGGAGCAGGATATTCTGGCTTGGAGCCCAGATCCTAAGGGGATCTCTATGTTGTGGCTAGTGGATATCAGGAGTTGAACTTCCAGAAATATGGGGGGTAGGAGGTACTGTGGTGGAAAAATGTCTAGAATAAGTTTTCTTGGCCCAAGTGCAATTGTTTTTGTGGACTTTCACTTGGAATAGATGTCTCACTTCGGATAACCTTTGGAAGCGGGGCTTTCAAGGTCCATTTGTTTGTGCTCTTTGTGGTAGCAATGAAGAGGATTCATCCCATTTGTTTTTCCAATGCTCTTTTTATAAGGATATCTGGCACCTATGTTGGGGTATTTGGAGGCAAGCTTGTGTTCATGCTTTTTTTTTTATTGACTTCTAGAGAAGTTTAGGGAGGCCTTCGACACATGCTTCTTTCCTTCAAACTGTGTGGAATTTCGGCCCCTCATTTATTCTTTGGCAGATATGGCTCAAAAGGAATTGCAGGATATTTCGAGGAAGTAAGTTGAGGATTCAAAACGTTTGGCAATGTGTTTGTGGCATGATTCAAGAGACTGTGGAAGCTAAATGTGAAGTATCACTTCCCTTGGAGAAGAAGGGCGAAGAGATAGTGAAGAGCTTGGGTTTACAAGGATTGGCGTCGAGGTCCTTATGTGTTAAAAGGCGTCATCGATCCAAAAAGAAAACTCAGAGAGATGGTCGATGGTCTTCTCCTCCGACTGATGTTTTAAAGATCAATACAAATGGTTCTTCTCGAAGAAATCCTGGGCATGTTGACATTGGTGGTGTTGGGAGGGATAATTTTGGTAAGGTCATTTTCCTCTTTTCCAATTATAAGGGGCAGCAAACTAATAATCTTATGGAAGGTTTGGCTATTCTCTTTGCTATTGATAGAGCTTGTGATCTTGGGTGGCATAAGATCATTTGTGAATCAGATTCTCAAATCTTAGTTAATATGTTGAATGAGCAGAAGCTAGATGGAGTTAGCTAGCATCTTGCCTCAGTGGCTTGACAAATTCTTAGATTGAGTTTCATGTTAGATTTTGTCTCCTTTATTCATATTCTACGAGAGTGGAACAAGGTTGCTGATTGTTTAGCCAAATGGGCTTCCGAGAATCTTGGGGATTGGCAGGTTGTAGGATGGGAGCAATTATCCCAGGAGTATTCTCAAGGGTTAGATAGGCTGATTATGGAAAACATGACTGGATGATGTTATTCAGGTGGTTGGTTTTGATGGGGGTTTGGACCACTTTGAGGATGGTTGTAGTTATTGGGATTTTGGTTATTACTTTGGATTCCTATTAAGGACCCTGCTTGCTTTGTATGATTATCTTATTCTAATGCAATAGAATTTTTACCCTTTTATTCAAAAAAAATATTATATAAATTATTAAAAAATATATAATTATATAATATAACATATCATATAACTATTGTTATATATATAATTATATTACATATAATATAACTATTATTATAACAATTATTAATTATATTTTTTAATAATATATATTATATATAAATTATATTCTATAATAAAAATTATTAAATACAACTATAAAATTAATATAATTACTTATTAATATATTTTAATATAATACAAATAAAATTAACATATAAATATAATAAAACATATAGTATATATAAATATTCTATAATTTCTATTATAATTAATATTAATATTTATTAACCTAACAAAAAATATATAATATGTATTGTGTATAATACAACTTACATTATATAATATAACTATATATATTATTGTGTATAATATTATATCCTATAATAACAATTATTAAATATAAATAAAAAATTTATATAATTATTAATTAATATATTTTATATAATACAAATTAAACATATAAATATAATACAATATATAATATATATTTTGTACAATACAAATTAACTTATATCTATTATAAGTATATTTATTATTACAATATTATATAGTACAAATTAAATTAACATATTTTATACACTACAAATTATTAAACATATTAAATTAAATTAAATTATATATAATCTAAAATTATTTTAATTAATAATTAGTATATTTTTATAGAGTATACATTAAAATAACATGCAAATATGTAATTAATATATAATATATATCAAATATAATACAAATTAAATCATATATAATATATTTATATTTCTTATTATATAATGACGAAGGGTACTCCCCTTACAAACTAAAACTTGCCACAATAACATAGGTTTGCACAGCAAAAATGCAAGAGAAAAGCAAAGCTTTCCTTTATTTCTGAAATGGCATTACAACATTACATGCCATCATATGGGCTTTGGTTACAAACATTTGTAAGTCTACAAATTTGAAATAGATTCACTCTAGGCTCTTAGGTCTTGCCACTAGACAGTTACAACTGACTCTCCCTCGTCTAGCCTTTTCCTCACTTCCTTGTCAGCTCTCTTCTCACCAACCCCCCCATCTTCTCCCTTCCTAATGGGTTTATATCCTTTCCTCTTTATCTTCTCTAGCAAGAAATCTCTGTCTCTGTAACCAAGTCCGCCATCTAGGGTTTCCTATAATCCGATCTTCATTTAATGCTTTTACTCGTCTTGCCTTAGTACCGCCTCCGTAGCCCAACCAACAATCAAGAACAGTTTCCTCGTCTGCTCTGCCATCGATCACCATCTTCGCGCCTTAGCCATCTCTCTTCAAACCATCAACGACACTACTACTTATCGGACTAAGACAATTCCATGTCACACCGATATTCACCTTCTCGTCGATCGCCATCCTCATCATCATTCGCAATTCGCAACAATGATGCGAATTGACCTGTGTCCAATCGCCATCCGCCATCTTCTCGTACACGTCATCATCTCCTTCCTATCGGGTCCCACAAAAGTCAACGCCATGTCTTCGTTGTGTCAAGGGGACACCAAAGCAACTCTCCCCGAATTTCGGAAGTCTCACCAATTAAGTTCCCATCGGGTCGTTGAAGAGACTTTGAAACAATTCACTCCGATACCAGAAGGTCTCCTCGATGAAGCTTTTTTCATTTTGAAATGTCGTCGGGACTTTCATTTCCATTCCACCAATATCCATATATCCCTTCGATGAAGAACCTCCACGTCATCCCGCTCAATCATTCATCGCCACCTGTGAGTCATGACATCACCGTTCTTTGTCATCATCACTGAGCCTAGTCCCACTTTATCGGCATGTCAAAGAGAATCAAACATAACTCTCACCGATCTCCCAAAGTCTCGTCGAATAAACCCTTGTCTAACACCGTCAGAGTGTCAAATAGACTCCATAAGACGTCCCGCCAATACACACCCTTCTCTTTGATTCAGAATGTCGAAGGGACTCATCAACTCATCTTGTCGATATATGCATCTCCCTTCGATGAGAACTTTTGCAACCGTTCACTGCCATCACCTTCGCTATCGCCATGTCGAAGATACAAGAAACCATGTCTCTTTGAAATCCCCATATCCAACCGATGAACCAATTCGCCGAAACACAGATCGTCGGGAGTCAGAGTTTGACCTCCCCTCGTATCGTCTACCATCTTCCAAGTAAAGTGTAAGCTTTACCTCCGACTTGCGAAGCCTAAAACTCATCCTTGCCAACTTCTATTCTTTTCGGGTGTCAAAGTTCTGCCATGCCTAATACATTCCTTCACAGTTTAAGTAAGCCTTATCATTGAATGCCACTATCTGCCTATTCACATCACGGAGTAAGCCACCAGCTTGAAGTCCGAAACCAGACCAGCCTGATCCGAAAATGACTAACTCTTTTTGCATTTCTCCTTTGGCATGCGATAAGCTACAAACCCGATGCCTGAAGCTCGAACTTCTGCACATCTTCAAGACATAACTCCATTCTCCTGCTCAGCAAACTCTAACCAGCTTAGCCCTTATTCTAAAAGAAACAACACTATTATTTTTGGTTGATGCAGGATTGCTCTCACACCCTAGATGGTCCTGCATCAGACACTCGGGGTAGGAAGAATTTTGCGAATATAGATTCACAAAATGGAGTTGAGTGGTAGTACCACCCTTTCAAACTACAAGCAATTCTCAGCCAACCCCATTGCTGAAATTGGTACTTACAATTGCTTCTTCTTCCTCCTCTTCCAACACTTAGCTAGAACAAGCAATCTACTCTAAAAACCCTAATCTTTACTCCTCTTTCTTGATGTGGAATCAACTCCACCATAACCCAACCACCTCCTCCAAATGTATCTCTCATTCACCTCTAATCTTGTAGGATTCAGCCCACCATAGTTTGTCCACCTCCACCAATTTGCACATGCACTTAGCTCTGCAACACCATACAAATCCTTCTTTGCATACCAATCATCCCTATCAAGCTCTAACTAAACCATCTCATACGCATTCACTAACTCATCCATCTCAACATGAAATTCATATTTCTTAAATTCATTAAGAAAACATTTTGCCTTCTCATCACATGTTGCAACTTCAATCTTGTCTTCAACATGATGTCATTGTTTGTATGCCCTTAGAGGGGCATATTGCGGTTACACACTTCACCTCTTGTTCCTTGATTGCAACGCCCTCAAGTTGATCTATTGCTGCAACGGCTTTGCCCATTGCTACATGTTGATCCCCATCACCTTTTGTTGCAACTTCCACTACTACAATTCTTCCTTCATTATCACTCTTTTCTTTAGCTACTACCACTTGGGTTTCTTCTTCTTCAAGGTCCTCCATTGCTCTCCATCATTTAGTGGTTGCTACCACCTCTATATCTTCATCCTTCATGTCTACCAATAGACATCCCTCAACTTCAAGCTCAGGTTCCTCAATTTGTTCATACTCACCCTCTTCCTCGGTGTCACATACATGACACTCTGTTGCATCCTCTTTCTTTCGTGCAATCAAAACATCATTAGAAGGATAATAATAATTACCTTCAACTCTTTTCTTCTTTTGTTTCCTTCTTTCAATCATGTCCTCCAATTCCTTTATTTGTTGATGTATCTCTATCATTTCTCTTTCTCTGATCTTCTGAAATCTCTCTCTGATTTCCTCTAGTTTGGGAATCCTTAGAATCCATCTAATGATAATGTCCTTTCTCTTTTCCATTTTCCAAGCCTCTCAAAGCTGTAACAACACAAATCCTCAACCCACAGGTTTGACAAATGTAAACTGCCTCACGTTCGGCAATTTGTTTACAGCCACAAGAACCTTAATTCAACTCTTAGTTACAAGTACTCCTTGCAACAATATCTCACACAACTATCCTCTACCCAACAAAGTCTAGAAGATGCTTCCTCTATCCACCCGGTCTCAATGGAGGAACTCCATGCCTTCTACCCAGCTTTATCTCTGCTGGAGGATAGTAGTCACAAACCCTCTTTCATGCTTGCAACAAACATACTTTCCCACAACTCTCTCTCTTGCAACTTCACCACGTCACTCTTCATCCGCAAGTCCTGGTGCATACTCTGCACTCTCAAGATCACCTAGCTCTGATACCACTGACGAAGGGTACTCCCCTTACAAACTAAAACTCAACACAACAACATAGGTTTGCACAACAAACATGCAAGAGAAAAGCAAAGCTTTCCTTTATTTCTAAAATGACATTACAACATTATCTGCCATTATATCAGCTTTGGTTACCAACATCTATAAGTCTGCAAATCTGAAACAGATTTGCTCTAGGCTCTCAGGTCTTGCCACCAGACAATTACAGTTGACTCTCCCTCGTCTAGCCTTTTCCTCACTTCCTTGTCGGCTCTCTTCTCACCAACTCCCCGCCTCCCCCAACCCCATCTTCTCCCTTCTTGAGGGGTTTATATCCTTTCCTCTATCTTCTCCAGCAAGAAATCTCTTTCCCTGTAACCACATCGGCCATCTAGGGTTTCCTGTAATCTGATCTTCATTTAATGCTTTTACTCGTCTTGCCTTAATACTGCCTCCATTACCCAACCAGCAATCAGGAACGGTTTCCTCATTGTTTGCTCTACCATCGATCACCATCTTCGCACCTTAGTCGTCTCTCTTCAAACCATCGACGACACTACTACTTATCGGATTGAGACAATTCCATGTCACACTAATATTCACCTTCTCACCGATCGCCATTGTCGTCATCATTTGCAATTCGCAACAACGATGTGAATTGACCTGTTGTCCGATCACCATCCACCATTTGTCCATACACGTCATCATCTCCTTCCTATCGGGTCCCACAAAAGTCAGCGCCATGTCTTCCCTGTGTCGAGGGGACACCAAAGCAACTCTCTCCAAATTTTGAAAGTCTCACCGATTAAGTTCCCATCGGGTCGTCGAAGAGACTCTAAAACAATTCACTCTGATACCAAGTCTCCTCGAAGCCTTTTTGAAATGTCGTCGGGACTTTCATTTCCATTCCATCGAGATCCATATATCCCTTCAATGAAGAAACTCCACGTCATCCTCGCTCAATCATTCATCGCCACCTGTCAGTCATGACATTACCATTCTTTGTCGTCATCACTTAGCCTGGTCCCACTTTATCGACATGTCGAAGAGACTCAAATATAACTCTCACCGGTCTCCCAAAGTCTCATCGAATAGGCCCTTGTCTGACGCAATCGGAGTGTCGAATAGACTCCATGAGACATCCTGCCAATACACGCCCTTCTCTTCGATTTGTAATGTCGAAGGGACTCGTCAACTCATCCTTCCGATATATGCATCTCCCTTCGATAAGAACTTTTGCAACCGTTCACCGTTGTCACACACAGATCGTGGAGAGTCGGAGTTTGACCTCCCCTCGTACTATCTACCATCTTTCGAGTAAAGAGTAAGCTCTACCTCCGACTTGCAAAGTCCAAAACTCATCCTTGCCAACTTCTATTCTTTTCGGGTGTCGAAGTTTCGCCATGCCTCATACATTCCTTCGCGACTTAAGTAAGCATTATCACTGAATGTCGCTGTCCGCCTATTCACATCACAAAGTAAGCCACCGTCCCGAGGTCTGAAACCAAACTAGTCTGATCCAAAAATGACTAACTATTTTTGCGTTTCTTCTTTGGCATGCGATAGGCTGCAAACCCGATGCCCGAAGCCCGAACTTCTACACATCTTCAAGACATAACTCCATTCTCCTGCTCAACAAACTCTAGCCAGCTTAGCCCTTATTCCGAAAGAAACAACACTACTGTTTTTGGTTGATGCAGGATTGCTCACACACCCTGGATGCTCCTGCATCATATATTTATTTATTTATTTATTTTATATTTATCCTCTACCTCTCCCTCTTTCTATCCTTTTCTCTCCCTCATTCTTCCTATTGCAAAGTGGATGCATAGTTTTTTTCGATTGTGTTTGGATCTCTATAAGTGGATGCATAGTTTATTGGAGACTATCACTTCTTCATTGAGGCCTTTGTTGAACAAACAACATCATTTACTAAATAGCCTACCAATTGACCTCATGTAGCATACAAATGTATGCAAAAAAGACCAAAATTTTCTTTAATTGACCTTCCACACCTCTTCGAGGTACCCATTGCACACCAAGGTGCGATTGCTAGTTTAATTCAATCTTTAAGATCATGAGAGTGATTCCCAAGACCACAATTCATCCATTAAAAAGAAAAAACTTTTATGAATATTCTTAATTTTTTTAAACAAACGAATTTTATATAATTGATTGTAATTAAAATTAAATAATTATTATTTATATTATTCCTAATTATTATTTTTCAAATTTAGTTTATTGACAAATTTGTTTAAAAAAATTGACTAAATTCAAACACCATAAATTTTTAAAATGTTTTCTATCCTTCAAATACATGCTAGCCATCATCTAGTCCTAACTTGCTTAGGATTATTAATTAAACATAAAATTATAAGATGTGTAAGATATTGCAACATCTATGTACTAAATACCAAAAAAAATATTGTCTGTCTATGCTTCTTAAGGCACAAATTTATGAAACTTGATTTTATATTTCAAAGAGCCTCTAGAATATCATAGAATAGAATATAAAAAATTTAATGTCTATGAGATTAAAAATAGCTTATAAAACAATAAGTTCTGTTTTTTGCTTTGTAAAATTTCAATCTTCTATCATTAAATTTGATTATGAATTAACAAGTATAACACAGAATATCTGATTTAGATTATAGATAACAACGTAATTTGGAAAAAAAAATTGTGGAGGAAAACACAGTAAATTTCATTGGTAGTTGGATCAAAAAATCTGATTTTAGTCTAATCTTTCCCAGTTTAATTCAGATCCCAGAAATAGAAGCAGAAATCGGGAAAAAATAGAAATTAATCGCTAATTACCATGAGTCCCAATTTTCTAACTGTAAAACTCTCGAGTTTATCAAAAATCATGGTCAACATTTTGACTGATTTTTGCCCTGTCAATTGCATTCAAATCGTGTTTAAATGTTTCAAAATGTCTCCCACGGAGTTTCCACGCAGATCTCACCTACCCGCCAATTTATTGTCCTTTTCCGGTTTTGTCTGACAAATATGCTAAGGTTTTAAGGAATCTTTGGACATATTTATAACCAATGCGACAGCAGGTTTCTGTCGCAGGTTTCGGACAAGGCAACTAGAATTTTTTCTCACAGCTGGGTAGTGTATTTCCTGCACGTTTTGGACGACAAGGCTGGGCAGTGTCTTTTGTGCTATCATTTTAAAGGTAGTCACAAATACTTCTCATGTTAATTACGAATTGCTGAAACTCCTCTTCCCCATGATGTTCCTTTTCTGAAGCTGTCTATTAAGCATTCTTGTAAGTTGATACAGATTAAGGATCAAACAATCAACCAAGAAGATAAAAAATTGGAAACCAACAACATAAAAGACAAGTAGCTCACATGCAAACATTGGAGACCAACTAACATACAACTCAAACAAAGATTAATGATCAACAGGCATTCGTATCTCTTTATAATTTAGTCAATGACATCTTTGTTATTTTTTCATGCTAAAACCACTTACTCATCAGGTTCAAGACAAAGAATGCACCTGTATGAAAGTAGATTTCAAAGATAGACAACTCAAACTACTTACAGCTAACCAATCAGGGAATCTGATTCCTACCAATATATATGATACGCAGTGAATGTAATGGTAAACTCACAAAAACTATTTAACATATCAGAGTCTTGATTGATTGTATCAAGCAAGAACAAGTAACATGATTACCTCTTTTGTACGTCATAAGGAGCCTCCAATATTAAAACATTTAGATAGGCCAAAAATCTTTGGGGGAAAAATGGGCAAACCAAAAAGTATAAGATCTTTTCAAAAAATGGGAAGCAAATAGAAAAATATTGAATTATCAAATAACTAAAAACAAAAAAAATTTAAAAAGAAAAAAGAGAGAGAAAACCCTTCTATTTTTTTAGTTTCAAGGCATTTTAATAGAGATATAGAGAGAAAATAAAAATGAGTGCAGGGATCTAGAGTGGCAATCCCTAGCATGGTGAGGGGCAATGCCTCTCACAGGGTCTAAGCACAGTGCCCTGAGGGGTAGTGCTCCTCACAAGGCTCTGGGGCTAGTGACCCCAGTGAGGTCAAGGGGCAGCACCCCTAGCACACCTATCATGATTTTTTGTGTTAAATAACTTTTTTTAAATCCAATTTTTTTCTGATTAAATCTCGATATTTTGGAAAATATCATATACTTTTGGTTTGCTAATATTTTCCCCAAAAGATTTTTGCCGCTTAGTGGAATAATGACAGCAATTGTTTGAACTAATTTATTGTTTCAGCATTTTAATCTTTGCTCATGGATAAGGGTCAAGGCACTGGTTATTTCTCAATTTCAAATTCATTTTTATTACACTAACTTGCCATCAAAGATAAAGAGGCTATGTTCTACCAAATTCTTTATTGATTCTACTTTGTAGTTTACTAAATTTATAATAAATCATTTGAATTGTCTCTGAATCATTATTAATTTTTTGGAAAATTATATGCAGATGAGACATGATGTTGAGAACTAATATTAAAATATTTCTTGGAGCTTTCTAATATCTCTCTTTAAAGATAAACTACCTGAATCTCAGGTTCAGCCACAACATATTGTTTCAATAACCTGTCACCAAATGCACGAGACACAGCAAGAACGCCTCCTACTCTCCATGTACCTGCAAGAACAATAATGATCACTTAGAGTCGATGGAGAATGACAAACGTACTTGCTACTCTCTACATGCTTTCGAGCAAAATTACAAATTATCAGAGTTCTGAAGCAGAAAACAACTATTACATGCTTATAAATCCAAGAATAGTAAAATTATTTGCATTCTATGCTAACAGCATCCCTGACATCTGCAAACATAACATGCAGTTCACTAATTGCATGCTAGCCCAAAATAGAGTATATCTTCAAATCATTACCTGCTCCTCATAAATCACATACAAATCCCAAATGCACATTAAGAAAGATTGAAAGCCTACCAACCCACAAAACCATTCCTCCAGCTTGCTCAATGCGCTGGCGTTCATCAATCCTATTAGGCTTGTGATCCTCAGAAAGGGGAATGGCTGCAACCAGAAAGAATGTCAGTCTTCACACTTTTTTCCACCTTTGGGAAATCAATTCAAAGCAAGAATAGATTATTTTAAGGACATTTACGGGGCATTTTTATTTACATACCATTTCAGTCAATCCTACACTCATTTTTAAAATGTAAATTTCAAACAAATACTTAGGAAAGTATAGACTTCTATTCTTCTTTAAACAAGTAGTTAAGGGTTGGGTGTGTGCATCGAGTTTCTACACAACCTACAAGAAAGAATGCAGAATATAGCTATCAACAAATCCATCATACATAGCTGTTACCTAACATTCATGCTGTCCTCCTATAAGAACTCCAATCTATCACATCTTATCACTCTTCATAATCAAAGCAACATGCTAAAAGGCACAAACAATGCTGAAACATTCTAGTAAGGTCCTCCTCATAAACCACCATATATTGAAGATTATGGTTCCATTAAAATCCAAAATGATTTACACCAAGGTGCATACTTCCAAGAAACCCACCCAAAGCCACCACATATTCAATGGGTTGATCCTGCTCGAACACGACCAACTGGCATATGGTCTAGATGGTCTCGGAGGCACATTATAGGAAAAATGACAAATTAATAAGGCAAAACTTACAAACCAGAATAGTCTATTAGGACGCACTTCTTTCTGTTATTACAAAATCAAGTCAGTTAACTGAAAAGTTAGCATAAAGTTCAAGCTTGTAACTTCTGCTATATTCTTTCTATAAATTGTAATATATACACAATGTTGTGATAAATTGTAATATATACACAATGTTGTATGAGTCTGTCAAACTCCAAATTGTCTATGTAGTCAAGAAAGTATTTAGAATGCTGCAAATAATGATCATGACATGGCCCTCCAAAATTGTTGTTTGAACATTGTTAGAGACTCAAACTTCGCCAAATTTCTAGGACTGAATTTGATTTGAAGCTCTAATGCCATCCATGTGACAACACATTAATACAGGCATTCCAATGTGTTATGAGCAGAAATTAATTGTACTGCTTTTAGAACAACAAATAGAGCAACATTACAAAGAAAATGCAAGGAAGAAAGAAAGAAATAAGAAAATTAATGTCCATGAATGACCAAGAACAGGTCAAAGGGACTAGAACTTATATTTGTGTACTAGGACAAAAAGGGACACCCTAGACTCGAAGTAAACTTAATAGCAAAGAAAAGCAAGGAAACAAAAAGCAACACGCAAGCAAGGGTAAACCTAAGATGGTGATCCCAAAACAAGTACAAGTATAAATAGATTTGCAAGTGGGGATCCCACAATGTTGTGTGAGCAGATGAAGACCAAAACTGATAATCCTGGCAGCAAGCAAAATTCATCAGGTGTTTGTAATCTTGAACACTTTGGATGAGCCAACAATATTAATATCATTGTTGAAGTATCATTGCAAAATCTAAGAATGCTCATCAAGGAGAGTCAAGGGCTAAAGGGATTGAATTGGGACCATCCTAGTAGGGAGTCGATTTTACTTAGAACATATCCTAAGAATCAAGGCCAAACAACTGCTAGTAATAGAAAAGAAACTAGTATGTGAACTTGCCCCTGAGATCTACACTGTAAAAGATAAGTGCTAGAGGGTCTCAAACAACCATTGGAATGAGAGTTGATGTGTCAAGGACCCTTAGTAGTAGTAGACCACAAGGATGAGCAATGCCTCACCAATCTACCCCTTCTATGTGTGAACCAATAGTATCCAAATAGCGCTCAACGCCTCCCAACATTTGTGTCAAGCTGAAATAAGGAAGTAATTAGCCTAGTAGCTAATGGGTCTCCATGGAGGGATCCATGCCTAAAAGTGTTGAAGTCATAAAGAAAAAAGGCCATGCACCTCTAATGAGGGTGGCAGAAGGTGGAAAGGGAACCACCTAAATCTCTATATAAACAGTTGTACCTCCCAAGAATTTCATAGTTGACAGGACACTAGAAAGTAAAATACTTAAGCAGAGAATCCTTCCACTTTTTAAAATATGGTGGTCATTTTCAATTTGAAGCTAATTGGAGCATAAACTCAATTTTCCATGAGAAACCTCAAACCATGAGACCAATGAAGTTGAAGATAATTGGGTCAAACAATGTGATGTAAAAGCATCTCAAGGGCTATGCCATCAACATTAACCAAAACAAAAAATTGTTGTGATTTTGGATTTCTAACCCTACGTTTCCAAGTGTAGTTGGCAATCGCTACACTTCTAATTCTTCAAATTCAAATGTTTTCCCTCTCATTTGAACATTCACCTTTGGCTGGAATCTTTGGAGGGCCCATTTGACACTTGCTCATGACACCTTGTGGAAGTTGAAGAGTCGCATGTTTTAAGGGCACTTGCGGTGGTGGGTCACTTGCATGTCAAACCTTCATTTGAATGCCAATGACCTTGAATAGGGCACTCGTGTGTGGAGTTACTTTGGGAGGAGAATCTTGCATGCATGATCTTCACATTGACTGGCTGGAGGTTAAACTTGACTTCTTTAGACTTGGCATAAATCCTTAATGAATGGTACTACATTGGAGGGAATTACCTAGAGGGACTTACAAATTTGACTCCTTAACTTCAGCTTTTGACCAGCTTGGAATAAAAGGCGCCACACTTGGAGAGAGATACATTTGGGAGTTACATTCTTAAGCAGTTGCCTAGAATCTTCTAGTTAAGCACCATACTGGGATAGATAATAAAAAGAGTGGAAGGGGGCTGAGATTGGTTGGCTTCCCAATGGTTTTCCTACATGTTGAAAATGGGAGAAGGCCTTTAAAGAGTTTGTTTGCAGGTTGGGAACTCAAGAGTGAAGATTTTGGATGTGTTGGTTGAAGATTGTGAAATCTTGTGAGCTAGTGTTTCTAGTTTCTCATCTAGAACTTGCACAGTTTCTGATATTTCAATCTTAATGTTCTTGGGGGTGTTGAAATAGGTTGGAGATAATTTTTGTATGGTGTAATGCTGTCTGAATATTTATCCCTATAAATTTAATGTTAAGTTAAACTTTACTTCTTGACTTTGCATTAATCCTTGATGAATGGTGCCACACCTGGAGGGAGTTACAAATTTGACTCCTTGACTTCAAAATTTGCCCCCGTTGGAAAAATGAGCCACATTTGGAGAAAGATACATTCGGGAGTTACATTGTTGACCAGTTGATTAGACTCTTCTGCTAGGTGCCATACTTGGAGAGATTATTAAAAAAGTGGAAGCTAGGTGCCGTACCTAGAGAGACTATAAAAAGAGGGGAAAGGAGCTGAGTTTGTTTAGCTTCTCAATGTTTTCCAGCAGATTGAAGGTGCAAGAAGGCTTCTGAAGAGTTTGCTAGCAGGTTGGGAGCTCAAGGGTGAAGCTTTACATGCGTTGGTTGACAATTGTAAAAGTTTGTGGGCTAGGGTTTCTAGTTTCTCATCTAGAAATTGCATAATTTATCATATTTCAGTCTTGATGTTCTTGGGGATGTTGTAATCAGCTGATAATAATTTTTGTAAGGAGAAATGCTGTCTAAATATTCCCATAAATTTGATGTAAATTTTGTTCCTTGGTGCAGTAAAAATCAGCAAGTTTCTTATGGGTATTGTTCCTTGTTTGGCTCCAAAATCAGCAAGAGTGAAGTAAATGTTTGTTGGTTTTATTTCAGATTTTAGATAAGTTATGTGTCTTGGAAGGTCCATTGAGTCTGTTCTAAAACAATAAAATTTGAATCCTTGAATACCTCTCCAGATCAAATCCAATCTATATCCTAATCAATCTCTAATTTGAGGTTTTTCCTTCATTAAGTTTAGTGCTTAATCTTGTTTTGCAAATCAGTTTGTAATCATGATTTAAACCCCATATAAGTGTCTTGGTGAAGTGTTGCGAGGTCTTACTACAAGGAAAAGGTTGTCATTCATTTGGCCCCTTTTCCTTGACTGCATCACAACGGTCCCATCTGCAACCTATAACAAGTGCTCAATGTAGAAAGTCAGTTTGGCGTTGAGAGAATTCAAAAGGGAGGGGATGCAAGAGGAAAAGGTAGGCATCAATAAAGAACAGCATGCAAGTACTGTATTTCCAAATTGTATTACTTTGTAATCTACAAGTTTTGTACAATGATCTGAGAGCTCCAATGTAGAATCAACCAAAAGTAAACTAACTAGAAGCCTAATTTATGGATAGCTAGTGTATGTTATTATACAACTAAGGAAAACGAAGAGACAACATGACAAATATAAGAGTGGCAGTTTATCTTTCACAGGTTGAGATTCTTTGCTCTGTCGTTCTCTAGCAGTATTGCAAAACTATTATGTGAACAGAGCTGACAGTATGGGTATTGTGTGATTTAACATGGGAGTTAGGATTTGCAATTTTGACTGCATGTGCTTCAGACCACAACTAATCCCATGGTCCAAATCACATTTGGTTCAAGTATTGTCATGATGCCATGAGATGTTAAGTCCTTGATCTTCCCGGTTTGCAATTGCGTTGATCATTGACAATAAAAATGAAGGAGATATTTATATTAATAAATGCCTCAAAATAAAGTTGTCACTCTTTAAGTTTTTTATAGAAAAATCTTACATAGTTGGCCACCTCAAAGAGAAAAATAGGTTGACTAAAGTCATGCTTCTGTCCTAAACTATGCCGTGACTATTGTTCTTGATAATAAAATTATGAGGAAATTGTTTCTTGACTTAACTTTAACTTGCTTGTATCCAAATACTTGTACAACATAACATTGGAGAGAGTCTCCTTACTGGAAACACCCCAATGACTCAAACATTGGTTCCATCAGGACTTTCAAAGCTGCCACAAAATGACACCAACATCCTTCACCAGACAAGCTCCCTTTTTTCAATAATGTACAGGGAAATTCCCTGTGGTGATAGAACCAGCCATTACTTAGCTCATGATTGCTGAAAGCCAAATTATCAAATCCAAACATAAAACCTGGAGGTATGCATGAAAGAAAAATTGATAGAATACAATCTATTTTACCTCCTGCAACAATTCTTCGTCCTCCTGGGTGAAACTTGTATAAAGTTAAACAGATCAAAGATACATTATTTTAATTCGAATCATAGAAATTCAAAGATTCAAAACATGGTCACTACTAGCCCAGTGTACAAGAGACAGGTTCTATGACGAGGACACCATTTTTCAAAAATGTGTAGTAATACACAGAGGCACCAAAAATAAATAGAAATAATTTAATTTTCAGAAAAATAAAATTATTAGTATATGATACATAAATGGTATTAAACAGAGATTGAAAGCATACAAAACCAAAATTTCAAAGCACACAAATGAGATTAGGGCATGGGGGCTGACTGATTAGAGTTAGATGGTAATATAGTATGTAATTAGCATAGATGTTCCATAGTTAATTCACCAACACAAATCTTATTCAATGTGGAAACAACTTAGTTGATTTCATGGTTGTAACTTTTTTTTTTTTCTATTTGCTTAGGAAAACTTTAAAAGTGCTTAGAAATGAGTTACTCAAGTGGTGTACTAATTTAGATGGACATTTACAACGAAATGAAACAAGAAAGAATTGCACACACTAAATCAGAAATGAACAAGGTATTTTCACCTCAAAGAGACCCAATGTGGGAGAACTCTAGAAGAACAAAGCCCTGGACATTTACAAGGAAATGAAACAAGAAAGGATTGCACACACTAGATCAGAAATGAACAAGGGATTTTCACCCTAAAGTGACCCAATGTGGGAGAGCTCTAGAAGAACAAAGGCCTGGACATTTACAAGGAAATGAAACCAAGAAAGAATTGCACACACTAAATCAGAAATGAACAAGGTATTTTCACCTCAAAGAGACCCAATGTGGGAGAACTCTAGAAGAACAAAGCCCTGGACATTTACAAGGAAATGAAACAAGAAAGGATTGCACACACTAGATCAGAAATGAACAAGGGATTTTCACCCTAAAGTGACCCAATGTGGGAGAGCTCTAGAAGAACAAAGGCCTGGACATTTACAAGGAAATGAAACAAGAAAGAATTGCACACACTAAATCAGAAATGAACAAGGGATTTTCACCCCAAAGAGACCCGATGTGGGAGAACTCTAGAAGAAAAAAGGCATTGCCTTCTTATACCATTATCACATTGCAAATTAACAAACTTACCGCCTTCTCAAGGCCTTTGAGGACATCAGTAGAATTAACAATATACTTACTCCACAATTTGCTTCAAAATGCATTCTCTCCTACTGCACTCCATCCAAAACTCCCTAGAACACCCAACCAAGAATGAATGATGCAAAAGATTACAATTCAATGTCTTAAAATGACCCCTCAAGGACATACATAGACAAACTCAAAAAGGAAAGCTAAAAAAGACACCCAAGAAACAAAGAGCATGAACAGACCCCATCTACAATCATTAATCTTCTTTTATGACAGATTTGAGCAAGAATACCACATATATAAAAGCAAAAGCACCATGACACTTTGGCTGCCGCCATGACATAAAATGCACCATAACCCTACTATTTCAGATGTTTTACCACTAAAAAAAATTATCTTTGTATCTCCTATGTTTCTTAGGAACCTGCTTCAACTGTGTTTGGCTCCAAAGTGTCTGCATTAAATTTTAACCAATTGCAAGCTTTATAGACCCTTGTAAAAGCTTGCTTACTTTGCTCTTTTTAAAATGATCATTTTAGAAGTATAAGCATTTCAAGTTGCATACTTCGTTGATTTAGCTAGTTGCTTGAAAATACTAGCTTGATAGGTTCGACATATTATCTTTCCATGATACAATTTGAATTACACCTCTCCAATTAGAAAGCTTAAGAACCCATAAGACAAGGATAGTATTCCTCCACTTCTCCTTAGAATACTACTTTTATATTCTTGGAAATTATTGTTCCAACACAACTTGCAAATTTTCCTTCTCTCCTCTTCAGTCCTCTCTTTATTATCTCAGCCTCTATAAGACACCCTTATTTAACTCTTCTTGTGCATTAGTTGCAAGGTCTTCAACAAAAAGAAAAAAGCAAATAGAACTCAAGAAGAAAATTTTACCCCAAAGAAAACCAATGTGGGCAAACTCCAAAAGAACATGATTGTGCCTTCTCTTGTCACTATCTCCTCAAATTAACAAGAATATTGCCTCCTCAAGCCCTTGAAGATCACCGATAGCATCTACAATATCATATGAGGATACAATTCCCCGCATTATCCCCTTAGAATACCACTTGTATATGTTTTCCAATTGTTCTTCCAACCCAACTTGCAAATTTGCCTACTCTCCTCTCCTATCCTCTCCTTATTCTTTCACCTTCTTCATAGCATATTTATCCAACTCTTCTTGTGCATTAGTTGCAAGGAATTCAATATAAGGCAAAAAGAAAACAGAGACCAAACAAGGAACTTTTACCCCAAAGAAAACTAATGTGGAAAAGTCCAAAAGAATAAGGCCTTGCCTTCTCATCACTATTTCCTTTGCAAATTAACAAACTTACTACCTTCTAAAGGCCTTCGAGGACAACAATAGCATCTACATTATCCTAACCCAAGAAATCACTCCAGAACTTGCTTCAAAATGGGTGATCTCCTACTCACTCCAGAACTTGCTTCAAAATGGTTAATCTCCTACTACATTTCATCTACAACTCCCTAGAAAACCTAACCAAGAATGAATGTCTCAAAAGAGTAATTCAATTTCTTAAAATGATCCCTCAAGGGAATACACTAAGTTGTTGGTCCTAGTATGGGGATGGATACAGGTTCAGAGTTCAAGTACATCAATATGACTTTTTTCCTTGGATACAAGTATGAGTTCATATATATATATGATAAAGATGAAGCCACCTGTACTTATATTAAAAAGTTTGAGAAACACAAAAGAGATTCTAGTAACAGAAAAACAACTCCAGGAGGAAGCACAAAAAATAGACAAAAAAATGAAGACTAGATACCATAGTATGTCCTGAAACCCAAAAACCAAAATAGCATAAATCTCTCACAAATCAAACACTAGCAGAGGAACTAGACCGAAAGCATTACAGGATTAGGGAGCAATTGGAGCAACAAGATGAGCGGGAACAATTGCAGACATGTGACGGGGAGAAATTTGAGGAGCATGCCTTGGAAGGAACTGGAAAGCATAAAAGACTTTTTTCACCTTTTTCGCTAATTCAGGGCCTATTTCAACCTTGTGGGAATTTATGGCACTTTTCAGAATGAGCACACAACCATTTTGGAAACTTTTTTTCATAGTTTGAAAATACAAGCAGCTGCAAAGACGTCCTTTATGTATTTCAAAGAGAATAATCGCCCAACTAGCACTTAACTGTCAAACAAATCATAACTTGCAACTGCAAAATTGAATTTTTCCTCACAAAAAAAGATAATCCTAGATGTAACCAAATGCAAGAAACTTGAGTAAATCTAAATCTTGAAGAAGATTCATTGCATTGGAGATAAACATGGAGACCACTTTGGTGTACCATCTCTCTTGGCTCTCATTTTTGCACATGAAAATACTTATGCTTATTTTTCTGGAACTCCTTCATCTTGACGAAATCACAAAAACAATTACAGAACAAAAAGCCAAAGTGAAGACCTTAAATTCTTTAAAGCACACATATGCACAATGAATAGTCTCTATGGTATTTACAAACATATTGTACTACCAACAAGCAGATCATTTTCGATCTCTCAGTAAACAGGAAGAAGGCAACAAAGAGTTATGAAGAAAATGAGGATAATCAATGAAAAAAAGTTTGAGGCACGAAAAAGGGTAAAACCATTGTATAGGTGTGAACTAGTAACAAGGATGTCCATTGCTACTGAAAAAGATGTCAAAATTGCCCATCTAGACCATTAGTGTGCCTACATGAAAAGAGGCCATTTTAATTTTTCAAGTCAAAAAGGTGCAATCCAATGGAGTGGTGTGCATCCCTATGTAGACATCCAATAAATTTTAAGTCAGATAGTATGCCTACTGTCCAATCACAAGCCTAACCAAAGGGGTGTACCAAATTTGCTTAAGTGTTTAAGGTGCTACTCAATGTAGAGGCCTACACTTGACCAAAGAGGTGCACCACATTTTCCTAAGTGTTTGAAAGTGGTGCAATATGACCCCAAGCACACACTGATGTGAAGACGTAGACCAAAACTTGAACTTCAAGATGAAACACAAAAAAGTGTCCAACAATGTATGAGCATGGATTCTTGATTTGATGTACCAAATTTGGCCAAGTCAAAAAATTGCAAGTTTATGTACATGTGCACAACTGACCAAAGGGCTACACCAAACTTATTTAAAGCATGAAAAAGGAAATTTTTATACCAAAGTGCGTGCCTAATGAATAAATGTACAAAGTTCAATGACCAAAAAGTGCTCAATAATGCAAAACCATGTGTCCAAATGACAGAAAGGTGCATAAGTGACCCAAGAGCATGTTTCATCATTAAATCAAAAGTATAACAGAAAAAGGTGCATACAGCAGATTTTGACAGGGCAAGCATCTTCACACTTTGTGAAAGTTGGGCAAGGAATTCTTGTGCAAGGTTTCCAATAGGTTGTTATAACATTCAAGAGGTTTTTGTAGGGTTTACAAAGGCACCATACAAATAAGTGTTGCAGAATTTTCAAAGGTTTACAGAAATCTTTTTACAACAGTTTTTAATCATTCAAAATGCAAAACAGCAGCATATCAAAATGCCCTAGGGTTTACAAATAACTCAAAGTTGCAGATTTGTTCAAACTTCAAAGTGCCTATGGTTTGTAGGCCTCTTTTTCATGATTTTTGTTATGCCATAGGATTCGCAAAATTACTCAAAGTTTCAGATTTCATCATTATCACAAACAGCAAGGGATTTAAAGAATATATCCTTGGGATTTTTTTGTAAGTCATGTCGCAGCATGTTTCAGTCATCATATATACAACAGTTTGATAAGGATATACTAGAGCTTTATCATTTCCTTCACTCTTCATTCAAGTTGCTTCAAGGTCAAGATCAATGGTTTAATTTTTGTCAAGTGATTGCGCCAAGGATAGAAAGTCAGATGTTATATGTGACATGGCTCAGGGTTTTAAAACACCAATGTTTGCAAATTTTGCTGAGTGAACAAAGGATGATAGACTTTTCAGATTCAAATCACCAAGTTTATTTGGTGAATTGTAAGTTTCATGTGTCTTATGAGGATTTGTTATGATCAAAATGATGGTGATACATCAAAATCATTGGAAGGAGCTGACAACACCAAACTAGTCATTTTTAGCCAAAACTACTTTTAGTCATTCCTATTTTTCAAAGACAGCTATTTTCAGATGATTTTTAGAAGGTCTATTCAGAGGCATACTATTTTAGGCATTCTCATTTTAGATGATGTATCAGAAGACGATCTGTATTTTAAGCTTGCTTGGTTTGCAACAAATTACCTAGAAAAAATGCAAACCCTGTGAAGGATTAAAAAAAAATTACTGAAATACAATTGCCTTCAATGAAGAACATTGTTGTAGGTGATTGTTTGGAAATCTAGAAATAAGGTTGTGTTTCTATTCATCAAAAACTCCCTGCACATGACAAAGATCAGTCTTGAACTGTTGTTCCTAGATGAACGAAGATGGAATTCTTTGTATGAGGCCCCTCTGCTGAAAATTTTGTTAAAATCCTATAGAAAGGTTGGCATTCCATCAAGCAAAGATCCCCATCAAAACAACGATGTCCAGTATTTAAAACTGCTGATCTGCTTTTGATTTGATCAAACCATGACTTACCCTCAATCAGACCCGTGCCTCTGAATGCCTGATGCGGCCTTATATAAATAACTGTCAACCATAGATATAGAGTGCCGCAACAAACAGGAGATAGTCTGTGTTCAAAAATCATAAATGTAATGTTAAATAGGCAATGCATCTATAGTCTCTGTTTGAAATTTGTTTTTCCTATTTATGGGTGCACAGCTATATGTGAAAATGCACGACTATGTATAGTTTTACCCATAACAAATTCTCAATCAACCTCTAAAAGCATGCAACATATACACGGACACATTTCATTTGTCTTCATCATTCCCAATCAGCCCTAATAATGGCATGTGACTGCCGATAGGGGCATGATTTTGTTTGATAAATATTATCCTCCTACTGAGCCCACGCCTATACATATCTTCACAGACCTCAAGGTTCAAAAAGTCCATGTATACTCTATACAACAGCCAAGTCCATCCCTCACTGCAAATTTTCAAACATTCAAAATGTGTCTCCCTATTACATGGCACACACCTAGCAAGGTATTTGCCAGTGTTTGAAATTTGAAAATATCCTTTCCATTAATGGGCATGCAACTGCACCCTATCATGTAGAGTTTCACTTGAAAATTTGTGTTTACCACCCTGTGCCATGCACCTCTTCAACTGCCTAGTACATTTTCAAACAAAGTTTGTTTTCACCTCTTAATGGCATGGGGCTAGACACTGTTTTCTGCATTGTACTCCACTATTCCTCACAATTACATGCTAATCCCTCTATGTAATGTCCCCGTTTTTCTGGCCCTCTTAAGGAAAAATCATTATTTTAATTATTTAATGTTATTAGGCAAAAAGTGCAAAATCAAAAGAGTAATATTAAATAATTATATTAAAAGGTTAAAAAGTGACATACTTTAATGATAAATTAATAAAGCCACTTTATTAATATATCTTCAAAAAGTGACTTAAGTATTAGGGGTCACATCAAAGCGTCACATCAAGGAGTATTAAAATATTCTTCTAAAAGCTTGTTGAACAATCTTCTTGGGTCTTTCTAGAAGATCAAGGAGTTCTATATAAAGGGGAGTGGAGAGCTCATTTGAGGGAGGAGGCTTGGTGGAGAGAAAATTGTTAATGAATTTCAGTCTCATCGAGAGATTGGCTTTTCAAAGGGCTTTGAGGACGAAATCCCTCTTGGCTTACAATCTCTTCGCTGTTGCAATATACAGTCAGGAGATTTAATGGTGTTTTCAGCTAGGAAACACATTGGTGCTTAACGGAGATAATTTTGAAGGCTGAAGTTGCAAATCTGTTTGTTTGAGAAGCTAAGTATTTTATGCAATAGCTGATGTATTATTGCATGTTTCTGAATTATTGCAATAGCTGGTTTATTATTGCAAGGGTTTGAATAATTGCAATAGCTGATGTATTATTGCAATTTTGAATAAGTGTTTCTGAATTATTGCAGTAGCTGATTTATCATTGCAATAAGGATTTTTGAATAATGCAATAGCTGATTTTTATTGCATTTATTGGCAAGGGTTTCTAAAGAGATGAATTTGGGCACAAATATATTCATGTATATGGTTTGTAGTTTGGTCTAATATCATAGGATATGATAGGAAAGTGCAACTATATGCTGTTGCAGCTAAACCTGGGTTGATATACTTGCTAATCAGACTTATCTATGCTCAAAAATTGATGAAATTAGTGTTGTTACAGTCCTTTTAAATGATGCTTTGTAATGTAATACATCTTATGAAGTGTGTGGGGTCTGATGAATAAATTTTGCAAGTCTATTTCAGTCATTGTATTCTCAACTTTCAATTGTTTTGGAGTTGTTGTTCATTATACTGCAAAATCCAGTGATGTGTTATGTCATGCTAATTGTTAGTGTTTCTTAGATCAGATTAGATAATCAATTCACAAAAAAAATGCAACACATAAGACAATGAACACAACAAGATACCCTGGGAAAACCCTCCTTCTCGAGGGAGAAAAACCCAGCAAATATATCTCTTATATATTGAAGGAATAAGAGCAGAAATCTGCTTGAACTCAGGCACAACACAATACCGAATTTGATACAATGAATAATAGCACCTCTCCTAGATGCAAAGATACAAATGAATATGTTTCTCCTTGAAATCAGTCTGCTGCTACAAAGTGATGAACTGCTGCTACAAGATGATGTTCTGCTGATTAAGTATGAACTTCTTCTAAGACTGCGAATTCTGCTCTGCCAAAAGTGCGAACTTATTTATCTTCAAATTGTGCTTCAATAACCAAAAGTAACCTTGTATATATATCTTCTTGGTGCCTCTTCATTTAGGTCGGCCTTTATACAAATAATAATAAATGAATAAATATAACTTAAGTCGGCCAGTCAACAAGTAAATGATATAACTCAAAATAGGGTCGGCCCATGCTCTAGTTGATATTTAATATGAGTCTTAGTGAAGACCGACGCTGTATTAACATCAACACTCCCTCTCAGCTAGGGATGAACTTCCATCTGCACAAGACACATTATGTTAGAATGAAAACAAAATAAAATATCACCTCAACGTGATATTAACCATTATGGCTACTCCCATAGATGGTAAAAACTCATCACGGATTCTCTCACGTGATGTTGTCATGGAGTCACACACATGACATCCACCATAGCTTCTCCCAGAGGGTGGAAACAAGGGCTTTCACCTCAACTCTCTCTCATCAGAGAATTGCATTATCAAGGACTTACACCTCAACTCTCTCTCAGCAGAGAATTGTATTAACAAGGGCTTGCACCTCAACTCTCTCTCAGCAGAGAGTTGCATTCTCAATCAAGGATCACTGATTACTGAGACTCTTTCTCAGTCAAGGCTGCATTCTCCACCATACCAAGTTTCTCTCGGAAGTATACAAACTTCATCCTGGCGAGAGGCTTGGTGAGAATGTCTGCCGTTTGCTCTTCAGTGCTGATATACCTCAACTGTATAGCTTTCCTTTGCACCATATCTCTAATATAGTGGTACTTGATCTCAACATGTTTTGTTCTGTCATGAAACACAGGATTGACAGAAAGCTTCACACAGCTTTGATTATCACAGTGTATGATAGTAGGCTCCATTGATTGACCAAACAATCCTGCAAGGAGCTTACGAAGCCACACTGCCTCACGAGCTGCCACACAAGCTGCAATATACTCTGCTTCAGTTGTACTCAAGGCCACTGAAGACTGTTTCCTGCTACACCAGGAGATCATAGCAGTCCCCAAACTGAAGCAACAACCAGAAGTACTCTTCCGATCTGAGACACATCCTGCCCAATCAGAATCAGTAAAACCATGCAGCTCCAAATCCACATTTGAAGAATATCTCAACCCATATCCAATTGTGCCACATAAATATCTCAGGATATGTTTAGCTGCTACAAGATGTATTTGCTTTGGTTCACACATAAACTGGCTAAGTGCACTCACTGCATAGCAGATATCAGGTCTAGTGTTAACTAGATACATCAATGAACCAATCAACTGTCTATACATCGTAGAATCCACTGGTTCTGAACTAGCTGCAGCTTCTTTCAACTTATCTAAATTAGACTCCATGGGTGTAGACATAGGTTTGCAGTCAAGCATACCAAACCTTTTGAGAATGTCAACAGTATACTTGCCTTGACTTAGAATCATCTCATCTGGCTTTTGCCAAACTTCTAAGCCAAGAAAGTAATGCATAAGACCTAGATTCTTCATCTCAAACTCTGAAGCTAATTCCTTCTTGCATTTTAGTATTAGATGTTCTTCACCAGTAATGATCAAGTCATCAACATATAAAACTAAAATCAATGCTTCACCATTTACTACCTTGAAGTAGAGGTTAGAATCTGCATCATTCTTTGAGAAACCCAGACTTGAAAGGTACTGATCAATTCTTTCATACCAAGCACGAGGAGCTTGTTTAAGACCATACAAGGCCTTCTTCAGCTTGCAGACATGAGATTCTTTCCTATGTACCACAAATCCTTCTGGTTGCTCAATGTAAACCTCTTCCTCTATTATGCCATTCAGAAAAGCTGTCTTTACATCCATTTGGTGAATCTTCCATCCTCTAGATGCGGCAATAGCAATGATGGTTCTAACAGACGTGTAACGAGCCACAGGAGCAAAAGTTTCTTCATAGTCAACTCCCTCTTTTTGTGAGAACCCTCTAGCCACAAATCTAGCCTTGTGTTTCTCAATGCTCCCATCAGCTGCATGCTTGATCTTGAAGAGCCACTTAGAAGACACCACAGATTTGTCTTTGGGTCTAGGGACTATATCCCAAACATCGTTCTTAAGTATAGACTGATACTCCTCAATCATGGCATCTTTCCATACTTGTTGACTAGAAGCTTCTTCAACATTTGAAGGCTCTGACTCAATAATCTGACTCATCAAGGCAACATAGCTAGAGAACTTGTGAGGTCTCTTGCTTTCTCTGAAGGCTCCTCTTGGAGCTGCAAACCTTTCTGCTTCCTGCATTGTCCTGCGAGCCCAAAGAGGTCTTTTCTTTCCAATCACAATGTCTAGAGGCCCATCAGTAGGATCCAAAGGCTCAGCTGGATCAATATCTTCTTTAGGTTCTGTATCCTCCTTCAGATTCTCTGGGATATGGTCAACTTCCATATCTTGAGGAGGTTCTTCTTCATCGACCTCCATCGGAGTGCCTTTGGACTTTCTATAAGCAACATCTTCCTCAAATGTGACGTCTCTACTAATCTCAATAGACTTCTGTCCTGGAATGTAGATCCTGTAAGCTTTTGATGTCTCACTGTAGCCTACAAGAATTCCTTTCTTCCCAGAAGGTTCTAGCTTTGTTCTCTTTTCCTTTGGAATATGAACATAGACTGGACAGCCAAAGATCCTCAAATGACTAACTTCAGGCTTCACGCCTGAGAATGCTTCTTCAGGAGTTTTATTCTCTAAGATCCTGTGGGGACTCCTGTTTTGAACATAGACGGCTGTTCTTGATGCTTCAGCCCAAAGAGAGATTTGTAAGTCTTGATCATGGATCATAGCTTTCACTGCTTCCACAATAGACCTATTCTTCCTTTCAGCAATACCATTTTGTTGTGGATTATAGGGAACACTGAACTCCCTCTTAATCCCTGCTTCAATACAAAAGTCTCGAAAAGTGCCAGAAGTGTATTCTCCACCATTATCAGATCTCAATACTTTGATCTTCTTCCCAGACAGATTTTCAATCTGCGCTTTGAATTCTCTGAATCTTACTAATACTTCTTCTGATTCTTTCGATCTCAAGAAATAAATCCAAGTCTTTCTAGAGTAATCATCAATGAAAATAATATAATACAAGAAACCACTAGATGATGCAATAGACATTGGACCACACAAATCAGAATGAATGAGATCAAGAATACATTTAGATCTACTTTCACTGGAATGAAACGTACCTTTTGTGTTCTTGCCTAGGGCACATCCCTTGCATGTACCTTCATGTTCTTGATCGAATTTCGGAAGACCGGTGACCATCTTCTCCATGATAGGTAGAGCACGAAAGTGAATGTGAGCCAATCTTCGATGCCAAAGATCACACATGCTGGTACTGTTATGCACAAGTGCTTGAAGAGGACGAGTGCACAGCGTGTAGAGACATTCATGTCTAACTCCAATCACTTGAGCAGTTTTGAAGCTGGAGTTCTTTGCCCATATAAGAACTTTCCCTTTAGAGAAGGCAACTTGATAACCTTTGTCTTCTAATGCTGAAATTGAAACAAGGTTCCTCTTTATCCCTGGTACGAACAGTACATCATTCAACTCCAAAGAAATTCCAGAATCCAAGTGAAGAGTGGAATTTCCAAACCCTTTTACAGAATATCTAGCATCATCTCCAATAACAACTTGATCACTAGAGTTGCTTTCCATTAAGTTTGAAAGGTGACTTCTGAATCCGGTGATGTGTCTAGAAGCACCACTGTCAATCAACCAAGTGTAAGAGTCAGTAGAAACATTGCTAGACAAGGCTGAATAAAATAGATAATTACTGGAGTCCTTTTGTGGAGTGACTTCTTCAACATCTGCAGTGGCAACTTGAAGCTTAGGTCGTTGAGGGCACACCCTCGCAAAGTGACCATACTTATCACAACGAAAACATTGAATCTTGGACATGTCTCGTTTTCTTTTGAAGGTAGGAGCATCATCATTTCCATCTTCTCGATTCCTTTTGAAGAATCCTTTCTTAAGGCCTTTTCCTTTGTTTGATGAATGAGAGGTAAGAACTTGTAATTCTTCATTCTTTGAGCTTTGACCAATCCCCCTTGCTGTTAGTCTTGACTCTTCTTGAATGCAATCAATCCTCAATCGATCAAACTTAGGAAGTTCGGATCTTGCACTGATTCCTTGGATGAATGCCTCCCATGAAAGCGGAAGACCATTGAGAGCAAGCATAGTCAGTTCTTTATCATCAATCATGTGTCCAATAGTGGAGAGCTGATCTTTTATCTCTGAAATCCTCATGAAGTATGTAATAACAGATTCTCCTTTCTCCATTTTCACATGATGAAGTTGTTGCTTCAGAGCAAGGGCACGACTGGTGTTGTTGATTTCGTACATCTCTTCCAAGGTTGTAAACATCTCTCTTGCTGTATCCAACTTGAAGATAATTGGTACAATATGATCTTTGACGGAATCAACCAATGCTTTCTTTGCCCTAGTGTCTTTCTTCCTCCATTGCAGCTTCTCTTCTTCCCCCTCAGGTTCGGGAACTTTTGTTTTCACAAACTCAGCCAAATCATTCTCTTCCAAGGTTAGCATGAACCTGAATCTCCATGATATGTAGTTCGAGATCCCTTCGAGTCTATCCTCGATTTTCAGACCGTTCACCATCTTGAGAAATTTGGAAGATAGACTGAAAAAGAATAAGTGTTGCGAACTAAATCTGATCACGATCTTTTTCACACCCGCTCTGATACCATGTTAGTGTTTCTTAGATCAGATTAGATAATCAATTCACAAAAGAAATGCAACACATAAGACAATGAACACAACAAGATACCCTAGGAAAACCCTCCTTCTCGAGGGAGAAAAACCCAGCAAATATATCTCTTATATATTGAAGGAATAAGAGCAGAAATCTGCTTGAACTCAGGCACAACACAATACCGAATTTGATACAATGAATAATAGCACCTCTCCTAGATGCAAAGATACAAATGAATATGTTTCTCCTTGAAATCAGTCTGCTGCTACAAAGTGATGAACTGCTGCTACAAGATGATGATCTGCTGATTAAGTATGAACTTCTTCTAAGACTGCGAATTCTGCTCTGCCAAAAGTGCGAACTTATTTATCTTCAAATTGTGCTTCAATAACCAAAAGTAACCTTGTATATATATCTTCTTGGTGCCTCTTCATTTAGGTCGGCCTTTATACAAATAATAATAGATGAATAAATATAACTTAAGTTGGCTAGTCAACAAGTAAATGATATAACTCAAAATAGGGTCGGCCCATGCTCTAGTTGATATTTAATATGAGTCTTAGTGAAGACCGACATTGTATTAACATCAACACTAATGAATATATGTTAAAATCCACCATATTTATTATGGCAAATTGCTCATAAAAAACATCACCAGTTTGTGTCCATTTAATTGACAAATGAAATATGTCATATTAAGTGTTCGGAAAAAATTATCGTTCAATTTGGCGAGGGATGCTACACTCTAACAATTGTTCACACTCACTTTAGATCAGTTTACTTCTCTTTTTAGTACACTCTCAGGTATTGAATGAGAACTTTTAAACCTTGTGGAACATTGACTTCCTCTTTATTGCTTGAGCCCATTTTTCGCCAAGATGAAAACATTTGAAGTTTCCATTTGCTGATGCATTTACCCTACAAAGATATAAACAAGAGAAGACAAAAAACACATAGGCGAACAAAACCAGGCTTTGAACATGATTTTTGCTTTAAAACGGGTATAAAAAGACAAGGTTTTAGTTTGAAACTTGACACGATATGAAAATTTCCATATGGGTACGACAAATGGTCAAACTAAAATTAGCCAGATTGCAATAGCACACTTATCCTATATGATTTGATCTTGCATTTCAATTAGTGTGAGCTCATGTTCTGGTTGTGGTTCAATTATAGGCGGAAAAACCCGCATGTGAAGTCTAGCCATGGCTGCCATATGATGCTGATTTGCTGCTCCACATTGGCCCAAATCATTTCCCTATCCATTATTGCCTCCATTGTTGACTCCCAAGCAAGCCAACCCCTCAACCAACTGTGAAAGCCGCTGATTGGTTTCCTGGTGCCCCCTAACCACAACATCCAAAAGAAGCATCATCCGATCTAGTTCAACATGGTTCCTATCCACCCTTTCACCCCTATCATCCATATTTTTTGAGTTTGTTGATTCTGTTGAGTGAGTTTCAAAGTGTTGTTCTCCCCTCTATGAAGGCTAATGCTCCCACAAATCCTCCTCTCATTTCCTAAGTCTTTCAAGATATCTTCTTTCTCTGTCACTGATGCTCATAGAAGTTCATTACCCACTGGCTGGCAAGATTAGTTTAAGTTTTGATACCACTGTAATGAGCACCCCTGATTTTTTTTTGTATTGGTTTGTTTGCGGGTTTGTTTTTCAATGAAAGGTTTGTTGATATTTACTTTCAGATTGCATTCAGAACTTTTAAAACAACCATTTAGCATGAAACTAAGCAACAAAACATATAGAAAATAGTGTTGATCATAACAGGTTTATTTTTTCAGACTTCATAGAACATGTGCAATATTTTATAATCAGATTTAAACATATTGCAGACCTGGTATAATCTTCAAACACAGAGTAGAATGTTCAGATCTGATCCAATGTCCAACCCTCAAGATGGGGCGAGGGCACTTGGTTTGTCCAATCTTGAAGCCTTCAAACACCCTAAAGTTTTCTCCAGCACTATCAAACTCTTCACCAGCAAATTCCAACACCCAAGAGTGATGAAAAGGAGTCAACTAAATGCAATTTCAGACCTGATACAAACCCCAACATGCCTGAGATGAATGATACGGACTCCTAGGAGGGGTAATCAGCATTTAAAAATCAGTTATTTGCCAAACATGCCAAGTGAACACTCATTTTGAGGCGCCCAGCAATAAGGAAAACTCAAAAACAATACCCAAAATGAAACTTAGCAGTCCCACTGAGTTATGAGCAAACTTTTGTCTTCCAGTATCTCAGAAAAAGCACACCAACACACTAAAAAGGCATCTAATCACTACCAAACCTGAACAACACTCCAAGAAAGCTTGCATCACACCAAAAACTAAACACCCATATCAGAAAATTTCATAAATCTCCATCTTCTCCAAATCCAAATCACCAAACCAAGCCAAAATCGTTGTCAATAGCAAACCAAGAGCACCAATCAGCTAGGCCGGATGTTTCACCACCGAAACCAACAATCAAGAAGAGGGTTTTCGTCCTCAACCAGCAAAAGAATAACTCCCTAAGCTCATTCCAGCAGCATCTCCTTAAGTTGCCAAAACATCCATATCCAAATGAGAGCTCAAACTCATATTTATAAAGTGTGGGGCAGATTAGGGCAACTCTCATTTCATTTCCCTCCATTTCACCTTTTTGAAAATAACATGAAATTATCCCAAGAGGGGCGTCTAACTTTTTGCCTCCAAAATTTCAATTTTCATTTTTTTTTAAATGACATTAAGCCCCAACTAGGTGGCCCACCTTATGAGGCATAACATTGGCCTTAAAAAATGATAAATTACCTCCCTTCTAAGCGCCACACAAGGAAAAACACTGGCCCTCTTTTAAAAACATCGCCTTACTAGGCCAAGGGGTACACTTCATGAACCCACGCCCCCCTCTCTTAAGTTATAAAGCAGCAATATTATAAAACATAAGTGATAATAAATCAAATATTAATCTGATCATCATTAGAGCTTACCATGGCCATAATTAGAAAGCACTACACTGAGCTACTGGAGGAATAGAGCCAAGACCAGGTGCTTAAAATAGCACTTACTAAAAATCGCAATTTGCTAAAAACAGTGAGTCAAATCACCAAACTAACCCAATTGGAGCCCAACTTGAACTTACTTAAAATAGCCACCGACAAAAATAGCAACTTTGTTGGAAAAGACCCAGAAAAACCCACAAAAGCCCACTAGTAACATCAATTTACTCCTTTGAACATGCTGACACAAACCTAGAAAGTTAGCGCCAAATGTAAAGCAAGAGAACCCAAAAAAGGAGACATTACATCTTTTGAATCTGCTACCTCTTCCCCGAACTATTGAGGAAGATATAGTCGAGGTACAAAAAACTTTTCATAAAAAGGAGTGCATGAGAATTTCAAATTTCCTCATCTATTGGGCACAAATTACAAAACCCAAGGGTTGGGGAGGAAAAAATGTTAAGGCACGAAAACTCTTCAACCAAGCTCTTGTAATGAAAAAAACATGGAAACTGATAACCAATCCCCATTACAATTGGTGCAGCATCTTCCAACAAAAATACAAATCATCCTTGATGGAATGCCTTAATAGGATATAGTGGGTTGATGTCCTTCCCAACATTGCCAAATATATCAAAAAAGAACTACAACAACAAAATATTGGACCTACTTGGTGTAATGCATTTCTAGTGCACCCTATTAGGAATTAGTCCTAACATGGGTTTGTTAGGATTATTACACTATTTGTGATAAGTTTGTTAGTATTAGATATCACGTGTATAGGATAATATAACATTGTTAGTTGTATGAGTGATTGTAGGAATACAATTTGTTTGAACAATTCATATAATTAGGGAGTAGTTCTTGTAATATAGGAGAAGAAACTCCTAAATAAGTGTGGAATGTGTATTAAATGTAACAAAGAGGACAATAATAGAATAATATTATTATTGTGTGTAAAAATTTTGTTTGCCTCTACCCAAAGTCCCAACACACCCCCTCCTCATTCAAACAAAGGCAATGCCTTAGTGCATTTTCTCCTTTGAAACCTCAAAATGTATATGCAATGAAATTGAGTCCCCTACATTGTTCCACCTTCAAGCAAGTTCATTACAAAACCAAGCATCTCTTGGGGTTGGACCCATCAACAAAGTGGAAGCTTCATTAGCACCGAAAGCTCTTGTCAATTTGGAAGCCCACCAACTATTCATCTTTGAATCCAATAGCATGGGCTGCTCTCATCAAGTGTAACAACATAGCTTGTAGATGCAATTGTCGCGGCTAGTTGGGAACTCAAAACCCCTTCTATTGATGACTTAAGAGACCAGTTTTGATAGAGATGGTGAAAGATGGAACGAATAGGATTTCTTGGTTTCTACTTCTTGAGCCATAATTTTCTTGAAATCAATTGATGTCCTAAAGGAGATGAAAATGTAGATAATTTCTATGTGATGTTTTGGAAGAAGTTTTGGAGACATGGATGAACAAATTGTGGTACAAGTAGTCACTAAAAATGCATGTTATTACAAGCAGACTACTGATGGAGGCACCCAGCCACATTTTTTGGACTCCTTGGATTTAAAGCTGGATGATATGGGCAAAACGGATCCAATTCAATAATGCTGATAGTTCACAAAAGACAAATCACAACAATATCAAGATCCAATTCAATAATGCCGATAGTTTACAAAAGACAAATCACAACAATATCAAGGTCCAAGTTCAGTAAAGCATACAGTTCACAAAAGACAGACCACAACATATCAAGATCCAAAAAACAAGTTTAGTAAATCCTATACTAAAAAGGCAAAGATAAATCAGCTTCTAGTTCAGATATCTCTACAACAAACCTGTTCTATCACAAATCTACATGAAACAAATGAACCTAACACCATGGGCCTTTCAAAGTTCAAAACAGCAAAGGAGGCATCAAAAGAAGTTGTATGACCACATCTGGTCATCTGCAGCCCAATCAAATGCCATTTCATGCCGAAACAAGTAAGAAAGGATCCATTTGCATGAATAAAGGAAGATCCAAAGGCTATCTTGTCATCTCCTTACAGTCAAAGTCAAAGTCAAACATGAAATAAGGAAGCCACACTATGACACAAAAAGAAAAAGATCCAATTGGGAAATAGCATTGCATGGCTACCAAGCTGGGGACACCAACCTATTCATAGCTTCCAAATTGACTCCCTAAATCCATATTACCAAAAGAGGATGTGGATCTCAATATATCGGATCTAGACTTGTCCTATTGATGATTACATTGTCTTGAAACATTAGGAGGGTAGGAAATCCCAACCAAAAAGACATGCTTGATAGCAAACTCAAAGATGTCAAGATTGACCTCCTCTTCTCCAAGAAACAACTAGATCTGCTAATTCAAGAGGACAAATTCATCTCCTCCTAAGGTGGTTATACACCTAGGGATATGATATTATAATGTATATAGGAGCATGGAGATTCCAAAATGTGGCACACATCCCTTAAGTTAGTTATATTGGGTCATGAATTATATTAGGTGAATAGGAGGCTTACTTGGGTTTAGTGGTTACCCCTCCATTAAGCTATTAGGAGGAGGCCTGTATAAGAAGATGAATATCATGGTAAGGGATGTGGCAAGTATGATATATATTTGGGATCTCTTGGACATATAGCGTGGAGTGGCATCTTCCATAAGGAGTATTGTATGGTGTTAACCTACCTCAATGGTTTCTTCTATTTTTGCATTTATTGGATATTACGGCATCTTGGCCCACAAACATCTCTTGTGTTGTGTATGATTATCTTCTACATTGTCTTATTCTCATTATTATATGTGTGGATTTTATCAAATGGTGTCAAAGCTACAATGTGGGCAAAGTTGAGGACAAAACCCTATTTTTTGAAGATTTGCCTATATCTTCCAAACAGCTACTAATTTTTTTGCATTTTTTTACCTTAAGTTGTAGGATTAGATAAAGAAGCTACATTTCGATATTCAACTTTGATCATCAATATTGAGTAAGTTACTGTGCAATTTTATGTTGTTTTCCCAAATTTGCTCTCCACAAATCATTGAAATTTTCTAATTTTTCACAATTCTTAAAAGCTTGTCAATATTCAATAGGGTCTATTATTAGTATTTTGGATTTATGGCCAACAGTATCATGAATTTATCTAGTCAAAATTTGGTCAGCAATATGGATAGAAACGTCGTCTAATCCTCCTTTTGATGGAAGTGGGGATTCATTAGAATTGTGTGCCAATTTAAAAGAGCTTATGGTCAAGATAAAAGGCGGAAATCATGATTCTATTCACACTTAAAGGGTGAAGCTAACAAATGGCATGTGTCATTGTGCAATGACATTTCTTCTTTGGATGGACTAGAACAAGTTTTCTTAGATAGATGGACACCAAAAGAAGTAATTGAAGGAGAAGAAAGAGAAGAGGAGGATGAGGAGAAGATGAAGGAAAAAATTACATGCATTTTTGCTCCAAGGAAGGAAGGTTCAATCCTTCAATTCATGGAGGTATTTAGAAGACAAAGGTTATCATTTCTCTAAACCCTAGCAGAAAATATAACTTCATCAGCATAGAATAAGCCAAGAAACTACAAGCACAAGCAAAGCAAATCAACGATAGTCCAATTGGGGTAAAGATTCAAAAAATTTAAGAGATGAAGCTCTCTATGGATGAATATGTCTTGCTTTCAAATCTTTATGTTGTGGATATGAATGGGATGGATATTATTTTTGGATATCCTTAGTCAGAATATGGGGGGACAATAAAAATTGATGTGCAAAAGAAGTTCATGAATCTTTGTTGTAGAAAGAAAAAATTTACATTTCTAGTGTGTGGAACTTGTTACATCTTTGGCTACACTTACATGCTTGTCCAAAACTATTGTTAATGAGGTCTAATAGGCATGTTCTTGATTGCCATTAGAGCATGGCAATCAAAGCCTTGTTCCAATCTATGTCTTGTCCTAAGACCTCAATATTAGAACTCACGTCTATGCCTGTCTATGCCTACGTCTATTCCTAGATTAATGCATCTCTATTATGTTGATTTGTTTTCTTTCAAAAATATCTATAATCACTCCTCTATGATTATCAAATCTCTCTTATTGTTTGTATTTAGTTACTCTTTGATGTGAATACAATGATTCGATTATTCAGTAATCCCATCTACTCTGCATCTGTAATATGGTATCAGAGCGACAGTAATCAATCGGGTGAATTTTTTTTCTATGAGCACTCGAACTCGAAGGTAGTCGGGTCTATGTTGGTTGTGTGTGTCATCTCGTGCGCATCCTGTGCTTGCGTCTCATCCTATTCATGAAGCATCTCTCCCATAGCGCGTGTGTTTGATCGTGATTCCTTTGTGTGTCTTCCCGTGTGTGTGTTTGAGAGGTGGTTCCTATATGCGGACGTGGAGTTCCAATCGTTTTGAGTTGTAGTCGGAGTTCTTGGCTATCTGGTCGTTCGTCTATGCTCACATTTTTGGACGGAATCTCAATTTCTCAGGTGCTTGTTTTTACTCACGCGATCTCCATAACAATCGACATTCATCATTCTTGTGAGTGTGTATGGAATACATGTCGGTGTTTCTTTTTGTCTGTGCATGCGCAATTATCTTTGTCTACCTCCTTGCCGTGAGTTTCATCTTCGTCTATTCTATTCGGCTGTCTATGCAGGCATCTGTTGAAGACGCATCTGTTCAAATTTTCTTATCTGGTTTGTTTTTGGTCTTGATAAACTTTCATCTTACATAGTGTGAGCATCAAGAGCCGGCTTTGTGTTTCTTGTGCGTGGAGAATCTGGTAAACCCGTTTTTACTTCCACTCTCGTTTCTGCCTGTGATCAACGGATGGATTTGAACTTGGACCATTTGTTTTGTCTTTTCCAACCATATTTGTCTTTTTTGAATAGTTTATAGCTCTACTGTGGTGGGCCCCACTACTCTCAACTTTCAATATATTCTCTAACTTCTTTGTGTGACCTAGGAATTCGTGCCATCAGTATTTTCTAATATTTTCCAACAATCTGGAAATTTCTTTCACCAACTGCTAGTGCTTCGAAATCTGTGTTCAAATTTTCTCTTGGATTCAGGGTGTGTTGTCTCGAATTTTGTGTCGTCTATCTACTTGAGTCATCTTCATTTTTCGTGCCTCGAAAAGTGTGAATCATGGCCTCTTTGACCAACATCATGTTGGACAATAGTCAAAATTTCAACGGTCGCAATTACAACACATGGAAGCAGCGTATGATGACGATATTTGAGTATCGATGTCTTGACCAGATTGTTCTAGTGATGAGCAGAATCGGGAAGCCGTTATGCTCATCAAGTTATCAGTCACTGATGACCAATTACCTCAAGTTCCTTCAGGTAAATCAGCGAAGGAGATTTGGGATCTTATAAAAGATCTTCATGAGACTTCCGACAAGAGTCGTGCGTTCTTTCTGAAGAAAATGTTGTTTTCCATCGTCATGGATGAGAATACACCTTTGCAGGCACACTTGACCAGGATCAAGGACATTCGAGATCAGCTCGAGGCTATTGGTCAGAAGATGGAGAAAGAAGATATGGTGGTGATCACTCTGAAGAGTTTACCACATCTGTATGAGCACTTTATTGGGACACTCAACATACAGCGACTAATGTTGACTTAACGTTTCCAGATCTCTGCAATAAACTTCTATAGCAGGATTGTTGGAAACAACAGTTTGGTACTAGTGCCACTTCATCCTCTTCAGTGCAGGCATTCCCTACAAAGACATTTCAAAAGAATAAGGGCAAGCCTTCATCCTTTCAGTAATACAATCAGGGGCCATCTTCAGATTCTTCGAAGTTGAAGAATATTCAATGCAACTATTGTCACAAGTTTGGCCATATGAAGAAGGATTGTTGGAAATGCTTGGCCTCTGAACAAGGCAAGCAAGGAGAGTCTGACCGAAAGCACATGCGGCGAAGCACACTGAGCAGAAGTAGTCTGCCTTCTTTGCATTCATGGCAAAGCGTCCTACAGATTCTGTAAACACTTATGCTTGGTACATTGACTCTGGTGCTTCACGCCATTTCACATATCGTCGGGATTGGTTCATTCAATACACGCCTTTCAGAGATTCAATTATCTTTGGAGGAGGCGAAGAGTATACTGTTGACGGCAAGGGCAACGTTCAGGTTCAGTCTGGTGGGAGAAATTTGATATTTCTCGATGTATACTTTGTACCTGGCATGGAGTTGAACTTACTTTCAGTAAGTCAAATTATGTCTCACTCTCCTCAGTTGGACATCGTCTTCAGTATGCATTCATGCAGTATTGTTCACACAGAGACACAGACTACAGTCATTTAGGGACTTGAGGATCATGGTCTTTATAGACTTACTGATTCTGGTGATTCTCAAGAGCATGCTATGGCAGCTAGGAGCACTTCTATCAACAGTCTCTGGCATCAGCGTTATGGGCACCTAAACATGAACTATCTCTCTCAGTTATCACGAGATGATCTCGTTGGTGGTCTACCTGTGATTCAAACTCAAACTCAAGGAGTTTGCGAGGCATGTCAGGTTGGAAAGCAACATCGGAATCCTTTCTCCGATGGTGATTCATGGCGGGCTTCCAGGGTTTTACAATTGGTCCACGCTGATGTATGTGGTCCAATGCACACGCCTTCCATCACTGGATCCAGGTATTTTTTGCTTTTTGTTGATGATTTCAGCAGAAAGATGTGGGTGTATTTTTTGAAGCTTAAATCAAAGGTGTTTAGCATATTTCAGCAATTTAAGGCCTTGGTGGAGAAAGAGTCTGGTTCTTCTATTATTACTCTCAAGACTGATAATGGGGGAGAATTTTGTTCCAAAGACTTCTCCACATTTTGTGCTACACATGGCCTAAAGCGCCAATTCACAACACCATACACTCCTTAGCAGAATGGTGTAGTCGAGCGTCGCAACCGCACCATTACAGAAATGGCACGTTCCATGTTGGAACATAGACATGTTCCTAAGAAGTTTTGGGTTGAAGCAGTGTATACTGTTGTTTATCTTCTAAATAGATCTCCTACTCATGCTGTGAAGAAGATGACTCCTAAAGAAGCCTGGTCTAGACGTAAGCCGACCATTAGTCACCTGAAAGTTTTTGGCTCCATAGCTCATGTTTGGATTCTTGATGCTCAACGCATTAAGTTGGATTCCAAGAGCCAAAAACTCATGCTTACAGGTTATAGTGAGAACCATAAGGCATACAGATTGATAGATACAGACACTGATCATTTAACCTTCAGTCGTGATGTCGTGGTTGATGAGAATTGTGGGCTCTTCTATCAGTCTTCTCCTGTTTGTTCTGAGGATCGGCCTCAAAAAGATCCTGATTTGGGTATTTATCTTCCACCTGGTCCACTTAATGGGTGGGATTCCGCAGAGGTGCAAGTACCTCAACAGCCGCTTCCACCACCGGCCCCTATTCAGCACAATCAGGATGTTCTTCCAGATGTGTTAGTTCCAGCTAATCCAGTGGAGGTAGTTCCTCCTAATTCCGATATTGGTTCATCTACTCTTCGGCCTAAATGGTGGGCTTCGACGATTGGTGCTCTTCATGATGATGAGTTACTAGAGGGTAGATCTGCACGGAATAAGAGCAAACAGCATAATAGAGTAAACTTTTCTCTTATGGCCAACCTTCATAGCATTTCGGAGCCTCAAACATATACAGAGGCCAAAGGCACACCTGAGTGGGAACAGGCTATGACAGTTAAACATCATAGTCTAATGCACAATCACACTTGGGAGCTTTCAGATCTTCCGCATGGGAAGAAACCCATAGGCTGCAAATGGGTTTATAAGGTTAAGTATAAGGTTGATGGAACCCTTGATAAATACAAGGCTAGGTTGGTAGCCAAGGGGTTTTCACAGCAAGAGGGCATTGACTATGAGGAGACTTTTGCTCCTACAGCCAAGATGGGTACCATTCGGCTTGTCCTCTCCATAGCAGCTCAGTTTGGATGGAAAGTCCATCAGATGGACGTAAAGAGTGCCTTCCTCAATGGTAATTTGGAGGAAGAAGTTTACATGACGCAACCTCCTGGATTCAAGGTTGTTGGTAAAGAACACCAGGTATGCAAACTGGTGAAAGCACTCTACGGCCTTAAGCAGGCACCACGGGCTTGGTACAATGAAGATTGATCAGTACCTTACTGATCATGGCCTTTAGCGAAGCCCTTCTGAATCTAATCTGTATGTCAATCAAACTAGTGATGATATCTTGTTTATAGTTGTCTATGTTGATGACTTAATCATTACTGGCAGTTCAGATCATCTGATTGAGGAGATCAAACACAATCTCAATCAATCATTTGACATGACAGATTTGGGACTCCTCCATTATTGCCTCGGTATAGAGGTTTGGCAGTCTACTAGGAGTACCTTCATTTCCCAATCAAAGTATGCCAAGAGCTTGTTGGACAAGTTCTGGATGACAGATTGCAAACCAGCATCTACACCTATGGAGAGAGGGTTGAAGTTATCAGCTCAGTTGGATACACCCGTGCAAAATGAATCAGAATTCAGGCAACTTGTGGGCAGCCTCATCTATCTCACTGCCACCAAACCTGATCTTAGCTTTGCAGTGAGCTACATCTCTCGCTTCATGTCAGCCCCTAAAGCTGAACATTGGGTTGCAGCGAAGCATGTGCTGAGATATGTGAAAGGCACTTCTGACCTTGGCATTTTATATGGGAGGTGCAAAGATCCAAAGCTGATTGGTTATACAGACTCAAATTGGGCAGGTTTTGTTGATGACAAAAAATCTACCTCAGGGTATGTATTCAGTTTGGGTACAGGTGCAGTTACATGGACCAGCAAGAAGCAGTAGGCAATGGCTCTCTCCTCGACCGAAGCAGAATATCGAGGAGCTGTTAAAGCAGCTTGTGAGGCAGTTTGGCTTCGAAGGATGCTCTCGGACATGCAAATGTCTCAAGTAGGACCTTCCCCCTTATATTGTGACAATCAAGGGGTGCTGAAACTCGCCAAGAATCCAGTCTTCCATTAACGAACAAAGCATGTTGATCTTCATTGTCACTTCATTCGCCAGCTTGTCGAAGATGGATCCATAGCATTGCAATATGTTCCAACAGAGGATCAGACTGTTGATATTCTCACCAAGTCTTCGAGCCCGAATAAGTTTGTTAGATTTAGGGGGCTTCTTGGTGTAGTTGATAGATTAAGCATTAAGGGAGGGTATTAAAACTCACGTCTATGCCTGTCTATGCCTACGTCTATTCCTAGATTAATGCATCTCTATTATGTTGATTTGTTTTCTTTCAGTTCTATCTATAATCACTCCTCCGTGATTATCGGATCTCTCTTATTGTTTGTATTTAGTTACTCTTTGATGTGAATACAATGATTCGATTATTCAATAATACCATCTGCTCTACATCTATAATACTCAAGGGATTATCCCCTCTGTTCCATATAGCCTAAAGAGGAAGAGGATATACCTTGATCCTATGCATTGGCCCAAAAATTATCCTTCCCTTATCAATGTGGCATTCTCTCTATGTGAGATACCTTGCTCCCCTTGTCTCACTTTGAATAATGGTGCTAGAGGAAAGGGCCTACGATTTTGAGACCCAACAAGAAATATAGTGTTTTCCATGGTGATCGACCTTATATATTATGGTTGCACGTGCTTATTTTATCATATATGCTCTCGTGGTAAGTATTAATGTGATGTGCTTTGACTTTCATGGTGACTTATGTTTTCATCTATCCTTGCCCTTTTGCATTTATTCATTTATATGCAAATGCAATTTGTCATTCACATATTGTTTGTCACCCGATCTATATCATGTCACCTTTTTGCAATAATGTTTTTATGGACCAAAATGCCTATTTCCTAATTCTTGCATCTTCCTTGGTCTGATTTTGTGTATTTGTACATCCTCTTCTTTCCCCCTATATCTTTCTAAGGTTCTCGATGTCTCCTAGAGTTGGGGCATGTCCAATCTTCTAAGTGTTTGTTAGTCATCAAAGTTTCGAAGCTCCTCGTCCTAACATGCCTTCCTATCTAAGTCTGATTTTCCCCAAGTCTCTTTAGCATTGAACTTTTGGGCTTGTCCTTCCCATCGTGCCTTCCTTTCATTCCCCAACAAAGTGTCAAAGATTCTTCCTTGGTACCCTTGTCATGTCATCCTGAACTATTGACTACCAAGATCTGTCGATAACTTCAAACATCTCATCGAAGTCAAACTTTTGCTCATCCCTTTACTTGATCACTTCTTGTGCATCTCCAATCTTCAACACTCGATAAGTTCTAGCATATGTCCTATCGGAGTTGATGGTGTGGGCTTACCTTAAACTTGTATGAGTCATCCTTGATTCCTGACATTTCCACTATTATCTCTTTGGGACTGCTTGTTTGAACTTACCTTAACTAGTCTACCTTACTAGCATGAGTTCCTTGTCATCCCCAACCTCCAAAGTCCAAAATGTTAGAGTAAAGGTTTTAACTTAATTGTGTTAATTAAGTTGCCTTTATTCCTCTCTTAAGATTTCACTTAGTTTGCATAATGTGACATTTAATAATTATATTAATTATTAAATGTCTACCTATTAGTGTTTCTTTTAGGTTTTGCATGATCTCCTTTCTTAAGGATTGATCTCATTGTATTTTATACTCTCTGATTTATACATTTTGAGCTTTCAGAGCACCCTTGCTTTTTGTCTCCAATGTCTTCTTCTGTGTCAGGTTATTTGCATGCAAGTGATCTTCGGGGTCTGTGAAGTTGGATTTCACAACTTCTACATGGTATCGAAGAGGCAAAAAAAAATTGCCAAAGAGGTCGTACGGCCTCCCCAGCACGAGTTTCGATGCAGAAAAATTGAAAAAAAAATCAAAAAAATCGGTGAAAATTCACCGCTACCAATTCAAATGGTAGCTCCGCCGGTTTAGGTGAAGGCCACTGGCTCCCACCACCCTTGGTGCCCCGCGGCCACCTCACCTGCCACTCCGCAGTCCTCCGCCAGCCGGCCACCGCCCAGACACCAGCGATCAGCCCGAGCGCCGCTAGCGCCCAGCTTCGGTGGCCCCCTACACCCTCACTACAATCGTATGGAGAACCAGGGGCCAAGCAGCCAACACCTAGCTGCCAGCCCCCTGGTCGGCTATGTGACCAAGGGTTGAAGATCTTAGGTCTTGAGGGCTGTGTAAATTTTTTTTAAAACCCTTTTGAGCAACTTGCACAAAATCGAGCGTATTTTTTGCATACGATCTTCGTTTTGCGAAAACGAGATATCGCCGAAAAGTTGGTTCCGGCGCCATTCCAGTGGTGCTGGTTATTTTTTCTGATTTTGCCATTTTGCAGTCTTTTTTGCCAATCAAAGTCAGAACTTGTGTTTTTCACTCCTGGGGGCGTATCTTTTGCGTCCGAACTCCGTTTTGCGCAAATGAATAGGCGATGGAAAGGTGTTTCAATGCTCTTTCCAGATCTAGGGTCTATTTCATCAGAAAATTTACCAGGTAAATTTTATTCAGCTTTGTGTAATTTTAGACTTTGTTCAATTACTTGGATGTTCTGGCACCTACATGGGTTCTGTTTGCGTGGGATGGGTTATGTTAATTTGATCTAAATGCAGTAAGGTCAGATTTCTCAGTTTTTTTTCATTTGAAGAGTTATCATGGGTTTTTCTACTCACCCTTCAGTTGTAATTCTGGAACGGGGTAATTATGAATCATGGGCAAAGGGCATACTTACACATTGTAGGTGGCTTAATATTTTGCCTTATTTGTATGATCTCATACCTCAACCAACCACTTCAGAGGGAAAATTAGCATGGGATATCATTAGAAATCACATAGTAGGACTTATATTGTCTAGTGTTGATCATGACACTGTGTTGGCTATATCGGACATTGATTGTTCTCACCCACTTTGGACACGTCTTTGGGAGATCTATGGAGACCCTAATCTCTCTCCATTCCCAGAGGATCCTGCTTCAGATTGTCTCTTACCCATTGCTTGGAGAGAGAATACACCCTTTGATCATGATACTTTAGAGGAGTTTGAGTATTTAGACACCCTTACATGTTCCGATGGATCAAAGGCTTGTCTCACAGTTCCTACTCTTCAGACTGAGACTTCATCAGCATCTCCTGCTATTCCTAATTCAATGCAGCAGGGCATTATACATCTTCCAGACATAGCTACTTTGGACTCTTATGTTGCAGACATATCTTTCTTGTTTGTGGAGTCCTATATTGTAGATTTGGAGGATTCTTATGAGGACATTCATCTCCTCTACCTTGACAGTCAGGTTATCACTGTTCGCCCACCATTATCCGTGCATTCAGAGGTTGCATTTCAAGATTCTCCACATCAGTTTGGATTTGGCATCATTTGTTTCAGTTCAGACAAAGAGATTCTTCAGCATCCTATCATGGCACACATCCTGAGACGGATTGGTTCATCACTCTTCACAGGGTTTCTTCGACATCGTCCTTTGGATCCGTTTCTTCCCAAGGGGAGGAATATCATTTACCGCTTTAGGATCTCCTTTTGTATTCTACATCAGGCATCTACCATTGTGACAAGAGTTTCTTCATTGTGAGGGGGCCTTCTTCTCTCTTTCTATCTCTCTTATGGAGACCATTGTACATGTACTTATATGATAGAAGTTGTCTATGGGGGGTATCATGTAATCCACCTCCTGTCCTTCTTTCATTAGTGCACTGCATTCGTTCTTTGCATTCTATTTTGGGGAGGAGTTTTGTTCCCACTAGGTTTTCTTCTTTACCCCGTTTCATTTAGTTTGCATTGCTTTTGTAAATGGGTACCTGATCAGGCCTAGTTGCCAGGACCCATGTTTACTTTCATGCATTGTAGTTACCTTTGCTTTCCTGCACATGTTTGTAACTGCACTCTTGCTCATCTTAAGGGGGGGTGTTAGAGTAAAGGTTTTAACTTAATTGTGTTAATTAAGTTGCCTTTATTCCTCTCTTAAGATTTCACTTAGTTTGCATAATGTGACCTTTAATAATTATATAAATTATTAAATGTCTACCTATTAGGGTTTCTTTTAGGTTTTGCATGATCTCCTTTCTTAAGGATTGATCTCATTGTATTTTATACTCTCTGATTTATACATTTTGAGCTTTCAGAGCCCCTTTGCTTTTTGTCTCCAATGTCTTATTCTGTGACAGGTTATTTGCATGCAGGTGATCTTCGGGGTTTGTGAAGTTGGATTTCACAACTTCTACACAAAACTACCCCCATTTTTCATTGTTCACCTCACCTAACTCTGAGCACGTCACAAAGTGCCATTAATGCTCAACGTTGACAATACTTCCAAAAAGGGTTCCCTTCCACTTGGAAACATTAATGAATATTTAGGGTGCAAATCTACTTGTACCTCCAGCTACGAAAACAAATAATGAGGCCCTTACCACCAACAATGCGGTGGATAGGGTTTCAAAAGCCACAAGACAATACGCCATTATTACAAAGGACATTTGCAAGTCACAAGAAGCACATTCCCATGCCTTTCAAATACAACCATACATACATGGGTGTGATTCCGTGCACAATCCAAAGAATAATTTCACTCAAAGGTTGTATAGAAGCTTTTCTATTCGCTGGATCAAGCTTGCCCAATTTGCAGGTGGTCATGGATGTATGTATCATATCTACAATTTGTTAAAGCTATTGTAGCAGCATTTTGTAATGTATTACAGCCCTATTGAATGTAAGAGGCTTTGCAACCTATTTTATATTTGTAACCCAATTTTAATCTAAGATATCAATGAATAAAAAATAATGTTTGTATTATGAGTTTTGTAAGATTTAATTAAAATACTTAAGCCCAAATTTAATTGTCCCAAATACTAAATGTTTGTTGAGGATTTTAATTAATATTTGCTACATAAATAATCCCAGAAAATTACAATCTACCTTGCTTTCACATGGATGCCTATTCAAATGTATTTCAAAATGTTTACCTACCCTATGGCATTATTCATTCCTACCTACGTTGTCCCTTCCAACACCTCTTAGGTTGTATTCAAGAATATAAACTTTATGGCTGCTTTTGCAAGTGGTTGGCATTCTCAACATCAATGGTGTCCCTTGAAACTATTGTGAAGATCTAGAATGTTGGTGCTTGGTGCAATGTTGCGTATTGAGCCTTGTGCACATGGATAGAAAGACTCATATTTCAAGCATTGTTCCTTGACCTAGCAAAGAGTTTAATGCTGAATCCAATAGGTTCGTGAGCCCATGGTGGTTTCTCATGTTTCGTGGTCTTTGTATGTTTTTGGTTGTCCTTGTTCCTTTGTAGTTATGAAGAAATGGTCTAGGTATTTCTTGATGTTGATCTTGCACAATCTCAAGCAAATATTTCCTCTCCACAGTGTCAATCTTCTTGTACGATGTTTTGTTTGCCCTAGTGATGATTTGACACAAATTTTGAGTTTTCCCTCTAAGACCCATTGAATTTCCATGCCATATATCCACATTTTGGAAAGGGAAAATGGTTGTTAATGGCATGATTGCAAAATAGAAGGAGAGGAGTTGCAGAATTTATCTTTTGTCTTGAGTCTTGTGTCTTGTGTTTGGTTGTGTATTGTCATGTTGAATGTATAAGTCTAGTTTCATTATTCAAGTGCGTTATTACCTCTATAACCTATTTTTAGGAATGGCTCTAACACGCAACTTGTAACCCCAAGAATGTCTCCATGAACATTTTGTATGCTTTTGACAATCTTATTGATCCTCTTAGTCACATTTACTGATTTGATTGTTGTCTTTGAGTAGTTTGTCAAAGAAAAGGTTGTAAAAGTCCTCACAAACATTTTTATAAGGCATACTATTAAAGTTGCATAGGAAGTGTATGAGTTTGTTGATAGATTATTAGGATATGTTCATTTGGTTTCCCTACAATATCATATGCTTATGATCTTTGTGTGCAAAGCCTAGCTAATGTGCAATATTTTTTATGAAATATTAACTCTGCTACCCATACAAGATAAAAGCACCCGTCTACAATTTGTTCAAACCTACTATCATCCAACCGCACTTATAAAAACATCAAAGAACCAAACTTTGGAAACATCAATAGAGTTAGTCGACCGACTACATTTCATTATTCCATTGCCCTATTACCATAAAGTGTTTGTGAGACTCACAAACATCATTCACAATGGAATAAGCATTGCTTTGATTACCACATCCATGTATGATGTGTGATATTACATTGAGAAATTTTATGGGGTTAAGAAGAAAGGATTCTAGTATCGACATGGTTAGTGCATCTACTTATGGAGGTGTCATAAACTTCATTCAATATAAAACAGCAAATAAGTGCTTAGTGAAAATCAAATTGGACTTTAATATGCATTGTGTATGGTTTATCTCAAAGTTAGTTTTATCATTTGATTTTAGTTATCTCAAGAAAACACCTCTCAGAACACCCCCATTGGTCTAGCAAAATTTAAAGCAAGAGTTACCAATCCATATCAATTGGTACATTCCGCCATTGCATGATCATAACTCATGCCCTTCACCTTTTTAGATGCACCCTTGGCCCTAGGTGTTGGCGCAAGCCTTTAGGATATCTGAAATTACATATCTAGGAGCCAACAAATGGAAGATTGGGATATAATTATTGAGGCAAGAGTCTAATCATGGGGCAAGGCAACTCCTTGCTTAAATCCCAAATATCTAGAATTTAATCCATCCACAAAAATCTACTTAGTGGTTTTGGTTGGATTAGGTTGCCTAATCCCCTTGCAATTTTGGTTGGTCTTAACCTAACATTAATTACAAATTCCTTGGATAAGCTTATTTCAATTTCATTGGAAAATACTTCTCACTCCCATCCCACATTCATAAGGCTTCATGTTGAAATGGCTCTTTCAAGGAAGCTGCCAAAGGAAATTTGGCTATAAATCAAGGATCATTTTTTTAAGGTAGCAAATGTTCATGTGTAGATCTTGCTTTTTCCAAGGTCACATGGTGGATGCTTTCCCAAGGCAAACGAGTTCCTCTACAAATAACAAAAATAAGAATGCTAGGTAGACTCCTTGGTGGAAATAAGTCAAGTTTCATTGTCGATGTATAATGGACAATCCTATCACTCCTTCATTGGCATCCCCAAATCCCACCTACAACGCCTCAAAGGTCCTAATGAAGAAAAAAAATTATGCCTCTCCCTCAAAATCTTCATATTCTCCTACTAAGCATGTTGCTTCCATGGAGCTTGGACAAGGGATCCCATGGCCTTAGGTTCCATGGATGGAGGGCCTCATGCCTCTAATCAAGATAAGGTTCTTTTATTAAATGTCATATCCATGTTAGGAGACCTTGATAAATAGTTGTGTGTTTGTACCCATGTCCATCCAATTACAATATATGTGTACGTATGCATATATATTCCAATAAGGTGTTTCTTAGAATTTGTGAGATTCAAGTGCAAATATCCTTGAATAAAGAAATTCTTGACAACTAATTAATGTGGGTTTTGATTATAGTAAACTAACAAGATGCACCACAGTTATTTAGATGATGCACCTTGGACTTATATTGTTTTGGCTATTAAATGGCCCAATACAACAAAGTTGGATCCAATTCCAAATTGTTGTGCCTAAATCATACAAAGGAATGTGGTGAACATCAATAGAGTGTCTCTCTGTTGATTCATTGATGGGTATGCTTTGTACATTTGTATCATCCAAAACAAGTCTGGTATAGATTCCATACACATGCATCCAAACCATAGTTACCTAAGTGCTAATTAATGTAGTTAATTCTCTTTCTTTGTTAAATCCCTCTTTATATATTTGCATTTCATTGTTGACTATAAGGATAAGGAAGTACAATCATTGATAGCTTTGAGCTATGCAAGTTATTGTAGCTGTCCAATTAATGGTTCATTCTCATCAGTTGCAAGTGATGGCTAATCACCGCATCCCATGGTAGGACATGTTTGTAGCTTGTTTTACTTTCATTAGGTGGACAGAAAGGGGCATTTTTTTGCTCAAGTATTCCATCTATCATGAGATGGAAGATTCCATTGCTTGTATTGTGACTTATAAAAGCTCCTCATTACCTTTTTCCACTTTCTTGACCAAAGATGGCTATTCAATATTTATCTATCTTCAAGAGACACTGACACTTTTTGTTGAGGATGTTGTCTAGACCTACTCATTCAATGAACATTTTTGTCAACCTCCTTCCCAATTAAGCATCAAGAACCCAAAGGACACTACAAATACAAGCATAAATGATGGTCAATCAGTGAGACGATGTCCCCCACACCAAGCTGCCACAAGATCACTCAAATATGTTTGTTCCATCCCACAGAGTAGAAAATTTGTTGACCTATTTGCCATCAACTCAGGTCATAATGACAGAAACATCAGCAGCTTTCTCTCATCTTCTACAAATTCATTTGTATTGGACATAATGACAACTTTGGCAAAAAATTTTGGCTCTCTAGAGATGTAGAATCAGGTAATATTTTTAATTTCTAATCATTTTCTATGCATGCTAGGGCCTATCCCCCTACCATGGATATTTTGATCCAACAAGTTCTTCTAATGTTGGATTACATGTTCTTAATCCTTACAGGCCATAGCATCTCCATAGTGTAGTGCTTACAACCATAGTTACGTAACTTAGACTCAACAAGCTGTTTTTTTGCTTTGGCACCCAAACATCACAGAACAATGAAATATAGAGACTTTTTAAGAATTTAAAACTTTTAAAGTTTTACTAGGCACCCTTGAATAGATTAAATTTAAAGACATAGTAAATTTATCAAATAGAAGCTGCTAATTTGATCACATACACAAGTATACATTTGATCAAATGAATACAAAAGCAGATTTGAGTTGAACAGAACAACATTTTTAAATATATAAATATTCTCAAGTGTTTTAGGTGTACAAAACTCATGGATTATGATATCCATGGCATCAAAAACAAAAATCACAGGGAGTCACGAACTATGGAAGGAAGGATCCTATATCACTTGGCGTAGCATCACCAGCTCTATGTGGGGTCCTGCACTCATATCTTAGACAAGTCCACAATGCTATTACAGCCATAGTAGTATTAATCAAGATCAGAATTGACCCAACAAACCACAAGTGTAAGTGTAATTGAATTAGTTGGGATTTAATTGGAAAAAACTCAAGGGAATAAGAAAACATTGCTTTTCCATTCAGCATGGCCCAAAACAATTTCATTTTTTTCCTTTTAAAACTAGAACCCAGGTACAGTCGAGGGTTGATGCTCTTTGCATGCTCCCTATCACAATACAAGGCAAGGTTGAGGGGCAGAGCCCCCACCACCAAGCCCATATTGAGGCCTTTGAGATCACACTAACCTTCATGGGACATGCCATTTTTCAAAAAAAAAATCACTCTTAACCAAGCTCTTAAGAGTCTAGACTCCAAACCATTCAAAAAACATGAGGGTTAAAGCCATCGAGCACTAATTAGGCCCCTACTATGTTTGCTGCCAATATGTTAGCTGATTTTTGCTTCAATGTATTGCATTTTAGCTTCAAATGCTCTTGTTTTCTCGTTGTTTGTGCTTGTAAATAAAATGAATAGAATTTAGAAGTGATGTAGATCCTTTTTAAGGTTTTTGGTTGTATTTTTATTTTTTATGTTTTGTTGCTTTCTTTTCTGACTTTTTTGCCTATATTTTGAAGGCTGGATCTAAGGCTCCAAACTTGACAAGTTTGACCACAGTCACCAAGACCCAAGTCAAAGACCTTGTGACACTTTTAATCCTTCTCACCTCGAGACTCAACAAGGCTAGCAAGTTTTTTATGGGTCTTGTAACTATGCTTCCAACTATTCAAACTAACAATTTTTCGTAGAAAATAAGTTCATCTTGTCCATTTTTTAAAAATACATAGTTGGAGCAAAGAGTGAATGATGTGCATTATAGAATAAAGAGTCGGATCTTTTTGTTCACCAAGTCTTTAAAACATTAGCCTTTAGTATACTCGGCAGTTTTGGCTTTTATTTGTTTACTCTCTTGTTCAATTTATCCTTGGCAAACCTAAACTTAGTGTTATAGATTCTTTAGACTCTCATGTTCAAAACAAAAACACTAGGTGCACATTCTAATTTGTAACCACCTAAGAAATTCATTTTCATATATGTAAGGTGGTATTTGTTTGAGAAATGATCTCCCATAAATGAAACCATCTATTCTCTTGTACACACATAGTATTCCAGATTGGTGGGAATATGATCTCATATTCCAAGCAATTTCTTTTGTATCTTTCAAAAAGATATGAATTATGTTTAGAACATTGAACCTAACTCTACCTCTGGTTACATTAGGTGTGACCATACTTTGTGTGTAAGTAACATACCATGCTTCTATTGCTCAAATTTGGAGGCAGCACAATCCTTCCCCCCACCCCTTCTTTTTGAGGGAGGGATATGTGGGTGTATATACCCAAACACTATCACAAGCCCATGGTAAATAATTGCCAAAATATTTAGAATCCACATGTAAGAGAATAGACAACATACCCATGAAAATATGACACAAGATATACCTTGGGAAAACCCTCAAGAGGGAAAAACCCAGCCTCCAAAAGCATCTATCTCTCATGTATTATTCAGCAATAAAGATTACAATACATCTTCAGATTCTCCATGAACACTATTGAAGCAACAAGCCCTCTCCAAGCAATCCATGTGAACAAGCATGTAACCTCACATCCCATGCCATGCTTCAAACCTCCACAAATGCTCACAAAAGCTAACCTGCAAACTGACCAACCTTAAACAACTACCCTTGTGGTTGCTTTTATAAAAACAAGCTCCCACAAAACCACCAAATGGTATTACACAAAACCATGTGACTAAAACCATAAGATTACAAAACCATGTCCCCACATTTAATATTGGGTACTTTATTTAATTGTTTTCCCCAATATTAAATAATTACATTTTTACAACTTTATCTTATGTACCAATGTTACATACAACATAAAAGTGGCCCCAAGAATATTAACACCTAGTGATGCACGTACCCCCAGACTCCCTAGGTGCACCATACATATAATAAATAAATAATACATTATAAACATTATGCAAGGTGTACAACACACCTTTTCCTAACAGAAGACATGTTGGCACACAGGGAAACTCAAAAAGTGATAAGTCCTTAAGGAGATGAAATTAACATGCAGAATCCTAAGTTAAACAAAACAATCTCATACACATCCAACTGACACAGATAGTGTGAGTGCTACTATATTAATCATAAATGAGGATTACACAGGAATACAGAAACAGGAATGAGGCTGAGAAACTTTGTATGCTTGCTAAGGCTGAGGAGAACTATGAAACTTTCAACATGACTGACTATTGGGATGGTAGTGAAAAACTGCTATGATAGATCTTTGTACAACTACATTGGACATTGATTGCAAAGGGAACTTTCACTTCTGTAACAGCTCTGAATGACGGTCTAAATCCTAAATGAAGCTTTTCAGGTTGGTGGGTGCACTACTAATTCAAATCATGATTCAAAAAGTTGGATTTGGTAAAAAATCAGTAGCCCAAATTTTGACCGAGACTCAGGACTGAGCAAAAGAAAAAGAAAAAAAAACTTAAATTAATGCATGAGACGTACAAAGAATGAATTTAAAGAACACAGAAAACTATTAATATTATCAATTTGTCATGATTCAAAGATTCTATAAGTCACATTACATATGACTCAAACATGAACAGAGCTCAAATTTTTCAAAGTACAACAGCCAACTACAATCTACTACTTCCTCTTCCCTCTCCTAGTATTAGCAATATCTAGCCCCAAACTATAAGGGTAAATCTGAATCATCATGAAGAGTGAGTGATTCCTCAAGTATGTCTTCCTCCAATGCCTCTGCTGCTACAGCTTCTCTTTCCAATTCATCAAGATTTTCTTCTATGAACATTAGATCTGCATCTTCGACAATCCAATCTGCATGTAGATTGATGTCATCAAAATCAATGGCATCATGAGAACCCTCCACCATTTTGGTTCAAAGGCGAAGGTTGTATTGGACGGTTACAAAGTTCATCGAGGCTCCCTTGGATCAGCTTGTTTCTCTTGGTTAAATGCTCTCAAACAGGCTCCAATTGTGCTCTTCAAACCACACCTCCAATCGATAACAAACATTTTGCCATGCTGCATTCGCTTGTGCTGAAGACAAAAATGAAGGGAAAAAATCACTTTTAACAACCCATGGCCATTTTTTTGTGGAGCAATTTTTTTCAAAAACTTGCCAGGTCCAATTGTGAAACTCATAAATTTTCTTCCCTTAACTCTCTAGTGAGTTACTCACCAGGCAGAAAAACTCGCAAGTTTTTGCTAGCCTGGCAAGAACTTGCCAAGTTTGTAAACTATGATTCGACTTCCCTAATGGCTCCAACAGCAGTTAGAAATAATATGAAGGTGCATATCTCGATCCATGGGATACATTGGTGTTTGAGGGAAATGTCTTGCTGCTGTGGGGGTAACTGACATGCAGACTGTGCATGATAATACTTTGCACAGCTAACACATTGTCTTCCAAGTCTGCACTCAGATCACATATCGACAACCAAACTCCTCCAAAATATAGAAGGCAATTCAGAGGGTGTTGTTGGATAGTTGAACAATAATAGTCTAATTATTTTAACAGGTGAAACTTTATAGATAATAATTAACACTATGTTGTATGAGTGAAGATTTAGAAAATGATAGCATATGCATGAAACATCAAGCTCTGGTGTTTTCCAATGTCATTGGGAAGTGCATATCCAGAGAATACATTTAATCATGCATTCTGCATTCACTTCCCATGGAATGAAGGAATAACACATATAGGCTGTAAAGATGAACAAGAAGCTGACATATTTTCTGTTGCAAAAACAAGTAAAATAGATTTCCAACAGAACCGCACATGATAAAAAGCATCTATAGTTACTTCACCTTCCCCTGCCTTTGATATAACTGCTCGAGAATCTCCAACATTAGCAACATACAGATGATTCCCAACTAATACTGCTGTTGAAGCTGTTGAACCACCATCTCTGTAAATACTACTTTCAGCTTTCAAAAATTCAGCATCAGTTTCCTGATAGGATTCAGCTGCCATTTCAGATTGAAAAACATTAGCACTACAAAATACAAGGTAAATTTTTCCCATCTATTACAAAACTTATATCCTGAGATAAAAGAACAAATTTTAAGTCCGAAGATTTTCAGAAACCTGCACGCACTTATGGCCTGTTTGGTATCTGTAAAAAATTTGGGATGGCTAGTCAAATTCTCAAAAAGATGTTGCTTTAAATACTCAGCAGCCTGATAGCCACCATGGCCTGAAATGAAGACCAGGAAAATAATTAAGTGAACTGAAAAGCAAAATAAACCTGCATATTAAATAAAGATTCTATCTCCTCAAAGCAAAGGAACAATTAACTCCACAGCTAATTTTTCTGAATAGAACATAAGAAGAAGCCAATGCATCTACTTGTATAAAGGAACAAAAGAAGTCACAGACCATCAAAAACTCCAAAAAACCCAACCCTATGTCCATCAATATTTGATATTTTTGCATCATAGTAATCCTCCATTGTAGCCCTTTTGCCTTGACAGCTGGAATATCCATAGATGCAAATTCCATCTTCACTGCAATTTCACAAGCCATAAAAAATTCAGCCTGTGCAAAGCAGTGTGTACAGTTCAAACTGTCTAAATTGCCAACTTAGAGTTTAAAATTTTAAATTTCTGTGAAAAGGAAGCATAAAAATCTTGAGAGCATGATGATATGACCCCTCTTTAATGAAGACATAAAAGTATCATCTGCAAAAATATCAAGAAAAGAAATTGAATCCATCCGTATATTTAAGGAATTGACAAATACCTGCCTTGCATGAATTCTTATTGAGAACCAAAGACCTTAGGAAATTGCCTACATTTACAGAATACTAAACAGCATTGTACTCATTTGAAACATTTATAACGGTGACCATCTAGAACAGAAAAAATATGTGAAATATCTGTCCAATATGCATCCTGGCAAATATTCCTACTCAATTTCTTTATTTGCATACTCAATCTTCAGTTTCCATCTATTATTTTATCATACATATTGTTGTACAAGGATTCTTAATCTCTTTGTATGCTTTGTTAACATTTTAATTTATAATTTTATCCTTTCTACAACAACACAAAACAGAGCAGTGTGTAAGGTAAAACATTTCCGCTGACTAGAAAGAGAAGACTCCCTTGAAAAAGAAATTAAGAACTTCTAAAACCCTATATGACTAATTTATGGGCAAACTTATAATTTTCACAACATATAAATAGTTAATTGTGGGGTATTTCAACAAAATTTAAATTTTTCATAAACTATACATAGTTTGTTTTGAGGGGTTTCAACATATAATAGAAAATAAACTAATCTGCCACATCTATTTCTGCTTATCAGGTATGAACACAAGACCATACATAAATGAAAGATTTTGTATTTTTATATGACTCTATAAGCAAGCCAACTTATCACAACACAAACACACATGCTTTCTAGCTAAATTGCAAACACTAGGAAGTATGTGCACAAAAGAACTAAATTTAAGATTTGGGATTACACCACATGACAGTACTTTACAAATCAAAAATACCCAAGTATTTGCATACAAAGCTACGAACACCAAAATTAACATCACAATAAAAAGTTTGCAATTATTTATCTGTAATCAATCAGTTACACAAGATGATATTCAATGAAAATAATCTCAGCACACAAACAAAAAGAGCTTGAACAACAAACTTTTGTATGTGTGTGTGTGTGCCACCTTGCACAATTACATGTCTTTTAAATATACAATTGCTTTAAAAATAAAAATAGTTTTGAATAAAACTCCTCCACTCGATAAAGCTTATCTTCTAAAATTGAATTCTTCTAAAATAATATAAATCTTGTTTTAGAAGTATCCAAAAGTAACTTGGCTCTAAACAAAGCCGATTCTATTTTTAGACATTGCCTAAAAATAGTAGCCTGCACTCTTTCTAATATAGCAATCACAGGGATGATTGCAGTGGCTGTTTTGATGGTAAAGTGAATTCTTGTTGGTTGCTTCCTTTCTTCAATATGTACTCTATGAACACTTCGACCCACAGCCTTCATTCCATCTAGATCTTGTAATGCAATACTTCGAAAGCCTCGACTCGTTAATATTCAGCACTTTATCATTCTCAACAATCAACTTTTCATATTTTTGTTGTCCCTGCTCTTCAAACCCAATGATTTTCAACAACAATAATTCCTTTGACTATGCTATTTTTTTTCCTCATCAAAATTTGCAGAGCTTGGAAAGTCTATCTTCATATGCTTAGTGAAGTCCTTTTCCATCTCACCTTTTTCTCTTATGTTTCCTACTGTGTTCTTCATAGAACAAGAGATGGAATCTAGGAATGAACTAATCCCATATTTCATTCCTTCCAATTTATTTATTATTTCTTTTAAAGAACTAACAGCAATCTGTGTAGGTCTTTACAAAGAACCTCGTGGATTCACGCCAATCAAAAGAATGATTTGCCTGGTGAGGGGAAAAATGTCAAGGCTTATTAAAACTTTAGATTCCACTTCAGCCATGTATTTCATGTCAGGAATATCCTTGACCCATTTTTATGGCCTTTCTCCATCTCTTTTATTGATTGCTCAATCATCTCCTTCTAGATGTCAAATCTACCACACAGTCACAGAGTTATCAAAAAAATTCCTCTCTTAGAAATTACTTTTTGATTCAAGGTTCAATTGTTCTGCCATATGATGCAATCTTATCAAACTGTGGACCCATGGAAATCTTTCAAATTTAGTGGGACTGAATAATTGCTTGGAATGGGATTGACAAAGTGCTGAGTAAGTAAACTGTCTGATATGTTCTTTCAACTCAACCTTGTCCTTTCCATCCTTTTATATTATTTCATTCACCAAAGTTGTTATAACCAGCAGATAAAGATCTGACTGCCTAGTGGTTTTACCCAAGGGAGTTTATGTGATTGTGTAATTTGCTAGTTGCACATCCTAAATATACACATCTGGTGGAGATATAGTGTTTGAGCAAAGATGTCTCCTTGATCATTCATCCTTATCATGGTTCAGATCTTTGCCCTTTGTGCTGGAGAAACATTGAGCAAGGAAGGGATTGTTGTGATGTTCACCAATGCTGTTCCCACTATTTTTCTTCCTTTTTTTTGTTTACCATCTCAGCTAACCACTTCAGAGCCTGTTGCTAGGCTTCTTTCGGTTATCTCTTTTGTTGACCTCAAAAGAGGCCCCCTTGTGGTGAGAGCAGTGGATCTAGGTGGGTGTGGAGTGCAAATGCCAACAAGGGAATAGTGTGGGAGCACAAATAGGAATAGTGGATTGGAAGGAAGTAGGTAGTGTGTTAAAAGTGAAGGCAAAGGTGTATAGGGAAAAGACAAAAAAGTGGACGAAACCCCAGACGAAGGAATAGGAAGAGAGATAGGTTTTGAAGAGGGTGAAAAAGCCTTCACTTTTCCTGCTTAAGCAGTAATAATGGATTATGATCTGCTCCCTCTGTCTAGCAATTCTGGAGTATTTGCTACAGGGGTACTAAGTCTCATCACTGGGGGAAACTTTTCTCTTTTCTTTACAAGATCTCAATTCTTCTCTTTGGTTGTGTGTCACCCCATGCCTCTGTAACCACCCTACTAGCATTTCTCTCCTCTTATGTTTTGGAAAAAATAACCTGTAGGGTTGAAGATAGAGCCATGCATGCTGCTTTTAGCAAATGTGGCTGAATTTTCAGGGGTTTTAGAACTCTAGAGAAAGATACACCTGTAATCTTCTTCTCCTTGAGCTCTATTGTTCTCGTCTATATCCACTTAGAAGTTCTCTGGATAACTTTCCTACTTTTGTGCTCTACAGAAATAACTGAAGAATCAGCCAAATTTAGTATTGGAGATGGAGATTAGGCTAACCCTTTTTTTATCGTAAGTTGGTGACTCACCTCTTCATCATCCTCTATATAGCTGATATGATTTTATCTAAATTTGAGTAAGGTGGCAGCAATCCCTTTCTTTAAGTTGAGATTCATTTTCACAATTTGGCTAAAAAAATATTTAGGTGGGATACATTACCATACCTTACAAGTTACAACTTCTCCTCAACTTTTCTTCCATGAATCTCAAGTTAGCATACATTGGCATACTTTTTCACCTTGGATCAAATGTGTTGAACTAATCGCCAGCGTCTCCCTTAGGATTCGAGACATGGACTAATTGCCAATGTCTCCCTTAGGACTCGGGACATGGACTAACCACCTCTCGTAGATCCATTTATCTCTAGCGTTTGTATCAGGCGTTAATAGATCGATCTTTTGGAGCAATGGCAAATGTGTTCCAAAAAATGGTATTAGAGTCATGGTCACGGGTTCAAATCCCCTCAAGTGACGTTGAGGGGGGGATTGTTGGACTAATCGACAAAGTCCCCCTTAGGATTTGTGATATGAACTAAACACCTCCCATGGATCCGTTTATCTTTGGCATTTGTATCGGGCGTTAATAGGTCAATATTTGGCGCAACGGCAAACATGTTCCAACAAAATGACAACCTAGGTTCAAACACCCAAAAGTTATAAACAACAATTTGTTTATCAACACCTTTGGCAACCTTTCTTGCTTAGCAAGAATTATAACTAATTGTGATAGGTCCACATAATCCCCCTTTGTGCCTTAATCTGAAAACATAATGAACAGCTAACAACTGCCCATTCAATTCCAATAAGAGAAACCTATAGTTCAAGTACCTGAGTAACATAAGAGATCTCTTGTTGAATCCTACAAATCTGATGTAAGTAAACATCAGAAACAATATGAACAAATCTCCAAATTTGTGAATCACTCCCAGCTTCCTGTGAAAGTCGCTCTTCATATGGTTTGTCCAAGCCTTTGATCAAGTCCTCAATGAATACATCATTCACTCCCCTGTGGTAAGAGAGTTACCATATTGTAGTTGGAGAATATGATATGTAGATGAGATTAGCAAGCCCACATTCACCCACTTTGTTCAAGCTTGGGAAAATCCTCACATGCGCCAAATTGTACACCAAATATGACATCATATAGAACTACAACATCTAAGCAATGTACACAAGAGTTGATGTATGCTTTCATTGTGAGTAAAGCTAAATCAATCTTGTAGGTTGAGGTACTAACCATGTTCATCACCTAGAACATCCATGGATGGAATGTTCTTGCCTATGGCCTTCCGATTAGCATGTTTAACAATGTGATTATAAGACCAAGTATAGTGTAGAAGGGATCAAGGTCCCTTGCCAAATAGCCCAATCGCGTAGCCACAATCAACAACAGTTACGAAATGTTAGGCAATAGGGAAATTTTCAATCTTATAGATTTGCAGCTTCAAGAGTACAAGCAAATTCAATTTCCATTACACACAATCCTTCGACCTTCTCTCTATTCCAATCATCGATCTCAAATTTGCCAACACTTTGCTCCCCAATTCACCAACCCCCTATACCATTATGTTTCTTCCCTTTTATCCTTCGGCGTGTCGAAGTTCAACCAACACAAGAGGGAGTTCAATTAATTTGAATTTTGACAATTACAACAATTGAATTGGCAGAGACGCCAAAGTGCAATAGCACGTAGGGAACCTGCAAGGTGCAATAGCAAACCAAAAGTCTACAGAGGCAAATGCAAGTACAAGGCCCACAAACGATTGGTTTAGAAAGAAAACCCCGCAATTTCAGTTCACTAGCAAATTCCTACAAAGAGCTGGTTAACTTGGAAAACCCCACACTTCATACCCTACTGATGTTATCCTATATCATGCTTATGTCATCTGAGGGTAAGTGAACCTCAATCTTACTGATGTCACACTTACATCATGTTGACGTCATCATCGAAACCGATTCTAAAGAAGTTTGTTTCACATGGTTTTACCCGCAAATCCACTTGGCTAGGTGATTCCTACAAATGCAACAAAATTCATCTGAATGAATTCACAAAAAAAAAGGTACAATTCACTTGCAATCTCTCGCAAGTCTAGATGCATTGACAATTCCTGCAAGGCATGGTCTATCAAAATCAAACTCAAGTTACAAACTGGCTGTTCAACACCAAATGTCCACAATCCCGAAGCGAATTAAACACCCGCATAAGGCAGTTTCTATAGTGGCTCAAATACCCACAACCAGCAACAAATCAAAACCACAACTTCGCCATTTTTGAAGTGAAATTTCACGAAATTAGACTTGTAGATACCTATTAAGCTCCTCTAAAGGGTGACATCATCAAATTGCAAATTATTTAAGAAATCTTCCTTAATCAACCCACCTAAAACCCACAACAAAAACAAGGCAAACCAGAATTGAAAACAGAAAATGTTTTGTGTGACACAAGATTACTCATGAATCTAGATGCTCCTACATCAAACATGTCAAGTACGTGGAACGTTCCATTAGTTTGTAACTCATGAACATTAGGGCAAGTCAAGAATCGGAATTCCATGCTCAATCAATTCTACAACTTTGACCCAAGATGCGTTATCTATGGCTCTATCCTTCCAATAGACCAAATACTTCATATACTCTTTCCCTCTAGTCTTCTTCACCACACAGGAATCACTTTATCAATTTCCTCATATTTCATTCCAAGCATTTGATCTATCCATTCTAATGTAAAGATCGGCAACATTAAAGATAGGAGAGATATCAATACCTACTGGAAGGTCAATCTCGTAAGAATTGGTTGGAAACTTCCTTAGGACCCTGCAAGGGCCTATTTTCTTCTATTTTAATTTGTTATATATTCTCTATGGGAACCTTTCCTTCCTCAAGTGTGCCAAAACCACTTTGTTGGATCGAAATCCAAAATGTTCCTCCACAAATTTGATTTCTTCTACCTAGTGCTCTTAAACTACTTTGGGAAGTTCTTAAGGTGGAAGATATCCAATTTATCCTTCTTCATTTGAATGCTAGGGTTTTGATTTCTATTAAACCAAAGGAATTTGTTCCAAAGGTTATATGCTTTTAGTTGGAAAATAGGGTTTTTCAATGTGAGATTAAAAGCTTAGGTGGGATAAGTGCTTGGCTTTTCTGTAATCTTGATGGCCAATTGAGAAAGAATTGTCCTTTGCTAAGGATTAACAAATTAGTACCTATCCCTATAGTTGTTCTCACTAAAGAGGTTGTAACTAGGACATTTAGGCTATGGCTAAAGAGATTGTAACTAGGATATTTGGGATGGAGAGGAAAGTAACCCTAGTACTAAATTTATGGATGATTTCCCACTTAGAAAAGATGGATTCAAAGTCTTATATAGAAGACGAGGTCATTTTAGCTACCTCTAACCCTAACCTTGCTCCATCAAATTTGAAGGATAATGTTGCCATTGATTCCAACCTTTACCCTCCTATTCTTAACAATGCTTTTGTGGATTGTTCCAAGGATGTGCCCTCTCAAGGAATCCTCGACTCCCAAGTTGTTCAAAACCTCCTTAGGAGTAAAGTCCCACTTGGGGCTTCTATTGAATTTTACCCAAGTTCAAGAGTTGGTTCCAAAAGAATGAAAATTGTTCCTAGTAATAATAGCCCAAGGGACCTCCTTAGGAGTAAAGTCCCACTTGGGGCTTCTATTGAATTTTACCCAAGTTCAAGAGTTGGTTCCAAAAGGATGAAAATTGTTCCTAGTAATAATAGCCCAAGGGATATGGTCGATAATGGTGTTTCCCCTATGCTTTGTGATGATATTAGTTCTAGCAAACATTGTGATAGTGAACCTTTAAATACGGTCGAAGATATTAAAAAAGGAAACCTAGAGACCCTCCAAACTTGGGCTAATGACCTCATAAAAAGGAGAAAGAAGAAAAACTCCCCAATTGCTTAGAAAGGACGTACAAATGCTCTAAACTCTTCCCCCTCCCTCCCACCAGCCTAAATGAGTTTGATGTGCATTAATTGGAATGTTAGGGATCTTGAAGCCATGGATAGGTTGACGATCATTGGGATGTTTTGTAATTCTAAGAAGGGGTTGGACTATATGTTGCTTCAAGATGTTAAGGTTGTTGATTTTTCATTAAAAGGTGTTTTAAAGTTCATTTGGCCGCCCAACTCTTCTTTCTTTTCTACTTCTCATGAGATAGGCAAGTGATTTTATTATTTTCTTGTATCCAAAGTGGGTGTCGTGTCTTGTGAATTCTAGTTCCTTGCAAGAGAATGGTATGAGTGAGCTTGTCCATCACTAGGACCCAATTTGGAATCTGCTCATTGTTAGTGTTTGTAGCTTAGAAAGATATTTTTCTCCTAAGTAAAAAAAAAAATTAAGATAAATAATTATCAAGGCAGGTCGGCCTTGTTAACAAATGATATTTGTTATTTGTTATTTAAATCAAAGAGGCCGACCTAGATGAAAGGTTGCCTAGGTTGGTATATATACAAGGTGGTGTTCATTCATTCAATGATCAATTCAAGTCACTTCATTCTCACCTCCAGCAGAAGCTCGCCATTCCATTTGCAGCAAATCAGACTTCAAGGGGAAGAATATTTATTTGTACTTTGCATCAAGGAGTGATGCTATTATTCATTGTAATAAGTCAGCCTTGAATGCGACCAGACTTGTAAGCAGATTTCTACACTTATTCATTAAATATATTGGAGATATATTTTGGTGGGTTTTTCTCCCTCGAGTAGGAGGGTTTTCCCAAAGTAAAAGTTTTGTGTTTATTGTTCATGTGTTGCATTTTCTGCTTTATGTTAAATCTGATCCTAAACTAAACATGGTATCAGAGTGGGTTTAAGACAAGACCTGATCAGATTTGAGCAAATTTTGTGGCTTTTGGCCAAATTTGGAATTGCTGAAGCAATCGATTATTTGGGAGAAATCAATATTGGAGTAGTAGCAATTGAAAGAATTCAATTCAAAAGGGAAATTTGGATTTTGTTGGAGAAATTTGAATTTTGCAGCAGGAAGCCATCCTTCAGCCATATTGGGATATTCGATTTTGTGAAGGCATTTTGCAGGTTTTAAAAGATCATTTTTTCAACTTGTGAAATATGGATATTCGATTTGGAATAAAATTGCCATATTTTTTTATATTCATGGCCATATTAATTTGAAAGGGATATTTATATGGTTATTCGGCTGCTGAATAAGACAAACGCAACTACATATTAAAGATAGACATTATATTAAGCATTTGAATTCAAAGGAAGTTCGAAACTTTGGGAAGAGTCGTCAAAAATAATGTTCACATCATCTTCTGCAAGAAAGACTAACGGTGATCCTAGCTGGCGGGAATAAGTCAGAGAGAAATAGAAAGGCCGACAGACAGGCAAGGAGCTCCTGAAAAGAGCCGATTTGTGGAATTTAAGAGTGAGACAAGTTAAAGACATCAATAGGAGGAATCGATATTTTATTAAGGATTTCTTTTAGACACAAATTTAATCACATGCGTATTTCAGATGAGTCAAAAGCAAAGCGCCAGGTCAAGTCGTGGAAATTGAAAGAGACAAATAGAAGTAAATAAAGGGGTCTGAATATTATATCGTTGGGACAGATAAAGTTAAAAACACAATTAGACAAAATAAATGAGTCGAGAACTGCTCTACAATCTAGATCGATTAATCATTGGATGATTGTCTTTGAGGCTATCGATCCAATAATAAGGTGTTTGGTTATTCGGCTAGCACAATTCATTATTTTGGAGGTTGGCATTGGTAACACTGGACGCAACCATACAGTTCCAGACTAAGACGGCATCTTGTTGGGAAGATTCGATTGAAAGTCACTTTGTGGTTGCTTCACCACAAGCATCGTTCCAGATTTTTTTATCTTTAGCGCTGGAGGATACACAAACGGATGTGATCAATTATATTTGAAAAGGCCGATAAGTTGAGAAGTGAGAAGGGATACTGCCAACTCGTCTAGTTTAATCCCAATCCATGAGAAGTCACTTCCATATCAAATGTCAACCGATACAGGGGCACAATAGAGGACTACAGAAGTTTCAAATGCTTCTACCATCTAAGCCAGTGGGAGAGGCCCTGTGTCTCCTTCAGGATCCAATCGAAATGCTTTAGGTACTTCAAACAGTTGGAGTAATAGAAGCCTTGGTGGAGCTGGTAGGACAAGGTATTCTAGTAAGCAGATCTAAGAAATTATTGTGAAATAATGAGCAGATCTCAGGAAAGATAAGTGCAGATCTGAAAAGCATTTAAGTGCAACACTTAAGGAGATAAGTATTTCAACGAGATAAGTATTTCATGTTTGAATAATGTTCATGAATGTTTTATGTAGTTATTAATTCATGCTATAACATTGGGATAGTGAATCGTGTATGCTTCTAGCATTGGTATTTCTCTTCGGATAGTTTAGTTCTATGAACTATTATTAAACTCTTTAAAATGCCTTCAAGATAGACCGAGAAGCATAAGATATTGCATTCAAGGGAGGAAAAGCTTGATGCATCCTGTGAGGAAGTCACGCAGGCTGAAGAATGGAGACATAGCTTGCAGCCATGGGATTGAGCTGGTGGTTGGAGACATCTCTCGAAGAGGAAGAACCCATACAGATTGTCATTGCGATCAGTGTCTTCAAAGAGGAGGAAATAACATTCAGAGGGAGTCTGACAAACCAACAAAGGCAATCTTGGACGAGGAGGTCAGGAGGTTGATGCAAGTACCTGGAGTTTTAGAGGGAGTCACATCATCATGAAGATCTGTTGTAGTGTATATTTCTCTAAGACGAAGAAGTATGAGGTGAAAGCCCTTGTAGTGTATATTTCTCTAAGACGGATAAGTATGAGGTGAAAGCCCTTGTAGTGTATATTTCTCTAAGACAGAGAAGTATGAGGTGAAAGCCCTTGTAGTGTATATTTCTCTGAAACAGAGAAATATGAGGTGAAAGCCCTTCTAGTGTATATTTCTCTGAGACGGAGAAATATGAGGTGCGAGCCCTTGTTCATCTTTGAGACTAAAATGAGACGTCATGTTGAGAGACTCCATGACGACATCACGTTGAGAGACTCCGTGATGAACTCTTTGTACTTGTGTTTTTTCCACACATGGGAGTAGCTATGGTGGAAGTCATGTTGAGAGACTCCATGACGACATCACGTTGAGACTCCGTGATGGACACTTGTACATGTTTTTCTTTCCACACATGGGAGTAGCCATGGTGGACGTCATGTTGAGTTACTCCATGACGACATCACGTTGAGAGACTCCGTGATGGATTCTTGTACATCTCTAAGACTGAGATGTGATTTTTCATAGTTGAGTGTAGCCATTGTGGACGTCATGTCGAGAGACTCCATGACGAGGATTACAAGAAAAAATACCTCCCTAGCTAAGAGGGAGTATTAGTGTTTGTAGCTTAGGGAGATATTTTTCTCCTAAGTAAAAAAAAAATTAAGATAATAAATAATTATCAAGGCAGGTCGGCCTTGTTATGATATTTTATATTTGTTATTTAAATCAAAGAGGCCAACCTAGATGAAAGGTTGCCTAGGTTGGTATATATACAAGGTGGTGTTCATTCATTCAATAATCAATTCAAGACACTTCATTCTCACCTCCAATAGAAGCTCGCCATTCCATTTGTAGCAGATCAGACTTCAAGGGGAAGCATATTTATTTGTACTTTGCATCAAGGAGTGATGCTGTTATTCATTGTAATAATTCAGCCTTGAGTAAGGCTAGACTTGTAAGCAGATTTCTGATCTTATTCATTAAATATATTGGAGATATATTTTGGTGGGTTTTTCTCCCTAGAGTAGGAGGGTTTTCCTAGGGTAAAAGTGTTGTATTTATTGTTCATTTGTTGCATTTTCTGCTTTATGTTAAATCTGATCCTAAAACTAACACTCATTGTATGCTTCCAATGACTACAAAGAGAGCACTAACATGTGGAGTCAATTGACTAATAATCTCCCCAAGATACCTTGGATCATGGGGGGATTTCCAAATGGTGGAAACTAGAGAGGACAAAAGTGGGAGCTCTAAAGTTGGTTGGAAAGAAAATGAACTTTTCTTTTGGTCAAAAATAAAGAGAAGCCTCGATATTGTTGATCCCTTGTGGAATGATAGGGATTATAGTCGCGGTATCTAGTTCACTTGATGTAATAACCAAACTGGTTGTAAAAGGTTGTATTCTTGACAAATTGGGTTCTATCTTAACAAAGACCACTTCACGTGTCCTATTACTGACAAAAAATGTGGTTACGATGCTCAACTTCACACTCTCTAACTGCCATCCTATTGAAACTTCTGTTGCCCTTAACTCGATTTCTAATGTCCTTCTAGCAGATCCAAGCAATTGTTTAAGCTTAAAATTTCCCATCTACAAGACAAAGATTATTTAGATGGCATTATATTTGTTGGGAAGTTGGTGAGTGTTGAATTCATTCTCTTTCCAAATCTCCCTTTGGAATGATATTGTCACAGCCCATCAAAAGTTTGTTAGATTTTATGGGAAAACCAAGGTTGTGGTGAGGAGGAAAGTTGCAAGAGAGTTGGAAGAAAAACTTGTTAGTTTAGAAGCTAGGTTGCAAGCTGACCCTCTAAGTATACTTTTAGATATTATCAATCCCATTTAGTTCATGGTGTGCTAGAATCAGATCTAGGATGATTGGGCTGAAGGTACAAAGCATCTTCATATTGCTTAAGGCCAAATATGCTAATATAACAAACCCTAGCTCGCGATTATAATATTTTGCTCATTTAAATATAAATATGAAATCATTACTGCAACCATACAATTTTGCCTAATGTTGTCTTTAAACTTGTTCAGTGGACTTGGGCATTTTTTCCTTATCAAAAATCACAATGCACTTTGTCTTTCCCTGCACTTGGCTAGCGCAATTTCCTCTTGGTGCAACTTGTTTAGTGATTATATTTATTGTTATAGTGGTGGCTACATTAATCAATTGCTTCTATAACTAATGCAATCTACCTTTCTAATTATTTGTGGCCCTCTTTGTAAGATCCATTTTGTGGCATCACCTTTTGACTTGAGCAAATTAGTTTTGAAGGCACTACAAACCTATAACTCCTCCTTTGTCAACACGTACATACATTAAATTTGGTGAGGTGGCAATCATTAAAAATTTGGACGATTCCTCTTTTTGGGGGGGCAAAAACTGCAACTTTCCTTAGTAATGGCTGTGACTTTCCTTGGCAGCGAATAACTCAAGAGCAACTTACCTTATTTGAATGCATCAACAACACTGGCAACCTCTCCTTTAACAGTTCAAACTTGACAACTTTTTCTTATTCTCCAGCGACCTGGCCAATGGCATAACATGTCTGATCTGCAATTTTCAAACCTGACGAATTTTATTCCTAATCGGCAACTTCTATTATCTATTCGTACAATTCCTTTTACCATCAATTCCCTTATGCATGGCAGAAATTTCAAATTTGCATTCAATTGTTGTCTTCTCATTCACAGGCTGGCAAGATCCAGCTTTGATACCATTATAATATCCCATTTAATTTTTCTTTTTAATATAACAAATGCTAGCTCACAATTATTATAATTTACACAATTAAATATAAATATGAAATCATTATTTTATCTTGATGTGATTGGTCCAGAATTTACAATTAATAGTTTTTTTGTAAATCATATAAAATGCTCAAAATATAGTTCAGAATGACTAAATTAATTCCTTTGGAGTAATCTGTCCCAATTCTACAGTGATTTATTTCTAAACGAAACTCCTTTTTCTGCCTTTAAAACTGACAATTGTGCTTAGAATGTCACAATCAGCTGACAATTGTAAGGATATTCTAACTCACTCAGATTTGCACAATGGTGATCTTCATATGAATTCACTTTCGGGAATTGTGGGTTTTTGTGCTCTAATTCCGAACCTTAAGGAGTTTCAACCTTAGGTTACTTGAACCGTACTTCCATGCTCCACAAGGAGTAATAATCAGATAATAAAAATATATTTTTAATGATGCTCCTTCTCCTTGCTTTGTCTGTCTTAAATACCTTTTTTCCTTCAATAGACATAACCCTTCACATGCCCCTTGATATTATTAAAAATAAACTTTAATTATTATTTATTTATCTATTACTTAACCTTTGTTTGGACATAGTTTAAGTTTGACAGTGGGACATTACATAGGGAAAAGGAAAACATAAAGATTGGACAGGTGCCTTGTTCTAACCCTAAAGAAATTAGTAGAGCTTACTTCTCTTATAATTAACTCTTTGCTTTAGATGGCAAGAGTCATTCAATATCTACTCGTATAGAAATTTGTAGCAAAATTATGCCTAGCAAATTTTCAAAGGAGGATGCTTCTTTTCTAGATGTTGGCATTACCCTTGATGAAATTGGCTCGGTTATTGTCTCCATGAAAGTAGACAAATCTATTGGTGTTAAATGTTTCCCTGTGTTTTATAAAATAAACAAAGATTGTGTCTCTAACAATCTTTTAGGTGTCTACAAGGAGTCTATGCATGTTGGATCCTTGGGCAAGGGCATTGACAAAGGGATTATCAAGCCTATGAGACAATAATCAGCTGAAGAATTGCATACATCACTCTCCTTAACGTCTCCTTGTATTGTCCCCATTTTAGGGTTCTCTTGCTTTGCAGTTGGAGATGTCTTACTAGGTTTGTGTCTACATGATCAAAGGGGTAATTTGAGGTTACCAGTGAGCTCAGATAGCGTAGAGGAGTTCTATGATGTTTTTGGATGTTATTTCCAACTTCCGATTTGGGCTCCAATATTCTTGGAGGGAGTTTCTATTTATAGTAAGTCACCCGGTTGGCTTCGTTTGTCATTAGTCTTCATCGGTATGACTCTTGTGCAATTAGTTTTTGATTCCGATGCATTCCGACAGTTTCCACAAAATGAGTATATTAATGGCTTTATTTTAATTTAATTACAAGGTTGCCAAATATTAATTAAAATATTTTAAAAAGGCCCTTAGTGTTATAGCTCGTCGAAACCAAGATGAAATGTTTTAAATCATAGATGTATTAAACTAGGGCCTTGCGTGTCAAATTATCATTATTTTAATAAAAAGGTCATTTTTGGAGTTAAAAGGGAGTTTAAATTAAAAGTGAATTTTTAAATAGAAGCTTCTAGAGTGTTTGGCAAGAAAAGCATAAAAGGAGTTTATGAGAGCTCATTTGGTTATGTTGGAATTATTCTTTTTCTCTAATTGAAAACCCTTGTGGTTTTGGAGATCGAACGTGGTTCATCTCAACCTTTGGGAGGACAGAAACCCTCTAAAAGAAGATCGGTTTTAGTGGTGAAATGATTCCACCCTAGCTGGTTTTGTGGGAAGATCACTCAAGTCTTCCAGTTGTATGATAAGCAAATTTGTGTGTCTCCTATGGAGACAAATTTGGTGGTAGATGATTTGCACATTCTGGTGTATTGGAGGATTGTTATGGTTACACATTTTGGTTTGAAGATTATCTGCTGTTGGTCAAATAAGTTGTGGTATTTGCATTGTTGTTGAAAGTTGAGTGTTAATGAACCTAGATAAGAGGATTGAAGAGCCCTATCGCACCATACTTAGGGGTTTAGGTGTTGGTCGTGACTTTTCCATATTGTTAAGTGAATGTTGCGAATCTCACAACTTAGATTTGGCATGGGTTTAGTAGGGGTTTATTGCTGCACAAATTCCTAGTCAACTGATTGATGCAAGTTGGTATTGAGGCAATACTCTAAATGGTGTATATTTATCTGGTTGTGCATCATCGAAGGATTGAGAGCTTAATATTAATATATAAATGCCATCAGGTTATTGGAGATTTATTGGAAAATTTGTCATTGCTGCTCTACAACTACTGTCGACCAATAGTAAGAGGAGATTATAATACGATAAGGGAGCCGCCTAAGTTTTCATTAGTTTTATTTGCCGCCATTAGTGAATCGAAGAATTGCATTAATCGGGAGTTTTCTTAAATTGCTGATCGGTCGTTTCAGACTCATCGCTGACAACCTATTTCATTCACTGTCCTATCTATTGCCAGTCGACGATTACAAGCAACCGTATATAAGACAAGGGACTCTTATTTGTGTTATCGTGGCCTTTAGTCCATCTCAGCTTGAAAACGGATCACAACGTGCTTTGCTCGAGTTATCAGGTGACAACATACTTAGCCGCTGACTCAGATTATTATCCTATTGACCGTCGCCTTGGCTAACATGATATGGGATATTGGGAATAAGACAAAGCAATCGCCATTTCCTCATGATATATGTCATGTCCCCTACCTAGCTGGGTCAACCAACTTCCAATTTAATAAAGGTGATTTTTAACACCATTATTAAAATACTAATTAATAAAAATTTAAAAATAAATAAATAAAGTAAATTTGAAATTTTATTTTTTGGTGCCAATTTTGGGCCCTTGTGCCCTTAACTTGGTTCATATATATTTTGTCTTTATAGTTGGGCACCAGCAAGGAAATTTGATGGTAAATTTGGGAGATTGTCCAAATAGGAGAGCTAGGACAAAACCCTCAACCATCTTGCAAGGTTAGGACGCAAACCCTAACCCTGCTTCATCAATTTTCCTACTACTATTTGCCATTTTAATCTTTCTTTTAGGGATTAACACAAACCACGATTGTTCAAAGGCAATAGCCATTCAAGGAGTCTACACCTGGGTGATACTGGATGCTGGTGCTCACATCCCAATCATTTTTCAGGCCATCTGAATGCTACATGTAGCAAGAACGAAAGGTTTTGTGACCACAAGGATAGCTAGGCGGTGTATCAAGTTGTAGATTTTTGTTGTTCAAAACCCTAGTGTGGCGGCTGAAAAAATAATTGATATTCATAATTGCTTGATTACAAGAGGAGACGAAAGCTCCTTATATAGAAAAGTACAAGACGATGTTTCTAAAAAGAAACAATCGTTAACTGAAGCAAACTAACGCTAAAAAACGGAAACATACTAAAACGTACTAAAGCAAACAGAAGTTGCTAAAAACTCGCTAAACGACTAATAAAAGCTAAGATGACCATTAATATTACATTTAATATTTTAATGCCCTCCCTTAATGGTCATCATACAAACAAAAAACTAAGTCTACCCAAAGTCTTCTAGAAACATATCATCGGTGATTGATAACTGGAGAAGCATAACTGCCTTGCGACTACCGATCATTTCTCGCAGAACAACCAAATCTAGACATCGGCACTCAAAAACTGAGTATCTTCTGCTTCCAAGTAGTAAAACTCTTTCCATTGAACCTCTGCGTACTTTCTAACATGACATTGGACAAAGTAGCCATCCCTCCCATTTTCCAAAAATGAGATAACACTGTGATCAACTGGCACAAACCCTAGACAATCAGTTGGCACAATTCACAATTTTTCAAAAATCGTCTAATTAAGAGGCTCAGAAACTGCAAGATTTTTCAGAAAAAGACCTTCGAAAACTCTGAAAAAGTAAAGATTTTTTTCAAAAAAAATCCTCCAAAAACTGCAACTATAAAAAAATTCAAAAACTCTTTAAAAACTTCAGGTGCGCGATTTTTAGTTGAGAAAAATATCGCCCAAAAAATTGGTCTGCAAACCCTAGTAGCAACCCACGATTTTTTAGATAGGAAAAAATGGTCAAAAAACTCTTCATAAAACAACACTTAGTAAATTTTTATATAAAAAAATTCAAAAAACTCTTTGCATGAATTTTTATTTTTCAACCAAAAAAAACCTTGTCTAAAAACTGGTAAAAAAAACTCCTTTGTTGATGATCAACAAATAACCCATCACTGGAACTCTTCAAAAAAATTCGATTCCCTCGAAAACTTCAGAAACCCTCAAAAAAATTCTGCAAGCTTTTCAAAAAAAAAAATAGCTGCGATTTTCAGAAAAAAGAGCCACGAAAAACTTCACTAGAAACTTGACAAAAAATCCACCTTAAAAAATTGTCTTTCAAAAAAACCCTTCGATTTTTTTAATATATCAAGTTTGAGCTTGAGCTCCAATACCATGGAAAGATAATTGATATTCATAATTCTTTGATTACAAGAGGAGACGAAAGCTCCTTTTATAGAAAAGTACAAGACAATGTTTCTAAAAAGAAACAATCGTTATTAATTGAAGCAAACTAATGCTAAAAAACGGAAAGATACTAAAACGTACTAAAGCAAACATAAGTTGCTAAAAACTCACTAAACGACTAATAAAAGCTAAAATGACCATTAATATTACATTTAATATTTTAATAGCGGCTAACAGCAACAAAAGTTATAGAACCCATCATTCAGCTTCAAGGGCAACTCCGTGGAAGGCACAAGGGCAACTCCGTGTAAGGCACAAGGAGCATCATCTTGCCAAGATATAAGGAATTCCACCCCTTCACAAGTACCAAACACTTACAGCAGTGAGTGTACGGGAATCCCTGACCTCTAAACAAGTGCTGAACACCTACAGCAGCACCTACAAGGTGATCCAGACATCAATTGCAAGCGTGGTCAGGTTAGAGACCTAGGTGAAATAGAACCAATATGATTAGAAAGTTTAATATCTTCTATCGTTGTTGTCAGAAGCATTATTTTCTGGTGTATTCCCATTCGAATACTAAAGTTATGTTGAATAACTGCTACATTATGGTGTAAACAGAAAGTGTATTCCTTGATGGTTGTTTTCCGTGATATTTTGAAGTAACCAGCAGCTAGTTTCCTTTATGTTCTATCAGTATGGTGTGCAGATTGGTTCTATAATTTGTATTGGGAGATTTTGATTTAGATTCCCTGACAAATCTGATCAGCATATTAACTGTTGAAACCCTAGATTCATGTTATTATTGGTTTATAAACCCTAGGTTATTTCAGTGGTATCAGAGCAAAGATTCTACCAGCCTTTATGTCTGATTTTGTGAATACAGTTATTCAGTATCTACAAGGGAATGGAGTGGCAAGCCAAATTCTTACCCAAGGAAGTAGATCCTATCCAAAAGCTATTGTTAAAAATATAGAGGGATCAAGAAAGGTACCCGTTTGAAGCCACCAAAATCTTTGACCAATATCAAGGAATGTCTAATGAAATCAAATTTGTACTTACTTTTGATGGTTATTTGAGACATCTTGAATGTAGAAATCCAGATAAAAGGGGACTCTATGACTACATAAGGCGAAAGAGAAAAGAAGAGGAAGATGCAAGAGTTGATAAGAAGGAGATTAATGAGCATGAATCCAAGAACCTAGAAGAACAGAAAAAACAAGAGCAAACTAAGGTTGAAAAAGCATTGCTTGCTGAACATGAAGAGGTCAAGATAGAGATAGAAGTTCCATCTATGAACTACTTATCAATCTACCAAAAGGAGAGTTGTTGCAGCAAGTAACAAATTTTCAGAGTCCTCATGTTGACGAGCATGCAAGTGAGGAGGATGTCTTAGTTGACTTTAATTCTGGAATTCTAAGTCACAAGGATGATTGTGTTGGAGTGAGTCTCTCAAAAGCATTTAACCCTAAAAAAGGTAAGTACTCTAATCACCCTTATCATTTCAGCTCAAGTTATAGGAATAATAGCACAGATCTATTCCAGTTTTGCTATCATGAAAAACATCTTAATATGGAAAATGTGGAAGGGTACAAAAACTCTTTGGTCCAAAACTATCCACAGAGTTTGGTAGAAAAATCCCACAAGTCACAGAATAATGAATTGAATCTTTCTGATTTTCCTAGAGGGCAAGCAGCATTTGACATGTGTGCCAAATTCTGCAAAGGAATTGTTGTTACATTGAAAGCCTACAATGTGCTTCCCATTCGCTGTGCTGCAGAATATCTTTGGATGACAGAAGCAATAGAGAAGGAGGGTGAGCTCCTTGTTGGCAGCCTAAGTGAAATGCTGACAAATGAGCAAAAGGACCCCTATTGGGAAATCATGAGACTCTTGCTTGAGTCTGATCATCAACTAGCAGCAACAGCTGCAATAGTTTGCTTCCAAGAGATTCTGAAACATGGAAGCTTCCTTCTAAGCAGGAACCCAAATGCTCCTGATGAAAAATGTTGTTGGGTCGATCTTGGATCAACTATTCTATTTGTTGTTTCAGAGCTATCTGCCAAGCTTAGCATTCCAAAGGCTTTGGAAGATTTGGTAGAAGAACCTGAAATTTTTGGGTCAAGTTGCTTCTTAAACTTTCACCGGATCTTAGGATCAGGGAAAAAATTGAATCTGGGTGGCTATGGTGCAGAACCTGCTCTGAATAACATGGAATACAAAACCATTGATGATAGTTAACAGAAGAAAGGAGAAATATTGGAAGATCCTAGAACAAAAGAACTCGGTCAAAAAGTTAGAAGATCTATATTTTTCCAGCTGTTGGAATGCAAACCTGAGCTAGCAGTCAATGGGATGGCCTTTCACGATTATCTGCTCTTAGCATATGCCAACTCTGATCCCCATTACATTGTTTGTGCAATGTCATGGAAATGTTTCAGGACTCTGTCTGCTAAAGCAATTAGATGCATATCTTTTCATGGTAAAGGTTTTCAAACCCTGCTTTCTATAGTTACAGACATGATCTTACCAATAAGTCCACACTTCCTTGCTCTACAAGTTCTAACCAAGCTTTGCCATCAGTGTGTCACTTGTGTGAACACTTATCAGCTTATAGAATTGGTATCCGTAACTGAGATTAATTGTCTTCACCCTGATTGGTCCAAAAGACAGGCAGCAGTTTCCTTGTTAGTGTATCTAACATACAACATTGAAACGTTATGGCCAAAGGCATGGGATGAGGTTTCCTCAAGAACAGCTGCTGTTCCAGAGGATTCTTGGAGGACAACTGACAGTATATTGGTCCACAGTGGGGGGGTGCATGGAGGACACTATTATGCTTTGATTAGACCAACTCTGTCAGACCAGTGGTACAAGTTGGATGATGAGCGTGATACAAAGGAAGAGACTAAGAGGGCCTTGGAAGAACGATATGGTGGTGAAAAGGAACTGCTACAGTTAAATCCTGGTTTCAACAACACTCCTTTTAAGCTCACAAAATATTTGAATGCTTATATGCTTGTGTATGTAAGAGAGAGTGATAAGGACAAAGACAATTTGGATTGTCGAGGAGAAGGATATTGAAGAGCACTTAAGGGTGAGATTAAAGAAAGAGCGGGATGACAAGGAGCAGAAGCGAAAAGATAAGGCAGAGGCCCACCTTTATAAAATTACAAAGGTTGCCTGTGATGTTTATCTTCATAATCAAATTGGCAAGGATATATATTTTGATCTTGTAGATCATGACAGAGTATGAACATTTTGGATTCAGAAGCAAGTTCCATTTACATATTTCAAGGAAGATGTTGCAAGAGAATTTGGTATCCCTGTGCAACTTCTGCAATTTTGGCTGTGGGCAAAGTGTCAAAAGTTAAAACCATACATACCGTCTGAACAGGCCTTTGTCACAACTGGAGGAATCCCAATTTGTTGGCTACTTAACAGAGTCTTTTAATAAAGCACCTGTTGCAGAATTGAAAATATTTTTAAAAGTTGAATATGGTCTGGATTTCCGTATCCTCCAACTTCCTGAGAAAACGAAGGAAGATATACTCCTCTTTTTCAAACTTTATGATCCAAAAAAAGAAGAGTTCAAGTATGTTAGGAGGCTTTTTGTTAAAGCTGGAGGGGAACCTACAGAAATAACAACACAATTGAATGCCATGGCCGGTTTCCCACCAAATGAAGAAATTGAACCTTTTGAGGAAATAAAATTTGAGCTGAATGCCATATGTGAGATCCTTGAAAAGAGAATTTCTTTTCGAGCTAGCCAGCTTGAAGATGGGCACATTGTTTGTTATCAGAAAGCTCTCACAGGTGATGAGGATATATATCGATATCCAGATGTCCCTCTATTTTTGGATTATGTTCCTAACAGGCAGATTGTACATTGGCAGTGCCTCGACAAGCCCAAGGAAGATGAGTTTGCTTTAGAAATTTCAAATCTCTTTACATATGATGATGTCATGGAGAGAGTTGCACAATGGATTGAATCAGATGATCCTTCAAAAATAAGACTACATCACATAATCACTATTCGCAGCAACCAAAGCCTCAACCCATCAAGTACAGAGCCATATATCACTTAAGTGACATGCTAATCCATTATAATAAGAAATCTAATATCTTATATAATGAAGTCCTTGACATCCCACTTCCAGAGCTGCAGGGGCTAAGAACATTGAAGGTTGTTTTTCATCATTCAGCAAAAGATGAGGTGTCTGTCCACAGTATAAGATTTCCAGAACACAGTATTGTTGGTGATGTTGTCAACGGGTGGAACTACCCAACCCAAATGCAGATCTTAGATTGCTTGAGGTTTTCTACCACAAAAATTACAGGATTGCTCCTTTGAACAAAAAGATTGAGAATATTAATGATCAGCACCGGACTTTGCTAGTAGAAGAGATCCCAGAGGAGGAAAAGAAATTAGGCCCTCAAAACAGGCTAATTCATGTATATCACTTTAACAAAGATGCATCTCAAAACCACACGGTGCAAGATTTTGGAGAGCCTCTCCTTTTGGTTAATAGTGAGGGTGAGAGATTGGCTGAAGTGAAAGAAAGAATAAAAAGAAACTGCAGGTTCCTCCTAATGAATTTTCCAAGTGGAAATTTGCTTTCCTCTCTTTGGGTCATCGAAGATACATTCAAGACACAGATATCGTGTCTCCTTATTTTCAGAAGTGTGATGTTTATGGAGCTTGGGAGCAGTACCTTGGTCAGATGTGCATACAAACTCCCAAGAATGAATTGGGGTCCTGGCCTTACAAGATTAACATTCAAAGACAAGCCAAAAGATTGCTTGAGGACAAGGGAGGACTCTAATGTCCCCTACCTAGCTGGGTCAGCCAACTTCCAGTTTAATAAAGGTGTTTTTTAACACCATTATGAAAATACTAATTAATAAATATTTAAAAATAAATAAAGTAAATATAAATAAAGTAAATTTGAAATTTGATTTTTTGGTGCCAATTTTGGGCCCTAGCGACCTTATCTTGGTTCATATATATTCTGTCTTTATAGTTGGGCGCCAGCAGGGAAGCTTGATGGTAAATTTGGGAGATTTTCCAAATAGGAGAGCTGGGACGAAACCCTCAGCCATCCTGCAAGGTTAGGACGCAAACCCTAACCCTGCTTCATCAATTTTCCTATCACTATTTGCCATTTTAATCTTACTTTCAGGGATTAGCACAGGCCAGCATTGTTCAAAGGCAGCGCCATTCAAGGAGTCTGCACCTGGGTGATACTGGACACTGGTGCTCACATCCCAATCATTTTTCAGGCCATCTGAGCGCTACATGTAGCAGGAGCGGAGGTTTTGTGACCATAAGGGTAGCTGGGCGGTGTATCAAGCTGTAGATTTCTGCTGTTCAAAACCCTAGTGTGGCAGCTAACAGCAACAGAAGTTATAGAACCCATTCAGCTTCAAGGGCAACTCCGTGGAAGGCACAAGGAGTGCCATCTTGCCAAGATCTGAGGAATTCTACCCCTTCACAAGTACCAAACACTTACAGCAGCGAGGACACTTACAGCAGCGAGGGTAAAGGAATTCTTGACCTCTAAACAAGTGCTGAACACCTACAGAAGCACCTACAAGGTGACCCAGACATCAATTGCAAGTGTGGTCAGGTTAGAGACCTAGGTGAAACAGATCCAATCTGACTAGAGAGTGTAATGTCTTCTATCATTGTTGTCAGCAGCATTATTTTCTGGTGTATTCTCATTCGAATACTAAAGTTATGTTGAACAACTGCTACATTATGGTGTAAACAGAAAGTGTATTCCTTGATGGTTGTTTTCCATGATATTTTGAGGTAACCAGCAGCTAATTTCCTTTATGTTCTATCAGTATGGTGTGCAGATCGGTTCTGTGATTTGTATTGTGAGATTTTGCTTTAGATTCCCTGACAAATCTGATCAGCATATTAACTGTTGAAACCCTACATTCATGTTATTAATGGCTTATAAACCCTAGGGGTTATTTCAATATAAATCGCTGGTGTATGAGATTAGACTGAAGAGTCTGAAGTATTGTATATTTGCAAATATTATATTGTTTATCGTAATGTTTCAGACTGAAGTAGAATATCATTTTTATATTATACTGTGAATGCAATTGCTCAGAAATAGTCTTACTGCAATCTGTGTGAATAATAATTGGTCAGAAAAATTCATTGTTGCAATAGACTTTCTAAGAATAGACTGTGGTGAATGCTAACCCATTTATAGAAGAGTCTCAGTATATGCAATTCTTCATTTGAATGCATCCTGGAAAAACACATCTCAGCAAGTATGCAACATATTTGACAAAATGCTAGCATATGTCAAACTGGAAAACTAATCGCAAATATATCAGTCAAACAAGGGGGGGTTATTACACTCCTATAAGATTATGGCTAAGGTTCTGAAGTTAGTCTCCATAGTATCATGCCCAAGATTGTTTCCTGCAATTAAACTAGGTTTGTTTAGGGTAGATTTTTCATGGACAATCTGATTACTAGTTGGGAGATATGGCTTGGGCCAAATCCTCAAGGCAAAACGTGTGTATGACTCTATTGGGTTTTGGAAAATCTTATGGCAGAAGTAAGTGGCCCTTCATCATTTTGATGTTGATGATGCTTGGCTTTAAACAGAAATTTTGTAGAATGCTGGAGATATTGTTTAAGGATGTGTCAACTCAAGTTGATATTAATGCTTCTCTGATTAAACCTATTGGAATATAGAGATCCATTAGACAAGAGTGTCTTCTGGTACCCTCATTTTTTGTGATTGCAGTTGAAACCCTGCATTATCTGATGAGAGATGCCTCTATTGGCCCACCTGTTAAAGGCATTTGACTACCTCATGATTCTGAGTTGTTGGATCTTCAATCTGTTGATGAAATTTCTTTGTTTACTATTCTGGAAGAGATCTCTTTCAATCTCACCTTCAGGTTTGGCTTGTACTACTCTGCCTCAGGATCCAATATTTCTTGCCATAAGTCTCTCGTTTTTAGCTGGTCTAAAATTTCCTGAGATTGGTTTGGTGATCTTGGCTTGGACTGGGGTGGCCCTTCTAGATTGGTTTGGTATTTGGATATCCATTTTGCTCTCTACCTCTCCTAGTGGTAAAATTGATTGTTTGATAAAAAGATAGCTAAATAGCATAGCCATTTCACATGTCTTACTAGTTGGCTAGAAGTTTATCAGAAAGTACTATCTTCCTACAATATGTATTATACTTTTGTTTGATTGTTCAGAAATTACTATGTGGAGAGATTGCACAAGTTAGTCAAAGACTTTCCGTAGTCAAATGGAAAGGGAAATAATAAAAGACACGTTGTAGCCTAGAACTAGTGCTCTTTGCCTTGCAGATTTGGTGGAACAGGAGTTAAGAATTTAAAGATTCAAGGTATTGTTTTGGCTGTCAAATTGATCCTTCAAGTCGTGGTGAGGGGATAACTGTGAAATGTTCCTGTCAGAGAAAATCATTATCTCTAGCATCCCTCAGAAGAAGAAAGAGTGGAAGGGTCTTCATCCCCTTTGTAAGAACCCCTTCAGGTTCTAACTGAAATTTTTAGCCTTTTTGCTGCACTTAAACTCTTAACTTGTTTACAATGTAATTTTGAAAGTTTCCAAGCATAAACAGCAAGAAATGAACTTGTACGTATCTTTTAGGCAAACAACAAGATGAACATAAACAAGATGATCATACCCAGCAACTTAAGCTTATCTTCTTTATTCGATTTGAAAACAGAGAGGCTAGTAAGCACAATCAGCTAGGTCTGTTTCGAGTTTCAGATCTTTAGTTACATTCAGTTGTGCCAAAGCACCAGACCAAACCCTAGCTTTATGAATGCTAGATGAAGCTAAGTGAAGTAGCGCGATATGCCCAGCTAGAGATGACTAGAAATCAATTGTAGCAGCACCACAGGAGGTTGTAAATGCCAAAAAACTCCTCAAATCTGATGTTGAAAGCATAGTTGGAAAACTCGGACTCGCCGCGGACTCGGCAGCCCAAAAATATGACTCGGACTCGGGACTCGGGACGGACTCGGGAAAAGACTCGGCAAGGACTCGGCAAAAAAAAAAACCGTAGTTTTACAAAAAAAACAAGAACAAATTAATGCATTTAGAGAATATAAGAGCTTAATTTGATTATCAAACACTCATAATTCAAAGATTACACATGTCATATGATCATCAAACACTCAATAATTGAAATTTAATCATTCATAGTCATCAAATACTCATAGTTTCACTTTCAATGTATAACATCATAAGTTTATAAATGTTTACATATAATCATGTCAAAAAGAGGAAAACATTAACAACCACATATAATCTACATCTTCCTCTTTCCCCTCCCAATGGTACTCAATTTTGGAGGCCTAGAACTAGAAGGTGCCCGTGTTGTAGTATGCAAACGAGGACTAGGAGATCGAGCAGGGGAAAAATGATATTCAAATGTGTCTTCGTTGTCCTCCATGGCATCCAATCTTGCTGCTTCTTCTTCTTCTGCTGCTGCTCTCTCTAATTCAGCAATATCCTCATCAGTAAGTAAGACATCAGCCTCATCATTTTGTTCATTAATAGTCCATTCACCATATGGATCAATGTCATCCAAGTCGATGGACTCGTGTGAAACACCCTCCACCTTCCTAGTTCGAAGGCGAAGGTTGTACCGAACAAAAACTAAATCATTTAGGCGCTGCTGAGTCAACCTGTTTCTTTTCTTTGTGTGAATGTTTTCAAATAAACTCCAATTGCGTTCACACCCAGAAGCACTGCATGGCTGCGACAAGACACGTATGGCTAGCTTTTGAAGATTTGGTGTGCTAGCACCATAGTTCTCCCACCATAGATCTACAAAAACATGTTTAAAAAATATAAGTATTAAGAAATAAGAATAAAGTAAAAATCTATATGTAAGAATCAAGTTTCTAATTTCAATTTTTACCTGGTTGTTGTTTTCCTCTCCTTTCAATTGCTTGTTGGGAGGAAAAGAGTCTCCCCTCTGCACCCTTGTAGACCTTGAATAGATAAAAGAAAAAGTAAATCAAATATAGAAAATTCATAGATAGTCAAGGCTCAACATTGCAAATTCATAAATAAGATGTAACAAATCTCACCTCCAACTCATCAAGCACCTTATTTCTCAGCTCACTATCAGGCACCATCCTATCAATGCAAGTGACAACACCGTCCATGACCTCCTCATCCGCCTTAAATGAGTCCGAGAAGTAGAACTTCGGATTCAAGAAGTAGGCAAAGGCATGAATCGGCTGGTGGAGTTGGTTTGTCCATCTCCGATCAATGATGCGCCATATGATTTCATATTTTTTTTGTTGCCGCCATAGTAATGTGATATGGCCTCTTTGGCCCTATCCATGGCCTCATAGATGAAACCCATTGGCATGCCATCTCCATCCACCATACGAAGAACCCTCACCAAAGGCTCTGTCACCTAAAAAAATGAAAACAAATGTTAAATTATAACAAAATTAACCCCTCAAAAAATAAAAAACAGCAAATAGATTATCATGTATAATTTTTTTTGTGTGATTGCTACTTACCCCCATCAGCTCCTCTCCATTTTTGATGAATGTCTCATCAAAAACTATGGTAACAATCCTCTCCCCTTCAGCTCTACTGGAAAATGAGGACTCCTTCCAAGCATCGGACACAAACATTTGCTTGAGATGACCAATGGCACCAAGAATGCTTTGCAATGTGAGGAAGTGGCTAGCAAATCGTGTCACTCCAGGTCGCACAAGGTCCTTGCCATTTGTGAATTTCCTCATCAAAGAAAGCACCCAAGTATGGTTGTAGATAAATTTTGTAACACTTTTTGCATCTTCAACCACTCTTTTGACCCATGAAATCTTCCCAATATCCTCTAACAATAGGTCCAAGCAATGTGCAGCACATGGAGACCATGCAATTGTGGGATACCTCTCCATAAGTAGCCTACCTGCAGCTACATATGCAGCTGCGTTGTCCGTGATAATTTGGACAACATTATCAACTCCAACCTCCTGGACCACCCCATCCAATAGACTGCATAAAGTCTCAGCATTTTTAACTTCATGGGAGGCATCTATTGATTTTAGGAACACCAATCCACCATTTGAGGCCACTAAAAAGTTCAGGAGAGTTCTATTCCGTCCATCTGTCCACCCATCAGATAAAATGCTGCAACCTTTTCTTCGCCAAAATTTCTTTTGCTCATCAACTACAAGCCGTGTATTCTTTACGGATTCCTCTAGCAATGGCCCACTCAAATCTTTAGCTGATGGGGTCTTAAACCCCTTTCCTGCAACTGTAAGGGCGTTCACTAGACCTTCCCAATATGGGCTGCTTGCAACATTGAAAGGTAGATTATTGTAGTACCAAAAGTTTGCAGCAGCCATCCTAGCTTCATGATGCTTTTCCTTATTCCAACCGGTACCTTCAAGTGAAGGTTGTGCTCCTGGAACATTACGTGGAATAAAATAATTTGGTCCTGATGAAGGACCGTGGCCAGCACTAGCAGTAGAATAGGAACCCTCAGGACTCTCACCAAAAGATGAATGTGGAGCACGAACACTTGGACTTGCAGCAGTAGCACCATGAGGCATAGTTGGTTTAGAAGGGGATCCACTCATTATTGATGCTAGGGCATTCTTTGTTTTTTGTCTTTCATCTTTTTTTAGCTCATAGTCAGCAAGAAGGGCCTTTATCTCTCTAATAATCTCAGGAGTAGTTTTAGGGCATCCCTCCACATTTTGCCCAGGTATCCTTGCAAGGTGGTATTTTAACCTGTTTATTCCTCCTGTCATCCATTTTTGACATTCAGTACATGTCACTTCACCTTTTTTGATTCCTGGTATTCCATACTTCCATGCAGGGTCTTTTCTCATTCCCTTTGGATTTGAAGACGACATTGCTGTTTCAAGTTCAACGTGGAAAAAAAAAAATCAGCAAGGGTTTGCAAAAAAATCAGCAAAAAAATGTGATTCAAAGTTTCATTTATTTGCAAAAAAAAAGAATGCAAAACCAAGCTAGAAATAATAGGAATTAGGCTATAATGGCTATTAAGGAAAATAGAAAAAAAATTTGGCAACATATCCCCTTATTTTTCTTGATTTTTTTAAATTTTGAAAGCAAAAAAACAAAAAAAAAGAAATGTTAGATCACTTACCTGGCTCTATTTTGATCTTTTTAGCTCCTCCTCCTGCCTTCTTTCAAGCTAAAACCAATTTGCAGACCTTAAAAACACCAATCTTCAAGTTAGAAATAACAAAAAATTAAAAAAATGTATGGGTTTTAACCCAGTTTGACGCCCCAACCGCGGACGAGAGTCCTGGGTCGGGACTCGAGAGTCCCGACCCAGGACTCGTCTGGACTCGACTCCCGAGTCCGTGGCGAGTCGACTCGGCTCAGCCACGGACTCCCAAGTCCGCCGAGTCCGCGGCGAGTCCTGAAGAGTCCGCCAACTCTGGTTGAAAGTAATTTGATGACTGCTGCAACAACAATCTTATTTTGCTTGAAGCTGGAATCAGAAATATCCTTCTATGCCACACGAACCTCTTTAAAACCTTCTATCAGCAAGTAAAGATGTAAGTGTCTCAAAACAGGGTCATAATCTGCAACTGGAGCTTTGCTAAAGCAATCAGATTAAGCTCACTAATGAATTCTGATTGAAATCACCTCACAAGGTGGAATGGGGACATCACCAAACCATAGAATTCAGGGGAGCAGCACCTTGAATCAACTAAAACTATTTCAGTCAAGAGATCTCTCTCACAACAAGATAATAATACCAAATAACATGTCTTTCTCCTCCCCCAAGCCTCCTTTCAATAAGACCTTAAGACAAGGCCTCCCTAGGGTTGAATCAAATTGGCTTTTATTAAAATATTTACTTTGCTTCGAGGCTAAGGCACTAGCCAAAGAAGATCAGATTTGCTCCATTAAAATATTCAATTTCTTTTAGGCTAAGTTTCCCCAAACCTTTCTAGAAGAATCTGATTGCCTTTTTGTCTTTTTGGAGATTATAAAATTCTATCTTGGAAGCTTCCTTCAGCCGCCCCAAGGAAGAGATAAGATTTGTTCTTAAAAAATTAATTTATGGTAGGTTCTCCCTTAAGTTACCTAAACTGCCATAGGAAGGGGAAGCTTCTAGAAGCTGATCAAATTGAATGAGGTTGACTCACCTCCTTGCCTGCTTTGACCAGCAAATGGACCTCCTTGCTTGCTTTGACCAGCAAGTAGACCTTCTTGCTTGCTTTGACCTCCTTGTGTGCTTTGACTTTTGAAGTGGAAAAAAGATCAGCATTAAGCTTAGCTTGGATTAAAGGTAACACTCTCTTAATTCTCTAAACACATTCTACCAAAATTTGATACTTAATGCCAAAATTCATTCCCTTTTCATGCCTTCTAACCCACGGGAATGTTGGATGGGCTAGAATCGAGCCACCATGATGTCACTCCGAGAGTGGGGACATTACAGTCCTCCCTTCTCGGGATTGCTTGTCCTCAAGCAATCACCATACAATCTGCTGCTCCATTCTGATTGAAACACCAATATACCATAATCCGTGTAGCAACATAATGGAATCCATGAGAAATGACGCACCCAACCAATCAAGACTTGGATCCCAAACCAATCTATCCAGCCTGCTGTAAGAGATGCAACTGAAATCTCTCACGAAGTCTCCATGAAGCACCCATTCAATATGGTGAACTAGTTAGAGGATGTGAGATTGAACTCTTAATCCATAAGGCCACCAAACGCTGCTGTGATGACTCATACCAGCATTAAGACCAATGTCAATGGTGTCATCATACCCATGTATAAGCAAATAATTGATCTCATATGCAATATCCATCAAATAAATATGCCTCCACACATTCCCAAGCAACTAAATAGCTGATGTAAACAATCTCAAGTTTGAATGTGCAATGGAAACCCAAACAGGACAGCCACTTACCAATAAAGAATCCATGAAAATTATGCTATCATCATACCAATGAACAACTGTCATATCATAGGGAATAGGTGACAACTCCAAGGATATAATGTAGATGCCTTCATCACTAACCAAAATGATTTGATCCTCACATGGGATCACTGAGTGTAGTGTCTCAGCCGTCTCATGATCATCAATGTGTGAAGGACAAGAAGCAACATGCTTGTGTGTGAAGTCCTCATAGATCTTTATCCTCCCTTCCCTTATGGATGGAAGGTCATCAACTAAATGTGTTCCCAACTAAAGAGTATAGGTATCATGGCTACGAGTTAACTTCTCTTTCATGGTTCTCGATGCAAGTGCGAAGAGGTGATTTCTATCCGCAAGAAGGTGCACATAGTTGTTTTTCATCTTGATCAAAGCTTCTTGTAACCCTTCCCGATCCTGGGGCCTATTTTTCTCCCACAAATCTGCTACCATCTAATATATGCGATCAAAATGGGATAAGGCTGCCATGACCATATCCTCCTTCACCTTCAGCTGATTCATCAAGGGACGTGAATGGTAGGACTTGCCTTCCTCACGCAAGATCTCAACTGTACAATCATGTTCATCAACATACTCATTTAAGGGATTATTATGATAAGAGTGAAATGGCATCATATCAATAGACTTATGCCTCTCTACATCTGCTAATATAGGATATTGGCAAAATGAATTTCCCATCACGTACTTATCTTCCCACTTAGCATGACTAGGATCATTATCTCCACAATGTTCATTGGATTCAAACTCACATGAGGACGCTATACTGCTGTTCAAACTCAAAAAATCTGAATGTTGATCATACCTTTCCAAGGTGCCTTGGTTGTCTTCTCCTGCTTCTCTCTTCATAGTGGGTGACTCCTCAAGAAGTGCTGGTCTAGGAGGAGTAGCGAGCTGAACATAATATGTCTCCTTAGCTGGTTTAGGTGTCCCAAACCTGGTAGAATGCTTCAATCTCTATGGCGGCTATGTTTTTATATTCAAACCAACTCCCTGGTGTAAGGTTCATGACGAACCACACATTATCAAAGTGGAGTATCTTCCCATTTGGCAACCTCTTAGTCTCTATGAACAGCTCTTCAATGCAATGAATCTCAAACATCCTCATCAAATGCTCTTCTATTGTAAACATGTGTGTAAAATTAGGAGAGACAAGGTTATTATAGGCTGCCATAGCATGTACAACACTGGGAATTATGATCTCTCCTTCATGTTTCTTGACGGTCAAGGATCCACAAGTTGTTCCATCATCATCAACCAATGGATGTGATGTCAAGGTACATAGAGACTCCTTCTTAAGTGGCTGATCTTCGTGCTCAACATGAAAACCATGTGATTCTTCTTCCTCCAAGCTATGGTCTTCACATGATGACTGAATTTTGCTTTTTTTATCCTCATAAGTAGGCTGAAACACATCTTTGTTCTCTTCTTCCACCATAGGGCTGTCATAAACTGACTGATTTTTGTTCTCCTTAGCTGCTATGATTTTGGCTTCTACCCAACTACATGGTGTGGTATCTTTGACAAACCAAACATTATCAAATTGTAGGATCTTCTTGTTAGGCAATCTCTTAGTCTCTATAGTCAACTCTCTACGACAAAATGCCCCATATAATCTTGACAAATGTTCCTCCATTGAGGATGATATATGTTCAACCCAAACGGAATCACTTATGACTCCCTCTACATATGTAGGTATAACACTAGTGGCTGATCCACCAAGTGTGTATTCAACTACTCCACCCAATTCTATAACTTGAGCCTTTAATGGACTCTCAACTAGAGGTAACTCGTGAGTCTCGAGATGTAAATTAGGTACACAAATAGGATTTTCTGAATCATGCCTCTTCTCTTGTTCATGCACATCTGCACGTTCTTCTTGCTTCCTCCTCTCAAGAGGTTCATCCCTTGTATGTTCCATCTCCATGTCTTCTTCCAAGGTCTAATATACAAAATCAGAATGTTTGTAGCATGAATCCACAACACATAATTCATCTTTAACACTCAAATCTTGAGTACCAACATTAGAAGACTCTACAATGCCATCATCCTCACGTGAAATGGTTGCTATCTCATGATGATGCAAGGAAACATCATCACAATAGAAAGTAGACTCATCTACAACTTGTTTTTCTTCAATGACTAATCTAGAATTATGTTCACCTATAGGCTGATCAATGACAACTGGTGTACCATTCTCCCAATCATTAGAGTTACCCATGTTAATGCCATACTCATGCTTTGAATCAACTTGCTTCTCAAATTCCTCATGGAGGCTTTTGACAACTTCACTTATAGGTGCATCAAATGAGTTTCTTTTGTTCTTCTTTTCTTTTTCTTGTTGTGCAAATGACACGATGGATGACATTAAACTTGTTGACAATTGTTGTTGGGATTGCATATAAAACTTTTTGAGATCACTCATGCCCTTCATAATCTCTTGCATAACTCTATCATTAACTTTCTTGGATGAGCTTGAACTTGTACCTGTTGATCTTGTTGAATCTCTAGAATACTTAGGCTTCCTTGGTAGTGAATCTTCATACTGCAGTGAAATATGAGCTAGGCTCTTTGAACTTTTCTTATTTGAAACCTTTTCCTTTGTTGGTGAAGCAGGAAGGAAAGTAGGTAGCAATCTGCCGTCTTTGATTCTAGCCATGAATGTAACTTGATAAAGAACTGAAACATCTATGATTTGTAACCCACAAGCTGGTAGGAACTTGGCTCTGATACCACTGTAAGAACCCCTTTAGGTTCTAACTGAAATTTTTACCTTTTTTGCTGCACTTAAACTCTTAAATTGTTTACAATGTAATTTTGAAAGTTTCCAAGCATAAACAGCAAGAAATGAACTTGTACGTATCTTTTAGGCAAACAACAAGATGAACATAAACAAGATGATCATGCCCAACAACTTAAGCTTATCTTCTTTATTCGATTTGAAAACAGAGGGGCTAGTAAGCACAATCAGCTAGGTCTGTTTCGAGTTTCAGATCTTTAGTTACATTCAGTTGTGCCAAAGCACTAGACCAAACCCTAACTTTATGAATGCTAGATGAAGCTAAGTGAAGTAGAGCGATATGCCCAGCTGGAGATGACTGGAAATCAATTGTAGTAGCACCACAGGAGGTTGTAAACGCCAAAAAACTCCTCAAATCTGATGTTGAAAGTAATTTGATGACTGCTGCAACAATAATCTTATTTTGCTTGAAGCTGGAAATCACCAGAAATATCCTTCTATGCCACACGAACATCTTTAAAACCTTCTATCAGCAAGTAAAGATGTAAGTGTCTCAAAACAAGGTCATAATTTGCAACTAGAGCTTTGCTAAAGCAATCTAATTAAGCTCACTAATGAATTATGATTGAAATCACCTCACAAGGTGGAATGGGGACATCACCAAACCACAGAATTCAAGGGAGCAGCACCTTGAATCGACTGAAACTATTTCAGTCAAGAGATCACTCTCACAACAAGATAATAATACCAAATAACATGTCTTTCTCCTCCCCCCGGCCTCCTTTAAATAAGACCTTAAGACAAGGCCTCCCTAGGGTTGAATTAGATTGGCTTTTATTAAAATATTTACTTTGCTTGAAGGCTAAGGCACTAGCCAAAGAAGATTAGATTTGCTCCATTAAAATATTCAATTTCTTTTAGGCTAAGTTTCCCCAAGCCTTTCTAGAAGAATCTGATTGCCTTTCTGTCTTTTTGGAGATTATTAAATTCTATCTTGGAAGCTTTCTTCAGCCGCCCCAAGGAAGAGATAAGATTTGTTCTTAAAATATTAATTTATGGTAGCTTCTCCCTTAAGTTACCTAAACTGCCATAGTAAGGGGAAGCTTCTAGAAGCTGATCAAATTGAATGAGGTTGACTCACCTCCTTGCCTGCTTGTCCTCCTTGTGTACTTGGTTGTGCAAACAGACCTCCTTGCCTGCTTTGACCAGCAAGTAGACCTTTTTGCTTGCTTTGACCAGCAAATAGACCTCCTTGCTTGCTTTGACCTCCTTGTGTGCTTTGACTTTTCAAGTGGAAAATAAGATCAGCATTAAGCTTAGCTTGGATTAAAGGTAATACTCTCTTAATTCTCTAAACACATTCTACCAAAATTTGATACTTAATGCCAAAATTCATTCCCTTTTCATGCCTTCTAACCCACGGGAATGCTGGATGGGCTAGAATCGAGCCACCATGATGTCACTCTGAGAGTGGGGACATTACACCCTTGACTTGCTCTTTCGGTCCTTTTAGGTTAAGCCAACAGGTTGTGCTTGGGAGTATCTGCAAAGCCTAAAAGTCAATGAGGCATCTCTTGGTCAATCATGAAGTTTTATATAGGGGGGTAGCAAATGTCGTGGATTTAGATCTCTTTGGTAGAATTTATCTTGTAACAATAAGCCTCTATCTCTGATCACAGGATCCTCTACTTGAGGGTGGTTCTCTAAACGTATCCAATCCTTTGTAGATGTTTGTAGTCATGTGATTTTTCTCTCCTGAGAAGAGCTCAAGGGAGAGTTCATGCTTCGAGACTCTCAAAGAAGAGCCTATACTCTGTTGTCCAAATCACTCCAAAGACTTTATCCACTTGTCACTGTCTCCTTTAATATTGAGACTCGGGAAAGTGAAGTTGGGAGAGTTCCCTCATTTACTTGAAGTTTCTAACAGTACATTATATGATAAGTTGTCTATTTCCCAAGCAGTATTTGATTCTTTCAATCATAAGTGGAATCTTGATGATTCACCTGAGAAGAGGCAAACTAGATTAGATGCTATTTGGTCTTCTTGTTTGGAACCTAAAACATCATGCTTTAAATGGCTTTTATTGCATCAAAAACTTCTTGTGGATGCTATTATTTCCTCTTCTAGGTTTAGTATGGGCCCTTGTTCTATGTGTAATGTGATATGTTCCACGACATTTCGGGGACAGGGATGGGGATGGGGGGATGGTTGGGGACGCATTTCCGGGAGGTTTCCTAGGGGGCATTTTTAGGGGACGGTAGGGGATGGCGACATACAAAATACATACATATATATATGATTTTTTCAAAATTTATTAATATATTATAGACAGAGAGAGGGAAAGAGAGAGCTATGTCAATAAGTTAATAATTGATAACAGCAATATCAGTATGTAAATAAATTGCGAGAGTAGTAGTATAACAGCATAATAAATGTCATTAAAGCATTATAAAAGGATCTACAACATATTTATTGAGGATCTACACCATATTCATTCTTTATATTATATGGTTAGACTTCCACATTTTAGATACTTAATCTTGTCAAGTATTAATTGGCATTTAAAACAATTATTAAGAAAGAAAGGAAGGAAAGTAGAAAGAAAGAAGGAAAATTAATAATCTCCACAAATGACCAAAAATAGATCAGCAGTACTGGAACATACAGCAGGTGCAATAGCAAAGGACTAGGAAAAAAGAGGAGGCCCTAGACATTAAGAGATGCAGATACTTCACTAGGTGGTACTCTGGAATTAGATTTTATTGCTACAATTGCCTAGTAGTTGTAACTAGTTGTTACATCCCACCCTAGATACTTAAAAACACTTTTAGTTTTTGCAATTATGACAAATGAATGATCCAAATTTTGATTGAATAATGCATGACATGATGAGATCTTATGTGATTGAGTTCTATTTGAGCAATGAGAATTATGCCATTATGATATGAGCTATGATTTATTTCAAAAGGAATAAATTGTGTTTTGATGCCCTAGAAAAAGAAAAGTCTATTTTCAATAAATGCATAGATAGAGAATATGCAATGGAGATTTTATGATATTTAGATATCAGACTAATTTTCGTTTGTTTGGAGTTTGATGCAGGGTAGAACGTACCGCAATCTCTGGAGGAGGGAAAGTATCATCTGAGTAGAGAGGTAATGTTGGAATGCTCTGGATTGCAATCTAAGTTGGGGTTAGGTCAAAAGGATCTAGGAACCCTAGAAGAGTGTAATAGGAGTTTTGTGTTGTGGTAAGTCTTTTGTGTGACTTTTTGGATGTGGTTTTGTCGTAAATGGTTTTAGGGTTTCGAAACCATTTTTTCCTACTTTCTAACTATCATAGAAATTAAACCAAGCAAGCATTTATGCACATGTAAGAGGAACTTGCATACACCACTACGGGTATACGCATATGGATGCAAGCGCATGATGGCAAGCGAATATACGAGCCTGTGATCATGCATATGCGCATACGCGTATTGATGCATACAAGCCTGAACGTGTGCATGAAAAACTGTTCAATTTAATTTATTTCCTTCCTGACGGGAAACCTATTTTTGCATATAAACTCGTTGGTAAGATATTACTACCTTTTGAGTTTGATAATTGTGCCAGTTGGCCTTACTAAATATATATACTGCCATTATTAATATTCCTTCAAGCAAAGAATAACAAGGATGCATGATATCGCCTGGAGGCATTTAATTATATAGTCAAATACCTTCCTAAGGTTTGAAAGACCAATGTTTAAATATATGAGTATTCAAGTGATTATATTTTTCAAAAGTGAATATTTTATTTAAATTTTAAAAAAAAAGAAAGTTATATTGGTTGTCTTATTTTTGTAGAGGAAATTATTTAAATATTAAAATATGTAATTATAACACTCACATTTGAAAGGTGAAGGTGGGCCATCTTGAGTTGGTGAATGAGTTATATCTTTGTGGATTTTATTTAAACTATCATTGTCACATTGCTTGGACGTTGGCTAAAATTTAGCTAAAGAAGTTCCTTATTTCTAGTACATTGGTGGCGTGGAAGTGAAGGAAATCGAGCATAGCTTTATCCGCCACTCATAAACTCATTCTTTGGGTTTTATTAGCATGATATATCAAAGTTCGAACTCCTTATTGTCAAGGAAGTTGAGAAAATTTAGGAGGAAGTTATGATAACCACCTTGTAACCATTCGAACTATTTAGTAATTGTTTCTTTGGCAAAAACAAACGCATAATCTTGGCTGGGGGAAAAAAAAAAAAAGATTTGAGTTTTTTTGTTGGGAGGAGGAGATGAGTCAATGCTGAGAATAGAAAAACTATTCTAAGCAAGAATTTATTTTTAAAAGAGGAAGAATCCTGGCGTCTAGGTCTGAGCTGAGGAAATACTAGAAGTTCTTGCTTCCAGATTGCTCATTTTCAGACTTATCAGTTTCAGAATTTTATACCAGGCACGTAATACTCTCTGAGTAATTTATTTTATGGGATATAAGTGCCTTCTTGATACAAGAAAAGTCCATGAGAATATTGCAGCATGCCTTTTCATTCTCTTAAATCAATATAAGTGCTTTCTTGATACAAAAAAAGTCTATGTGAATATTGCAGCATGTGTTTCATTCTCTCAAACAGATATGACTGTTTTGCTCGTAATTTGTTCTGTACAGTATGCTTGAAGTTGCAAGTTGTTTATTATGTCTTTATTAGACGAAATCTTTAGCTACAGCTTCTTGGCGCCAAACCACCATATGAGTTACTCTGGAAAGAGCTTTTGTGGGCTGCACCTGTGTCTTGCATTTGATTTGCCAATGTTTTTTTCTAGCATGAAATGTCAAGAAATCAAGAGGGTTAGCATGAGCTTAACCAAGAACAATGATATTATAAAGAATGTCAAGAATCAAAATATTAGATTGAACATGCAATTGTTTAGACAACGTATGAAAGAGATTTTCAATTAAAAAGAAAAAAAAAAAGAACTGGTTGCTGCTTGATGTAAGAATGAATTCCTGGTTTATGTTTGCAGACTACTAGGTATCTTCTCATGCATGCCATATAGATGGTCAATATGTGTTAAGTGCAATATGAACACAAAAATTGTCTAGAAGTTTTGAAAAGGGTTTTGTTTTGCCTTCTTGGTTTAAAAACCCTGTTAATTGCTCTATTAGGAGTGTATGTTCTAAGTTGAAACTGTCAACCATGGAAGCTTGTAGGGTTTCTTAAAACCCTAGTTTAATGTATAATGGTCACACGTGGTAGGTAGCCAAGAAGAGTGTTTTATTTGTAAAGTCTAAATTAGGTGAAGAGAGTTTTCCCTAGGACAGGTGTCCTTTGTAAGAGTAAAGGGCGAAGAGAAAGTCTCTCAGAAGCCCTAGATTAGAAGAGTTTTCCAAGTTGAGTAGGGTGGGTGAGTTTGTACAGAAGTACAAAACTATGGCCATAGTAGGTGCAAGTGCCACTGACTACACTTTAGCACTCACAGTAACCCAGACACCTAACTAACCAGAGTTGCCAGCTTAGTAGGAAGGTATCCTTAGTAGCATGGCAAAGTCAATTAGGTAGGGTTTACCACCAGAGCTCAGATGGCACTACTTTAGGGTTTCCAACATTTCCTTTCGCAAGAAGGGAAGGGCCCCTTCCAGTTAGGAAAGTGTGCGAGGGTCCGCACGAGTCCGTGGTTGGCGGAAAAGCACTCAGATGATGTTTTCCCTCACATGCAGATGGTGAGCCGAGTCTTGGAAGACACAAAATCCAGACAAGGACTTCTAATCTCTTACCTCTGTAACTCTTGTTATAGTACTTGAAATTATGAATTCAATTTTGTTCATGTTTTTAAGTAGAATACTATCTTACTTGTTATTATGGCAGCAATGGTTTGCATCTTACTATGTTGTTTTCCAAAAAACAACTGCTCTAGTTGAGTGAGATATCTTAATTGATTTTAAGTTCAAAGTAATGTGGATGTTACACTAGTAATCAAAGCCTGAGTTTGTTAAAATTTATTTGTTAAAGCTTTGCAAAAGTCCATGTTAATAGTTGGTCAGATTTACTTCTAAATGCTTATAAAAGCATCCTGCTCCCACTTCTATTTTGTCTGTTTTGGAGATCCAGAATTTTTTTCTATACGTCATACTGTTGGAAAATAGTGTTTGATAATGATAGTAGATGTCTTGAGTTGGAAAGTGGAAGGCTGTAGTAAAATATTGGGTTGTATCTGATTGGACTAGAGCCTTGAATTCATGGGCCCCACATGACCTCAGAAAGGTGAAATAAATTTTTAAAAAATCGAATTTTTTAATGTTTTTAGCCTTCAAAAAGCTCTAAGTCCGCAAGGGACGGTTAGTCGTCCCCGGTATGACGAGGGACGTTTCCAACGTCCCCAATCCGTACCAAGGATGGGGAACTGTCCCCAATTAGTTGGAAACGTTTATTGTCGTTTCCTTCGAATTTGCTTGGTTCGAGGATGGCAAGGGACCGTCCCCTTTGCATCCCCCCGTCCTGGGGACGAGGACAATGGCTTTTGGGGCAAGGGACGTATCCCTGTGTAACACAGGTAATGCGGATTAGAGCATTTTCATGTTTTTGTTATTGTCAGTTTGCTAAAGTTGTGTGGAATTTGTTCCTAGGTGGGTGAGACTTGTGTGCTGATAAGGAATACATTTCTTGGTTTGATATCTTGTTTGGTTCTATCAGTTTTGTTAAAAAGTTGCACAAATTTAATAGGAAATTGTGGCTTGTTGTCTCTACTTTCTTCTGAGGTGTTCGGTAATGTCCCCTTTTGGGGATTGCCCTAAATTTTGCCCTAGACTCACAAATTTGATGTAGTTAGGGTTATGACTTACCACTTAATGCTTTAAATAAGATAAATCTTGGCTTTAGGCCTTGCAAATGTTCGATAATATTGAAAATATAGTAATAGAAGTATTATTCATAATAGGGCCTGGATGAGAAAAAGGATAAGTTTGCCCGAAGTTACCCATCTAAGCCCAAGAGCACAAGTGTCCGACCAAGACAACCCACCCCTTGGCCCCAAGCGGCAGGAACGTCCGACCAAAACAATTCCACCCTTGGAGTGGCGTGCCTAGTGGATACACTTGTATCTACTTTTCCTATCCATGTTGTCTCATCCATCCTCCTTATGATTGAGACTCTGTGGATCCGTCCTAACAATCAATCATAGTTTGGCTTGATAGGGGAATCTTGAAAGGGGTGCTTGTAAACTACTCAACCCATCTAAGCCCAAGAGCACAAGCGTCTGACCAAGACAATTCCAACCTCGGAGTGGCGTGCTTAGCATGGGAGGCCCGTAAACACCATCCTCCTAACTTGCTCCCTTCAACCTTACATTTGATCGATCATAGATATATATACAATCTATTCATTTACATAAAAGAATCATAATTACTTATAAGGCTTAATAATTGCTGCAAGCATCATTATTAGACAATCGTAAATAATATATATATATTATGTATACATTGTATTTGTCAATCATCTATGATATATTTATGAATCACAATATATATATTTAAATATATTTATCAATTATTAACTGTCATTTAAATGCTTAATATATTTATCCATCATCTAAATTTATTATATATTTAACATATATCATTTTCTAAATATATTAAGGTATTTATTACTGCTGATATAAGATTATGAAATTACATACCTCCTAATGCTTACCCTTACTTGGGTTCGATATGCTGAAGCTCCTCCTGATCCCCTCAACCACCGATCTGCAGAACTTCCTTTTATTCTAGCAAGCGATGCCTTTTTTTCCTTATTCTATCCCTTTTCTTCCTTCTTATTACCCAAACTTATTTTATTTATATCCCATGAAGAGATACGTCTACTCAATGGGAGGTATCTTTTTGCTTATTACCGTGCCTCTTGTTAATTGCTGCCTCTCAACATTAATCGTTGTTTTTGGAAGTCTCTTATTTATCATTTTAAATGAATCGCTGCCCTTTCAGGAATCGCTGCAGTTTATTAGTTTAATAGCTACTTCTGATCGCTGTAGTTTATTAGTCTTTTGATGGATCCCTCAATATTTTATGTTATGTTCTATATTAGTTTATTATTTGTTTCTTATAATATTTATAAATTGAACATATTAGTTTTATATATATTTTAATATTTATATATTATAATGATAGTTATAATATATTGTTAATTATTTCATTTTAATGTTTGGTTTTCTTTATATTTTAGTGTTGAAATTTATCATGGCGGAGGCATGACATATTAATACTAAATTGTTAATATTTGTATTTATGTTTTAATATATATTGTATTTGTGCATTTGCATTTCAATGCTTAGTAATTTTAGTGTTCCATTTGGGAACATGACATGTTCTGTTTTTTTAGAAAGCAAGAATAATGAGATTTTTTACAGACGGGAGAAGTCACTTAAGGCCTTTAGTTGTGATCTCACCCTTTCTACTGTTGTATTGTAGGTATCTATGATGCTGAAAGTTCCAAAGGAATTCACCAAAGTTCTTGCTCAGGGTTCCATTACAATCCATAAAGACTATCTAGTCACTAGTGCCCTCTGATCCCATCCCTAAACCTGCTCCTTTAATGGGTTGGTCTAATACTGACCAGCTGGCTGTTGGTGATCATCCTATTCCTGTCTTTCCTAGGAGTATGTCTGGCGATAAAAATGATGAGGAAGGTGACCTACTAACCTCTGCTGATTTGGATTCCATCTTGAATGCTGCCCTGGTTCAGGTTGCTAATGCTGATGGAGCTCTTAAAGGTCAGCAAGATAGGCTGATTGAGTCATTTGTCGATCATGCAGCCAGGAACACCCTAATTGAGATTGAAATTCTAGGTGATCACACCTGGTTTGAGAAAAGATTGATAATCATGTTAAAGACATTGTCAATACTGTTTTTAAAAAACTGTACTAAAGAATAGTGCTGGCTGTAAAGGTTCTTCCCAATTTTTTTGGATCAATCTGACAGTCTGTAACTTGTTCTAGAATGATGCATCGAGCTGTACTTAGGCTGCCATTTGGTGGCCTGTTTCAATAAGTTATATGCTCAGGTTTTGGTTCTCTGTTTGGAGTCCTGAGCCAGACTGTTTTCTTCTTAATATTTTAATTCATATGGTGGATTGCCCTTTTGGCATATATTTTGTAAATTTGGTAAACTTTCAGCAATATAAAACAATGTGCATGAGATGAGTAAGGCATACGTTACACAAATTTTAGTGCTTAGAGGTAAAAAAGATAGCTAAAAGACAGGCTAAGTGTGCCTTTTATATTGTCATTTTTCAAAACTTGATTTAGATAAGAAAGAAACTTAGGAATTTTTAAATTCTTACACATTTTTACAAAAAGATTTTCAGTTGTATACTCGTTATGGGAAAGATGAAAGACATTTACAATTACAAGTCATGAGACAATTGACAATAATGAAGAGTATTCTGTAAGAGGTAACCACCTATGAACATTTGAATAGACTTTGACAATAACATAGGATGCTCAATAGGGGTGTAGCACTGCAACAAAATAAATTACAATGGCCTCCTTCTGAGAGAGGTGCATTTAATTGAAAAAATAACAAAGAGATGGCCATTAATCACCAAGCTAAAGAAATTTCCCTTTTTTAAAGTAAATGTTGGTCTTATTGCATGTAAAAACATTGATATTAAAAAAATGAGATTGCAAACATAAGATTTTCAGAATCTAATAATATATAAAAAAATCTTTTTGGAAAAATGTCTAGGTGATTTTGCATCAAAATTTTAAATCACACTCCTTGATCCATCATCAACATGATGAAATGTAAAATTGCAAATGATTAACATTTCAAATAGAACCAATATGCCAAAGAAGGGTCACCTAGGCAAAGAGAACATAAAAGGAATTGAGTTAACTATCAATTATTACCAATAATTAGTAAAAACTACTAATTTAGAATTGTGATGTTTAGACTCGCATAGATACAAACTTTCTCAGGAATTTCTCTGCATACCAAAAGATAAGGATATTTTCAATTCCCGAGATATTATTGAAGAAAAACCTAGAAAATATCAGGAACCCAAAAATGCACTAAAATTCAAAAAAAAGGAAGACAAATAACTGATGATTTTTACCTTTAAAACCATCTTAAGACTTAATTGCATAGAGAGTGAGAGTGTGAAAGTAAACAAGAGTGTACATCATGAATTTTGAAATATAATTTTTTCTCATTATTTTTGAGATCGCTGATTCCAGATAATCAGAATATATATCTCTTTAACAATACTAATAAATAACTCTGCCAGAATGATAATGAATCCTTCATTCAATAAAACAAAACTAAGGCAAATATGATTTGTTAACCCTATCGTTCTCCTTAACTATCAAATTGAAGAGACTAATCCATACACAAAATGGTAACTACAATTGAAAACAACAATCTCCCTAACCTCTTCAAATATCTCTTAAATTTATAGCAGTAGCAACTATCATACCTGGCATTTGAGGACAGCGATGGCCTGTCTTAACAACATTTTATATTAATCATTTTGACCAGCAATATTTCCTATAATATTCACAGCAGTATTGATGCCCATATTAATTGATCACAGTACCAATAATGATACTATTGAGCACTGAACTGTTCAAGAATGATACAAATCACAATAATGACAGAATTCTACTGATCAGTGATCATGAGAAGATTACTAACTATTGAACAATAGTTATGTCAAAAGAGAATAATGATGCAAACAATCTCAACTGGTGCGATATTATTAACAGCTGATATGTAATAACAAAATTTCCCAAACAATTACCTCAAAAATAAAACAATGTTAATAAATTAAGTAACGACAACAATATTCATTGATAAGTAAAAATGACAAGAAGTAAATAACAGCAAACATCTGTGATGCAATAATAATGACAAGACAAACAATAGCATATCATTTGATAACAACTACACTCAAAAATCATAAATAATGACAGCAATGTTCATTGTTATCAAAGGCAACAGTGATAATCCCTAATCACAATAACAACAGTCGCATTCCCTATTCACAAGGTTTTCAAACCCGATTATAGCAAGTGTCTTCACAACTGTAAATTACAATGTTCATTTTTGAAATAATGACAGCAACAATTGTCCTTGTCCCTTGGCAACAGATGTAATTGCTATTCAATAATGGTATCACGAAATCTTAACAGCTACAAAACCTTTCATGCTGTACAAATCGTTTATAAAAGTTTCCGAGAAGGATGATAAAAAAAACCACAGGTCTAATGGTTATATAAGAGAAAAAAACTAATTTATTGAGATATTATCCCATGTCTCCATGCGGTTGCTTAAGTGTGTTTTCTGCTTAAATTTGAACAGCTGGAGTGTTCCCATGCAAATTTTTAATCATGAGAAAAGGATAATTTAGAATTTTTCCCTATTTTAATGGAGCAACTACAGCTTAGGAATGGAAAATAAGCCGTGGAAAAAAGGAGGGGCTGGAAATAACAGCAACGGCATATTGCCAAAAATGCCACATGCCTCCACAAATTTATTTCCCTCTTTTTTAATATTTGCCTCGAATTTTTTTCCTAAATTTTAACTGCACAAATCATTATTAATATCATTAATATAAACTAAGATGACTGTTTAATAATAAGCAGAAAAATTAAATATTCATGAGGCCACCAATCCCACAAATAATTCTTAAATAAGTTGAGCAGTGGCTGCTAGCCAAAATAAATTAAGCAGCCGCATGGGGACCTGCCCTTACTGGTGACATATCGCCAATAATATTATGATATATCACAAAACAATTCAGTCAAATTCATGTTCAAAGATATTTTGAAAAACTCATGATATTTTTAGAAAATGTCAGGCTACTGAAAAAAGTATATTATGGTCTAGAGGTTTGATTGTTTGAGACATTTAGCAACTGGGGAAAAAAGCCACTCCATCAGTATCAAATTAAAAGAACATAGTGCAGACAAAAAGTCATGAGCCTGTAAGCAAGTTTGCTTTTTCAGGACATTGTTTAAAAACAAAATACCATATTTGAATTCTGAATACTAAAGTTTTTGATGTGGAGGCAAATTGTTTTACAAGGCGATTGAGGGAAGCTACTGAGATTAAAAAGATTGTTGAATTATAAGCTGTTACTAATCATCCCTGTTTTCTTTCCCCGGGTGATCCTCGTTAGTATCTTGGCTCTATTTAAAGAGCTATCATCCGCAATCTTTGACATATTTATCTTTATCTTAATGATAGGTCATGGAGTATGAATTAGAAAGGTCGATGAAAGTTTTTCCAACAGCTTAAAAGCTTTCTTTTTAATTTCCTAAAATTGGATAAATATGGATCTTATTGTGCAAGAAAATATAATTAAGAAAATAGAGAGGTTTGTAGTGCCTGTGTGATTGACGGCAGAGAGTGAAAATGTGTTTGGAATATTTGTCTTCATCTTTCTCTTCAAGGGCGGTTATTATGCCACTGCGACGAACCAGGTGATAAATGGAGACGTTTGAAGAGTAAAACGACGTGGGGAAAGAGAAAACATGTAACAAGAGCAACTTCCATAGGAAGTGAAAAGAAAGTAGAAAGCAAAGCAACTTGATCGGAAAGGGGTAAAGCAGTACCTTACCTGTGTCCGGCAGGGTTACTCTCGATCTCATTGGATTCCAACATAATTCCACGATCATCCACTTCTTCGATTTATCCAAACAACAACATAGAATTTGCGCGCCAAAACAGAAATGAATCAACAAAAATTTGAGGTTTTCAAAGAGAGATATTCGATCGTAAATTTGCGAGAGGGTTCACGGAAAGTGTGAAAAAATTTGCAGTCCGTCAGAGGGTTTTTAACAACCAAACATGAAGAAGCTTCGATTCTGTTATTGTCTATATACCTCGTGACTGTAAATTTTACGGACGGCTGAGATTGCTTAACCATCGTAGGCCTGTTATACTCGAGACTTTTTCCCACTAGTTTTACAATCATTTTGTGTCTTTGATAATATCCCACTACTATATTTGAGCTATTTTGCTTTAACTAAGAGACCTCAATTTACTTTAGCCCCAAGTGTTTCGGATTAGATAATGATTTTGACTTTTGGATAGAATCATTTAAATTTATTTTATTTTATTTTGTGAAGTGGATTTTTTAAATTTATTAATTTATGTATTAAATAATATAAATGGAGAATTTAAGGTTTTCTATTTAAAAACAAGTTTTAGGATATGAAATATTGTTAGATTATTAGATTGAAAGGTCACTAAATCATTTAATTTTACAAATGTTTTGATGTTTTTGGATTTTTGAAACTTTACAAATGTTTTGATGTTTTCAAGGTATTAAATGACTTAGGTGATATACAAGAATCCAATCCAATGATCATATATAGAAATATGCCCCCACCCTAGTGTTAAGTTACCTTGATATGGGACAAATGGTATGATAACCTAGGGATAGGACAAAATAGCATGGATAGGTACTTATTGAACACCAAGCCATGTTAGGGATGCAAATCAATGAATGGAAGTTGGACAAATGTTGATTTATTATGAAATAGATGGAAGCTAAGAGTATTTGATAGATGACAGGTGGTACTTATTTACACAAGGCACATATTTGTCAGGTTTTCACCAAGGTACTTGTCCAACGCGCCACTGAAGTGGTTTTTGTTAGAGGACATTTTTTCTCTTTGTTGTTTTTATCTTTTTCCTATTTTTTATTATTATTTTATTTTTCTGATATTTATACCCTCATCTATTAGGCATAGAATCTTTTGAGATGCATGTTGTTGAGCAGTTCCTGCAGGGGATCTCCTTCAGGTGTTATGAGTTGATAAGCTCTTGATCTATAGCTTTATGTGACAATTAAAGGTCCTAACCAATTCGGCTCAAATTTTCCCTTACTATCTTAATCTGGCATGCTCTTTTGATTTTCTTTTAGGACAAGATCATGCCGACCTTTAATTTTCTTGTTATAGCTTTTATTGAGTCAATTTTAGTACACTTGAAGATGATTGAGTGTTTCCAGGCGACGTTCATCTAACAGTTCTAGCTCATTCAACCTTGACACTTTGTACTCCTCATCCGTTATCAGGTGTTGCAATGATACCCTTAATGAGGGGAGCTCAACCTCAATAGGCAAGATGGCTTCATTCTCATAGACCAAGGCGTAAGGGGTTGCACTAGTAGATGTTCCAATGCTAGTTTTATATGCCCATAGGGTGAGGTTCAATTGTAGGTGCCAATCTCGGCTAGCATCATTGACTATCCTCTTCGGGATTTTAATGACGGTTTCATTAAAAGCCTTCGCTTGGTTGTTTCCTTGGGGTAATAAGGGGTTGAGAAATGGTATTTTATATTAAATTGGTTACAAAACTCTTTCACATCCTAGTTCTTAAAGGATTATCTGTTATCTGAGATAATGGCTTGTGGAACACCATAATGAGAAATGATATAGTTAAGGATGAATTTGGATATTTGCTTCCCAGTTATGTAAGTCATAAGGATTGCTTCAATCCACTTTGTAAAGTACTCAATGGTGATAATTATAAATTTATGCCCATTTGAGGAGGTAGGGGTAATATTCACTATGAGGTTGAGCCCCCATTATGAAAATGACCATGGAGTTGTGATCGGTTGAAGCTCCTAAGCTAGAGCATGGATGAGGTCTCCATGTTGTTGACACTGCAAACACTTCTTTACAAACTGAATGGACTTTTCCTCCATAGTTAGCCAGTAGTACCTCATCCTTAATAACTTCTTAGCCAAGGTAAGGCCACTCGAATGTGACCCACAAATTCCTTCATGCACCTCTTTCAAGATGATATAAGCTTCTTCTTGGTTAAGGCATCACAATAAGGTCCCATCAAGACTCCTACGATATAAGGTGTTGTGAACAATGGTGAAGCATGAAGCTCTTCAAATTAAGGTTTTTTGTAGGTTGTGGGTGAACTCAGAGGGAAAGTTTTCATTATGGAGGTAAGTGAAGATTTCATGGTACCAAGGCGAGCTAGGACCAGCAACATCACACACAAATTATGATTCTGGAACATAGAAAGCTAGTATGAGAATATGTTCGATGAGGAATTCACATTTTAGGATATTCTAAGGCATATCTAGCAATGAACCAATGGTAGCCATAGCATTTGTTGCCCTTTTATCGACCCTTGGGATTTTTTTAAAGGTTATGTCAATGAAATACCCTTGAAAATATCCACCATATTTTTATAAGGCATCAACTTATCATCTTTGGTTTGCTAGTCATTGTTGACTCGCCTTACTATTAATTGAGAATCCCCAAGAACCTGTAGCTCCTGAATCTGCCATTGGATAGTAGTTCTCAACCCTGTGATTAGAGCTTCATACTTTTCTATATTGTTTGTGCAAGGGAATGTGAATCTATAAGACTTAGGTATACAATCACCTTGTGAGATGATGAATAGTATACCTGCTCAAGATCCATGTTGTGTATGCGATCCATCAAAATACAATTTCCGCTCGTTTGTTGACACTATAATAAAAATTACCTCATCCAAAACTTTGATATTAGGGGACGATCTTCACATAATGGTGCTTCAACTAGTTGATCATCGATGACTTGTCCTTTGATTGCTTCATGATCAACATATTTAATGTCAAATTCACTAAACATGACCCATTTTTCCAAGTGGTCTGTGAGTGTAGCTTTGGATAGTAAGTACTTCAATGGATCAATCTTAGAAATGAGCATGTAGTATCTCAACTTTTGGGATGCAACAACAACTGCTAGACATGCTCTTCCAATTGGTGTGTAATTAAGCTCAAATGCTACCAAAGCTAGATGCTAATGTAGTGTGTAGATCTTTCCTTTCCTGTTTCATCATACTACACCAAAAGAGCTCCTAATGTTGTTGAGGTTGGCAAGATGTACAAGATCAAAGGTTTACTAGCAATTGGTGGCATTAATACCAATGGTGATGCCAAGTAGTCCTTTAGTTGTTGAAATGCCTCCTCACAATGATCATCTCATTTGTATGCCACACCCTTCTGAAAGAGATGGGTGAATGGGTGGCACTTATCTGCTAGTTGTGTGATGGATCTTCTAATTGACTGGAGCTTCCCTTGAAGACTTATAAGTTTCTTCAATGTCTTCAATGGTTTCATTTTTGTTATTGCCTTAACTTTGGTAGCAATTCCCCTTCGAAATATGATGCACTCTAAAATTTTACCTGTGGTGAATCCAAAGACACTTTTTTGGATTGAGTCTCACCTGATATTTTTATAGCCAATCAAAGATTTGAGTTAGCACTTATAGGTGTCCTTTTTTCATTATCATTTTTTCCAAGATGTCGTCCACATAGTCTTTAAGGATCTTGTAGAACATGTCATGAAAAATTTATTTCATTGCTCTTTGATATGTTGCACCAATGTTCTTTAAACTAAAAGGCATTACATTCCAACAATATGTCCCCCATGGAAAAGTAAAAGTTGTTTTGTGTTGGTCTTCCTTAGCTATCATGATCTGGTTATACCCAGAGAACTCGTCCATGAGTGAAAGCATTCCATGTCCAATTGTTAGGTCCGCTATGATATCTATGTTGGGCAATGGAAATTCATCCTTGGGACAAACTTTGTTTAGATCTCAAAAGTTCGTGCAGATACGTATGCCCCTAGTGGGTTTTGAAACTGGAACAAGATTGGAAACCCACTTTGAATAATCAATAGGTCGTATGAACCCTACATCCAACAACTTTGTAGCTCTACTTTGACCAATAATGTGATCTGAGGATGCATCTTTCTTAATTTATGTTATATTGATTTTGCATTTGGGTGAACTGCGAGATAATGGACCCCTAATGATGTGTCAAGACTCAACATATCCTCATACAACCATGCAAATTAAATATTTTTTTCCATAAGGAAAGTTTCCAAATTATTTTGTTCCTCACCATCTAATGAAGAATCATAGAAAGTGACTTGGGTTGATTCTTTTGTTCCCACATTGATGGGTTGCAATTTCTCTACCAAGACTGTTGTTTTTTCTTGCTCTATGTTGGGGAGATTGAATCCTTCATCTGCATGTGCCTCAAAGAGGTTTTCACTATTGGATACATCTTTTATTTTTACAATTTTAGAATTAGAAAGTGTCACATGGTGGTTTTCACTTGGTGACTTGGTCTCACAACACGCCCAGAGAATGCAAGGCCCGGGGACCCAAGTTAAAAAATCATTACTTATGGAAGTTGTTGGTTGGCTAATTGCCTCAAGTGGTAAGCATAGGGGAAATTGGAGATCCTAAAATGGTTCACATCGAAGTACAAGGTTACCGAGAATCCGAGTAGTCAAGTTTTTTAGGAAGTTTGGACCAGGATGTATAATCGGGATAATTTCATTGAGAAATTTGCACAAGATGTTGCAACAGTGAGTTAAAAGCTCACGGGTATGAAAAGGTTGGCAAAGGCAACAGTGAGATTTTACGGTTTGTTCATAGAAGGAGCCTTGAGTGTTTCAAAGGGAGTCGAGTGATCAATGTTGGGTATCTAAGTAAATGGTGCACCCATGCAAATGTTTAAACATGCCACTCAATTTTTCCCAAGTACATCAAGTATCTAGAAACTCGCTTTAAGGAAGCAATTTTGTGAAAATGTTAAAGCATGTTATTTCTAGATTGGTATTCTGAAGGAGCTAATGTTAAGGGATGTTTCATTTTAATAATGTTCTTATTAATGGTTAAAAGGGAAATGACACATGAAATTTTATGTGCAGGAGGAATGGGTTGTTGGACAAGGTTCGAGTATGCGTGGTTAAGCAAACTAATAATGTGAGTAAATCAAACAATGTTGCCAAGGTTGAGATACATATTTCAGGAACCCATATGTAGGAGAGGTGTATAGTGAGGGAGTGTGAGTAACCAGGGAATCGAGGATCCGAGTCTTTCTTGATGGATGAGCGCATTGCCAAGTTTTGGAGTGTTATGTTGGCTTGCATATTTCTTGAACCAACAACTTTGAGGCAAGAGCACAAGGCTAATAGATTAAATTTTTTATATCCACCTAATCACTCTGAATATCCAGCTAGTTCCTATATTTTGTTTGAAGATTCGACTGATGACCTATTCAGTCCAATTTGATACCTTGATTGTGTCCCAAGACCTGAGTCTATAAAGGTTTCAGCTATTGAAGGAAATCAAAATATCTTTTGGCTTATTCCAGAAGATTTGTGTGCCAACTGTCATATGCCATATGCTACTTTATGATTCGTTCCTTTGATTCTCTCTCATGTGCTCTATTGGAACTCTTTGGATGCCTTGTCCTTATAAAAGGTCAAGAGTTGCTTTATTTTGTTTTTCAAAATTTGTGGAATTACGAAGACTTAAAATTGGAACTCTTGCCAGTTTTATGTATTTTTCTTGTCTTTTGTACTATTCCAATATAAAAAATTGTATGCTCCATTTGAATTTTACTAATATCAAAGCCAATTTGAAGCTATCTCCTTATACAAAATCTTACATAGTTGATTGTTTGTTCCTATCTAAAAATCCTATGTGCTGCGCTAGACTTGGGTGCACATTGACACTATTCGATGGCAAATGATCTCATGTTTCTTTAAGATTATTGCATCATTCTATACCTAGTTGTAAAACAATCTGGTGAAGTATAGGGTGGTTTGCTTTCATTTAGTTTATTTCAAGGTGCATGTGTGGATAATAATTGCGAGAACCTTAAATTTTAGGATCTTTAATGCTTTTTTTAGAAGTAGATGTTAAATATTTCTAGAGAATGTTTTAAAAGTGATCAATTCATGAATTATTCTTGTAAATATTTAGTATTCATGAAGTTATAAAGTAGTTTATGTTAAATCTGTTGAAATCTTTGCAAATAATTTGAGTTCATGAAGTATTTCGTGTAAAACTTTTGTTTTCATGAAGTTGTGAAGTGATACATTTTTTATTCAACTGAACCTTTGTTATGATCCTTTGGACACCATTAAGCCTAAGAAATTATAGACCTATCGTGATTAATAGAAAGTTTACACAACAAACCCTTAGTGAACCTAGTGCATCAAGACTTGACATTCCCAAGCCTTCGGATCAATTAAGATTGCCTTTAGATTTAGGTATTCTCAGTGGATATTTCAAGAAAGGTAGGTTCTTGCATTCTTTGAGTGAGAATTTATCTACCTATTGGTGTGTGTCTGCAACACTTGCATCAATAGAATTAGTGCTAGAGGGAGGGTCGACTCTTTATCCCTTTCTTTTTAGAAGGCATTGGTGTCTTGGTCATAAGGTTGATTTACGAATGTGAGTTAGAGGTTTGGGTAAGCCTAATATGGAGAGTAAGAGAGAGATAGAAGTCCTCCAGAAAATCCTCAACAAAAATCTCTCACTATTGAATTCATTTTTTTTTGGTTGGGTTATAGAATGCAGAATCCACGGCACGACTGATCATAGTGAAATCAACTGTAAAGTTTTCTTGACTAGGGTAAGCTTGGCTATTTATAAGGTAATCTCGTTAACTAAAGCTTCTTTAAGTGTGAAAAGGAGGGAGAAGTTATGGATTTTTTGTTTAGATTCTAGAAGAACATGTAGTTCTTGTAAAAGTAGAGTCCCTATCAATTCAAAAGATAGATTAGGTAGATTTACTAACTTTTAGCATTATGTGAAATTTTTGAAAGTCTTGTAGGAAAGGAAGCAGAGTCATGAAGGTTTGGAAACATCACACCTAAAGAATGAATTTGAAAGAAGTAAATTGCCATGCTTTGCACGTGTGGACAATTATAGAGAGAAGGAATTGGTGAAATAATCCTACATTGTTGTTATTTCACCACGAATTGTAAATTCATAGTTTAAAGGGGAAGTGGCATTTGATTTTATGCAAATGGAAAAGTATCAAACTTTTTAATTTCTCTTTCTATGATAGACATGTAAATCAGGTTAAGATCTTGTCTGAAAAGTTAAATATTGGCACTAGGGTTGGAGCCAAGGCAGGCAACGGGTGTAGCTATGAAGGAAGAAGTGACCTCGTAATGAACATACCTATTCTTTGAACAATGTAAAGGATGAATGAGATTTATAAGTGAAGGTTGGGCAAAGGTATGGATTCAAAGTAGGGAACAAGGTGTGTGGATTTGACCATCGTTCAAGTCGTTTCCATACATGGTCGTGATCTCTTTAGTAGAATCATGGAGATAGTAATTAATTAATGCACACACTGTTAGTCTTTAGTAATATTTTAAGGTCCTTATGTTGGGATTCAAGTAAGGGTAAGGAGTTCTTTTAGAAAATATGTCTAAGTTTTGATTTACTCAGTGTGGTTGATTCCAGGGTTTCTTTTGAATTTGGTTTTGTTGGTTGGAATTTGTTGTGTGGTCTCACAACATGTCCCAAGAATACAAGGCATGGGGACACAAGTTGAAAAATAATTACTTTTGAAATTTGTTGGCTATCTAATTGCCTCAAGAGGTAAGCATAGGGGAAGTTGGAGATCCTAAAATGGTTCACATCAAAGTACAAGGTTATCGAGAATCTACGTAGTTGGGTTTTCGAGAAGTTTGGACCCAAATGTATAACCAGAATAATTTCATTGAGAAAGCTATGCAGGATGTTGCAATCATGAGTTAAAAGCCCATGGGTATGAAAAGGCTGATGAAGGTGGCAGTGAGGTTTTACAATTTATTTCGGGAAAACATAGAAGGATCCTTGAGTAATTCAAAGGGAGTTGGGTGATCGAGTGTCGGGTACTCGAGTAAACGGTGCATCCATGAAAAGGTTTAAACATGCCACCAATTTTTATCGGGTGCATCAAGTATCCAAAAACCCACTTTAAGTCGATGATTTTTGTGAAAATGTTAAATCATGTTATTTCTAGATTGGTGTTTTGAAGGAGCCAACGTTAAGGAATGTTTCATTTTAATAATGTTCTTATTATTGGTTAAAAGGGAAATGACATGTGGAATATTATGTGCAGGAGGAATGGGTTGTTGGACAAGGTTTGAGTATGGACGGTCAAGAAAACTAATGTTGTGAGCAGATCAAACAATGTTTCCAAGACTGGGATACATATTTCGAGAACCCATATGTAAGAGAGGCATATAGTGAGGGAGCGTGGGTAACCAAGGAACTGGGGATTTGGGTCTCTCTTGATGGATGAGTGCAACGCCAAGTTTTGAAGTGTTACATTGGCTTGCATATTTCCCAAACCAGTAACTTTGAGGTGGGAGCACAAGGCTAATAGATCAAAATTTCTATATCTGCCTAATCACTCTGAATATCCAGCTAGTTCCTACATTTTGTTTGAAGGTTTCATTAATGACCTATTCAATACAGTTTGCTATCGTCCTGAGACCTGAGTCCAAAAAGGTTTTAGCTATTGAAGGAAGTCAAAATATCTTTTGACTTATTCTAGAAGATTCCTTTGCCAACTGTCATATGTCGCGTGCTACTCCATGATTCATTCCTTTGTTTCTCTTTCATGTGCTCTGTTGGAACTCTTTTGTTGCCTTGTTCTTATAAAAGGCTTAGAGTTGTTTTATTTTGTTAAGTTCAAAATTTGTGGAATTACGAAGACTTAAAATTGGAACTCTTGCCAGTTTTATTTCTTTTTTATGTTTTTTATATCATTCCAGTATAAAAACTTGTATGCTTTATTTGAATCTTACTACTATCAAAGCCAATTTGAAGCTATCTCTTGATACAAAATGTTACGTAGCTGATTGTTCCTATTGAAAAAGCCTATGTGTTGCAACAAATGTGGGTGCACATTGACACTATTCAGTGGAAAATGATCTCATGTTTCTTTAAAATTCTTGCATCATTTTATGCCTAGTTATGAAGCAGTCTAATGAATTGTAGGGTGTTTTGCTTTGATTTAGTTTATTCCATGGTGTATACATAGATAATAACTATGAGAACCTTAAATTTTAGGATCTTTAATGCTTTTCTTTAGAATTAGATGTTAAATATTTCTAGAAAATGTTTTAAAAGTGATAAATTCATGAAGAATTCCTATAAATTTTTAGTATTTATGAAGTTACAGAGCAATTTATGTTAAATCTATTGAAGTATTTACAAATAATTTGAGTTCATGAAGTATTTCATGCAAATATTTTGTTTTCATGAAGCTATCAACTGATACGTGTTTGATTTGACCAAACCTTTGCTATGACCCTTTGGACAATAGTAAGCCTAAGAAACCATAGGCCCCTCGTGATTAACAACAAGTTTACACAACCAACCCTGAGCGAACGTAGTGCGCCAATACCTAACATTCCCGAACCTTGGGATCAGTAAGCTTGTCTTTAGATTTAGGTATTCTTGATGGATCTTTCAAGAAAGGTAGGTTTTCATGTTCTTTGAGTGAAAATTTATCTGCCTGTTGGTGTGCGTGTACAACACTCATGTCAATAGAATTGGTGCTAGAGGAAGGATCAACTCTTTGTCCCTTTCTTTTTAGAAGGTGTTGGTGTGTTGGTCATAAGGTTGAGTTACAACCGCGAGTTAAAGGTTTGGGTAAGCCTAGTATGGAGAGTGAGAGAGAGATAAAAGTCCTTTAGAAAATCCTTAACAAAAATATCTCATCCTTGAATTTGTTTTCTTTTGGTTGAGTTACAAAATGTAGAATCCACAACATGACTGATCATAGTGAAATCGACTGTAAAGCTTTCTTAACTAGGGTAAGCTTGGTTATTCATAAGGTAATCCCACTAACTGAAGCTTCTTTAAGTGTGAAAAGGAGGGAGAAGTTACTGGATTTTTGTTTAGATTCTGGAAGAACATATAGTTCTTGTAAAAGTGGAATCCTTATCGGTTCAAAATACAAATTAGGTAGATTTGCACTTTGAGCATTATATGGAAATTTTGAAAGTCTTGCAAGAAAGGAAGCAAAGTCATGAAGGTTTAGAAACATCACACCTAAAAAATGAATTTCAAAAAAGTAAATTTTCATTCTTTGCATGTGTGGATATCTGTAGAGAGAAGGAATTGGCGAAACAAGCAAACAATGATGTTATTTCACCACGAATTATGAATTCATAGTTTAAAAGGGAAGTGGCATTTGATTTTATGTAAATGGTGGCATCATACTTTTACTTTCTCTTTCTCTGATAATGATATAAATTAGGTTGAGATCTTGTCTAATGAGTTAAATATTGGCAATATGATTTGAGCCATGACAGGCAATGGGCATAGCTATGAAGGAAGAAGTGACCTCGTAATGAACATACCTATTCTTGAAACAAAGCAAAGGATGATTGAGCTTCATAAGTGAATGTTGGGTGAAGGTATGGATTCAAAGTGACAAAAAAGGTGTGTGCAATCGATCATAGTTTAGGTCATTTCCATACACATTAGTGAAATAGTGGGTAAGTATACTTTTGAATCCTTGTTCATTAAGTACACAAAATTTAGAACATGCATAATTATGGTAGGCTATCTGATGAATACTTAAGCAAATTTAAAGATAAACCTACTAAAATTTGAACTAAATGATGGGTTCCTTTATTAGCCTCTTTTTTGTTGTTTTTATGCATACTTTCAAATACTATTAGACAATATTTTCAGACCATAATCCTATGCTATGCTATCTTTTCATACCTATTATACAACCTTCGACCTAAAATCTAGCAATGGAAATATGATTATGATATAATAGTATTGCATGGTTTGTATGTAAGTATGTATGGAATATGGATTGAATTATGTGTTTAATTGTGGTAGTTATCTCTGTGTACATGTTTTGTGGATTAAACTTTTTGTAGCTAAAGAGAAACTGTATCCCATAGCAACTGAAGTTGTAACCCATAGCAAAAGGAAGACTGGGACAATGAAATAGAGGAAGTGCTAGATTAAGCTAAATGAAATAATTATTGTATGAAGACACCTAATGGAGTTGAACGTGCATCATTATGACAAGTCAATAAAGCACTAAAGGAGAATAATTCTTTTGATAATAGGATTATGTATAACTACTTGTGTGTTTTACATGCAAATCCATTTCATAGAGTTTTAGTTCTATTAGAACTCTTCTTTCTTTTCAGTTATGGTTTGAACAATTGAATCTTAACTATATGTTCTAATATCTAGGAGTTGTAGTTAATGATTGCAGTTAGTTATTGCTTAGAATAAGATTCTCTCGTGCTTGTATACAGTTAGTGGTTGAGTCCTTAAATCAGTTAGTTGATTTTAAAAAAATTTTATCAGTTGTTTTTTAGTTTCAATTATCAATTATAGACATGTTGATTATTTAGAATGATCTCATTGAATATAATCTGCAAAGAAGATTTTGTGTAATATTTTGTGTTACATAATGAATGGAGTTCAATTTCACATGGATGCATAGAATCTGATAGTTAGATTTGGTTCTAGTTAAGTGAGGATAACCACTTGAGCAAGTCACTCAAGGTAATTGTTCTTCACTTCATTTATAGTTGTTTATTTATGCTTAGCGATTGTTTATGTTCATCATTACTTTATGAATTACATGCAAGTTAAATTAGAATTTTGATTATCAGTAATGAATGTTCATGAGCATGCATGTATTTAGTTAATCAGTAGTACTTTGAAGGTTAAAATAAGTTTAGTTATTTGTTTTGATCATTTTTAAGTTGATACAATAATACTTTATTAGCAACAGTTCAGTTATAGGTTAAGTTGTAGGTGCCTGTAGCCATTATCTCTAGTTTGTTTCTTTTACTATTTTGCAATTTTGTGAATTTCTAGCAAGTAGAACACCTTGAATAGGATAACCTAGGCAACCTCAAGTATCTGAAGGCACATACAGCACAACACAATCACAAGTTTACAAGCCTTGGGTTGACACTTTAATGTAGTTGTTGCAATGTTGAGTGGACTGTTCAGCTAGATATAGCTTTAAATTGTGTAGGTTCTACCAAGTTTATAATACATTAGTTCAAACTCTACATTTTTGTTGCCATTATTGGGGATGGTCTTATCTTCATAGACTTGTTTTATGAGCTTTCATAGTTTACATTTTATTTATAGTATTAGGACTGTTAGACTTAAAAAAAATCACAACACTAGAAAGATACACTAACACTGTGAAGGACTTCTACTATATAAATCCATATTTCATGTATGCAAAGGGAGAGAGATTCTTTAGGCAAATTCCTTCCCTCTACATGCCAAGAAGCCATAACAAAAATTAGTGAATCTAGTACTCAGAGTGAGGGTAATATTGAAGAAGAAATTTCCCCATCACCAACATCTACTACACTTATAGATGGGACATACTGAACCATGGGTGATGTAATGGATGATCATGAACGTGCAACTTTTGAGTTCCCAATTACCAACTAGGAAAGGGCTACTGTGTTGAAGAATATCCCTCCTTCAAACTTACTAGTCTTTTATGGGTTAATGATCGAGGACCTGGATACATATCTATTTGAATTTGATGTCCTATGTAAAATTTATGACTATACTCCTGATGCTCATAGGCTCAAACTCTTCATTTCCACTCTAAAATATGTAACCCTAAGATGGTTTATGGGATTAGGAAAGGATGTTGTTCCTGATTGGGATACCATGAAGACATTGTTCTTGGAGAAGTACCAAGGCTATTGTATGGGACTTGATAGGATGAGATATGACATTTTTAGAATGTCATAGAAGGATGATGAGCCATTAGAAGATTATGTGGAGAGATTTCATTTTTCCTTGAAGAAAAACCCCCAAAACAAGTTGTCTGAAGAATCCATCAAGTTAGTATTTTTGAGGGGAGTCAGCAAGGACTGTATGGATGCCCTCAACCTCATTGGACAATGGGATACCTCTCAAATAATATTTGAAGAAATTTCCAAGGTCTGCAGGAATTACTCTAGGACCTTCACTAAGAGACCAAGAGGAGATCGGACATCCACTATTGGTAAATCATCCACAGGGGTTTTAAAGATATAATTAAGCAATTTTTTATCCAACATGAAGGAGGAAATTATCATTCACTTGGAAACTCATTTGTTTACTCTCTACATAAAGAAGAAGCAAGAGGAAGTTGAAGCAATTCTCACTAAATACTACACAAGCTGTAGGCAAAGGAAAGCAAACTGTAAATGCAAGAGGGTGGCTAGTATTCAACAAGACAAAGTCGAGAAACCTGATTTTCAACCACTTGAAGGAGAGGATGGATAGCTCTTTTATATAGCTCAAAGAAGGCCATGGAAACACATACAAGGTATTCCACAAGACCCTCTTAACTTCAATTCATCCTTTCCCATTAGAAATCAAAATTTCTCTGCTTGGAACTCTCAACCCTGGCCAACAAAACAAAATTAATGGAAAAACCTTCAACAATGGCCAAAAACTCAACAAAATTGGAACCAACAACAACCAGTTCCTTGGTCATAACAAAATTTTCAAGGTTCCAATTACAATCCCCAATGGCAAGCACAACAAAACCAGTGGTAGCCTTAGTGGCAAAAAGGCCAGCAGTGGGAGCAACAAAACATAAGCTATTAGCAACCTATGCTTCCTCCTCTGCCACAACAACAAACCATTATGCCTCCATCAAATCATGCATCTCAATCACCCAAACCACCACAACTACTTGCCCAACCTGTATCTAACCCTAATAATAAGCATGTCCAACATGTTTATACTAATGAGGCTATGCAATACCTCGCTTATGGGGTAGAGGTGAGTGATGTCCACCTTAGGTCGGGGAAAAACTAGTTGGACCTTCATCTCCTCAAATCACTAAAATGGAGGATGAAGAACCTACAATTGAAGATTTAGACAAATCACCTTTGGAACCTGAGTCAAATTAGGTACACCAAAATACTATAAGTCAAAAGCCTCTTTTCCCTGAATGCTTAGCCATTCAAAAACATCACACAACGACTAACATAGACCTCCTAGGTCAATTAAAGGATGTGAGCATCAAGATTCCACTCATCCAAGCTATCAAAGACATCCCTATTTATACTAAAATTGTGAGGGACCTATGTCTTAAGAAACTGGGTAGGAAAAGGAAGGATCCTCAAATAATATATGTCTTAGGAAACCTTGCAGATATCATGTTAGGGAACATAATTGTCCCTAAATACAAAGACCCTGGTAGTCCATTAGACATTAAGCTTAATGGGACCCTTATCAAGAATGCCTTGATAGACTTATAGGTAACAATCAATGTTATGACTAAAGAAATAATTAAATTACTTCGATTAGACAACCTTAGACCTACAAAAAATGTTTTACAATTAACTGATAGGTCAACAATCAAGCCTGAAGGAATCATTGAAGATTTAATTATTGTGTTGGATTCTTGGGAATATCTTATTGATTTCATAGGTTTACAACCAAAGGTTAATATTGCAGGATACCCACTCATCCTAGGAAAATCATGGCTAGCTACAATTGATGCATTCATAGGTTGTAGGTCTGGAAATATGATAATATCTAATAGGAAAATGACCAATAAATTGGTCCTCTATCCTCCATCCCAACCTTATGTTGATCCTGAGCAAACTATTTGGTCCACTTTGGATGAGGAAGATAATTATTCCCTATAGACATTAATGACCATAAAATGCAGCCCTCTATTGGATGATCAAGATGAAGATGAGCTAATTTATCAAATAATACAAAATGACTGTGGTAGGAGCCCACAATAATAGGACAATATCACATGCCTACAAGACCCCTTGCAAAGTATTATACCTACCAATTCCTCAGAAGAAATATCATAGATATTTTATTCCTTGCTTCCACAACAGTGTGTACCAATCATTCCAAGGCTTGATCTCTCACCTGTGCAAGAATCATCCAAGGAATTAGAAGTCATGCCAGAAAAAATGTTGAACATAAACAATTTCTTGAATGAAGAGCAGCAGAATTCTCTGCACATAATTTTGCAAGCACACACAACAACATATGCATGGGATTGCCATGATATGAAAGGCATAGATCCTGACTTATGTATGAATAAGATCTATATTAATAATGGTTATATACCCATTACACAACCTCAACAATGAATGAACCCTACCTTGAGAGAAATAATGAAAGTTTAAGTTCAAAAAATCCTTGATGCGAGTTTTATTTATCCTATATTTGACAATGAATGGGTCTCACCTTTGGTCACTATTCCCAAGAAAGGTGGAAAATGGAGAGTTTGTGTAGATTACAGGGAACTGAACATAGAGACTAGATAGGACCACTTTCCATTGCCCTTTATAGATCAAGTGGTTGATTCTTTAGTTGGGAAAAAGTACTTTTCATTCCTCGATGATTTTAGTGGTTACAATCAGATAAAAATTGCTCTAGAAGATCAGGACAAGACAACATTCACATGTCCTTGGGGTACTTATGCCTACTCTATTCTACCCTTTGGTTTATGCAATGATCCAACTACTTTTTAAAGGGAAATGATCAACATGCTTTTTGATAATGCTCATGACTATATGGAGATATATATAGATGATTTCACCACATATGGGGAAACTTATGAGGAATCCCTCAACAATCTGGAAAAGGTATTAAAAAGATGCAAAGATCACAATTTGTCACTCAACAATGAAAATTTATTTATGATGATGAATCAAGGAAATGTTGTAGGGCACTTCACATCCATTGCAAGGATTCAAGTTTATCCACATAAGATAGAAATCATTTCTACATTACCTATTCCACAAAAGTAAAGAAGGAGGTTTATTAAAAAATTCAGTAAGATTGAGTTGCAGCATTATTTGTTTTTCTAAGTAAAGACATTGAATTTGAGTGGACATCAGAGTGTCGACACTCCTTTGAAGAGCTGAAGAACTCATTGACTCAAGCGCTTATTTTGAGGGGACCAAATTGGACCTTACCTTTTCACATACATATTGACGCTTCTAATTTTTCTATTGGAGTAGTTTTGGGTCAGAAAGAGGGTAACGAAGAATATGAAATCTATTACATTAGCAAGAATCTTCAAGGAGCAAAGCTAAATTATACTATTACTGAAAAGGAGATGCTAGCAGTGGTATATGCCATCAATAAATTTAGGAATTATATCATTGGTTGTTCAAATTTTTTCCACGCAGACCATACAACTATCAGATATTTGATGAACAAGCCTATAGTATGGGGTAGACTAGTCAGATGGTTGCTCCTTCTACAAGAGTTAGATATTATAATAGTGGAAAAACTTGGTAAAGTTAATATAGTTGCAGATTTTTTTATCCAGATTACCAACACAATCAACATAAGGGGTAGTGGATGACTCATTTCTAGATGAACACTTGTTTTCTCTTAATGTACTAGTACCCTAGTATGTTGACATTGCCAATTATTTAGTGACAGGGTAGATTCCACCACACTTCTCTCTAAGGGAAAAGAGATAATTAGTACATAAGTGTTTTCCATACTCTTGGATATTAGGTCATCTGTTCTACGCTATCCCTGACAACATCATGAGAAGGTGCATAAGAGAAGATAGAATCTATGATATCATTAAGGCTTGCCATGATGAACCATGTGGGGGTCATATGGCAACAAAAATAACAACATTTAAAATCCTCACCACTAGTTATTACTGACCAACTCTACACAAGGAGCTGTGATAGGTGCCAAAGAATGGGTAAACCAACAAGGAGTGATAAAATTCCATTACAACCTCAGTTAACACTAGATCCCTTTGACAAATGTGTTTAGACTTTATTGGACCAATCCCACCTACTTCCAACAACAAGGAATACATTCTTATTTGCATTGATTATTTGACTAAGTGGTTAGAAGTAAAGGCATTACAGTTTTCCAAAGATGGAAATGTGGCTAAATTATTGTATGAGGATATATTCACTAGGTATGGAGTACCTTGAGAAATTTTCATTGATCGAGGTCCACGGTTTACTTCAAACCTCATCACCAAACTGGTTAAAGAATACCAGATTAGACAAAAAAATTCAACACCTTATCACCCTCGGGCCAATGGTCAGGCAGAGGTTACCAATAGAGAAATTGAAATTATTCTTACTAAAATAGTGCAATTACATAGGAAATATTGGATTGAAAGGTTACTGGAAGTAGTATGGGCATATAGAACAACCTGGAAAATAACAACTGGTTTTACACCCTATGAGCTAGTCTATGGCAAAACAATAGTCCTTCCAATTGAGTTTGAATATAAGACACTAAAAACAACAATAGAGCTATAAATGGATTTAACAACAACTCAAAAGGAGAGATTACACCATTTAAATGGATTGGATGAAATCAGGATGGAGACAATCCATCACATTGAGGTAATACAACAACAAAGGATGAAGTGGCATGACCAATACATCAAAACAAAGGAGTCTAATGCAGGGGACTGGGCATTATTATATGATTCAAGGTACAAGGATTTCAAGGGGAAACTCCATTCAAATGGTTGGGACCCTATAAAATCAATCAAGTCTATCCTAATGGAGCAGTCAAGTTGCACACATTGATGCAGTCAGATTCTCTCTTTTGGTTAATGGCCACAGATTGAAACTATATAAGAATTTTATTTTCTCCCTATTTTAGTAGTATGGTGGTCACAATGATCCAGATACAATTTCAAACACACAAAGTTATATCTCATTAGCACATGATGTACCAAGTACTTTCGGTGACCTAGTGATTGAGCTACACAACTCAATCCATGAGATCACTCAGGATTGATTTATTATTTTATCTCACAAGCACACACAACACAACTATAATGGCGTTCATATTTTCTCTAGAGGGACTTGCTTTATATTTAACCGCTAAAAATTCAGAAAGGGTCTTGATGTCATAGGGACCTGTAGCATAATAGTTGTCAACATTCAGACGAGACATGATGTAGAAGGTACCCATAGCGTCGTCTAGCAGAAAACATTTCAAATCACTTAGTGCCACATTAGCTACAGTTCATGCACTTTCACCTCAAAATCATCACATGCAAAATCCATTTTTTCATAATAAGTACCCACAACACACTTCTTTTATTTCTTGCTGCTAATTCAAATTTTGAACGTTTGAACTATCACATCACTAACTATTATCTATAAAATTCATTTCATTACCTTACATCCACCACCTCACAATTCATTCACATGTAGTGATTTTCAGTCATATCAAATCATATTTTAGATACATGCTATTTATTCTACACGCACGGTGATTATTTAGTCCCTTTCGACCACTACATAAGGTATGCTATCATAATTACTATAGATTTCTTAAAGCTTTTATTAAATCTTTCATATTAAATTATGCATGTGAAATATTCATACCATTAATTTCCATATTTTCTAATCATACCCTTACCAATCATGAGTTCAATTGAGGTCACTTCAACAATTAAGTTGGGGGAAGGGTACAACTCAACCAATTTTTTTAATTTCCACAACCTAAACCAAATGCAATAGATAGATATGACATGAAAAACCCTCATAAAATTGTACTAATTTTTGTTGATACTTTCAATTTCCAATTTTATAACCCTATGAACTTGAGCTAAGTTGAACCAAGAACCTATTTTTGAGCTCAAACTAAGGTGATACTAAGAAAGGGAGTGTGGTTACAGTATGATAGTGAAAGTGCAAGAGGAAACAACAAAATAGGAGAAGGGTTTTGAAGGTGGTGGAGTGGAATTGCGTTGAATTTACAAGGTTAAATACATTGAATAGAGTAAAGAGAGTCTTTATGGGAGGTGATGTTATAAGGAGAGATTTATCAACTTACAAGCAAATATTGGAAGATGCAATGGTCTTACCTATTTTTACCAAAGTTGGTTGGTTTGATTATTTCTTGAAAATAATAGAATTCGATAATGATATAGCAAGAAGTTTTGTAGCCACACTAGAGCATGATGAAGTGATGGTGAAAGGATTATCAGTGGATGCATTCGAAGTTACCATAACACAAGTTTTTGGGTTACCTAAAATTGGGGTGGAGTTTCTAGTATGCATTGATGCAGTTGCAACTAAAGAGGAATTCTATGAGCGAGGGGAGAATTTGGAGTCGTCTTCACAAGGTACAAAGAGGCTCTCTCTTTCATGGTTTTGGGCTAATTGTGCTTCCTATGTTATTAGATATCTTACTTGTGATGGTAGGCAAAATATTTGTATACTGTAAATTTTAAATTGCTTAGTCACCTTTGGCACAATAAGATGGTAAATGTGCCAAATTTCCTTTATAACATGTCGAAAAGAATGGTATCAAAGTATCAAAGGAAAAAAAGTGAGACTTCCTTATCACACTAATATTTAATTATCTTGTTAGTAAAGATAAACTTAAGAATTTAGTACCCACAGGTAGGGGTGATCCCACAATAGTGGTTTACAATTTTTGGCTAACTTGGACACTGAAATTATTATTTTTAACTAAATCTTCACATTCGGGCACCTATAGTAGCTAAACCGTGAGGAATTTGAAGATGATGCAAACTAGAGTCTCATCACATTTTTTTTGTAGATTCAAAAAATATTTTTTTTGAATTTTTTGGAATAATATTGTACTTCTTTTTCCATCTCCCACGAAAACTGATTTTTTCAAAAAACAACATTTTTAAAAAGTGACGCTCACCGTATACAACATAACTTTTTTTATATGAAGGATAAAATTATAATTTTTTTGAATTTAGATTTGTAACTACGATATCTAGCACTTTCATTTGGTCTCATAGTTTTTTATTGAATATTTTTTCCTTAATAGAGTTTTGAAGTCAAACCAATTGCAATTCAGACATAGGCGCACTGTATACAACATAACTTTTTCTGTATGTATCGAAATTCAATTTTTATTTTTTTTAATGGATCAAAGGCATCAATACCCAGCACAAACATATTTTAAAAAAAATTATTTTGATAATTTTCTATTTTTCCACATGTGCAAAACAGAGAGCTTGATTTTTGGGGAAAAAACCTTGTTTAATAAAACTAAAAAAACACATACATAATAAAACCAAAAGATATTAAAATTATATTCATGGGATAGCTCATTTCGAGGACTACCATAATAATTTCAAATAAATTTTAAATTAATTCATTTGATCCCCCAAAAGGTAAATCAAAAGTGTTTTTTTATCAGCATTTTGATGGGTGTAAATGAGACTCATTTATAGGTATGGTTTAAAACTAGCGAGGTTCTATCCAAGGGGTTTTGATCTAAGGTGGTTTTATCAAACCCTCTTCAATTGGAATCCTTAAAATGGAACTTTTAAAGGCTTAAATCATTATATTTTTTAAAAATATGTGATTTCAGCAAAAATCAATTCCTCTCAGAAATTGTAAACCAGCTTTGTGGGATCACCTGTAGACTAGGAAGATTTTAAGAAATGTGGAGATATTTATAGTTAATTAGAGGCATCTGTAGTGCCTGAAACTTTAGAGCCACAAGATGAACCTGTAAGAGAAGGTCCTCATGTCTCACCTGATAGGTCTAAATAATAGTCTATTTTTCATTAGTTTTATTAGACTTTAAGATACTTTTGAACATACTTCCTGACTATAGTCCATATTATATTATCCTTTTTGTATCTATTATACAAACCTAAGATGTAAAAGCATGATGATGGAGTTATAGTTCAATATATTAATATTAAGTGGTTTATATGAATATGTGCATGGAAATGTTGATGGAAAGGTATGTTTAATTCTAATGGTTATCTTTGTGTACATATTATGTGAAACTAACCTATTTGTAGGAAAATGAGGAACCATGATGCACAACTATTGCGAGATGAACCTATAGCAAAAGGAGCATTGGATACCAGAATAGGGGATGCTACAAAAATAGTTGAACTTGGTGGTTATTGTTTGAAGGAATTCATGAAGATAGAACACACATTGTCATTAAAGTTAATAAACATTAAAGAAGAGGTATTATTTGATTTGGAACTAGACAGATGGACGTATGATTTGTTTGCCAAAGTTTTTTTCTTTTTAGGATTCTCTTTCTTTTCAATTATAGATTGAATAAGTCCAAATCTTAAACTACGCTCTAGATATCTGGAAGTGGAATTAATGATTTTGGTTTTAGTTGTTACTTTTAATAAAGACTCCCTCAGTTTATATATAACTAATGGTTGAGTCCGTAGTTTAGTTAGTTGGTTTTTACACAATTTGTACTATCTGTTATTTTCCAGTTGAACATGAATCTACAAAATGGTTAAATCCAGTTTGTGAGAGTTTTTATTATCTTTTACTTTATGCAATAAATGAATTTTAGTTCATGAGATGTGTGAGATCTACTAGTTAGATTATGATCGGTTAAGTGGGAAGAATTACTTAAGTAGGCCACTCAAGGTATTATTCTCCACTTCATTTTTTAGTTATTCATTTTTGTTGATAGTTAATATTAGTTTATTATTGCTCATGAATTGTAGAATTTATTTCTCATTTATTATGAATGATGCTCAAGAACATGCATGGAATAACTATTAATGACACTCTGAAGGATAGTTTATATGCTACAATAATCTTAATTAGGTTTTCCATTTGCTTTTATTAGAAGTATTTTAGTTACAATCGTTATTGTAGGCAACCATAGCAACTAAGGTTTAGTTTTAATTATGTTGTTTTCTAGTTTTTATGAATTTCCAACAACTAGAATAACTTTATCAGGTTAGTTTGAGCATTTTGAGTCCATGAAGGCATATATATTTTTGCACCATCATAATCTTATGCACCTTGGTTGATAATTCAATGTAGTCTTAAGCAGTGTCAAGTGGATTGTTCAGTTTGTTAACCCTCTAAATTGAGTGACCTTCACCAAGTTTACAAAACATTAACTTAGACTCTACATCACCTATGGCTTCACCTACCCATAGCCAAGGTGAGTCAGAGGAGCATCATGAGCCAGATTCAAGGTCAATAGTAGTGGAAGAAATTCCATCTTCTTCAAAACCACCAAAACCTAAGACTAGAAGAAGTAGTACATCCACTACATCTACACCTTCTAAAACATAAAAGAAGAAAAAGGATGTTCAAATGAAGAAGAAGGATTTTGTAAAGGGAACCCCCACACCTAGGTGCTCAAGTAGATTAAGGAAACAAGGTGTCATGAGGGGAAGTGTGGAGAAACCTAAAGAAGAGAAAGAACAACAAGAGGAAGATGTAATGTTAGTAGAGACATACTTTGAAGGGAAGGGAGATATCCATGGTAATGTAAATGCACTTGTGAAAAGGAATAAATATGTGTCTAACACTTCTTATTCAGATTCAGAAGATGTGTTTGTTGCTAAAAAATCACAAAAGAAAACCCCAAATAGTCTGACTTATGAAGACTATTATTGCCCAGGGGGTGGTAATGAGAAATTTATAGAAACAAAGGAAATGCATATAGAAGATAGAGATGTCAAGAAAGAGCTTCAAGAAGCCTTAGATAGGATAAAACATTTGGAAGAGTTAGTACAGATTTATGAAAAGAAATAAAAGGAAAGGGGGATCAAAATAGAAGAATTGGAAGAAAATTTGCAAACATATGGCTATGGTACAAAACTGGATTTATTGGCATAGTTGACTATTACTAAAAAGGGGGATGGAGAACTTGTAGTACTAAATAATAGACGTCCCCCATAAGAACTCCAATTCACCATATAACCTTGTCTTTGGCTTATCAACTATGGAGGGTGACTAATGAGTTTGCACAAGCAAAAGAAAAGTGGAAGAAAGAAAGAGAAACATTGATTGAAGAACACACTAAATTACTGGAAGGAAAAGAGATGGAGCTCAGAAAAAACATCAGTCATATTGGAATAAGTGGTAGAAAAAGTTGCACAAATCATAAGATTTAAGCCTCCAACAAGGACATATGCACTATTTCTCTAGGAAAGATTTTTGAGTTTTCAATTTAGTAGGCTAATTAGTAACCAGTCAGTTGGGATGAGCAATCAGTTTGAGTTTCTTAATGTTTTTGCTAATTCTACACCAGAGGAGCAGATCAACTGTGTGAATTCTATTTACACAACTATGTAGTGCCAAAAGAAACAAAGTGGAATCCTCTGATACTTGTAGGGGATCTCCAGGTAAGGGCACTAGAATCTTATTATAGGAATGAACAGTTCAAGGGAGAAATAATGGAGGAATATAAGGAGAGGGAGAAATCATTTGATCTCCACATAAGGAAAGAATTTAAAGACCCTGATGTAGTTCTAGATGAATGGTTGAAGCTCCTAGATCATATGGGTGTAGGAAGGAAAATTATGAAACAAAGGACAAAGGATTGCAAAAGGATGTAAAAGTCAGCTGTAGGATTGGGACAACAATATTACTGTTATATGCAAAGCGGATGGACTAATTTGACCCTAGAGTTGCAAAGGAAGGAACCTCATTCCATGTACAATTTCACCACCATGCTTGAAAGGGTACACAAATACATGAGAATTGGTGTTGACATGGGAATTCATTGGGTACCACTTACATTTCACCTAGCTATGCTACTCTATCCAATTCCACATTGGACTTGGGAAAAAGGTGAGGAATGTGAGAAAGCTAGGATTATCATAATGAGACAACTTGCAACTTACACGGTTTTCTACTTGAAGCAGATCAAGGGGGTTGATGTTGTTATGGACCTCAGGAAAATCATCCTATCATATAATCTCTACCCCTAGTGTTTTGCTTGAGGATAGGAAAAATTATAGTTGGGGGCAATGATGGGTTCCTTTATTAGACTCTTTTTTGTTGTTTTTATGCATACTTTTAGATACTATTAGACAATATTTTCAGACCATACTCCTATACTATGCTATCTTTTCATACCTGTTATATAGCCTTGGACCTAAATTCTAGCTATGGAAATATGATTATGATATAATAGTATTGCATGGCTTGTATGTAAGTATGCATGAAATGTGGATGAAATTATGTGTTTAATTATGGTAGTTATCTTTGTGCACATGTTTTATGGATTAACATTTTTGTAGTTAAAGAGAAACTGTAGCCCATAGCAACTGAAGTTGTAACTCACAACAAAAGGAAGACTGGGACAACGAAATAGGGGAAGTGCTAGATTAATTTGAATGTAATAACTATTGTATAAAGACACCTGATAGAGTTGAACGTGCATCATTATGAAATTTAATAAAGAACTAAAGGAGAAGAATTCTTTTGATAATAGGATTATGCATAACTGTTTATGTGTTTTGCATGAAAATTTGTTTCATAGAGTTTCAGTTCTATTAGAACTCTTCTTTATTTTCTATTATGGTTTGAACAATTCAATCTTAACTATATACTCTAATATCTAGGAGTTGCAGTTAATTATTGTAGTTAACTGTTGCTTAGAATAAGACTCCCCCATTCTTGTATATAATCGGTGGTTGAGTCCTTAGATTAGTTAGTTGATTTCAATATTTCGTTATCAATTGTTTTTCAGTTTCAATTATCAATTATAGACATGTTGAGTATTTAGAATGATTTCATTTAATACAATCTGCAATGAAGATTTTGTGTGATATTTTATGCTATGTAATGAATGGAGTTCAATTTCACATGGATGTGTAGAATCTGATAGTTAGATTTGGTTCTAGTTAAGTGAGGAAAACCACTTGAGTAGGCCACTCAAGGTAACTGTTCATCACTTTATTTATAACTATTAACTTATTTTTAGTTTTTGTTTATGTTCATCATTACTTTATGAATTACATGCAAGTTAAATTAGAATCTCATAATTTGATTATTAGTAATGAATGTCCATGAACATGCATGTATTTGGTTAATCAGTAGTACTTTAGTGGTTAAAAAAAGTTTAGCTGTTAGTTTTGATCAATTTTAAGTTGATATGGTAATACTTTATTAGCAATTATTCAGTTACAGGTTAAGTTGTAGGTGCCCGTAGCCATTAGCTCTAGTTTGTTTCTTTTATTATTTTTCAATTTTGTGAATTTACAACAAGTAGAACACCTTGAATAGGATAACTTAGGCAGCCTCAAGTCTCTAAAAACACATACAATGCAGCACCATCACAAGTTTATAATCCTTGGGTTGACACTTTAATGTAGTCTTTGCAATATTGAGTGGACTGTTCAGCTAGATATACCTCTGAATTGTGTAATTTCTATCAAATTTACAACACATTAGTTTAGACTGTACACTAAAAGCGTTGCAAAGTTAGTAATTAAGGGTAAAAATAGCACTAGTTTTTGGGCAAGGTGCATTTTCCTACCATCATGCCATGGGTAGTGTTAGGTTAGGGAAAATTGCTTTGTTAGGATAGATTGCTTTGATGGTTTTATTATTTTTTAGGTTAGGCCACTAATGATGTGTTAAGACTCCAAATATCCTCATACGACCATGCAAATTAAATATTTCTTTCCCTAAGGAAAGTTGTTATATTATTTTATTCCTCATCATCTAATGAAGAAGCATAAGAAGTGACTTAGGGTGATTCTTCTTGTCATGCCCAAAATTTTTGCACTAAACTACAACTAAGGGAAAAACACAAATTTCAAATTTTGATTACAACACAAGACTCACCCACACAATTCATGAAGAGAAAAACATCATTTGACCAGTTATAGATTATAATATTGAGATAGACAACTAAATTGCTTACACCATTTTAGTAGGGTTTCAAGTGGAGGCATGAAATTCACATCATCAATTTGGACTTAAATAGTTCATCCAACACCTTCATAAGCTGAAGGCACATTCAAGTTACAAGCTATGCAAATAAAATATATCAATTGGATGTTTTATGTCCCTTTGTATGATGATATTTGCAATAGTCTTCATATTATACCATGAGAGTTTAACTTGTGGCTCACCATATTATTTGTATTCTAGAAGTTTTAAGGTATTTGCTTGGACCAACTTGTTCAAGATTGTTTCAATAGGCTCCCTTAAGGGAGTGTATTTTCGTCTTGGTGGGTAGTTGTTTTGTATTGGTTTTTATCCTTATCGGTTGTTAATATTGTTAATATTATTGACATGTTGTGTACCTCCTTGTTGTGTGTTTGGTTTAGAAGGTACATTAATGACAACCTTCATATCTACAACCCCATCATTAATTACGTTCTTATTCTTGGCCCATATACAAGGTTTGTCACTGAAACTAGATAATGGGTGTTTGTCCTTGTAGATTTGTATAGCTCATTTTGCAAAGAGGGATCTTTCAATGTTGAGTCCTTTATATATGAGTTCCTCAAAAGTCGATACACATTACATCCTTAATTGGAAAGCAAGATCTATGTTTAAGTTTCCTACGAGGATCTCAACTTGTTGTTTCTTAGGAATAGGCCATTGCATTTACTAGCCTTATGTCTCCATCGTTGCAAGAAAGGTGCAAAGGCTTCTCCCTATTTTTTTAAGGTATAGAGTTGTTCCAAGGTGACCTCTACATCAATATTATATGAAAAATGTGCTACAAATTGATCAATTATTTATTGGAAGGTTCTAATCCTTGGAGGTAAGTAAGAAAACCATTCTATTGCGTGTCCACCTAAGCTTCGCGGGAATAGTCTCATGAGGTATGTGTTGTTGTAAGATACTTCCATGCATTCTACATATAACTCTCTTATATGTTCCTCTAGATTACCACACCACTTGTATTTATCAAACTTTGGTATTTCAAAGTTTGAAGGGAATGAAACCATCATGATACTTCTATTAAACGGGTAGGGACATAGATCTTGTATTGCGTATGATTTTTTTATCTTTCCCGCTTGAACATCTTGAATATTTTGTGTTAAAGTTTATATTTGAGTTGATACATCCAAGGGACCAATGCTTGGTGATGAATCATAAGTATTGTATTGTGGAATGGTGGATGAGTTGAATAGTGGATCATGGTAAGGTGGTATTTTTGTGTTGTATTGATCATATGGAGGATTTTTCAAATTGGTGAGTGGTGGTGTGAAAGAATTGTATTGGCCATATTTATTTTTATTCACAACATTTTTTAGAGTTTTTTCATAAATTTTGTTGTGAAAATATTTATTGTTATGATTGTAGTTATCTTTACGCTTGCAACTGTTGTAATTGTTGATGTGGTGATGGCATATGATGCTGATGGTGTGGAGGAATATTTTGTTGGTGATTTTGTGAAATGAATGTCATACGACCTTGTCGTTGTTGATTAAATAACACTAAAATGAAGCAATTAAAAAAGAAATTGATCAACTAAAATTAATACCTCAATGAAATTCGATTATCAACACTAAATGATTCAAATTAAAAGCATGAAACATGATTCAAAGCATTCAAACTAAAACTAGTGTGCAAACCTCCCCATTCCATTATGGATTTAAAGCAAATTTGGTGCGATGTGATGTAGATTGCTCAGACTTGCCTAATCCATTGTTATTGCAAAGAAAATTGATAAGATTTGGAGTGAATGATCCACAAAAATCTCTCAAATTGATCAAAATTGAGTAATCAATCCCAGAGAGTAATTTTGCATAAGATTTGTGAATGATTATTATGTGGAATGGTCTACTATTTATAGAATTTAGAAATCACGATCAATGGTCAAGATGAAAAATGATGATCAAGGGATAATATCGAATGAGAGATGAAGGCATGGATCATGAATTGATCAAATGATTGATAATTCATGAGACATGGATCAAGGATTAGATCAAGAGCTCATAATCCAACAAATTCCCTAAATTTTAGAAACTATGTTGGAGATGTTTCCATTTGGAGGGAAATATTTGAATTCAAATTGGAGGAATTAGAAGAAATTATTCAATTAAATAATTAAGAAATTACTTAATTGTGAAAGTGGAGGGAATTTAGAGATTTAATTAAATAATTATAAATCATTTAATCAAAGTAGGATTGAGGACATTTAATTAAATAATTTGGTTTATTTAATCAAATGAGAAGACTTGGGAGATTTATTTAAATAATTTGGATTATTTAATCAAATGAGATGAAAATTAGCGTGAAAGAGGGAATTAATGAAATAATATTAATTATTGATTAAGAAAGGGAAATAGTGAATTAATTAAATAATTGACATTAATTAATTGAATAGATGAAAATGAGTGAATCGGGATAGAAATGGTAATAGTAAGCAAAATCAAGTGTGCGATATACTCAAGACATTTTTACATGTCTACAAATACAAGTTGACTTTGTACCTTCCAATATTATGTCGAGGAATGATGCCATCACCAATACAATACATAGAGGAGTTTCATAATGATTATTTTTTAGTGGTGAATCTTCACCATTTGGTGAATAGTCCATATCCACTAATTCAATTTTTATGAATATAATGGTAACCTTTGAGGGCCCAAATTGTCAAGATTTTCTAATTTATTGATTAAGTGCATGTTAATCGCCATTAACTTATTTATGAAGAATTTATAATTAATATTTTTTTTTTGCCATAAATGATGTGTTTATAATGGAAATCTCACTTAAAATTTCGAAGGCATGTTTAAAATTACTAACATATTTACTAATAACATTAAAATTTCACTATTTATCAATACCATTATAAATCCATCATAAGTGTAGATCCATAAAGGTCTTGATAATCACAATATGTATTTTGAATTGTTGATTTAATCATCCAACATTTATACAAACCATTTTACAATCACATAGGATTCATTAAAAACAAATTCATACAAATACAAGATTCAAAAGTGTAAATTTTAATTTACACTTTGTTATCCTCGAATTCAGTTGCACTCAATTCGTGAGATAACCCCTACGAAACTTATTTGTTTCATAGCCTATGTTCTCTAAGCACATAAAATGAGGTAAATATTACTTTCCCTCATGTGTGGTCCAAAGCCTTGAAAAGTCATTTTGAGCAATTACCTCTTTTTGCCTTTCAAAAATTTGCAAAAGGTTAAAAATTAGAAAAGCTATGTTTTTGGAGTTAGTCATTTTTCTGCATATGCAAGAGCACTAAAATTCAATGCCCTTGCATATTTTAAAACTTCATATTACATGCAGTGTCAAGAAATTTTTGAACAACTGCATATCTTACATGCAATGTCGAGAAAATTTTGAGATACTGCATACCTTACATGTAGTGTCGAGAAAATTTCGAGACACTACATATCTTACATGTAGTGTCAGGAAAATTCTAAGACACTACATATCTTACATGTAGTGTCAGGAAAATTCTGAGACACTGCATATCTTACATGCAGTGTCGGAATTTTTTTGAGACATTGCATATCTTTCATGCAATGCTGGGAAAATTCTGAGATACTAATATCTTTCATGCAGTGTCAGGAATTTTTCCAACTTATGCATAAAGTTTTTCTACCCCATGTACGGGTGGTAAAAACCTCCATGCTTACATCCAACATGTTACATCCACTCTTTCACAATTTTCTCAATATCCTCAAAGTTGACATCAATGGCAACACCAAATTGTTGACATCAATGACAACACCTTCATACTTGCAACAATCTCCCCCTTTGTCATTGATGGAAAAACATGATGTGAAAAACAATCAAAGACAACACCAACTTTGAACATAGTTATTTCCTTTTCTCTTCATTCACCTTACACGATTCTCATCCATTTTTCTCTCCCCCTATGTGGATGAATTTTTCTTTTCACATGATTTCCCCTTTGACATCAATGGTAAAGGATAAAATATTTTGCATTGTTCCCCCCCTTTGACACTAAACCAAGATAATTTCTACTACTTCACCTTTACTATTATTTTGCGACATGATTTTCTTGCTTTGAATACTCTCCCTTAGGAGTACACCCAATGAAATCAACAACTTTGCAAAATGACAACACATATTCCTTACTACAATAATGACACTACCTACTCCTCCTGAGAGGTAGCCACCAATAATCATTATATACAAAGAATGAATCCATTAATCCATTGGATTGATGTATCTCCACATGCATATAGTTGAAGAAAGGAGGGGCAATAACTCCCAAATTCTCCTCAAGATACTCAAAAGTATCCTTTGGAAGAGCCTTAGTGAATATGTCAATAATTTGATCCTTTGTAGGTACATATTCAAGCTTTACCTCATTCTCCATAACCTTCTCTCTTAGAATATTCTTTGTCCTTTAATGCATCACTAGATTCTTTGAAAGTTATTTGCACTTGTATTATCATGAAAGATAGAAATAGGATCATCACACACTACTTGTATATCCTTCAATACATGTCTCATCCACAATACCTATGTGCAAAAAGATGATGTCGCAATATACTCAACCTCTACAGTGGATAAAGAAACTAAATCTTTCTTCTTACTCAACCATGCCACCAATCTGTATCCAATAAAGAATGCACCACCACTTGTACTTTTCATGTCATCAACACAACTAGCCCAATCTGCATCCATGTATGCACCTAATGTGAAATCAATATTCTTAGGATACCATAAGCCCTAATCTAGAGGGCCTTTTAAATATCTGAATATTATCTTCATAGCTACAACATGTGTCTCTTTAGGATCTTCTTGAAATATAGCCACAAGATAAACTACATGCATGGTATTCGGTCTAGTAGTAGTTAGATATAGCATTCCACCAATCATAGATTTGTACTTGCTCTGGTCAGCCTTAAGTGAATCATCACCCTTGCTCAATTTGCAACTGGTCACCATAGGAGTACATACCAGTTTGGAGACTTTCATTCCAAACTTCTTCACCATCTCTTTAACATACTTTGACTATAAAATGAAAATTCCTTTATCTATTTGATTGATTTGTAGCCCAAGGAAGAAATTCATTTCCCCAAACATTAACATCTTAAACTCTTTCTACATCTCTTCTACAAATTTCTTACACATAACTTCATTTCCTCTAAAAATAATGTCATCCACATACACAACTACTATCAATATCTTATCTTCCTCAATTTTTAAGTAAAGATTACTATTTGTGGTACCTTTACTGAATCCTTGTTGTATCAAATATCTATCTAATCTTGCATACCAAGCTCTAGGAGAATGCTTTAATCCATATAGAGCCTTGTTCAATCTCCAAACCATATCCAATTGATTTGATAACTAAAATCCATTCATTTGTTCCATGTAAACCTCTTCTTGTAGCTCACCATTCAAGAAAGTAGACTTCACATCCATCTGATAAACGTTAAAATCTTTATGTAATGCAAATGCCAAAAACATCCTTACTACTTCCATCCTAGCCACTGGATCAAATGTTTCCTCAAAATATATTCCTTCCACTTGTGATTATCCTTTACACACAAGCCTTGCCTTGTTTCTTACCACTTCTCCATTCTCATTTAGTTTGTTTCTGAATATCCACTTAGTTTCAATTATGTTCTTGTTTTTCGGTCTAGGAACCAATTCCCGAGTTAGATTCTTCTCAATCTACATAAGTTCTTCTTCCATTTCCTTAATCCAATGTTCATCTTTGTAAGCCTCGCCATTTTAGGTTCAAATTTGGAAAGTAAACATAGATTGACCTCAACTTCAGTAGCTCTTTTCCTTGTCAATACTCCTTTCCTCTTGTCTCCAATGATTTAATCTTCAAAATGATTTCTTTGTACATATTTAGGGGTCTTAAGGGTCTTTTCTAGAGCTTCTTCCTCTTCATTATAGTCTTCTTTTTTTCAAATTTTTCTTCTTCTTCTCCACAAGCACATTCATCTAACACATATCCATTTATAACAATTGAATTCTATAGATCTTCTGTTGGAATCAGGGAACACTGAGAGGGGGGGTGAATCAGTGTTCTACAAAATTTAACTTTCTTAATTTGATCTTTAAACCACTTACAACATTAAACCAAAATAAAGATGCAAGCACATAAAGCAATCATCCACAACACCATAACACAAGGATTTTTATGTGGAAACCTTGTTAGGGGAAAAACCACGGTGGAGGTCAATCCACAATTTGAGTACTCAAATATAAGTGTTTTACAAATGGGAATGCACTTGCATTCAAGGACACTTCCTAGAGCTCACTGCTAAAAAATAGAAAGGCTCACTACCTTACAATCAATTTCAAAAGACAACTGGAGTGGTGAACTATGAATTAGCATCTAAAAATTCTTGAGAATAGTTTTCGTTAAGCACATTAGTCGATTTCTTGACCTTCTATCTGATTTTGCTCTTTTGCTCTACTTTGCTTCAGTTCACATCATAAATACATTTATGCACAAGTGAAACTGTGCATAATCGCTCTATAATCCTTTTGACTTTCATAACACACACCAACACACATTGTACATACCTCAAAATGATATAATCGATCACTTATATATATCTGCAACAAAAGATTTAATCAACCATGTGTAAGCTTCAATAAAATATTTTTCGACCGTCGGCTCAATCCATAAATGATTTTCACTGTGCACCATCCAAATTTGGCCACAACATAGTGAGGACCCAAAACAAAATCATCAAACCTAAATACTTTAAACAATTTTTCCTCGAACATCCGCAACATGCCACATACACTTAGTCAGCCTTCTAGCACTGTTAAACATAAAATCAGTCAATCAGATCTCCTAACTCATACACCAATTGATGTGACAACACAAAACTCGAGAATAAGATATTCCAGATACTCAATGACCTTCCCTAAGATCCATAACTCGAACTAATAAACTGGTAATGCAAATGGATTGACATACTCAACTTCAGTCAGATACCCTATTCTTCACTCTGTCTCCCGGTATGGACAAATACTAAAGTGTGGACTGGATCAATGACTTAGGTTTCGATCAATGACAACACCAGAATCCATATTCCAACAATCTCCCCCTTTGGCATCGATGGCAACACTTAGTGAAAAATGACTAAGTGTTAGAACCAACATACTGCAATCCTTCAAGACTTCAAAAAGTCATAGCTGACACAACTCCCTCCAAATTTGATAAGGAATTTTCACTGCTCTCTCTCCCCCTTTGACATCAATGACAAACCAAAATAAAGTTTCCCTATATTAATCCCATTTGGAGTGTAACCAAAAACTTACATATTCAAAAATTGGTTCAAAATTTTGAAGAAATACAACTGCTACTTGTGTTAGAAGATTATTTTGTATTTTTCCTTCATCTTCGGAAGAAACTTATTTCATTCTTCTACTGCAATCCTGGTGATTATGATCACGTTGTTGTTTTCAGATGTCCGATTGATAATCTTGATGAGGGATTCCAAAATGGTGATGGCTTCTTCTAATATCTCTCCTTTCCTCAATATCTCAATCAACTGTTCCAGTCTGCATTCTGTTATGTCCTTCACTTTCCAAAAGGTGTCAACAATTCTGTTTCTAGTGTTTTGAACATTTGTATGCTTTGTCTGTAATTCTTGAATCCTTTTATTAATTGCAACATCTTGATCCTGAAACATGTTAAAGTCTTGTCCAATATTATTCACCTCTATTTCAATTTGTTCCAACTTTTCTTTGTACTTGTCGATTGCATGAGGCCAATGAAGACAGTAGTTGTAGATGTTGTCTGTTGTGTTTATGCATTGCCTTAGCTGATTCATGTGCCTTTTTAGCTTGGTGAGTGATAATTTGTATTGCTTCTTCAAGTGTAAAATTACTTCTTCTTCCTTGTTCTGAGACTCATAGTCCATGATTTTCTTGATGCATTCAATCATCTCTTCTAGGAATGTATTTGTACTCTCTAATTTCATATAGTTGTGCACAAGATGACCACTTAGTATGTTTAAAATCATGTCTTGCTCATATGAAGGTCTAATAGACCATATGTTTGCGATTTTCTGCATTCCATCTTCCTCATGAATAAGCTGTAATAGCTCTTCTTTGGTTCAATCACCTTCTTCACTTTCTTTTGTCATTGCCTTTTCTTGTTCCGGTTCATCCGTTTCCAATTCTTTTCTTTGGGTGTCCTTAGTTTCCTTATCAGATTCCTCATCTGGTATTTCTACAATCACCTGTTATTTTACTTTCCCTTTAACTCTTGGAGTCTTGCATGCTGGAGGAGTACAAACAATAATTTCTTTTGCTCTTTTCTTCTTTCTCTCCATCTCACCGAAGGAGGAACCAACTTCAAGTGCCCTTACCGAAAGGGGACTACCAATTGAGCCAAACTTTCCTAGAAAACCTTTAAATAAAGTTTCATATACTTGATAACAATTTGCCAAATTATTAGAGTGTATGTAAATTTTCTTGCAAACTAGTTCACTCTCTTCCCATATTACATTGTTGTTCAGCGGTAAGCAATTCAAAAAATACATCACAAGACATATAACCAAAGTACCAAACCTGAAAGAGTAATATGTTATCTTTGTCAATTATACGTTCTCCATCAGTTGATCTTTTAGTAATCCGCAAAGGTCAAAATCATGATCTTCCATTATCATCTTGTGTGAAATATAAACGACACTTGCCAAAGTTGCACCTTCTCTGTTTCTGAAAAATATTTTGCAAGATACTCCATGCGCAATGTACCTTGTCACTGAATCTCTAATTGTTGAGATTATTAATGCCCTTTGATCTCCAGTTAGGGTTTCAACTTCTTTATTTCAGATTGACTTCTTTTGCAATACATCCCCAACTTTGCATAACCCAGTTACAGTTCCAATCACTTCTTTCAAGATATGGTAGGGTTTATCCAGAGTTAGAATATCATCATTCAATCTACCCAGAATAAACTTAACGATTTATGCATTCTCGAAATAGGGGAATTCACTCCAAATATCCAAGATTTTGTGTTTATCTTCTTTCAGCCATTTCAACTCATCGGGCGATAACATGTTTCTTATAGCTCTAATCTTCTCATTTCTATACTCATCTAGGTTTATCATTCCTTTGATTTGTTCCATTTTACCTTCCGTACTCATGTCTTGTTTCTATCAAAGAAGTTCTTCAACTGCACACCAAATTAAATGGAAATTTCTCAATACAACTGAAGTACCTGATGGATTAGAGTTTCACTGCCGAATTATCTTCACGCTTTCGAAATTCTATTGCAGAGTTCTCTCCTTCTTCTTTTCTTTGATATTAAGTGGCAAATGAGGGTTCCAACTTGCCTTTTATAACTCGCACACCTAACCTTTTGTTGTATTATATGCTTTTTCCCTAGGTGTTCCAGATACCCTATTTTCTCAGTTAGTGAGAGAATTTTTTCCTACAGACCTTCAATTGCTTGAATTTCTTTATGAGTGTTTTCCAATGCATTTGTAAATCATCAATACAAATGTTGACAATATTTCACATTCTGACACCAACTACGGATAGGGGAAAAAATGATTTTCTTGAAAAGCTCCCCCTAGGCCAATGGCCTGAAATTAATTCCCAAAGGAATTACCAAAACCTGGTGTTGGTGTAGAATCATTTCCTACAAAAAACTCGCTATTTATTACCCATGTATTCTTCATCTAATCTCTTATTTCATCCATAGTCACTTTCCCTTTTCCTTTATCATCTTTCTGTGTATTTTTTCCTTTGTATGTGAGACCTCTTCTATCCATATTTTTGTTTCTATAGAATCTTGCAATGTGACCGTATTTGTTGCAATTGTAACATACAACATTTCCTTGTCCAAACCAGTCATTCCATTGATTTCTTCTTGATCTGCACTGGTTAGAAATATGCCCAAATCTTCCACAGGTATAACATTTAATGTTCCTTCTACTGACAGAGTTGTTTGACATATTTTTGCATTCAATTGACTTATGACCAAACTTATTGCAATTGAAACATCGATCGAAGAATGATAGATCACTCGATTTTATTTTACTTCTACATTGAGCAGCCATATGACTAAATTTATTGCAAGCAAAAAAATATCCATTAAACATTTGAGCATTAAGTTGTCTTGTTGGATGCCTTTTTGCTTTGTTCATCTGATTTCCTTGCTTGAAATTCCTTTGTCCAGATCTGGAACTTTCTCCTTTCTCATATCCAAGACCTCACTTGTCATTTCCATTCTTCTGACCTTGAGTTATCTCATCAAGCTTAACTGAGCTAATCTTGAACTTCTCCTTGTATTCATTTGCAGTAGCAAGTTCATCCCTGAGAATAACAATCTATCTTTCAAGTTCTTCTTCATTGTTTCTAGATTGTTGCAGTTCAATCTCCAACTGAATGAATCCTCTATTAATTCTATTGCATTCATCAGATCTTTCTTCTAAGGACTGAGCAATATTTCCCTCATTCTTCTTTCTCTCTTCAATCTCCTTAGTTAGCTTCATCAACATATATTCCATCTCATGCTTTATGGTAGCATTGTCTCTGTCAAGATTTTCACATTCTTCAGTTATTTCCTTGAAGGTTTGATTCAGGTGAAAATCATCCATGCTTTTGCTCTCTTTTTGCTTAATCTGATAACAAAGATCCTTTCTTTTCTCCCTGGACTTAATAATTTGATCCTTCAATGTATAAATGAATTTATCAACATCCTTAAGATTTTCTTTCAAGATCATCAAGTGCCACAAAAATTGTTGTTGAAGACTACTAGAGTCCATTACATTCCAAGATCCACTTCAAGTTGTTAAACTTCTTATGAGGAACTAGGCTCTGATACCAATTGTTGGAATCAGGTAACACTGAGAGGTGGGGTGAATCAATGTTCTACAAAATTTAACTTTATTAATCTGATCTTTATACCACTTATAACATTGAACCAAAAGAAATATGCAAGCACATAAAGCAATCATGCACAACACCATAACACAAGGATTTTTACGTGGAAACCCTGTTAGGGGAAAAACCACGATGGAGGTCAATCCATAATTTGAGTACTCAAATATAAGTGTTTTACAAATGGGAATGCACTTGCATTCAGGCATACTGCCTAGAGCTGATTGCTGAAAAATAGAAAGGCTCACTGCCTTACAATCAATGTCAAAATACAATTGGAGTGGTGAACTATGATTAGCATGTAAAAAATCTTGATAATAGTTTTGGTTAAGCACATTAGTCAATTTCTTGACCTTCTGTCTGATTCTGCTCTTCTGCTCTGCTCTACTTCAATTCGCATCATAAATCCATTTATGCACAAGTGAAATTGTGCATAATCACTCTATAATCCTTTTGAATGTCACAACACACACCAACACACATTGTACATACCTCAAAATGATATAATCGATCACTTATATATATCTGCAACAAAAGATTTAATAAACCATGTGTCGACTTCAATAAAATATTTTCCAACCATCGGCTCAATCCACAAATAATTTTGACTGCGCACCATCCAAAGTTGGCCACAACATAGTGAGGACCCAAAACAAAATCCTCAAACCCAAAAATACTTCAAACAATTTTGCCTCGAACATCCACAACACGCCACATACACTTAGTACTGGTAAATAGAAAATTAGTCAATCAGATCTCCTAACTCATACACCAATTGATGTGATGACACAAAACTCGAGAATAAGATATTCTAGATACCCAATGAACTTCCCTGAGATCCACAACCCGAACTGGTAAACTGGTAATGCAAATGGATTCATATACTCAACTTCAGTCGGATACCCTGTTCTTCACTCTATCTCCTGGTATGGAAAAATACTGAAGTGTGGACCAGATCAATGACTTAGGTTGCCATCAATGACAACACCAAAAGCCATATGCCAACATCTTCATCAACCTTCACATTTTCACTTTCAATAATCTTTCCTAGCCTCTTGTTGTAACATTTGTAAGCTTTTCTCTTAGTAGAATATCTAAGGAAGATACCTTCATCAAAACTTGTGTCAAACTTTCCCAAAAATTTTCATCTCTTTTGATATAAAATTTTCTTCCAAATACTCTAAAGTATTTGATAGTAGGAATCCTTCCATACCATAACTCAATCTTGGAGTCTTTGTACTATTAGCTTTGGCTTGAACTTTGTTAAGTATGTAAAGGATATTATGAATTACTTCTCTCTAGTAGACTTCTGATAGATTTTCTTCTTTCATCATAGTCCTAGCAACTTCTTGAATAGTCTAGTTTTTCCTTTCAGCAACTCTATTCTACTGAGGATTTCTAGGGGCAAAAAAGTGTCTCTTTATTCCATGAACTTCACAAAACATGTTAAATTCATTGGATGTGAATTATTAACCTTTTTCAGACCTCAAACATTTAATTTTCAAATCCATTTCATTCTCAACCATAACTTTAAATGCTTTAAATCTATCTAATGCATCATATTTCTCTCTAAGAAATGTAACCCATTTCATTATAGAGTAATCAAATTAAAAGAATGAAATACACTTAACCTTGAAGACTTCTCACCCTTGTAGGACCACATAGATCTATATGTATTAATTCCAGTAGTCTGGTAGCAAATTGTCCCTTTTCCTTGAAGCTACTCCTTGTTTGCTTTCCAAATTGACAATTTTTGAAAATGACATTGATAAGCTTTGTGATGCTTGGTAGGTCTCTTACTGCATGAACTGAACTAATTCTAACTAAGTTTAAAAGTTCATGTGTCACATCTATTGATTCCATAACCAACTATCATTAATCTGAGTCATAAAGCAATGACCATCAACACCCTTTAGCTAATAGATATTTCCATCCGTCCTTTTACCAACAATCATAGTTTCAAACCCTTTTTTGATCTCACATATTTCATCTTCAAACACAAGATTATATCTTTTGCTAGAAATTTATCCAACACTCAAAAGTTTATGTCTTAACCCTTTAACATAGTAAACATTTTTAATATTATACTTACCATTAAAACTGATTGAACCTATTCCACAAATCTTAGCTCCTGAATCATCTCCAAATTTAACTAATCCTCCATTATACTTTTAAAAAGTTACTTTTCTCTTTGGTCATGTGATTTGAGCAACCACTTCCAACAACCCAATAATTTTTATCCTATTTAGCATGAAAGGTGGAAACCAGAGTACGTTCACCCTTATCCTTTTTCTCTGGAGTACTTTCCTTCACATAACTTTTAGAGTTAGTAGAAGTCGGTTCATATATTATAGCTAAAAAAAGCATTCATCATCATCTCCATAATCAAATTCATCATTAAAAATACTAGCATCTTTTTTGACATATAAATTTTCTTAATCATCTTTCCTTTGTTCTCCTTAATTTTATTGTTCGCAACTCAGTTTGCACATCTTGAAGTATAGTGACCAATATTTCCACATCTAAAACATTTGAAAGGTAATTACCTTTGTACTTATCGGTTCCCTCCTTCATTCTTCTTACAAAGTTAGCTTACCATCATCAAGATCTTCCTTATCTGAATCTTCAACCTTTTCTGATATTCTAGCCTTGAAAGTAGTCTCTACTTTTGTACCATTTATAAAACCTTGTTTCTCATTTAAAATGAATTTAGTGTACCAATAATTTGATCTCTAGAATAAGTATCAAGATTTTCATTTTACTCAATAGTAGATACTTGTGCACCGAGACCTCTCATTGCACTTACCAAATCATCAACTCTCTGCATGTAGATTTTGATTGTTTCATCCTTAGTCATATGTAGGGTCTCAAAATTTTCCTTGAAATTCTACAACTTTACTTGTTTAACATTTTCATCTCCTTCATAAATGCTTTCTAGCTTGTGCCAAACATCTTTAGCAGTCTTCAAACTCATAACTTTTAGTGATTCAGTATTTGAAATACTATTCAAAATAATAAATATCGCCTTAGCATTGATCTCATGCACCTTGATTTCTGCACTTGTACTTGGACCATTTTGAGGTGGAATATATTGAGTCTTTATTACCTTTTCAATTTGAAATCCATGTGATGCTAGATATCCATCCATCTTTGACTTTCGAAATGCATAGTCTATGCCATCAAATCTAGGGCAGTCTATAGAGATCCTTTTCACCATCCCAGATATACCTCAAGCGATTAATCTCTTCTCCAAGGAACCTTGCTTTGATACCAATTGTCGAATGAACAAGACAACTAAGAGGGGAGTTGAATCAATTGTATCTAATCAAAACACCAAAATCCTCAACAATAATCAGATCCACATGCATTCATTAAACCTTTATTATGTTATAATCTTTAAACATGAAAAATAGATAACATAGAATTGAAATAACAACACCATACATAAGAGAACACCAAATTTATGTGGAAAACTCAATGAGGGAAAAACCACAATGAGGATTATCTCACAAAAGTAATTACAAAACCAGTACAAAGGGATCACTACCAAAATAGGACACATTGTCCAAAAATATCACAACCAAAGCTTACTACTTATAAATGAAAATAAGATAGAAGATAAATGTTACATGGAGAACACTATCTCAATGCAGTAGTGATTCCAACACAATTGCTCTCACACTCTTGTAGTCTTGATTGAAATATTTAGGACACCTTCATATCACTACTTAGAAAATCCTAATTTGCACCGCTCTACTCAATTTCACATCACTCACATCATCCACACCAATATTGCATCCATCTTGACCTCCTTCATCAACTTGACTCATGCTTATACCATCTTCAACCTTGAAACCCTTCCAAGGTCGGCTACACACACTTTACATTTACAATTTCAAATTAGGTTGACACCTAAACATTCCTGTGGTGGGTAGGAATGAAGGTGACCTATAAATCTCCTTAGCTAGGACCCAAATATGTCCTAACACACTCCAACATTCTTCCACAATCTTCGTATGTAGTGTTAACACCAAGTCGGTTGTTACTCGTGCAAACACAATGAACCATTAAGTACACGCTTCCTTAATTCAATCTGAAACTTCCAGACAACAAAATTAACTTGAAGAAGATCTAAAATAATGCATGAACACTTTGAAATCCATCCTAAAATTTGTAACAAATTCTACCTAAAGAATATGATCGTCTTGTTCACCTAGATAACTTTTCCAAAGATTGCAACACACTGTAACTTGGAAACTCATCTTCCAAAGCACAAAACCTCAAATCCTCTTGACATAGGCAAGAGAATAACATCATCAACTCCCCTTCAGAACCACAAGTTTTGAAACCTAGTGGCAGAGAAATGCAGTGCAATTACATTTCTCCCAGTCCACTGAAAACCTAGTTCACACACTGTTGAACACATCTCACTCTGCACATCGATCCAAAAATCCAAACTTTGGATATAACAACTACTGATAATCCTGAACATCACATAAACTACACACAAGAATAGCATCAATCACAAAAGAAATGTGGAGCACAACCTGAAGCACATTCTGAACATTTGCACAACATTGTTTTCTCTATTTATCATTTTTTCTCAAAAGCACTTGGAAACCAAGTACTAGAGACATCATTTCAGCACTTTACATCATTCCAATACATATTCAGACTCTGCAACATAAAGATAGCTCCATGCACTCACAATAATTCCTCAATATCTCAGCTATACATGAACATACTGCATCAACCTCTCTCTTTCACAATTTTCTCAATATCCTCATAGTTGACATCAATAAAAACACTGTCTTGTTGACATCAATGACAACACCTTCATACTTGCAATATTTAGTGCTTGAATATATGCCTGTAAGGTGACAATTTGCACTAAATATGGATCTATCACAACTCCCCTCATAGCCTCAACATTCCCCTCCTAAATAGGCACATCCTATAGTGCATCTTTGATAGGTATATCTTGCAATCCCTCCTCTGCAACAGGAACCACTTGTACTAGTGGAACCAATAGGATTCCTCTATCCTTGCCTCTTCCATTGCCAACTCCATCATCTCCATTATCTCCAACCACACCTCTCCCTCTCCCCATATCCTTAGCCTCCCCCTCCTCCCTTGACCCTATCTATCAAAGGAATGGGAACATCAGGATATATTACAAGTGTCGACCGATGTTTAGAAAATCAAGCATCATACTCTAGTGTCGTCCTTGCATCTTCCACCGCTATAATTTCTCCCCACTGTCTTGACTAAATCTCATAACACTTGATATGCCACCTCTAGGTGAATCATTGCACGCCAATGAAAAATATCCCTAGAGTATCTCACAAATCTAGCATCCCCAATGGGAACATCCTGTCACTCCCCAAACTACCTCAACACCCTCTTTGAATGCTACCTATCGATGATGTGCTGAGATTGAACTATGCATCCAATTAGGTACCTAGTCTATAAATAGTAGGGGAGATGATGATGATCATCCTCCCATGGCTGGCAATCTCTATATGGTCTCCAAGTGAACTCTACAATCAGATCTGACTCATGTCTCCAATACATAACATCCCCTAGGCATGTCTGTGTAACCACTACTACATATCAATACACATAGGGAAGTATTATTGCAAGTTGTCTATTGACAATTGATTTCCACACAATAATGTGTTACCAAGCCTAAATTTTTAATAATATCACAATGCATCCAGTAGAGCACACTCCTATGTATGCTACATCAAGAAAAATTGAAAATACAACATTGCCAACACACAGGGCCCCATGCATACATTGTCCCATGTGTCAACATGCCCTTCAAAACCTATCCCCAACCAACTAGGAATCCATGCCCTCACCTATCTAGAACCAGTACATTAAATAGAACTATGAATATGATGACTATTGGGTGCTCATACCAGTCTATTAGAGTGTCCCAACGGATCTCGTAGTCCTCAATCTCAAGATCCTCAATATTGAATACTCTAACTAGTGGTGCAATCCCTAAATTTGGCTCATATACAACTCTTTATCCATGAATCTAAATCAAAAGGATGCACCAGACATCCTCTAGTGGGTAGATGAAATGAGTTGGTATTTGAGCACCACCTCTCCGCCAATGCAGTAATAAGACCCCAATTAGCCCTAATCTCAGGCATGCTTGTGATGTAATGAAATCCTTACATACAAAACCACTCACCCACTCTCATACAGATGGTGTTGAAACACCAATGAAGTAAGATGTCTCTCTCATGTGTAAAATGGAAATAAGGGAAGCTACATATGATTAACACACTAGGTCAATGAGAATCCTTGCCTAAACCTAATTGTCCAAATTCAACCACTAAATTTTTGACATATAATATTTCTAAATTGATGACCAATTGAGTCACATAGCTTATCAATTGTGTCATCTCACATAAATGCATCACTTAAACCCTCACTTGTGGTGCACAATCAGTTGCAACACCACATTCTACAATTAGATTGCTAAATCACAATTGCATTGATAAAATCCTCATTTATAGTGTGCAATCAGTTGCAACACTGAATTCTATCAAATACATTGCTAAATTACAAATGTGTCACTAAATCACAATTGTGTAACTAAATGAAAATTCATTGCACCATCAAATACATCACCAAAAAATAGTTGCATCACCAAATTACATAATTGTGTTGCAAAATTTTTAATTGTGATGCACCATCGATGATGGTGTCGATAACGATTGTTGTTGTAGCATTGAATCCTGCAGTACAATTGTTGCCCTATTTTTAGGCCCTAAAATCTATGAAAAATGATAAAATTACAAATCAAGGATGGGGTACATACCGAGGGAATCACTCATGTAGGGTCACACTTACGCCACTTGATGATCACCCTCTGAAACTCTAGCCATAGCTCCATTGCAGATTTGCTTCACCTCACTCCTCTACTCTAAAATTTCTAAAAGCAAATGAGCACAAATGAGGAAATTTTCCACATATCTTATATATAGGGCTCGAGTGCCCTAATGGACCCCCTTGATACATAGTTTGTATTAGTTATGTTATCCTATCACCACTAAAGTTGACCTAATTGCCCTATAAAAGTAAATTTTCACCGTATATGCACCTAAACACATTAAATGGGCTTGCCAGTAAATTTGGCTCATTTTCTCAAACTTTCACCTATTTTATCAAGGGGCTTGCATACTATCCCGCTACTATTGAGGCATGTTGGGGTAGGTCCTAAACAATTTTTTAAATTTTCCTTTGAAACAACGCTAAAAATTGCATTGTCTCAAAGAGGGAAAAAATGTAGACATTGAAAATAGTCCTAGGCTTGCAAAGACATTTTTCCACTAATGTTCATCTAAACTAATCAAATAATATTATTATTTAATTAAATTGACTTCTTTCTTCTAAATTCACATTTCTTCTTATCCATATAATTAAAATAATTTTATTATTTAATTATTCTAACTTTTTCTAAGGTTAATTAAATAATTTTAATTGTTTAATTAATTGACCATTTTTTATTAAATAATTATCTTTAATTATTTAATCTCTAATATTATTTATAATTAAATACATGTTTTTATTTATTTAATTAACTACTTTCTAAATTATTTTATAGTTAAATAAATATTATTTATTTATTTAATTATTCATATGAGTGCAAATAAATAAATTTTATTTATTTATTCCACTTACCTCATTTCGTCAATCTTCCTTTTTTTTTCTCATCGATCAACTTTCCTCCATTTTAGAAACATCTTTAGTTAACTAAGCTTGAAATAGAAACTTCAATATTATTATTTTTTGAATTAAAATGACAATTTTCCCATTCTTTCCCATAATCCCATGCAAGAAATTGGGTCCACAAAAAGCTCAAAAAGTGGATTTTTTTTTTTCTCATTTTCAAAATTTGTCAAAGTTGGACTAAAAATTTGAAGCACTTACACATTGAATCTTAAAAAAAATCAATAATATGAAATTTAGTATTTTGAGTCTAGTTTGCAAATATGTAATTTATTCTAATACCCAGTAGATACAAATTAATTTTTAATATTCATGTATAAAAACCACTTTTTAAAAGTCACCTTTTTAGAACCATATCATGCACTTGTACAAACACCATAATTTGATCTAAATAAAAGTATTTTTCTAATTCCTTTTGGGGAAATATGTGTAACAAACCGAACATTGATGAGTATATTTTTTATAATTTTTTTGAATATTTTTTATTAGCCTAATTGCTATTTTTGAAAACCAATGTGTATGAACACAATAATTTGACCAAAACTATTTTTTTTTTCTTTTGAATTTTGTTTCATTGTGTAGATAATTGTTTATAGATTGATAAAAAAAAAAAAAAATTAAATTAACAGATTAAAAGTTATTAGAAACTAAAAATGCTTGACATTTCAAGTTTATGGACCAATTTGCTTAGAAATTAATTAAAAAATTGAAAACATAATCCAGTCATAAAAAAATACATATTTGGAAACTAGACATCATGATCTATAATGGGTTTTGATTTTATAAAACAATTTTGAAAAAAATCCATCAACTATATTGCAAAAGTCAAATATTTCTCTTGACATTGCCTAAGATTTTTAGTTATAGGTCAAAGGCTAAGGGTTGGATTACTGAACCTTTCTCGAGCCTAAAACCAAATATAAAAGTGGATTGGGATTTCAATTTTTTTAGAATGAGTACCCTCTTTAAAACGAGAATTTGTTCTAAAAATAAAATAGTACCCATTTTAAAATAGAACAGGTGCCCATTCTATTTTTAGAATGGGTATCCATTTAGGAACAAAATCCCAATCTAAGTCTCCTATTCCTAAATGGGTACCCATTTTTGTCAACATTTTTTGGGTCAAAACTTCCCCTCTTCATGGACCAAAATTCTTGCACTTACCCCTCATACATTGATTTTTCTCTCCTATCTTGACTATTGATCAAGCTTTCATCTTCTATAAATTTTACCTTCATCCACTTTCCAGTCTAACCACTAACTTCAAAATCTTGCAGCCATTATATTGGGCTTATTGCAATTTGTGCACAACAAATTTTGAGAGCAACAACAACTAAGGCATGTTATTTGATTGATTTTTATATTTCTTGCATCTTTTTTTATCACGCTTCATTGGTAGATTAGAATCCATTTTCTTTAAATCTTATGGTTTTCATGGTTGTTGTTTACGATTTATGTTCTAATTCTAGTTTTTGATCTAACAACATCATCACAATAGCACATAGGCACAAATTTATGAATTTAATTACCAATACTTATCAAAATATAGGGGAAATACCCATGTGACATCCACCAACTCCTTTATATCCTCTAGAAACTCAAATCTTAAGTGGGTATGTACATAAAAATGGTGTACATAATAGTGGCCAATGTGCCAAAAAAAAAAAAAAAAACACAAGTGCATTATTGGGAAAATCACAAAATGTGCACGCATTAGAGCTTGGTAAGACATACTCAAATTTCCAATTTTAAATATTCACTCATTTTTTTAACTCAACAAAATACGATCGCATTATGTCAAGAGCTAAAAATGTGCTCACATTTTAAGCTTAACATAACAAAAGTGCATTTTTTTAGTTAAAAACAAAAAACCCAAAAAACTTTACCCTCATTTTGCAGCACACAACCATGTCTTCCAACTCACATTTTCCTCTTTTTGCTCTCCAAAATGCATTCACAATTTGCAAATTTCACAAGAAACTCCATAATTCTACACTGTAGAAGAGGTAAACATTAAACTTTAGTTTGTTAGAATCAATTTTTTTTTGCAATAAAAAACTGAATAGCTTTTGTTAAATTTCATGTTTTTTTTAAATTTTATGGAATATCCTATAAATCTTGATCCAAAGCCAAAGTTGGATGAAGAAATGCTTGAAGACAACCTTTCAATACCTAACTCTCCTCCAACCCTTATTACAAACCCCAAACAAGGCCGGGAGGACTTAGTAGGGCATTTGGAATAAAACAAACTTCAAATTAGTTTTCAAATTGAAGGCTTCAACATCAAACCCCATCACAAATCACTTGCTTCATCATTAGAAGCAATCATGATCAATATTGACATGGTGATAAGTCAAATAAGTTGATCTCAAAGTTATAAAGATTCATGTCATGAATTTTATGATAGAAAATTATCCTATGATGAAGTGAAAAAGGACATAATGAAAGAACAAAATATGTTTTTTTTAATGGATCCTCGTGCCAAAGGAACCATTATTGTAAATTTGAGGAGATTTCCAATACATTGATGCAATATTGATGAGATAAAAAATATTTTTGGGGATATGTGGTGGATGATGTTTGATTAACCTCCAAGTAATAATCATGAGGTACCCTTATATTTTATGAAAAAACTATATTGTGAGTTTATTCTTCATGAAATTTTTAATTATTTTGATATGAATGAGTTTCATAGTAGAGATGGAGACTCTACCCAAGATGTACCAAGAGCTTGTCAGGTAGGAAACCATCAACAACAAATACCAATAGCTAAAAATATATTCATCATGTGACAGTTCTATTGGTCATCAAGGGGATTATGGAGATGCAGACTCTCCATACAATTGCTAGCCTCACTTACACACTTATGACACACAAATATCCCAACCTATTGCTTTGGTAGATGATCTCGTAGCTCAAACATATAGTTATGTTGGTATGTGTAGACTAATCATCCTCTAGGTTAATATTTTGGTCACTTTGCCTGGCATGATTTCCCCCAATTTTTTTTTTTTAATAAATAATATTTTGGAAATTCGAATGAATTTTGGTTGAAATTCAATTTAAATTTTCCTATATCTATTAACCTTTTTTTATAGGTGCGTGAGTTAGTTGAATAGTCACGTGGTTGGAATGTGAATAGTCACAACTTAGTGTTCGAAGCATGCAACAACACATGAAGAAATTGGAGAGTATTTTGAAGTGTTTACAATATATTACTTTAGGTTAATGTAACTATATTTTTCTAGAAGATTTAATAAAATTAGACCTTGGTTTTATGGATGTAGATTAAAAGGGTGAACAACATTAAATTTTTGTTTGTGACTGTGTAATTTATTCTTTATTCTATCATTTATTTCTACATTATAATTGTTTAAGTTCATTTATTTTATTGCTACAATCCTACTTGAGATCACCAACAAGTTCTAGTGCTCCTAGCTCTCTCACATATGCTTGAATTTTTTAATTTATATTTTGGAAGAGACAATGATATGGAAGGTGTAGAGGATGCCACCTCCCATGGGTGTACTAATTGTCATTTTAAATGTTTTGGGAGTACATGGGGTGATCGAGGTGGTGCATCAAATACTATGGTGATGAATGATGAGCTATTGAATGATGTGTATCTTTGTGACAAACATGTATTTTGATAAGAATTTATAACATTTATTATATTATACTTACAATTTGTAAAAGGAATTTAATTTTTAATTATAAAATTGAATTAAACTGATACAAACATTATGCATTTTAGGGTTTAATGTTATAGGGTGATATGAGATTGACCTTCCCTCCAACAAGTTGTATAGTTGCATTTGTATGAGAGGTAAAAAATTATAATATATCAAAATAAAAATACTATATATTCAAAATATATGTTTAATATTTCAAATACAACTCTTTGTTGAATAGGTGGGAATTACATCACCATCTAGCATGCATATTGATATGGATGGTTGTGAAATTTGATTTACTCAAGTACTAACACATTTAATTTTTGTCTTTTTACAAATTTCAAATTTATTGTTTATATATATTATGTTTGAGTTTAATCTATTATTGTTTGTTTAGTTGATGAATTCAATTATCACACCTCCTTGTAAATGAGAAAATTTGGACGTTGGTGTTAGTGCTACAATTTAATCATCAATGTCCTTAACACAAGTATGAGCGTGAACATATATGTTTAATAATGATTATTTTGTGTCAATTGATATTAGTAAGTGTGTGTAGGTGTTTTCTACTCTATTATGCAAATAAATATAAATGCAAGGTAGAAACAACAACAACACTCAAGATTGACCTAAGTTGAAATCCAAACAAGAACAAGAAATAAATACTAATTTATACCTTGTTTGAATTTGTTGAATGGTTGGCCCTTTTCTTGATTGATAGCATGCAACCTATATGGAAATGATGGTTATTATGAAAGGAATGAAATGAGAGTGATTGCAATGGGTGTGGATGCAATATGATAGCTTGAATGGCTGAAAAAATGGAGGTGAGTGCTTGAATTGTTAAAGTTTTGAATGCTAAGTGTGATTGTGTGAATGCATCAGTTGTGAATGAATGAAAATGACTTTAAGTATTTAGCCATTTTGATGGGAAAAAGAATGAATGTCCAAGATTGAAATTAGGGTTAAAGATCAATTGTTGATATTCCTTGAGGTATCTCAACACATGTGGTGAAGAAATGTGTCATCCTAGGTTGAGGGGATGTAATGAGGTAGATGTGAGATGGCATCTAGGTGGAGGTACTTTCAAGTACCTTGGGAAGGGAAAAAAGGAATGACTTGTCTTATCCTTCCCCAAATCATGGGAGGATGTGACAAGTGGGGAATTTTGAAATTCCTCAAAAATACTTCTTGGGAAGGGAAAGAGGAATTAAAAATTCCTAGGGAAGAGGAGGATTGGAGGGACCTTGGGGGAATATATTGGAATTAAAAATTCCAATTAGACACATAGGGATACTAAAATGGAATTAAAAATTCCATGTGGGCTCATGGGGATAGTAAAAAGGAATTTAAAATTTCTTGAGAAAGGGAGATGATTTCACCCAATTTAGAAAGGCTTTTATGAGGGTACAATGCCATAATTGGTAATAGACTAAGGTTAGGGATTAATTAATCAACATTAGAGTTTGTGCAAATTATTAAGGAGGGGATTAAGGAAAGTGGAAAATTATGGAGGATTTGACACTAATCAATTAATCGAGATTAGTGAAGAATTATGGAGGATGTGACATTTTGAGAGAGAAAAGGATGAATTAAAAATTAATTTAATTCATATAGACTAAATGACTAAATTTAAATAAATTGCTCTATTTATTTAATTTGGAGAAGAAAGATGATAAAGTATTTAATTGATTAATTAAATACCTTAAAGACACTAGGGATAAAAAATAATATTAATCAAATAATAAAATTATTTAATTAATATGAATGTAGATGCAAAATAGATGAAATAAGGGATAAATATAAAATTTAGGAAAAAACTTCTAACTATTTTATAACATTCTTTATTGTCACATCATTGTCAGGCTTCCCTCTTGAGAAACTTGCTTAGATGTTTGAAAATTATTATGGTTTATGGAGATGCAACACCCACTCTACTATCCCCTCTCCCTGTCACAACAATAACATACCAATAGTAAAAATGTTTATCTATAATCAGTGATTATCCTAAGATCAAGCTTCTAAATCACTCTACACAATTACAAAGACTATCTAATAATATATACATTAATTTTACCTCTAATCTCTTGGGCATTGAAAGAAAAGGAACACATAAATATCAGCATGATGAAAATGAAAACAACTCTAGAAAGAGAAAACGCCATTTTTATTCACACACTTCAAACTTTATTTCCTATTTCAATATGAGAAAAAGAGAGGTCTTAATTCGACAATATATAGTGCACAGATTTTTAAAAACTGTTATAGAATGAAATCAGGTTGTTATGGACCTTCTAAATAAACTTTCCATCTAATAAGTCATATTTTAAATTTATTAATGAAAAAAATATAAATTATCTTAATTTACATTTATATTTTTTCTCTTGTTTAATCTTTATGTTTTATTTTTTCATTCAATAATTATATTAATAAAAAAATTTGTGCTTATGATTATTAGTACTTGCCATTAGACAATATTATTGCAATTTAATTGATTTAGAACAATTTTTAAGTTTATAAATTTTTGAAATTAGTTTTCATCTATATCACTAACTTAAAAATTTAGATGTTCTAGGCAGATTTCTGAAAATTTGAAGCATAAATTTTATTTTATTTTATTTTTAATGACTAGTGATGCAGGAGAATTCGAGTCCACATGCAATCGGCATCACCAAAAAAAAAATGTTTGTTTTGAGGTTCGGTGAGATTTCATGGGAAAACCTTCTGATAGGCAAAATTTTGATTCCATCTTGGATTTGATTATAAAAGTTGGTTTTTTAGCTTCACTAATCAATGAGTGAAGGGGAGAGGCAGAGGAGAAAAAACACAACAGACAAACCCATAAAATAAAAATAGATAACAAATAGCAGAAAAAAAACACATAGATTATATAAAAATTGATAATTTAATTATCTCTTTTCAAATCATATACATTTCATTCATATAGATGAGTTGCTGCTCTGTTTCTTCTTTTGAATTCTGCTTCTGCTGAGCAACTCTCTCTCTCTCTCTCTCTCTCTCTCTCTCTCTCTCTCTCTCTCTCTCTCTCTATGTTAATAAAAACCATAAAACCTTCGTGTATATAAAAGACATCAAAAAAATGGTAAAACATCATAACCAAGAGGAGTAAATGTCATTAATTACTATAATAAAAAATTGAGAGATATGCCCAAATTTATCTGTCGAATCACATTAAAAAACTATCCTATTCATATTAAATAAAAAGGAAGTTCTAGAAAGTCATTCATGCCAAAAACGTCGCCAGAAAAGACCATTAACCACGATACCAACAAGATCAAAAGACCGCCTTGCAGGACTACGAAGTCACCGCCCAGTAGCACAATAGGGAAGACATAATTGTGGGTCTACGGTAGACACCGCACCACTGTACAACACAGAAGAGGGAAGAGCGAGACAACGGTAGTCACCACACCATCAGATGATGTAGAAGACGAAGCAACGAGGTAGCAGTATACACCACACCATCACATGAGTATGCAAGAGGAGGCACGAGAATGTGAGGAAGGCAGGGAAGGCATGCCAGTTGGGATTAAAATCCAACGCTCCTCCTTAATCACAACTACTGCTATTTACGATGCCCAATCGATCTCTTTGATAGAAAAAACTCTCTTTTCCTAGCGCCTTAGTGAAAATATCTGCACATTGATCTTCAGACCTGCAAAATTCCAAAAGGATCTCTCCATTGTTAATCAACTCTCTGATGAAATGACATCGTGTGTCAATGTGTTTACTTCTCTTGTGAAAAACTGGATTCTTTGACAGTGCTATTGTTGAGTTGTTGTCACAATATATTTTTGTTGCATCCTTTTGTTCATATTTCAACTCTTTCAGGACTCTTCTCATCCAAACTGCTTGACATGATGCACTTTTTGCTACTACATACTCTGCTTCAGCTAATGAAAGAGTGACAATGGGCTATTTCTTTGAAGCCCATGATACAACACCAGTGCCAAAGTGAAAAAACATAACCTAAAGTGTTCTTTCTATCATCGATGCTTCCAACACAATCACTATTTGGGTACCTTATGAACTTGAACTCATTTGAACTTGAATATTGAATTCCATAAGCCTTTGTTCCACTTACATATCTTAGAATTCTTTTCCCAGCTTTCCAATGTGAGTCTTTTGGTGACTCCATGAACCTTGAAATCAAACTTACACTATACATGATATCTGGTCTTGTGGCTATTAAATACATGAGACTACCAACAAGTCTCTTATACAAAGTTGAATCCACATTGGAACCTTTATCATCCTTACTCAGTTTTAAACCTGTGACAATAGGTGTTGGTGCTAATTTGCAATTCAACATATGAAACCTTTTTAAAACATCATTTGTATACTTTGTTTGTTAGATGAAAATACCATTTTCATTTTGATCCACTTCAAAGCCAAAAAATACTTCATGAGACCTAAATCAGTCATTTCAAATTCTTTCTTCATGTCTCCTTTGAATAGATCAATAGATAAGTCACCCGTGAATATTAAATCATCAACATATAAACATACAATAAGAATTTCACCTTTTTCATTCATCTTGGTGTACAATGTAGGCTCGTTGTTGCACCTACTGAAGCCATTTTGTAAAATATATGAATCAATTATGTTGTACCAAGCTCTTGGGGCTTGCTTGAGACCATACAATTCTTTCTTGAGCTTGTAGACTTTGTCCTCTTGACCCAAAATCTCATACCCATGTGGGTGTTCCACATAAACTTCTTCTTCAAGATAGCCATTTAAAAATATTGATTTTACATCCATTTGATAAACATACCACTTTTTTTGAGCTGTTATGGCAAGTGTCATTCTTACAGTGTCTAGGCATGCTACAGGAGCAAATCTCTCATTATAATCAACTCTAGGCTGTTGTGAATATCCCTTTGCCGCCAGTCTTGCTTTATGCTTTTGCAGATCACCATTTGAATTTAATTTGGTTTTATAAACCCACTTCACTCCTATTCCATCCTTATCTTTTGGAAGACTTACCGGCTCCCCTGTTTCATTCTTTTCAATTGCATCAATTTCTTCATCCATTGCACATACCCATTTGTCATCTTTAATTGCATCCTCAAAATGTATTGGATCATCTATTTTTGAATAAAATGCAAAAAGAGAAATCTGATCAGTATTATTTTTGCCTTCATTTTGCTCATAAATGTCTCTTATACTTCTGATATCTTGTCTCCTCAAGCTTGCCAATGTAGGATTTGACATATCACTTGAACTTGTAGACTGTGGACTTGATGGGTCTACACTATGAGTGCCTATTGCTGATGGTGTTTGTTGTCCACTTATTGGAGTGCTTGTTTGAATGCGTGAGGCTGCCCTTACACTTGATGGTGTCACTTGACCAATTTTTTGAGCTTGAATGGGTGTGGAAGGAGTCACATTTGTAGGATTATTTTCTGGTATAGAAACTTCACTTTCCTCTTGAGGTATTCTTGTTGATATATTGACTATTTTTTCTACACTTCCATCCCATGCTCCATCTTCTACAAATTATACATCTCTGCTGATTACAACTTTCTTAGTTGTTGGATTATAGAGTTTGTAAGCCTTGGATTCATCACTATATCCAAAAAATATACATTTTTCTCCTTTGTTGTCTAACTTTCTTCTTAATTCATTAGGCACATGAGCATATGCCACACATCCAAAGACTCTCATTTGAGCAAAATTATATTTTCTTCCAGTCCATGCCTCTTCAAGAATCATATTCATGACATTTTTTGCTGGACACCTATTCATTATATAAGCTGCACATGATATAGCTTCAGCCCAATATTCATTTGACAAATGTTTGGATTTCAACACGCTTCTAGCCATCTCCATGATTGTTCTATTTTTTCTTTCAGCTACCCCATTTTGTTGAGGGGTGTATCTAGTTGTAAACTGTTTGTGAATCCAATGATCTTTGCAAAATTTTAAAAACTCTTTTGAAATGTATTCTCCACCTCTGTCCATTCTCAATGCTTTAATATAGTATCCACTTTGCTTTTCAATAAGGTCCTTGAATTGACAAAAATATACAAATGTCTCACTCTTATGATTTAGAAATTAAACCCATGTTTTCCTTGAGTAATCATCAATGAATGTCAAAAAATAGAATCTACCGCCAATTGAAGGTGTTTGCATAGGTCCACACAAGTCTGAATGTACAATCTCCAAATGTTCTTTTGCCCTAGTTGACTTACCTGCTGGAAATGATTCTCTATGTTGCTTTCCTAAGATGCATCCTTCACATATTCTTTCTGGTTTCTCTATTAAAGGTAATCCCTTGACCATTGTTTTCCTATGAAGCAAATTTAGTCCTCCAAAGTTGAGATGCCCAAATCTTAGGTGCCATAACCAATTTTCATCTTTTATTTCTGCTTGAAAGATACTTTGCATGATTGTTGTAATTTATTCTCCATCCACTTGTGCTAAGTTCAAATCTAGTTTAATCTTTAGGGGAAACATTCTATTATTTGTCATTTTAACCTTGGCAATGAGCCGATTCCTTGGAAATTTATCTAAAATTGTGCACAGTCCACTTGAAAGATACTCTAAACCCTTTTTGAACAAATTGCCCTATACTCATTAAATTGCATTTTAAACCAGACACAAAATACACATATGAAATATACTTTTTCTCTCCTTGTTTAGTTAGAATATTGACATTTCATTTTCTTTTAACTGACACTTTGTTGTCATTGCCCAATGTGACATCAAATTTTATATTTTCATCTAAACTTGAAAAAATTTCTAGATTTCTTGTCATATGATTGCTACAGCCTGAATCTAAAAACCATACGTCTTTTTCATTTGCTTATGCAACATTACATGCCAAAAACATTGTGCTTTGTTTTGACTTTTGGTTTTGATTTTCTTTTGTAAAATTTGCATTTGGTTTATTGAAATCATATTGCTTCTTTCTACACTCATTCATATAATGTCCAAAATTTTTATAGTGGTGACATTGGATTTGAGATTTCTCATACCTTTGACCTTGTGATTGATTTTGAGATAGGATTTGGCTTGATTTTTAATTGCTGCCTCTTCCACTTGAGCTTGATGGGCTGCTTCTTCCACCTCTATAAGAGTTTCTTCCTCTTCCTTTGAAATTTGATCTACCTCTACCTCTACCTCTACCATGGCTGATTGAAGCTTGTGACTTGAAAGAATGCTCCAGAGATGTGTTTTCTGACCTGCTCAACCTATGTTCATGAGAAATGAGAGATGCATGGAGCTCATCAACTGAAAAATGAGAGAGGTTTTTTGTTTCCTCTATAGCCACAACAATATTTGACTCAATTTTTATGGGCAAACTTCTTAGAATCTTCTCAAAAACTCTGGTATCTTCAAGATTCTCACCATGAGATCTGATTTGGTTTACCAGTCCAATGATTTTGGTGAAAAATGAATCTACTGATTCATTTTCCTTCATATATATTATTTCAAAATCCCTTCTTAGCATTTGTAGCTTTGTTGTTTCAACCTTTGCCATACCTTGATAGGCTGTTTGAAGTATATCCCAAGCTTGTTTGGACCTTGTTGCTGCTACAATCCTTGGGAAAATGTTCTCATGTATTGCTTGAAATATGTAAGAAAGAGCCTTTGAATCCTTCTTTTTGTTATCTCTCAACAAATATTTTTCTGCTTGAGTCAAAGCATTTTATGCTACTGCATCAACTGACTCTAGAAATCCATTCTCAATAAGATCCCAAATGTCTTGAGAGAAAAATAACGCCTTCATGGTGATTTCCCAGTAGTCATAAATCTTCCCATTAAACTGTGGGATTTGTGGGTTTGTCAAGCTTGTGCTAGCTGCTATTTTAACTATGAAAACTTGTCTCTTTCAAAACACCTTTGTTGGAAACCTCTAAGAAAACCCTTTTGTTGCAATAAACCTACTCTGATACCATGTGAAGGGGAGAGGCAGAGGAGAAAGAACACAACAAGAAAACCCAAAAAATAAAAACATATAACAAATAGTAGAAAGAAAAACACAGATTATTCAAAAATTGATAATTTTATTCTCTTTTCAAATAATATACATTTCATTCACATAGATGAGCTTCTGCTCTGTTTCTTCTTCTCAATTTTGCTTCTACTGAGCAATCCTATTTTTCTCTCTTTGTGTTAATAAAAACCATAAAACCTCCGTGTATATAGAAGACATCAAAAACACGCTAAAAACATCAGAACCAAGAGGAGTAAATGTCATTAATTACTATAATAAAAACTTGAGAGATATGCCTAGATTTATCCGTCGAATCACATTAAAAAATGTCTTATTCATATTAAATACAAAGCAAGTTCTAGAAAGTCATTCACGCCAAAAATGCCGCCTGAAAAGACCATTAACCATGATACCGCTAGACCAAAAGACCACCCTACGGGACTGCGAAGTCACTGCCCAGCTGCACAAGAGGGAAGACATAGTTGCAGGTCTGTGGTAGACACAACACCACCACACAAAATAGAAGAGGGAAGAGTGGGACAATGATAGTCATCGCACCACTGGATGATGCAGAAGGAGCAACGAGGTAGTGGTATACACCGCATCATTGCACGAGTTTGCAAGAGGAGGCACAACAGTTGGGATTAAAATCCAATAATGAGTAAAACATAATGTTTAGTGTAGTCCACATATTGGCTTCTTTTGAAATTATCATTTAATGTAATTTTAAATTCTAATTCACTTGGACTTCAAAGTGTTACACTGTAATTGGCCTAAACACATTTCTTGCAAGTTATGATTTTCAATCAAATGTTTTAAGAAATATCAAGAGATTGTAGAAGGGATTATATCAATCAATGGGTTGATTTAGTTGTGAACTGAGAGGCAACACCTCACCTTCCAACTTCAAAAAACCATATTTTAATACAAATTAACAATTATGAGGGGGCGGTAGGAGGGAAGCGGCCAAGGGGGGAGATAGGGAAGTCATGGAGGGAAGGAAAGCACATGAAATCTACCCTTCTACTCGCACCATAAAATAATGAATGCTAATGAAAATCAGCCCGATCTATGGAGATGCATATGACTATGGAAGGCATTAATCTAAGAAACCAGTTTGCAAGATTGCAAGCAAAAATAAGGAGACCCATGTGGAAATGGGCATATTAGTGGATTATAGAAATGGATGAGTCATACAGGAAAATGTTGGAGAAGTCAAGTTAGAATTGTTCCAAAGGCATTGAATGGGAAGGCTTGGTAAAATGAAGTTGGTGTGATTGCATAGTAGTGATGAAAGAGATTTGTGCACAACAAAACATAAGAGGGAATAAAGCCCACACCATGAAGAATCCATGGTCATCAAGAAGAAATCAGACGATAAAGAGGAATCGGATACCACACTGAAGAAGATAGTTAAATCCATGATGAGATGCAAGGATGGCATGTGAAATCAAGAACTCACATAGAAAAGGTGGTAATAAGAGATGCTCAAGTGGATAGGCTGTACAAAATGTGGATCAATATATTTTTTGTGGAGTGGAGAGGAAATAAGCTGCAACATATAAGAGGGAAAGATGTAAAGAAGGGATGAGTAGAATGTGAGTGATGACTAAGCAACAATTCTATGATAATCATATGGGGTGTGTCATGTGTAGGGTGAACTTGATCGAAAGTAATGGGGGAGGTCTATTGCCATTTGAGTAGGTAGAATTGATGAAAGGAAGGGGGTTGAAGGTTAGTTGTTTGCATGAGGTGGAAGAGCCATACAATGTGAAAATGTAGAGGGACATTGCCGGAGTGAGAATATTCTAAGGGAGCAAAGACAATTAGCTTTTGGAGCTCGTGAGATGTTAGTAGGAAGAGCATAGGGCAATATAGTTTCCAAACCTGTGTAATGTATTTTATGAAATATGTTTAATAATGTTATTTATTAACTTGCAAATTTGAGTTTATGGTTGAGCAATTGTAAATCAATTTTAAAATCGACACAAGTTATTGTCGATTTTTGGATGTTAATTATCTATGGAGTCTTTTATAATCTGTATTGTGCGAATTTAGGTGAAATTTTGGAGTTTTGTGTTCTCGTCTCCATCTAACTAGTTATTATTTTGTAAGACATTTCTAATATTTCTCATGGAAATATGTAAGGTAAAAAAATTGCAACAACCATGATAAGTAAAATTGTAAAATAACAATTAAATCCAAAAAAGATAATTGTAAAAATCTCATTTTCTTGAGCTCATTCCAAAACCTATCTAATTTTAGATTAATCTAAATAATAAATCTATTAAATTATCATCTAAATATTATAATTTTATTATATATATATATGAAATTACAATTACATATATTATATATCAAATAAAAAAAATGCATGTAATATTCCTTTTTATATAACATTTAGAGGTTCTCACCCTATGGAGTCTGTGAGAAGGAAAGGGAGGGGGCATGGGATTTTGATTTTCTCTAGTGAAGTTGATGATGGTGGGTCTGATTCAGAGGATGGTGATGATGTATCTTGGTTGCGAGAGGTCTGGTGGCTTCGATCTATTGTGTCGAGATTGTGTGTGGTGTTTTCTTGGCCGACCCATTATTTTTGGGGGCTTCTTTTGGCTTATGTGGACTAGTTTACAAAAGCTTGGTCTAATGTTTAGGTGCTAGTTCTAGCTTGTGGGCTATGGGGGATTTTTCCTTTAGACCATCTTTTGGTGATTGTTGGGGGAAGAGGTGATGACTATTTTCCCTTACCTCTTGTGTCTGTTGTGGTCTAGTTGGTGCTTTCATTGCCACTAGAGTTTTCTCAAGGGTGGAATGTACAAAGATTAAGAACCAGGTGGATTTGAGATTGGAGAATTAAGTTGTAGTCTTTTCAACTCATTTGATCGAGCCATATTTGTCATGAGATTTTAAAGATGGGCAATTAAGAAGAAGAGCTAGATCGGTGAGTTGGCATGCGTTGGGACATTGAGAAATTTGAGGTGAATTAATGCATGTGTAATCATGCATGCAAATTAAATGAAGCTATGATTTCTAACTAAGACATTATTATGACATGATAGTGCATTAATTTGAGGGTAGAGCCACCAAATTCAAAGTTTTTTAGTAAAATTTTAATTTAGAAGGTAGCCAAGAAATAAAAAATTTGATGGGTGGCAGCTACTTGGTTTTTAAATTTAGAAGTAATCAGGTAATTCGATAGCTCACAGCTAAATTTTAACTTATGCCTATTTTCTATGAAATGATGAATTGCAATTATTTGACGATTGGTATAAAGGTGATCTAATTTTTTTCTAGAAAGTCTCACATACAGGAATTTTGTTAAGAAAATATTTGGGGATTGATGAAAGGAGTGAAGGACATTTACATTGAGTAAAAAATCAAAAGGTAACCTTTGTTACAACTGTAATTCCCAACTTAATAGCAAGCTTCATTTTCCGCAAGTTGAAGCAAAAGATCTTACAAAGGAATATCAAACAAAAAATTAATATCAAAAGATAAAATTCAACTCTTTAGGCTATCCAAATATCTCTACCAGGTGCATCAAGTAACCAAAAACCTACCTAAAGTCGATGATTTCATGAGAATGTTAAAGCATGTTATTTCTAGATTGGTGTTATGAAGGATCCAATGTTAAGTAATGTTTCATTTTAATAATGTTCTTATTAATGGTTAAAAGGAAAATGACACGTGGAATTTTATGTGTAGGAGGAATGAGTTGTTGGACAAGGTTCGGGTATGGACGATTAGGCAAACTAATGTTGTGAGTAGATCAAACAACATTGCCAAGGCTAGGATACATATTTTGGGAACCCATATGTAGGAGAGGCGTATAGTGAGGGAGTGTGGGTAATCGGGGAATCAGGTATCCAGGTCTTTCTTGATGGATAAGTGCAATGCCAAGTTTTGGAGTGTTACGTTGGCTTCCATATTTCTTGAACCAACAACTCTAATGTGGAAGTACAAAGCTAATAGATCAAAATTTATATATCCACTTGATCACTTTGAATATATAGCTAGTTCCTATATTTTGTTTGAAGGTTTGACTAATTAGTTGTTCAATCCAGTTTGATACCTTGATTGTGTCTTAAGACTTGAGTCCAGAAAGGTTTCAACTATTGAAGGAAGTCAAAATATCTTTTGAATTATTCCAAAATATTTTTGTGCCAACTGTCATATGCCACACGCTACTCTATGATTCGTTCCTTTGATTCTCTTTCATGTGCTTTGTTGGAACTCTTTGGTTTCCTTGTTCTTATAAAAGGTCGAGAGTTGTTTTATTTTGTTAAGTTCAAAATTTGTGGAATTACAAAGACTTAAAAGTGGAACTCTTGCTAGTTTTATTTCTTTTTCTTATTTCTATACCATTCTAGTACAAAAACTTGTATGCTCCATTTAAATTTTACTAATATGAAATCCAATTTGAAGCTATATCTTGATATGAAACCTTATGTAGCTGATTGTTTGTTCCCATAAAAAAAATCCCATGTATTGCACCAGACTTGGGTGCACATTGACACTATTCGGTGGCAAATGATCTCATGTTTCTTTAAAATTCTTGCATCATTCTATGCCTAGTTGTGAAGCAATCTAGTGATGTATATGGTGGTTTTTTTTTATTTGGTTTATTTGATGGTGTATGTGTGGATAATAACTGGGAGAACCTTAAATTTTAGGATCTTTAATGCTTTTCTTTAGAAGTAGATGTTAAATATTTTGAGAAAATGTTTTGAAAGTGGTAAATTCATAACGTATTCTTATAAATATTTAGTATTCATGAAGTTATAGAGAAATTTATGTTAAATTTTCTGAATTCTACAAATAATTTGAGTTCATGAAGTATTTCATGCAAATATTTTGTTTTTATGAAGTTGTGAAGCAATACATGTTTGATTCGACCAAATGTTTGTTATAATCCTTTGGACATTGGTTAGCCTAAGGAACCATAGAACCCTCATGATTAACAAAAATTTTACACAACGAACCTTGAGTGAACTTAGTGCATCAAGAATTGGCATTCCCAAGCCTTGGGATCAATTGAGATTGCCTTTAGATTTAGATTCTCGGTGGATCTTTCAAGAAAGGTAGGTTCTCGCATTCTTTGAGTGAGAATTTATCTACTTGTTGGTGTGCCTATGCAACTCTTGTGTCAACAAAAACCCACTTTGGATGATCAATAGGTCGTATGAACCCTACATCCAAGAAATTTTATAGCTCTACTTTGACCAACAATGCAACCTAAAGATACATCTTTCTTAATTTTTGTTTTACCGATTTTGCATCTAGGAAAATTGTGAGATGATGGACCACTAATTATGTGTCAAGACTTGAAATATCCTCATACGACCATGCAAAGTAAATCTTTCTTTCCCTAAGGAATTTTTTAAAATTATTTTATTCCTCATCATCTAATGAAGAAGCATAGCAAGTGACTTGGGGTGATTCTTGTCATGCCCAAATTTTTTGCACTAAATTACAACTAAGGGAAAAACACAAATTTCAAATTTTGATTACAACACAAGAATCAACCACACAAGTTTGCTTCCAACCATACAATTCATGAAGAGAAAAATATCATTTGACCAGTTACAAATTATACTATTGAGATAAACAAATAAATTTCTTACACCATTTTAGTAGGGTTTCAGGTGGAGGCATGAAGTTCACATCATCAAGTTGGACTTAAATAGTTCAACCAACACCTTCATAAGTTGAAGGCACATTCAAGTTACAAGCTATGCAAACAAAATATATCAATTGGATGTTTTATGTCCCTTTGTACAATGATAGTTGCAATAGTCTTCATCCGTATACCATGAGAGTTTAACCTATGGCTCCCCATATTATTTGTATTCTAGAAGTTTTAAGGTGTTTGCTTGGACCAACTTGTTCAAGATTTTTTCAATGGGCTCACTTAAGGGAGTGTATTTTTGTCTTGGTGGGTAGTTATTTTGTATTAGTTGTTGTCCTTTTTTGGTTTTTAACATTGTTAATATTATTGACATGTTGTGTACCTCCTTGTTGTGTATTTGGTTTAGAAGGTGCATTGATGACAACCTTCATATCTACAACCCCATCATTAGTAACATTCTTATTCTTGGCCCAGATACAGGGTTTATCACTGAAACTAGATGATGGGTGTTTGTCCTTGTAGGTTTGTATAGCTCATTTTGCAATGAGGGTCTTTCAATGTTGAGTCCTTTATATATGAGTTCCTCAAAAGTTGATACACATTGCATCCTTAATTGGAAAGCAAGATCTATGTTTAAGTTTCATATGAGGATCTCAACTTGTTGTTTCTTAGGAATAGGCCACTTGCATTTAATAGCCTTATGTCTCCATCATTGCAAGAAAGGTGCAAAGGCTTCTCCCTATTTTTTTCAAGGTATAGAGTTCTTCCAAGGTGACCTCTACATCAATATTATATGAAAAATGTGCTAACAATTTATCAATTATTTATTGGAAGGTTCTAATCCCTAGAGGTAAGTAAGAAAACCATTATATTGCTTGTCCACCTAAGCTTTGTGGGAATAGTCTCATGATGTATATGTTGTTGTAAGATACTTCCATGCATTCTACATATAACTCTCTTATATGTTCCTCTAGATTACAATGTCACTTGTATTTATCAAACTTTGGGATTTCAAAGTTTGAAGGGAATAGAACCATCATAATACTTCTATTAACTGGTAGGGACATAGATCTTGTACTACGTATTATTTTTCGTGTTTCCCGCTTGAACATCTTGGATATTTTGTGTTAAAGTTTGTATTTGAGTTGATATGTCCAAGGGACCAATGCTCAGTGATGAATCATATGTATTTTATTGTGGAATGGTGGATGAGTTCAATAGTGGATCATGGTAAGGTGGTATGTTTGTATTGTATCTATCATATGGAGGATTTTTCAAATTGGTGAGTGGTGGTGTGAAAGCATTGTATTGGCCATATTTATTTTTACTCACAACATTTTGAGAGTTTTGTTGCAAATTTTGTTATGCAAAGATTTGTTGTTATGATTGTAGTTGTCTTTGCACTTGCAATTGTTGAAATTGTTGTTGTGTTTGTTGATATGTGATACCTTGTTGTGGTGATGGCATATGTTGTTGATGGTGTAGATGAAAATTTTATCGGTGATTTTGTGAAATGAATGTCATACGACCTTGTTGTTGTTGATTAAATAACACTGAAATGAAGCAATTAAATTTTTTTTTGATCAACTAAAATTAATACCTCGATAAAATTCGATTAGCAACACTAAATGATTCAAAATTAAAAGCATGAAACATGATTCAAAGCATTCAAACTAAAACTAGTGTGAAAATCTCCCCATTCCACTATGGATTTAAAGCAAATTTGGTGCGATGTGATGTAGATTGCTCAGACTTGCCTAATCCATTGTTATTGCAAAGAAAATTGATAATATTTGGAGTGAATGATCCACAAAAATCTCTCAAATTGATCAAAATTGAGTAATCAATCCAAGAGAGTAATTTTGCATAAGATTTGTGAATGATTATTATGTGGAATGGTCTACTATTTATAGAATTTAGAAATCACGATCAATGGTCAAGATGAAAAATGATGATCAAGGGATAATATCGAATGAGAGATGAAGGCATGGATCATGAATTGATCAAATGATTGATAATTCATGAGACATGGATCAAGGATTAGATCAAGAGCTCATAATCCAACAAATTCCCTAAATTTTAGAAACTATGTTGGAGATGTTTCCATTTGGAGGGAAATATTTGAATTCAAATTGGAGGAATATTCCATGAGAACATTCTTTCAATTATTGGAGGAACTAGAAGAAATGAGTTAATTAAATAATTATAAAATTATTTAATTGTGCAAGTGGAGGGAATTTAGAGATTTAATTAAACAATTAGAAATTAGTTAATCAAAGTTAAGACATTTAATTAAATAATTTGGATTATTTAATCAAATGAGATGAAAATTAGCGTGAAAGGGGGAATTAATGAAATAGTATTAATTATTTGATTAATAGAGGGAAATAGTGAATTAATTAAACAATTGACATTATTTAATTGAATAGATGAAAATGAGTGAATCAGGATAGAAATGGTATTAGTAAGCGAAATTAAGTGTGCGATATACTCAATACATTTTTAGATGTGTACAAATACAAGTTGACTTTGTACCTTCTAATATTATGTCGGGGTATGATGCCAACACCAATACAATACATAGAGGAGTTTCATCTATATAACGATTATTTTTTAGCGGTGAATCTTCACCATTTGGTGAATAGTCCATATCCACTAATTCAATTTTTATGAATATAATGGTAACCTTTGAGGGCCCAAATTGTCAAGATTTTCTAATTTATCGATTAAGTGCATGTTAATCGCCATTAACTTATTTATGAAGAATTTATAATTAATATTTTTTTGCCACAAATGATGTGTTTATAATGGAGATCTCACCTAAAATTTTGAAGGTATGTTTAAAATTACTAACATATTTTCCAATAACATTCAGGATTCAGGAGACTAGGGATGTTTGGGAAGATTCGAACATGGTGACAAAGAGATTGAACACTCTGGACAAAAGATTGAGGGGCTTGACCCGCTTCACAATGAAACTGAGCCACTTTGTTACCAGTGCGCTGTCAAATGTCATAAAAGAGGAATTGGAGGGGAATAACAACCAAGAGAACAAAGAGTGGGTGGGCGATGAGGCGGTCGACCTCCTGATTAAGAACTGGGATGATGCCAATTAGCTGCTCCTGTTGATGGTTTGTCGGCTGTTTTTCGGCTATTTGTGTGTTGTCTCTGGTTTTTTTTTCTGTCAATGTTTTCTGTTTAAGTCTTGTCCTTTTTTGGACCTAGTGGCTCATTGTGAGGGGTACAACGCCCCGTAAATGTTGTTTAACTTTTCAAAAACATTAAAATTTCACTATTTATCAATACCATTATAAATCCATCATAAGTGTAGATCCATAAAGGTCTTGATCATCACAATATGTATTTTGGATTGTAGAATTAATCACCCAATATTTATACAAACCATTTTACAATCACACAGGATTCACTAAAAACAAATTCATACAAATACAAGATTCAAAAGTGTAAATTTTAATCTACACTTTATTATCCTCAAATTCAGTTGTGCTTAATTCGTGAGATAACCCCTACAAAACTTATCTATTTCGTAGGATATGTTCTCTAAGCACATAAAACGAGGCAAATCTTACTTTCCCGCATGCATGGTCCAAAGCCTCAAAAAGTCATTTTGAGCAATTACCTCTTTTTTCCTTTCAAAAATTTGCAAAAGGTTAAAAATTAGAAAAGTTATGTTTTTGGAGCTAGTCATTTTTCTGCATATGTAGGAGCACTGAAACTTAGTTCCATTTCATATTTTAGCACTTCATATTACATGCAGTGTCAGGAAAATTTTGAACAACTACATATCTTACATGCAGCGTCGAGAAAATTTTGAGATAATGCATACCTTACATGTTGTGTTGGGAAAATTCTAAGACACTACATATCTTACATGTAGTGTCAGGAAATTTTTGAGACAATACATATCTTACATGCAGTGTCAGGAAATTTTTGTGATACTACATATCTTACATGCAGTGTTGGGAAATTTTTGAGACATTGCATATCTTTCATGTAGTGTCGGGAAATTTTTGAGACACATCTTTCATGCAGTGTCAAGAAATTTTCCCACTTATGCATAAATTTTTTCTATCCCATGTAGGGGTGGGAAAAACCTCCACCCTTACATCCAATCTTTCACAATTTTCTCAATATCCTCAAAGTTGACATCAATGATAACACCAACTTGTTGACATCAATGATAACACCTTCATACTTGCAACAATCTCCCCCTTTGTCATTGATGGGAACACATGATGTGAAATAATCAAAGACAACACCAAATTTGAACATACTTATTTCCTTTTCTCTTAAGTCACCTTACATGATTTTCATCCATTTTTATCTCCCCCTATGTAGATGAAAATTTTCTTTTCACATGCTTTTCTCCCCCCTTTGACATCAATGTCAAGGGATAAAATATTTTGCATTGTTCCCCCCTTTGACACTAAACCAAGATACTTTCTACTGCTTCACCTTTACTACTGTTCTACAACATGCTTTTCTTGCTCTGAATACTCCCCCATAGGAGTACACCCAATCAAATCAACAACTTTGCAAAATGACACATATTCCTTACTACAATAATGACACTACCTACTCCCCCTGAGAGGTAGCCACCAATCATCATTATATACAAAGAATGAATCCATTAATCCATTGGATTGATGCATCTCCACATGCATATAGTTCAAGAAAGGAGGGGAAATAACCCCCAACTTCTCCTGAAGATACTCAAAAGTATCCTTTGGAAGAGCCTACGTAAATATTTCAGCAATTTTATCCTTTGTAGGTACATATTCAAGCTTTACCTCATTCTCCATAACCTTCTCTCTTAGAATATTCTTTGTCCTTGAATGCATCACTAGATTCTTTGAAAAGTTATTTGCACTTGTATTATCACAAAAGATAGAAATAGGATCATCACACATTACTTGTATATCCTTCAATGTATGTCTCATCCATAATACATATGTGTAGAAAGATGATGCCGCAATATACTCAGCCTCTGCAGTGGATAAAGAAACCAAATCTTTCTTCTTACTCAGCCATGCCACCAATTTGTATCCAATAAAGAATGCACCACCACTTGTACTTTTCATGTCATCAACACAACTAGCCCAATCTACATCTATGTATGCACCTAATGTGAAATCAATATCCTTAGGATACGATAAGCCCTAATCTGGAGGGCCTTTTAAATATCTGAATATTCTCTTCATAGCTGCAACATGTGTCTCTTTAGGATCATCTTGAAATATAGCCATAAGACAAACTACATGCATGATATTCGATCTAGTAGCAGTTAGATATAGCATTCCACCAATCATATATTTGTACTTGCTTTGATCACCCTTGCTCAATTTGCAACCAGTCACCATAGGAGTACATACCAATTTGGAGACTTCCATGCCAAACTTATTCACCATCTCTTTAACATACTTTGACTGTGAAATAAAAATGCCTTTATCTATCTGATTGATTTGTAGCCCAAGGAAGAAATTCATCTCTCGAAACATTAACATCTTAAACTCTTTCTACATCTCTTCTACAAATTTCTTACACATAGCTTCATTTCCTCTAAAGATAATGTCATCCACGTACACAACTACTATCAATATCTTATCTTCCTCAATTTTGAAGTAAAGATTACTATCTGCGGCGTCTTTACTGAATCCTTGTTGTATCAAATATCTATCTAATCTTGCATATCATGCTCTAGGAGCATGCTTTAATCTCTATAGAGCCTTCTTCAATCTACAAAGAGTATCTGGTTGATCTGATAACTGAAATCCTTTCATTTGTTCCATGTAAACCTCTTCTTCTAACTAACCATTCAAGAAAGCATACTTCACATCCATTTGATAAACTTTAAAATCTTTATGTGCTGTAAATTCCAAAAACATCCTTACTACTTCCATTTTAGCCACTAAAGCAAATGTTTCCTCAAAATATATTCCTTCCACTTGTGATTATCCTTTACACACAAGCCTTGCCTTGTTTCTTACTACTTCTCCATTCTCATTCAGTTTGTTTCTGAATACCCATTTAGTTCCAATTTTGTTCTTGTTTTCTGGTCTAGGAACCAATTCCCAAGTTAGATTCTTCTCAATCTACATAACTTCTTCTTCCATTTCCTTAATCCAATGTTCATATTTGCATGCCTCACTCACTATTTTAGGTTCAAATTTGGAAAGTAAACACAGATTGAACTTAGCTTCAATAGCTCTTTTCCTTGTCAATATTCCTTTCCTCTTGTCTCCAATGATCTAATCTTCAAAATGATTTCTTTGTACATATTTAGGGTTCTTAGGGGTCTTTTCTGGAGCTTCTTCCTCTTCATTATATTCTTTTTTTCCTTAAAATTTTTCTTCTTCTTCTTCTTCTTCTCCGCAAGCACATTCATCTAACACATATCCATATATAGCAATTGAATTCTATAGATATTCATCAACCTTCACATTTGCACTTTCAATAATCTTTCTTAGCCTCTTGTTGTAACATTTGTAAGCTTTGATTTTAGTAGAATATCTAAGGAAGATACCTTCATCAAAATTTATATCAAACTTTCCCAAGTTTTTTTCATCTGTTTTGATATAAAATTTTCTTCCAAATACTTTAAAGTTTTTGATAGTAGGAATCCTTCCATACCATAACTCATAAGGGATTCTTTGTACTATTAGCTTTGGCTTGAACTCTGTTAAGTATGTAAACAATATTATGAATTACTTCTCTCTAGTAGACTTTTGATAGATTTGCTTCTTTCATCATAGTCCTAGCAACTGCTTGAACAGTCTTGTTTTTCCTTTCAAAAACTCTATTCTGCTGAGGAGTTCTAGGGGCAGACAAGAGTCTCTTTATTCCATGAGCTTCACAAAACATGTTAAAATCATTGGAGGTGAGTTATCTACCTTTTTCAGACCTCAAACATTTGATTTTCAAATCCATTTCATTCTCAACCATAACTTTAAATGCTTTAAATCTATCTAGTGCATCATATTTCTCTCTAAGAAATGTAACCCATGTCATTCTAGAGTAATCATTAATTATAAGCATGAAATACCTATAACCTTGAAGACTTCTCACCCTTGTAGGACCACATAGATTTGTATGTATTAATTCTAGTAGTCCGATAGAAAATTGTTCCTTTTCCTTGAAGCTACTCCTTGTTTGCTTTCGAAATTGATAAGCTTTGTGATTCTTGGTAGGTCTCTTACTCCATAAATTAAACTAATTCTAACTAAGCTATCAAAGTTTATGTGTCACATCCTTTAATGCCATAACCAACTATCATTTTATATCTAAGTCATAAAGCAATGACCATCAACACCCTTTAGCTGATAGATATTTCCATCTGTCCTTTTACCAGTAGGAATCATAGTTTCAAACCCTTTTTTGATCTCACATCTTTCATCTTCAAACACAAGATTATATCCTTTGCTACAAATTTTTCCAACACTCAAAAGATTATGCCTTAAATATTTTATATAGTAAACATATTTAATATTATGCTTGCCATAAAAAATAATTGAACCTATTCCACAAATATTAGCTTCTGAATCATCTCCAAATTTAACTAATCCTCCATCATACTTTTCAAGTTTAACAAACTTACTTTTATCTCTGGTCATGTGATTTGAGAAACCACTTCCAAAAACCTAATAATTTTTATCCTATTTAGCATGAAAGGCAGAAACCATAGTACATTCACCCTTATCCTTTTTCTCTGAAGTACTTTCCTTCACATAAATTTTAGAGTTAGCAGAATTAGGTTCATCTGTTATAGCTAAAAAAATCATTCATCATCATCTCCATAATCGGATTCATCATTAGAAATACTAGCATCTTCTTTGACATATAAATTTTCTTAATCATCTTTCCTTTGTTCTCTTTAATTTTATTGTTCACAACTCGGTTTGGACATCTTGAAGTATAATGACCAATATTTCCACATCTAAAACATTTGAAAGGTAATTTACCTTTGTACTTATCAGTGCCCTCCTTCATTCTTCTTACAAAGTTAACTTACACATCATCAAGATCTTCCTTATTTGAATCTTCAACCTTTTCTGATAATATAGCCTTGAAAGCCGTGTCTACTTTTGTACCATTTATAAAACCTTGTTTCTCATTTCAAATGAAGTTAGTGTACCAATAATTTTATCTCTAGAATAAGTATCAAGATTTGCATTTTCCTCAATAGCAAATACTTGTGCACCAAGACCTCTCATTGCACTTACCAACTCATCAAAGCTCTGCATGTAGATTTTGATTGTTTCATCTTCAATCATATGTTGGGTCTCAAATTTTGCCTTCAATGTCTATAGCTTTTCTTGTTTAACATTTTCATCTCCTTCATAAATGATTTTTAGCTTGTTCCAAAGATCTTTAGCAGTCTTCAAACTCATAACTTTTACTAATTTAGTATTTGAAATACTATTCAAAATAATAAATCTTGCCTTAACATTTATCTCTTGCGCCTTGATCTCGACACTTGTACTTGAACCATTTTAAGGTGGAACATATTGAGTCTTTATTGACTTTTCAATTTGAAATACACGTGATGCTAGATATCCATCCATCTTTGACTTCTAGAATGCATAGTTCGTACCATCAAATCTAGGGTAGTCTATAGAGATCTTTGATAGGTATATCTTGCAATCCCTCCTCTATAATAGGAATCACCTGTACTGGTGGAATCGATAGGATGCCTCTATCCTTTCCTCTACCATTTCCAACTCCATCATCTCCATTATCTCCAACCACACCTCTATCTCTACCCCATCCCCTCAGCCTCCCCCTCCTACCTTGACCTTATCTATCAAAGGAATGGGAACATCAAGATATGTTAGAGGTGTCGACCTATGTTTATAAAACCAAGCATCATACTCATGTGTCATCCTTGAATTTTGTACCCCTGGAATTGCTCCCTATTATCTTGACTAAGGCTCATAAAACTCTTCATATGCCACCTCTAGTCGAATCATTGCATGCCAATGAAAAATCTCCCTAGAGTATCTCACAAATATAGCATCCATAATGGGAATATCCTATCGCTCCCCAAACTACCTCAGTACCCTCTCTAAAAGCTACCTATCGATGATGTGCTGAGATTGAATTGTGCATCCAATCAGGTACCTAGTCTATCAATAGTAGGGGAGATGATCATCATCATCCTCCCATGGCTGACAATCTCTATATGGTATCCAAGTGAACTCTACCATCAGATCCAACTCATGTCTCCAATACATAACATCCCCTAGGTGTTTTTGTGTAACCACTCCTACATATCAATACACATAGGGAAGTCCTATTGCAAGTTGTGTATTGACAATCGATTGTCACACAATAATGTGTTCCCAAGCATAAATTTGTAATATTGTCACAATGCATCTAGTAGAGCACACTCCTATGTATGCTACATCATACAAAGTTGAAAATACAACATTTATAGCACATAGGGACCCATGCATACATTGTACCATGTGTCAACATGCCCTTAAAAACCTATCCCCAACCAACTAGGAATCCATGCCCTCACCTGTCTAGAACTAGTACATCAAATAGAACTATGAATATGATGACTATTGGGTGCTCATACTAGTCTATTAGAGTGTCCCAACGAATCTCGTAGTCCTCAATCTCAAGATCTTAGTATTGAATACTCTAACTAGTGGCGTAATCCCTAAATATGACTCATATATACCTCTCTATCCATGAATCTAAATTTAAAGGATGCACCAGACATCCTCTAGTGGGTAGATGAAATGAGCTGGTCTTTGAGCACCACCTCTCTGCATATACAATAATAATACCCTAATTAGCCCTAATCTCAGGCATGCTTGTGATGTAATGAAATCCTAGTATACAAAACCACTCACTCACTATCATCCAGATGGTGTCGCAATACCAATGAAGTAGGATGGCTCTCTCATTTGTAAAATGGAAAAAAGGGAACCTACATCTGATTAACACACTAGGTCAATGATAATCCTTTCCTAAACCTAATTGAACAAATTCAACCACTAAATTTTTGAAACATATAATGTTTCTAAATTGACATCCAATTGCGTCACATAACTTATCAGTTGTGTCATCTCACATAAATACATCACTCAAACCCTCACTTGTTGTGCATAATCAGTTGCAACACCACATTCTATAATTACATTGTTAAATCACAATTGCATTGCTATATTCCTCATTTATAGTGTGAATCATTTGTGACACTGAATTCTATCAAATACATTGCTAAATTATAAATGTTTCACAAAATCAGAATTGTGTAACTAAATGAAAATTCATTGCACCATCAAATACATCACCAAAAAATAGTTGCATCACCAAATTACATAATTGTGTCGCAAAATTTTCAATTACGACGCACCATCGATGATGGTGTTGATAATAATTGTTGTTGTAGCATTGAATCCTATAATACAATTGTTGCCCTATTTTTAGGCCCCGAAATCAATAAAAAATGATAAAATTACAAATCAAGGATTGGGTGCATACCGAGGGACTCGCTCCTATAGGCTATTCATAGGTTCACACTTACACCACTTGATGATAACCCTTTGAAACTCTGGCCATAGCTCCATTGCAGATTTGCTTCACCTCACTCCTCTCCTCTAAAATTTATAAAAGCAAATGAACACAAATGAGGAAATTTGCCACAAATATCTTATATATAGGGCCTGGGTTCCTTAATGGACCCCCTTGCTACATAGTTTGTATTAGTTATGTTATCCTATCACCACTAAAGTTGACCTAACTACCCCATAAAAGTAAATTTTCATCGTATATGCACCTAAACACATTAAATGGGCTTGTCAGTAAATTTAGCCCATTTTCTCAAACTTACACCTATTTTATCGAGGGGGCTACATACTATCCCACTACTGTTGGGGCATGTTAGGGCAGGTCCTAAACACTTTTTTTAATTTTCCTTTGAAACAACGCTAACAATTGCATTATCTCAAAGAGGGAAAAAATTTAGACACTGAAAATAGTCCTAGGCATGCAAAGACATTTTTCCACTAATGCTCATCTAAACTAATCAAATAATATTATTATTTAATTAAATAAACTTTTTTCTTCTAAATTCATATTTCTTCTTATCCATATAATTAAATAGTTTTAATTATTTAATTATTCTAACTTTTTTGTAAGGTTAATTAAATAATTTTAATTGTTTAATTAATTGACCATTTTTTATTAAATAATTATCTTTAATTATTTAATGTCTAACATTCTTTATAATTAAATAAATGTTTTTACTGAAGAGGTAGTATTTGGATGATGTGAGCTGGCAACTGGCTTTGATTATGGAACAAATTCTCATTCTCTGTGATTCTCTGGAGTATATTTCATTCACTCATATTCCTCGAGAATGGAATGGGGTTGCTGATTGCTTGGCTAAATGGGCTTCTGAGCATATTCATGATTGGAATTTGGGGGATTGGGGCCAATTACCCTCAGATTTGTCTCATTAGTTGGATCACTTGGTTGAACTTGATAGGGCTAGTTAATGCCCTTGCTTTGTAATGTTTCTTTAATTTAATAATTTTTTTACCCTCCTTGATGTTAAAAAAAAAATGTTTTTATTGAAAAACAAGATGAGCGAAATTGCATAGGGAAACCGAGTTAGGGAAAAAATAGAGGATGACAAGTTGGATGATGGCGAGGATGAAATCATCAAGGAGATTGCAAAGGAAGGGTTGGGGGACTGACAAGAGATTGGAAACATTCTTTATGATACAGGAGAAGATAGCAATCGCTAGTCTGAGCAGAGGAAAATTGTGAGTATATCCGTTGGAAATGTTAACATTGAAGTAATGAGGGAAGCCCCTGTTTTGAGAATCCCTGATGCATTTTTAAAGGTTTACGTGGATCGATTACAAAAGAGGGCATTAATAGCAAAGGTTATTGGTATCTGGTCAACAATGGATAAGTCAAAACTGGTTTGGATTCAAACCTGAGATGAGCATCCTTGCCCTAGGGTTTTTTCAAGTTGTCTTCAATTTTGAAGCTGATTGTGAGAGGATCCTTGTGGGGGGACCATGATTTTTCAGCAACACTAGCTTATTCTTAAAAAGGTGGGAGTGAGGATTCAACCCATACACTGAGAAAATCAGGGTCGTTCCTCTCTGGATCAAGTTGTACAAATTGGCCAATGAATTATGGTCTAAGGAAATTTTAAATCTAATTGGGAACTTAGTTGGCGAGTTCATCTCCTTCTCAAGCCATGCTCCCAGCTAGGGATATCATCCTTATGCTCGATTGTGCACCAAGATAGATATGAGTAAACCTATCTGACACTCAATAAAACTCTCTTCCATTTTTGGGGTATGGTCGCAGGAGCTGGAGTATGAATCCTCACCCTTAAGATGTTTTAAATGCATAAAAATTGGCCACTATGCCAAAGGGTGTGGTGAGCAGGTGAAGCTAAGAGATAACTCCATAAAAGCGACGGATAATGTAGAAACAAAATGGTTTGAAGTCAAGGATGGTGCTAAATTGCCTAATTCATTTCGATCGACCTTGCTAAGACAAGTCCAGAAGAGTGAATCAAGGTTTGAAGGAATTGGGCTTGAGAGGGACACAAAGGAAGGGGTTAACATCATTCATGTGGTGGAAGAGCCTAGGGATGAAGTTGGATCACCAGAAAGGGCTCCTCTTGAGCCAGTTACAATGCTTGAGACTGGGGCCAACATAGGTGTGGTGGCTTCCTATCACCCTATAAAGGGTAGCAACAATGAAGCGATAGGGGCAGAGGCTGATGATGACAAGGAAAACTCTTGGAAAATGGTGACTAGAAGTGGCGAAAGAAACAGTGGTAAGAAGGCTCTGTCCTGGGATGTCAGAAGCAATAATGTTAGAGGTAGGAAGACAGAGGTAAGAAAGGCAAAAAAAGAAGTTTTGGAGGAAGTGGTGAAAGGAACTCAAGATTCCTTGTCCAAGTATGTGAAAATAGGAGGTGAGCACCTTCTGAACAACAAAAAGATATGAAGATTGTAAGCTAGAATGTAAGAGGCCTTAACGGCCCAAAGAAACACCATTTGGTAAAGCAGCTTATAGAGATAGAGTGCCCCGATGTTGTTTGCATGCAGAAAACTAAGATTGACAGTGATAGTCTCCTGAATATGATCCATGGGCTTTGGAGGATTGGAGATGGCTGTGCTATTGGAGCTAATGGCATAGCTGGCAGAATTGCCATATTATGGAATAAATTTCATTTCACCATATTCAAGGCTCACTCTTCTGATAACATCTTGACCATTCAGTTCAAGGACTTGAGGGGAAATAATGATTTGACACTTACAAATATTCATGGTCCCAATTTGGAGATGACCAAAGTTATGTGTTGGAATGAGTTGAGGTCATCCAAGGAAGCGACTCCAAAAGGAAATTGGATTGTTGTTGGGGATTTCAATGCCACCTTGAGCCCCTCAGACAATTCTAGTGGTAGGTCTCTATCCAGCTCTGGTTCTTTTGAGTTAAGGAAGATGTGAGATGACCTTGCTCTGGTTGATATAATCCCAAAGTCTAGATGGTTTACCTGGAGTAATAGGAGAACAAGCAAAGAGAATATTAAATGCAGATTGGATAGATTTCTGGTTAATTCATAATGGCTACTCTCTAATGTTTCCTTTCACTTTGAGGTCTCCCAGTTCTACGGGTCAGATCACTGGCCTATCTCATTGAGAATTGTCACGACTCACAAGCCTAGAGGTATCCCCTTCAAAATGGAGGCCTTTTGGTATGATCATAAATATTTCAGGGAGGCACTTGTGGGTTGGTGGGGAATGGAAGTTAAGGGTAACAAATGATTCATTGTATATAAAAAATTAGAGGAAGTTAAGAAGTTGGATGGAGCCTGGAATAAAGAAGTGATGGGAAATCTCTTTGAAAACAAGCATAAGGTGGAAGACAAGCTGAAAGTCATAGAGTCTAAAATTGCCTATGGGGATTTCAATGAAGATAGGAGAAATAGGGAGAAATTCCTTTTGGAAGAGTATAATAGAATCCTCAGAATGGAAGAGATATTCTAGAAACATAAATCTAAGGTTAAATGGCTAAAAGAAGGATATAATAATACAAAATTCTTTCACCTCACTACTAAGATGATAAGGAAACATAATAATATTGTTAAAATAACCTTACCTAATGGATCTATTGTGGAAGACATTGAAGTGATAAAGAAGGAAGGGGTCAACTTTTTCTCTAATCTGCCGGTTGATAATCAAGAAGTGAATGTTCAAGGTCAAGAACATATTCTCAATCTCATCCCCAATCTTGTGAATGTGGATGACAACAAAATGTTGTTGGCTGCTTTCTCCATGGAGGAAATTCAAGCAACCACCTTTTCCTTGGGGGTTGATAAGGCCCCTAGGCCTGATGGGGTTCAGATTGGATTTTTTCAAAAAAATTGGGACATTGTTGGTAACAACATGTGGGTTGCTGCTGAGGAGTGCAGAAAGAAGAAGGCAATCTTTAGGGCGTGGAACACCACTTTTTTGGCTTTGATTCCTAAGAATAATTCCCCAAAATATTTTGATGATATGAGACCAATTGCTCTATGTAATGGATTTACAAGATTGTATCTAAAGCAATGGCTACCAAACTCAATAAATGTATTGAAGGCTTCATCTATGAGGAACAAAGCGGGTTTCTCCAAGGTAGAAAAATTCTTGATGGCATCATCTTAGCTCATGAAACTATTCACTCCATCAAGTCCAAGAACAAGGAAGGCATGATCATTAAACTCAATATGAATAAAGCATATGATAGAATCTCATGGGACTTCCTCATCAAATTGATGAAGAAGCTCGGTTTCAATGAGGACTGGTGCAGTTGGATCTTCAACTATATATCTACTACTTCCACCACTATCCTTATCAATGGTTCTCCAACCAAATTATTTCGAGTGGGTAGGGTTCTTAGACAGGTGGACCCTTTGTCCCCCTTCCTCTTTCTGATCGTCATTGAAGTTTTGGGAAGATCCCTTAGAAACAGTGTGAGTAGCGGTCATTTAAAGGGGCTTCAAGTTTCAGGTGGTGTTCCTAACCTCTCACACCTCTAGTTTGTATATGACACTCTACTACTTGGTGAGGCAACTGCTCAAGAGGCTAGGGGTTTCAAGAAGATTTTGACATCCTACGAAGAGGCGGCAAGGCAAAAAATCAATGCTACTAAGTCTAGGATCTACTTTTTGAAAGATTTGTGTGCTGAAACTTTAGCGATCAAGAAAATATTTGGTTTTGAGGAGGAGCATCTTCCTAGAACTTACTTGGGCATGCCCTTGGTTGATAAAAAGACTTCTGATATAGAATGGGGTAAAGTTGTGACCAGAGTTCAAGATAAGTTGGTGTAGACATGGAAAATATACCGACACACTTGATTCTAATTACTAACATCGTTTCATCCTAAATCACACTCTCAGCTTATCATCACTCTTCATCCATTAATTAAATAAATTATTATTTATCTAATTAAGTCATTCTCCCCTGTTGATTAAATTAATCAATTTAATTTAATTAACCCTCATATCTCTCTTTAATTTTAAATAATTCATTTTATTTAGAATAAAGCTCCAAATTCCTCTTATTAAATTGAATAAATTAAGTTACCTTATTTGATTTAATCTAACATTATCCCTTTTAGTTAAATAAATCAAAACATTTATTTAATTAAAACCTTCCTCTCAATTTGATTTAAATCAATTCATAAATTTAAGTCTAAATTGTCACATCTCCTAATTCCTCATTACATTAATTAATCTTTGATTAGTTTAATCTTAAATCATGTCCCATCCTCTAGCTTTTACCACTTGCACATAAAAATATATTTAATTCATTTATTAAATCTCTATTTTCTCTCAACATGGCATAAAAGGGGAATATTCCCTCAAATTTGAATTCAAATCCAAGTGGACTTAGTCCTTCCAACAAGGCATTTATTTCACCTTACAAATCCTTTTTCCTTGAGCCAATTGGCCATAAATCCATTTTTTTCCCTCTCCAACAAGTCATTTCACTAAATTCAAATTCCACCTAATATCATTTATTGGCACTTTGATCAAAACGTGCACAACCTTCACCCATTCACATCTTGACAAGTGACACTTGGCAATTGGATGTTGAATGATCCCACATTACTCAAATCTTGCTCATTATTCCAATTTGGAATCTATAAATGAGAGACTCTTCCTCTCATTCATCATCCACAATTTGAGAGCAAAGTTATTATCTTCAATTGAGAGCAATTGTATTCATCTTCTTGAGTATTTTCCATCACCATAGCTAGGTTATTGCAAATTTTAGCAAGGAGTCACATTGTTCTTCACCATCACATGGATCAACCATCATTAAGCTTACGAAGGAAGTGGGAAAGGGCCAATTTCTACACATAATTGGCACCAATTCCCTCATGGGATCAAGTGTTTGTATTGTTTAAATTAGGATTTAACTTAGTTGTTTGTATTGTTCTTCATTCATTTCCTACTTTGAATATTTGTGGATAGATTTCATGGGGAATTCTTATTCTAACTTGCATATTGATCTAATATTGTGCTTGTTTTCCATGTTTGTGTAGGTCTAGGATTGGGGTTCACATTTTGGTGCTAGGAGGACAAATCTCAAGATTCAATCACATTTTTTCAAGAAATTTCATGCTTTTTTGCAGCTTACAGGAAACTTCACTACTCATAGTCTAGTGGTGCTAAACTGCATCGCTATCAGTCAAGCAATGCTATATTGAACTACTCGTAAACTCTAAACTCTGCCGCCAAAGTCTTCTCGCCCGAAAATTCAAATTTTCAAATTCGATCGTTGGTTTCTAAATTCCAAACTGCATTGTTGGGATAAATAGCGCCGCAATTGCGCTCTCTATCTTGCTGCAGAGTGCCGCTCTCAGTCATTAGCGGTGCTATATTGCACCGTTGGAGTTTCTAAACTCTACTGCATTTGTTAACTGCACTGTTGGGTGACAGTAAAAAGTTCAATTTTTTTTTTTTCTGACATGTGCCTTTTTGTTTTCAGCTTTTTGAGCTTCTAACTTGTTTGTTGTCTGTGTATCTTCTGCTTTTAATCACTTTGCAATTTAGGGCAAGGAGGAAAACGAAGAGTAAGGTTACATTATGACATCATTCTCACCTTATACGAAGTGTTCTAAAACACTTTAGTGTTGTTTAACACTCAGAGAATTATCAATCTCTCTTAAATAATTTGTTATCTTTCATGCTTTAGGGAATACTATATTTCTTTTGGGCTCTAAAAAGAACAATATAATTTTTTTTTCAAATTTTGCAAAAAAAGGGCTTAAAAAGAACTTTAGAACAACTTACTAGATTTGGTTTAAGGATTAACAATTGAACAAGGAAAATCCCACATTTGATTTGGTGCTATAAAAATAATTCACTTTTACTTTGTGGACTTAAAATGAACAAGTGTTATTTTTGTTTTGTAATTGCTTACTCAAAGTAATACCATTGAAAGGATGTATGCGCTTCTTTCATGCCTCATGATGATCTTGAGAAACAAAAGGCCTTTCGGTGATCTTAAATTGAGTAAAGTAATTACCTCCACATTTCATTTTGGGATTAAAATTGAATCAATCTTGCGAGTGTGAGTGGAACATATGGCGTGTGTTCTCTCTTTGTTTCTCAACAAAGATTGATCAAACTACGGATATGTTCGCTCAATTTTGTTTACTTTAGAGGGCCTATCTCGGTGGGAAAAATTACTCACCCCAAGGGAACAACTCAAGCGGTAATGAGCTAAATCCAAGCTCTTCCAAACCGCTATATAAATTTGTGTTCACGGTGAAAGCCATGGACAATGGGAAGCGGTGCATGATAAATCTCCCCCAATATCCATGTGATACAAAAAGCACTTGTTCTATGGGTTGGGAGATCTCTCACAAGGATTTTATCATTGCACCCCCTAAACTGGACACCCTTACTACAAAATTTTGTTTAGAAGCCAAAAATCCTTTTCTATTTGTTGGTGCAATAGGTCATGTCCTTTGAAGCCGCCCCACGTATACATACGGTTCTATTGTAGAGATGAAAAGTATGCCATGGGAGATTCATGGGTACTGATGCTTGGCTGACTCGAGAAGTGTGTGTCATGGAGGGGAGCGAATATGGTCAAACATCTAGTCATCCGCATTGAATATGCATAGCTGCATTTATCCAAGTGGGAATTTGAACAAATATTGTCTTTTCAGCCTAGGATTGTGCATGTGATTGGAATCAAAAACACTTTGCTTGGGTTTTAAAATAATTGAAAACAAACATTCACAAAATCCTCAAAAATTTCAAACCCTTTAGAGGGGCAAATGCATTTGTCCAAATCTAAGTGTTGTTGCTTTCCCTAGGGATTCTATCCTTAGAGGTTTTTAAGCATTTTAGATTTACGTCATAATTTTCTCATACTAAAGTCAACCTAGGAAACTGTGCTCTTGAAACCTTGATTTTCACATAATGGACCTTGTGGAATGAAAAGGAATTGAGGCATAGACATTTAGTTTGAAATCATAATCAAAAAATTTTTTTTGATAAAAAGAACTCATTAAGCAAAGATATGGACAATTGGACCTCACACATGTGTTCTCTCAAATGATTTCCCATAAAATCAAAATCCAAAAACCAAGGTTCAAAAATATTAGCCCAAAAGCTCGTGTGGAGCGTCTTGAAAATCTTCTCGAAGTTAGAGAAAGATTGGTTTACAATTTCTACACAAAATCTTCAAAAAACAACCATAACTTCTTTGAGTTTTATTGTCAACAACATCCCAATCTTTTTCAAAGGTTTGCTTTTGTCACTTAGGAAGTATGGCATGTTCTTCAAAACTGAAGTCCTATAAGAAGGAGTTTTACCTAGGTCATGTCTGGGATCAAAATCAATCACTCTCACCCATCTCTCAACCATCAAAATCAAATACCATTTCGCCAAAAAACTCTTGAAAACTTTGAAAACATCATTCATGCTAAACTTTTAGGCAAAATCAACATCACCTTGTTTGACTTAATACACTTAGTCAAATTATCAACCCTCTTTAGCAAATTTACCTCTAGGATAACACAACTTCCTAAGGTTTACAAGTTCAAAATCACTTTGATTGACTTAACACACTTAGTCAAATCATTCTCTTGTACGAGTTTTCTCTAGGATAACAAAACTTCCTAGGGTTTACAAGTTCATTATCATCTTGTTTGACTTAACACACTTAGTCAAACTATCCTTAAATCAAAATCAAATCAATTCAAGCTTTAAATAGTTTAGCATCTCCCCCAAAGTTCTTCAAGAGTTTCATTCATCTGCATCATCCATCTTCCATTTATCTCATCCCCATCATCACTTTTGATTCTTAGACTTTCCTAGTTCTTCTCCTTTTTGTGCCTAGTAGTAAGATCAAATGATCTCTATTTTATGGTTCAAACAAGATCACAACACAAGAGGAACATGGAAATCACTAAGGAAACATCAACTTCACGTGACCTAAGTCAAACGACTCCCGAAATAAACCTTGCAGGATCAAGCAACCCTCCAAATAACTCCTCTCTGCCATCGCAAAACCCTCAAGAGGAGGGTCATGTAGAGGGCATCACTGACAATGACTTGGGAATGATGCAAGAGGAAATAACTGAAATGGTTCAAAATCTTGAGAATCATAGAATCGTCATTGCCATGTTGAAACTTAATCCCTCTCTATATATACGTGCATTAACGAAAGAAGGGGCCAAAATCCCTTTTGACTTTTACATGAGTACCAATATAGAAATGCCTCTTGTGAGAATATCCCCAATATCACTCCCAAACATCACTCAGGATATTCCCCAAATCATATCAACAATCGCTTCAACCTCAATAGTTATTAACAAGGGAAGCGCCATGCTTCACAAAATCCAAAAGCATCGCCTTGTAAACAATAGAGAAATAAATATCAACACCACATCGGATAACTCAGTCCCAATAAATTCATTACACCCATATGTTCCACTTGATTTCCATAATCATGTAGACTCATCCTTATTTCATGCAATGCCAATCTATCCGCTGAATATACAAACTTCTCTCCCCATGATTTCACAAGGAGAGGGTGGGTTATTTAGGATAGGGGGAGTCATTGATCCTTCCTCGTCATCACTTTTCCAAGGGAACACACCACCATTCCCTCCATTACCTCTGACATCTGTATCACCTTTTGGGTTGGGCCTTCCCCCCCTACCCGCCACCAATCTACCAAACCAAAGCAATCTAAGCATCACATCAAACCCCCTCATTTTTCCATCAATATCGCAACAAAAAATGGCAACCATTCAAGCAACCAAAATGGTCAACACATCCACCATTCCCAAAATCTTTCAAAGCATGGTTTCCCACGAACCAAGCATCTTGATCATACCATCCACAACCCAAACTCCCATCACCAACACGACCCTTCCGCTCATCACAACGGTCAACACCATTTCCAATCCATTACCAATTCCACCAAAAGCTAACATAACGAATTCATTCATCACCATGATTTAAGCAGTTCAAAAAGCCACCCACCAAAGGGTACTTCAACAAAACCAACAAGCTACACAACTGGCTACTCATCAAGTGCAAGCACAATTAGCTACCCAACAAGCCGCTCAAGGTGCACAAGCTGCACAAGCCACACAAGATGTGCAAGTGACACAAGCAACCCAACAAGCACAAGCTCAAGCTCAAGCCCAACACCAGGTTGAACAGGCGCAAGCACAGTACCACACACAACTACAAGAAATCCATCAATAGGCATACCAACAAGCCCTGCAAGATTTTTAGGCACAACAACAAGCTAAACAACAAGCTTTGTTGGCACAATAGTAGCTAGGCCAACAACAAGATTTTTTGGCACAATAAAAACTAGACCAACAACAAGCTTTGTTGGCAGAACAATAGCTATACCAACAACAAGCTTTGTGGGAACAACAGCAATAGGACCAACAGCAACAGGACCAACAATAAGCTTTTTTGGAACAACAACAATAGGACCAACAACAAGCATTGTTGGTACAAATGTAAGCATATTAGTAGGCCTTAAATGCACAACAAAGCTTGCAACAAACCCCCACCAATACCCCACTCGTCAATCAAACACTACAAACACCTCAAAACACATTCATCCCACCTCCTGATCCACAAAATGATGTAACAACACAGATCAAACTGCTCCCGCAGTAAGTGCTAGATCTTCAGTTAGGAAAAACAATGAGAAAACCGAGAAATTTGTGCCCCTATCCTTTTGATAGGAGTCTTACAATGGTACCATTCCCAAAGGGATTTGAAATCCCCAAATTCAAAAAATATAATGGGATGGGAAACCCTTAAAATCACGTCAAGGAGTTTCAAGTGCATTGCATGGAAGTTTCATATGATGACACGTACCTAATGCGGCTATTCCCTCCGAGCCTGACTGGTCCCACCATGGAATGGTTCTCTCGTCTACCCACAAACATCAAAAAATTCTAGGAAATTGTGGACGCATTCCTCAAAAACTATGCATTCAACATGGGTACGAATGTTAGTCTGGAGGAACTGTCAGCAGCCAAATAGGGGAAAGGAGAGCTATTCACCTCCTTGCAAAGATGGCAATCCAAAGCCAATCGAAGCAAGTGGACCATGCCAAAAGAGCAACAAGTTTGCACTATCATAGCCAATCTGGACGAAAACTTGGCGTTCTATCTAAAAATGCAATGCATTACAACATATGATCAATTGATCCCAAAGGAGCTCAACATAAAAAGATCCCTCACTACACGAGGGGGCGCATCTACTTTTCCTACATAACAAGATAATCGCCCATCCACCAATTATAATGATAAACCTCGCACATGGTCAAGGAACAAAAATGTCACAAACAATGGAGTTGTTGATGCCAAGGTTGTCATCAGTTCTCCCAAGAAAAATATTCAAACCCATCATCAACCACAAAATAACAAGCGTAAAAATGTGCAAACAAATATGGTAGCACAACAACAACTACCTTTGAACAATCAAATCAATAACTTGAACAATCAAGGAGGACCACCTCCCCGAAACAAGTATCCTTGCAAGTGGAAGTTCATGACCCTTGGGGAGTCAATCAAATCTATAATGAAGAAGCTAGTTAAAGAGAACTTCATCAAAATCTCCACTTCTGAGCAGTATGTGGAACCCATGAAAAACCACTTTGGTACAATGAAAATCTCCTTTATGATTTTCATAAAATCAAAGGGCATACGACCGCAAATTACATGAGATTGAAAAACATCATCCAAGATCTCATTGAGGATAAAATCATAAATGTCGAGCAACCCGCTGGAAATCAAAATCTCAAAATATACACAAATCCGATGCCTAATAACAATTAGGGAAATAATCAGGGAAATAATCAAGGAAACAACCAAGGAAATAACCAAGGAAACAATAAAGGGAAACAAAATTATGCCAATGCAAACCACATATATGATAAGATTGTTGCATCCCTGGATGAATGGGTCACTATTGTCAATATCAAAGGAGCCAACATTGATTATGGAGTCACCACATGCGGTGGAAAGGTCACTATAGCCAGGGCATCACAACCATCTAATACCTCCACCTCGAAATCCATTCCTAGTGGTTACAACATCCTTGACTAGTTAAAGAGAACCCTTGCTCAGATCTCCATCATGGAGTTACTGAAAATATCAGTTGCCCATAGGGAAATAATTGAGCAAGAAGTAGCTTCATCTACCATCTCTCCCAACCTAGATATAGAGCAGTTTCAAGCTTGGTCAGTATTATCATCACTCCAAATCTCCTCACCTTCTCCGATCAGGATTTCCTAGCCCAACCATCTCACAATCGTGCATTACACCTTGAAGTCCTAGTTGACAAGAAAAAGGTCAAAAGGGTCTTGGTGGATGGAGGTGCAAGCCTCAATATCTATTCACTAAAACTCATAAAGAATTTGGGAATCTCTGAAGCTTCCATTGGAAAAGATAAAGGTATTACCATCAGAGCATATGATGACTAGGAAAGAGTGTCTTAGGGCACTATCAAACTCCCCATCCAAGTAGGGCCAACTACTATGGAAACCACATGTCAAGTCCTCAACCTTAATTTACCCTACAATATCCTCCTGGGATGCCCATGGATCCATGGGATGAAGGTGGTCGCCTCAACATTTCACCAATGTGTAAAATTCTCATACCAAAATGAAGAGATTACAATTCAAGGTGATCCTGAACCTTTCGCCTATTGCAAGAATCTAGAGGCCAAGTTCTACAAATTTTCCCAAGTACCAAAAAAATGATGAAGGACCCTCCACTCCCTATGTGGATCCAAATAGCCTCGCCTCCACTTCTGCGACAAAGACACCCTCCATCCCCAATATATCCAACATCAAGCTCATGATCCGAGACAATGGGTCTAGAGATTACATAATGAATAAAAATTCTTTTGTTGTAAGAGAGTTACCACAATCTCCTAGGTCACATGGGCAACCCCAACCAGTTGAAACACCTATCCATACTTTCAGAGTAGACCCCTCTAGATTCCAATGTTGGGGAGATATAAGTCGGGATACTGTGGATGAAGGAGACACTTCAAGCTCACTATACCAAGACGAAAGGCCCACGCCCAACCTTCCTAGGGATGAAAGAAGCAAAGGACTACAAATGATGCTTGGGATGGGCTATAACAAAAATGGAAGTCTTGGAAAGAACAACGATGACCGATTGGAACCAATTATTCCTGAAAGGCGTATGAGGAATCTTGGCCTCAAATGTACCCCTCTGAGTATAACCATATGTGGTCAAGTTCCCCCAGTTAACGTAGTCAGGACTCCCCCTCAGTTATCAGCAACTGCCCTACGATTACTAGTATCTATAGGTCTACCATTAGATAAATTCACCTTTGATATCACAAATGTTTGTAGTAGTAGTGATGATGAGGAAACCATAACAGGCCTTCCAATGCTATTTGAAGACTCCTCCTTACTCATGATTAGCACATCATCTTTCGATTCAAACCACCAAACTCACAAAATAAACCTAGTTTACCCCCAACTCATCGACTACGACCAACGAGGACCACCGGTTCTAGACACATTCAAAAATGATGAGGCACTCTCGAAATTCATGGGACTAAGGGATACAGTACCATGCAAAGATCATAAAGATGGATTCAACATCACACTAGCCACACAGGCCTATTATGGGGAGACTATTAAGTCCTTCAGTCACAAAAGAAAAAGAATGAGAATAAGCTCAAGGTCATTGATTGAAAACCACACTGTGGCACTCTCTAACCATAGAATAGTAAAAATAAAGGACACATCCAATGGTGAAAACCTTTTTGAGGCATCAGAGGATGAAGGATTCAATCTCCCCCCTAACTGCACTTCATCAAGAGAAATCAACAGTCCTAGTAGAACAATGCAATCCTATCAACCTGGGCATGAAAGAGCTACCACACATCACTTTCTATGTTGAATCACTTCTCACAGAAGAACAAGAACTCTTAGTAGAATTCCTAAGAGAAAGAAAGGTGAAATTCGTGTGGACATATGTTGACATGTTGGGTCTTGATCCGGAAGTCGTGGTTCATCATCTAGCTATCTACCCAAGGGAAAATCTAGTAAGACAAAAGTTGAGAAAGATGCACCCTCAGATAGCCTTGCTAGTCAAGGTGGAATTGTAGAAGCTCCTGGATGTTGGATTTATATGCCTAATTGATTATCCAGAATGGGTGTCAAATCTTGTGCTAGTTTCAAAACTGAATGGAGGCATCCGTATCTGCACCGATTTTAAAGACCTAAACAAAGCATGTCCTAAGGATGAATTTACACTACCCACCATCGATATGATAGTGGACATGACGGCTGAACATGAGATGTTATCACTGATGGATGGTTTCTCAGGGTACAACCAAATTATGATAGCAAAGGAAGACCAGCATAAGACATCGTTTACATGTCCATGGGGCACCTACTGCTAGAACATGATGCCATTTGGGCTAGATAATGCGGGAGCAACATATCAAAGGGCGATGAAACTAATTTTTCATGACATGATTCATAAAATTGTGGAAGATTATGTGGATGATACATTGGCCAAGTCAAGGAAAAGATAGGATCACATAGCAGCTCTAAGTGCTATCTTTGATAGATTGGAGAAATACAAGGTTAGACTTAACCCCAATAAATATGTCTTTGGGGTGCAATCAGGCAAACTCCTGGGACATATAGTATCAATGAGAGGAATAGAAGTGGATGCTGCCAAATTCAAGGTGATCCTCAACATGGAAGCGCACAGGACACTAAAACAATTGAGAGGTCTACAATGCAAGCTCCAATCCATCTGCAGATTCATAGCACAGTTGGTGGATAAACAAATCCCATACTCTCATCTACTCCATAAGGGAGTAACATACAAGTGGGATGACAAGTGTGATTAGGTGTTTAGTAAAATCAAAGAATATCTACTGACACCACCAGTGTTAATGCCACCTACTCCAGAAAAACCACTGATTCTATACATTTCAGCAACCATGGTAGCTCTTGGTGGTCTATTAGCTCAACATGATGAAAATGGAAGAGAGAGAGCAATATACTATATCAACAAAACTATGGTGGGACATGAGCTAAACTATACTCCTATAGAGAAATCTTATCTAACAGTTGTATTTGCAACACAAAAATTCAGACACTACATGTTGGCTCACCAAATCAAGCTGATTGCGAAGATAGATCCTCTTAAGCACCTACTCTCTAAAGCTACTCTCACAGGATGGACAACTAAGTGGGTCATGATACTGAAAGAACACGACATTGAATATGTGGAGCGCAAGGCTATCAAGGGACAAGTAATTGCAGATCAACTACCAGAGGCTACTATTTATGTAGAAAACCCACTCGTTTCAAAATTCCTAGACGAATCAATATTTAGCCTAAGTGTTGTAGACCACTGGAAGATGTATTTTGATGGATCTTACATGCAACACAAATTAGGGGTAGGAATTTTCATCATAACTCCCTAAGGAGACTGCATACCCAAATCTTACAAACTGTCATTTCTATGCACGAATAACATAACAGAGTATGAGGCTCTCATCATAGGCCTAAGGATTGTAGCACAATGGTATATCATGGCTTTAAAGGTATATGGGGACTCTCAACTTGTAATCAATCAAGTAAATGATGAATATTATACAAAGGATGACAAACTGACTCCATATAAGAAGTTGGTCGAGAGCCTCAAAGAGTCATTCATTGATATCACATTTGTAAAACTACCTAGAGAAAACAACAGAGCAACTGACACAATGGTGACAATTGGATCACTCTTGGAAATCCTGTGCAATGTCACAAAGCAAGAATTATTGGTAGAGGAACTTCTCGTACCAGCATTCGAGGTACTGAAGTCTGAATTTATGTGTGAACTCGTTGGTCCTGGTGATCCCTGGTATCATGATGTTCACCCCTACTTAAGAATAGGAGTCTTTCCCACCAATATAAACCCAAACCTTAAACGATCCTTCATCAATAAGTCAACCCACTTTGCCATCCTAGGAAAAACCCTTTATCATAGGAGCATTAAAGGAACCCTGTTGCATTGCTTGAACACTAAGGAAGCCCTGACTACATTAACTGAGGTACACAATAACATTTGTGGATCACACTCGAGTGGTATGACCTTGGCTAAGAAGTTTTTGAGAATCGAATACTACTGGCTCACAATGGAGCGAGACACACATGATTTCATCATAAAATGTTTACAGTGTCAGCAACATGGGGACCTTATCCATGTACTAGCTCAAGAGCTCCACCCTATTGTTACACCTTGGCCCTTTTCATAGTGGGGGCTCAATCTCATCAGAAAAATAACACCCACCTCATCCAACGACCACAAATTCATCATCACCGCCACAAAGTACTTTACAAAGTGGGTCGAAGCAATTCCCATGACCTACATAACTGGAAAGTAGATATCCAAGTTCATCCTGAACTAACTCATTTTTTGATACAGTGTCCCCCAAGCTATTATCTCAGATAATGGGACACCCTTCAAAAAACTAGGATGTTCATGATTTATGTGAAAAATTTAATATCAAACATCTTTGTTCCACTCCGTACTATCCCCAAGGCAATGGCCAAGCAGAAGCTACCAACAAAACCATCTTAAAAAGCCTTAAGAAGATAGTCAATGACGTTGGTCATGATTGACATCTGTAACTAAATCCCACCTTATGGGCCTCTCGTACCAATATTCACACACCAACAGGTGCCACCCCATTCTCCCTGGGCTACGAATCATAAGCCATCTTTCCCATTGAGATCGATCTCCCATCCTCGAGAATATCACTGCAAAATCTTATCACAAATGAAGAATACAAGGTCTCACGACTGAGTGAGCTGGAGTACCTGGATGATCGATGTATGGACACCCTAAATCATCTAAAGGTGTATCAAAACCGACTCAAGCAAAGTTATAACAAGAAGATCAAGAGGCAAACCTTCAAAATCAGCGAACTTGTGCTGAAAGAGAACCAAAAGAATGTGCCAAACCCAGAAAAAAAAGGTAAATTTGAGCCCAACTAGTTGGGACCTTTCACCATCATGGCGAGCTATAAATCAGTGGCATATCAGCTATCAACACCCGAAGGGGAGCCTCTGTAGGAGCCCATGAACAACTCCCATCTCAAAAAGTTTTATGCCTAAAATATTGCGAGGTATAAAACCAAAAATCCAAAAATATCTTGGAAAAATGGTCACCTTGATGAAAACTTGGTAAACAGGTGTCTTGGTGACAACAAAAAAATTAAAAAAATAAAAAAATAAAAAAAAAAATTAGAAAAAGGATTGAAAACAGTAAAGAGAAAAAAATCATCCTTTAGTGAAAACCACTTCGGTGGTGCTTTGGACAAGAAACTTGGTGAAAACCTGGAAAATAGGCACCAAGCGTAAATAAAGCACCCTCCATCCACCAGGATCTTTTGTACACTCACTTATCCATCACATTCCATTTATCCTTCCATCATCTGTTTGCATCCGTACCATAGCTTGATCTTATGCTCGTATCATGTTCCACCACAATACTACTTGGCATATTCCTAAGGTCAATTTTTCCTGCTTGTATCAAAGTAGTCTATCACATTACGCTGGGGGCATGCTCCTATACTTGCATTGGATCAGATTCATGTATATTCTCATGTTCTTCCTTAAAATACATCAAAAATAAAAAATATTCAAAAAATCTATCAAAAAATCAAAAACATTCAAAAAATCTATCAAAAAATAAAAAAACATTCAGAAAATCTATCAAAAATCCAAAAACATTCAAAAAATTAGTCAAAATCTAAAACATGTTGAAAATATGAAAAAATCAAAAAGTGGCATCATCTTGTTTGAACTACGTCATCTCTGAGCTTGAACATAGGCAAGGTTGATCTTTGATCATTCCCCGAGACACCCTAGGTCAGTCCTATAGGCGTCCGTCGCAATAGAAATGGCAATCCGTTTGCCCATCAATCTCATCGATAACCAAGTTAATCATTAGTTGAACTACGTTATCTCTGAGATAGAATGTAGGCAAGGTTGATCTATGATCATCCCTCGAGACATTTTAGGTCAGTCCTTTAGGCATCCGTCGTAATGGCAATCCGTTTTTCCATCGTTCTTATCATTTAGTCAAGTCTGTCGTCAGTCGAACTATGTGGTCTCTACGTGTATAACATAGGCAAAGCTATTCTGTTGATCAGCTCTTGAGACCCCTAAGATAGGTCTTTAAGTTAGTCTCTTGGTCATAAATTTTGGAAATACCAAAAACATTGAATTTTTTCAAAAATACCAAAAAACAGCCTCAAAACATTTCAAAAATTCTAAAAACATCCAAAAAACCCAAAATGGTGCATCCGTCTCATCTCGCTTTCACCCACAATAATCACCGTTCATAATAAATCAATCACCATCTTCATCCTTTGGTAAGTCAGTCAGAAGCAAGTCTAACAAGTTCAAAAGTGAACACCTAATTGTCAAAGTCTCAAGTCTAGATTAGTAAGCAAGCAATTTGATCAACTCGGAGTATCAATAGCTTATCATCCAATCAATCTCATAAAAACAGTGATCACAACATGTCCTAAGATGCATCCTTCCCATGATGGACATCAATATCAGGTATCCCACTATAGTTTAGTCTTGGCTAGCAGTATGAAGAACATTAGCTCGTTTGTTTACTTTATCCTTTCTTTGGATTTATCTTATTGTGCTCATTCCAAGGACCTCTCGATGATGCCTAATGAAAATAGGTCTAGAGAGAAAGAAATGGGGCAACGATCATTATATTTTTTATCTGTTGTGCTTGTTGGATACTCTTGTAAAATAAATTATTCATGCGTACTTTGTTTGGTTTGTAGGGAGGGTGTTTTAGGTGTCTTGTTGACCACATAGGAAGGCTTTCTTTTCTATGTTTTGGTTCGAGATGTTTAGAAGATCTGAACTACATCTTGAATAAGGTTCCATATGCTAAGTGCGAACAAGAATACTCCTATCTGATTGTCGAGTCAAAGTCCATCACACTACGTACAATGCCATCCTGGTTCTATATACCTTGATGCATCATACCTATGTGTGTTATTAAACATAAAATAATTGGCCCTTTGAAAATCCCAACTCCTGGTAAGCAATTCATTGACATCAAATTTAATGATAATGACTTGTTGGATATTTTTGCTTCTATCTTATTTCCATACTAACATGGTACCATGACAGTTAATCAAAATATCACTAATGCATCTGCCCTACATCCACAAAATCATCAACATAAATACATATCATATCATATAGATCATAGCACATCATATCATCTCGCATTATCATCATCTTAAGTTATGAGGAATAATATAGATTTTTTATTCTAAGTATCTTAAGAAATCATTGCATTACATTCATCTCATATCATACATTACACAAATCATTAAGAGAATAATAGAAATCATTACCATCCATCATCAATACATTATCATTTTCATACACTACATCCATACGATTGTCATCAAAATGCATAGAAAAATACAAAAAGAAATGCATCCATAATCATCATCACATCATGTAGAAACATGCATCATATTGCATGAGCATAAAATAAAAGCATTTCATAACATCTCATAGCACATAGGAAATTAAAATGCATTCATACATCATACATCATAGAACATCTCATAAATAGGACCATATCATATATATCATCAAAATATACAACTATCATGGTACAAAAAAATTAGATCAAGTGTGTATACATCAAGATACATGATAGAATCAGGGCAATAAGTATCAAATCCCATGAATGAAAAAATGGATAACTGTCCATGATCAAAGACTAGCCTTGCTGACTGTGGCCCTCCCCCTCTGGTCTCTCACCATGGTCCTGAAGAGGCCACATCCTTGTCTACTGAGAAAAATTTGGCACCCGACCAACTGGTGGCACTACCTACTTATAATGTTGTCGATAGTACTCAGCCTCCCTCACCACCTCTTGGTATGCCCTCAAGGAAAATATTTGGCCCTGTGATGATAAGGTTGTACTCTCTAGCTGCCTCTGCCGACCTATCTCCTGATCCCTCTCAGATCGGGCCTGGTCCCTCTCAACAGTAACTGTCAAAATCTGTTTTTGGGCCTGATCTCTCTTCGCAGTTAATATATGAACCTGACCCTATAACTATTGGATCAGGGCATCTTTATGATCGATCTACCCTAGTGGCTGTTGCTGTGGGACCTCTCTATCCCTGTCTCTCTCTATATCCCCATCTCTGGGCTGATCATCCTGTGTAGGGATCTCATGAATCTCTACTCATGGTGGTGTACATTGTGCCTGATCCCTAAGTGGTGTTTGATGAGGAGGTGGTCCACCTCCTCCTCTATCTCCATCCCCGTCTTGATCACTATCCCCTCTGCCACCCCGTCCCCTGCCCCTACTAACTGACCTGCCTCTCGACCTCCGTCATGGGAGAATCATACCCGAAACTGTCAATGTCAAAGAAGGCCTGAACCAATCCTGATAGGCTTGAGTAACCCCTGCATCTATTGGCCCCTAATCATACACCCACGACCTGACCACTAACTTTCTAAACAAGGCTACTACCTCAGGTGCTGGAATAGGCTAGCCCCATGCTATCTCTCGAGTGGAACGGAAGATCGCCACGTACTGATCATTCGGTCTATCCCGAACATCACCAAACTAGCGGGCCACTCTATCTGGAAGGTACCGCTCTATCATGATGTGCTCTTGGCCCTGCATCCATCTATCCTACCAAGCAAAGAATAGCTACTCGTGATCATCATACCATGGGCCTATACCCATCCAAGGCCTCCAAACAAACTCTCGCATCTCATCAAGAACTCGTCGCCAATGGGCGATGCCTCCTATACCTGAATCTAGGCTCCCTCATACCGCCAAACAAAAAAATAATCTATATCTAGAACAATCAAAGTAACCTACAGATGAAGCACTAGAATCCGCTCCCATGCCCAGATGTGTAATAGAGTGACCCCAACCTCGATGGCCTTGTTGTCAAGATATGCAAACTCATGGAGGTCCTTGTATAGTGAGGCCAATGTCACTGGTCCCCAAGCAAAGCACTCCCTATGGATGACCATCCACTCCCAAGCTAGCCCCCATCCAAGACTGAAGTATCAGCCTCGCTGATCTGGTGCCACAAGACTTGATATAATGGCAGCAACAATCAATCTATAGGTGGGCACTATGCCTCGATACCTCTCCATGTCTATGTGTCCCTCGAAAAAGTAAATCTCATCAAGACCCATCACATCGTAATAGGCATTCCTATCGGCATTTGGATCATAAATGAATCACTCCATGGATAGGTAGTCATAGGATGCGCCAAACACCCTCGAGTGTAACAGTAGCCTCGCTGGTGGGAAGATGCAAGGAGGAGGTGTCACTGTGCCATCACTCTGCTAAAGTTGTCATAATCCCCAAGTGGGTCTGAATAGGATAAACGTATGCAATGAACCAAAGGCCGAGAATACCAAGCTACTCCTAAAGGAATACGTGCATACCCTGTAGTCTTCGCAACATTGGGCATCTGTGCTCCTTCAAAAAATCGTGTCAAGCCTTGTAAAAAAATTAGCCTCCCACATTAGCTTTTCGCATTTGAAACAACAAATGCGACACTCTTTGCAAATGCGATGTAGTTTGTAAAGTTCTAAACTACGCCACTGCAATGAAGTTTGACAATTCCTAAATTCCTAAATGCACTGCACGATTTGATTTGCAAGTGCAGCTGACTTTGTACTTAAACCCTAATTCTAAACTATGTCGCATGGTTTGATTTGCAAATGCGGTTGAGTTTGGTCGAAACCCTAATTTTCCTAACTAGCCCGCGACGGTGCTAATTTCATATGCAATGCAGTTTGAGGCCGCGTGGTGTCGATTGAGCATTTGCAATGACACTATATAACTCCACTTGACCTAAAGTTGATTTGGACCCTATTAGATGCACGTAAAATGAAAAAATTAAAAGTTGAGATAGGGGTACATACCATGGGTCCTGCACCGGTTGGTCGTTGGTACACTCGTACCTTCTCTAACACGTGCCCGGGAAGCTGTTGTTGCGCCATCTTGATCAGAACTCAGAGCTCAAAGTGCAAAAATTTCTAAAGGCTAAGTGTGCAAATGAATTGAAGGTGACCCCTCAAGGTCTATTTAAGCCTGCAAATTAAGTTTTTTTTGACCTAATTTGACCATCCAACTAGGGTTTCGGTCCCCTGATCTCGTTTTCGCCCAATCGAGGGCCATGTTGCATCTTTTTTAGCGTTTTAACACATTTTTTTGGCATCCTAGGGCACTTTTTGACCTGTTAGACACCTTGTCATCTTTTTTTGTCAGATCATACAAAAATCAAAATTTTCGTCCAATCTCTCGAGAGGGCAACATATCAGCATAATCCTTCCGTTGGGGCAACAATGGGGCATTCTAAAAATCGAGAAATTTTGAACTTTGATCACAACAGTTTATTATTTGAACCAATACAACAAGTGCATTGCTTCAAATAGGGGCAAAATGTAGACATAAAAAATATGCCGACACACTTGATCCTAATTACTAACATCATTTCATCCTAAATCACACTCTCAGCTTATCATCACTCTTCATCCATTAATTAAATAAATTATTATTTATCTAATTAAGTCATTCTCCCCTGTTGATTAAATTAATCAATTTAATTTAATTAACCCTCATATCTCTCTTTAATTTTAAATAATTCATTTTAGTTAGAATAAAGATCCATAGTCCTCTTATTAAATTGAATAAATTAAGTTACCTTATTTGATTTAATCTAACATTATCCCTTTTAGTTAAATAAATCAAAACATTTATTTAATTAAACCCTTCCTCTCAATTTGATTTAAATCAATTCATAAATTTAAGTCTAAATTGTCACATCTCCTAATTCCTTATTACATTAATTAATCTTTGATTGGTTTAATCTTAAATCATGTCCCATCCTCTAGCTTTACCACTTGCACATGAAAATAGATTTAATTCATTTATTAAATCTCTATTTTCTCTCAACATGGCATAAAAGGGGAATATTCCCTCAAATTTGAATTCAAATTCAAGTGGACTTAGTCTTTCCAACAAGACATTTATTTCACCTTACAAGTCCTTTTTCCTTAAGCCAAGTGACCATAACTCCATTTTTTCCCCTCTCCAACAAGTCATTTCACTAAATTCAAATTCCACCTAATATCATTTATTGGCACTTTGATCAAAATGTGCACAACTTTCACCCATTCACATCTTGAAAAGTGGCACTTGGCCATTGGATGTTGAATGATCCCATATTTCTCAAATCTTGCTCATTCTTCCAATTTGGAATCTATAAATGAGAGACTCTTCCTCTCATTCATCATCCACAATTTGAGAGCAAAGTTATTATCTTCAATTGTGAGCAATTGTATTCATCTTCTTGAGTATTTTCCATCACCATAGCTAGGTTATTGCATATTTTAGCAAGGAATTACATTGTTCTTCACCATCAAGTGGATCAACCATCATTAAGCTTACAAAGGAATTGGGAAAGGGCCAATTTCTACACATAATTGGCACCAATTCTCCCATGGGACCAAGTGTTTGCATTGTTTAAATTAGGATTTAACTTAGTTGTTTGTATTGTTCTTCATTCATTTCCTACTTTGAATATTTGTGGATGGATTTCATGGGGAATTCTTATTCTAACTTGCATATTGGTCTAATATTGTGCTTGTTTGCCATGTTTATGTAGGTCTAGGATTGGGGTTCACAGTTGGCTTCTTGTAAAGGCTGTTGGTTATCTTTGGTTGGCAGGATCACATTGATCAAGTATTGCTTGGTTGTTGTCCCTCTATATGTGATGTCTATTTTCCAAATTTTGAGAAAAGTGGCCAATGTTCTTGAGGCCTATCAAATATTATTCCTTTGGATGGTACATACCCCTCTTTTATATATAACTTGGTAAAGTGGAAGGACATTTTCTGCCCTAAAGCTTTTGGAGGATTGGGAATTAGAAACTTAAGGCAAATGAATGTGGCTCTTGAGGCCAAGCTAGTCTGAAGAATCTATGATGAGAGGGACATACTTTGGAGTAAGGTTATGTAGGTGAAATATCTGGAGGGGAATCCAGAGTATTTATTTAAAAATTCCTGTATTCTCCCGCTGGGGTTTGGATGCTAGAACTTCCTTCAAAGTTTATACCACTTCCTTAGACCACATACTTCATGGAATATTGGTAAGGGAGATAAAATAATATTTTGGAGGGATCGTTGGGCTGAAGATTCAACCTTCTATGAAAATGATAGGTATCACCCTCTTGCTAATTTGTTGGAGCCTTGTCTAGGTTTTTTAGCCAAGAACTACATGATTGAGGAATGCAGATGGATCTCTTTGGAGGAGGAGGGAGGTGTGCTAGTTGAGGTTGGCAAGGAGGTGCAAGCCAAGATCAAGGGATGACCCATCTCTAACATAGAAGATAGAAGGGTGTGTAATATGAGCCACGCTAGCAGTGTTACATTCAAGGATGCCTACCTCTCTATGCTTTAAGTTGGGCTCAGGAGGAAATATCATTCTTCTACTCTGATATGGAATAAGAACGGGCTCCCCAAAGCCAATTCCTTTCTTTTGGTGGCTTGGAATTTTCGTTCTCTCATGTGGGATATGCTTTAGTTCATGGGACATATGGGACCTTCATTGTGTGTGTTGTGCTGTAATAGTGGAGAGGATAACAACCATTTATTCATACACTGCGAGTATATTGTGGCTCTCTGGGGATGGTTCTTACAAAAGTGGGGATTGGCATGGCCTTTACCCAAGAACATTCCTAGTCTCATTAAAGGATGGAGGTTTAAAATTTGTAGCCCGGGTATTCGCTTCATCTAGCAAGCTGCCCTGACTATCATTGTGTGGCAGATTTGGCTAGAGAGAAACCGTAGAATTTTTCAAGATAAGAGTAGGCCGGTAAATAAAATGTGAAACCGTTGAGGCCTCTTTGGCTGAATTGGGGGAGGTTAATAGTAATGGATATTGTCATGTGAAGGTTGAGGAGGTTGGATGGGCTAATGCTTGGCCTACTTTTAGGTGGATGGGGGGACAGAGGAAGGTTGAAGTTGATAGTATACGACATAATAGTCTTTGGTGCCGTCTGAGGGGCAATGTGGTAAAACTTAACTTTGATGGCACCACCAAAGGGAACCCGGGATGTGTTGGAGGTGGGGGCATTTTCGGGGATGCTTATGGTCAGCCACTTGGTTGGTTTTCACAGGTTTATGGAATTGCCTCAAACAATGTTGCAGAGGTTTATACTCTCTGGACAAATCTCACTCTTGCCGCTAATAATCAATGGAATAGACTCTGGGTCGAAGGTGATTCAAAGTTAATTATTGACTGCATGAAAGGTGGTTCCTCTCACCATTGGAAGCTGAAAATTATAATTGATAAAATTAAATGCCTTGCTGCCTCCTTCTCTGAGATATCCTTCTCTCATATTGGTAGAGAAGGAAATATGGCTGTTGATTGGACAACCAATTATGGGTTTGGGTTGATGAATAGAAGTGGTTCTTATAAGGCAAAGTGGTAGGTTATATATCCGCAACAACTGTTGAAGCTGATACAAGATGATGTTAAGGACCACCTGCCTGATTTTAGTCCTTTGCGCTCACTTCCACAAGGGAAGGCCCCTGTTTGTCTTGATAGGGTATGTTAGCTTGTTTTGTCTCAGATATGGTTGTCTCCAGCTTGTACCGAGTCTTGGATGGCTCATGCCTTAGATGTATTTGTTGTGGTTCTTGCACCCAAATAACCAAGTTTTTATTATCAAAAAAACTTTTATTTATTTAATTAACTAATTTCTAAATTATTTTATAGTTAAATAAATATTATTTATTTATTTAATTATTCATATGAATGCAAATAAATAAATTTTGTTCATTTATTCCACTTACCTCATTTCTTCAATCTTCCCTTTTATTTTTCACCACTCAACTTTCCTCCATTTTAGAAACATCTTCAGTTATCTAAGCTTGAAATAGAAACTTCACGTGCAGTGCTATCCACCATTTTAATTAGATAATTCAATATTATCTTTTTTTTGAATTAAAATGACAACTTTCCCATTCTTTCTCGTAATCCCGGTGCTGATGCAAGAAACTGGGTCCACAAAAAGCTCAAAAAGTGGAATTTTTTTCCTAATTTTCAAAATTTATCACAGTTGGACTAAAAATTTGAAGCACTTACACATTGAATCTTAAAAATAAATAAATATGAAATTTAGTATTTTGAGTCTAGTTTTCAAACATGTAATTTATTCTAATACCCAGTAGATACAAAGTAATTTTTGATATGCATGTATAAAAACCACTTTTAAAAGTCACCTTTTTAGCGCCATATCATGCACATGTACAAATACCATAATTTGACCTAAATAAAATTATTTTTATAATTCCTTTTGGGGAAAGATGTGTAACAAACCAAGCATTGATGAGAATATTTTTTTTTATATTTTTTATTAATTTTTTATTGGTCCTAATTGCTATTTTTGAAAACCAATGTGTACGAACACCATAATTTGACCAAAACTATTTTTTTCTTTTGAATTTTGTTTCATTGTGTAGAGAATTGTTTATAGATTGATGACATATATATATATTTTTTAAAATTAACATATTAAAAGTTATTAAAAACTAAAAATACTTGACATTTCAAGTTTATGGACCAATTTGCTTAGAAATTAATTAAAAAATAGAAAACATGATCCAATCATAAAAAAATTACATATTTAGAAACTAGACATCATGATTTATAATGGGTTTTAATTTTATAAACCAATTTTGAAAAAAATCCATCAACTATATTGCAAAAGTCAAATATTTCTCTTGACATTGCCTTAGATTTTTAGTTATAGGTCAAAGGCTAAGGGTTGGATTACCAAACCTTTCTCGAGCCTAAAACCAAATGAAAAAGTGGATTGGGATTTCAATTTTTTTAGAATGAGCACTCGCTTTAAAATGAGAACTTATTCTAAAAATAAAACAATACCCATTTTAAAATAGAACAGGTGCCCATTCTATTTTTAGAATGGGTACCCATTTAGGAACAAAATCCCAATCTAAGTCTCATATTCCTAAATGGGTACCTATTTTTGTCAACATCTTTTGGGTCAAAACTTACCCTTTTCATGGACCGAAATTCTTGCACTTACGCCTCATACATTGATTTTTATCTCCTATTTTGACTGTCGATCAAGCTTGCATCTTCTATAAATTTTATCTTCATCGTCTTTCGAGTCTGACCACTAACTTCAAAATCTTGCAACCATTATCTTGAGCTTATTGCAATTTGAGAACAACAAATTTTGAGAGAAAAAAACAACTAAGGTATGTTATTTGATTGATTTTTATATTTCTTGCATCTTGTTTATCATACTTCATTGGTAGATTAGAATCCATTTTCTTTAAATCTTATGGTTTTCATGGTTGTTGTTTAGGATTTATGTTCTAATTCTAGTTTCTGATCTAACAACATCATCACAATAGCACACAAACACAAATTTATGAATTTAATTACCAATAATTATCAAAATATAGGGGAAATACCCATGTGACATCCACCAACTCCTTTATATCCTCTAGAAACTCAAATCTTAAGTGAGTATGTGCATAAAAATGGTGTAAAAAATAGTGGCCAATGTGCCAAAAATAAACAAAACACAAGTGCATCATTGAGAAAATCACAAAATTTGCTCGTGTGTGCAGTGAAAATCCCCTACTCTAGAATGCAAAACAAAATAAATGCAAGACAAAGGAAAAACAACAACACCTCAATGATTAGGCCTAGTTAAAACTAAACAAACAACAATAAACATTATACCTTTTTCTTGCGTAGCTTGTTGAAGTGGTTGGCCCTTGAACATGCTCTTGATGTATGCTCCTTGATGAAAAGCTTGCAATAATGGAGGTGGTTGAATGATGGAAGATGGTAGGTGAGAATGAAAAATGGCTTGAGTGGCTTGAATGCTGCAATAATGTCTTGTATACAATAACGGCTTCAAAATACTTAACCCTTAACTTGAGGCCAAGGCCATCCATTTAAAGAAAAATGGATGGTTGAGATTGATCCACCATGGACAAGATAAAGGGTTGTGGTGAGTTGAGGACTCACAAGCCCTCACATTTTGTCATGTAGAGGGTGAGATGGAAGAAGTACAAAGTGACATGGAAAAGACCATGTGGTCCCAAGGTACTTGCAAGTACCCTGGGATTGAAGAGGATTTCCTTAAAAAAGGAATCCTTGTCCCCAAGTGGGGGTGAAAGTGACAAGTGGGGAATTTTAGAAAGTCCACTCTTGTGACCATGGGGATGGGAGAGGGGATTGGAGAAATAAAAGTGAATTTTTAATTCACATGCTTGGAAGAACCCAATGGATAAGACAAGGACCTCCTTTAGGAGGTCTTTGTCCCATGTGCCTGATGTGACCTATGAGAGGTCATGGGGAAGAGAAATTCATGGGGGGAATAAATGTGAATTTTTAATTCACATGGGGGAGAGGCCAATACCTGATAAGGTAAGTACCATGAAAGGTTGACTTAAGGACATGCCAAAAAAGGTAAGTGATTAGATTAAGGTTGAAGGATTAGAAGAGGATTAGGTGGTTAATGATGATTAGGAGCCAACTTGAAAAATTTGGAGGATGTGGCACATCCTAATCATGGATTAGGGATATGTCGCATCCCTAATGATGGGATTAGGAGATGAATTAGGATTAAGTGTGGATGGGACATAAAGGGAATTAAATAAGTGAGTTATTTATTTAATTCCTTGGAAGAAAGGGATAAAGGGGTAAATTATTTAATTATTTAACTAAATACCTTAGGGATTTAGAAGACTTTAGGGGTATTAATTAAATAATGATAATATTATTTAATTAATGTGCATAAAAATATATTTAGATGAAAAGGGTAAATTTGGCCAAATATAAGTGGTCAAATTTAGATGTCTACAGCTCACATTAGGGCTTGGTAAGACCAATCCATAACATGAGGACATTTTGTGACTTATAAAACATGCTCAATTTCCAAATTTGAAAATTCACTCATTTTTTTAACTCAACAAAATACAGTCGCATTATGTTGAGCTAAAAATGTGCTCACATTTTAAGCTTAACATAACAAAAGTGCATTTTTTTAGTTAAAAACAAAAAACCCCAAAAAAATTACCCTCATTTTGCAACCCACAACCATGTCTTCCAACTCACATTTTCCTCTTTTTGTTCTCCAAAATGCATTAACATTTTGCAAATTTCACAAGCAACTCCATAATTCTACACCGTAGAAGAGCTAAACATTAAACTTTAATGTGTTAGAATCATTTTTTTTGCAATAAAAAACTGAATTGCTTTTGTTGAATTTCATGTGTTTTTTAAATTTTATGGAATATCCTATAAATATTGATCCAGAGCCAAAATTGGATGAAGAAATGCTTGAATACATCTCTTCAATACCTATCTCTCCTCCAACCCTTATTACAAACCCCAAAAAAGGCTGAGAGGACTTAGTAGGGCATTTGGAATAAAACAAACTTCAAATTAGTTTCCAAATTGAAGGCTTCAACATCAAACCCCATCACAAATCATTTGCTTCATCATTGGAAGCAATCATGATCAATATTGACATGGTGATAAGTCAAATAAGTTGATCTCAAAGTTATAAAGATTCATGTCATGAATTTTATGCCAAAAAATTATCCCATGATGAAGTGAAAAAGGACATAATGAAAGAACAAATATGTGGTTTTTTATGGATCCTCAAACCAAAGGAACCATTGTTGTAAATTTGAGGAGCTTTCCAATACATTGATGCAATCTTGATGAGATAAAAAATATTTTTTGGGATATGTGGTGGATGATGTTTGACTAACCTCCAAGTAATAATCATGAGGTGCCCTTATATTTTATGAGAAACTATATTGTGAGTTTATTCTTCATGAAATTTTCAATTATTTTGATATGAAGGTGTTTTAGGGTAGAGATGGAGACTCTGCCCAAGATGGACCGAGAGCTTGCCAGGTAGGAAACAATCATTAAAAAATACCAATAGCTAAAAATCTATTCATCATGTGACAATTCTATTGGTCATCAAGGGGATTATGGAGATGTAGACTCTCCATACAATTGCTAGCCTCACTTACACAGTTATAGAGCATGGAACACAAATATCCCAACCTCTTGCTTTGGTAGATGATCTTGTAGCTCAAACATCTAGTTATGTTGGTATGTGTAAACTAATCATCCTCTAGGTTAATATTTTGGTCACTTTGCCTGGCATGATTTCCCCCAAATTACCTTTTTTAGTAAATAATTTTTTGGAAATTCGAATGTAATTTTGGTTGAAATTCAATTTAAATTTTCCTATAACTATTTACCTTTTTTTTATAGGTGCATGAGTTAGTTGAACAATCACGTGGTTGGAATGTTGATAGTCACAACTTAGTGTTTGAAGCATGGAACAACACATGAAGAAATTGGAGAGTATTTTGAAGTGTTTGCAATATATTAATTTAGGTTAATGTAACTATATTTTTCTAGAAGATTTAATAAAATTAGACCGTTGTTTTATGAATGTAGCCTAAAAGGGTGAACAACATTAAATTTTTGTTTGTGACTATGTAATTTATTTTTTATTCTATCATTTATTTCTACATTATAATTGTTTAAGTTCATTTCATTTATTGCTACAGTCCTACTTGAGATCCCTGACAAGTTCTAGTGCTCCTAGCTCTCTCACCTATGCTTGAATTTTTTAATTTATACTTTGGAAGAGACAATGATATGAAAGGTGTAGAGGATGCCACCTCCCATGGGTGTACTAATTGTCATTTTAAATGTTTTGGGAGTACATGGGGTGATTGAGGTGGTGCATCAAATACTATGGTGATGAATGATGAGATGTTGAATGATGTGTATCTTTGTGACACACATGTATTTTGATAAGAATTTATAACATTTATTATATTATACTTAAAATTTGTAAAAGGAAATTGATTTTTAATTATAGAATTGAATTAAACTGATACAAAAATTATGCATTTTAGGGTGTAATTTTATAGGGTGATATGAGATTGACCTTCCCTCCAAGAAGTTGTATAACTACATTTGTATCAGAGGTAAAAAATTATAATATATCAAAATAATGTTTAATATTTCAAATACAACTCTTTGTTGAATAGGTGGGCGTTACATCACCATCTAACATGTATATTGATACAGATGGTTGTGAAATTTGATTTACTCGAGTACTAACACATTTAATTTTATCTTTTTACAAATTTCAAATTTATTGTTTATATATATTGTGTTTGAGTTTAATCTATTATTGTTTGTTTAGTTGATGAATTCAATTATCACACCTCCTTGCAAATGAGAAAATTTGGATGTTGGTGTTAGTGCTAGAATTTCATCATCAATGTCCTTAACACAGGTACGAGCATGAACATATATGTTTAATAATGATTATTTTATGTCAATTGACATTAGTAAGTGTGTGTAGGTGTTTTCTACTCTAATATGCAACAAGAAATAAATACTAAGAAATCCGAAAAAGAACAAGAAAGAAATACTAATTTATACCTTGTTTGAATTTGTTGAATGGTTGGCCCTTTTGATGTATATTTTGTGTGCTCATTTTCTTGATTGATAGCATGCAACCTATATGCAAATGATGGTTATTATGCAAGGAATGAAATGAGAGTGATTGCAATGGGTGTGGATGAAATATGATAGCTTGAATGGCTGCAACAATGGAGTTGAGTGCTTGAATAGTTAAAGGCTTGAATGCTAAATGTGATTGTGTGAATGCATTAGTTGTGAATGAATGAAAATGACTTTAAGTATTTAGCAATTTTGAGGGGGAAAAAGAATGAATGTCCAAGATTGAAATTAGGGTTAAAGATCAATTATTGATATTCCTTGAGGCATATCAACACATGTGGTGAAGAAATGTGTCATCCTAGGTGGAGGGGATGTACTGAGGTGGATGTGAGATGGCATATAGGTGGAGGTACTTTCAAGTACCTTGGGAAGGGAAAAAAGGAATGACTTGTCTTATCCTTCCCCAAATCATGGGAGGATGTGACAAGTGAGGAATTTTGAAATTCCTCAAAAATACTTCTTGGGAAGGGAAAGCGGAATTAAAAATTCTTAGGGAAGAGGAGGAGAGAATTTAAAATTGATTTTAAATTCTCAAGGGACCTTGGAGGAATATATTGGAATTAAAAATTCCAATTAGACACATGGGGATACTAAAATGGAATTAAAAATTCCATGTGGGCTCATGGGGATAATAAAAAGAAATTTAAAATTTCTTGAGAAAAGGAGATGACTTCACCCAATTTAGAAAGGCTTTTATGAGGGTTGACTTGGGTACAATGCCATAATTGGAAATGGACTAAGGTTAAGGAATAATTAATTAGGATTAGTGGTTGTGCAAATGATTAAGGAAAGGGGAAAATTATGGAGGATGTGACACTAATAAATTAATCAAGATTAGTGAAGAATTATGGAGGATGTGACATTTCGAGAGAGAAAATGATGAATTAAAAATTAATTTAATTCATATAGGCTAAATGACTAAATTTAAATAAATTGCTCTATTTATTTAATTTGGAGAAGAAAGATGATAAAGTATTTAATTAATTAATTAAATTTTAATAAATACCTTCAAGACATTAGGGATAAGTGTAACATAGGAAAATATTAAGTTAACTTCATTAAAACAAACAAAATCAAACCTAAGTAAGCAAAGAAGAACAAAGGAGGAAACAACAAAACCAAAGGAAAGATCTCACCAAATATCTTCAACCTCCATGAATCACCTTCCTTGCACCTTCTCTATTTGCTACAATATGATGGATGTGCTTAGATTTTGTGTGAGCAAAACTAAGTTTATGACATGACCTAGCAGATGTTGAAGGATTTTAATAAAGAAATGCAAGAATGCATGAAGGAGGAGAAGTATAGAAATTAAGAGATTAAGAGAGACCTATGAGAGATATTAAGAGATAAAATTAAGAGATTTCAAAATGAAGACAAAATTGGCATTTTATAAAAAATGCAATTTTGTATGGACGAATGAGATTAAAGATTGATAAGTGCCCTAGAATCTATGGTCAAGATTCTAATTAGGGTTAGGGCAACTCTAGGATGAAATTCAAATTGAGTGGATGAGATTTAATTTAAGAAATTAAATCAAGGGAAGAGAATAGTTGTGACAGTGAGATAAAAATTAGTAAGTGGAAAAATGATGAGTTAGAAAATCAAGTTATTTTAGAAATAATAATTTAAAATTATTTACCTGGAAAGAGGGAAATTGCCAATTTAAATAAAATGCTTTTATTTAAATTTAGAAAGAAAATCAATAAGATAATTTAATAATTAAAATTATTCAATTGTGGAGGAAAATTAGAAAGTGGGTAATTTTAAATAAATGATTTTATTTAAAATAAGAAAGAAAGTTGGAGAGGATAATAATTAAATAAATAATAGGAATTTATTTAATATGAGCAGACATAAATAATTAATGACATATTAAATAAATAAATAAAGTTTATTTATTTAAATAATTAAGAGGAAGTAATGGACTAATAATAATTACATAAATTTAGGAATTTATTTAATTATAGAGTGACATAAGCAATTAGCGACATATTTAAATAATAAATGTAATTTATTTATTTAAATAGCCAAGAGGAATAAAATACTTGAATTAATTAAATAATTAAGAATTATTTAATTAATAGTTGACATTGGACTATAGGACATAATTAAATATTTTAATTATGTTGATATGAAGCATGATATAGAAAAATGTGGTTTGCGGGTCTAGGCCATTTTTATCAATTATTAGTCCATTACTTCCTCCTTTGCTCTATTGCAACATATCAAGCATTCATTTTAACCGTTTGTAGTGTGAGCTAACTAACAGTTCATTTTAAACCCATGAAAAACGTGATTGTTCTTTTTAAACTAATGCAAAAGTGTGATTGTTCATTTTACCCATGAGTGAAGTGCAAATTTGTGGGATTAAATTGAATAAAACAACCAAAGAAATTGAATTAGACTCCATCTTGACACATGCTATCATAGAAAGATTAGTATCCCCAAAAAAATCTCTAATCTAGAAGGAAAAAATAGGACACTGAAAAAAGACAAAATCAAAATGTTTTGTTACCAGTCATTTGCGTTGCAACAGAGAAAATGCGTCTCGATGCTGCAGATGCGTCGTTATATCTGGCAAATGTGGCTTGATATGTCTTTTGCTGTTCGAATTCTGACAAATGCGGTTTGGCTTCTACCAGATGCTGCAGATGTGTCATTATATCTGACATTTAATTATTATTAGTCCATTACTTCCTCCTGATTATTTAAATAAATAAACTTTATTTATTTATTTAATAAGTCATTAATTATTTATGTCTTATCATAATTAAATAAATTCCTATTATTTATTTAAATATTATCCTCTCCAACTTTCTTTCTAATTTTAAATAAAATCATTTATTTAAAATACAAAAAAATTAAAAATAAAAAAAATCGCCACCTTGATGAAAGATGATAAAGTATTTAATTAATTAATTAAATACCTTCAAGACATTAAGGATAAGGATTAATATTAATCAAATAATAAAATTATTTAATTAATATGGATGTAGATGCAAAATAGATAAAATAGGGGATAAATTTGACCATATGGAAGTGGTCGAATTTGGATGTCTACATTTTTTCCTCTTTGAAATATTTTTGAAATAATGATGTTTCAATGAAAAATAAAACATATGTGACTTGATAGAAGAACAATGATGGTTAGATGCCCCAGTATGGTCAAGAAAAGGATAGGAAGAAAAATGGAAGAAATACAAAGGGTTATGCCCCCTCAAGAGGGTGGATTGGGAAAAGGGGCCTATAGTGGCGTCTCAATAGAGGAAGGTGGAGGGTTACATGAGGATCGTGGTGAAAAACTAGGAAAAATGGCATTTAAAGTGAGGAAAATGGATGAACAAGGGGGAAAATGGTGGCCAAAAGAATAAATTAGGCGAAACAAGGGTAAAAAGGGGGGTATAAGTAGTAAAAAGGAAAAATTACTATTCATTTGGATTTTAGTGCACATGTGGTGATGGACAATCTCAAGAGAAAAATGGTGCATTGAGGAGACATCACACATCGGTTGGATCTAGCCCGAGAGTATTACGAGGAGGGCAAGGCTCCCCATCAACTACACCTCAAAAACTACACTATGTCGTTTCATTTCACACATATGTTTTATGTTTTTGCGAGAGAGTAGGTTAGGCAAAGACAAATTTTCTCAAGTGGAGGAATATCCACCCATGTGGTGCAACACATTCACCTCTTAGTAGTTAGGAAAATGTGTGGAAGGGGAGGGGCGATCATGTGTTTGCATAAGCAGACATGTGATGGGAGGGGCGAGCGCGTGAGGAAGGGGGAAAGAGTGTTTGCTGCTAAAGAGGATTAGTGAATTTACGTCCACAGACGTGGGCATGTGGTAGGAGGTTTAGGAATTGATCTGCCCATGAGAAATGGGAAAATGTGGGGGTAGAAGGGTGATTGTGTGGCTGCTTAGGTGGACGTGTGTTTGCCTTTGGGTAGGATGGGAGAACTTGCATCCCTAGAGGTAGATGTGTTTTTCCATGGGGAATAGGTGAATCTACTACTGCATAGAAGAAGGTGTGTGATTGTTGAGGGGAAGAGATACAAGGATGAACATGATTGTAGATAGTTTAATGTGATAGGGGTGTAGGGGTGATTGCACTTGGCACATGGGCGATTGTGTGCAAAAGGGGACGGGAGAGCGCATGCCACACAAGGGTGAACATGCAAAAAGGGGAGCTAATGAAAAATGATGAATATTGGAAAATAATCTGACATGTGAGTGGTTGAATGTAGGTCATTACCAATGTTCAAACAAGGGAGGATCATTCAGGGGGTTTTTTAGTAGGTGAGGAGCTAACAAATGAGGATTTGATGACATTGGATACTGCGGGATTGTTGCATATGGTGATGTTCTCGATGATCATAGCACATTGACCAATGTTGAAAGTGTTGATAGAGTGATGGAGTTCTGGGACCTACAGATTCCTCCTCTCCATGGGGAGATTACTATGACTTTGGAGGATGTATGGAGGATCCTTCGATTATTGATCAAAGGGTTGCTCATGAGTGGAGTGACTAGGTAGATCGTAGAGCATAGTCTATGAGTAGTATTCAGGACTGCAAACCTCCCCTACAGGGGGAAGTCCCTAGACATAGATGGTTGCATAGGGACAACACCTACATTTCCCCTATATTTTTGTGGATTGATCAATGAGATCCTCCTCCCAAATAGGAGTGGTCGGTATTTCAACCTTAGGTTGATTGAGGTTGTACAACATATTATAGAGAGGACGGGGGGAGTTTATGCGTGGGGGACCTACATTCTGGTGCATCTATATAGAGACATGCATGTCGTATGCTATAGGTGAGGGTTGACCATCACACATGTGACACTACTTCAGGTATGGGCATAACAACATATCTAGATCACTTGATTGGATGTGGTGGGAGTAGAGGAGAGGGGAGTTGATCTCTCAATTTTATTTGAGTACAAAGGGATGAGGCATTATGCAAAGGTGTGAAGCATCTCATTTTGCCAATGGACTATGGATGACCTGACAGATAACAAGATCGTCTGGAGGTCATACTTGGCCTAAGATTTTTGGTATTGGAGAGTAGAAGACAAAATATATAGGGGGTCCATGTTCTCATGGTGCTACTTGACCAGTCGAGACCCCTACATCATTGAGGTGTATAAACTAGACAAGGTGACACAATAGTTTGGGGTCCAAAAAGATATGTTAGAGTTGGATGAGAGGTATCGATAAATTAGTCGAGAGGATGGAGCATGGGGGTGAAGAGTATCAAATGCCAAAGCTAGGAAGATGGATAAACTAGAAGAGGCTTTGTGGTCATGGAGGGGTGGTCTAGATGACTCAAGCATCAAAAAGAGATACGTAGCCTGGTGGAGAGAGTAGAGACCTAAGAGGGTGATACCTATGGCATGGGTGGTACAGTCGCTCGTGTAGGCACTAGAGGTGGAGGGAGAGAGTGAGGAGGAGGAGGCAATTGATGATGATGATGAGGAGGCAGACGAGGAGGTACCCCTAAGGAGGGTTTAAAGGAGGATTATATGATAGGTAGAAGAGGTTATTTAGGAGGAGGAGGAGATACACTTGAGGTGGAGATAGATATAGGAGAGGGGGAGAAAGATATTTTGAGGGAGAGAGCATTAGTGGTGTATCACCCACCACTCAAGGATGACACAGTAGCCTGGTTGGCATGAGCGCAGGCTCGGATAGTGATGCTAGAGAAGAGATTAGGGCTTTCCGAGGAGGAGAGGGATATGCTATAGGTAAAGGTGGAGAGGTTGTAGGGAGCACATCCGATGGTAGAGGAGGGGGTAACAACAGAGAGGGATGGCCTGAGGAGGGAGGTGGAGAGGTAGTAGAGGTTGTTTGAGGACATGAGATAACAATAAGACACATTGTAGGGTTTGGTTGACCAGGCCCAAATCATCATGCAGACACTAAAAGGAGAGAGAAATGAGGTGTGAGGGAGAGCTGAGTAGGTAGAGGGAGATCTAGAAAACATGAGGCTAGTGGAGGATGCCTGGGAGTAAGATAGGGGTAGGCTATAGGCAGATAGGGAGAGATACAAGAGGGAGAGGGACTAGGTGAGGTCCTTAGGAGCAAGCATGGATGATGTGCTATGACTCTCCACAGAGGCCAGATATTGGAGGGGCCTCTATTATGCAATAGTTCTAGATGTAGAAGCTTGAGCCCCGTCATATTTGCATGGGCTGAGAAGAAGTGCAGGGCCATCCCAATTAGGGTAGAGATCAGGGAACTCAAGAGGATCAAGTGTGTCAAGTTTACAAATGGGTCCACCATGGAGGGATGGAGGAGAGGGGCTTTCACTTGAGTCATCACAACATTCAAATGCATCTAGTAGTGGGTAGACAGGTGTAGAGGGTGGATACAGGTGCTCGGTTTTGATAGGTGTATAGGTGCAGAGTTCACGTACAGTGATTCCAGACATTGATTCTGATTTAGGACACACATTGTCTCATTTATAGCCACATTATTGTACATATTGATTGTTCTATATATGTACATTTTATTATTTCATGGACATTGTGGATATTATTATGCTGATATTGATATGACATGGGTGATTATGGTGGTGTACATGTGATGTTTATGATGGATGTATGCATTATAATTGTATGATGATGTTTATGGTATGTGATGTGGTGTATATGTATGCATGATGATTATGATGTATGTGACTAACATGTTCGTGATGCTAGATGTGGTGCTTTATGTTTATGATTATGATATATTATGTGATACTAACACTATGTGATGCAGGATGCGATGGATTATGTGTATGCTTTAGAAATGGGATGTGATTTATTAGTACTATATGGATGTTATTGATATGGATTATGATATGAGATGAATGCATAATGATCACCATGTATGTGTAATGTAAAGTGATACATGTATCTAATGTTCCTAACACAATGAATGATAATGAAATTGATTAGGATACTTAGACTAACAAATCTATATTATACTAAACAACTTAAATGATTCTAATATGCAAAATGAAATGGAGTAAGATGCTTAGAATAACAAATTTATATTATCATAAACAACTCAAATGATCATGAAATGCAAAACAAACTGGATTAAGATGCTTAGAATAACAAATCTATATTATCCAAGTCAACTTAAATGATACTTAAAATATAAAATGAAATGGATTAAGATGCTTATAATAACAAATTTATATTATCCTAAATAACTTAAATGATTATGAAATGCAAAACGAACTAGATTAAGATGCTTAGAATAACAAATCTATATTATCCTAAACAACTTAAATGATAATGAAAATTCAAAATGAAATGGATTAAGATGCTTAGAATAACAAATCTATATTATCCTAAACAAATCAAATGATTATAAAATGAAGATGATAATGAAATGGATATGGTAATGAAATGGTGGGGTTGTAAACTTGTCAAAACCGAAACGACCCGATAGGAAGAATAGGTGGAGGGGGGAAATCATTTGCACAACCAAAATACATGATTATAGGCTAGTTGAATGGATGGGGTAGATTCAATAGGATGGGAAATGAAGAGGGATTATGACCTGAATCATGCAACCTAATACTATTCTATAATTTAAGGAGCACTAGATTTTAATATAGCATAGGACACCACATGCTAAGGTATGAAGGACCAATTCAAACTAGTATCCAACGCATAGGACTAACTCAACAAACAAGAAGGTTAATCCAACATCCCAAAGTCATAGGGCTTTGGTTGGGTCGATGTTGGAAAACCACAAACATAAAAGGTTTCCCCAACATGATGCAAAACCTTGAGGATCTTGGTGGGTACCACACAGGACAACCAAGAAAACACGATCACACAAAAAACCAAGATGTGCCCCTATGTCTACCTATCAAAGTGCACCATGATATGGTAGATTGTGGTGACCTTGAGTTGGTATAATATGAAGCTCAAAAGATTAAAAAAATGCAAAAGCACCAAGAAATTGCAATAAGTCTCAAATATCCTTTTCCATGAGGATGATAGGTGGATGGGATCGACATAGTTTGATGTGAGGAAATATATATTCTACTAAAATTGAAGATGGGTGGTATAGATTATAGGATCGACACAACTCAGGATAATTGAAATAGATTGAAGCTTCTAGGAGCTAGTGGATTTTTTTGGAGAATCCCAACAAGATAGGGACACTCTTGGTGACACGACAGATGCAAAGACACACCTTAAAGGACAAACCTAGGCCTCGGGGGCTCATTTATGATTGCCTTTCCCATGTGAAAGTACAAAGGCAACGTAGTTCGATAAAAGGACTGACAACATACAATGGATGAAATATGGGAGGATGATGATGACAAACCCAAATGGATAGACTAAAGCCTTGGGGGCTCATCAAAGATGGTCTTGCCTAGGTGAAAGTGTAGAGGCAACATAGTTCAATAAAAGGACCTAACAAAAGATAAAGGATGATGCAAGACCTAATGAAAAAAGAAATGATGGTAGACCCTAGATGGGGATGTGATATTGACCAAAAGGACACTATATACAAGTGATGAGAATCAACCAAAGCCCAACTAGTATAGGATTACAAGACCCAAATATCCAATAAGACTTATAGAAGGTCACCGCCAACAAGTAGGAGAAGTTCAGGATTTGGGATAGTAAATCTATATTGTCTAATGCTAAATAAAAATATACCATGTGATAGATGATATGATGTTGATGGAAGATGAACATGATAGGATATGAGGATAGGAGGTGTAGATAGGATGGGGTGGATACATAAGCATATAGGAAAATGGGACACAAGATAGATAATGATTAAGCCCTCTACAAATGGTGAATGTTGCCAAGTTTTCACCAACGTACTTATCCAAGGTGCCACCAAGGGTGGTTTTCACGATAAGATGATTTATTTCTCTTTACTATTGACATTTTTATTTATTTTTTGAATAATTTTGATTTTGATTTTGATTTTTTTGGTATTTTCTAGGTGAGGTAACCCAACTAAATTAGGTGTAAAACCTCTTTAGGTGCACAATATTGATGGGTTATTCCAAGGGTTCCCCCTCAACTGTGGCAAACCAATATGCTCTAGAACCATACTTAGTTGTGATGACATAGGGACCCAACCAATTAGCTTCAAACTTTCCTTTCTTATCTCTATCCTATTGGGTATGCTAATTTTCTTTGAGCATAAGACCCACTGGTGTTTTAATTTTCCCACTAAGGCTTCATAATTCTCTAAGAGGTTGCAAACCTCTATATTCAAGAAATCATGAAGTTAGTGGCCAACTGACAAGATTCAGTGAAAGACTGAGATCTCCTACACTTTTGGCTCTGTGAAACCAAGGAGGGTTTTCCTATACGTGTTCATAAAAATGCTTCATGCCTCAAGAACACTTCTATACATGGATACATTCCTATCAGTGCAACTAGATAGCATCTACCCGGGTTTTGGAAAACCAAAGAATAATAACAACTATCTAAAACTAGGAAAGAAAATTTAATATGAGATTTGCATCTCAAGAAGGATAGATTTTTATTTTTTAAAATGTTCAGACTATGAACCTTCACATTTAGGGCTACCATTCTGAACTTTTAAAAGGATCTTGAAAGAAATAATCAGTGCCTCATTCAACTAGGCGAGAGTCAAATAAAACATAACCCTGATATCATTGAACTATCATTATAATTCCTTACATTATAAGATTTTATAGTATTCAAAACAATACTCCTTAGAAAATCCTAAGCACATTACCATAGACCTGTAATTCCTTTTTAAGCATTTGATTAAATCATTAAGTTAAAGCAGGAAAATGAATCACAAATTCACATATACCATTGAAGATGAATGAAGCAACCATTGATAAATCCATTCACAATCTGTCATACGTACACAGGAGAGCAATTGTCTTAAATTTCTAGATTTGTTTTGATATCAGTAATTAAAAAAAGCATGGTATGCTTATCTTATGCACATACCCGACCTAGAATGACTTCCTAGCTACAACCTTCCAGATACTACAATATATTCCTAACTGTACACCGTCTAAACTTTAGGACTCAAAAATCCAACCTCAATAATGAGCCTTGAAATCTCCTTTATAGATTAGGAGAGTAACAAGCATCAACATAAATTGTTGATTTCAAAATGAATTTCATTCCAACCAAATGAAATTCAGATTACATTCAAAATTCCTCATCATCAAATGTAACCATATTATGAACAAAGGAATCAAAACGGTTACACCCTTGTAACTAGCCGAATAGAACAAAAATGACCGCATCACCCACACACACGTCCACATCTGACCCGAACCGTAGAAACAACATCAAAAAAAAAAGCAGGACCCCAACAACCACATCATCATCTTACACCACGAGCAACCACGTGGCCTCGATATAGGTGATTGCTCCTGGTTCTCGCTTCAGTATGAAGTGAGAACATTACCTTACCTTTGTTTGCACCAACACCATACCCAACAACAACACACAATGCCACTGCAAAAAATGAAGAAACTACAGGGACCTCCTCATCCACTCCCATGAGCTTAGTCAAGGCCATGAGGTAACTACGGTAGTCCGAATCAGTTTCAGACCCTTCACCACCAGAGCCTGCAGAAAGCTCAATAGGTGACCTACAACATCTAGACCTCTTGTCAACCCTTTCAGCAACTATCCCAAAAGCACTAGGAATAGTACTCTGTTTAGTTTGTTTCTCCTCCCGCTGCAAATTCTTTGTGCCCATCCTAACGCTTCATCGTACTGGTGAAGCAGGAACCACTGACTTACCCATCCAATTCGCAAGTTCAAACTCAACAAGAAAATCCAATCACCTGCAAGCAAACAATTAGTGGCTGACATTTCCACCACATAATATTTCCAAGCTCATGGAAAATGGCGCACAACCCATCATGATCATTAGGTGAATACCGCTCGCACGCATGGAAATCAGGATGAGATCCACCAGAAACACCTACACCATTAATGAATATAACTTGCAGAGAGAAAATAGTCCTCACATGGGTAGATTAGAAATTTTGAATTTAGAACGTCCATGCAATAAAGACTTGGCATGTCAGATGACTCAGATTGAGTCAAAGATCATTGAAGAACCCACATCACTACTTGGAAAACCTGACAACCTATCACACTCCTCGCAGTCAGAGACACGCGAACCAACAATGGGTGCCATCCAACCACCTTGTATTGTAGAACCATGCAATGTGTCACCAGCTCGCACACCTCATGAAACTTTGAAAAACATTAATCTGATCGTGCTAGGTCTGCGAGGGATGGTCATCATTAATCCCCATCATTAAACATCCACCATTGAAAAGACATCTACTTGTCACCATAAGCGCATCGGGACAGGCCCCACCCCATCGTACTCGATGCATGGTGACATCTCGCACCAATTTAGTGATGTCAACAAGAAACCTTGCAAGGTTTGCGAGGAACGGTCCAGATCTGAACCCCTTGATCCGACGACCCACCAACCTGCACATGTAAAAGTTATCTATAATAGTGGGGCCGACTAGGAGAATGGGAAAAGACTCATAGAGGCACGAATTTTAAGGCCAAAGTCTAAACATTGGGAAAAACCACATGTTTTAGGCAAAATAATATTAAAATCTAAATGTGGAGAAAGAACCGATAGGTCAGGTGAAGGGGCCGATAGCAACATGATAGACAAGGCTCAGTCGAATGACTGAAAAGACCGATAACCCCTAATAAAAGATCAATAAAAAATTATAACGTAAGGGATTAAATGGTAAAACCAATATTAACATGGGTAACAAAAGCCCTAAACCCTAAACATTAGACCCCTAGTCACAAAAGATGAACATACATGCCCAAAACAAGGCAAAATTTTGACAAAAATTTAAAAGTTCCATCAAGACCACCAATCTGGAACTGATAGGGTTAGACCTTCTTACCATAGCTTCTTTTAAGTCGATGTTGATAATCCTGCAAGTGATTAAAAGCATTAAGATGCTTCCCGCCAAGAAGCTCTAACTGAATTAGATGTGTAACTCGATACTCCTCATCATTAATCAAGTTATTCAAAGAAATATGAATCTATGGGAGTTTGAATTCAATCGACATGATTGCATCGATGCCATATATGAGTGAGTATGGTGTAGCGCTAGTGGGGGTATGAATGGATGTGTGGTAGGCCCAGAGGGTAGGATTGAGGTGGAGGTACCAATCTCAACCAGTATTGTTGACAAATTTCTTTAGGATTTTGATCAATGTTTTGTTGGTGGCTTTGGCTTGGCCATTACCTTGAGGGTAATAGGGCATGGACCATCGATGTTGGATGTGGAAAGTATCACATAGTTGTCTGAAATTTTGGTTTTTGAAAGGTTTTCCATTGTTGGTGATGATGGTAGATGGGATACCATATTTGCAAAGAATATGGTAAAGGATGAATTTGGATATTTGGGTTTCGATAATGAGGGAGAGTGGAATTTGTTCCACCCATTTAGTGAAGTACTCGGTATCAATGATGATGAATGTATGGCTATTAGAGGATGAAGGGTATATCTTTATAATTAAGTCTAAACCCCATTGTGAGAAAGGCCACGATGTCATGATCAGTTGCAAGTCCTGGGAAGGATCATGAATCAAATCTACATGTTGTTAACATGGTACACGCTTCTTAACAAATTCATAGGCATCATGTTCCATAGTTAGCCAATAATACCCAGTTCAAAGAAGCTTCTTTGCTAAGGCCATTTCATTAGTGTGTGCCTCATAAATGCCACTATGTACTTCATGTAAGGCTACTTTGGATTATGATTCATTCAAAAATCAAAGAGATCCATCATACCCTCTATGATGAAGAGTGTCTCCTAGGATGGTGTAACAAGATGCATGGTGGATGAAGGATTTGTGTTGGTTACAATTAAGATCAAGTGGAAGGATTTTTTCATGGAGATAGGTGTAGATATCATGGTACCATGAGGATTAGGGACTTGTAATTTCACACACTATTTTAGTATATGAAATTTCATATGCAAGGATTAACAATTTTTCAACCAGAAACTCACAATATGTACGATCTTGAGGCATATCTATAAGAGAGCCTATAGTAGCCATAAAATCAACAACCTTATTTTGTAAATTGGGAACTTGTTCAAACTAGATGTGACTGAAATATTTCTTGAAGTCGTCCATAATGCATTTATACAGAAGAAGCTTATCATCCTTTGTTTGAAACTCGTCATTAACTTGTTTGATTATAAGTTGTGAGTCTCCATAAACATGAAGACGATTGATGTTCCATTGAACTATAATTTAGAGACCAGTGATTGAAGCTTCATACTCAACAATGTTATTCATACATGGAAAAGATAACTTGAATGACTTAGGGATATAGCCACCTTGAGGAGTGAAAAAAAGGATGCTAGAACTAGCTCCATTCTCTGTGTAATACCCATCAAAATAAAGCATCCATGTGTTTGCTTCTGAAATAGTAAACACCGATTCATTAGGAAACTCAACCACTAAAGGATGTGCATCTACTAAAGGGGCATCAACCAACTGATTAGTAGTAAATTTCCCTTTGATTTCTTTGCATTCAATGTACTCAATATCAAACTCACTTAGAAACATAACCCACTTAGCCATGTGACCTATCAATGACGTTCTAGCTAATAGATACTTAAGTGGATCAATCTTGGAAATCAACTTGATCAAATGACTAAGCATGTAGTGATGAAGCTTTTGAGAGCTACAAATAACTTCAAGGAAGTTTTTTCAATAGAGGTATAGTTGAGTTCATACCCAACTAATGTGGGACAAATGTAATAAATAGACCTTTCCTTTCCATTGTCATCATGCTATGCTAAAAGCTTCCCCAATGCATCTAATGTAGCAAAAATGCAGAGCAACAATGGTTTTCCTAGTATTGGAGGCATCAAAATGGGAGGATTAGAAAGATATTCCTTAATTTTATCAAAGCCCTATTGACATTTTGGGTTCCATTTTAAGACAATATCCTTATGCAAGAGATGTTTAAAGGGCTGACATTTATCTATAAGTTGAGTTATGAAACATCAGATTGATTGCAATTTTCCTTGTAGACTCCTTAACTATTTCAAATTTCTAGGTGGGGACATCTCCATAATAGCTTTCACCTTAGCTAGATCAACTTTTATACCCCTTTTAGACACAATAAAGCCTAAAAATTTCCTTGAAGTGACCCCGAAGACAAATTTCTTAAGATTTAGCCTCAACTTGTATTGCTCTAACCTATCAAATATTTGTTTCGGGATCTTTGGATGTTCTTCTCTAGTCTTGGATTTCCCTAATAAGTAATCAACATAATCTTCCATTATGATGTGAATCAGGTCATGAAAAATGACTGTCATAGTACATTGATAGGTTTTTCCTACATTTTTCAAACCAAAGGGCATGACATTATAGAAAAAGGTGCCCCAAGGATTAGTAAAATCTATTTTGTGTTGATCGTCAGGTGCAATTTTAATTTGATTGTATCCAAAAAATCTATCCATGAGGGATAGAATAACATGTCTCTCTATCAAATCAACAAGAATGCCAATGTTTGGCAATGGAAATTCATCTTTAGGACAAGCTTTATTAAGGTCTCAAAATTCTGTGCATATTATAATGCTCCCAATGGGCTTAGCTACAGGGATAATTTTAGAGATCCAATCTGAATAATCAATTGGTCTAATGAATCCTGTTGCCAATATTTTTTCTAGCTCAACTTTGAAAAGTAGGGCCACTTGCAAATACATCTTGTAGAGCATTTGTTTGATGGGTTTGACATCAGGAAATACATCAAGGTGATGCACCACTAATGCTGAATTCAATCCAGGCATATCAAAATAAGACCATGCAAAATTAATGATTCCTTCTCGAAGCAGACTAGAAATTATGAGGTACTCTTCTTTAGTCAAGGACTTAGCTACATATGTGATATTTGGTTATGATTTTGTTCCCATATTTATCTCTCTTATTTCCTTGATTAGGATGGAAGATATTTTAGAGAACTGATTACCTATGAGGGGAAGATGAACATCCCCATCCTCTAATGCCTCATTGAGGTTTTCATTAGAGGATACTAAACCCTTTGTTTTTTACTTTTGATGGATTTGAAAGTTCCTTAGAGAGATTTTCACTAGGAGATCCTTTTTTACTTTGTTTCTTTTTACTTTTATAGTTAGGGTGCTCATTTTCCTAACATAAACTCCACAGTCTTCCACTAGTCCCATAAAGTGTACATATGCCTCTTCAGAAGGAAAAATGTCAATAGGTGCACTTCCTCATAGGTCCCAGTCTATTAAGTCAGGATGTCATATGGAAAGGATTATGGTGAAGATGGAAGTGGATTTGAATAAAGAGGAGACATCCAAATAATCATAAGAGAGTATAATAGTTTCCCCTTCAAGGATGTCGTCAAGGATATCGATTTTCACATTAATCTTATTTGATGTAATAGATGACATAGCAGGTTATTTTTGCTTCTTTTCATAGCCAAGGCCTAAATTTTTTGGAAGAATGGGTGTGTCAATTTCATTACACATTAAATTTTCATCTACCCCTATTCCCCCCCCTAATAATTATATTTTTATACTAGCTTAGAATCTCGTGGATAAACTTCTTGGAAATATTCAAGGAGAGGAGGTAAAGGATCAAGTTCTTCTCTATACACCCATTGATTGATGTCCTCATCAAGATGATCTTGTAAGGTCCATGTGGACTGAAAGTTAGTGGAGCCAAAATTCTTAGAGCTTGTTTTATTAGTGACAAGTCCCACTTGTTATGGATATTTAGTAGGTCAGCCATAAGTTTTTGGAGAAGAGGGCATTGCACCCACACTAAGCGTAGTGCAAACCTCATAATGTCCACAACCTTTATCAATGATCTAGACCTTGGTGGTGGTGGAATAAAGAGTGGAAGATGGAGTGGATGATGCATTGGGACCAATGTGAGATGATGATTGGGTGGTATGAGAAATTTGCGCTTTAATTCTTAGGCAATGGTAGGAATGTGGGAAAGAGGCCTCAAGAGCATTACAGTACTCAAAAGGTTGTTGATTAGTAGGGATGGTAATCTCAATTATATTATATGGGAATTTCAAACATTGATGATATGTGGAAGGAACAACTTGCATAACATGAATCCATGGTCAACTAAGAAGGAGATTGTATGGAAGGTCTAGATCAAGGACTTGACATGTCATGTATTGCATGGTGGGGCCAACCTGAATTGAAAGACAAATAATATCATTCTACATTGTCATAAGCTTTGATGGTGATTACTTGATTATCTAAGTCAACATGCATATACCCTACTTGTTTTATGAACTTCAGTGTGCATAGGTTGAGGGAAAATCCATTAAATACCAAGACTCATTTAATTTTTTTCTTAGTAACAAGGACTATGATATGGAGGGCACGTTTATGCACATGATCAATATGAGGCATATCATTTTGACTAAATTCCAACTGCTAAGTAGATGATAGGTGTCCTACAAGAGATTGGAACTGGGTAGTATCTATACCATTGAGTACATGGGTATCTTGCAAAGCCTTAGTGAGGATTTCCTGATGCGTAGGGGAAGACTTCAACAAATCTAGGATAGATATTTGGCTGGGAGTCTTTCCTAAGTGATCAAGAATATTGTATTGTGAATTTATAGGAGCTGGTTGGGATGATGTAGAGGGTCTTGGGATTGATATGTGGGTTCAATGTGTGGTAACATCACATTGAAGGTCCTTTCCCTTTACATGAATCATGAGAACACGTGGATCAACTTGTGTGATACAACCAACTATATTCTCATAATTAAAATGAACCTTGGTATAATTAATGTTGTTTGTTTGGTTGTTTTGATTATTGTTATTAGATCCATTATCTGTGTTGGAGGAGCTAGAACCCTAATTGTGCTTTGGGAAAGCATTTTGGAATATTTTCAATTGAGCATTAGATGATGTAGACTGATTTGCCTTAACAAAAATATCTCCACGATCAATAAGAGCTTGGATGTAGCTCTTAAGACCCCGAAACTTGCTGGTGGAATGACTTTAATCTTATGGTAATCACAATATTCATTTTCCCTATACTGATTTGGATTTTTTTTTGACTCATCGAAAGGTTTGGTTATCAGATAAATAACTGCATTAGCTTGAACCAACCTCCTTAAGACTCCTCTAATGGCTCCCTTAAGGTAGTGAATGCTCACTTGGAATTTCCTTGACTTGATTGATTGGACTAAGTGGGAGGACGAGGTGCCCCTTGAGGCATGTATATGACATTGGTACTTGGTTTTTTGGGGGAATTTTTTTGTGCTTGAGAAGTGTTGCTACCTGGAAATGTTTGGTATCGATGACACCATCATTAACTATGTTCTTATTCTTGTTCCAGTAGCAGGATTTATCACCATATTGCTTATATTTGTCTTCTTTAAAGATCTTGATAAGTCCCTTAGCTATAAGAGCCTTCTTGATAGTGAATCCCTTTTCTATGACCTCAACAAAGGTGGATGCACAATGGATGTGCAAGTTATAATCCAACTCGTGATGTGAATTTTCAACAAAAATAACCATCAATTTCTTTTTAGGAAGGTTACACTTATGATGATTGGATAAGGCTCACCACCTTTGTAAGTAGCTAGAAAATGTCTCACCATTACATTTTTTATATTTCATAAGATCCATGGTGTCTATATCCTTCTGCAAGTTATAAGAGAAGTGTGTTATGATTTTTTTTGATAAATCAAAAAATGTAGAAATTGACCCACGAGGGAGATGTAGGAACCACTCTAAGGCTTGTTCCCCTAAGCTATGAGGAAAAAAATGAAGAAGGTAATTATTATTATACAAGACCTCCTGAAAATGCATATAAAACTCTTGCAAATGGTCTTGTGGGTCTCCCTTCCCCTTAAACTTGTCAAATTTTAGAATTTCAAAGTGTTTTGGAAAGGGAATAGTGGAAATTGATGGGTCAAACAGATATGGACAAATTTCCTCAAACTTGAAATAATTTTTAGATGATGAGGTGCTATCTTGTAAATCCTTCAAGGTAGCCTTCATTTCCTCCCATTCTTTATTGATAGGTGTGGATGATGAAGGGCCTATTTAATTGAATTGATCACATGGAGCATACTATTGGTATGGTGGTGGGGGTGGAAGTGATTGATCAAAGGATGGATTAACGTATGGTGATTAAAGGTATGATGGTACCTATTGATATTGGTTGGTGTAAGTTTATTTTTGGTTTGGAGGTGGTTGATAGTAGGACGATGATGCAATTTGTTGCTGGGATGGGGCTTGTGGAATACTGCCATATGATGGTGGAGCTTGATAAGAGGATGAATTTGGTTGATAGTTGTATGTTTGTTGTTGTTGAGGGACATATGGAGGTGGTTTAAGATTATATTGTTGTTGCTATGTGTTTTCTATGGGTTAATGTAGGATGCGTATTGTTGGGAATATTAATAATTGGGATTGGATGTGGTGTATTGTTGTTACACGGTGTTAGGTAGTGGAGATGAATGATAATAAGCATCCCACAAAGGAGGTTCCATAAAGGGTGGAGGTTGATGATAGCGAGGGGAAAAGTAATGAGGAGGTGGATTGGCATATGTATGCAGAGGTTATGATCGATATTGATGTTGGTTTGTAGGATTACCTTGAGGTTGTGGTTGAGGTTAAGGTTGTGATTGTTATTGTTGATAAGATGGTTGTGGTTGGGAAATAGATTGTGTTGATTGTTGTTGAGGAATGGATTATGTTGATTGTTGTTGAGGAATGGATTATGTTGATTGTTGTTGAGGAATGGATTATGTTGATTTTTGATAAGGTGCCTGTTGTGGGATGGAATGGCTAGGATTAAATGATGGTGTCGGTTGCATCAATGGTCATGTTTGAATGAGAGGGACATGAGGGGGGAAAACACTAGCGGATTGGACATAGTACCCCCAAAATTCTTGAATGGCTGATTTAATTGATACTATGGAAGAGGTGGTGTAGATGGAACAAATGTATGACCTTGTGGATTGTTGACTTCAGGTGTTTCTCCCCTAATTGAAATCTAAATAAGGGAAGGTGGAATTCAATAACACACATCATTCCTAAATATCGGTTGATATTAGGTATCCTATGGAGGGACCTGATGGACTTGAGGGGCTTGAGGGACTAAAAAATATGAATGATTCTGAGAATTTTGAGAATCTTGAGATTGAGAGGGGGTAGGGTGTTGACATATTGTGTCATATCAAATCTAGGTGGTGGTTTGGATCCCCTCATAAGAAATGTAGCAAGGATCTTATATAATCGTTTAGTGATGATACGATCAATCATTTTCACATTCATTGAATTACTAAGATACTCCTCGAAAGAGAGTTCAGGTTGATTTACCATACCTTCCTTAATGAAAGGATGGGGATTGACTTCCAAGAACTATTTTGTATTGGAATGTTGAGATCCACTATTAGTGGGTGAATTGGGAGGGTACTGTGATTGATGAGCTTGTGACTGTTGTTGTTCCATTAGCCTTTTATCTTGTGTTAGAGTGGTAACAAGCATGAAAATGTGGATGACCAGAGGGTGAGAATGATATAAACTCTTGGGATGGTGCTAAATGATAATGATTGGATGATTGATTGATTGATTGAATGACCGATTAGATGATTTATTGGATTGGATTGGAATGGATTGATTTATCGATTGATATAAGACCCCAAACTAGACTTGAGAGCTTGATTGGATGATTTTTGGATATAAGATTGTTACTTGAGATGGCATTATGATATCAAGAAAACTAAATTATTGTGATGATGATGATGATGATGATGATGATTGGATTGGATGCGATGATAAAAGGGATGATCACAACATAAATTTACCTCTAGATGGAAGTAAATTGATGGGGTCAAAAGTGATCACTGACTCAATATGGACTATGTTCCTAAGTAAGTAAGGATGATGATGATAAGGATCAATTAACTAACAAAATTGGATAAAAGGCTTTCAAATAGATGTATAGGGTATTTGGATTAGATATTCAATGATTGATATGATGATTAAATATGTCCTAAGATGAAGCTATGCGATCGAAAGGACGATTTGATGACCTTTGGAAAATTTGAATGTTCAGAAACAACATTTATAAATGATTGGATGATGATAAAAATATTTTGATTGTAGGGATAAGCTTGGAAAAACATAGGATTTCAATGGTAAAATAGATTCACACTCTGGATTTTCTATGGGAAATGGGTCCACCTCTATAGACAATAGGTTAGCCTATATGGGTAATGGGATCGCCTTTCTAGGCTGACAACAGGATCGCCTTTGTAGGTAATGGGATCACCCTATAGGACATGGATCTGCCTATGTAGGATTGACTGGGTAATGTATGAATAACTACGGGTTTGCTTATCAAAGCTGATTGTACGAGAAGGGTAGCAAATTCGCCCTTGAGTAACACAAATTCATCTCTCTAGGATGGATTGGTACAAAAGGATAGTGGATTTGCTCCTGAAAGTCATGAGATCGCTTGTCTAGGACTAACTAGATAACAATATATTCGCTTATTAGATCTAACTTCACAAAAAATTGAAGTAGATTTTCCTATCTAGGATGGATCGAGTATAGATAAGACAAACATATCCACCAAAAATAAGGCACAATTAAGTCCATTTTATTTAAAAGGGCCCTAAAATTAATGTGAATATGAAAAACATATTACAACACTAAATTAAGTCAAAATTAAGCTCATTTTATTATTAATTATTCCCAAATTAAGTGTGAAAAGGGATAATTTTAGCTACACTACAATAATTAAATGAAGGTATTTCAAGGGTTTAATGGACTGTTCAGTTAGGAACCCCTTTGAATTATGTGAATATCACTGGAGTTTACTAAACATTAGTGGGACTCTACATTTTTGGCATTGTTGTCAAGGATGGTGCTACTTTCAAAGATTCATATTTATTATTTTAAGTTTTCATAGTTTAGTATTTTGTTCTTAGCATTAGGAAAATTAGGTTTTACTCCATCAATACTAGAACATTTCACTAACATTGTGTAGGAGTCATTGCTATACAAAGTCACACCTATGTAGAGGAAAAGAGATGCTTTGGGAAGATTTCTCCCCCCAATACATGAAGCTAGAGAGGATATTGGTGATCATAGTGATTAGGGCGAGGGTATTCCTAAAGAAAAACTTTCCCTTTCACCAACATCTATTGAAAATATAGAGACTTTCCAAACCATGGTTGATGTAGTGGTGGATGACCCACCAGAACATGCAACTTTTGAGTTCCCGATTGTGAACCAAAAGAGAGAAACTTTCTTGAAGAATATACCTCCTTCAACATTGCTTGTCTTCTATGGCTTTGTTACCGAGGATCCAAATACCTTCTTGTTTGAGTTTTATTGCCTATGTAGAATCTATATTTATACAATAGATGCACATAGACTCAAACTATTTCCAACAACCTTTAAGGATGTTTCCTTAAGATGGTTTATGGGTCTGGGAAGAGATGTTGTTCCAGATTGGAAAACTATGAAGATAAAGTTCCTAGAGAAATACCAGGACTATTGTAGAGGATTTGATAGAATAAGAGATGAAATTTTCATAATGTATTAGAAAGAAGATGAACCATTGGAGGACTATGTAGAAAGGTTCCAATTCTACTTGAAGAATAATCCACAAAATAGGAATTTAAAATAATCCCTAAAGTTGGTGTTTTAAAAAGGAGTCAATGATGATTTCATGGATTCCATTAACCTTATTGGGTTAGGGGATGTATCCCAGTTACCTTTTGAATAAATATGCAGGGTTTGCAGAAACTATTCAAGGACCTTTACTAAGAGGACAAGGTGGGAAATAACATCTTCCATCAACAAGACATCTAATGGAGTCTCTAGGGTAGAATTGAGTAACATGTTTTCCAACATGAAAGAATAAATCATAAGCCATTTGGCTACCTAATTGGACACTCTACATGTGAAGAAAAAGAAAGAGGAGGAAAAGGCAATCCTTACTGAGTACTTCCCTAATTATAGACATAGAAAAGCTAATTGCAAGTGCAAAAGAGTGGCAAGTATTTTAGATGATAGACCAGAGAGACCAAACTTCCAAGCACTAGAGGGTGAATATGGAAAATTTTTCTATATTTCACAAAGGATACCATGGAAACCAAGACAAAGTATGCCTTAAGATCCTTTGAATTTCAATACACCATTTCTAGTTAGCAATCAAAATTTCTCTAGTTGGAATCCTCTGCCTTGGGAAAAAACCCAAAACCAATGAAAAATCCTCAACCAAATTAGAACCAACTACAACAAAATATGTGGCCACAATAAAAATTCCAAGAACCTAAATACAATCCCCAATGGCCACTGCAACAAAACCAATGGCAACCTCAATGGAAAAATGGCCAACAATGGAAAAACCAAAATATGAACTACCAACAACCACAATAGACTTTGTAGCCATAACAACAAGCCATCATTCCCAATCCAACCAATCCATCATCCTAGCCACCAAGAGTACTTGAATTTCCAGCCCAATCTACACCTAACCCAAATAACAAGCATGTTCAACAAACCCACACTAATGAGGCTATTCAATACCCTACTTATGGGGTAGAGGTGACTGATGTCCACCTAAGATCAGAGAAAACATTGGCTAGGCCTTCATCCCCTCAAATCATTGAGATGGTAGATGAGGAACCCTTAGTAGAAGCCTTAGATAATCCATCTCTAAAACCTGAGTCAAATCAAGTGAACCAGACCATTTCAAGCCCAAAGCCTCCATTCCTTGAGTGTTTAGTTATTCAAAAAAATCAAAACCAAGTTGAAATAGACCTATTATGGCAACTTAAGGATGTGTGCATAAATATAACCCTCATTCAAGCCATCAAGGACATTACAATTTACATTAAGGCAGTGAGAGAACTTTGTCTTAAAAAGTTGGGGAGAAAAAGGAAAGACCCTCATACTGTACATGTCTTAGGGAATATTTTTGACATCATGTTAGGGAACATAACTTTCCCTAAATATAAAGGCCCTAGAATTCTAGTGGTGGATTTTAAGATAAATAACACTCTTATCAAAAACACCTTGATTGATTTGGGGGTAGTCATTAAAGTGATGACTAAGGAAACAATGAAGATACTATAGTTAGTAAATCTTAGACCCACACCCATGGTTTTACAATTGGTAGATAAGCCAATAGTGAAACCTGAGGGCATCATTGAGGACTTGGTCATAGCATTGGATTCATGGGAGTACCTTGCATATTTCATAGTATTATAGCCAAAGGTCAAACTTGCAGGCTATCCCCTTATTCTAGGCAGACCATGGTTAGAAACAACTAATGCATTCATAGGTTGTAGGTCTAGGGATTTAATTATCTCAAATGGAATTGTGACCATGAAGTTGGTCCTTTATCCACCAGCCCAACCTCATGCAGATTTAGAGTAGACCATTTTGCCTACCCTAGATGAAGAAGACCAGTATTCCCTATAGACTCTCATGACTATTGAACACAACCATTTGTTGAGAAACCAAGATAAGGATAATTTAATTGTACATATTATAAAGAATAACTGCGGTAGGAACCCACACCAGTAGGTCTATCTATCATTTCTGTAGGATCCTCTATAAAATACTATACATGTCAATTCATCAGAATCAATATCCCAACTTTTCCATTCTTTATTGACACAACAATGTGTCCTAGATATTGTTGGACTTGAACTTTCATTTTTACAATTAGCATCCAAGACTTTAGAAATCATGCCAGGTAGAATGCTAAATGTTAACAGTGGATTAAATGTTGAGTAGTAGACTCCCTAACCACTGTGCTACAGGAACATGTAGAAGCCTTTGCATGGGACTACCATGAAATGAAGGGGATTGATCCAGACATGTGAATGCACGAGATATACATTAATGATGGTTTCAAACCAATTAGACAACCCCATAGAAGAATGGACCTTGCACTAAGATACATAGTTAAAATTGAACTACAAAATTACTTGGTGCAGATTTCATTTACCCTATTTCTGACAGAATGGGTGACACCTCTAGTTATTTTCCCCAAGAAAGGAGGTAAATGAAGAGTATTTTTGTACTATAGAGAATTAAACACAACCACTACAAAAGACCACTTTCCACTACCTCTCATTGATCAAGAGCTTGACTCCCTAGTAGGTAAAAAGTACTTCTCCTTTCTATATGGATTCAGTGGTTGAAACCATATTAGAATAGCTCTAGAGGACCAAGATAAAACCACCTTTACATGCCCTTGGGGCACATATGCCTATTTTTTTCTTCCCTTTGGAATATGCATTGCTCTAGCCACTTTCCAATGGGTAGTGCTAAATATTTTCTCAATTTTTCTCATGATTGTATGGAAATATACATGGATGATTCCAAAAACTATGGAGAAACATATGATGAAGCACTGGATAACCTAGAGAAGGTCTTAAAGAGGTGTCAAGAACACAATCTATCCCTAACTCATGAGAATTTTTTTTATGATGATGACCCAATGAATTGTTCTAGGATATTTTGTATCAGGTGAAGGGATTCAAGTGGATTGAAAGAAAATTGAGAGAATATCCACACTCCCTGTGCCACATAAACAAAGAGATGTAAGGAGTTTTCTAGGACATACAAGTTACTATAGAAGATTTATTTAGGACTTCAGTAAAATTGAAACACCTTTATTTGTTCTACTCAAAAAAGATATAGAATTTGAGTGGACCATAGAATGTCAACACTCCTTTGAAGCACTTAAGACAATATTGAAAAAATCATCTATCTTGAGAGGACCAAACTGGACTTTTCCTTTCCACATACACACAAATGCTTCTGACTTTTCCATAGGAGCAGTACTTGGATAGAAGGAAGGTAATAAGGAGTATGATATTTACTATATTAGTAAGAACCTACAAGGAGCATAAATCAACTACATAGTCATAGAAAAAGACATGTTGGCAATTGTCTATGTAATTAACAAGTTTAGGCACTATATCATAGGGTATCTAGTCTTTATTCATACTAATCACACTACAATAAGGTACCTAATGAATAAACCTATGGTTGGTGGTAGACTAGTTAGATGGTTGTTATTACGGTAGGAATTTGATATTAGTATAGTGGATAAATGTGGTGGCAAGTTGTTTTCCTAGATTACGAACACAACTAGTAGAAGGTGTTGTTGATGATTATTTTTTAGATGAAAATTTATTTTTTCTTCGTAGAAATACAACTTGGTTTGCTGATATTATCAATTATCTAGTGGCAAGACAGATACCACCTCATTTCTCTCCTAGAGAAAAGAGACAGTTGGTGTACAAAAGTTTTCCATACTCTTGGGTAGCTAGTTATTTATTTTATATAGGTATAAATAATATTATGAGGAGATGCATAAGAGAGGTTGAGGTCTATGACATCCTCAAAGCCTACCATGATGAACCCTGTGGGGGAAATTTGCAACAAGGAGGATTGCACTCAAGATTCCCACCACTGGCTATTATTGGCTAACTCTTCATAAGGATTCAAGGAAATATGCAAGGAGCTGTGACAAATGTCAAAGGATGGGTAGACCAACTAGAATAGATGATATGCCTTTGCAACCATAATTGGCTATAGAACCATTTGATAAATGGGGGCGAGACTTCATTGGTCCAATATTACCAACATCCAATAACAAGGAGTATATCTTAGTTTGCACAAATTATATGACAAAGTGGGTTGAATTCAAAGTATTGCAATTTTCTAGAGATGGGAATGTAGCCAAATTCCTATATTAAGACATATTTACAAGGTATGGAGTGCTTAGAGATATTGTGACAAATCAAGGTCCCCAATTCACATTAGATCTCATTACTAAATTGGTCTAGGAATATGAGATAAGACATAGGAAGTCAACACCCTATCGCCCCTAAGCTAATGGGTAGGTAAAAGTCATAAATAGATAATTTGAGAATATACTGACCATAATAGTGCAGATTCATAGAAAATATTGGGTAGTCAGGTTATTTGAGGTAGTATGGGCCTATAGGAAAACATGGAAGGCACCAATAGGCTTTACACCCTATGAGTTAGTGTATGGTAAAATAGTAGTCCTGCCCATTGAATTTGAATACAAGACACTTAGAATAGTAGTTGAACTAGATATGGACTTGACAGTAGCACAAAAAGAAAGACTACATAATCTGAATGGATTAGATGAAATAAGAATGGAAGCTATGCACCACACTGAGATTGTTCAGAAACAAAGAACAAAATGGCATGATTAGTTTATCAAAATAAAATAATTCAGTGTGGATTTCTAGGATTTATTAAATGACTCAAGGTATAAAGATTATAAAGGGAAGCTACAATCAAGATAGTTGGGACCATATGAAGTACAACAGGTTTTCCCAAATGGAGCAATCAAGTTGCAGACAATAGATACAGTTAGATTTTCACTATTGGTCAATGGCCACCAACTTAAAATTTACAAGAAGCCAATACAAAAGGATGACTTCCTTATTTTTTGATGCAACAATATGGACCAGACAATGCTTCTGATGCAAACATTGTACCAGATAGTGATCATGACAAAGAAATTGAACTAGGCAATAATCCTGATAAAGACAACATAATATACAACAAAGATAAAGCAACAATTACTATAGATTCTACAAGTGAATTAGTAGATGAGATACATAGCTCACCTACTGAGGTCACTCAAGTAGAATTTAATATCAACCTTCACATGTACACACTGCACAGGTGACGCAATCGACAATCCTTTTCAAGGACACTCCATGATGAAGTAGGTACTTTTATCTTCATTAATAAAAGATAACATAGTTCAAATAGGAACCTATTGTTGAAGGTACCCACAACACTCAATATTGAAAAATTTCAAAAAAAAAATACCAACTTAATTGTATGCCATCCACACACATTTCATTTTTTGTACATGAAACCAAATTCCTATCATGTCATTACATGCAGCTTCATAATCACATCCCAAATCACATTCCTCAATTTCCATGCATTTATAAGATTGATTCATATCCCATAAGCCATACATTTTGTAGCCTTTCCTTACCGTGCACCAGCCTGTCATTTCATCCATCACCTATTGCAATTAAGAAAACATCAATTCATAATCAAGATGCAGACACTCCTAATTAGCTTCACACGAGCTGAGTTCAATTCACTTCATGTTGACATGTACACATGCTATTTTTCCATAATTAACATAGGTTGTAACTATTTTTTGATATATTTGCATATAATTTTACATGATTCATATTCATTTTATTATTTTCACCCCATATAATCAAACTCCCAACCTAGAAAAGTACAATTAAGTGAGGTCAGTTAAAGGTTTCAGTTGGGGGGAGTATATTTTCCAAGGTTTTCAAAACTTTCACCACCAAAAACACCAAATACCTTTTTGTCTTTCTGTAACCTTTGTCATCTATTTCTCAATTCCAAGCCATAATCCAAGCCAATTCAAGCTATAATAGACAAGTATAGTAGTTAAATTTGAAGAGTACAAATATAATAGATAGGAAGGATTAGTGAGGTTGAAATATGAGCAATTATTTAAACAAAAAAGAGTAGTTTACCATCATGGGAGGAGATATTGTTCAAAGAGAACCATCTACAGACCAACAAATATTGGAAGATAGGACGATCTTGCATATTTTTAGACAATTAGGATAGTTGGACTATTTCCTAAAGTTGACAGAGTATAATGAATATGTGACACAATAGTTTGCAAAGACACTTTAGAATGATGAACCTATTGTTTGATGGTTGAAGATAGATGCTTCAAAGGCTACAATTGCAGAAGTAACTGGTCTACCAAGAGGAGCTAAATTCCCTATTAGGGAAAATTCTATAGCTTATGAATTCAGAGAGCATGGAGAGAACATGACTCAACATCCCAAGGCACCAAAAGGCTATCACTACCATGGGTATGGGATTCTGTTGCTTTTTATATTTTCAAATATCTTACATGTGATGGTAGACAGTCTCTACTATATACTATTCATTTTAAGCTTTTGAGTCACCTTCGTCATGATAGAAGGGTTAATGTGCCCAATTTCCTTTATAACCTAATGAAGATAATGGGGTCTAAATATAAACAAAAAAGAAACAATACAACACTATCACATTATTGCTTGGTTGCACTATTAGTGAAAATAAATCTAAGGGTTTAGTACCGACATGTTTCTTGAGAAAGCTTTTTAATTTGTGATTATATTAGTAATATTCTCGAAGAACTAGTTGTACCAAAGAATTTAGAATCACCTGCAACATTAGTGAGGGAAATGCCCCATGGTTCCCCTGTTGCTTCACCTACTTGTAGAAGAGGTGACTAGAGGAGCAGAGTATGCAAAATTCACCACCCACAACCTCTAAGCAACCTAAAGCAAAGGACTTCCAAGAAACCCCAACTTCTTCCAAGACACCAAAAACCAAAAAAAGGAGAGGTGGTTCTTCCTCGACACCTATAAAGTTGCAGAAGAAGAAATCCACCCAGCCAATGCGCTCAAACCGCTTGGAAAAGAAGGGTGTTATGAGGGGTAATGTCAAAAAGTAGGAAAAATAAAATATTATGATAGTAGAAACTGATTTAGATTTAAAGGAAAATATTTCTAGGAATGTGCATACATCGATCAAAAGAAAATGGTATATTTCAACCACCTTTAAATCCAATACAAAGGATGTTTTTAATGCCAAGAAACAAGGAAGAGAACTCCATAAAGCCCTAATAGTGAGGGTTGTGAATATATTGGGGGTGATGATGATCAATTTTTGGAGAAGGATGGGAATTTTTGTATAAAAGAAAGGAATGCAAGGAAAGAGCTTTAGGAAGCATTAGAGATAATTAAATAGTTAGAGGAATTGGTAAGGACATATTAATAGAGAGACAAAGAGAGAGACTTGAAGATTAAGGAGTTGGAGAAGAAGATTCAAACTTATGGGCATGGGTCTAAACTAGATCTACTTGCACAACTTGCTATAGTAAAAGAAAGAAATACATAAATTTTAGCTGAAAGTAAAAGACCCCTTATTGTAGGAACTCCAACTTGTTATACTACTATGTCTCTAGGCTACTAGTTATGGAAGGTAACTCAAGAATTATCCCAACAAAAAGAAGAGTGGGAGAAGGAAAAAGAAGGAATGGTTTTAGAACATATCAGAGTACTGGAAAATAAAGAAACCGAGTTGAAAAAGTTGGCAGTTAAGATTGAGGAAATAGTAGATAAGTCTGCTCAAATTATCAAGTGCAAACCTCCTACTAGAGTATATGCTTTATTTTTATAGGAGAAAAACTTGATCTTTCAATTTAGTCAATTTATTAGCAACCTACCAATTGCCATGAGTAGAAAATTTGGATTTTTAAATATTTTTGTTGATGCTACACTTGATGCACAAGACTAATTATGTGAATTTTACTTACATAATTATGTTGTTCTAGACAATACATAATGGAACCCATTGATGTTTGTGGGTGATTTAAAAATCAGGGCACTAACTTCCTACTTCAAAAATGAGAAGCATAGGGGTGAAATTATGTAGGGTTATGTTGAGAGAAATAAATCAATTACTCTTCAAGTCAGAAAGGAATCCAAGAACCCCATTATGATAATAGAAGAATGGACAAAGCTTCTAAAGTATAAGGGTGTAGGCAAGAAGATTATGAATTTGAGAATAAATGACTATGAAAGGATGTAGGGACTAACTATAAGTCTTATTCATCATTCTTATCAATTTGTATAGTAAAAATAGGGGAGTTTGACCCTTGAGTTATAGATAAAGGAACCCCACTCTAAATATAACTTCATGGCTATGCTTGAAAGGATACATAGGTACATGGAAATTACTTAAGAAAAGGGACTTGCATGGTTACCTCTTACCTTCTAGCCACCTATTCTCCTCTACCTAATGCTACATTGGAAAAGAGAAAATAATGAATAATGGGAGGAAGATGAGATTATCAAAATGGCCAGACCTTCATTCTATGGAGGTTTTTATTTGAAGTAGCTAAAAGGAGCCTCAATGAGATCACCTTGAAGTACAATCTCTGGTCTTAACTGATTTTCTTGAGGACAAGAAAATGGCTAGTTGGGGGAATGATGAGGCCAATTATTAGTCAGTTTTTTGTTGTTTTAATACATGCTTTTAGACATCTCCAGATACTTATTTCCTACATATTCCTGAAACTTTACTATCTTTTATAATTACCATACAAAATTGAACCTAGTTTGAAGTCTATGGAAATATGGTTATGATATGATAGTTATTGCATGGTTTATATGTGAATATGTATGAATTGCAATGAATATCTACATTTAAGCTATGGTTATTAGTATTTTGTAGATGTTGTGGGAACTAACTCTTTGCAGGCAAGGAGCCAAAGAAAGCAAAATATAGCCCACAACAACTAGGCGGTGTAACCTGCAACCAAAGGAGTTTCAGATAGTGATGAAAGGGAAGTTCCATAATAGCTAGAGCGCATCAATTATAGAATTAGAGGTTTTTATTTGTCAAGATGATTGTGAATCATAACATTATTTAATAAGACTATTGGAGGAGAATAATTATACCATGATTGGGAATCCAATGCGACTATTTCTATAATCCACATTTCAATTTTATCGTTGTAGTAGAGTTATAGTCCTATTCAAATTCTTGTACCATTTCAGTTGTGTTTTAGTTAGGCATACTTTATCACACTCTATTATGTAGGGAGTTGTGATTTATGTTTAGATTTTAATTTTGAGTATTTTTTCTAATAAGACTCCCCTGCACTATGTATGGTTCGATGGTCGAGGTAAATAGGAAGTTAGTTGGTTGAAATAACAGATATAATAGATAGATATGCTCAGTTAAGTTTTCTATTAGCATAGACAATGTTTTTTTTTCCAATCATGATCTTATGAATATGATATTCTAAAAGAATCTTATTGGATTGTGATATCTTGAGTTATGCAATGAAGATATTTTTAGTTACTGTTATGGTGAATTAGTTTGAGGATCTAGATTTGAGTTTTCCCTATGGAGATAGCCACTTGAGCAAGGGACACTCAAGTTAACTATTCCCCACTTTACTTTCTGCACATTTATTTTTGTTACAATAGTTATTTTTATGATTGCATTTGTCTTAATTTGATTCTTCATGCTAAGAATGTGAATGAATTTATGAGTAAGGTAATTTCTTATATTCATGTTTTGCTTGTTTCCATGCATCATCCTCTAGAGTGAGTCAATTTAGTTAAGTCAACAGAATTAGTTAGTTACATAATTCATTTCTTGATAGTGAACTAGTCATAGTCTTTAGCTGTAAGTACCCGTACGTAACAATAGCTTCAACATTACTTCTTTTTACTATTATGAAATTTATGTTTTCTAGCATGTGTAAACACCTATACTAGGATGATATAGGTATTAAATATTCTTTGGATGCACATATAATGCTAGCATCATCACAAGCTTATGTTAGCCTTGGTTGATAATTAAATGAAGGTCTTCCAAGGGTTTTAGTGGACTGTTCAGTTAGGACCCCCTTTGAATTATTTGAATATCACCAAGTTTATTGAATATTAGCGGGCCTCTACATGCATGGTGTTATTTGGTCTCTCTGATACCATTTTTAGTCTAGCGCTAATGTATAGAAGCTTAAGTGTTTTTAGGTTGACCCAATATGTTAAGATGATTGCACTAGGTGTTTGGAAGTGTGCACCAATATGGTGATGTGTGCTAAGGAAAAATAGGTTTGGATTATCTCTTGGTTGAAACCGCATTTAATACAAATATCTTGGGGACTGACTTGTTGTGATCGTTGCATGTTTCATGTTATATATTTCATCTTGGCCGACTAAGGAGAGATTTTTTGAAGCTCGTGAAGGATATAAATAAAAGATAAAGTTTCTTGCAATGTGTGAATGTGTGTGTGTATGTGAGGAGGTTTATATGAGTATATGTGTGAAGAAGTGTGTTGAAGATATTAGAGGTTTTTGAGCAAAGGTATTGAAGATAAATGTGAGTGTGAAATATAATAATGTTGTGGAGGTGATTGATCAAAACATTGTGTCAAGTATTTTATACTGAGGTTGTAGCCTCTTTCATTAAGTGTTGTAATATGTAGGGAGTTGTATCTTACTTTAGTTGAAGCCATAAAAACTATGTTTTAGGGAGTTGTAAATTTGTTTGGGTTGTAGCCCATAAAACTTGTTGTAAATATCATTCTTATTTGTGACGCTAGATTTGGATAGTAGTTCCAAGTAGCTTGTTCACCATGTTTTTTCCCTTCTAGGGATTTTCACATAAATCTAGTGTTATGGTTGTGTGATTGTGCTTTTGAATTACATAGTTTGATACTTTGTCTGTTTAAGGAAGTAAAAAGTTTTGGTTTTGGTTGATAAAGTTGAATTGGGTTAATTGTAGTATATACTAATTCACCCCCTCTCAATATATCAATGTGTTCTAATAGTTGGGGATCATATATTTATTTTTTCTTAATGGTGAGGTTATCCACTTTTGTATTAACATTATTTACATCAATATGACTTTTTTTAGCAATAGTGTTGGTGGTATTTTCAGTTGGATGGTTCTTGTATGATCATGTTATTGAAGTTATCTAGGTTGTAATCACGAGAAAATTTGGCTCTTCATTCCATAATACTTTTAAGAATGTCATCCTTATTTTGAGGTATGAATCGATCTATTAAAGTATGTCCTTTTTAAATTTAAGGAAATCATGTGATAGTCAATGGAATACTCAATTTGATTAGGGAGATTATCATTATCACTATCACTATATTTTTTAAATTTCATGTGGAATTCAATGGGAGGTTTTTCCAACTTCATATTTATTTTGGATGAATGTCTTGTCAAGAATAAAATGGTTTTCTTCAAGAAACTCTATTTTTTATTTAATTGACAGATTTTTCAAAGTAATGATGATTGAAGTGGACATATATATGTTTAGTGTAGTGCTTACCAACCTTATAAGTGATAGATGAAGTAATGTGAAATTTATATCTATATTATTGTTGTGTATCATGGAAGGATCATTTGTTAAGTAGACAATTAAATTGTAAAGTTTCCTAATATTTTAGAATGCTTTGGAAGATAAAATTTTCTATTGTCATACTTGAGAAATTTTGCATAAGATATTATTGACAAGTGCTTGTTTCTTATGTTTACCTTCACTTTTAGATACTTGAGGAAGCCCAATCTTGGGAGGAGAGTGTCATACCCCATCCCTTGTGGCCTTGTTGATCCTATTAGTTTTTGATGATTTATATTCTATATTCTATGTTATTTCATGTTGGATAGTACACATGAGTAATGGTTGTTGCTCTACAACATGAAGATGTTCATATTCTTGATTAATCAAATCTAACGATTGTTGTGAATTCTTGTGATAGTTAGATGAGTTTCATTCTTTGTCTACATAAATATGCAATGATCAAGAGGCTCAGTTGTTGACAATATTATTATGTATATTAAGTGGATTACATTATGTTAAGTGATTATGAAGACAATTATTGATATTCAATGTTACTTATAGTAGTATGCATTATAAGTTAAATATTTTATTGACATAAGTTGTGATATTTTGATAACAGATAGTATTCACTCAGTTGTTACTTGAATCTATAATAGGTATATATGAGTAAGGAGTGTTAAATTGCATGTTACTTATGTAGATTAGTGGATCTAATTTTATAGTTGATTATTATTCTTGGAATTTTTAATTCAAATGTCATTTTTAAAAATTATTATTTATTGTGAGTAATATTGACACACTTTCTTGGCTGAGTAAACAGGTAAAAATTGGCCAATATTGATAAGGGGGTCACATAGCTACTTCCTTTATTGTATCCTTGTGAAATATTAGTCTTGTCATGAGCATGTGATTCAACCTTGTATTGTGTGGTATGGGTTGTGTGTATGGTTGAGCTATTTTATTAGTCCCTTGAGTCACTTTATTAATATGGTCACTTATTTTATGTTTTATGAAGTCTTTATGTGGTCTTATTTATTTAAAAAGTTCCCTAGGTGATAGTTTGATGAGGTAGGGATATTTTTTATTCCATAAAAACCATTTAATAAAGTCTAAAACCCACTCTAATTACCCACTTATGAAAATTTATGAAAATTGGAGTGGAAAGGGTGGTTGGGAAGTTGAAAAAGTGGTTGCCTTTTCTCCTTCCATTTATTCTTTCTATTTGTGAGGAAAAGGGGGTTTTCTCTCTTCTAATTTTTAGTTGTTTTTGTCTTTGGGATGATTCCTCTCTTGGAGGGAGAGGATTTCTTGATGGAGAAATATAAAGAACAAGTGAGGAAGAATGGAGGAAATGGCTTGGAGAAAAAGAGAGATTCTTCCATATTTTGGCTGGAATTTTTTTTGGTAAAATCTACCCTTTTATGGTTTGATTTTTTTAGTTGATATGTAAATGAATGTTAGAGGGTTTTATTACCTTATGTATATCTTTATTGATTCTTGTTTAATGTGTATGTTAATTTTGGATCCTTTGTGATGGTGTTGTGAGCGTCGAGATTTGTTTTGGGGTAGGAGTTCCACCTTGTTTTGATTAAGTGGGAAAAATAGGTTTTGAAGGGACCTAAAACCCTTTACAGTAACATAAACAAAATGCTGCTAAAAATATGGGCCATAGTGCACCAACAACAGACCAACGTAAAAGAAACAAAGGCAAAAAGAGTGTTAAAAAAAAGCAACAACAGTGAACCAACAACAACACTCAATAGCGAAAAAACATCAAAACAACAAAAAACCACCTATAGAACAACAAGAGTTAAAACAACAAATCTACCACTAATTCATACTGCTTAAGGTGTTAGCCACCTCAAGCTCTTGGCTCCTGTGCACGTCCATCATTTCCAACAACTTCTTCTTGGCTTCAAAAGATATTTTCCAATCAACTGACTCTTTCAAAGCAGGGCCTTTAGTGTCATCTTTTGTGCCCTTCTTTCCTTTTCTTTTAGTCATATGCTCCTTCTCTATAAGCTCAGAGAAGTACAATTGGTTCTCTTTTGAATCACTAATCTTTTTGAATAGGACTTCTAGGGAGTTTGCGTTATTTTTCATAGAGATACGACATGCATGCAACAAATTTTTGATGTCTGCATTGGTGCCCACAACCTTCACTTCCAACCCAGTCAACTGTTCATCACACTGGGATTTGAAATCCTGGAACAAACCTTCAAGGTCCACAATCTTGTCAATAAGAATGTTTGAAACATAATTTTTTGGCACATTCTTCAGGTTCTCCTTCAAACCCCTAATTTTAATATTCATTCTATTGAACTCCTAAAGAATCCACTTAGCTAAGTTAAAAGTACTCATGGCCCTAGCCCTAGCCATATCCAACAACTAATAAATTGAGGGAGATTCATCATTTAAATAAGAGAAAACCTCAGAGAGGGGGTCTAACTTCAGGGGCTCTGATTTAGCGTTCATCCTCTTAGAGTCATCCTCAACTTGACCCTTATTCTCATTCTGCATTGCAAGAGTTCCACCCTATTAAATTTGTACATGAATAGCCATTATTAGTGTTTATACATTAAAAAAAATTGTGATGGTGAATTGTTTGTTGTGAAAATACAGGGCATCACAGGGAGAGTCTTCCAATTCTCTCACTATTTTATATACCTTGTTAAAATATGGTAGTTCAAGTCGACACTTGGTGATGAAATCAAAGAAAAAAATAGTAAAAAATAAGAAAATAAATGAGACATAATCACTTTTCTTTTCAATCTTACCCAAGAGGTGACAAGAAATATCATACATGATATTATGCCATGATTAACACAAGTAGATAAAGTGCTAAAATGATCTCTGATGAAGTAAAAATAGCCTCATAAATATAATTAACCAAATGCCCTTTCTTATTTCTCCCAGTTACTTTTACCTTGCCAATTAATTATCTTTAGGATTAGTAATTGCTTGCTTTTTGTGAAAAAAATATATAATCTTTATTTCCTAAAATTTATTGAAATAAGATGACTAGTGTTAACATAATGGTATAGTTTTTGTATTGTACATGTTATTATGAACATTCGGTCATTATGCTCAGCCAAGTGGATTCAAAGCGGACTTCAATACAGTTGATGACAAGAACGGGAAGTATAAGTGCCATAATTTTAGGAAGTGCATGGAGGATTGAGTTTTTAAAGCTTTATCTTATTTTCTGTTCAAAGAATTTATGTTTCACTCAGAGCCTCTTTAATGCTTTATGTTATGGACCTGAGTCCATTAATTAGTTGAATTTTGTTGAATACTTTTTCAATGGTGATCTTCACCATCCGAATTATATGATTTTGTTAGCAGTTTTTGTATAAATATATAACCGTCAAAAGCAATGATACTAGATATCATTTTGTTGTCATAATGCATTCTTAAACTATGTTTCCGAGTTATAATTTTGATATGAATAAAAAAATATTTGTCTTTCTCATTCCAAGTTATTAGTGTTGTGTGATGGAATTAATTCAGATGGATTAATTTCAAAGATACAAAGTTTATGTGATTTGAGTTAAGCGTAGTAGCATCCGAGAGCTAGCCACTCGAGGGACTGTAGAATAGATAGATAAACATTTCATTTTCAATTATGTTGTTTTTTATTTTGTAAATGATAAACGTGAATGAATTTTGTTTGCATGAGTCGAGCTTTGTTAATCTGTTCCTACAGGTTGTAGTTTGAGTTTGTAATCTTTAGTTCTGTTATCTGAAGTCTTGGAGCACCCACTCTAGTTGTTAGTTGTAAGTAGTTAAGTTTGTTTTTTGTTAACAACTAGATGTTAGTCAAAGGTTGTTGTCATTTCACTTTATAGTTTTATTGCAAGTACTTCTTTTCAAGTAATTTACATGCTTTCTAGCTTAATCATTTATGCTTTCTGGTTAAAACATTTCATGCTTTCTAGTTTAGTCATTTCATGCTTTCTAGATGAATAATTTCCTACTTTCTAGTTTAGACAACTTTATGCTTTCTAGTCTAGTGGCCTCTTTAGTTTAAGTTTTATTTAAATTGTTTCGAACATTTAGAAAAAAAAGAGAGAGATAGTCAAGATGTTTCCCTATTGCATATAGCCCCTGAACACTACCCGGTCAATACATTTGATGCATTTTTCAACTAAAGAGATAGGACCTAACGACAACCTATCACTTTTTGGAATTATTGTCGAGGACCTTCCTTTTCTAGTGTTAGTAGGATATTGCTTGAATACCTCTTTTAGGAACAAAAATAGTCACCAGGCTTCTTTTTCTACATGGTCAAGAAACAAGGTCCCCAAGGAAGATTTATACCAAACCGCCCACCCCCCCCAATGACGTACCAACCACAAGTAGGGAGGAAGAAGTCTTAGCTCAAGAAATTACTAAAGAATTGATCTAGTAGGATCAACTTGAGACCTCCCTGTATACCCCAAAAAATCACCCAATAGACAAACATTTGTAGAGGAGGATATTCCTTTTCATACCCTAGAGATTTTTTTTCAAAAGGAACACATTCCTTTCAATGTCATGGGTGATCATAGGAATATCACTAACTTAGCACCGAGAGCACACACATTCACTTATCCTATTGCTATCGATGCAGATGATGAGATTCCTATGAAAAATATCTCACTAGCCTTCTTGCCAACCTTCTGAGGTTTGTCTTCCGAAGACCCTGACCAATTTCTATTTGAGTTTAAAGTCTTGTGTCAGACATATGACTACAAGAATGATAACCAAAAATTGAAGCTCTTTCCATCCACTCTGAAAGATGAAGCAATGCACTGGTTCGTGAGATTAGCTTCAGGGTCAATAACCTCTTGGGATGATATGGAGTCTGCCTTTCTGGATAAATACTAGAGTTACTATAGGGCCAACGATAGGAAAGAAGAGTTGTTCAAACTAAGGAAAAATGAAGACGAAAGCCTAGAAGATTACCTAGATAGGTTCATCTTCTTATCTAAATGATGTGGAAGAGAAGCCACAAGTTTGAAGATTTTGAAGACCATATTTCTCTAAGGTCTTGATGAAGATGCTAGAAGGAGCCTGGATTTAATGGGAAAAGGGGATGTGTCCCAATTGGGACTTGATGATATCACCGAGTTATGTCAGAATTTATCTCGTACTCGAGGAGGTATCTAAAAGTCTACTCTTTTTAAAGGTTCCAATGAAATAGGAAAACTGTGTGAGGAGATAGCCAATCTTAAAATTGACATTCTTGTTCAGTTAAACACCACGTTGGATGGAATACAGGCTAAAACACAAAATCTTGAGACACGATCCATCTACTGTCCTAGGTGTCAAAACAAACATTTGTTAAGAGAATTCCCTTTGGAGAAAACTGACATTTGCCAAGTTTGTGAGAAGAGTCATGCCACTGACTAATGTGAAATCTTGAATGTGATCAAGAATTCCAAGAAAATAACATCTCTGGTTGAGGAGGAGGTCAACTTTGTAAATCAAAGAACTGGAGGGAATTTTTCTTACGGCCAAAATTTAAACCCTTCTTGGAGGCCTCAAAACAACTAGAGTAATAACCAATGGGCAACACCCTGGCCTTAGGGATCACCTCAAGCACCATCTAACTGGGGAACTTACCCTTAGGGACCACCTGAATGGGAAAATCAATCCTGGGGAAACCCCCAATGGCCAAACCAGACTCAACAACAATGGTATCCTCAAAATCGTGCTCCTCAATGGAATCAACCTCAAAATTGGTTTTATACTGGTACTAGAAGGATGCCTAATCAACACAAAAATCTTTTACCAACTCGTCAAAATCCTCAACAAATTGAGCAAGTTAACCAACCACAACTTCCAGTGCAAACTGTTCTTAATACAAAGAACAATCGTCAGAATACCCCAGTGTATTCTATGGAATAGGACAATGTTACTGGACTTAACACTATACATTGTGGAAACTTTCTATTAAGGTCAAGAAAAACACTCCAACAACCTACTATTGTTGATATCCTCGACGAGTCTATTAAGGAATTTGCTGAGATGGCTAGGACCACTTCCAAATCTTTAGAGAAAAACCCATACAGTACCCAATATAAGACCTTTCTACCATCTCCAACTGGAGCTTCTGACTTACCTTAGGAGTATGGTGGTCAGTCTCCAATTGATCCTTTAAAGGACTCCACTCCTAAAGAGAAAACTCAAGCACCTTTTTCAGAGCGTCTGAAACTGACCACCTTAAAAAATCCTCTGGAAATGTCCTCGTCCACTAAAACTGCGTTGATACAAGAAATCAAAAAACTATAGATTGAGGTCCCTTTGTTACAAGCAATTAAGGAGATTCTTGAATTAAACCAACTGATCAAGTAGTTGTGCATTAAAACTCTAGGAATGAAACCAAAATGAATAAATACTATTCACATAAATGGTTACCTAGCTGAATTTTTGGCTGGAAAGACCACAAATCCAAAATATGATGACCCAGGTAGTCCACTTATAACAGTAACAATCAATGAGGTTGCAATACCTAATGCACTTGTGGACCTAGGAGCAACCATTAACATGATGACTGTCAATGTAATGGAAAAGGTGGGACTCACTAATTTACGTCCCACAACTGCAGTGTTACAAATGGCAAACCAATCCATAGCCATTCCTAAGGGTGTTATAGAAAATGTTCTTGTTAAGGTTGATGGTTGGGAATATCCAGTGGAATTTCAAATAATTCAGTCCCTTACACCAAAATACAATTATCCAATAATTCTAGGAAGACCATGGCTAGCTACTGTTGCAAAAAAGATTGACTGTAGAGAGGGAGGAATGGCCATTTCACATGGTCCTAATAGCAAACATTTATTCTTGTATCCTCTCGCTAAGCCTGTTGAATATAATAAAGTATGGGTTGATGAACTAGAAGGTCCCAATGGACATGAAACTTTAGCTTCACTGGCTATGGTAGTCATCAAACAACATGGTGAAGAGTTGGAGGATGAATTGGAAAACAATATGTAAAGTCTTATAATAAATTCAAGTGATGAAGAGATGTTGGATGTAGAAGAGATTCTAAGAAAACCAATCAATGTACACCACACTAAATTCGATAACACCAGCTTCATGGGATTACCTTGTCCTCTAGAAAATATCATTCCAATAATAGATCATTTCTTTGAGGACATTGCCAGACTCCACAAAACCATACCACATAGTTGTCCTCTTAACACTTTGACAAGACCAGTGTATACTATCACCTGCAACCATCCAGGTGTTAAAACCTTTATGCGACTGCCAGGAAAAACTTTGAACATCAACGACTGGTTGACCGAGCCAAAAGAGCACAAATTGTTTGATATCTTGGTGAATAGATCTAAAGATTTTTCTTGGGACTATATAGATATGAGAGAAATACACCCAAGTTTTTGTACTCATCATATCTATATCGAGGATGTTTGACCTATTCTCTAGCCACAACGAAGACTCAATCCTTCCTTGAAAGACATTGTTAAAACTAAAATTGAGAAACTCTTGCATGTGAGATTTATGTATCCCATTTCTAATAGAAAATGGGTTTAACCTTTGGTTGTGGTCCAAAAGAAAAATGGGAAGTGGAGAGTGTCAGTTGACTATAGAGAGATTAAAAAATCAACAGATAGAGATTACTTCCCCCTACCATTTCTAGACCAGGTCTTGGATAATCTGGTTGGGAGAAATTATTTCTCATTTTTGGACCAAATACAAGTAGCAACAGAAGACTAGGCTAAAACGACTTTTACCTGCCCCTAGGGAAAATTTTCATATCAATTTCTTCCTTTTGGGCTATGCAATGCTCCTACAACATTCCAGAGAGTTATCCTGGCCATATTTTCTGAATTGGTGAATGACTGTGTGGAAGTTTATATGGACGAATTCACTATGTATGGGTCAAATTTTGATGAAGCCCTTCAAAGTCTAGACAAAGTGTTGAAGTAATGTGAGGATCATTGTCTATCCCTAAGCTATGAAAAATGTCTCATAATGGTAGAACAAGGGATAGTGTTGAGACACCACATCTTAGCTGAAGGGATAAAAGTCAATCCTAAGAAAATCGAGGTGATACAACAACTTGTGACCCCAAAAACCCAAATTGATGTTAGAAGTTTCTTAGGGCATGCTAGATACTATTGAAGATTCATAGAAAACTTCAGCAACATTACAACCCCTATGTTTTCCCTTCTCCAAAAGAATGTAGAGTTTATCTAGACACCTAAGTGTCAGTCATCATTTGAAATCATTAAGGAGAAAATCATCTCGGCTCATGTCCTTCGTGGACCTAATTGGAACCTTTCATTCCATATTTATGTTGATGCTTTTGATGATGCTATTGGAGCAATATTAGGATAGGAAGATGAGAATGGGGGAAAGTATGCTATATATTTCATTAGTAACAATTTTACTCCAACGGAAAGGAATTATACCACCAAGGAAAAAAAATTCTTAGTTGTAGTACATGAAATCAAAAAAAATTGACACTACATTACATGATACAAAGTAACGATGTATACAGAACACTCATCCATTAAATACCTCATGAACACACTTGTAATGAGTGGAAGGATAATCAAGTGGTTGTTGCTTCTCAAGGAATTCAATGTAATAATTATTGACAAACCAGGAAACTTCAATGTAGTTACAAATTTCTTATCCTGAATTAAACAAGATGATGGAGATTGTGCTCTGGTGCAGGATGAATTCCCAAATGAAAATATATTTGCCATCTTGACTAAAACTCCTTGATTTTTTGATATCACCAACTACTTGGCCACCTCAGAAGAACCATTTGATTTTATATCAAAATAGAAGAAAAACCTCATTCGAGAAAGCACTCCATTCAAATGGATTAATGGAAACCTACTTCGATGCAGTCCTGATATGGTTCTACGATGTTGTATTAGGGAAGATGAGACCTATAGTATCCTTAGAGCTTGCCATGATGACCCTTTTGGAGGCCATTATTTTTCTAAGGCATGTCCCATAAGATTTTAGGTGCAGGATACTATTGAACCCTCTATGCATAGGGATGTCAAGAAATATGTTCACTGGTGTGATGAATGTCAAAGGGTAGGGACACCTATTGCATCCAATGAAATGCCTCTGCAACCTAGGTAGTCCTTGAACCATTTGAAAAATGGAGATTGGATTTTATCGATCCTATAGACCCTCCTTCACAAGGAAAATATTACATTTTGTTATGTATCGACTATTTGACTAAGTGGGTAGAAGTTCAATCTCTAAGAGTTGCTAGGGAGGAACAAGTAGCTGACTTCCTGTACAATAAAAAATTCCTTATATTTGGAGCCCCTAGGACAATTTCCATAGATTAGGGACCCCATTTTATGTCTAAGTTTCTATTAGCCTTCACTGATCATTTCCAAGTAATCCATAAGAAGTCATCACCCTATCACCCTTAAGTAAAGGGTCAAGTGGAAGTCACTAACATAGAGCTAGAGAACATTTTAACAAAAATAGTTTCATAAGGAAGGAAAGACTGGGCTAGGAAAATTCCTGAAGTCATTTGGGCTTATAACACAACATGGAAATCAACCACTGGTTTTAGTTCATACGAGTCATTTTTTGGGAAGAAACCTCTCTTACCCATTGAAATTGAACTCCAAACTCTGAGAACAACAATGGAGTTAGGTTTAGATCTCAAAAGAGCCCAGGTTGAGAGAGTCTTACAACTTAGTGAGTTGGATGAACTCCATCTAGATGTTTTCCATCAAATTGAGCTGGTACAACAATAATGTAAAGTATGGCATGACAAGCATATAAAGGAGAGAGAGTTCCATAATGGGGATTGAGCGTTGTTATTCGATTCTAGATACAAAGATCACCAGGGGAAACTCAAAACTCATTGGATTGGTCCATAGGAAATTTTTGAAGAATTTTCAAATGGCACAGTACAAATCAAGCCCATTGATGGTGACACTTGAACTCTCCTAGTCAATGGTCATCAATTATGTATCTACCATAAACGTGTTAATAAAGAAGAATTTACAAAAATGGTAAAAATGCAAGGAGAAATCCAATGCATTGACTCTGCTACAACAAAGGCAATATGGTTTTTATTTTGTTATCACAAGTCTTAAAAAAAATGATGATGATGGATGCATGTGTATGAATTTGTAATTATTTCAGAGCATTTCTTTTAAATTCTCCATCTTTTGAACTTGGCTAAATTATGTTTCCATCTTGTAGGAAGTCATTTTAATCAAACACAAATTTCGATGCATCTTGCTGAGGTGCTTTGGAACTTGTTGGCCCAGTTGCTATGATGCTTTGGAACTTGCACGCCTAACTTGTGCTATTCCTTGTTTTATTCCTGTAGGCTAGTGCATTTTTCAACGACACTCTAGAAAGTATAAGTCCAAAGTCCTTCATTCTTCTTCCTTCTTTCAATGACATCTTTCAATGATGCTCCAAAAAATTTCTTGTTGCATTTTGGTTGTATCTATCAATGATGCTCTGGAATTTCATTGTTTCTTCCTTTCGGTGACATCTTTTGGTGATGCTCTAGAAATTTTGTTGTTGCTTCTGGCTGCATCTTTCGGCGATGCTCCGAAAATTTTGTTGCTGCTTCCGGCTGCATCTTTTAGCGATGCTCCAAAAAAATTTGGTTGCTATATTTCGACGACATCTCTCAGCGATGCTCCAAAAATTTTCCACTTCACTTTTTCACTCCGAGTGTATCTCTCAGTTTTCTCCAGAACTTTTCATCCTTCTCCTTGGCTGCATCTTCCAGCGATGCTCTGGATTTTTGTAAATTCTTTTTCTTTTTCAATGCTTTGATTTTTCCAATGTTATACACATGCCCATTATTAAAAAAATTTCATCACCTTGGAATCCATACCCTACATTACCATTTCACCCTACATTACCATATCTTTTCATAATAAATTACAATTATTATGACTACTTTTCCATCATAGTAATTTCACCATTAATTAGTTGTCCCATCTGTGTCATAATAAATTCATTGCCATCCTCGCCAAATCATGCAATTATACTGTTACATCAACAAAGGTAAGTGATGTTCAAATTGATGACATGACGTAAGGTACATATCATTTTTTCTTTAAGTAGGTAATTATTTTGAATAAAGATAAATTAATTGGCATGAGCTATTCCCTTTCCAAATTTAGTAAACTGTGTCATTGTTTGGTTGCTTGAAGTACGATAATATTTGCACTTTTTCCCATGCAAAATCATCATGAGAATACAATGAAGCTCAAATAGGACAATTAATTCCTCTCCCATCGGTTGTATCAAAGTTATATTTTCTTCCATCTATAATTCAGTTTATTTAAACAAGTTTCTTTGAGCACCACAACATTTCAACATAATTGAGTAGAGCAATAAGGAAAGTACAGAATGGGAGGAGCTAAAAATAAATTTGAACCAACTTCAGAAGAAAAATTATTGGCATTGAGCAGCATTGTAGGCTTGGTCTAGAAATTTGGATGGTTAGAATTTATAAAGAAGTTTGAGGGGCATAATGAGCAATTAGTGAAGGAATTTGCGGAGAATTTTACAGATAGACAATCTGTAGTGCATGGAAAGCACTTCCGGGTAAGTCCTAAAATCATTTCCCGTCTTTCTGGTCTTGAAAATAAAGGTGTTAATTTGATGAAAACTACCAATATCACTTATCAGAGAATGGTAGAACTATTTCATAGAGAAGGAGAACCTCAGCCATTGATAACTGTGAGTACTAGAGGCCAAAATAAAGGTTTCCAGAGAATGTCTATCCCAAAACCTTGGAGAATAGATGTAGCCTGGATTATTAAGTATTTTACATATAAAGGACAAGTAGCAGTAATTGTAGGTCCCCCTTTTCGCCTACTTACTCATTTGCGCCATGGCGTTGAAGACCCTACTCTTAGGGTTAATTTTTTTGCATTCCTTTGCGAATCTATTACTAAAATGATAGAGAAATAAAAAACTGGTACATGACCACTTAAACACCATGACCTCATTCAATTGATATGTAAATATCATTTCCATAAGAAACCATAAAATAAATGGGAATTTTTTTTGTAAAAATTTGAAAATTTGGAGCCTAAAAGACACCTTGAAGAAGGTGAGTCATCCAGGTGGGTGACTCAACCTTTGGAAGAATATTCCTCTGAGCCTTTAGATGCTCTTGAACCTCAACGGGCTACAATAGCTTTTAATGGCGAAGCGCTAAATGTTTTACCTCATATGACAAAAACCCCAACTCATTCAGAGAATGTGGAAATCATAAATTCAAGGGATGAGGAAGAACCTCCTCACAAGAGGAAAAATAAATCTAAAGTAACAGTGCAAATATCCCATCCTTTAAGGAGAAGTAAAAGGTTATCTGCTGAAACTAGTGATACTGTGGCTTATGATACATTGAGTGCCTCTAAAAAGAAAAGACCTAAAATTGAAGTACAATCACTAGGAATTGAGAATTAGCCTTGTGAGGAGGCAACAAAAGAAGGTAAAAAATAGACTAATCAATCCCTTGAGGCCGAAGAGGAAAATACGCCATCTCAATCAGGGCAAGAAGAAGAAAGAGAACAATAATCACATTGTTTGAATGTTGAGGATGATTTTGTAGGAAGGTTATCTCCCCTAATTGCTAATGTCACTGAAAAAAGCTCATTTGAGGTGCCTAATGAGGAAAATGGAATTAGCAATTATATAGAAATCCCCAATTTTCCTTTTTCTGATAATACATGGGTTGAGGGATCTGATTAGAGAGGAATGGAGCTAGGAAAGTTAAAAGCAAAAATTGTTGAGTTGAGATGTCAGTTGTGGGGAAATAAAGAACAAATCAACCAACAACAATAAGAGATAGAAGTACACACTGCAATTATAAAGAAGAGAGATCAATAAATTGTGAATTTTAAAATGCAAATGGAACAAAAAGACAAGATTATTGACCAATTGCAATTTCAAATACAACAATGGAATGATGAAAGCAAAAAGTATGTGACTGATTTGTCTGAAAAGGATAGGCAAATCAAAAGTTTCACAAATAATTTTATGCAATTATTTACTGCCTTTGAAGAAGAAAGGGACAAATAGAAAACTGAGCTTCATGCCTCCTTAAGCAGAATTGTTGAATTGGAACAGGATTTGCAGGAGAGTGATGTCAAGCCCATAATTGAGTCTAAAGAGACACAAACTGAATCAATTGTAATAGAATGGTTCCAAGTTCATATACCTCCACTACTAATGACATGGATGGAGAGATGTTATTTTTTGAAATAGGCAGGTATAGAAAACACTAGGCTGAAAAAGGAGCTATTTTTGTTAAAAGAGTCATTTGACAGAGTTTATCGAGCTAAACAAGATGCCTGTCAAATTGGTGAATTATTGTTAGCCTGCAGAAGGCCCTCTAGACTATACCCCATGTATCTAAATGAGCAACTCATAATATGGAAACTCTTGAGAATTTACAGAAATCAACCACATGATCTTGATGACAAAGAGTTTGTAAAAATATTTACATAATCAACTCCTCATCAACAATATTTTTTTTGTGAATTCTTTGTTCATAATTTATTTTTGGAGAGATATACAAATTTCTATGTTAATTTATTTATTGATGAAGTTCAATTAAGGGTATTTCTATCTACCATGTGGAATCAAATTCAATGGCAGGAGCAGACAAGGGAGTATGTGCAGGCAGAGAAAACTGTTGGACTCCAAATGCGGTATCCTTATAGGAAACCTTCTACTTTCAAAGCATAGTTCTAGAAAATTAAGATTAAAGAAACTATGAAAAGTAAATACAATGATATAACCTTCGACTATTCTTTGAGCATTTCCAAGATCAGGGCCCAAAATTGATAGGAAGAGCTTGGCATGCTTGTGAAGAGAGATACACTCCTCTTCCCATGCATCTTAAGAGAAGAGAGGTGATTTCACCTATTAACATTAAGTGATACTGTAGAAGAGTAGAAGCCTTGGCTGCTATTCTACAACAGCTTAAAATTGACTAGATTGGCATGAAATACAAACCCCCACTACTTATTTCACCACCCCCTGCAATACATATTTCCACATATCAAAACTCTAATTTTTTTGAGAGATGGACAACAAGGGTTAGGATCAATGAGGTTTTTCTGAGAAATTCTGAGGATCTGGATAGAGAAGTAGATGATTTTTATGACCTCAGTGCTAAGTATGAAGAGTTAAGCAGAAACATGGGAAATTAAGGATAATGGATATAACAAAGAGCAGGAGGACCTGCTCAAGATTAGGAAGGGAAGAAGTGATGAGGTAAAAATAACCTCATAAATATAATGAACCAAATGCACTTCCTTTTTTCTCCCAATCACTTTTACCCTGCCAATTAATTATCTTTAGGATTAGTAATTGCTTAATTTTTTGTGAAAAAATGTATAAACTTTATTTCCTGAAACTAATTGAAATAAGTCGACCAACGTTAACATAATGGTATATTTTTTAGTATTGTACATGTTATTATGAACATTCAGTCATTATGCTCAGCCAAGTGGATTCAAAGTAGACTTCAATATAGTTGAAAACAAGCGTCAGAAGTCTAGGCACCAAAATTTTAGGAAGTGCATGGTGGATTGAGTTTTTAAAGCTTTATGTTACTTTTTGTTCAAAGACTTTATGGCTCACTCCAAGCCTCTTTAATGCTTTATGTTATGGACCTAAGTCCATTAATTATTTTACTTTTTTTGAAGACTTTTTTAGTGGTGATCTTCACCATCTGAATTATAGGATTTTATTAGCAGTTTTGTATAAATATGTAATCATCAAAAGCAATGGTACTAGATATCATTATGTTGTCATAATGTGTTCTTAAACTATGTTTATGAGTTATACTTTTGATATAAATAAAAAAAGATTTTCCCATCTCATTTTGAGTTACTAGTGTTGTGCGATGGAATTACTTTAGATGGATTAATTTGGAAGATACAAAGTTTATTTGATCTGAGTTAAGTGTAGTGGTACCTGAGAGTTGGCCACTCGAGGGACTATAGAATAGATAGATAAGTATTTCATTTTCAATTTTGTTGTTTTTATTTTGTAAATGATAAACGTGAATGAATGTTATTTGCATGAGTTGAGCTCTATTAAGTTATTTCTAGAGGTTTTAGTTTGAGTCTGTAATCTTTAGTTCTGTTATTTGAAGTTCCAAAGCACCCACTTTGGTTGTTAGTTGTAAGTTGTTAAGTTTTTTTTTGTTAACAACTAGATGTTAGTCAAAGGTTGTTGTCATTTCACTTTACAGTTTTATTGCAAGTACTTATTTTCAAGTAATTTACACGCTTTCTAGCTCAATCATTTATGCTTTCTAGTTAAAACATTTTGTGCTTTCTAGTTTAGTCATTTCATGCTTTCTAGATGAATAATTTCCTACATTATAGTTTAGACAACTTTATGCTTTCTAGTTTAGTGGCCTCTTTATCTTAAGTTTTGTTTCAATTATTCCAAACATGTAGAAAAAATTGAGAGAGATAGTCAAGATGTTTCCCTATTGCATATAGCCTTTGAACACTATCCAATCGATACATTTGATGCATTTTTCAACTAAAGAGATAGGACCTAATGACGACCTGTCAATCTCCCCAAGATCACACGAGGATGGAAAGGGAGAGCACACGCATCTCTATCAATACAAACACACACAAGCGATTGAGTTATTTTTTGTCCTCAAGATCACACAAAGAGCACAAGGAGAGCATATACAACATCAACTATATTGAGCAATAGACTAAAAAAGAAGATTGACTTTAATTTAAAATTTAAATGAAGTTTGAAGAAAAATATTAGACAAATGAAGCATATACACAAAACTTTCAATTTAAATAATTTGGTCTTTCTTAAGTGATTTTCTTGCAAGTTAGAAAATTTTGACAAAAATTAAACAAAATAATCCAAATGCAAAATTTGTTGATTTATGAAATAAAAAAATGGAAATTTAAATCAAATGCTAATGAACATTTATTTTCTCCTTGTGAAGTGTGCATATCTAAATTTATAAATTACAACCATGTATCCAAAAGCTAAAATTACTATCAAAGTTTAGTTGTTCCAATGGATAAGGTCAATATTCTATATGACTTGCTATGGTTTAATATTGTTCCTTGATTATAATATCAAAATAGAGAACAATTAACTGATGAGTGGGGAGGATCTTTCATACATACCTTTCCTACCTTGTATATTTTTCATACTCCCACAGTCTAGGAGGCAATAGATTACTAGCACCATTAAGTTCATTTTATGAAGTAGTAGGCATGATCAAGAGTAGTGGATAGGACAACCATTTCACTAGAGGATTGTTAGTAATTGAAATATTTCAAATGGTTGGTAGCAATTTTTCTACAACTAAACTTAAATTAGAACAATTTAAGTTCCAAATTAGTACATTTATTTTACTATGTGATTGTTTGGTTCACAAGGAGTAACAAATAGTTCCAAATTAGTTATGTATATCATCAAATAATCTAGGGCTATGATTTCATTCCTTTCCTTATAAAATGGATTAATTGAACATGTTTAAGGATTTGGCCCTAAATATTTTTGCAAGCACAAAAAATGGTGCTCACAATATAAAAATATGGACATAATGGGCAAGCGAAACTCCAAGAATGATATTTTCCTCTAAGACCAATTTTTTTGGTGAAGGTCAATTTGTTTCCCTCATTGTCATGGTGGGTTGGTTAGAGCACTTTGAGGCCAAAAAAATTGTAGCTTCATTGCCTGTTGAAGGGCACACACTATACTGAGAGGGGGGGTGAATCGATATATGCCAATTCTCAACTTAATTCAACATTAGTTATCATTAATAACTTCTCTAAACAAGAACTCTAAATCATCAAGAAAAAATTACTTATGATGAAGAAATTAATCAACACAATTATACACATACACACAAAGAACACCAGATATACGTGGAAACCCAAAATAGGGAAAACTACAGTGAGAAGAGTTGCTTGGAGCTGCTATCCAAATCTAACCTCAGAAAAATAATGAATCACTTACAATCATGAAGTAGGAACCAACCTACCAAAGATGTAAAGAACCAATTGTATTTGTAGGCACCAACCTACTGGAGACACCAATCCCCAACACAAATATTTGAGCACCAAATCAATAATTATGACACCAGTCCTATCAGATTACAAAGATATGATTTGTGGACCTTTAAGACTAATAACATATCTTGCACTTTATCTAATCAACCTTCAAACACTCTCCCACACATCATATGATCTTTTGATAATGGTGCACAATGATTGGAATACAACTCACATCACATTACTCTGGCATTTGCATTGAAGCCCTAATTACATAGCATTCCTACTACCACACTTCCCTTAGGATGAATCCTAGTCATAAATGTATACATTAACATTTGATATCACCCAAGAATCTCTTAACACCATCTATAATTAGCCATGCCAGTTAGGGATAGACCTTAATTCAAATTGATATGAAATGTGTCTATGGATCGGTCTTAAATTTTTATTTATTTTTATTATATTGGAAAAACAAGTTTTTATAAGGGACCCGAAATCCCAAAATTACAAAATTTTGGTACAACAAAAAATGCATAGCCAAACAATAGTAGACCAAGAACTACACAATAGCAGCTGACAAAACAAAACACAAGAAACAATAGAAAAATAACAAGCTATTTTAGACTATTCAGGGCCTTCGCCACCTCTAATTCCTATTGATAATGCTTATCAATCATCATCAACAATTCTTCCTTCTCTTCATCAAAAGTCTTATTTTTTCCCTTAATGTGGGCACTAGGCCCCTGCTTAACAACCACACAGCAAAATTATCAATATCCTTACCCTAAAACTCCTTCACTTTATTTTTGGCACCATGAGCACCAGTCAATTTATCTTCCCTTAAATCACAAAGATTCTCAGTGAGGATCTTCAAGTTCTCCACATTGTTATAAATGGAAACTTGGGTAATCTTTAGGATCTTTCCATACTAGCTTTGATATTTTTTTCAATCTCCTGAATGCGAGACTCATGATCCTCTTTAAGCATCCTAACAATGTCCTCCATATCTGAAATTTTGACCCTGAGCTCCTCCACCCCCATAAAAGGCTGATGTAAAACCTCATCACCAACAACCTTTTCCTGCACACTCTACAACTTAACATTGACTTTATTGAGCTCCTTCAATAAATATTTGGTAAGATTAAAACTACCAATCAAACTATCTTGAGCAACCCAAAACACATCAATAATAGTCTCTATTTCATAGATCAAATGGTTGAAGTCCTCTGAAAAAGGTTCACCCTTCGTAGTAATGTCTACATCTTTAGCAGGGCTCTTCACAGGGGAGAGAGCAACATCCATTTTGTCCAACCTCTACACTTGGGACCCCTCACCCACCTTCTCCTTACCTTTCAACACCACCCCCTTATACCATTTCAGAATACCTTTTTTTGAAACACATCCCCCCTCATCCTCGTCACCAATCTAAGACCCATCCGACCAGGTTTGCACAATTTTGGGGCTTTTCTTAGGCTTAGCCTTTTTTGCAGGAGTTTTTCTTTCCTTCTTCCCCTAAAATTTGAAGGGAGGAAGAGAGGACTAGCACCAAGTCATTCCCCTCCTCAGAATCCATTGAATCCTCATCATTTCCAACAACAGTAGTGTCATTCCCCTCATTACACTCCTCGTGACATTTTTATTTCTTATGCATAATATTTCTAGTCTCTTTCACTAGTTTAGCAAGTATATTGGCTTTAAAACAATTGTGTTACCACCAATATTAGATGATGTTATGTCTTTCCTTCAGTGTTATTAAACTGGACCTATTTTATCTTTACATGCTCCCACTAGCTAGCACATTCTTCCCTTCTCTAGTGTAAACACTTAGATATTATTCGTAGTCAACTAGACAAAAAGATAACACTTTATTACTAATAACTTTATGTATGTTGAAGAACAACTTTTGAAACTTTAGAATCTAATACATCATGAGTAACCTTACTTTAGGTCCAAATTGCAAGCCACAAAATTCAACTATGGTAGAATGTTGAGCAAAATAATATGACAGTATAATGCAGTGCATAAGTATCAAACCAAAAAATACTACCGTAAACACTTCTAGAGTACTTCCAACAACTGTTATAGATACAATATGATATTACAAACATACTACAATTATCCTTCTTCTCAGTAATGATAACATTAACATTCTGCAATTGATCACACCATTTTTCACAATAATTCCTAATCTCAAATGCATGAGCTACCTGAAAGATATGAAGGAGCAACCACTCCCAACTTCTGCAGGAGATATTCAAAAATTTCTTGTGAAGAGGTTTTATGAAAATGTTTGCAGTTTTCTCCTTAGTATCAATATACTCGAACTTCACTTCTTTGTCTACAACCTTCTCTCTCAAAAAATGGTACTTAATTATAATATGTTTTTTCCTTGAATAATACATCACTAGATTCTTGGAAATATTTATAGCACAAGTATTTTCATAAAGAATGGAAATGGGCTCATCAAACTCTATTCTCATCTCCTTTAGGTTTTTCTTCATCCATAATACTTGAGTGCAATATGAAAGTGTTGCAATGTAATCCACTTTTGTTGTAGATAAAGATACTAAATTATGCTTCTTGTTTAGCCACGATACAAGACTGTCATCAAGAAAGAAAGATCCACCACTTATACTCTTCTATTCATCTATGCTTTTGGACCAATCTACATTTGTGTATACAGTTAGTGTGAATTTTTCACTCTTGGGATACCACAAATTGAAATCCATTATAGCCTTCAGATATCTAAATATCATTTTTACTTCCTTGACATGAGTTTCTTTAGGCACTGCCTGAAACTTTGCTACCATCCCTACTACTTATATTATATATGGTCTAGATGTAGTTAAATACAAAAAAATACCAATCAATGACCTATACAAAGTCTGATTTGCTAGAGAAAATTCATTATCCTTACTCAATTTACACCCAATAACCATAGGTGTGCTTACTAGTTTACATTTTTCCATCTTAAATTTGCTCAACATCTCTTTTATATGCTTGTTCTAAGAAATGAATAACCTTTTTTTGATTGAGAGCTCTGTAAACAAAGAAAGAAAGACAACTCACGAAGCATTAATATTTCAAACTCTTTATACATTGCATCTTGAAACTCTTTATACATAGCATCACTACTTCCTCCAAAGATAATGTTGAATCAACATAAAAAATAACAATCAATAATTGATCATCTTCTATTTTTATGTACAAGTTGTTGTTTGCACTACCTCTCGTGAAACCTTGTCATTGCAGAAATCTATCCAATTTGGAATACCATGCTCTAGGGGCATGTTTGATTCTATAAAGAGCCTTTTTTAGTCTATATACAAAATTCAGTTTGTCTAAACACTAGAATCCTTCCAATTGTTCAATGTAGAATTCCTCTTCTAACTCTCCATTCAGAAATGTGGATTTTACATCCATATGATATATATTGAACTTCTTTAATGATGATAATACCAAAAACATTTTGATTTCATCTAACCTTGTTACTGAAGCAAATGTATCCTTAAAATAATTTCCCTCAACTCGAACATATCCTTTTCCATACAAGTATGACCTTGTTTTGGATCACTTTTCCATCTTCATTCAACTTGTTTTTAAATCTACCCATTTTGTGCAAATGACATTTTTGTCTTTAGTTCTCAGAACCAACTCCCAAGTTTCATTTTTCTAAATCTAAGTTATCTCTTCCTCCATAGCATCTATCCAACCTTTCTCTTTTCTTGGCTCTGTATAATAACTTGGTTCAATTTTTGATAATAATGCAAAATGTACTCGTTCATTTGTTTTCTCAATTCTTCTCTAGGTTTGAACTTCATTTTCCTTATCTCTTATGATTTGATCTTTAGAATGGTTCTCCTAAACATACCTAGTCAGAGTCTTTATAATTGTATTCTATGAATCATTCTTTGAGTCCTCATCACTACTACAGATTAAATCTTCATTATCTTCCTCATCCAAAGTCTCAGTAGATTGTATTGTCTCACCAATACTCACATTGACACTTTCCATAATCCTTTTCAAACTTATGTTATAATATTTATATGTCTTTCTTGTCACAGAATATCCAAGAAAAATGCCTTCATCAAATCTAGAATCAAACTTACCCAAATGTTCATCCCTCTTGATGTAGCATATGCTTCCAAATATTCTAAGATTTATGACTGAAGTCAGTCTTCCTTTCCATAGTTGATATGGTTTTTTGGTATTCTTTGGTCTAGTTTGAGCTATATTCAAAATGTAAACTATTGTCTGAACTACTACTATCTAATACACATATAACGATTTTACTTGACTTAACATTGTTCTAGCCATTTCTTGTATAGTCTGGTTCTTCCTCTCAATAACTCCATTTTGTTGTGGATTTCTAGGAGAAAAAAATTGTCCTGACTCCCATGCATCTCATAGAATTCATCATACCTATTAGAAGTGAACTTCGCACCTCTGTTTGATCTCAAGCACTTGATTGTTCTTTCAATTTCATTTTCAACCATTGCCTTAAATTCTTTAAACTTGTCAAAAGCTTTTGATTTCTCTTTTAAAAATGTAATCCAATTCATTCTAAAATTATTATAAATAAACATCATAAAATATCTATCATCTTGAATTCTCTTTTTCCTCATTGGTTCACATAGATTTGTATGAATTAAATCCAATGGCTTTGTTGTAGAGTATTCCTTAGTGGGAAATCTGGTCTTTGTCTATTTTCCCTCATGACATGGTTTATAAATAGTATATGGAGGATTCTTGATCTTTTACATGTCTCTTACAATTCCTTTTGAACTAATCCTTACAAGATCATAAAAACTTGTGTCCCAGTATTTTGTGCTAGAGACAACTCTCTTCTCTTTGTATGGAAAAACAATTTTTCCATTGACCTCACTGAGATGATACACATCATTGTCAATCCTTCTTCCTTCTGTAACTAACTCACTAGTATTGATCTTACTAATTTCAAAACATCTAATATTGGACATAAATCTCATCTTCATCCCGTTACCTTGGCTTCTTTGAAATTATGTTACTCAACATAAATCTCATCATCTCGAACATCATCTCAAAAAGGGGCAAAATGTAGTCACCTAAAATTTACCAGATCTTGTGACATTCACTTTTGACATCATTTTTGACATCTTACAACACATTTTATTCTAAACCTCACATAACCTCTTTCATCATCCTTATTATTTAATCTTTAGCCAATTAATTAAATAAATTATATTTAATTAATTCATTCATTTATCATTTAACCAATTAATTAAATAAATTTTATTTATTTAATTAATCCACATTCCCCAAATAATTTAAAGAAATTAAATATTAATTTAAATTAATCCTTATCCTCTCACATCTCTTATAATTTAAATAATTCTAAATTATTTAAATTATTTCCTTAAATGACTTGATTCACTTTCTAAATCATCTCTCAAGATGACTTCATCGCTTTCCAAATCATCTTGTAAGTTAGATCAACCCCCTTTCCATTATCCTCTTTAGTTAACTCGATCCACCTTCCATTTCTTCTCCCAAGTTGCATGATCAACCTTCTAATTCCACTACCGCTCACAAAAGGAAAGTTTTATCCCTTCATCCTCCCATCTTCACCTATAAATTAGCCCACAACCAAACCATTTGCATGGATGAGCTTTCAAGTACCCTTACTCTATCGAATTGTATCTACAATCTTTCATCCATCATCTTTCATCTATCATTTTCATATTAATGTTATGTTGCTGCGATAGTGAGCAACCAACATTCCTCCATCAACAATCCTTTGAAATCTTGCATTCTCATGCTAGGTTAAGAAGAGCAATGGAGATCAATCAATTTTAGCATGGAGATCGGTTTGCATTTGAATTTATTATTTTAATTTTCATGTTATCTTGTCCTTCATTGTGCATTGTTAGGGTTTCATTATAATTTGTTTATACATTTTCCCTAAATTTTTACCCTAACTACACTTATAGCTCCTTTATCACATATTTTACTTACACTTAGAAGATTGTGCTTCAATCCTTCTACATACAAGACATCATATGTTTTTGTCTTTCCACCATTGAGACTCAAAATACCTTTATCGGTAATCTTAGCAACTAAGTTGTTACTAAGAGTTACAACGCCTCCATCAAACTTCTTGAGCTGTATGAACTTTCTCTTATCTCTAATCATGTGACTTGAAAATCCGTTGTCAATGATCCATAGATTCTTCTCCTTTTGGTCATATACTGCAGTTTGAGCCACCATGGATTACTCTGGTCTTTTTTCCTTTGGTTTCTTCTTCCAAATATTTAATGTTTCACTACTCTGACATATTGAGTTATTTCCTTTTATATTTGACATAGGAGGACTCACAAAATTGATTCTACAGTTTCTAGCAATATGCCCAAAATTGTTACACTTGTGATAAATAATATTAAAATCAAACAATGGTGCAAATACATTTTCTCTAACAAAATTATTTCTTCTTACCAAAATATTTATACAATTCATAGCCTTATAACCAAAATTATTGCACTTAAAATAGTAACTAGAAAAATAGTCATGCAACTTGGTATTGTATCCTTGTCCTCTTGAATCTTGTCTTTCGGATCTTCTATTTTTTCAGTGCACTTGAGTGAAACCACCATCCATCAATTTTCTTTCTTTGGTTGCCACAACCTAATCAAAATTTGAACTTTGGAGTCATTCTCTTCCGAACACTCACCAACTGACTTCATGGGTTGTTCAATCACCTTATTCTTTTGTATGTCAATAAAACCAGTGTTGATTTTTATATACGATGATATTTGTATTTTTATTATCTAATCCAAGATCTTAGTTCTCTTCCCAAACTTCAACTTTATCTGATGATTTTCTTTTTCTAGATCTTCCTTTAAAGGCACATCTCTACCTCAAGTTTTTCACAATCCTTATCTCTTGTCAGCAACCTTTCTATCATAACGTCTTCAATCCTCTTTTCTTCTTCCACTTGAATCTTCAAGTCGATGACCATCTTCTCCATCTTCTCAAGATTCAAAGATAATTTGTCTTTAACTTTTAGTTCTTCAACAATCCTCTTCTTCAGTCTTTTAACTTCTTTACTAGCGCAAATAAATTCTTCCACGAGATTTACTTCATCTTCATCATCATTTGGATAGACTTTATTTTTCCATCACCTTCAAAAAAATTCATGGCCATGAATAGATTCTTTTCTCTTTCATTCCTAGAAGTTTCTTGGTCATCATCATCAGATGAATAGCCTTCCTTATTGATAAAGAAACTTTTTTTATTTTTCTGATTTTTTTCCCTTTTAAAATAACCTCTTTCCATTATTTTGATCATCATTGTTAGAATCTTTATATGGACACTTTCCATGAAATTTCATGCTCCACCACAATTAAAAATTTGAAAGGAAACTTACCTTTATACTTTTTGGAATCCCTTTGTAACTTTCTGACAAAGTTTGCTTCCTTTGGATCTGACCCATCTTCTAAATCTAGATCATCTTGCTTATTGGAAACTTTGAATTATGCCTCTTTCCTTGCACATTTTTCACTATCAATCCTCATCTCATAGGTAGTCAAAATTCCATGTAACTCATCCATAGTTGCAGTATTAAAATCTTTGGTTTCTTCAATAGTTGAAACTTTGGCATCAAAATTTTGGGAAAGGGATTTGAGTACCTTTTTCACAATCATAACTTCTTTCATTTCTTCACCAAGGCCTCTGATAGATTTGACAAATTCATCAACCCAAAGTAGGAATGTAGCAATGTTTTCCTCTTCCTTCATTTTCATACTTTCAAATTGACCTTAGTAGGTTTGAAGCTTTACTTGTTTGACCTTGTCATCTCCCCCATAGATGTTGTGTAACTTAATCCATACTTCCTTCGATGTCCTACAATGCATAATCTTCACAAACTTAGAGTTAGATAAACCGCATAAAATAACATTTCTTGCTTTGGCATTATTCTCGAAAGCCTTCTTTTCAGCCTAATCTCTTGGGGGACTATCAGGTATTTGATATCCATCCACAACTAATTGTCAAACCTCAAATCCTAGGGCCATCAATTATACTTCCATCCTTACACTCCAAAAAGCATAATTGGGTCCATAAAAAAGTGGTGTCATATTTGAAGATAAACCTTCTTGAGAAATTGAGTGTGCCATCTCGAATCTACCTCAAGCTGTTAAGATTTTTCAAAAGAACTTAGCTCTAATACCAATTAAAGGGTACACAATATACTGAGAGAGGGGGTGAATTAGATGTTGATTCTCAACTTAATTCAACTTTAATTACCATTAATAACTTCTCTAAATAAGAACTCTATATCATCAAGCAACAATTACTTATGATGAAGTAAGTAATCAACACAATTGCACACATCGACACAAAGAACACTAGATATACATGGAAACCCATAATGGGAAGAACCATGATGAGAAGAGTTGCTTGTAGCTACTATCCAAATCCAATCTCAAAAAAATAATGAATCACTTATAATCATGAAGTAGGAATCAACCTACTAGAGACACCAATCCCTAATTGTATTTGCAAGCACCAACCTACTAGAGACACCAATCCCCAACGCAAAGATCTAAGCACCAACTTAATAAGTAAGACACCATCCCTACCGACTAAAAACACATATTTTGTGGACATTTAAGATTGATAACACAACTTGAGCTTAATCTGATCAACTTTCAAACACTCTCCCACACAACATATGATCTTCTAATAATAACACATGATGATTGAAATACAACTCACATTACATCACTCTGATATTCACATTGAAGCCCTAATTACATAATATTCCTATTACAACAATTCACTTAGGATGAATCCTAGTAATAAATATATACATTAACAATACTTCATGTCGGCCAAGAACCTCTTAACAACATCTACAATTAGCCATGGCAGCTAAGGTTAGACCTTAATTCAAATTGATATGAAACGTGTAGATGACTCGGTCCTAAAACAATTGTGATTCCACTAGTGTTAGATGATGTTATGTGCTTCCTTCAATGATCTTAAATTGGACCTATTTTATCTTCACATGCTTCCACTAGCTGGCACATGCTTGCCTTCTTTGGCACAAACAATCAGACATTATTCAAAGTCAACCAACCAACATAGACAACACTCTGTTACATCTAACCTTCTGTGACTCTGTCTACTGAAGCTGAATGTTTGAAACTCTAGAATCTGATACATCATGAATAACCTTACTTTAGGTCCAAACTACAAGCCATAACATTCAACTATGGTAGAATGTGGAGCAAAACAATATGACATTATAATAGACATGATTAGAAAACCACATAATACTACCACAAAAATTTCTAGACTACTTCCAACAACTGTAATAGATACAATATGATATTACAAACATACTACAAGTAGTAATGATAACATTAACATTCTACAATTGATCACACCACTTACATCATAATACTTCTTGATTTCAATGCATGACATGAAAAAAGTAATTGCATTTAATTCTCACCGATCTATTGACATCAATACCAACAAATGATCAAAACCTACAACAAAGGGTCTTCCATTACAAGTGATTGCAACAACATGTATTAAATTATGCCCAATTTGGTGGTGTTTTGATAGTGTCTCAATTTTAGAAACAAATAAAAAAATCAATTATTAGAAAGTAACAAATTAGAACAATCAATTATTTCTATAAGCTCTATGATTTGAGAATTTTTAAGAATACCCATTAAAGTAAACTATAAGCAAATATAAGTGAAAATCCTCCCACAATTACTAAGCTTAACAAGGAATTATTTACAAACCTTTATTGCTACTTTTAAGAGAAATATTAACTAGAATTCACAACTAAAATTATAATTTAAACCAACACCATAAATGAAAAGGAAAGGTCCCATTGTGGTTGCCAAAATGTGAGCACAAACAAACTAAGTTAGAAACAAGAAGACAAATGCAAAATAGAAGTTTGAATCTTAACTCACTTTAAGAGTAAGCAAAAGTGAATTTTGAACAATAGAACATACTAAATCTTACACTCAATGCTCACCTCAAATAAAGTATTATGAAAATTCAAACAATTAAACAAGACAAGTTACTGAATTTAATAATTGCAAGTGGATTTTCTCCAAGGATTAAGGATGTGGAACACTTGCTTCAAAAAAATTGTCGTATATATTTATCTAAGACAATTGATAGTTTTTTGAGAGAATTGATTGTTGAGATTTTCTTGATAAATCTATGGTGGAGATTGAATGAGAAAATATCTCATGGATCAAAGAAGATGGATGATGGTCATGGTTAAGTTTGTTCAAATGAAGTATGAGATTATTAAGTCAATTTTTTAATAAAAAAAAACAAATAATTAATTAATCAATCAAAATAAAAAATCTAAAAATAATTTATTGATAATTTATTTTTTGAAATGATGGAAAGGAATATTAATTAAATAATAAAATATATTTAGATATGAAATTAGGTTAAACTATGCGAGAAAGCTAACTCCTGGATAAAATTCACCTATGTATATAATATAGGATATGCCCCCCATACCACATGGAGAAAAGAGTCGTGACATAAGTGGTGGGACCCGCGACAGAAAAGGTTGTCGGACAGAAGGAAAGACTTGACGGCTGGGCATCTCATCCCCTGTGCCATTTTTTGCCCGTCACCGGGAAATTGTGTCAGCGCCAACGGGTTTTCAAAATAATTGTTCGGCGTAGATGGACAAAAATCCAAAAACGTGGCATTCAAACCATTATTAGCAAATATCAAAAAGCCCTTACAAGGTCCCATTTTCTCCATTTTTGGACAACGACGTTTTGGTGGATAGCGAGGGCAAGAGTTGTAGGCATGCTGAGCTCCTTTAGGTATGTATATCCGCTCCGTGCATGTGCCATTTTTCCATTCTGCCATGAACACTAAAGAAACGAATGACCATTCCTTGCGGGGTTTTCGTTTTGTGATTTTCAGTTGAGGGTTTTAGTTTTTCGTCTCCTCCTGTCTGCTGGTTTTGAAATTTTGGGGTTACCGAATGAAATAGATGACAATCCATCATGGAAATATGAGTGAAATAACCGAATAAGGTTTACAGAGACCACAAACTATTGTGAAAATCACATAAATCCCAACACGTTGCCATTGTTCACATTCTTATTTTGAATTTTGCAAGGTTTTCGTTGGGAAACTATTTAGTTGAAATGCAGGTCTGATAATGATTTTTTGTGTCGAGGGTTTTGAAAATTTTATTTTGTTTCCTCCCCGTATGTTGGTTTTTGAATTTTTCCATTTCCGAATGAAATAAGCAACAACCCATTGTAGAAATATGAGTGAAATTACTGAATAATGTTTATAGAAAGCAAAATTTGTGGGTTCTGCAATGAAATGCTATATTTCAAAAATCATGTAAAACCCATAATGTTGCCATTATTCCTATTGTTTTTCGGAATGGATAAAAAAGTGCAAAACGTGGCATTTGAAATCATAATTGGGAAATAGCAAAAAGCCCACATCACATCCCATTTTTGCCGCCATTTTATACACCGTTGTTTTGGAAAACACATTGTCTCCTAAAACTTAGACTATTGTAAAACCCACTGTTTCAAGCGTTTGGCGGTCCCTGCACTACGATGTCTCATCATGTTATGTATGCATCCACGTATGTTCTTATGTATGTTTTTCATGCATTTTTCAATGTGCATAGGTGAATTTTGTCTAGGAGTTAGTTGAAATGTAGGTTTGATAATGATTTTTTGTGTGGAAGGTTTTGAAATATTTGTTTTGTTTCCTCCTCATATGCTGGTTTTCGAATTTTTCCATTTCCTAATGAAATAAGTGACAACCTATTATAGAAATATGAGTGAAATTACTAAATAATGTTTGTAGAAAGCAAAATCTATGGGTTCTGCAATGAAATGCTATATTTTGAAAATCATGTAAAACCCAGAATGTCGCCATTGTTCGCATTATTTTTCGGAATGGATAGAAAAGCGCAAAACGTGGCATTCTAAATCATAATTTGGAAATAGAAAAAAGCCCACATCACATCCCATTTTTGCCACCACTTTATACACTGTTGTTTTGGAAAACACACTATCTCCTAAAACTCAGACTATTGTAAAACCCACTATTTCAGGCATCTGGCAGTCCCCGCACTATGATGTCTTGTCATGTTATGTATATATCCACGTATGTTCTTATGTATGTTTTTCATGCACTTTTCAATGTGCATAGGTGAATTTTGTCTAGGAGTTAGTTGAAATGCAGGTTTGATAATGATTTTTTGTGTGGAGGGTTTTAAATTTTTTATTTTGTTTCCTCCCCGTATGCTGGTTTTCAAATTTTGCCATTTCCTAATGAAATAAGTGACAACACATTGTAGAAATATGAGTGAAATTACTGAATAATGTTTATATAAAGCAAAATCTGTGAATTATGCAATGAAATGTTATATTTTAAAAATCATGTAAAACCCGGAATGTCACCATTGTTCGCATTGTTTTTCGGAATGGATAGAAAAGCGCAAAACATGGCATTCTAAATCATAATTTGGAAATAGAAAAAATCCCACATCACATCCCATTTTTTCCACCATTTTATACACCGTTGTTTTGAAAACACACTGTCTCCTAAAACTCAGACTATTGTAAAACCCACTATTTCAGGCGTCTAGTTGTCCTCGAACTATGATGTCTCGTCATGTTATGTATGTATCCACGTATGTTCTTATGTATTTTTTTCATGCGTTTTTCAATGTGCATAGGTGAATTTTGTCTAGGAGTTAGTTGAAATGCAAGTCTGATAATGATTTTTTGTGTGGAGGGTTTTGAAATTTTTGTTTTGTTTCCTCCCCGTATGTTGGTTTTCGAATTTTTCCATTTCCTAATGAAATAAGGGACAACCCATTGTAGAAATATGAGTGAAATTACTAAATAATGTTTGTAGAAAGCAAAATCTGTGGGTTCTGCAATAAAATGCTATATTTCAAAAACCATGTAAAACCTAGAATGTCACCATTGTTCGCATTGTTTTTCGGAATGGATAGAAAAGCGCAAAATGTGGCATTCAAAATCATAATTTGGAAATAACAAAAAGCCCACATCACATCCCATTTTTGCTGCCATTTTATACACTGTTGTTTTGGAAAATACATTGTCTCCTAAAACTCAGACTATTGTAAAACCCACTGTTTCAGGCGTCTGGCGGTCCCCGCACTACGATGTATCATTATGTTATGTATGTATCCATGTATGTTCTTATGTTGTTTTCATGCATTTTTCAATGTGCATAGGTGAATTTTGTCTAGGAGTTAGTTGCAATGCAGGTCTGATAATGATCTTTTGTGTGGAGGGTTTTGAAATGTTTGTTTTGTTTCCTCTCCGTATGCTGGTTTTTGAATTTTGCCATTTGCTAATGAAATAAGGGACAACCCATTGTAGAAATATGAGTGAAATTACTGAATAATGTTTATAGAAAGTAGAATCTATGGGTTCTACAATGAAATGCTATATTTCAAAAATCATGTAAAACCCAGAATGTCGCTATTGTTCACATTGTTTTTCAGAATGGATAGAAAAGCGCAAAACGTGGCATTCAAAATCATAATTTAGAAATAGAAAAAATCCCACATCACATCCCAATTTTGCCACCATTTTATACACTGTTATTTTGGAAAACACACTGTCTCCTAAAACTCAGACTATTGTAAAACCCACTGTTTCAGGTGTCTGGCGGTCCCCGCACTACGATGTCTTGTCATGTTATGTATGTATCCACGTATGTTATTATGCATGGTTTTCATGCATTTTTCAATGTGCATAGGTGAATTTTTTCTAGGAGTTCGTTGAAATGCAGGTCTGATAATGATTTTTTGTGTGGAGGGTTTTGAAATTTTTGTTTCGTTTCCTCCTTGTATGCTGGTTTTCGAATTTTTCCATTTCCTAATGAAATAAGGGACAACCCATTTTAGAAATATGAGTGAAATTACTGAATAATGTTTATAGAAAGCAAAATCTATGGGTTCTGCAATGAAATGCTATATTTCAAAAATAATGTAAAACTCAGAATGTCACCATTGTTCGCATTGTTTTTCAGAATGAATAGAAAAGCACAAAACGTTGCATTCAAAATCATAATTTAGAAATAGAAAAAATCCAACATCACATCCCATTTTTGCCGCCATTTTATACACTGTTGTTTTGGAAAACACACTATTTCAAGCAGATGGCAGTCCCCACACTACGATGTCTTGTCATGTTATGTATGTATCCACGTATATTCTTATGTATGTTTTTCATGCATTTTTCAATGTGCATAGGTGAATTTTGTCTAGTATTTAGTTGAAATGCAAGTTTGATAATGATTTTTTGTGTGGAGGGTTTTGAAATTTTTGTTTTGTTTCCTCCCCGTATGCTGGTTTTCGAATTTTCCCATTTCCTAATGAAATAAGGGACAATGCATTGTAGAAATATGAGTGAAATTATTGAATAATCTTTGTAGAAAGCAGAATCTGCGGGTTCTACAATGAAATGCTATATTTCGAAAATCATGTAAAACCCGAAATGTCGCCATTGTTCGCATTTTTTTTCGGAATGGATAGAAAAGCACAAAACGTTGCATTCGAAATCATAATTTAGAAATAGTAAAAATCCCACATCACATCCCATTTTTTCCGCCATTTTATACACTGTTGTTTTGGAAAACACATTGTCTCCTAAAACTCAGACTATTGTAAAACCCATTGTTTCAAGCATATGGCGGTCCCCGCACTACGATGTCTCGTCATGTTATGTATGTATCCACGTATGTTCTTATGTATGTTTTTTATGCGTTTTTCAATGTGCATAGGTGAATTTTGTCTAGGAGTTAGTTGAAATGCAGGTCTCATAATGATTTTTTGTGTGGAGGGTTTTGAAATTTTTGTTTTGTTTCCTCCCTGTATGTTGGTTTTCGAATTTTTCCATTTCCTATTAAAATAAGGGAATACCCATTATAGAAATATGAGTGAAATTACTGAATAATGTTTGTAGAAATCAAAATCTGTGGGTTCTGCAATGAAATGCTATATTTCAAAAATAATGTAAAACTCGAAATGTTATCATTGTTCGCATTTTTTTTGGAATGGATAAAAAAGCACAAAATGTGGCATTCAAAATCATAATTTGGAAATAGAAAAAAGCCCGCATCACATCCCATTTTTGTCACCATTTTATACACTGTTGTTTTGGAAAACACATTGTCTCCTAAAACTCAAACTATTGTAAAACCCATTGTTTCAAGCGTCTGGCGGTCCCTGCACTACGATGTCTCATCATGTTATGTATGTATCCACGTATGTTGTTATGTATGTGTTTCATGCATTTTTCAATGTGCATAGGTGAATTTTGTCTAGGAGTTAGTTGAAATGCAGGTCTGACAATGTTTTTTGTGTCGAGGGTTTTTAAATTTTAGTTTTGTTTCCTCCCTATATGTTGGTTTTCGAATTTTTCCATTTCTGAATGAAATAAGTGACAACCCATTGTAGAAATATGAGTGAAATTATTGAATAATGTTTGTAGACAATAGAATCTGTGGGTTCTGCAGTGAAATGCTATATTTCAAAAATCATGTAAAACCAAAAATGTCACCATTGTTCGCATTGTTTTTCGGAATTGGTAGAAAAGCGCAAAACGTGGCATTCGAAATCATAATTTGGAAATAGCAAAAAACCCACATCACATCCCATTTTTTTTGCCATTTTATAAACTGTTGTTTTGGAAAACACGTTGTCTCCTAAAACTCAGACTATTGTAAAACCCATTGTTTCAGGCATCTGGCGGTCTCCACACTACAATGTCTCGTCATGTTATGTATGTATCCATGTATGTTATTATGTATTTTTTTCATGCATTTTTCAATGTGCATAGGTGAATTTTGTCTAGGAGTTAGTTGAAATGCAAGTCTAATAATGTTTTTTGTGTTGAGGGTTTTTTAATTTTAGTTTTGTTTCCTCCCCGTATGTTGGTTTTCAAATTTTGCCATTTCTGAATGAAATAAGTGACAACCCATTGTAGAAATATGAGTGATTGTGTGGAAAACCTTTTGGGATTTTGATAGTAGGAATCTAATGATACTCTTTGCATTTCATTTGAGCCCGTGGAGAAAGCAAACTCCTGGACATAATTCACCAATGTATATAACATAATATATATAACATTGCATTTCATTTGATCCTACGGAGAAAGAAAACTCCTGGACAAAATTCACCAATGTATATAACATATTATATATGTTATATCGCCCCCTATACTGAATGGACAAAAGAGTCGTGATGGAAAAGGTGACTGGATGGAAGGAACCTGTGATGGAAAAGGTGGTCGAACGGAAGGAAAGACTTAATAGCCGAACATCTCATCCCATCTGTTGTTTCCTACCTTGTCGTTGGGATAATGTTTCAGCGCTGACGAGTTTTCAAAATAATTGTTCGGCGTGGATGGACAAAAAGCCCAAAGCATGTCATTGAAAACCATTATTTGCAAATAGAAAAATGAGGTGCCAAGAATGTAATTAAATTGGAAAACAATAGGTGTTATGATACTTGCAAGGCACGGTGTTGTTATAGATGGTTTTCAGTGTTGGAAAACACACTATCCTATTTCAGTTAGTTCTTTATGAAGAATTTTATTTCGTTACTCCAAGAATGTAATGTAGTCCACTTTCAAATTGTGGAACAACTCTTTGATACAATCCAAATGTCATTTCGGTTTCTCTATCTGATTGGAATAAATAAAATGCTTGCATTATTTGTAGTGTTGGAAAACACACTGTCTCTTCTCACTTGCAGAGTGTTTTAGAATAGTATATGCATTGCTTGTTTCTTAACACCTAGGGTTTTCTAGCATGCATTCTTACTAAACAGAAGCAATGTCTTAAAGAGCTTTTGTAATATAGATAGTCTCAATGTATTCAAAATCCCTTTCAAAATTTCTAAGGACTTTTAATTTGGGCAAAAATTGCATTTAAATTTTGCATGACTGAAAAAAAATTGCACAAAATAATTGTAATTTGGAAAACCCAATGTTGGGTTTTAGTTATTTGAATGTCCTTGTTGAAATGTAAAGGGTTGTCTCATGATGGGTTGCTTGATTTGTCTCATGATGGGTTGCTTGATTCTTAACACCCACGGTTTTGCAAAATGCAATGTTACAGGATAGTACGAATGTCTTCCAAATCACACATTTGATTGTTGTGTTTAAATTTTGAACCATTGAAAAAAAGAAGTGCACAAAATAATTCTAAATGGGAAACACAGTGTAGGGTTTCAGCTCTTTCAATCTCCCTGTTTAAATGTAAAAGGTCGTCTCATGCTGGGTTGCTTGCTTCTTAACACCCACGGTTTTGCAACATGGAATGTTACAAAACAGTATGAATGTCTTCCAAATCACACATTCCATTGTTGTGTTTAAATTTTAGTTGATTGAAAAAAATTGCACAATATAATTTTGAATGGGAAACACAGTGGTGGGTTTCAGTTATTTCAACCTCCTTGTTTAAATGTAAATGGAAAGTTGAAGGTCTGAGTGCACATGGAGGAGTTGGAGTAGAATACTGATGAGATCGAGGTGAGGGGTAATTTGAAATTTGGGAAACAAAATGTGGAGTATTTCAGTTTCTTGAATGTCTTCCAAATCACACATTCCATTGTTGCAGACTAGAAACAAACAGTATTTTCACCTTTCTTTCTCGAAATAGAAAAGGCCCAATACTTGCAACCATTGCTCAGAAAATGTTTCAATTCTAGCAGGTTTTCAAAATAATTTATCAGCATGGACAAAAAGGCTAAAACGCGGCATTTGAAACCATTATTTACAAATATCAAAAAGCCCAGACAATCTCCCATTTTCTCCATTTTTGGACAGTGACATTTTGGTGGATAGCAATGGGAAGATTTGTAGGTGTTTGGAGCTCCCTAAGGTATGTATATCCACTCTGTGTATGTGCCATTTTTCCATTCTACCATGAACACTGAAGAAAGGAACGACTATTTGTTGCTAGAAAACAATATTTACACCTTTCTTTCTTGAAACAGAAAAGGCCCAATAGCAGGAAACAAATAGTATTTTCACCTTTCTTTCTTGAAACAAAAAAGGCGTAATAGCAGGAAAAAAATAGTATTTTCACATTTCTTTCTTGAAACAAAAAAGGCCCACGTCATTCCCTTCCACTTTTGTTGCGCTAGACAAAAGAAACTTGTCCACAAAGCTAACCTACCCACTTTTTTGCCTAGCAACGGGTGGGAAAACCCACCTGACGGCGTCGTTAACTCCCACCTAACCATCACCCGGACATTTCATTCCATCTGCTAGTTTCGTGTTGATCGTTGGTTGGTGGGCCCTGCACTACGACGTCTCGTCATGTTATGTATGTTTTTCATGCATTTTTGAACAACTCTTTGCTACAGTCGAAATTTCATTTCGCTTTCTTTATCTGATTGGAACAAATAAATTTCTTGCATTATTTGCAGAGTTGGAAAACACACTATCTCCTCTCAATTGTAGAGGGTTTTACAACACTATATGGGTTGCTTGTTTCTTAACACCTTATATTGACACAGTGTGTTTTCCAAATGTGCAGATAATGTGAGCATTTATTTGGTCGAATCAGATGAGGAAAATGAAATTCCATTTTGATCTCATGTTACATGAATAGGTGCTTTTTGTTTATGAGTTATCTTTCTCTTGATTGGAACAAATGAATTTCTCTCATTATTTGCATAGTTGGAAAACACATTGTCTCCTCTCTATTGTAGAGGGTTTTACAACACTATTTGGGTTGCTTGTTTCTTAAGGAGCCGACTAACTCCTAGAAAAAATTTACCTATGTGCATCGAAAAATGCATGAAAAAAATACATGGATACATACATAACATGATGAGACGTCATAGTTGGAAAACACACTGTCTCCTCTCTATTGCAGAGGGTTTTACAACACTATTTGGGTTGCTTGTTTCTTAACACCTTATATGGAGACATTGTATTTTCCAACACTGCAAATAGTGTGAGCATTTATTTGGTTGAATCAGATGAGGAAAATGAAATTCCATTTTTATCTCATGTTACATACATAGGTGCTTTTTGTTTATGAGTTAGCTTTCTCCCGATTCCTGATTGGACCAAATGAATTTATCCAACAGAATGAACGTTCATTGCTTCACAGTTCTAGCATAATGGCAAAATGGCACATATGATTTCCGATATATATACTAGTGTTAGCGATAGGTTAAATTGGAAATTAAATTCCCAATGTATAGTTTAATATGTTTGTTTATTGTTTGTGCAAGCTGGCATTTTGCACTCAATAGAACATATAAATTGTATATTGGGGAAATTTGGAAGAAATAAAATTATTTCTAGCACCAATTGTCTTTAATTTGCCAATTTAATCTATCTCTAACACTTGTCTTTCTTCCAGGTGGTTGATATGGGCCAGGAAAGAAAATCGAACAAAAGAAGGGCAGGTGGATTGAGAAGGATGCTTCAGGAGATGTGAACCTTGTGCAGTAAATACAGGTGATTCTAGTTGTGATAGTTTGAATCACAAGTGTAGTGGACGCATAGTAATGTTAATAAATGTAAGAACATAAATTTGACATATTGTAAACTATATCCTAACAAGGTTAGTATAAAGTAGAATTCCATAGCATATAAACAAAAGTTCAACAAGGTTTTGTTGTAAAATGATTTAGTGAAAAAATATTCCTCACAAGGTAAAGAAAAATAGCACACCTACCAGTTGAACAAGGCTTTAGAATAATAAGTTTCTATAACAAACCTGCCAGAGTTGAACAAGGCTTTCTTTGTTGTAGAGTTTATTTTAGTAAAACATATTTTATAACAGCATAAAGAAAAAGCAAAGTTTCCATAGCATTATCTACCAGTTGAAAGAAGGTTTCCATAGTTGAGTAACTTTCTTTGCCATAAAGTTGATCTTGCTCTAAAAACTTACAAGTTACTAAAGAGTATTTAGTCCACTACTAAAGGGCTTCTAAATTAAATAAAGTTTAGAACATATGAATATTAAACTCATAAAAGCAAAGCGGAGCCAAATTAATAGCTTTGGTTAGTTGTCAGCGGAAGGTCCCTGCTAGAACAAACACATTTGTCTCTTCATTAAGATGAAAATTGTGTATGAATTTTCCTAACTATATAAGTCATTGTCATATTTATTATATGTTGTAGCAAATACATCTTAAGCCTCAGTAGGAGTACCAACAGGTCTGTTTGGAGATCAAAACTCATAACCAAAGCCTCAAGATTGTTGTAGTGTTTGTGCAAAGGCTTGATACTTCCAAATATCAGCATCACTGACAGTTCTTTGGGCATATTTCATAGACTTCAAAATGAGCAGCTTTTATTTCAGCTACCTCATCACTATCATCCTCGTCCATTGCCTCAGGATTCTCGGCTCTTTTTCGTTCATGTTCAATTTCCTGAAAGTGTGTGGGGAGAGGTTATGGTAACACTAAAACGCATGCTAGTATGATGAATTGAAATAACAAGCTACAAGTTGAGGTAAGTTCAATAGGTATACTACTGCTCTATCTTAAAAATTAGTAACATAGCAGTCAAAATAAAAACCATTAGAAATTCATAAACAGATCTAGTTTGCAAAAGACGACACAATTGGAACTCACCTTTTCAATATTTTCTCTAATAGCATACTTGCAAGCCCTCTGATAAATCTCAGTGATATCGTCTCTATTGAATCCTTGGGTATAATGGGCCAATGCCATTAGGTCTACATCCTTTGATACGGGTGACTTTCTCAAGCAAGACTTGAAGAATTTATAATGTGAGGACTCATCGGGTAATGGAATATAAATTAGCTAGTCAAGTCGGCCAAGCCTTAACAATGCAGGATCGATGATATCAGGCTTGTTTGTAGCACCAATAATGAAAACTATTTTCTTGGTTGTCATACCAGCCATCTCCATCAATAGCTGATTAAGGACTCTATCTACAACACCACTAGCATCCCCCACACTACTTCCATGCTAGAAACATGCAAACCAATTATGCATCACAAGTTAGAGCCTACTTCACAAAGGTCCAAGAAAATTCCTAGTCATTTATATTCAACCTTAAACTTTTACTTATAAAAAAGCAACACACCTGTGTAGCAATAGAATCAAGCTCATCAAAAAATAGGACACAAGGAGCTGACCCTTTGGCCTTATCAAAAATTTGTCACATTAGCCTCACTCTCTCGAAACCACATTGTTAACAATTCAAGGCCCTTCACACTAATGAAATTGGCCTGGCATTCATTGGAAATGGCTTTTGCAAGCAATGTCTTTCCACAACTCGATGGGCCATAAAATAACACTCCTTTTGAAGGAGACATTCCAAATTTTTCAAATTTCTCAAGATGCTCCACTAGATATTGAACAGTCTACACCAAACTCATAATGAATTTTCTTAGTTGATATCTCCTTGAAAAGCAGGTTTTTTGCATTGAAAGAAAATCAAGCCACAAATATAGTGAAACACGTATCTCAACATACCTCTCAAAGCTCCCTCTTGACATTTTCCAACCCTCCAATATCTTCCCAAGTGATATTTGGAACTTCAACAACCTGTCAATGTTTTCCCAATATTCATAAGAAAATTTACCATTATAAAAATCATCAGAAACAAACAAACTTAGAAAATTAAAATTTAGGGGCCCAACAAATCAATAGTTTAAAAATACAATCCCTACTTAATCAATATAAGAAAAATTGAGCGTTTATACATGGTTTGGAAAAACTCACAGTTTCACAGACAATGGATGGGTTGCTAGAGCCCAATGCAGTCTGGAAGTGCTAATTAGTCATGACCATTGAATTTAGAATCTTACCATCTATTGTCTCATCTTCTAAGTCAATGACATCCATTTTTTCCCTAATACACTGAAGTGTAGCCTCAGTGCATAAAGCTGCAAGATCTACTCCAATGTATCCATGATTATCCTTAGCAATGCTTTCGAGATCAACCTATATCAAGAATCCTAAAGATTAATATATGCTCTCACCAAGAAAAACAAATATTAATAAATGCTCTCAAAATCCAAGCATTGCTTGACATTAGATCTAGAAGTACAAAAAACAATTTAGGTTCTACAATACGTACATCATTAGAGAGCTTCATATTCTTCGTATGGATACGAAGCACTTCCAACCTACCTACTTCATCTAGAAACCCAATGTCAATTTCCTTATCAAACCTTCCAAACCTTCTGAGTTTCGGGTCAATACTATTTCGTCAGTTAGTTGTTGCAATCACAATAACATGAGCACGAGACTTAAGTCTATCCATAACTGTAAGAAGTTGAGAAACAATTCTCCTCTCAACTTCACCATGGGTTTTTTCCCTCTTGAGAGCTATGGAATCAATTTCATCAATAAATATAATGGAAGGTGCATTCTTCTCAACCTCCTCAAAAGCCTTAAGGAGGTTTCTTTCGCTTTCTCTGACCAGCTTTGACATAATTTCAGGTCGATTGATACAAAAAAAGAAGGCACCGGTTTCATTTGCAACTGCCCTAGCAATTAAGGTTTTCCCAAATTCAAGTGGCCCATAAAGCAGAATACCCTTTGGGGGTTTCACACCAATTGATTTGAAGAGTTGTGGGTGCCTAAGAGGAAGTTCTACCAATTCACGTATCTAAGCCATTTATTTCCGTACACCACCAACATCATCATAACCTCTTTCATCTAATCTATCTTCATCCTCCCACTTTACAGGCTCCCTTTTACAGAAAATTTCAGTATCTGGAGGAACAACACAGTATTCTCCAAGGTTTGTCTCAATTACCTTAAACTCCACACTACACATACCACCTCTTACAAGGAAATGATCACCTTTTGTCACTGGGCGATAAGTTTCCAAGAAATAGGCTCCAAGTTATAAATCAGTAAAGTCTTTTAGCACATAGACTTCACAAAGGAAAAAAGGCTACCACATATTTGAATCTTGTTAACCCTACTTGCAATATATTTGGCGCTTACAATGAAATGGAATGCAGATAAAAAAACATTTTGAACAATTGTCTTCACCCAAGGCACTAACCCTTGCATTGTTAATGTTATTGTACAGATTTGTGATGAATAATTGAAAGCGAATTGAGCAATAAATTTAAATATAGCTTCTAGCTATTTAAATTTATTTATAGCTTATACAATGAAGAGGCACCTTCATTAAAGAGCATAAAATAAAATATTAAAGTCAAAATAAATAATAGTTAATTATTTATAATGGTCGACCTCTCATTGAAAATCATGCCCTTCTAGAAAGGACGTCTTTCTTGAGGCCGACGTCCCCTTTGTGAAAGGGTGCAATTGTATATATATGTGTGTGTGTGTGTGTGTGTGTGTGTGTGTGTGTGTGTGTGTGTGGATCTCTTCTTTATGATAATCATCAAGTTCATTCATAGTTTGTACTATTGAGGAGAAGTAGACCACGCCCAGCAAGAGGAGAAGTTCACTCAGCAAGCAGATCTTTATCTGAAGCAACAGATCGATCATAAGGAGAAGCATATTCATTTGTATCTTGCATCTTAGAGAGGTGCTACTATTCATTGTATCATTGGCATTACATTGTGCCTAAGTTGTAAGCAGATTTTTGCTCCTGTTTGATCAGTATATAAGAGATATATTGGCTGGGTTTTTCTCCCTCAGGTTGGAGGGTTTTCCCAGGGTATCGGTTGTGTTCTTGTGTCAATTTTTAATAATTTTTGTGCACTCATCTGATCTCATAAAACTAACATGCATCAGTATATAAAAACAATAGTCTGGTAAGACTGAAAAAATAACCCAAAAAATAGGAGACCTAAAGGGGAGGATTCAGATTCGAAGAAAAAAAGTATAGGTTTAAAAATTCCCCCAATGTGTACACTTTACATATGAAAAACAAAAAATTAAATATAAAAAAAAATGGTACAAAATGCGTTGCAAAAATATGGAAAAGAAAGAACAAAAAGACTCACGCTTTAAATAGGCATCAAACAAATTCCTAGTGATGCCCTCGATGGTATCATCAATGGGAAGAATATGGGCGCGCTTGTTGTACTTAACATTGGGACATTGGTGAATAGAAACCACGTCTCCCAAACGAACCCTTAGATTCGACCACATGACCTTGTTCATTCTAATCTTGGGCTCCTCGTAGGTCTCCTCTGCTTGAGCAATACAGATCGTATCCTTCCTCTTCTTTCCCTGCAACACACTCTAGAGGAGAGATTGAGGGAAAAGTAAAAAATTTAAGCATCTAAAGTGCAAAACAAAATACCGCAGTGTCTCAAGGGCAAAGGGGAAAGGAAAATACCTTAATAAGGATTATGTCTCCATAGAACAATTGCAATTTCTCCACGGTTTCTGGGTGCAGGCAAACAACGGAGTTATCATCATTAATGGCTTCGTCCACAACCAGTTGATTTGCTGCCTTCTTTTTCTCTAAAATTGTTGTGCTGAAATCTCTTTTTGTTCCTTTCCTGTTACCAACAAAACCACTCATTTATTTAGCAATCCATGAAAATACCTAAGCAAGCGGAGGCAGAGAATGAGAAAGATTCAGTATTGATCTTATGCTTCTGATGATTCTCCCTTATGAGCCATCGTTGTAGAGGAAATATTGATTGTTTGGAGTACTACAAACAATTAACCGATTGAGAAGAATGAAGCGAATTGGGGTTTCAATTACCTTAAACTCCACACTGCAAATAATGTGAGCATTTATTTGGTTGAATCAAATGAGGAAAATGAAATGCCATTTTGATCTCATGTTACATAAGTAGGTGCTTTTTGTTTATGAGTTAGATTTCTCCTGATTGGAACAATTGAATTGCTCTCATTATTTGCACAATTGGAAAACACACTGTCTCCTCTCTGTTGCAGGGGGTTTTACAACACTATTTGGGTTGCTTCTTTCTTAACACCTTATATCCAGATAGTGTGTTTTCCAACTATGCAGATAATGGGAGCATTTAGTTGGTCGAATCAGATGAGGAAAATGAAATATCATTTTTATCTCATGTTTCATAAATAGGTGCTTTTTGTTTATGAGTTAACTTGCTTGTTTCTTAATACCTTATATCGAGACAGTGTGTTTTCCAACTATGCAGATAATGTAAGCACTTATTTGGTCGAATCGGATGAGGAAAATGAAATTCCTTTTTGATCTCATGTTACATAAATAGGTGCTTTGTGTTTATGAGTTAGCTTTCTCCTGATTGGAACAATTGAATTTCTCTCATTATTTGCACAGTTGGAAAACACACTGTCTCCTCTCTGTTGCAGAGGGTTTTACAACACTATTTGGGTTGCTTCTTTCTTAACACCTTATATCGAGACAGTGTGTTTTCCAACTATGTAGATAATGGGAGCAATTAGTTGGTCGAATTAGATGAGGAAAATGAAATGTCATTTTTATCTCATGTTACATATATAGGTGCTTTTTGTTTATGAGTTAGATTGCTTGTTCCTTAACACCTTATATCGAGATAGTGTGTTTTCCAACCGTGCAGATAATGTGAGCATTTATTTGGTCAAATCAGATGAGGAAAATGAAATTCCTTTTTGATCTCATGTTACATAAATAGGTTCTTTTTGGTTATGAGTTAGTTTTCTCCTGATTGGAACAATTCAATTGCTCTCATTATTTGCACAGTTGGAAAACACACTGTCTCCTCTCTATTACAGAGGGTTTTACAATACTATTTGGGTTGCTTATTTCTTAAGGAGTCGGCTAACTCCTAGACATACAATTACACCTATGTACATCGAAAAACGCATGAAAAACATACATGGATACATACATAACATGACGACACATCATAGTTGGAAAACACAATGTCTCCTCTCTGTTGCAGAGGGTTTTACAATACTATTTGGGTTGCTTGTTTCTTAAGGAGCCGACTAACTCCTAGACATACAATTACACCTATGTACATCAAAAAATGCATGAAAAACATACATGGATACATACATAACATGTTGAGACATCATAGTTGGAAAACACATTGTCTCCTCTCTGTTGCAGAGGGTCCTACAACACTATTTGGGTTGCTTGTTTCTTAACACCTTATATGGAGACATTGTATTTTCCAACACTGCAATTAGTGCAAGCATTTATTTCGTCGAATCAGATGAGGAAAATGAAATGCCATTTTTATCTCATGTTACATACATAGGTGCTTTTTGTTTATCAGTTAGCTCTCTCCTGATTCCTGATTGGAACAAATGAATTTATCCAACAGAATGAACGTTCATTACTTCACAGTTCCAGCAAAATGGAAAAATGGCACATATGATTTCTGATATATATACTAGTGTTAGCGATAGGTTAAATTCCCAATGTATAGTTTAATATGTTTGTTTATTGTTTGTGCAAGCTGGCATTTTGCACTCAGCAGAACATATAAATTGTATATTGGGGAAATATGGAAGAAATAAAATCATTTTGAGCACCAATTGTCTTTAATTTTCCAGTTTAATCTATTGCTAACACTTATCTTTCTTCCAGGTGGTTTATATAGGCCAGGAAAGAAAATTGAAAAAAACAAGGGCAGGTGAATTGAGAAGGATGCTTCAGGAGATGTGAACCTTTTGTAGTAAATACAAGTGATTCTAGCTGCCATAGCTTGAATCGCAAGTGTAGTGGATAGTTAAATTTCCAAAATTTAATATGCATTTAAAAGTGTCGATTTGTTTGAAATTGTGAAATGTTGGGGTTTTCAATCAGCTGTCATTTTCATGTGATTCTTAAGTGTTTTGCGCTTATTTGAAATCTTTCACCAAAAGAGTTTATATGTAGTTCATAATTTTTTTCGTAATAGTTCTTTTTACAATTTCGCTATTTGTCTAGAATATTTAGTAAGTTCTAAACGGTTCATTTGTAACAACATCTGATGGCAATTTTGTAGAATGTTATTTCTATATCCTATTTCTGCTCTTTTTCAGTATGTTTTGATCTGTCCACCACACTACAAAAAGATGTGCACATATAACAAATGACTACTTGAAATGGTTCTATGCACTGTATTAAATAGAACTCATAAAGCCAATGGGTAGGAATAACTTAATTGAGAATTTCGCCTACATTACTTGGCCCTAAATATTATAGAAAAATTGCAAAAGAGCTATTAGAATAACAACATACATGGAAACAAAAAGTGATGAAATGGGTAGATGGGAGAAAATGTTTGGGCGATGGTTACATAGGAGTTAACGATACCGTCAAGTGGGTTTTCCCGCTTGTTGCCGGGTGAAAAAGTGGGCGGGTTAGCTTTGTCAACAAGTTTCTTTTTTCTAGCGCGGGAAAAGTGGAAGGGAATGACATGGGGCTTTTTTGTTTCAAGAAAGAAAGGTGAAAATACTATTTGTTTTGTTTCCAGTCTGCACGTTGAAAGGGAAAGCAGAAGGTCTCAGTGCACGTGAATGACTTGGAGGAGAATACTGACCAAATTGAGGTGACAGGTACTATCCAATAGTGTTGTAGAGGGTTTTACAACACTATTTGGGTTGCTTCTTTCTTAACACCTACGGTTTTCCAACATGAATTGTTGTGAAATAGAATGAAGTGCGTACTATGAATTACACTATGTGTTGAGGGTTATTATTGTCCCCGTTAAATGAGAGATGTGTTATTTGATAAAATAAAACACCATCTATACGTTTGTATATTTTCATTACAAGACAAAGGTTGGGTGTACCGTATAAGTAAAGGTAGGCTTCAAAACACATTGTGTTTTCCAACATGCGCTACACAATGTGCACACCTAGATATACTGGTTTAAAACCAGAAAGGGCTTGGGTATGTTGTGATGTGGAGGTTGAAAAATGCAGTGTTATGAAGCATGCAATTTGTTATATACTTGAAACTTAAACACAACAATGGAAGGTGTGATTTGGAAGACTTTCATACTGTTTTGTAACATTCCATCTTGAAAAACCGTGGGTGTTAAGAACCAAGAAACCCAGCATGAGATGACCCTTTACATTTAAACATGGAGATTCAAATAACTGAAACCCATCACTGTGTTTCCCATTTACAATTATTTTGTGCAGTTTTTTTTCAATCGATTGAAATTTAAACACAACAATGGAATGTGTGATTTTGAAGACATTCATACTATTTTGGAACATTCCATGTTGCAATACCTTGGGTGTTAAGAAGCAAGTGACCCACCATGAGACAACCCTTTACATTTAAACAAGGAGATTCAAATAACTGAAATGGGACAGTGTGTTTTCCAACATTGCTGACCATCTATAACAACATTGTGCCTTGCAAGTATCATAACATAATACTTGCAAGGCACGGTGTTGTTATAGATGGTTTGCAGTGTTGGAAAACACACTATCCCATTTCACTTTTCCAATTTAATTACATTCTTGGCACCTCATTTTTCTATTTGGAAATAATGGTTTTCAATGACATGTATTGGGCTTTTTGTCCATCTATGCCGAACAATTATTTTGAAAACCAGATGACTATTATAATGCATGTGACACATATTTTTTTAGGGAGAATAGCCTGCTCCCAATTACAGAAGGTGATCTCCTTGTGACATGGCTTACACATTATAATGTATTACCCTTCTTCAAGGATAAGACATATATGCTTATCATTGCTAGTTGATTTGTGGATTCGATTGTCTAAGAATTTTTGCATCAACGTTGCAGATGAGACTCCATGATCCAACATCATGATGAGTGATGTTGTATTCTTCATCCTTATGTTGGATCATGGAGTGTGATCCCAAACATTGATGCAAGAATTCTTACACAATCGAATCCACAAATCAACTAGCAATAATCAATACGGATTGTGGAAAATTGATATCATTTATGTTTGATTATGTTATCATTTCAAACACATGTTTTTTCAGGGGTAATAACTTGATTTTACTATATTCATAGGAAGATTAGATTTTGCTTTGCAATTGGACGTCGCTATTATCCATAGAATAATGCATTTCAGAGGCATCATAACATGCAAAAACCCTATGATGGGACAACATAATGTGGAAAATAATTGGTGGCTGCAAAACACCATGTGTTGTGAGTTCTTTCATTTTGCATGTTGAAATCTGATTAACAAATTGGGTTGTTACTTGTGAAGGGTTTGTAAATGGTATTTGGTTTGCAGGTATAATAACACCCAGTGTTTTCCAACCTGCAATTACACATTGTTGGCCTTGGCATTCTATGTAAACGTCAACCTTTGCATACCCCATATAAGCGTTAGATAAAAGACATGTCAAAATTTCATGACAACTGGGCATCTTTTGAGCTACTTTTCAATATTTATAAAATAAGCTCTTCTCTCCAGCACACATCACCACCTCTTCCACAATCTCATCCACTCAGCTCTGTGTTGTTGGAAGGTGTCATCCATGTATGATGGAGAGAAGTGCATGTTTTTGAAATTAGAAAGGTATGCTTTAATGTTTCCCATTTGTCATGAAATGTTGTCGTGGTGGGGGGGGAGGGGGGACAACCCTATGTGTTTTCCATCTTGCAACTTTTTTTGTGCATCTTGTGTTCAAAATGTATAACGGTATTGAAATGGAATGTTTGGTGCAAGTAAGGGTTGTTATAAAATATGAAGGTGAACTTTAATACAATATGTTCTTACACTGTGCATAACAAAAAGTGTTGTCTTTCGAGAAGAATTGAGAAGCGAGGGACAACCCTCTGGGTTTTCCATCTTGCAACTTTTTTTCTTTTTTTTTTGCGTGCAACTTTTGCTGCAAGCAAGGGCAATTATAAAATATGAATGTGACCTTCAATACATTCTCTTCTTATGGTTTTCATAACACTAATTGTTGTCATTGAACAAGATTTGAAAAGTGTGGGACAACCCAGTGTGTTTTCCATCCTACAATTTGTTTGTAAATCTTCTCTTCCAAATGTATTACGATATTCAAATGGAAACCTTTTCCGTCGCGGGTTCCTTTTGTAAACCTTATTCACTTATTTTTATTTTCACAATGTTTTGTGGTCTTTGTAAACCTTATTCATTTATTTCACTCATATTTCCATGATGGGTTTTCATCTATTTCATTCACAAACTGCAAATTTTCAAAACCAACAGACGGGAGGAAACAAAATTAAAAAATCCTCAACAGAAAATCACAAAATGAAAACCCCACAATGAATGGTCGTTTGTTTCTTTAGTGTTCATGGCAGAATGGAAAAAAGGCACATACACAAAGCGGATATACATACTTGAGGGAGCTTCACATGCCTGCAACTCTTGCCCTTGCTATCTAGCAAAATGTCGTTGTCCGAAAATGGAGAAAATTTGACCTTGTCTGGGCTTTTTGATATTTGCTAATAATGGTTTCGAATGCCACATTTTGGCTTTTTGTCCATCCACGCCAAACAATTATTTTGAAAACGCGTCAACACTGACATGATTTCCCGATGATGGGACATCAAATGACACATGGGATGAGACGTCCGACCCTCAAGTCTTTCCTTCCCGTCCGACAACCTTTTCCCTCACTGGTCCCACCTCTTTTGTCACGACTCTTTTCTCCATGTAGTATGGGGAGCATATCCTATCTTATATACATATGTGAATTTTGTCCGGGAGTTAAGGAGGGAGCAAGCTAACTCCTAGACAAAATTCACATATGTATATAACGTAGGATATGTCGGTTTCAGGAATAAATTCACATATGTATATAACATAGGATATGTCGGTTTCAAAATCCTAGACAAAATTCACCTATGCACATCAAAAAATACATGAAAAACATACATAAGAACATACATGGATACATACATAACATGACGAGACGTTGTAGTGCGAGGCCCGCCAGACGCCTAAAACAGTGGGTTTTACAATAGTCCAAGTTTTAGGAGATAGTGTGTTTTCCAAAACAACAGTGTATAAAATGGTGGCAAAAATGGGATGTCTTGTGGGCTTTTTTCTATTTCCAAATTATGATTTTGAATGCCACATTTTCTACTTTTTTATCCATTTTGAATAACAATGCGAACAATGGTGACATTCTAGGTTTTATATGATTTTTGAAATATAGCATTTCAATGCAGAACCCATCGATTATGCTTTCTACAAACATTATTCAGTAATTTCACTCATATTTCTACAATGGGTTGTCACTTATTTCATTCGAAAATGGAAAATTTTGAAAACCAGCATACGGGGAGGAAACAAAACAAAAATTTCAAAACCCTCCACAGAAAAAATCATTATCAGACCTGCATTTCAACTAACTCCTAGATAAAATTCACCTATGCACATTGAAAAATGCATGAAAAACATACATAAGAACATACATGGATACATACATAACATGACGAGACGTCGTAGTGTGGGTCCTGCCAGACGCCTCAAACCGGCATATCATATGTTATATACATATGTGAATTTTGTCCAGGAGTTAGCTTGCTCCCATTATATATAACCTAAATGATCCTAAAGATTTTAAATAACCATAATTATTTAAGCTTTTGAGAAGTGACGGACAACCCTCTGGGTTTTCCATACTTCAACTTTTTTTTTTGTGTGCAACTTTTGTTGCAAGCAAGGGCAGTTATAAAATATGAAAGTGACCTTGAATAAATTATTTTATTATGGTGCGCATAACACTAAGTGTTGTCATTGAACAAGATTTGAAAAGTTTGGGACAACCCAGTGTGTTTTCCATCGTGCAAAATGTTTTGTGCATCTTTTCTTCGAAACGTATTACGATATTCAAATGGAATGTTTGGTGTGCATGTGATGGGTTGTTATAAAATATGAATGTGAACTTCAATATAGTGTTTTGTTACAGTCTGTATAACAAAAAGTGTTGTCTTTGAAGAAGAATAGAGAAGTGAGGGAAAATTGTGTTAACCTAATTGAGGTGGGGGGAGTAACCAATAGGGATGTTTCTTGTAAAGGGTTTTAGAATAGTTTGTGGGTTGCATGGTTTATAACACCCTGTGTTTTCCAACCTAAAAATTTGGATAACAGTTTGAGTGTCTTGAAAATCTTTTCTTATTTACACTGTATGAATGTAAAAATGGCACCTCCAAAAATTAAAACTATTAGTTATGGTATAAATTGCAATTCAGTATCTTCACGTGATTGACAATAATAATTGGTCAAAATAATTGCATGTTGTAAAACACAGTGGGTTACTTGTATAGCATTTTACAACAGTGTGGGTTGTGCATTTCAAATTCTTCCTTTCATTGAAAAAATATATTCTTGATTACTGCAAAATGGTGCAATAAATTTTGGAACTTTAACTGTCCATAACACTTGCAACAATTTTATAGTTTACAGGAAACCAAGGATGCGTGCTATAAAATGGAAACTAGTTCCTGCAATGAAGAATGTCATTGACATGGACAACACACCTGAAAGGTTGTGTAGTAGCGCATCTTCTTTGGGGCGGTTGCATTCACGAAACGTGCAAGTAAGATCTGGTAATTACAAGATGCATCAAATGTATAATTTTAATCTCTCATAAGTGGTTATGAAGTTGATTGGAAAGTGGGAATGTTTTATTTAGGAGGCAGCAACCGTGGTCCAGAGGAAGTCCCCTTGGTTTACGAAAATGGTCAACCCTAAGGCAACGACGTGTTCGGTAATTGATTGTGAACTTGCAATTTCCCTTCCCTTCCTATGCATCAATCAGAATGCTTTTTAATTTCAGTTCGAAAACATCATGTTTGTTACAAATATTCTGATTGTGGCATTTATCGTTCCTTTGATTCAGGAAAATAATTAGGGCAATGATCTTGCTCTTTCCATAGTCCATGACCGGAAGGAAAAGTGTGCAGAGGGAGACCCTAAGGATGGAGAGGGATCCAATGAAGCACGAGGTGATGTGGTGGACGGGAAGGTAGATATAATAACTGAATTATTGCATCATTTGGTTGTGTGTATATGTTGTGCATTCAATTTGTTTGAATATCAAATATATTAAATGATTTTCTTTTCCAAATTTGTTGTGCAGGTTGCTGCTGAATACAGAAGAGAAATGGTGAATGGTAGATATATATATTATTGTATTGTAGAATAATGTACGAGAAAGTATTATGATTGGAGAGTGTTCAACATGCATAGGTTTCAGCATCACCACCTTCCTATTCTTGAGGCACCAAAGCGTGGTTGAGTTGTGTTGGGGGGGGGACCAAAACAACCCGCTCCTCCCCCTGATAAATTGAAAGAGTACCTTCTAAAGAAGGTGGAAAATACAGAGTACCAAATGAATATACATTAGCAGTTGTAATAGAAGCATGTTATTAGATGTGTCTGTCAAAAGTATGGGAAACAAAACTTCCTTCAACTCCCCCAAGAAGGAAAGGATGAGGTGAAGAAGCAAATGGCATTATACAACAATCAGGAGATGAAGGAGTAGAGAAAGTAAAGAATATTACAATTGCAAGAGAGAAAGAGATAGGAAGGAATGGTAATGTCGAACTAAATTGTTAAATATGAATTTTCCTTGCTTCATCTTTTTTGTTTGGATGCATACAAGGTTCACTTAACATTAACTTACATGACATGATAGGGTGATGGTCGAGAAGCAGTTTCTTCCCCACATTAGAGTAGGGTTCATTCACCAGAGGAAGTTGTGCCCACAAAAGGCAAAGACGATGTTGTTCCTCCCACCCCTGTGTCTAAAATTTAGAATAAGCATCCTACACAGTTGAAAGTTTCAAGGCACCCTCTGAAGAAGAAATGAAAACAAACAGTGATCTTGAAATCTTATGTTTACTCTAAAGTTTGTTTTGATTATTTGAATGAATTGGTTGCATGCATCTGAGTTTGGTGCAACATTTCAATTCCTCCTATTACACAACAATGATGAACAATGAACTGCTGCCCTCAAGCAGTTTTTTGTGATTTTCGATGGTGAACAATTGCCCATGGAAGCACAAGATGATGTTGTTCCTCTCGACCCATCGTCTAACAATGTTGAGAAGAAGAAGAAGAATCGGAATATATCGTCAAATGTGTCAAGGTTCCTTGACATGGAGGAACTAGAAGAAATGGTGAATTGAAATTCTTATATTTAATGTTTGTTTTGATTATTTCAATGAATTGGTTGCATGTAGCTAAATTTGAAATGACCTTTTAATTCCTACTATTACAGGGCAAGGATAAACAACAAAGTGTTGGCCTTGACCTAATTGGCGATGTCATTGCAATTGAAATGAGAGAGGCTAATATAGATGGACATGCGGATGGGGAGAGCACTGGCCACGAAGTGGGATAGGGTAACACAAATGGTCATCAAGATGGGGAGAACACTAGCTTGAATGTGGAACTGGCTAACATAGATGGACATGGGGATGGGGAGAGCAGTGGATTGCAAGTGGGAGAGGGTAATAAGGATGGACCCGGGGAGGAGGAGAGTGTTGTCCTGCAAGGGGGAGATGGAAATAAAGATGGAAATGGGGATGTGGAGAGGTGCGGTGTGCCATCTATATCGGTATGAGACCCAACACACTTCCATGCTTTGTTCTTATTTCTTTAGGAATATTTTAATGTGCCTTCAATTATGCTTCACGTCAATGACATTTCCATTGCAGGCAAAGCCAATGGATGAACAAATAATAGAGTTCAACGGCATAACTTTTAAGGTTGGTGATCACATCGACCTTTGGAGGCCGCATAAATGGGTTGCCAAAGGAATTCTACATGTTGTCACCAAAAATGCTCACACCCACTACTTGAGGCGCCCAAAAAATTGTGCGAGAGTCAGCATTGTTGAGGCCATTGATGGCCAATGCTACATGCCTTTTCCCATGCCTAGCGCAGAGACCATCGGAGAGTGCGTGGGTGGCTTTGTTATATGGCAACTCACCGAGATGAAGCATTCTATTCCAGAGGTACACATAAATGATATGTTGTTGTATATATATCATACTGCGTATATTTTTTCCATGCATACGTTAATTCTCATTAATTGTTTGCTATAGGGTGAAGGTGTTAAACTTGAAATAGACAAAGCATAGACTACGAATAAATCTATTTTTTCACATTCATCATCTGCGAGGGTTTGTGGATCTGGAATCACCCCTCCTAAAATACATAAGGACCCTAAGAAACATGCCATATTTTATGCAGACCTGAATTCGATTACAAGGAATAGGCAGCATAGGAATTGATGAGATAGGCTCCGAATACTGATTTTTCTCTGTGGGTTTCATTATTTGAATATTGAACAATTGTGGTGTAGAGATACACCATTTGCATATGTTTCATACGAGACTTTTCATGGGCTTCTTTGATTATTTTATTATTGTACAATTATGTTGAACATATATACTAATTTCATGTCATTGGAACACATAATTGCTATCCATTTCATATCAGACTTTAAGAAAAATAGTCTTGTTCACTATCTATTCATATGTTTCGAACATAAATTTTACATAACTCTTGTGTTGTCCCCTCTGGCATGTGTTGCCATTAATGTCAAAGAAATAAGACAATAAGATGTTCTTGATTGGTAAACAAGTCAGTAGTATTGGTTTGGTAATTCAGTTGATGTTCTCTTCATTTCAGTTCTTTGACAATCACTTGATTTGGCATACAAGTGTTTTTCAACTCTAGTACACTGCATATTGTGATAAGGACCTAAAATTGTGACTATATGTAAATATAATTATATGAGTTGAAATAGTTATGAAGACAGTTCTCTTTCTATTAAAAAACACAGAACACTATTTATGCATGTTGTTGAAGGCATTCAATATCACTGAAGTGTTTTGGTCCTCATGTTCATTTATTTATCATATGTCATTCAGTTTTAAATTTGTCGTAAGATTATGTTATATTGTAAATATTTCAGCTTTTGGGTTTCTATAATGTTCTCAGTCTCTGTGATCTGGTTATGGTCTTTATGTTCATTCATGTTAAAAATCATCAAACATGCTTGATAACTAAATTTCTCTAGAGCTTGCACTTTACATTTGGTTATTAATGCTAAAGTGGTTGGTATGGGAACAATTGATGTCACCATTTATCAAGAAATTTGAGAAATTAGTTTAAAAATACAATCGATGAGGTATGGGATTTGAAACCCATCAAGTGTCGGTAATCTAGTTTTGGATTGTGATAATCCATACAAGTGGATAGAATGATATACTAATTTTTGAAATACACCATTTGTAATACATATTATATATAAATACCTAAAAAATATGTTGGGTCTCAATCCTGGAAACATAAAAATAAGGACTATCCATGAGTCACTCACAAGATCAAATCAACTTCTGAATGAACAAGTGAAATTCCTCAAGAAAAGAATGATGAAAGTCAAACTAATGTCAACAATTGCAAAGGTGATTACAATAGGCCCATCAAAATATCTCAATCAAGTAATGCACCCTTGATTCTCATTATGTACCTTCAACCATATGGTAATGACAACAATGTGATTGGTAAAGTATTCATTTTAATGGTGTACCCTTACCCAAATGCCAATGACAAAGCAAAGCATATATTGGTGGATTAGAAAACCCTATTCATCCTTCTAGAAAACCTTTAAAGTAAGTTTTTAAGTCTCAATATTCTAAAACATCACTCTCTATGAGTTTTTTATCCTCTACAAACTTAGTTGTTTAAACCTCTTCTCCATTTAAGGAGGGCAATTTACTTCTAAAAAAATATTTATCTTGGAGTATTTTCTCCATATAACATGAATTGGTTCCTGTATAATAGTTCGTATACATAATTATTGCAGGATGGAAAACACATTGGGTTGTCCCAGACTTTGCAAATCTTGTTCAAAGACAACAGTTAGTGTTATGCACACAGTAAGAAGAAAATGTATTGAAGTTGAGCTTCATAATTTTTAACAACCCTTAATTTCAGCAAAACACTCTTCTTCAATATATGCCCATATGTTTCCAACACATTATTCACATAACAATTGCATCATGGAAAACACAGTGGGTTGTGGCTCACTTATAATTTACATGCAGGCTGTGAGAAATGAATGTTTTGAAGTTCACATTGTTTTTTTTTTAACAACACTTACTTTGAGAAAAACACTCTTTTTCAGTATTTGCTCATATGTTTCCAACATAAAATTTACATAACAGTAGCATCATGGAAAACACAGTGGGTTGTGGCTCACTTCTTATTTTTTTTGGACTGTAACAAAATAATGTTTTCAACTTCACTTTCTTGTTTTATGACACCCCTTACTTTAAGAAAAACAGTCTTGTTCACTATTTGTTCATATGTTTCCAACACAAATTCTACTTAACTGTTGCAGTATGGAAAACACACTGGGTTGTCCTAGACTTTGCAAATCTTGTTCGAAGACAACAGTTAGTGTTATGCACACAGTAAGAAGAAAATGTATTGAAGTTGAGCTTCATAATTTTTAACAACCCTTACTTTCAGCAAAACACTCTTCTTCGATATCTGCCCATATGTTTCCAACACATTATTCACATAACAGTTGCATCATAGAAAACACAGTGGGTTGTGGCTCACTTATTATTTTATGCAGGCTGTGAGAAATGAATGTTTTGAATTTCATGTTGTTTTTTTACAACACTTACTTTGAGAAAAACACTCTTTTTCAATATCTTCTCATATGTTTCCAACAAAAAAATTACATAACAATAGCATCATGGAAAACACAGTGGATTGTGGCTCACTTCTTATTTTTTTCAGACTGTAACAAAATAATGTTTTCAATTTCACTTTCTTGTTTTATGACACCTCTTACTTTAAGAAAAACAGTCTTGTTCACTATTTGTTCATATGTTTCCAGCACAAATTTTACTTAACTGTTGCAGTATGGAAAACACACTGGGTTGTCCCAGACTTTGCAAATCTTGTTCGAAGATAGCAGCTAGTGTTATGCACATAATAAGAAGATAATGTATTGAAGTTGAGCTTCATAGTTTTTAACAACCCTTACTTTCAACAAAACACTCTTCTTCGATATCTTCCCATATGTTTCCAACACATTATTCACATAACAGTTGCATCATGGAAAACACAGTGGGTTGTGGCTCACTTATCATTTTATGCAGGCTGTGAGAAATGAATTTTTTGAAGTTCACGTTGTTTTTTTTTAACAACACTTACTTTGAGAAAAACACTCTTTTTCAATATCTGCTCATATGTTTCCAACAAAAAATTTACATAACAGTAGCATCATGGAAAACACAGTGGGTTGTGGCTCACTTCTTATTTTTTCCGGACTATAACAAAATAATGTTTTCAACTTCACTTTATTGTTTTATGACACCCTTACGGGTATGTGCAGAATCATGATGGGCCAAAAAGTGGCGATATGTAAGTGATATGATGACCCATGTGGCTGATGACCTTTTTTTTAACCCAAAATTAATTAAAAAAAAGGGTTTTTAAAGGAGATTATCATCTTTTCACCAATATAAATTATGCTTTACTTTGAATTTAATAAATAGTTATTATTCATTTTCTATTGGAATTACGACTAAAGTCTTGATTGATAGGCTGATTGAAAAACATCTATAGCTTTCAAATGGCATAATATTTTTTGAATCTAAAACATGCATCACATTCTATGCTTCACATACTATAGGAATAAAAAAATAAAAATTGAATTTCATAATTTTTGACCAAGTTAAGGTGGTTAGACATACGAGTTTTTTTTTTTTTTTTAAGTTGTAATAAAAAATTCATAATTAATTATTTACTTGGAAAAAAATTACCAAAAAATATGCATCACATCGGGACATGAGTCCTCTACTTATATCTAAAATATTATTAATTTTTTTTATCATTTTATTGTGGTTAGGGTGGTTAGATAGACACCTAATTCTTATTTTTCCCTGAAATTTAAGTACTACTGCATTGAAATTTTAAATTTTCACCAAATAGATTTTTATTTTTTTAAAATAAACCTAGTAGTTTAGAAACTACATTCAATTTTCTACAGATTCTATTCTTACATATTTTTGAAATAATATAGATAACTTATTCAAATTTTTACGTCAAGTTGCCTAACCCTAATTTTTTTGAATTTATTGCCACTTAAGGGCCTATTTTTTCCATGATGATCCTGCACATACCCTTACTTTAAGAAAAAAAGTCTTATTCACTATTTGTTCATATGTTTCCAACAAAAATTTTACTTAATTGTTGCAGGATGGAAAACACATTGGGTTGTCCCAGACTTTCCAAATCTTGTTTGAAGACAACAATTAGTGTTATGCACACTGTAATAAGACAATGTATTGAAGTTGAGCTACATATTTTATAACTACCCTTGCTTGCAGGAAACGTTTGATGACATTGCAGGGGTCAAACAACTCAAATCGCTATGCTATTGCAAACAATTCAGATGACTAAACTGGAAAACTCCACCTTTCAGCCAAGAACAAACGACTGATAGAAACCAATCCCCAACTTAAACATCTCCATATGTGAACTTTTAAAATAGACTGTCCTTAACCGGCCTAATTAGGTTTCCTTTAATCATTCAATTTGTCAGACAACAACAAAAGATTCTCTCACACTCTTAACTTAGTTTCATGGCATGTAAAATAGTCTGTTTGAATGAATCTTCAATGTCTTTTTAGCCTTTCAAGGAAGGAAATTCCAAACACTCCACATACCGTTCAATCTACGCCTTTTGAGAATTATGTCCTGAAAGGACAGTCAATTCATGGTCTCCAAATACTCATAAATTCACCAATCCCTATCTTGGAATGGAGTCACCTATGCCCAAAAACCTCTGCAAAAAAAAAGTACACAACAAGGACTGATATTCCACAAACAAAACTCATCAAGTCATGAATGTACAGAGACATTTACAGAGTTTGAAATTCCATTTCAATATCCTTATACATTTCCAAGAGAAGATGCACAAGAAAAGTTACAAGAATGGAAAACACAGACTGTAACAAAATAGTGTATTTAATTTCACAATCAAATTTTATAAGAACAATGTGCATCACACAATGAAATGTAAAAACATTTTGAGTCAATATTATACAATCTGAAGAAAATTAAAATGCACATTTAATACTAGTAACCTTGAGGACTATGTCAACCATTTATGAACAGGCATAATCTCTGTGTTCTCAGCATTTGGAAGCATTTGACGCACTCTGATTGTCAAGGTGGAATTGACAGCATACAATGTTGGCACCCCATAATTCTCATGTAGTAGCCTGAAGGAGGGCCTATCACGGTGGATCTCAAACCTGACAATGTGGTTGAATTTGAACACGAATAGCAACCATTCCTCCATAGGACCTTTGTGATTACTAATTAGAGATTCCCCCTTGAGGAATCTCATAAACCTCATGCTCAGCTGATCCATAAGATTGTGCCTATGTATGATAATTGTTGGTCTAATGCACACCTTCCATATGCATCCAGCTAGGAAAAGGTCTCAAATTTCTTGGTAAACAGACATTGGCCAATCACATAAATTAAAAATCTCTATTTGTAGATTCAAATATTGAACGTCCATGCCCATATGTGCCCATACACCAAAGACATTGTTGAAGAAGTGAGCATAATTATCATAGTGAAAATCTATGTGGTTTGGCCCTTTTCTATTAATTCTCCTTAACATACTTTCCCTCAACCTATACGGGAGGCTGAGTTCCTGAATTCAAGCAAGAATATTGCATGGCAGATACGGGTGGTAGTTGGTCAACCAACTAGCCATCCATGCTCAAGAACTGTGGGACATCTTCTATAGAACTGCAGCAACAGGTTGTAAAATTCCTGAAATGAAAGACAAAACAACTTTTTTAGAAGGTAGACCTGCATTCTCTAATTAGAAAGAAATTGTCAATGCAATGGAAATAATGAAAAAATAAGCGAGCAAAGTGGAAGATATAGATAATATATGCACTAAAGATATTGTACCTATTGTTTTGAACTGAACGAGGTAGTACGTGCAGTATCTCCAATGGGCATATGGAAATGCACGATTCAAACAGTGGGAATAACAATGCCTGAAAGGAAAGAGAACAAAAATTTCAGCACATACAATAGCATTCTCTAATTAGAAACACACGAAACAATTGCTAAAAAAAATTGAAAGCGAAAGAAAAAATTTCATAACTAAGTAACTGTGTATGGACGGTGTCTTTTCCAACATGGAAAATAATTTGAGCATTCTATTTGTTGCAATCACATGAGTTGAAATAATGAATTTTAGAAAATATATTTATGTTATGAACACAAGATGCATATCACAGTTGCAGGATGGAAAACACAATGGGTTGTGCCTGACATTTTTATTTTTTGCAAACTGTAACAAAACAAGGTCTCAAAGTTCACCTTCTTGTTTTGTGGCAACCCTTTCTTTCACAAAACATTCCATTTTAATATGTTTTCATATATTCCAAACACAAAATGCACATAACAGTTGCACAATGGAAAACACACTCAAATTTGTCAACTTAACCATCTAAAACTCTTAACAACCCCTGCAAATAATCACAGTTGCAGGATGGAAAACACAGTGGGTTGTTCCTGACATTTTTATTTTTTGCAGACTTTAACAAAACAAGGTCTCGAAGTTCACCTTCTTGTTTTGTGGCAACCCTTTCTTTCACAAAACATTCCATTGTAATATGTCTTCATATGTTCCAAACATAAAATGCACATAATAGTTGCACCATGGAAAACACACTCAAATTTGTCAACTTAACTATCTGAAACTCTTAACAACCCCTACAAATAATCATCATTGTAGAGACCCATTTCAGTCCCCCTCAACATACTTGAAACCCACATATGACTCTTTTGGAACAACTTGCACAAAAACAAGAAATAATGTTTTCGACAAGGCCAATTACGCCAAATTTCAGCAAACACACCACTCAAATCATATAACCAGCCCAAGAAACCAATGGGGCAAGTCTCACCAGCCCTCAAAACCATCAAATCCACACTTAGTTTGCAAAGACTGTCTATCACAAACACCTATTCATGAAACCCTCGTTTCAAGCAATTGACATGAGGGTAACTTGGAACACTAGATTCGACTCTTTTTGAAACCTTCAAACCAACTCAAACACCTTTATACATGCTTGCACATGCTTAAAAGAACAAGGGATATCACTACCCTCACCTTTTTGATGAAACCCTAACCTTAAACCTCGTTTGTCATGCTCTTTTCCACTCACAGTCTACAGGGGCAGCAACTCAAACCACCTAATTCCTTTCTCCCTTTAGAAAACCATCTTCCCAGCAACAAAACCTAACTTTTCAGAATCATTCCCTAAGTGACGAAGATCACATCGCTGATTAAATCCATTGCATCTCACATCTTTCATAAGGCAACTTTTAGGTGAAATATGGTGGGTTTAGTAAGTGAATGTCTATCAAACTTGGGGGCAACAAAGTTTAAAGTAAGATTAAGTTTTTGTAGGCTTAATTAGTCGTGCTTGAAGAATGTTATAGGCTTAATTATTCTATTTGTAAAAAAGGCCTATTTTAGGGTCCACGACAACGAAGAAGAGCTTGTTTGAAGTGTTTGTTCCATAAGGTATTTGTTGTTCTAGAAACCCATTTGTGCCAATTTTTACATATCACAAATTGAGATGCTATTGTTTTGAAAAGAATGCTTGAAAACATGACTCTCCCACTGGAAATGCACTCAATTAGCCCAAATTTACAAAGGATCAGGTCTTAAATCATCATCAAAACACCTAACGACTTGAAATAGTCCTTTGACAACTCTCATATCTTAGGAATCATCTACTTTTAAGAATACAAAGGCTCAAGCCAATGCTGATCTACTAAACCCTTACTTTATGCACAAAAAATGCTCTATCAAATGAGGCTTTAATAGAATATTGTATTAAAAACCTTCCCATGCTCTACCACCATATGAAACATGTTTACAAATTTTTTCCCATGCTTTAGGAACAAACTTTCAGCCCCTTTGAATGCACTTTCCTCAGTTACCAACTTGTACGCATCCTTTTTCATTGGAAATCTTTTGTATTTTCTAAAGATCAGCAACCAAACACTGAATGGTTTGCTTCCCCTGCATGATTCAACAGATACACTTCTTAAATTACATAACGTCATACCAAAAATTGGAGTTATGTAAGAAAAGTTATTAAATTCAAACCATACCTTACATTGGGTTTACACCCGTGAAAGACAGTCGCCGATGAGGACTCCTTTCCTGAGATTGGAATGTTGAAGTGAAAAAAAAAATCCATAAAATAAATCATAAAGTTTATGATGTGGTACAAAAACATACTGGAAAAAAGGAATCTGCAATACCATTTCCTATTACAATAAAGAAATTGAAATGGGTTTTCTCATACTCACTTGTATTAGATGTTGTATCCTTTGCCACATCCATACCAGTTGCACCTGAAGTCTCACATTGCATATTGACATTAAAATTCAAACTATTGTTCATGGACAATGGAAAGGAGTCATCCAAAGGGGTTCGGTGATTTGACTATTGTGCACAATGCTTCGTACGCTGGGTTGGATGTCAACGATAATCCCTGGTTGCACTAAACCATGGATGCGTGCGAATGGTGGTAGTTACAGCTTGATCAGGATCCAAAATGAATTCAAATAGAAATGCACTTGATTGTCGTAGGTCCTCTACAAACGTGTCCACACATTTTGCATATGACTGCACCTATTGTAGAGATTGTGGTGCTGTACGCATCACTTTCTTCAAGATTTCGTTAGTGTCATTCCAAAGAGACATTGTCACCACATGTTCATCATATACATGAGTCATAGAAGGAGCTTGCACAGGGGTCAAAACATTAGGATTATTTTCTTCTACGACCCCCTCTGACAATGTCTTGTTCAAATCTATCTTTGCATCAATTGGTTGACCTCCCCCATCTAAATGAGGACACAAAAGAAATTTGTATTAGGCTGTAGAAAATGCAAAACACAATTGACTCCAATAAAGTATCACAATTCGAATTGAAATTCACTTACCATGGAAAACCCCTTCAACGACATATGATCTTTTAATCAAGTGAGCAAACTTGACGACATGTTTGCAAGTGTTCCCTTACAAACTCCAAGGGCAGTCACAAACAAAAAGGTGCTCCCCAAATTTCCGAACAAGGTAGTGCATTGACCTACTTTGAATTTTCACCCAGTACCGTCCAGGATCTGTTTCATCAGGAATACAGTCATCGTCTAGAATTTCCTTGGCCCACTCCACACTAGATTGCATATTTAAATAATTTTTGTTCGTCAAAAAACCATAATGTTGCAACTTTTCCTTTTGCCTATAGAATAGTTCCATTTTATAGACAAGTGTGTAATAAAAATATTCCATTCTCCTATTGCATTCTTTGAATGATCTCACAAGTACCGAGTTTTTAGTACGTAATGGTATGACTCAATGGTTGCATTCGTATCTTGGTTGGCATGTGGGAATAGTCTACAATTTTTTGCCCACATGGCTACAAAAAAAACATCCAATAGTCAAGTAAGCCACAACGTATTAGATGTGACATCAAATAATTTGAATGGTGTGAATCATGCGAGGTGACAAAAATTGTCAACTCACCAATTCGACCTTCTCCTTCGCACCAAGTCTTCTTGAAGTACTCTAAGAATTGAGGCTAATCATTGAACTCCTGAAAGAAAGAGTTCAATAGTTGAGTGACACAATCTTTGGTGTCAATGATTGCCATCATGATCGTGCCAAGACTGCGGAAGATGTCATTGCCCTTTCCTTGTTTGCATACTTATATACATTCTTTAGCCAAGCCCTTTTGACATGCCAAAGGCATAGAAGCACACGACATTGAAAGATGACCCTAATAGACAATACAAACGATATTTTTTACTGCTAGACTGCATGAGAAAGTGGCATTGAAAATGAATACCAAATGAGAAAGGTACACAAATGAAGAAAGGGATGCACATACTATATGGCTTGGATCTCTGCATTCGCATCATTGGTCAAAAATGAATTGATTCTCCAGTAGGGCCTAGCTCTTCTTCCACGTTCGAGCAATACGCGTAGCCATGCAAAGATGTCCTCAATCTTGTTTTGTGAGGAGACTACCCACGCAACTAGCACACCACTCTGTTGCTCATCGAAAATGAGGAGAGTATACAATAGGTACTGTAGAGAGAACAACTCGACATGAGCATTATGAAGTTTATAGCCAAGAAGATCATTGAAAACACGATGAACTATTTGTCAATGTTTGTAAGGCCTCACCTCATATTTGTTAGTTGAAAACATGGAATCCATCAAGATGACTGAATTGTGCGAGTAGCTAACCATCCTATCCAACATACATGGAGTTTGAACCCCAATAAAAAAAGGCGTATTGTTCCCATCGGGCCATTGAAAGTAGAAGAAGTTGTCAAAGTCCTGTCCACTCCACAGTAGGATACTTGTTGAATCAACTTTATTTTTGTGTGCATGAGTAGAACGCACCTTTCGCCAGGCATTCATTACATCCTTTCTTGTAAGGAATTGATCTCTCTTATACATCATGCCACATAACACAGGATCGTTGATGTGTCTATCCATTATTGCATTGACACTGATGTCCATGAGAAAAAGGATTTAAATATAGATTTTGTTCTATGTGGATAGATTAGTGGCAAACATAGAACGCTTCTCTCCACTTGTTCATGAATGCCATGGAAAAATTCACCATTTTTTTATCTTCGTGGAACATTTCTTTGTAGATAATATAGGAAACATCGGGTTTGCCTTTCATAACCTCAACCATGAAGTGGTATTGACAACCTCGCATTTGTATAAATGTCTTATGTCGTTTCTTATTTGGTGGAGGTTGGTCTCTCTTGTCTTTAGGACCATATTGACACCAGTAGCTGCGAGAAAGGTATCATCTCATCATGTTCAACCAAGAGAGAGTAAAATATCATTCGACCATAGAAATGAATGTCGATATATACAAACCTCTTATACAAAATTGTTTTTCTATAAGTTTTGTCATAGACGGGACATGAGGTGGTAGGTTCTCTTATTTACTTGTCCAAAAATTTGGTTTCTACACCTTCAACGGACGTTTCACCGTGAATGAACCGATCAAGTCTCGTAAGAGGACTTGCTGCAACAAGGTAAGGGACCTTATCCTTGTTGATGGAAATAGTAGCCCATTCCAAATCGGAAGACAAAAAAGGAGAGCCTCCATTTTATACATCTTGCACCTGCAATTCATCTAGCTTCTTCCATTTCAAACCTCTCCCCATTCTAGGAAATCACAACATTGGATGAATACTTAAAATTAGTGTGGATTGTGTGAAGAAAAAGAAAAAAATCATTCATTAAACATAGATAGAATGTACTTGCATTGCTCTCACCCATGTGAAACCAATAGGACGTTCCAGCTTCAACCAAGGAAAATTAAAGGTGCTAGATTCAATCAGGCTACGCATAAAATGTAACACAGAGGCATGTTGGAAATCGGACAGTCCAACAACCCAACACTATGTTTTCTGAATCACAATTATTTTATGCACTTTTCTTTCAATCCTGCGAAATTCAAACACAACAATGGAATGTGTGGTTTGGAAGATATTCATACTGTCTTGTAACATTCCATGTTGCAAAACCATAGGTGTTAAGAATCAAGCAACCTACCATGACACAACCCTTGACATTTGAACATCGAGATTCAAATAACTGAAACTCAACATTGTGTTTTTCGAATCCTAATCATTTTCTACACTTTTCTTTCAATCATGTGAAATTCAAACACAACAATGGAATGTGTGATTTTGAATACATTCATACAATTTTGTAACATTCCATGTTTCAAACCCATAGGTGTTAAGAAGCAAGCAAGCAACCCACCATGATACAACCCTTCACATTTAAACATGGACATTCAAATAACTGAAACCCAACACTGTGTTTTCCAAATCACATTTCTTTTTTCCAATTGATTTTGTCAATCATACAAAAGTTAAACACAACAATGGAATGTGTGATTCGGAAGACATTCATACTATTTTGTAACATTCCATGTTGCAAAACCGTGGGTGTTAAGAAGCAAGCAACCGAACATGAGATGAACCTTTACAATTAAACTAGGAGATTGAAATAACTCAAACCCAACACTGTGTTTCCCATTCAGAATTATTTTGTGCAGTTTTTTTTTTCAATCGACTGAAATTTAAACACAACAATGGAATGTGTGATTTGGAAGACAAACATACTGTATTTTAACATTCCATATTGCAAAACCATGGGTTTTAAGAAGCAAGCAACCCACCATGATACAACCCTCTACATTTAAACAAGGAGATTGAAATAACTGAAACCCATCACTGTGTTTCCCATTCACAATTATTTTGTGCAAATTTTTTTCAATCAACTAAAATTTAAACACAACAATGGAATATGTGATTTGGAAGAAATTCATACTATTTTGTAACATTCTATGTTGCAAAACCATGGGTGTTAAGAAGCAAGCAACCCACCATGATACAACCATTTAAGAAACAAGAAACCAACCATGAGACAAGGAAAGATAAACAACAGACTAATTTCACAAGATGGTTTCTTTTAGAATTCACAGATTCGGCAAATAAACATCAACACAATTCGACTCAACAAATATAATATTGAAGAACGATCATAAAAGCACAAAGACATTTGCGATCAAGAAAATATTAACAAACTCAAAGATTCAATCTTATTTCCTTTTTTCTCAATACAAAATATGGGTTCAAAGGCTCCATGGATGCATAACAAAATTGTCTGAAAATAGAAAATGCCCTTCTCCCCCATTTTCCTCTCTTTCTTTCCTCCCCTTTTTTTTCTCCAATAAGTGTTTGCAATCCTCCTTAAAAATGGCCAAGGTTGCAATAATTCATTAAGAAACAGACACTATTTTCATTACACCCTAGGATTTCGATCACTATTCATAATTACAAAATTTTCATGCATGTAAAGTAAAGATTCAGTTTATGTCGAAAGAAACCATTTTTGTTGACAACTTCATAAAGAAACCAAGTTCTCTAAAATAACTGAAACCCAGTACTGTGTTTCCCATTCATAATTATTTTGTAAAAAAAAATTCAATGGTGCAACATTTAAACACAACAATGGAATGTGTGATTTGGAAGACATTCATATTGTTTTGTAACATTCCATGTTAAAAAACTGTGGGTGTTAAGAAGCAAGCAACCGAACATAAGACAACCCTTTACATTTAAACAAGGAGATTCAAATAACTAAAACCCAACACTGTGTTTCCCATTCAAAATTATTTTGTGCAATTTTCTTATCAATCGACTGAAATTTAAACACAACAATGGAATGTGTTATTTGGAAGATAGTCATACTGTATTGTAACATTCCATATTTCAAAACCATGGGTTTTAAGAAGCAAGCAACCCACCATGAGACAACCCTCTACATTTAAAAAAGGAGACTCAAATAACTGAAACCCAGCACTGTGTTTCCCATTCACAATTATTTTGTGTAGTTTTTTTACAGAAACCCAACACTGTGTTTCCCATTCAAAATTATTTGGAGACTTGCAAAAGAGAATAACAATTGAACTAATAGAGTGGAGGCTAAATACTTCAATGGGTTACTTGTTATTGATTTTCCAAATTTGGATAACTTATATAATGTCTTACTTATATGAATTAAAGTAAAAAATTAAATAGATAACTCATAAGAAAGAGACCAATTTGAAATGTAAGAAATGGGTTGAAGGCTAGAGTTCGGTATGATTCTTGGTTGGGAAACACCCTCCGTAAGTTTTTAATCCCTTATTTAGCTATCAAGAATGGTTTTTCTTCTTTATTTTGATAGTGTGTGGCTAATTAATAGGAATATGGTACTTAATGTAGAAAATTGATTAATTTATTTACTCCTCTCAATCATCTCAATCAAGAGGTTATTAGCTACCTTATAGATAAGTTAAAGAGTTCTATATAGTCTAGTTTAATAGGAAAAAATAGACCATTTGGTTGGGTTCTTCCATATGGAAGTGTACTATTACATCTACTTATCTCCTTTAACATGATATATATGTTGAGGTGTTTGAAAAGAAGAAGATTTTGAACAAAAATATATTACATAAATTCAATGACATCTAGCAGGTTGCATGTTAGAATAAATTATTGATTATTGATAATCTTAAAAATAGAGTCATTACAATCCCCAATAGGTGTGATCTTTGTGAGAATAATGTTGAGTCTATTTTTCACATTTTTCTAGAATATGTATTCACCTACCCTATCTAAATATCAAGTTCTCACCCTTAATGATGAATGGAGATTCCCTCAGTATTTTAAACTACCTCAATTACCTTTCTCCCCCTCTTGGAATATCTTAAAAATTATTAAATTCTATAAGAAAATTCACTCCATAAATGAGGAAACAATTGATCATCTCTACCATGGAGGTAGTGGAAAAACTATTTCTTTAGACAATATGAGTTGTTTTATGGAAAAAATCGCATTGGTATGATGGAAAATCTTTTCCTAGTAAAATTACTTATGGAATAATTATGAGAAGTGGGGTTGATTGCAATTATGTGATCTTGGGAAAATTATTGAATGACTTGATAATAATTGAAGTTTATCAAAATATTTATTTGGGTTACTCCTTTAGATTTATCACAATCTACAACTTGGAGGTCAATGATATCACCATTTTTCTCTTTATTTTTAAAGGATACTACCTATCAATCAATCTCCTTATTGATCCCTCTTTGGGAATCAACTTATTTCATTTTTTCCAATGAGACTTAATAATTTCATAATTTTCTACTTGTTTATGGACTAGTACATTTGGAAGATTATCATGGGAGATGAGAGACTATGAATAGAGGCTTATTATTGTCAATAATACAATAAAAAAATTACTATTTGGGAATCCTTGCGAAGGGTGAGCTAAATCCATTAGTTCATAGAGATTTCATTGTACAATGGAAGAGTAAGAAGGTTATTGTGAGGGATCTGAAATTTTAAGACTCTGAAGAGTTCAAATTTGTAGTTGGTAGCATGTCTAAGAAAAGAGCCAAGACCCATCAAGCAAGCAAATGTCAAAGAAAAGAAAACATTGACACTTTAGTAAAAGGCTTTGAGAAGCTCATTAAATGATAATTAAGATATCTCAAGGAGGCTCTTCCTTAAAATGAATTCAACTTCTTTCTCATTAAATATTTTACCCTAAATGAGAAGTATAAATTATCTATCTTTTGTTAAATAACTTTCCCTTTGTAAACAATATAAGGCATAATTACCTAGTATGCTTTGCTTTGTACCTTTCATTATATATAGAGAAATAAGTTATGAATGAGATTCTAGGTAAGAAAAAATGGTCCACTACACCAAGTTTTTATAATTTAACTTTATAATTGTGATAAATCCAATTCCTTACTTCTCAAATCCAACCATGGGGTGGTTGTTAATGAAAAAGTGCTCTTATTTTATAAGAATCAAGTCTCTTTTATGTGGGAAAAGATTCTCTAACCCCGAAAAAATGTGATCACTAAAATTTCTCCTTATAGTTCCCATATTTTTAAATCTTACAAGAGGTCTAGTCTTGGTGAGGAAACTACAAATGATCCCACTAAATCTTCACTATTCCTAGTGTTATCTTCTTTAAACTTATTAGACCTATAGGTAGAGCTAGTATTAGTAGAAGTCCTACCCCCTCTAATCTTAGTGTTGAGGTGATCCATCTAATGTTTCCCCTATTGATATCATTTCCCCTACCTCTAATACAAAAGGAAAATACCCAGATATCATTGGTTCTTCAATTGAGTTTATTGATAACCCTAGATTTAAGAATATATAAACAACTACTAAAAGGAATAATAATTATATCAAGGAGACTATGGCCTAAAATGAAATCACTCAATGATGGTTTTAATCTTCAACATAGATTCCTAAAGTGGTTCAAGAATGAAGTTGAGAATGAAATTAAGGATGGAGAAAATTCATAAATAGGTGAATATGGATATTACTAAAATTGAGATTAAAGTGAGATTGTTTGATAAGGATTGTACAAATACATTGCTTGGATTAAGATTTTATTTATATTGTAATCATATTTCTATCTCATGCATCTCGAACACTCTTAGAATGTGAATTTGGATTCCTATAGTGTATAATTATAGAGGTATCTTCTATTTATATTCTAATAGAAACCTTGGCATTATTTTTCATATTGCATTTGACTTTAGACTCATTTAAAGTATTTTCCCTTTCTTAAGTACTAGAAGAAGAAGTTGATCTAATCTTGTCATAAAAATGGGTCCCACATGTGTTAGTGGCTCCAAAATAGAGAACTATATTTAGGGATTTAATCCATAAAATAGTTATAGGTCGAACATGTCTTTGCGGTTTTATTTTGTATTTAGGGTCTCATTGATTGAGCCCATATGACGTCCATGTGAATTCATTGATGTCCAAGGTGGGTATTGGATTTTTTCATGTACTAAGGCCTTGGTCCATTATTTTGGTGAAATTTTTTATGGCTTTTGTCTCTTTTTTTATGTATTAGTAGTATAAGATAGTAGTTTAATATCATTTTTTGCAAAAAATTTTCAATGGTGCGAAATTTAAACACAACAATGGAATGTGTGATTTTGAAGACATTCAAGAAACTGAAATACTCCACATTGTGTTTCCCAAATTTCAAATTAAAAGATCTTGTAAAACCCTCTACATTTAAATAAAAAGATTCAAATAACTAAAACCCAGCACTGTGTTTCTCATTTAGAATTATTTTGTACAATTTTTTTATTGAAACCTAGCACTGCGTTTCCCATTCAGAATTATTTTTTGCAATTTTTTTTTCAATGGTGTGAAATTTAAACACAACAATGGAATGTGTAATTTTGAAGACATTTAAGCAACTGAAATACACCACATTGTGTTTCCCAAATTTTAAATTAAAAGAACTTGTAAAACCCTCTAAATTTAAACAAGGAGATTCAAATAATTGAAACCCAGCACTGTGTTTCCCATTCAGAATTCTTTTGTATAGTTTTTTAATTGAAACCCAGCACTGCGTTTCCCATTCAAAATTATTTTTTACAATTTTTTTTTTCAATGGTGCGAAATTTAAACACAACAATGGAATGTGTGATTTTGAAGACATTCAAGAAACTGAAATACTCCACATTGTGTTTCCCAAATTTCAAATTAACAAATCTTGTAAAACCCTCTGCTTGCAACAAAATCACCCCACCTTGATTTGGTTTGTATTCTCCACAAAATCCTCCACGTGCACTCCACACTTCAGCTTATTTGGTCGGTATTCTCCTCGAAGTCGTCCACATGCACTCAGACCTTCAGCTTTCCCTTTCAATGTGCAGACAGGAAACAAAACAAATAGTATTTTTGCCTTGTTTTCTCGAAACAAAAAAGGCCCACATCATTCCCTTCCACTTTTCCTGTGCCAGACAAAAGAAACTTGTTGATGAAGCTAACCCGCCCGCTTTTTCACTCGGTAACGGGCGGGAAAACGCACCTAATGGTGTCGTTAACTCCCGCTTGACCATCGCTCTGACATTTCATCTCGTTCGTCGATTTTAGGCATCTGGTGGGCCCCGCACTATGATGTCTCGTTATGTATGTATCCATGTATGTTCTTATATATGTTTTTCATACGTTTTTGATGTACGTAAGTGAATTTTTTCTACTAGTTAGTCGTCTCCTAAACTATGTTAGCGTAGCTTTTTCTGTTTTTTCAAACAAAACTATTGCTTCATTTAAATAAGCTCTGTTTTTATTCTTCTTTATTTTCCATCGATGGAATTTAAAATCTTTGTAAATTCTGCAATTTTTATTGTGAATAATCAGAAGTTTGTATCTATTCTTTGCTCTATAGTTTTCATTTCTGCGAGTTTTGTTTGTTTGTTCTTTCTCGCTAGATTCAACTGTGCATCCGACGCAATTACAATCTGAGGTTTGACAAAGATTCAGCCAGATCATGTTTGACGAGCAGCAAATCACTATTCTCAAATAACGTTTTACTACTCGACTTAGCATCCCAAAATTTCCATCTATCTTTTTATTCCTTTCTGCCCCATCCCGAAATTTCCATCTCTCTTTTTATTCCTTTCTTCCGCCTTCTAAACATGACCCCCACTGCCACCCTAAATTTAGACGATCTTTTGTTTTCCATCTCTCGATTTTATTCATCCGTTCATTTTTCTCAAGAGATTGGTGAATGGTCTGTTCGAGAACCCAATCAAAACACACTTTAATAATAAAACATAGAGTAGTTATTATTATTGTTGTGGTGCCAATTTGCTTCCGCATATTCGAACCCTAGACCTGCAGCTTTCCTATGCGTTAGGGCTTTTTCAGCTTTGTGAATCAGTGTTTTAGGGTTCAATTGATAGAGAAGAGATAGCTTTCGATTGACGGAATTGTTTCGCAATTTATTTAAATGCTCAAAATCTTAGTGTTTCTTTTTAATTTTGCGTCTGCCTAAAAGAAAATATTTATTCAAAGAAATAATGGAATTAATTTTTAATAGGTAGACTTAATGTAATTCATTCTCGCCAAAACTTGTGTATGTTCATTTCTTTTGCCTTTTCAGAGTGACTTTGACTTAAAAAATTTAATTGAAGTTTGAAGAGCAATCGTAGACAAATGAAGCATATACACAAAACATTTACAAATTTAGAGGATCTTTTGTTTTCCATATCTCTGTTTTATTCATTGGTTCATTTTGCTGATATAAAACAGAGAGTGCTTCTTATTATTGTTGCTAATATAAAACAGAGAGATTCGAACTCTAGACCTGCTTTTTCCCTACGTGTTACGGCTTTTTTTTTTTTAAGCTTTGTGAATAAATCGGTGTTTTAGGGTTCAATTGATTGAGAAGAGATGGTGTTCAATTGACGAAATTATTTCCGGTTTTATTTAAATGCTGAATATCTTAGTATTTCTTTTTAATTTTGCGTCTGGCTAAAAAAATATAATGTAATTAAAGAAATAATGGAACTACTTTCTAATAGTTGGACTTAAGTAATTCATTGTCAGTACTCACCAAAACTTGCGTCCGTTCATTTCTTTTGGCAGTTTACAATGCCTTTCAGATTGATTTTTAAGGTTCGAAGTTGGAAACTCTTGTAAATTTTCATTTTATATTCTTACTAATTATTATATGTCATAAAACTTAGGCCTTTGTGATTTTAGATGGGTTTGATGCCATTTGAAATGAGTGCATTTTATAAAGATCAATGATAAAGAGTAAGACAATCATGAAGTTGAAAATCAAGTGGAAGTGCTAGCTAGAGGACACAAATTTTCAACCTCCGAACAGTGATATTGAAGATAAAGGCGTTTGCTTCTTTGCTTTATATTATATTAGATAAAATATCCACTGTAATAGCTGGATAGTATATACACATAGTCACATTCCTTGCACTGAATGTTGAAGTTCTTGTCTGAAATATTAAACAGATGAACATTTGAAGATATAATTTGTTCTGCAACATGAACAGGAGTGGGTAGTAGAACATGGTGGTTTAAGCCATCATTTGATAGAGGGTCTGACGTATCGGATTGTAGTTTCCTTTTCGAAACATTGTTGTATTCTTTTAATATTGGTAAATTACATTTGATGCATGCTCAAGACAAATACAATGTTGTAAACAGTGCTTGGTTGGGTTGCTTGGTGTGAATATCCATTGTTTTGAATAAAATTCAACATTGGTGTAGTATTCTGGCATGTCTATCTGTAAAGCTCGAGGTAGATTCGTATAACTTTTTCACATTAATAGAATATCTATTATAATTTGAGATTTGGGATCCAATACAACAACAATAAACAAGCAAAGTTTCAAGTTCGAAGATTGTGAAATGGATTTGAATCTCAAGGTTCAACCACAGAATGACTATGTCAGTTAGGTAACTTGATGCACAAACATATAGCAACTTCAAAAGATTCAGATACCTCTTAAACCATCCCCGATATCTTGTTTGATTCATTGTTTTCTTTTTTATAGAAAGCTTTTCAAGTGTAAGTGGGGGGATTTGTTTGGTACAGTTAATGCATATAACGCTGCCTTCCTTTTCTCTCTACTGGCTGCAAGGAGACAGGGGACCAGCCGCCCTGTCCCTAGTCACCGCTTGAGAAATTTATGTGGGCAATATGGCATTTTCTATGGTATCTATTATTTTCAATGCTCAAATGACCAATGATAATAATACAATTTTTTATTACTTTTGGTAGAGAAGTAATTTTTGTTTAACTATTTGACGCCTGTGATGTTAAATAGATTGGAGATGTTTTAGTCATAACCACACCATTGCTGGAGATTTCCTTTTCTATTACTGTAAATTATCCATGGTTTTCCTCAGCACCTAACATGGCTTTACCTATGTATAGCAGGAAGTGCGGTGAAGAGAAGATGCAACATCTCTTGTTCTCCAGGTTGTGCATTCATACGCTCCTCAAACTCACTGACAAAGATATCAAGGAGTTGAAGGAACTCGGGAAGAGGAACACATATATTAATAAGTTGATGGAAGTGGACATTGATCCACGCTTAATTGAAGCATCAATATACAAGCAAGCGTTTAACAAGCTCTTCTATGTTGCATGTTATTTACATCTCTACCGAGATAGTGAAACTGAATTGAAGAAAATGCTCTACCGAGATAGTGAAATTGAATTGAAGAAAATGGCTACGGAAACACTGCGTATCATCCGTCCAGTAGCGGTAGATAATTTGGTGAGAGCGTTGGCTTCTGAGTTCACTCAAATTCGCTTGAAATACGGAAGGGAAAACATATGTAATGACTTCAAAATTTCACTCATCAAAACTTGACGGTGTTTGGACAGTCCACTGCTTCTGCCCGTGCCTCTCAATGAAGAGAGAAATTCAGTACAAGGAGATGGACTCACATCTTGTGTATGCTTTGAGTTATCATCAATTGGAATGCAGGGTTGATTTCCAACCTGAAGTCAAGTTCCATGACAACAGTGTAGATGTGGAGATCAAAATAAAAAATCTCCGCTGCAGAGCATTTCAATTGGATTCTCACGAGTCAATAGGCACACTAAGAAAAGAATGGTACATTCCAGTAAAAATCATTGTAACAATGGGTTCTGAAACGGGCGCTTCATCGTCAAATCTCGTAGTAAATTATTCACAAAGCAGTGTAGTAGGAGGAGGCATCCAAACACAAATTGAGTTTGGCACCAAAAGCAGTTTAAATGTTCAGCTGGAGAAACAATCCCGTACAAATACCACCGCGAAGAACTGGCATTTTCAGCTGTCTGCGGTGGACAATAGACAAGGCAGGTTCCAGTGGACTCTATATCACCATTCTTACCAAGAAAAGTCGGTGTTCAGCTATCGCCCAAAATCCAGGAACTGTAAATACAAGATATCAAGGCTACCACTGAACTTTTCACCATCGAAGATATCAATCAAGACATAAAAAAGTTGGTTGGGGAAAAGCACAAGATATTGATGGGTTGCAAGCAGAATTCTTAAAATGGGGTATTGAGGTCTTTGTACCTTGCATCAAGAGCATCTTCAACAAAGTTTTACAGAAGGGTGGACAACTAGTGTTGTTATTCCCTTACACAAAAGTGGGGACATCAATAACCCATCAAACTACTGCATTAGTATTGATTATTCTGTTTTTTGGAAAAAAAATTGGAAGCGTGATTGAGCACAAAATTAGTAGTTGGGCTAAGAAAGAGGGCAAAAGAGTTGAAAGTCGGGTTGGTTTTAGACCGAAATATTCCACTATTGATCACGGTATTACTCTTAGATTTTTTATTGAAAAAATATGGAATGTTCAAGGGGAAGAGGCCTTTTGCTGCTTTGTAGACTTCAAAAAAGCCTTTGACATGGTGCCATGGGACAAGTTGTAGAATAGAATGGAGGAACTGGGGGTCCCAAAGGAGCTTAGGGCGGTTGTTCATAAGTTGTATGAGCAGGTTAAAACAAAAATCAGAACCCACGAAGGTATGTTTGAGTGCTTTGGCAGCGACATAGGGGTCAAGCAAGGTTGCCCGCTTTCCCAAACGTTATTTGGGCTCTACATTGACAAGTTGGAAGAGTGGATAGAAAAATTTGGTGGGGAAGGTATTTAGTTGGCCAATTATGTAATAAAATTGCTTTTGTATGCTGCTGATCTCATTTTGATTGCTAAAACAGCTCATGAGCTAAGAAAACATTTGAAAGCTCTTGAATCCTTTTGTAAGGAGGTTGAGATGCAAGTGAACACTAATAAAACTAAAATAATGATCTTCTCTCTATGAAAGAAAAAGTAGCAAATTAACTTTATTTTTTAAGGCAAACCGTTGGAACTTGTGGAGGAATACAAATACCTTGGGTTGGATTTTCACAACAAGCTCAGTTGGGAAACTTGTAGAGCAAAAAGAATCCAAGGGGGTTGGAAAACACTTTATGCCCTACAAAATAGGTGTAGAAATGCGGAATTATGGGACTGGAAAACCAAAAGAACTTTGTTTGGCCTACTTGTGACCCCAGTGGCTCTATATGGGTGTGAAATTTGGGGCAGCAACATGTCAGATCAAAAATGGAGGCAAGTGGAAAGAATTTGAAAGCACCTAATTGTTAGCAGCCTTAAACTCAAAACTGTGATACCCTATGAGATTTTATTGGTGGAGACATGAACCTTCCCCTTGGAAGCTTCGATGATGATTCGGTTACTAGGTTACTTGCAGAAGGTTCAAAATATGGAGAACCATCGTTGGCCTAAGGTAATTGTAGAAGAAAAGTTGGATAGAAGAAAGAATAGATGGATGAAACAAAACAAAAAATGGATGGAAAAGTGGGGTGTGAATATGCAGGATTGTCCAAGTACAAATGAAGAAATAAAAAAGTATGTGAAGCAAAAATTCAAAAATGCTATATGGACAAAACAACCAGGGCGAAAAAAAGATTACTATATCAAAGAATTTAATCCCAAGGGGGACCACAAAGAAAAAGTCTATATAGGATAAAATATTAAATGGAGAGAAAATATGTTGATAGCTCAGCTTCGGACTAGCTCACATCGTCTTAGATGTCAAACGGGCAGGTGGATGGTTCCTAAAGAAGAGTGGGAAAAAAGAATATGTCGTTTTTGCAATATGGGATCGGTGGAGACAAAATGGCATTTTGTTATGGAGTGCTCAGCGTATAAAGATATTTGGGCCAATTAAGAGGGCACCTTACAAGTTGATAACTTAAATACCTTGTTTGAGGAGGAAAGGGTGGTCAAATTGGCAAACTACATCATCAAAATTCACTATTATAAGGCTAACCTCGAACGAAAATCTCAATCTATTTAGAGTTTTTTCTTTTGTTGGTGGTCCTTGTTAGAGTAAAGGTCTTAACTTAATTATGTTGATTAAGTTACCTTTATTCCCTTTTTAAGATTTCACGTTAGTTTGCATAAAGTGACATTTAATAATTATATTAATTATTAAATGTTATCCTATTAGGGCTTCTATTAGGGTTTTTCCTATTAGGGTTTGCATGATCTCCTTTTTATAAGGATTGATCTCACTGTATTTCATATCAATTCATTATCTCTGATATATACATTTTCAGTTTTCAGAGAACCCTTGCTTGTTTGTCTCCATCTCTTCTTTTGTGACAGGTTATTTGCATGCAGGTGATCTTCGGGGTTTGTGAAGTTGTATTTTCTCAACTCCTGCATGGTATCAGAACTCCACACCTGCTGCTTCTTGTTCTTGTTTTGAAGATTTTTGGAGCTTCAAGGGTTTGGAGTTTATTTTTTTGATCCAGGGAATACCTACAATTTTGAAGCATTTTCAGTTCAAACGGGTCTTGCCATTGCATCCACAGTGGTCCAAAACCCCTAAATCGACTGTTTATTCGTCCATTTTGAACAAAGTCGAATTTTAGGGCAAAATTTTTTTGCAACTACAACTGTACGGTCATCGTCTGCACGCAGATCCGTAAAAAAATTCCTGGTAAAATATATTTTTTAGTTTCGGAATTCTTTTTTCGTCAAAAAAAATTTATTTATGCAACAAAAATTTCATTGTACAACTTTTTGATTTTTCAAAAAAAAAATTTTAAAAAAGCAAAAAATCAAAAACCTTTTTATGGCTTGCTTAGGCCGGGGGTTTGGGACCCTGCGCAGGCCGCAAGTACCTGCGCAATGTACCCTACACAATGCTATGCAGTGTACCTACGTGCGCATGGGTACGGTGGGGGTGGGCCCACGTGCCTCCCCCACCCAACTTTTTTTTTAAAAAAAATTCTGTATTTTTTTTATGATTTTTTTTTAAATAAAAAAATCAATCTTTTTTTTTATTTTGTTTTTTTATATAAAAAACCATTTTTTTTTGTAATAAGCCTAATTATGCATTTACGGTGACGGTCGTTTGGCCGTCAAATTTAACCCAGTGTTTTTGCTGCGACGATCGTATGACCGTCAAATTTAACCCAGCGCTGGTTTTTTCTCTCTTTGGACCTGATTTCTTCCAGAGACCGTAACTTGGGCATACGATATCGTTTTTTGGCAAACGAGATATCGTCAAAAAGCTGGTTTTCTCATCTTTCCAATGGTATGGGTCTCATCACTTCTTTTTTTCCGTTGGTGCATTTTACAACCAGTTGAAGACAAATGGGTTATTTTCAGTCCCAAGCTCATAACTTTTGATTAGTTTCTTCGTTTTTCGCAATCTCAGTGACGTTGGAACCGTATTTCAAAGCTCTTCAATTTCATCCATGCCATTTTTCCAAGTTTCACTTCAGGTATATTTTATTCAGTTATTTGTGTTTTCACACTTTGGTGGATTACCTGGACATATTTGCTCTTGGAAACTTTTTGTTTGCATGGGATGCTTTGTTTTTGGCTGTTCTTCATGTATTTCCAGCATTTTGTCTTTTGAGGACATTTTGAGCATTATTTGTAAGCAATTTTTTATGTAAATGCATTGAGATAAAGTGTCACACTATTGTACATGCATCTTTTGGGGATTTTGCACATAAAGTTGTGCCATATTTTATACTCGTACTGTTATTATAAAGTGTCATGAGGGGTTGTGTAGTTTGCCTTTGTTTTGCCATCACATCTTTGTCCGATGAGTATCTCTCCACGACAATGAATCCATACCATGGGGGGTTGTGTAGTTTGTCTTTGTTTGCCATCACACCTTTGTCCGGTGAGTGTCCCTCCACGACGACCATGGATCCATATGATTCCAGCCTCATGCATGTGTGCTTTGTTTTGCACACCACTTTTTCAGTTGCAAGTGCTATCTTGCGCACTTTCAGATGTTTCTTCTCCTTCATGCACTACAGGGTGTTTCACATCATTTCAGTGGATCTGTCAGGCTCTCCCAGTTCAGCATTATGGGGGGGTTATTATATTGTTCATGCTAATTCTTCCTTGGTTTCACCTTGGAAGGGATCTTTCATCTTCAGCGGAGATTCTTTAGCACCATAGCAGTCATCTTTCGACAGTTGATTGCAGCTTCTTTTGCTTCAGTGATGTTCTTCTTCTTGGCTTTCTGCATCTCTTTTTGGAGTAGAGTTTTTCCCATGAGGTTTTCTCTATTTCTCCTCTTTACAAAGATTTGGTTGTATTTGGGTACCTGATCTAGCCTAGTTGTCGGGACCCATGTTTGTCCTCTTGCATTGTAGTTACCTTTGCTTTCTTGCATTTGTTTGTAGTTGCATTATTGCTTATCTTAAGGGGGGGTGTTAGAGTAAAGGTCTTAAATTAATTATGTTGATTTACCTTTATTCCCTTCTTAAGATTTCACGTTAGTTTGCATAAAGTGACATTTAATAATTATATTAATTATTAAATGTTATCCTATTAGGGCTTCTATTAGGGTTTTTCCTATTAGGGTTTGCATGATCTCTTTTTTATAAGGATTGATCTTATTGTATTTCATATCAATTCATTCTCTCTGATATATACATTTTCAGTTTTCAGAGAACCCTTACTTGTTTGTCTCCATCTTTTCTTGTGTGACAGGTTATTTGCATGCAGGTGATCTTCGGGGTTTGTGAAGTTGTATTTTCTCAACTCCTACAGCCCTGTGTTGTTCTTGGGTCCCTTAGGTTGTTGTGGCCTCGTGGAAATTATTAAAATATTTTATTTCATTTCAAAGCTTTTAAGGATTTGGTATGTTCAGTGGTACGTTCAGTGGGGTCGACTAGCCCTTTCATAGAAGAAAGGGTAGTCGAGTTTGGAGAAGACATGATTGGGACACTGATAAAGTGGACATTTGATAAAAGCGTGAAGGGACAAACAATCGACTGGTTTGTGCACTGTGAGATTTGGATGGCCTATTATTCTACTAAATGCATGGAAATCATATATCAAAAATCCCATGAAGTGCTTCAACTTCCTATGCAGAAAAGTGTCTAAGTAAAAATGGACATAAATGGTTCACTCTTAGTCTTGTGTACTTAAGATTTACTATTTAAAGTATGTACCATATTTTTTTGCTAGATTGGATGGTGTACACTATTGAATATTGTAATTCATTTAATTCATTATCCAACACTTGTTCAATGAAATTGGCAATCATAATTTACTTGATTTTGCATTCAATATTTCTACATTTAAGTGGATCAAATATACATTTAAAGAACTAGACAAATTGATTTAGCTTATTCAACATTAAAATTTGTATGCTTTACATGGTTATTTACCTAATTCAATAGTCAAAATTTGTATATTAAAACATTTCTCATGGAGATGTGGACACGGGTCTCCATAATAAAACTATGATTTATTGTTTAAGGTTATTTGATGTGACATTTAAATATATATTAAATTAAATATGACACCTCAATGGTTTAATGCTTAAGCTCATTTGATGTGACATTTAAAAATATATATATTGAATTGAACATAAGACCAAGAATCTCAAAAATATTCATAACAAAACTAGAGTAATGAGTTTGCTTAAAGACACAACATTGTTCTAATGTTAAGCTTGTTTTGGTGGTGAGAAAATTGTAATTACTAATATTTATGGGTTAGAATGATAATTGATTTTAGATGGAGTCATTTTGTAACTCTTATATTCAAGGCTTCATGTTTTCCCTTAAGAATTTTGGGTATCATGTTTGGAGTATGATATTTTAGCTTCAAGTTTGATATTTTGAATCTAGAGTTTACTATTTGGTGATTCAATTTATTTTTATTTTTGAAATACATTGACTCACAAGCAAGTATGGACAAGTGACAAACAAAGTGTATGTATGCAAATAAATGATAAGATATTCTAGACCATAAGGGTCCAATGAAACAAACCAAATAAGCTACAATTTCAATGCAATAAATTGTATCTCCATCTTTATAGCATGTAACTAAATCAGGCCCCATTCATAATATTTGTTAACACAGATTAAGCACAAATTATCCTATAACTGTACATCACAACATTGCTACATATTCACACTTCAGTGAGAGGGGTTTGAAACTAGGTACCATGTTAGAACTGCTTGTCATTACCACCACAATTTCTTGGATAAGAGAAATTGGTAAAAGGATTCCTCTAACAAAAATAAGAACATTCATCTATGAGGATGAAGATAAAGATCCAAGCTTAGATCAGTTCTCAAACAAAAATTTAGTATTAAGCTTCTAGTTTGTTCAACACTGCAAGGATAGCAGTGATAAGAGAAACACAAGAAATATAAAAATGTCTTATGAGAACTTACTTAGTAAAAGGGTGACTGACATGCCACAAGCTCTATAGGAGACATGCATATAATCTATAGTACAAGATATGGAGTTGAAACCCATTTCCTATGAAATTAACATTTCTTGGGCCATTTTTGGGCTGCAATAAATATCTATCAAAATCAACAGAAAAACATTAACAAGGTTCAAAAATTATTTATGTCCATTATCTAGTAACTATTTCAATGTCTATGATTTGTCCATAATAATTTTATTTCTTAATGTATCACCTAAAGATTTGTATTAACAATGAATTTTATGCATTGAGACCCCTATTGAAATGCTTCATAGTTTTAAAGTTTTCCTATTATATATTTTCAAATTTTATACTCCAATGGAAGGTTGTCATTTGGTAAAACTAAAAGTGTGCAACAATTAAGGCTATTCTAGTGTATTGTTGGTGTTGAAACTTACAAGGCCCATGATAGAACCTTGACTACAAATACATTTTCAGGTTCATGTTGATTCTACAATTGTAGCTAAAAAATGTTTTTGCCTCTCCTAATTTTCAAAAGTGTCAATAGAAACCTACAATTCATCGGTGCCAAGAACAACCTATGAACACACAAAATTCAAAAAATGAGAGAGAAAGGGGGGAAAAGAAACCAAAAATTGTTATCGAAATTTTAAAATATTGATATAGGATGGGTGTGCAATTCATCAGCAAATAACCCAACTAAAGGTTGAAGAAGCTCTTCAACTTCATATTTCAAGGTAGATTATTATGCTACACCACAATTTTTCCTAGAATGCATCACAAGAGCAACATCCTCCTGTAATTAAAATTATACAGATTGAATGATTTCATTGATTTAAAAACATAATAATTGCATCTCTCTTTTGAAGTGCTCTAGTTCTTCGCACATTTTCTTTTAAAATTAATATATAGAAAACTAAAATAATTGTGATTGCCATTATTTTTTGGAAATATGAGTATGTTAAATTAGGTTCTCAAAAAAGACTTCAAATTAGAGAAAAATGCATAAATCGTGATTGAGAGATGGGGTACAAACATTCTTCAAGCGATTATTAACAACGAACTCAAGGAAACCAATGGGACCCTGGAAAAATCTTCAATTCTACATCAGATGGCATCCCTTGGATGAACTATCTATGCATCAGATATCATATGAGGGAATAACACATCCCAACATCTAATGAAAAGGAATCAAATAAAGTTTTAAAAACATAGATTATTGTGGAGCAAACTCTCCTACTACTTTTCCACATCTTGTAAACAAATTAACAAAATAGTGAATCCAGCTGTAGATCAATGGTGAAGTTGACTTGGTTGCTTTACAACTCACCCGGGTTTTATTTTAGTAGAATACAAGACACCACATCATGTAAAAGAGATAAAGCCAAGTGCAAACACCAGGTTGATGTTGGCAGAATAGTTACACCTCATACTTGACCTTTGAATTATGCAACCTGTAGGGAGGTTGTTTGCAAACCCAAATAACGCAGTAAATTAACTTCACATTCATCATTAATAGAGACTAAATGAATATGTTTTGCTAGCATCATGGTGGATCTTGCTTTGAATGAGCTCCAATCCATTTTTTAAGAAAAAAGGTTATGTTCACCACTTTGCATTTTAAATTGTTGTGGGAGTTGTATAATAGCTTTTCAGGAGTAATCTTCTAGTACATCATCTGGCTATAATTACTAGCACTTGCACTAGAAGGGGTGCAATGGTCACGTTGATAGGAAAATACATATAAGTTAATATGTTAGAAATTACAATTCTCTGTATATAAAGATATTTAAAGAATAATTCATTAGATTGTTATGTTTGTGTATAGAATATTACTTTTGAGAATTTGTGGGAATCGTCAAAGAGGTAGAACTGAATGAAAATAAGGCATGGGTTGTGTTGAAAGACGTAAGCCATGTAAAGTTTCCTTTACTATTTGTAAGAACCCCTACAAGTTCTAACTAATTTTTTCCCCTTCTGTTGGTCTGAGAATTTTTTACTTTCCTTCAACTTAGCAAGGGTTTATTATAACTTATAGATTGGAAGGTTCCAAGTATAAACAAAAATAAATGAACTTGAACATATATGTTAGGCAATCAACAAAGATGAACATAACCAACAATGCTAGCTTATCTCCTTTATTTGATTCGAAAGCTTATTACAAACAGAGAGGGTTGGAAAGTATAATCAATTAAGTTTTTTTTGAGTTTCAAACCTTCAATTACATTTTTTTTTTGCCAAAGCACAAGACCAATCCCTAGCTTTATGAATGGTATATGAATCTAAGTGAAGTAGGATGATGTGCTTAGCTAGAGATGATTGGAAAATGATTATAGCAACCCACTAGAGGTTGTAGATGCCAAAAACTCCTCAGATATGATGATGAAACCAATTTGAAGACTGTTCTAATAATAATCTAATTATTCCTGAAGCTGAAAATCACCAAAAATATCCTTCTTTGCCACGTGAACTTCTGGAAAACCTTCTTCCAACAAGTAAAGATGAAAGTATCACAAAACAAGGTCACAATTTGCAGCTAAAACTTCACCAAATCAATCGATTTAAGCTCTATGATGAACTCTAATTGAATTCATCTCACATGGTGGAATGGGAGCATCACCATACCACGGTATTCAAGGGAGCATCACCTTGAATTGACTGAAAATTACTTTCAGTCAAAAGACAACTCTCTTCAATCAGAATAGCAACACAAAAACATGCCTCTCTCAACCTTCCAATCCTTCTTAAATAAGGCCCCAAGGCAAAACCGCCCTCAGAAGAGAATTAGATTTGTTTTAATAAAATATTTGAACTAACTTCATGACTAAGGCACCTAGCCCAAGTCGCCTTCAAGAGGATCAAATTTGGTTTTCATATATATATATATATATAAATATCCATTCATTCTCCCCTAATGCACTAGACCATCCTTGAGAGGAAAGATCATATTTTTCCTCATTAAAATATTCATGACTTCGTGGTTAATTTTCCCAAACTGCCCTAGGAAGATCTGATTTCCTTTTGAACATTATAATATTCTAGTTTGGAAGCTTCCTTGAGCCGCCCTAAGAAGAGATCTGATTTTATTCTTAAAATATTAAATATTGGTTACTTCTCCCTTAAGTTTTCTAAACCACCATAGGAGGGAGAATCTTCTAGAAGCTTATCTAATTTGATATGGTCGACTCGCCTCCTTGATTTCTTTGTCCTCCTTGTTTGTTTGGCCTTGCAAATAGATCTTGTTGCTTGCTTTGACATACAAGTAGACCTCCTTGCTTGCTTTGACTTGCAAGTAGACCTCCTTGCTTGCTTTGTTGGGTTAAGGATAATTCCCTCTTAATTCTCTAAACACATCGTACCAAAATTTGATTTTCTTTGTCAAAATCATTCCCTAATCATGCCATCTAACCCACGAGAATGCTTGATGGGTTGGAATCATGTCATTAAAATGTCACTCTGAGAATGGGGACATTACAGTCCTCCCTTCCTAGGATTGCTTGCCCTCAAGCAATTGCCATATTGTTTGTTGCTCCACTCTAATTGGAATTCCAATACACCATAACACCTGAAGCAACTCACCATGATCATTGAATACCAATGCATTATCCATGTCAACACCTTTATGTCCATCTCCAACAACCCAGAATATTGAAGAAAAACCAGAAGAAGTTAGTGCAAAGATAAAAAGAACAAAACCAATAGACCCTGCAGTGGAGCAAGAGAAACTTGACAATTCACCCCTTCTTGATACACAAGTTATTGAAGGAAATTTGCAGTTAATTGAATATGTGGCAATGAAACAAAATGTTAATAGGACACCTTCCCAAGGTAATCAAGAGACATATGAAGAGAATAAGGATCAAGAACTTGGGGAGAAACAACAAGAGAAAATCCAGATTTTGAAGGATGAGTTTTCATGGATAAAAGAAAAAAGTCATTATCTCCAAACCCAGCTACAGGAAGCTTAGTTTGTTAAACATCACAATTTTCTAAGATTAACAACCTTAAAGAGGAACTTGAATGAGCACTTTAGGATAAAGAACTTTTTATGGTCATCAGTGAGCATGAGCGGCAGGTTCAAGATTTGAAGTAGAAGTGGGCTACAGAGATTAAAGGCACTTTGTAGATATTACTTGGTTGGTGACCCTTTCCTTTGCATGGGTACATTCAAATTCCTTAGCTGGGGAGAAACAATGGGGGTTAAATAGTCTCAATATTTTTACCCTATGATTGCCCTTTTCTTTTACCTTTACCGCCTTCCTGTCACATTTTATCACAAGAAGTATCAATATTTGATATAATGTGAAAGAAATTAAAACTATTTGGAAATATTGATATCTATGGAATTAATAATTATCTTGTGGTTGAAATGGCAGGAAATTATTAAATGTAAGTGTTAAAGTTGTTAGGGACATGGATGGATGAGGAGCGAGGAGCTAAATTTTAATAATCTATACACTATTTTTGATAGAATACTAGTTAATTTGTTATACAGCCAACGACCATCTTATTTTGTATATCGAACATATTTGGTTTGTTGGCCATAGGCTAGAACAAACCAAAACAAACCTTATCAATGCTTGCAAGTATAAATATGTGTATTCTACAAAACTTGATATGAACATATATTATAATATAAGAATATACTACTATTTTGAATCGCATCTTTAAGCTATTGATGTACGTGCATGATTAGTATTGTGTAGAGTAGCATTTGTGTTTCATCACCAAACAACCAAGGAGGTAGGGCCCACTACTTGTGTTATCCAATGACCTTTTCCAATTTAGTTTCAGTGTGGTAATGTGTGTGATTTGATCTTAAGCATTTTCCTTTCATAAATTTGGTTATTTAAATTTGATTGCAATCCAGTTTTAAGTTGATTTCTTATCAGTTATCTGATAGTGTGTTTCTAAAGCATTGTATGTTTTCTAAAGAATTGTGTGGGAATTAAGATTATAATCTAATTCATTATTGTCGGTGCATAATATATAAATATTTTTTATTTATGTTACTGCACAATTATGTTACTATAGAGTTCTTCTCACACTTCTTGGCACAGTTAATGTCACAAATAGGAACATGAAGAAATAAACCAAATTTTTGATTAGATAATCTTTGTGTGCATTAGTTGCATTCATCCCCACTTAATTCACTATTTTCAGCCCTTAGGTAAACTTATGCAACACCTTTCACAAGTCTACAATCCCTGGATTGACATTTAAGGAACAAACTGAGGAAACCACTACAAAATTCATGAGGATTGATCCAATTATATTTGCTAATTTAATAAAATCAAAAGAATAATTTATCTTCAATATTAGTCCACAGTTTTGTCCAAACAATTACTCTTAAACACATGTGAATTTTTCCCCCAACAAACATTATTTCAACAACAAAAACAATATACATCACTCTTAAATGCATCCCAATTCATCCCTCAACAACCACCTTTCCAAAAACCCATGATATTTAGTCACTCATCCATATTTCCTTAATACCAAGAACCCATAAGCTCTTATTTCCCATCCACGAGTCCTTAATCTTCAATGTATATCCATTTTTTGTCCTCATCCCAACCTTGACAAGGGAAAACAATCTTCTATTCAAAGCCTTCCTCAACACCAAACCATCTCCCTAATCCCTATCTCCCATCCATATTCCAAGTCCTCATCCCCATATCTAAACCAAGAAAGTCTTATAGCCTCCACCTCCTATCCTAATCCTTTATCCTCTAAGCCATTTCCCATACCAATCCAAAAACTCATCCAATAAAGATACCTTTAGGGATTTTTTCGAAGGACTAATATTAAAGGATCTTAAAATTTGATACACAAACAAAGTTAGGTCATCCCACCATATTACTAAACCTACACCATCCAAACATCTCTCACCATCATGCAATCCATCACCTATCAAGCTCACTCAAGAGATTCCTATCTAAAATCTATTATTGTTATGCCAAAATCCCAATTCTATCCAATAATCTACTATCCTTATCTAAATCATATTGCATTGTTTGAACTAATGGATCTATGTCAAGAGAAAATTCCAAAGCATGATAGAACAAGCTCCAACATGAATCGATATCAAGTTATCAAATAATCCCCCATAGATGATCATGATATCCAAACTAATCCAATTATTGATCAAAATCCTATCAATTATTATGAAATACATAAAAAATCCAATATTTAAGCATGATCCTACCTATGAGCATGATATCCAAGATAATATGATCATTGATCATGATCCTATCTTTAAGTTCACCCAAGAATCTTAGATAGATAATGTGACCTATGGATTAGCACGGGTTAGCCACACTTGATCCATGAGGATATGAAGTGCAATTTAGCAACTAAACCTTAGTCCCAATAAAATGATCTAATGTAAATTAAAATGGAAGCCATTAACCTAATTAAGTTAAACTATGAAATTTTTTAGAAACCCCTACTTTAATCCATTAAAACTTATTCTATTGGGGAATTGGTGTCGTGTTGATGTGGAACAACGACCCTTTCCCAATTCCATGATTAGTGAGTTTGTTTCAATCGATTCTATTGAAGAGAATCAATGAAACCATTGTGATTAATTGATAAAAACATGGTTTATGGTAAAATGAGTATAATGCAAGATTAAATCTACCATGATTTTATGTTAAAAGATGATGATATGAAATTTCTAAGCTAATCTAAATGATATTTAAACTAAAAAGATTCAAACCCTAGTTCTCTAATTAGCTAAATGGATGCATGGAAGCCATTAATGGAAGCTAAGCTATTATAAAATTAATTTAAACTAAAATATGCTAAAATTATTCAAATTTATGAGTGTGAGTGTGAGTGATTTCAACAACATAAGTTTGATATTGAGATATGGATCCATTTGTCTCCAAATAGTGACCTATTTATAGGAAAGCAAATGAGAAATGAAGGGCTAATATTGAAAAATCTAATCAATGGTAAAGGATGGAAGAAATACGAGACATGGATCATGGATTCTCATCAATAGGTGAGAATGAAAGATGAGATTTAATCAAGACAAGCACACTTTTGACCTATACAAGAGGTCAAAAGTTAACTTGCACAAGAAGTTATAAGATAACTTGCATTTGAAGCTAAGTGAGAATATTACCTTTCTTAAATGATTGGAGGAGAAAGAATATTCTTTGGAATATTTATGGGTGAGGAAATATATATTTTGCTAATTAAAACAAAGTTTAATTGTGCAAAAGGATAGGGAATATTCCCTTGCAAGTGGGAGGAAATAGATTAATTAGATAATTGCTATTTAAACAAGGTTTAATCATGCAATTAGGGAAATTAGAAGAATAAAATGGCATTCATTAAATTAAATGATTTAATGAATAGGGAAAAGGTGAAATGACATTTAATTAAATAACTTAGGGTTAAGTTATTTAATTAAATAAGAAGACTTAGGGAATTAAATTAAATACATTGAGTTTATTTAATTTAATGAGATGAAATGTTAGCGTGAAAGGGAGTGAATTAACCCGATTTGATGAATTAGGTTAATAGATACAAGTGACATAATTAATTAAATAGCTGGGCTAATTTAATCAATTAAGCAAAAAGAGGATGGGTTTCTAGAGGAAATGATGTTATTATACCTGATTCGAGTGTATGATATCATTCAAGACATTTTTTAGTGTCTACAAATAATAATGATATCCAAGTTAATCCAGTCTTTGATTAAGATTCTATATATGATCATGACATCCAAGATGATCCGATCTTTGATCAATATCCTACCATTGATCTAGAAATCCTATATGATCCCCTCATCCACCTTTATACCATCCATGATCACAAAATTGAACCTAATTTCATCCATAGTCCAAAAACCTCTATTTCCCAAGATTAGACACTTGAATCCCTTGGACATAGATAATCAAACAAATTACATGGATCACATCAGATAGGTTGATAAGAAGCTACCATGGATCACATCAACATTTCTATTTGAAGTGGGATTGTTGGATTAGGAATTATATTTGATTTCCATTTTATGATTCCAAGTCTCTTTATTTCTTGTTTTTTTTTTTTTTGCATACAAGAATACTATAGTAGGTGTTGTAAGGAGGGGGAGAGGAAAAAGTGTGTAGTGATAATAGAAACAAGTGTTGGGACAAGGAAAGGTGATCTTAGGAATGGTTAATTGTATGTTGTGAATGGGAGTAATGAGGAGGGCATGGGAGGAGGGAAAGTAGGTGTTAGGAAGGAGAAAGAAAGTTTTGAGATAGGTTTTGGGAAGGATGAGGTAGAAAATAAGCTTGGAAAGAAAGGAAAACTAGGTCTTGAGAGAATAAGAGGGGTGGTGGGATAAAATAAAGTGTTGTTGGGAAGACTAAATGGGTAGAATAATTGGTGGAGAATGGTTGAATAAGGTGGAAGATAATGTACTAGGTCTTTGGGAAAAGGTAAGTGGTGTTAGGTCAAACAAGTGGCTAGGGGAGGCTAAGAGGACTGGTCTTGTAAGATGATAAATAGGTGTTATGAGGAGAGAAAGGATAAAGAGGTGAGTAGGTGAGTAGGTGAGGTAGGATTAGGTTTTTGAGAAAGAAAAATAAATCTTGGGAAAGTGGAAAAAGGTGTTGTAAAGGAAAAAAAGAAAGAGATAGGTAGTGAGAAAGATAAAATACATTTTGGGAAGGAGGAATAAAGTGTTGGGATGCATATATTAGGTGTTATTTGGGACTAATGTAAAGGGTGAACTAAGGGGATATGTAGAATTTGGATGGGGTTGAATAGGCTAGGATTTGTGAAAGGCTAGGGAAATACTACAAAAAGATAGAAGAAATAAATTGGAGAGAGGGGGAAAATAAAAAATAAAGAGTAATAGTTGAAGTAGAGGAAAAATTAGAATGTTAATAATATGGATAGATTATTAGCTTGCAACTCAAAAAATTATTAGTCAAAAAAATGTTCTAATGGACTAAGAGGTGGTTTTTTTGGAAAAATAGGTGGGTTTTAGGAAAAGGAGGTGTGAAAAAAATAGGATTGGTTAAATTGTAGAAGATGAAAGTGAGTGTTTGAAGGAAAAATGTAGTTGAGAAGTAGGGGGTTTTCTAACCTTTATTAGATGTGGAAAGGTAAGATGATTATGTTGATCAAATGAAAGAAAAAAATTGGTACCCCTTAAGTGTAAAGTGACCCAAGAGATAGTAATTTTTTGTTTACACTAATTATTAATAGAAATAATATATCAAGCCTTAGAAAATATAATAACAAAATAAATAAGTATAAATAATCAATACAATGTGTTGGGAAATGGTTAATAAGTCATTGATTTGGGAAGTATAAATATAAATAATTAGAGGAACAAAATAAGGATCATGAACATATGTACTTGATGTTTATGAAATAAGAGATTAAAATAAGGTTGTGTCAGTCTAGGGGATGCTCTCATATGAATCCAAAATATGTCATGGGACTTTTCTAGTAAGATAAACACTATTGTAGTGTAGCAAGGCACTACTGTAATTTAAAGGGAAAATCCTTCCTTTTTAGGGATCTCATGATTTTTTCTACTATAAATTTACAATTTGTGGGGGTGTTATGTGACCATTTGTTGGCCACATTTTTTCTTACAAAATAAGCACACCACTCTAAAATATTCTAAAACCTAAGCTGGAGCACAAGATATGTGATAAAATGATTGTTTTGTTTAAGAAATTACCTCAATAACTCTCTTATTTATAAATTTAAAACCCAATAATAGAAATAGTATAGTAATGGGGGGTGTAGACTTAGGTGGCTTCATGCAATTGGTGTGTACAACAATGGTGATTAAATAAACAAAACCTAAGGGATAAATTTAAGATGAGTGATGTGCACTTGTAATGGAATCAACAAGAAGGTGGAAAGGTGGTCATAATAGGATGCACAAGCCTAGGAAACACGGTTTTAGATCTAAAGGTGATGACAATGAGGGGTTTATGCTAACTTTGGATGACCATGGATATAGGATAGGGTCTCTAATAGCTTTCTAATAAAGAAAAATGGAAAAAATATGATGGATGGGAAGATAATGTGATAATATATAGGATTCTCAATGGAGGGTCTCTAATGCTTTAGATTATTTCCTTAATGTTATACCCTCTATATATGTTATTTTTTCTCAAAGATGTGCTATTATGAGCGAATGGAGGGAAAATTGGCTTATATATGACTTGTAACAAGTTTTAGTGTTATGCTATAGTAGTAAGGATCGGGGAAACAACACAAGAATAATTGTAGCCAATTTGGAGATGAGGTCAATAGTTTTGTGGGTTCATTACAATAATATAAAAATGGTACCATTAACCTAAAAAATTGCTAATGATATTTCATGATAAATTTCCTAGTTTTAGGAGGGTTTTTAGGACATGTGCTTCTAGTATCCTTTTGTGATCACTAGAATGACCGAAAATAGGTAAATTTGACCTAAAACATACTAAGGAAATGGACACTAAAATAAGTGCATAAATGTAATGTGGAGTTACAAGAGTATGTAATCTCTCATCACACTTACATCATAGGTTTGTGGTCCTTGTCATATTAATATTCAGAAAAGGTGTCTTGACCTTGAATCTTAATGTTACTTGAACGATAGAACATAAAAATGCAATTTTAGGGCATTAGAGATCATGTTTGGCACCTAAAATATGAAAATGGGCCTTAACTAGAGTAAGTAGGTTATAATGATATGGATCCCTTTGAGATATATTTTTTTTTAAACAGGTTCAATTGGCTTCTTGAATCAAAATTTATGGCCTCCCACATTAGAAATGTAAGCTTATCTATGATGTATAAGAGGGTTGTAAGTGGGAGTTATACTTGTCAAGAAACTTATAGCACATGTCATGACACATCATAAGACATATTTGAATGGAGATAATGAAGCCAAAATAGGACACCTAGGTTGGTGAGTGGGTTATGGAAAGCTTATGGTAGGTTTAAGGAATGTGTTATTTTGGGTGGTTTTAGCTCATGGTTTCCTAATTACCATTTGGTGGTTTCATGTATTGTTTCTCCTATTTATTGGGTGGTTGAGATGTAAGTTTGATAATGAGTTTTTTAGGTATTATTATATTGTCAAAATTCCTCTAGACCTTTTGTTGGTGATACTCTTGGAAAGGCTTAGAAGATACAAGTATATTGTAGGTGTGCTAATTACTAAATATTATATTGAGTTTCTTTGGAGTGTCGATTTTTCTCCCAAAAGGGTTTTCCCATTTTTTCTCATTTTCACTTGTAATTATATGATATTTTAATGTTGTAAATTGCATTCTATGCAATTCCACATCCCATTAGCCTCCCATTTAGATAAATTAAAGACAATAATGCAATGTTCCTTTTATCTTCTCTAGAATTTTCTCGCATTTTAAGAGTTTCTAGTTATCAGAGTTGTTAGTAGCCACTTTGTTGTTTTCTGAGATATTCTCAATTTCTAGTCCATATGAGATGCCACCATGTCGTGGGGATGTCTATGCATTGTGTTGTTGTCCTTGGTTGAGAGCTCGTCAGTTTTCTCAAAATACCTCTATGACTTGCTCTTTCAGTTTTTGAAACTCTTGCCTTTTAATTTTCCATAAAACATAAACAAACACTCTTCATTATTTTATATTATCACTTAAGATGGATCTTTTGAGGTAGTTGAGGGCTATTTTATCCTTGATACCTCATTTTCTTGAGAATAGAAAATCTCCTCCTCTACATTTTGGTGAACCCGACGTGAATGCATCTTTGCTCTAGTCTTTGTCAAAAATTTATTTTCTCTTGTCTAGAGGCTTGTTGGAATGAGTGTTGTGATACTCTTATGAGTTTCATGACCCTATCTATAACTTTTAGACACATAGTAAGAAGAAGTATTCAAAATTCAAACATGGGTTCAAGATGTTAGTTTAGTCCAACTTGCCAGGCTCGCGATTTTGAGCAATTCACTATGGGTTTATCATCTAACTATACACCTTTCATTTCTATTAATGTGCTAGTTGTCACTAAAGTGTGCACCCTTTTTGGGATGATAAAATCACTCATCCACCTTGTGAAAAATGGGATGATCTCCTTGAGTGTTGGATCAAATGGTGGAGATGAACCTCTAGAGAGGGTTGGTTCCCTTTAAAAATTCACCTAATTAACCTATCCTATTGTTGTGTGCTAAGAAAAAGGGGGAAAAGGAAACATAGACGTGAAACCTAGGACTAATAAGGTGATGCACCAAAAAATATTTTAAACCTACACTGTTGTTTTGAACACATAGAATGATCAAATGAACAAGTTGTTTCATGCACAACTCAGGTTTTTACATACTTATACATTATTATTTCATAGGAAAGATGAATTTTATATCAATCCTAAAAGGAAACATAGGTATTTTCATAATTAGAAATTGTTCAAAACTAATGTCGTAACCTATGACCTCAACAAGGTATGTGAATCTCTATATAAAGGCACTGAAGGAATGAGAGATACATTTAGGATTTGCATAAAATCATAGAAAAGTATATCAATCATTTATATTTGCACACAAGAATACAAATTAGAGAAGGAAAAATGCATATCTCCTACTAATAAAAGAAGTATTACATAGATGTATAAGTCTGAAAATGAGTTACATTTGTTGCTCTAGCTAGAAATAACTTGAAAGCCAGTTACAATACTAAGCTAAGAGAAAAAATAAATAACTAAAATCTGTCCGTAGGCTTTTCTTTTATGTTGCTCAATAGCTGCTACACATTAGGAACATGTGTTGAGAAGATAAAGATAGTCTTCACTTTAGTTGACTGAGTCAAACTCCTTGGGTGTCCAAAATAGTTTTCCCTACTTTCCAACCCCTTAAACTGCTACAAAAATGTTTAAATGAAGAAAAATTAAAGCTTTTGACCTTGTCCACCAACCAAGACTCCTTGAATCTTGGATATGCTCCAAATTGGGTCAAAATTGCCTCCTAGATATGCTCCAACAGTTGCATAACTCATCAAACTCCTCCTAGATGCTTGCCAACTACCCATAATTCCTTCTTGACTATTTATAAAACATCTAAAAAATGTTTGGAAATTGCTAAATGCCCTAATAGGGCATGAGAGACATTTAAGGCTTGTATCTTGGCACATATTTTATGCCTTAATGCTTTATAATTTCATATTTTGATTATTTTGACCTCATGTCCTTGCTCTATTAGAAAACTTGATCTTTAAGCTCCTTACTATCATCTTAGATGTTTGAGCTATCCTTTATGCCTTTATACTTTTAAAACCATGGAGTTACCCCTATTTTTGTTGACCAATATTTATCACTATCATAAAATATTTGTGTTACTAACCTTCATGCTTGTACTTATGGAGACTTCTCTATGAACTGTACATTCATACCATGAAGGTATCTTGACAAACTTATATAAACAATTTGATAGGGTCTAGGACAAAAATAAATTCCTTCTCATGGTGTCATCCATGTACTTACTTCTTCACTATTTAATTTGCAATACTATTGAACTTGTAGACATGATTCTTGACAGTCACAAACCTTCTATGCATTGAAACCTCTACCTTATAGTCTACCCTACCAAATAGCCTCTTGTCACTATGTTGATAAAATAGCATTGCATGGATCTCTTGTGTCTATGGGTGTGATTGTCTCTTTACCTATCATTATCATCTTTGAACTTGCAAACTCTATCTCAAAAGGTCACTACTCCATAATTTTTTCCTTGAAAGAGATTGTCACCTCCTCTTCTCATTATTCTCAACACTTGGTCAATTTTATCTCTCTAGCAATTCCCCTCGACTCTCATGCATTTTATTTCATAGGCTACACCTTGATTGTCTTCACAAACTCATCCTAGGTGTTTGAAAACTCAAACATGGAAGACTATCATCTCAGATGGACTTGGTGATTGTTATAATCCATGTCACTACCCTTCAAATATCTACTTTTATGTTGGAATACCCTTTGTTTACATGTCCTATCACAGCTCCATGGTTGTCTAATAGAAGATTGGTATGCACAAAAATCATGTTCTATGATGAGATGAAGACACATAGGCATAATTGCTTCTAAAGCAACTAAATCCGAGTTGCACTCCCCTTTACCTCTTCCATGTAAGATTGACTTCGTAGCCTCTTTGTAATGTTCTAATCCTAATTTACTCTCTTAAAACCTTTTTCATTGACTATCCTCTACTTTTCTAGTATGATCCCACCATACAAGCTTTAGTTGTTATCATATATGTATAAATCTACATGTCTAATACAACTGTTAAGTTGTCATTGCCCAAAACCTTACTAAACACAAGCTACTACTCTCACTTGTTACATTATGTAATGTCATGTGTACCGTGATTCCTTCTCATAACAACTATTTGGAACAACTAAAACTAGTGTAATCTCTTCAAATTTCTCCTAAGGGAATGGACTGTATGGAAAAATGTTCAAGTAGTTCTTGAATAAATTTTAAGAAACATAATGATTTGGTATTCTCATTAGAAAGTGTCTTTTTAACTCTCCATAAAAAGGAATCATGACTCAATCCATCCCCTCTATAGAGAAGATCAACAAAACAAACTAAAGATATCAATATTTAAAATACATAAAGTACATTTACTCCTAACAAGGACATCAAGTCAAAAATATAAATGAGAGAATTACGCTCAACTATGTGCATCTCATGTTCCTTAGATAACCCAAGAAAACAATTTCTCGTTCTTTTTATTATATTCTCTTCAATGCTCCCAGTTGTTAGAAGTCTATATATAATAGTAGGCTTGTGCTGCCCCTTTTTCTAAAAAGTTTAAGTGCATGAAAAAAATTCATGACTTGCAAAAAAACAAAATACAATAATAGCTAAATATCACAACATCTAGCTTCAAACCTCTTTTTTGTATTTCATTAATGCATGCTTGAAAATCATCAATATGATTTTTTTTGCAAGGAAATTATTTCTTCAAAAACTCTAATATCTTTCTATTGTTCTCCATCTCCTCAAGTTCCTTTGCATGTTCCTACATAAGTTGATGCTAAAGACCCTGAATCTCCTCAAACATTTGAAGCCTTCTGGCATGGACCTATTATTGAACTCTCACAAGAGCTTGCATGCATCAGTGTGGTTTTTGCTTAGTGTCTGATAGTCTACCCATGTACTAATGCTTGAAATTTGACTAGACACCTTAATGCATGTAAGGCTCTTTGAGCCAAATATGCCTTAAAAACTGTTTGAATTTTAATTTCTATACATTCTTCTTTAGGTTTCCTGCATAACACGAGCAAGCTAAATTTGTGAGACAAAAAAATCTCATCCGTAACCTGAGCAACTAATACATATAATACATGATTTTTTTGCTCCTCTTTTACCCTATTCTTCTTCAAAAATGTGAATAAAAGAAGAAATCTCTTTGCACTCGACACAACACAGTTGACCTTAGATCATCCACTCCAATATACTTGGGAGCATGCAAAATTGATACACGTGCAAGGTCTTCAACCTTTGTTGTTTGTGTGGTAGAAAAAAAAATTGCCACTCCTTTGGGAGAATTTCCTCCTCAAATATTATCTCTAGAATCTGATTAGCTCCATCAATCAGTAGGAACTTTTAAGTTTTTATATATAAAGCCTTTAGTGTTTTGGAGATGATCCAAAAGTCTATCAGGAGTTTCAACCAATAAGTTTACCCCCTTTGCAAGTCGCTTTGCCTCAACTTGTAATGTGCATGTGAACCTTGCAAATAAATCTCAGTAATTCAAATTGACCAACATCAGTGTCCTAAAATTCATCAACAAATATAAACTGAACCTTCAACCATGCACCCTCTTGATTTCATCATCTCTAGTCATGCTTAGTAAGGTCATCAATACTTCACTTTGTAATTGAGACCCAACACTTTTCATTGGATGTTGTATTATCTTGACAATGAGAGGAATCAACCTAAACATTTACAATTTATATCTGCTCAACAAATATTTTATGGATATCATTTAGGACTTGTTCATTGTCCTTTATAGAAGAACTATTTCCCAGGTACTGAATTATAGTTTTGATGTGAATATCAATATTCCTTCCTTTCCATTCTTGAATAGTCCCAAGTAGACCTACATTCAGACATAGCTCAATAGATTTAAGGACCTTTCTTGCTATCGGGCATGCTGGTTGATGACCTTGCTCTCTACAATGAGAAAACTAATGTTGTATAGCACTACACTCATATGTTTGAGAAGATTCAAGAACTATAGGATCTTTCATTACTTCCCTTGTCAGGGGATAGAGAAATGTCTTGAATGGTGGCATTGAGGCATCTTCTTCTGCATCTGAATCAATAGGCTTGGATATGACCTCTAGTTTGCTGACCTAATTATCAAAGATTCTTTCTAGTGACTCTAAAATATGAAAATTATTCTCACCATTTGAATCCTCAAGGCCATTCTTCAAAAGTTGAATTTGTTCACAAAGCTCAGTTTGGTTTCCTTTTGGATCCATTCTCAATGCCCATGCTATGTCCATGATAATGTAATTTTGCATAGCTTTGGCAATTTGCTTGCCTTGCCCTCCTTTTCCAGTGTGCAACAAACCCACTTTTTATTTTCTATTACCCTCCATTAAATACTCCATACTACCTCATCATTGCTCAAAGCTCATTAAAATTGTCATAAACACACTGCCTCTCTAATCCATAAGATGTCCTCCTTCTTCCTTCTCAAAACAAGAGTGAGACCACTCCAACTTGCCATTATTACTATTAATACTCATCGATCTAGATTCTTGTGAACTGTCATAAGGAGCTACAAAAAATTCTACTCCTACTTGGCACGATGAGGCTATTTCTATAATCAATAATCATCATGAAATTTCATTCATAAGTTTTATAGATTGCATACCTTTCCATTATTGTTGCCTTCAACATGTCTTTCATATAAATAACTCCTTTTTGTTAGTTCAACAACATGGTGAACTTCCTTTGTGGATTTCTTCAACACCAACAAAATAGTGAAAACCCTGCAACATGTTGCATTTGATCCCCGAAACATGGATAATCTTTTGGACTAACTCTTCATTACCAACAAAAGGAGGTCTTCTTTCAATGCCATCATGAAGTTTTGACAAAGAGGAAAATAACAGCCCTAAAGTTTTTCTACGTGAATATCATGAATGCAAATTGAAACTTTTACTTTCTCCACTATTTGGCACCTAAACTTAGTAAAAAATTTGGAAATGATAAAAAAAATCTTAAATTTCCAAAAAATGACTTAAATAAACTATTTTATGGTGATAAAAAGTATCAATAGTGCTTACGAGTGTTCAAATAAGTTCTCAGCCTAATACTCCATACAGATCTTCTCTTGTAGACCATGATGCTACTCTAAAGATTTCTTTTGAGCAACTCTAGTCTCTAGGGAAGAATTTGAAGGATTTTGAGGACTTTGTTAAAGAGGACTCTCGATATGTACAAGTTGCCCCTGTTATTGCTAGTTTGAGAAACATGCTTATTTCATACCGTAAGGGTGTAGGTGTTCTACGTTCTTTGAGAGTTATAGTGGAAGCCATGTTCCTAAGAGCTCTTCATCTTCAGCTCGACCTATTGACACATAGTCAAGTGTAACACGTATGTATTTGAATGTGTTGATGCCCTTTGCATCAATAAACATGGCCGAATCTATTCCTACATCTACTCTGCTCTTTTTTGGTGCTTTTGCTAGCACTATGTTTGTGCCCATCAGTCATCTTGGTGTTTTGGTTTCTCATATACCCTTGGGGTATACCATTCCATCCTCTCTTGTCCAAACTTCCACAGTTCATGTTTCTGTAGTTCAAACTTTTGCTGCAATGGCTAATCTACCTCCCCCGCCATCTAATCTCATTTTAAATACCCTATTGTAAATATGGGTAAAATACAATCATAGTTGGCTAGCTTAGCCAACACTGCCTCTCATTCTACTTTACAACCATATTATCGTTGCATTTCTTTGGCCCTGAACATTTTGAATGTCCCTATCCCCCAAGGGTTGGAGGTTCTGAAATTTGATAAATACAATGACAAAGGTGATCCGCAAACTCACGTCTTGTCATTCACTGCTATGTGCAGGAATTTCCTTTATTAGGATGAGTTTCTAGCTAAACTATTTTGTGGTCCCTTAAGGAAACTGTGTTGGAAATGTTTTTCACCCTTCGTGAGAACTCTATTTTCACTTTTGAGCAATTAATCAACCAATTCTTGTAGCAGTTCCAAGCTAATATCAGGCTGAAAGTCACATTCACTGACCTCATCCATTGTAAGCAGGGAGCTCACAAGAAAGTGACTAATTTTTTTGCTCATTATCAATCTTTATTTTCTTAGATCCCCTTGCCTTGCTTGATTTTGACGTTTAAAATGTATTCATGGGGAATCTACAGCCAACATTAAGTGAAAAATTTCTTCTAATGAAATATTCATCCTTTGCTCATCTGTGTACTGCGTTTAGAGATTATCAACAAACTGTGATGTAGTACGAGGGTTCCTCCTCATCCTCCCATCTTGATAATTAGACAACTATGTCTATTTTGGGAGAGTCTAAAAAGATTAAAGCAGTAGTGAATGTTGTGTCCATTCCTACTGAAAAGAACACTACAAGACGTAATAGAATTTTTACAAAATTATATAAATATTATGCTAGTGTTCTTCAAAAATTGTTAAAATGTAGTTTAATTAACTTTTTAGAAATCAGATCGCTTCCTAATGATAAGCCATACCCTAGTTGGTATGATGCGTAAAAGTTTTGTCAGTATCATCAGGCTCTAGATCATGACACTGAATGTTGTGTGCATCTTCAACATGTAATTCAAGACCACATAGATAGCAGTGCCATTCGGCTTGGTGATAGGAAGAAAAAATTGAACAAATTTATGGCTAAGGCTAATACCCAGCTACAGATTTACATAGATCCATTTCCATACCATTCTACTAATCTAATTATAGTTGTGTCTACATCTTCTAAATCTGATCATTATGAGTATGTGAACATGGTCTCATTTACACCTATTCTCTTGTGAGTCGTATGGATAAGGTTCCTAACATAAATTTCACACCACATGACTTCCCCCTTAATAGGGAGTACTCTCCTCTTTACATCCCCGCTCGGTTCAATGGTAACATCGTAATTGGTGTTATGGTTGACCTTGCCAGCAAGGTTAATGTTATCACAAAGGAAACACTCTTTATTAATGGTTTGCATAAGGATAAATACAAAGAGTTAAAGGCTACGATCCATACTTATGATGGCCTTTTTATACCACCTATTAGTTTTATTTCTTTGACGATCCTAGTTGTACCTAATTCTATTGATGTTCCATTTGTTGTGATTCCCAAATATGACCTATTCAAAGTGAGACTAGGCATTCCATGACTATGTTTCATGAACGTGGTTGTGTCAATAGTTCACAAGTGTTTGAAGCTCCCTCACGATGGCACGATGCACACTATTCATGAAACTGGGTACAAACCACTTGTGTCACGTGGGGGCTTTTTGTTAGATATTTTTGGCCTACTTCGATTAGACCTTCACCACCCCATGGAGACTTATTCTACAAGGTTTATTTTAAGTACAAGACTAGAGCTCTGACCCCTAATTTTTTATTTCCTCCTTCATCTCATGCTATTTCTATGAAGGAATCTATGTGTGCACAATAATGTGCTTTGCCTTTTATGCCTTCCTCCTCGAGGGCTACAAATAAGTACTCCCACAGATAGACCTTCTTCTACTAAGGTTTTAAAACTTCTAGATTTGTCCTTTATTCCTTTTACTATGCCTAGCACAATAAAAAGAAAGGTGTATGCATTGGTGAAATCTAAGCCTCAAGTTTTCCAACTCTCAATTTTTCCTACGATCCCTTGCCCTACCTTGTATGGTAAGGGGAAGCATGCAAATGGAGTTAGTTCTTCTCATATTTCCCCTACATCTTAGCCCTTGAGGCCTCCTCCTATTCCTCCACCTGCTTCCAAAGTAGAGAAAGGAAAGGATCTCACAATCGAGACTCAAATCTTTGTTTCTATGGCACCTCTTGTTCCCCTAAGGAGTCTATTCTCCCATTGATAACGACAACGAAGATTAATCCTCCAATGGAGCAGGAGACCCTGAAGTCTTCTCAAGCTTCTATTTCTAGTATTCATAACCATTGGAACCAACTTGTGTGCGAGCGCAAGCGTCGCCAACGAGCATTGGCTCGAGAGTATGATACCTTATAAGACTGAGGGCGAGCTTTCTATCTCCATTTCTACATCTATCTTTGATTCTATTGGTTCTATTTCTATTGCTTAATTTTTCTTCAGATTCCTTGATGGATCCTAATGAACCTTACCCTAAGTAGGTGCAAGTGTTCATTCCTCCCTCTTTAGAGCCTCTTTTAATCACTTCTTTACTTGATCATCCTCTTTTTTTTTAGCTCGTGGATATGCTTCACATGAAGGTCATATATATTGCAACTCCTTCTTCTTCCCTTTCTTCCACTTCTAACATGAGGGTTCCCCATCCTCCTCTTAATCATAAATTAGAGCACAAACTCATTTCGAAGGATGGTCATAAAAATTATCTTCATCTTCTCCACCTCATTCTAGTTTGGCTTGTTCCATACTTGTGGTGAAGGCGTCTCCTTCTTCCCCAGAGTTTGTCGCTGTCCTTCTTCCCCAGAGTTTGTCGTTGTCCTTCTTCTAGAGGTTAACAATGACTCCTTGGTTTCTCAACCTCCTTTTGTTGAGTCACTGCACTCCACTCTGGAGAAGTGCATGCGAGACTCATTGGAGGATATTCTGACTCTGCCATCCATCTTTGTTAGATTGATAACATTAGCCTTGCAAGAAATTCTGGATAATGACGTTCATGCGTTCTTCTCCTTGGCTCTTGCTATAAGCAAGTTTCCCAACACTACTCTAGTCGCTATCCTCCCTTTGCGAGCTCCTCCTCACTCCCCTTATGCTGATCTAGATTAGGAGCAATATGACTTGTTAGAGGTGCTTGACTAGAGAAAAACCTCTTCTTATATTTAGATTAGATTTGCATGTTTGTTTGTGTTCCCTCGTACTTGTTTGTTTATGTTTAAGCTCTCTCATGGAGGACCCTTGATACCCTTGTAGGTACTTGGATACATGAGAGAAAATTTGTTGTAACTTCTTTTATATTTTTCATCATTCTTCTATTTGTTGTAAATTAATTTTATTCACACCGGGGATGATGCAAGGTGTTGGGGCATGTAGGCCTCTTCCATGTTGACCTAGATTTTTATTTGTCTTCATGTGCTCTTCTTCTTGTTCAAATCTCTTTGGGAGGTGATGATGGTTCATATGATTTACACTATATATATACATTTATGATCAGTTTTGACCCCGAATACTTGGATCCCCCAGTGCTTTCAATCTCTTTATCTCTACTTTTTCTTGATGTTGTTGATTTTATGTGTTATGCATCACGTGATAACATTTCATGGATACATCTCATTATGCATGTCATAACACAACATCACTATGTCTATCTTTCTTCTCCTTATAATGACTTGTACTCCTCTATGTAGCACATATCAATCTAAGGTGGGCTACCATATTAGGTTATTCTTATTTTCAAAAACATGTCTTAATATGTCTTAAAAATATTGATGTCTTATGATCTTGTCATCTAGCTTGGGGGCAACCTGACTAAAGTTGTTTTTTTTGTGACTATCCTACAATGCAGTTTATAGTAGCTACATACCTATTAGCTTGTTGTATGGTCTCTAGCATAACATAACTTGCTAGCAATACTTATCAACACCATCTTTATATCTGATTAGATTTATCATGTCTATTTTTTGCTTTTAACGTGCTTATTTGTAGCTAACATGTTTGTGGTAAATTTGCAATCACCTTTATAGGATAAAAGACTTATGTCCTCTTCATCCTGGGTATATTATCTTCAACTGCTTTCTCTCTCTCTCTCTCTACTTTAGCTCACATTTGCTAGAATGCATATGCTCACTAAAGTGGGGGCAACATGTAATGTCAAAAATTGTATCCTATGCAATTTCACATCCCATGAGCCTCCCCTTTAGATAAATTAAAGACAGTGCAATGTTCCTTTTATCCAACTTTAATTTAATCCTTAATTACTTAAATCATTCATTTCCTATTGTTAAAGCAGATTTATGTCTCAGACGAATGTGTATCGCACAAACATTTGTGCATCGTGTGAACGTCTCAAATAGATTCCTAACTGTAGTAGTTGTTGATGTTACGTTTCCTACCTATCAACGAATGTAATGCCTCTACTAGCTTGCAAGTGCGCTAGGATGACTCTTGCATGCATAAACCTCCTTAAAACACTTCATTTTGGATCCTCTCTCTCGACATAAGAAGGAATTCGCAAGATTTTCATTCTCTCTTGCTCTTTCCTCTTTGCTTCCATTCCACCATCTCCATTGCATCTTGTTACTCTCACAACCATACTACATTGAAGCTTTGGTATTATCAACATATTTCTCTCAAGCTTGGAGATTGCAGCCTCTCCCTTTTGGCATTCTCATTTTGCTAAGGAGGGTAACTATGATTTATTCATTGCATTGTCTTTTAACCTAGTTGGCATATTGTTCTAGTATATTTATTTATTCTTCTATCACATCTGTTTTATTTCTCTCTATCCTGTTTGGCTATCTATGGAGGTGGAAACACCAAAGCGTGGTTTTGACTAAGGAAAATCCCTAAACAACCCCCAAAAATTTCCTTGGTCTTATGTGCAAAGGTACTAAAGAGTTTTCTTTGATGGAGGATTCATTTCTTGGTTCCCTAAGAGTATTTTCTTCCTTGAATCCTCTTGCTTTATCATATATCTTTCATTTAGTTTAAATTACTTTATTTTTTGTTATTCTCTATCATTTTCTCGTATTTTAAGAGTTTCCAATTATCAAAGTTGTTAGTAGCCCCTTTGCCATTTTCTAAGACATTCTCAATTTTTGGCCCGTACAAGACACCAATGTGTCATGGTGACGTTGATGTGCCATGCTATCATCCTTGGCAAAGATTTTGTCAGTTTGTCCATAAGACCTCTATGACCCACTCTTTCAATTTCTAGAACTCTTGCATTTTAATTGTCATAAAACATAAACAAACACTCTTCATCATTTTATCGTATCACCTGAGTTGGATCTTTTGAGGTAGTTGAGGATTATTTTCTCCTTGAGACCTCATCATCTTGAGAATATAAAATCCCCTCCTCTATAGATCTAAATTAGTTTTTTCACATACCTCCTCCCATAGATTAGTGTAGGAAGCATGTCCCATATTCCCACTTCCTTTTTTTATGGCATATCTATAATGCTTATTATATCTAGATGATTTTTATCCTTGTCATTCCATTACCTTACATCTAATATTATCACCATGTGCTCACATACCCCTATAATGCTTCTAGAACTAATTAAATTGTGAGTGGCATGCCTTCCTCATGTTGTATGCTCTTACATGTTATATTCAATTCTTATCTTATAACTTTCCTATGTTGGGGGTAATCTCTCATACATGATTTTTTTACAACTTATGTGGCTATAAGCTTATTTACATGTTAGGATATGTTACATGTTATTACACGATTATATGATTCAATTAATTTATCACACTATCATGCATTGTTTCCTTCCCCTTCAATTCTTTGCATTTGTTTAATGCCACCAATTGAAGGGACATATATTATAAATAAATTTTTATGTTTGAAAATTTATATGGTGACTCAATTCACATAGGGACTCATCACCATACCTAGACTTGTCTTGATCATATTTCATGCCCATAATTGAGAAAATTTTAGTCATATTTTCACAGTCAAACATATCATATTTTCCACGTTGAGCGGAATTACATGGTCTTATCAAATGTTCCAGATTGCATTGTTGTAACTAAGTAAAGTATTTTTGTATCACTTTTCGTATTCGTGGAATTTCTAACCCTTCTCTTTCTCTACTTTTTATTTTTATAGACAACTAAAATTACTAATTATTTGTCCCTATTTCACTTGTGTGATAGAAGTTACTCATTATATATTTTCTCCATTTTGTGAGTCCTTATGGAATATTCATGCCAATGAGAGAAACACAAGAAGAATCCAAGAATGATCCATTAGTTTATATGGATTAAATATCCTTTTGGCATATTTGGGTATTTACTTTCTAAGTTGGTTGAGAATGTTCATATACTTTAAAATATACTCATTTTAGATACACATGCAACTCAATGCGGGGGCAAAATATATTGATGAAATTTGGATGCTTATGTCAATTACCATTTAGTTTTGGACCACTTTGATAGAAGGACTTAATATAGTTACATATAGACAAATGACACACTCTTGTGCCAAGTCTAGCTCACAACTTGATACCCTTCCCTATTTGTTTCACACTCATTCATACCTATTTCCATGTATTCAACCTTATCGCATATCTATTTGTACACATTCTATATATTTTCCACTTGCATACAATTTATTAGCTTTCACTTATACACATATCCACACATTCGTTCATTGCCTCAAAACCAACATCTTTACGTTTTGGCTTAATCCCAAGTGTCTTAGGATTGATCCTAAAAACTTTTTTTTTTTTAAATTCAAATTTTTAAACAATTGCTTTATTTCACTAGGCATTATGAGTCGATTTGACACACATTTTTGTGAATTGTTGTTATGTCTTGGTATTTAAAGATATTTAGTGTGCAATTAAATCATGTGATTGATAATTAAGAATAAAATCATCTAGGAATATTTGAATTTGATAGTTAAAAATAAAACATCTATATACAAATCATAATCTACATCACATAAGCCATTTGCATGTTTGAGAATGTTGTCTTCAAACATTCACTTAGAATTGTATTTAGCCGATTTGAAAGAGGATTGGCGTAGGTGAACAAGATCCTTGTGAACTAACTTCCCCAAAGATATTTTAAAATATTGCCATCCTTACAAGCATTTAGATACTCTAGAGATTAGGGTGTAGTGGTTTTCAAGAAACTGCATTCTGTCAGATTGATCTTGAAAATTATAAAGCATTTCCTCACCTAAGATCCATTTTGTGATAATTAGATTTGATCCTCAGAACTTGGATCTAACCCACAAAAACTCCAAACTCTATTTACAACTTAGAATATTTAAGAAACTAAAAACATTCATTTTTTTTATCTTAACAATTAAATTTTATTACATCGAGAGGTGTTTACATTGATATTGATTTATGGCAGAAGTGTGTACGTAAAAACTAGAGCCGAAATTTTGTGTGGAATCTGAAAATCATCACCATCTGCTGAAATATTCATAAATATATTTTTTTTATTTGCAATGTTTTGTTTGCAGGTGTGATAAGAGCAAAACAGGATAAGGTGGTGCAAGAATATTGGAGGGTGTATGGACATGCCAAACTATTTGTCATTTCTTTTTTGTAAAAGTAAATAACTATCTTTCATAATTCCTTTTATACTTTATAGTTCTTGAAGTTTGGATAGTTTACATAAATAGTTTTCTAAGCTTTTATAGGCTCTGCAAACACATCCATTACCCATAGTACATGTGCAGTTGGTGCAATGACAATTTTTCATCTAGGTATGAAAGTTGTTCTCTGCTAAGGCTTACATTTGTATGTCAGTGATGAACTACGACAACTAAAGCAAATTCATGGAATTTTTTTTGGAAAGGTTTTGATTGATACACATTTTGTAGCCCACTTTTAATATCAATTGCTAATGTAGGTAACCACAAACAAAACTGTGAGCATATTTATTCTAGTGGTACACATAGATTTGAAATCTGTATTTGTTATTGTTCATCATTTTATGCATAACATTTATGCAATCACAAATTATGGTTTGATATTTTTCTTTCCCAAAGCTTTATGTTTATTAAATTCCTTGTTTGTGATATAGTAGTTATGCTACTTGTACTGTAACACCCCGAATGCATATTAAGTTATAGAATTGTAAATATTCTAACTTGTGAAATGTTATGTATATTGTTTATGTTGTGAACATTTGACTCTTGTGGATGTATGTCAGTGGAAGCAGGTATATGTACCATTCCTCCAGGTGGAGGAGAAATATCACTCGGCAGAGGGGCTTGGTCGGTTAACCGATAATGTGAACTATCTAAGCATACACACACTTCACTGTAGAGTGAGTAACTGAGTCAGTTATGATAGATGAATCATTTGTAGTCATAGATTGGCATTAGGAGTCGTGTCTTCTTCTGTACATTTTATGAGAGATGTTTATTTGTTATTTGTCTCGTGGTATTAAGTTCATTACAATGGTATCGTATATGAATGTAAGTAAATAGGGAGGGTACATATATACATATATATATATATATATTATATACACGTATCCATATGTATATACATATCGATACAAGCGTGTGATTGGAAAACGGATATGCTCATATGGTTGCATCGATATGGTATACATACATATACGTGCATATTGAGGTATACACAGACATATATATGTGTGTGTGTGTGTGTGTGTGTGTGTACACAACCTATTGCATGTGGATATTAATAATATTATATTATTATTGCCTATTGATATACATGTATGTATATGTATATATGTATATATACATATATTCACATATCAGAAATAATAACTGGCTTATGATATGTTTGCAGAAGTGTTATATATATATGTGTACATGTAAATATATAAATATATATATACGTCTTACTATTATATGTAAATATATATATTAAAGTAAGAATAATATACATAAATATATATATATATATTACATAAAGTAATCAAGTATATATATATTTATATAAATTATTTGTTACTTTAATACTTATAAATATATATAATATTAATATATATATATATATATATATATTAATTTAAATAAAATGAAAATCAATCTTTGATTAATTTATCATCACATATTTAGGGAAATCAAATTATTTCCTAAGTATTATGAAATTGACCTTCTCTTATTTCATCATGAATAAAATCGGGTTAAATAACTCATCCAAAGGATTTAAAACCTTGGCAAATCGAATGAAGGGAAATATTATGTTTAATATACATTATACTTCATAAAGTCGAAATTCAAATATTTGGAAAACAAAAATGAACTTGTTGTGAAATGTGAAAAATACGACTGGGGAAATTTGCGTGCTTGTTGAAGCGCACAGCAATGAGGAAATGCAGACGCAACTTGCAGTGTGTCAATGGATGCTTGGAATTAGGGATTGAAATGATAAATTTAAGTAAGACTTTGTCTCTAAAAATATCTCACCTGTTGAATTGTGCCATTGCTAAAGGTGTCGATTCTTCCTCTTTGAACGGAGCCAGTTTGAATCTTTATTTACGTGTTGTCAATTTGAAGGTCGAATCATCTTCTTAATTCATTGAGTATTGTATTTTCTATCCACCACATACCATTTGAAGCAGTCAATAAAAATACATGTCATTCACCATGCCTTTTTGTGAGGAATGCATTGGGGAATGAGGCTCTATATAAAGCCGTCATTCTACTAGGATTCATCATTCATTTTTCATTCATCGAATTCATTCCTTCTGCAATTATAATTGTTCTCATTCAAATTGTCCAGCTTGAGATTTCATATTGCAAGAGTATGTTATCAATTTATGAGAAGAGTAAAATATTCATAATTCTGAGTGTCATTCCTTCATACTGCTAGAAGTGTGAATCATCATAATTCTGAGTGTCATTCCTTCATACTGTTGGAAGTGTGAATCATCATAATTTTGAGTCATAATTGAGAATCTGACCAGCTGTGTATCAATTATTGAGTGAGCATTTTCTAAGAGGGCAACATAGTTAAAACAAAGGATTTCTATTAGTCTGGAAGTGTTGCAAGTACAAACCATTTCATCATCATTGGAGGAAAGCTTAAACTAGGCATGGGTTATTATTCCTCTATACATTTCATCTTTGAATATTTGATTTATTATGGAGTCATGTTCAATATATTTGTTTAGATAGATAAGGTTAATTATTGTTGTATGTTGTAAAAGGATGTTTTCAATAGACTATCCAATAGCTTGCATATAGTGAATATGTCATAAATGATGCATGTTTGTTGAGAAGAGAATTTATTTGTCTTGAAAGGTTAGATAATGTATTTTGTGTTATTGCATTACTTGTATGATCTCTATATAAGGAGAGTATTCGTTACCTTAGATATTAATACTAAGACTGTGATGAGAGATTGAATCAAGTACAATGCAGCCAGCTAAGTTATTAGCTTAACTCAGGAAAGCTAGCTAAACTCCTAGGAAATATTCATTCTCGTATAGGAGAGAATAGGAGAAGTACTTGCAATGCAAATTCATCCTAGTAGGAATACTTGATGTAGGATGTCTGTGGTACGGATTACCATGATAGGACAAAATACCTACGCGTAGTGTAAGATAGCCCTAAGTCAAATCAACTCTGAATAGTGTATGTGACAGTTGACCCTTAGAAGAGATATTGTACGAACACTTTGGCCAAAGCAATGTAATGAACAAAACATCCTCTTAGAATGGGCGATGATTACACTGTCAAGATCACCGTGATCCCATCTTGCATACTAGATCGAGAGTTTACTAGATATACAGGTTCTAGCTATGTAGGACACACCACTATGCTTAGTCGGTAAAACAGTATCGGTTACCCTACCAATCTCTTTGTTGAAGGGAGGACCATCTATTGAATGGTAGATGTGTGGGGGACTGCATTATAAGTCTGTGGTTGGCGGAAAAGCGCCCGAGTAATGTTTCTCCTCCTTACCAGGCTACTGAATCATCGAGACTTGAAAGGCGAATTCCTAGACCTTCTTACCACTATTAGTTCAAAATATCAATGAGCTATGTATTTTCATGTATGTATGTTTACTCTGATGTTCATTTGAAAAGAAGAAGTTTTCTTGATGAAATGTATTGTCTTGTTCATTTGAAAAGAAAAAGATTTCAAGTTGGTAGTTAGAAAGTATTCTCTTTAAATTATCAATGAAAAGAAAAGAAATGTTTTATATTACTTTGTTTGTTGCATGTTATCTATGTTTAAATGTTGTAGATTAAGAAAAAAAATTACATAAGGGTCGGGTCATTACATGTGGTATTAGAGCTACCAGGTTTAACACTAAAACCTATGAGCTCATCAACTTTCCCTTTCTAACATTATCTAATGTTGTGAAAAATTCTTGTGTCGGGATGGTACGTATCAGATTGAGGGCTCGCAAGTCCGTAATCAAGAATGAACGTTACCTCAGGGCCAAGAAGGAAAAAGAGGCCATTGTTAGAACTATCAAGGGAACCAACTATGATAATGCAATCTGGTTGAGTGATATTGAGACTTTTAGCCATGCACTATCTTGGATCAGCGATGTGAAGAGGAAAAGGATAATGGAGGCTATGTACAACTACTTACCCGCCATCTCACCGAAAAAGTTTGAATCATTACCACTGTTCAGGGACATGCCATCTGATGAAATCACAAGTCCTTCATTCATCATTAGGTATCCTAGAGTTCAACCATTGGCCAAAGTAATATCAATCTTGTCAACTAAAGAATCTGAAGGTTATACACTAAGGACATTGACGGTCGAAATAGTCTCATGAACAAATGTCTGTGAAAGTTGTAGACCAATTTGTTGAAGAACACCATATTGATAATACTCCCTGCAATTATATATCGGACAATAAATCTGAGGGTTACTATCCATTTTGGGATAGACATGAACAATTGAGAGATGAACAGAAAGATTGGGAACAACAACTTTCTCAATCTGTAGGATACACCCCTTTAAGTTATGTGTCTGAGAGTGAATCCGATGGATACTCTCCCCTCGACTACTTGAACAGTCGATCAATGTAACTAAGGATTTTGAATCCTCTTTTATGAATAAAACTGTGTTTGCAAGAAAAATACTTGTCTTTTATGTTCATGTGAATATGTGTTGCTTCATAAAAGTTACTTGATTAAAATAATTAAGGCTAACATCAATAAAAATATTCAAGTTAATCGAAAATATAATCATGGTTAAAATGTATGAGAGAGAAAGAAACAATCTTGAAACCAGCCAAGAAGGAGGACAAGGAGCTACAGGAATGGAAGCTCGGTTAGATCAGATCCTCGTGAGGTTAACCAACCTAGAGCAAGCAAAGGATAAGGAAAGGATGGAAAAGGATATACCAGACAATAATTTGGAAGGAGAAATTTATTCCCATGAACAAGAAATAAATCGGAATCAAGATAATGAGAAATCCCCCACCATCCTTTGAAAGAAGAAATAAGTTGGTAACTATTGAACTATCTCGAGATATGAAGAAAATATACCCACCTAAGTTCAATGGAAGCACTAGAGGGGATGAAGCTGAATTTTGGCTAGTACAAATGGAAAAGTACTTTGAAATAATAAATTATGACGAAGTAACCAAAGAAGCATGGGGAGCGTACCAGTTAGCAGGAGAAGCCTCTAACTGGTGGATGAATAAAAAAGATGGAACTCAATATCAGTTCATGGAAGTTGACTTGGGATGAATTTGTGGAAATTTTCCGCAAAATATGGTTACCCCAACTCTTTTATGACCAAAAACTGACAGATTTCCAAGAGCTAAAGCAAGGAACCATGACAGTGCATGAGTATTGGGAGAAGTTTACTTGACTTCTTCACTATGTTCCTATTTACCATAAGGATGAACGTTTTTGTATCAGGAAATTCATCTTAGGACTTAATGGAAAAATTGGCAGAGAGGTAGACATGCATGGTCCAACTACCATGGACCATGTATATGAGAAATCCATTAAGCAGGAACAAAAGCTAAGGGCAGACTCTAACCAACAAGAAAAGAAGGAGCAGAAGAAGGAGACTGAAGTTTTTTTCATTAAGGCAACTCCTAAGAAACAAGAACCTATACAAAATACTGCCAAGTCTAAGGGAAAGAGAACCTATTTCAAAAGAGATTGTAAAAGAAACAACTCAAGTTCTGGTAATGTTGGAAAGACTAGTGAAGGCACTAGTAAATCGAGAGAAGTTATGGGGAAAAGAGGACCACCATCAGGTTGCTTTATTTGTAAAGGGGATCACTACGCAACAGAGTGTCCCAACAAGACCTCTAGATCCCAACCGTTAGGAAATTCACTACATATCCAGCAGGATATGTTTCAACAAAGGATTCATGCTACAGTTGATGATCGTCAAGTTGAATACCAGGTGACGCCAATTGAAACACCAGGTACTCTATTTGGTTTTCCTATTTCTATTCTAATTGATACATGTGCTACTGAAAATTTTATTTCACCTAGAATAGCAAATAAATTAACTAGGAAGGCAGGGCATATGGCAAATACATAGAATGTTGAATATGCAAATAAAACAAGAGCAAAGGTGGATAAATATCTATTTGAGGCTAGGATAGAGTTTCCCAATTTTGTTACTGAATTCAACCTATGTGTCGCTCCGCTATGATCATATTATGCTATCCTAGGAATGAACTGGTTATGGAGACATAGGGCCATAGTTGACTGCAATGCCAAAATAGTTAAGTGCCTAGATGACCAAGGGACCCAAGTTAGAATCCAAGGAATACCCAAAGAGGTAAGAGTTCAACAAATCTCGGCAATGCAACTTAAGAAAGCTGAGAAGAAAGGGTGTAAACTCTTTGTCATGAAGATTGACAAACTGGACTATGGAAGTGAAGAAGCAAAATACCAAAGTCAAGAAGAGATAGAAGATGGAGAAATTGTGGAAACTAGAAAATTAGATATTGAAAAGCATCCAGTTTTGAGAGCATTTTATGATGTATTTCTCGAGGAGCTATTGAGATTACCACCCAAAAGAGTTTTTGACTTTTTAATTGATATAGTTCCTAGATCGAAACCCATATCCAAGGTACCTTATAGGATGACCACTACAGAACTTATGGAACTAAAGACTCAATTAGATGAATTATTGTCCAAAGGACTAATAAGACCAAGTGTCTCACCTTGGGGAGCACTTGTAATATTTGTCAAAAAGAAAGATGGAACATTGCGGTTGTGCATCGACTATCGTATGCTTAATAAAGCTACGGTTAAGAATAAATATCCATTGCCACACATAAATGATTTGTTTGATCAAATGAGAGGTGTAGTTGTATTCTCAAAAATGGATTTGAGGTCTGGATATCACCAGTTGAGAGTTAAAGATGAAGATATCTTCAAGACAACATTTCGAACTCGCTATGGACATTACGAGTTTACTGTTCTACCTTTTGGTTTAACAAATGCACCAACAGTATTCATGAATCTCATAAATAGTGTGTTCAAAGACTATCTTGACAAATTTGTGTTGGTATTTCTAGATGACATCTTAATTTATTCTAGAAATGAAGAAGAACACTGCAAACACTTAGAATTGGTTTTGCAACGGTTAAGAGAGCATAAGCTATATGGGAAATTGTCCAAATGTACTTTATTCCAAGAAAAGGTACATTATTTGGGACATGTAATATCAATAGATGGAATTGCAGTGGATCCTGCAAAAATTGAGGCAGTAGTTGAATGACCTATACCCAAGAATGTGTTTGAAGTGAGAAGCTTTATGGGATTGGCGGGGTACTATAGAAAGTTTGTTGCAAACTTCTCTAAGATTGCTTTTCCTATAACTTCTTTGCAGAAGAAGGGAAAGAAATTTGAATGGAATGAGAAGTGTCAAGAAGCATTTGACCTACTCAAGGAGAAACTAACCACCGCACCAATCTTGAAAGTACTTGATCTTGAAGGAAGTTTCATGGTTATCACTAATGCATGTGGAAAAGGGTTAAGAGGAGTGTTAATGCAAGATGGACAAGTAATTGCATATGATTCAAGGAAGTTGAAACCATATGAAATGAATTATGCTTCACATTATTTAGAGTTGGCAGTCATAGTCCATGCCTTGCAAATGTGGAGACACTACTTGCTAGGAAATCCTTTTGAGCTAAAGACTGACCATAATGGATTGAAGTATCTTTTTACTCAGCCTAATCTAAATTCCAGACAAATGAGATGGTTGTAGTTAATAGTTGATTATGATTTTAACATCAATTATATCAAAGGAAAAGAAAATCGGGTAGCTGATGCACTAAGTTGGAGATGTCACATTGCCTCCATAGTAGCAATTCAGCCCGATTTTAAGGAACAAGTACTCCAGAAATGTAAAGAATATGAGTATTATCTTCAAGTTAAGCAAGCACTTAAGGAAAACCCTCAAGGTTATAAGTATGAAGGTTTTCAATTTGATCTTAGTGGATTGCTTAGGTACAAAGGAAGAATGTATGTACTTGATGTGAAGGAGTTAAGAAATTTGGTATGGAAAGAGACTCATGAGGCACCTTATTCCGAACGTCCAGGAGTGACAAAAATGATGGCTGATATAGAACTATTATACTTCTGGAAGGGAATGAAGGGAGACATTGCTAGTTATGTAGAAAAGTGTCTTGAATGCCAAAGGGTAAAAGCTGAGCATCATCATTTTGCAGGTTTGTTATACCCACACGACATACCTGAAAGGAAGTGGCAAGTTATAACTATGGATTTTGTGCAAGGTTTACCTATGAAGGAATAGGCATAACACCATACTAGTAGTAGTGGATAAGCTTACAAAGGTAGCACATTTCATACCGAGAAATTTAACTGATGGAGCACCAGTCATAGCAAGGAAGTTTGTGCAAGAAGTGTTTAGATTGCATGAAATTTTGGAAAACATTATCTCCGATAGAGATGCAAGAATCACTTCTAGGTTTTGGCAAACCTTGTTTGCTGCCCTTAGGACTCAATTGAATATAAGTTCAGCATATCATCCAAAGATGGATGGGAAAACTAAAAGGGTAAATCAAGTGTTGGAAGACATACTTTGAGTGTATTGTATGGATCTAAAATACAAGTGGGAAGATTATTTACCTTTAGTCAAATTTTCTATAACAACTCATATCATTCTACTATAAGGATGGCTCTTTTAAAGCCTTGTATGGTTGAAAGTGTCAAACCCCGATAAGTTGGGATAAACTTGAGGATTGAGTAAGTATTGGACTAGAAATGTTAGTAGAAATGGAGGAGTAAGTGAAATTTATTAAGCAAAGATTAGTAGAAGCTAACAGTCGATAGAAAAATTATGCAGACGCCAAGAGAGTTCCTCATAATTTTGTTATAGGTGATAAAGTACTTCTGAGAGTTAAGACTCATAAGAGTTCCATCAAGTTTGGAAAATATTCTAAGTTGGCCCCATGTTATGTAGGACCCTTCGAAGTGCTTGAAGAAGTAAATCCCGTAGCCTACCGAATCGCTTTGCCACCAGCTCTTTCCAAAATGCATAATGTCTTCCATGTGTCCTATCTTTAAAAATATATTCTAGGAGATAGTCATTTGATTGATTGGATTGCCTTACAGGTAAGGGATCCCAAAGTATAACTCTCAAGCCCGTAAAGGTGTTGGAAATGTGCAAACTTCAATTACATAACAAAAATGTCTCTCAATGCAAAGTTCAATGGGATCAGTACTCAAGCGACTTGACAACTTGGGAGGATTACACGGAAATTCAGCAGAAGTTTCCAGACATTCTCAAACCTTTTGAGAATGGTGAATAAAAGTAGATTTAGATTTATGTTTTGAATAAAAACCTTGGGTCATCGAGGATGATGAATCATAAGGGGGGGAGTATTTTACACCCCGAATTGTAAGCTACTATGTAATAGTATTGCATAGGGTCGAATGATTGTAATGAGAATTCAATGCTTGAATAAAATATGTGTACCTTGTTATCAATATGAGTCTTGTTACATTTGATGATTGTCTCATTTTAATATATTTCTATTGATGTCATTCTTGGTGGATTAATACATATTAAGTTATAGAATTGTAAATATTCTAACTTCTGAAATGTTATATATATTGTTTATGTTGTGAATATTTGACTCTCGTGGACGTATGTCAGTGGATGCAGGTATATGTACCATTCCTCTAGGCAAAGGGGAAATATCACTTAGGAGAAGGGCTTGGTCGGTTAATTGGTAATGTGAACTATCTAAGCATACACACACTTCACTGTAGAGTGAGTAACTAAGTCAGTTATGATAGATGATTCATCCGTAGTCATAGATTGGCATTAGGAGTCATGAATTCTTTTGTACGTTTTATGAGAGATGCTTATCTGTTATTTTTCTCGTGGTATTAAGTTCATTAAAATGGTATCATATATGAATGTAAGTAAATAGAGAGGGTACATATATACACATATATAGTATATACACGTATCTATATGTATATACATATCGATACAAGTGTGTGATTGGCAAACATATATGCTCATACGGTTGCATCGATATGGTTTACATACATATACGTGCATATGAGGCATATACAAACATATATATGTGTGTGTATATGTACACAACCTATTGCATGTGGATATTAATAATATTATATTATTATTGCCTGTCGATTTACATATACATGTATATGTATATATACATATATTAACATATCAAAAATAACAATTGGCTTACGATATATTTGCAGAAGTTATATATATATATATATATCTGTGTGTGTGTGTGTGTGTGTGTGTACATGTAAATATATATATACGTATTAATATTATATGTAAATATATATATTAAAGTAAGAATAATATACATAAATATATATATATATATATATATATATATTACATAAAGTAATAAAGTATATATATTTATACAAATTATTTGTTACTTTAATACTTATAAATATATATAATATTAATATATATATATATATATATATATATATATATATATTAATTTAAATAAAATGAAAATCAATCTTTGATTAATTTATCATCACATATTTAGGGAAATCAAATTATTTCCTAAGTATTATGAAATTGACCTTCTCTTATTTCATCATGAATAAAATCGGGTTAAATAACCCATCCAAAGGATTTAAAACCTTGGCAAATCATGAAGGGAAATATTATGTTTAATAAACATTATACTTCATAAAGTCGAAATTCAAATATTTGGAAAACATAAATGAACTTGTCGTGAAATATGAAAAATACGGCTGGGGAAATTCGTGCACCTGTTGAAGCACACAACCATGAGGAAATGTAGACACTGCTTGTAGTGTGTCAATGGACGCCTGGAATTAGGGATTGAAATGAGAAATTTAAGTAAGACTTTGTCTCTAAAAATATCTCTCACCTGTTGAATCACGCCATTGTTGAAGGTGTCGATTCTTCCTCTTTGAATGGAGCCAGTTTGAATCTTTCTTTACCTGCTATCAATTTGAAGGTCGAATCATCTTCTTAATTCGTTGGGTATGGAGTTTTCTATCTGCCACATACCATTTGAAGCAGTCAATAAAAATACTTGTCATTCGCCATGCCTTTTTGTGAGGAATGTGTTGGGGAATGAGGCTCTATATAAAGCCGTCATTCTGCTAGGATTCATCATTCATTTTTCATTCATCGAAATCATTCCTTTTGCAATTATAACTGTTCTTATTCAAATTGTCCAACTTGAGCTTTCATATTGCAAGAGTATGTTATCAATTTTTGAGAAGAGCAAAATATTCATAATTCTGAGTGTCATTCCTTCATACTATTGGAAGTGTGAATCATCGTAATTCTGAGTGTCATTCCTTCATACTGCTGGAAGTGTGAATCATCATAATTTTGAGTCATAATTGAGAAGTTGACCAACTATGTATCAATTATTGAGTGAGCATTTTCTAAGAGGGAAACATAGTTAAAATAGAGGATTTATGTTAGTCTGGAAGTGCTACAAGTACATACCATTTCATCATCATTAGAGGAAAGCTTAAACCAGACATGGGTTATTATTCCTCTATACATTTCGTCTTTGAATCTTTGATTTATTATGAAGTCATGTTCAATATCTTTGTTTAGATAGATAAGGTTAATTATTGTTGTATGTTGTAAAAGGATGTTTTCAATAGACTATCCAATAGCTTGCATATAGTGAATATGTCATAGATGATGCATGTTTGTTGAGAAGAGTATTTATTTGTCTTGAAAGGTTAGATAATACATTTTGTGTTATTTCATTACTTGTATGATCTCTATATAAGGAGAGTATTCATTACCTTAGATATTAATACTAGGAATGTGATGAGAGCTTGAATCAAGTACAGTGCAACGAACTAAGTTATTAGTTTAACTCAGGAAAGCTAGCTAAACTCCTAGGAAATATTCATTCTGTTATAAGAGAGAATAGGAGAAGTACTTGCAATGCAGATTCATTCTAGTAGGAATACTTGATGTAGGATGTTTGTGGTACAGATTACCATGATAGGACAAAAGACTTATGTGTAGTGTAAGATAGCCCTAAGTCAAATCGACCTTGAATAGTGTATGTGACAGTTGACCCTCAGTAGAGATACTGTATGAACACTTTGGCCAAAGTAGTGTAATGAACAAAACATCCTCTTAGACTAGGCGATGATTACACTGTCAAGATCATCGTGATCCCGTATTGCATACTAGATCGAGAGTTTATTGGATGTACAGGTTCTAGCTACGTAGGACACACCACTATGCTCAGTTGGTAAAATAGTATTGGTTACCCTACCAATCTCTTCGTTGAAGGGAGGGCCATCTATCAAATGGTAGATGTGCGGGGGACCACATTATAAGTCTATGGTTGGCGGAAAAGCGCCCGAGTGATGTTTCTCCCCCTTACTAGGCTACTGAAGAACCGAGATTTGAAAGGCGGATTCCTGGACCTTCTTACGACTATTAGTTCAAATGATCAATGAGCTATATATGTTCATGTATGTATGTTTACTCTGATGTTCATTTGAAAAGAAGAAGTTTTCTTGATGAAAAATATTGTCTTGTTCATTTGAAAAGAAAAATATTTCAAGTTGGTAGTTAGAAAGTATTCTCTTCAAATTATCAATGAAAAGAAAAGAAATGTTTTATATTACCTTCTTTGTTGCATGTTATCTATGTTTAAATGTTGTAGATTAAGAAAAAAAAATTACGTAAGGGTCGGGTCGTTACATGTACGTTCTGATGATGTTTTTTATTTATATTTGTAGTGCTTAATAATCAGTTTGTGTGTTATCCAAAATCCACTTAAAATCCTTCATCTCCCTTTGATTTTGGTGTTTCAACATATTGGCCTAGATTTACATTCGCAAGTTAATTGGGAGGTGTTCCATCCATAATTTGTTTTAGAAGTTAGAACTCTATTCTCCATGTTTGTTTTCTTGTGTTTTCATACAAGTAATCATCTATGTTTCATTCAAAATCCGATAAGCACTCTCTTTTTAGTATGGTGTGAATCTTTTCATGGATTGAATTCTTTGATCATCAACAAACAAAAAATCAATTACCAACAATTTGACTAATCATTATTAGAACACATTATTTGAGACATGCAACTATTAATTTTTGTACAATTTAAACATGTTTATGAATAATAAATGCATTGTATAGTCACCACATTTTAACAGAGTTCATAAAAATAATCTCTCTCCATGCAATAGAGGAAGATTGTAATCTTTGTAATTTCCACCAGTTATCTATCATCGATTGCATTCTTCCTCTTCTTCTGCCACACATCTTTTATATATTCATTGCATTGTCAATATCTTTGTTGACTGTAATTATTTTCTAATGCTAAGATTGCCAAATTTTCCCACTATTCTTTGACTATTCTCTAATAGAGTGGATCTAAGCACATGAGTCAAATGTGATTGCATTCTTCCTCTTCTTCTGCCACACATCTTTTATATATTCATTGCATTGTCAATATCTTTGTTGACTGTAATTATTTTCTAATGCTAAGATTGCTAAATTTTCCCACTATTCTTTGACTATTCTCTAATAGAGTGGATCTAAGCACATGAGTCAAATGTGATTGCATTCTTCCTCTTCTTCTACCACACATCTTTTATATATTCATTGCATTGTTAATATCTTTGTTGACTGTAATTATTTTCTAATGCTAAGATTGCTAAATTTTCCCACTATTCTTTGACTATTCTGTAATAGAGTGGATCTAAGCACATGAGTCAAATGTGATATGGTGTGACTGTGAATATGAAAGTATTTCATTGATTATCTCAACCTTAGAGCCTCTAAACTTCCATTAATGAATGTTTGTATTGTCAATATCTTTGTGGATTGTAACTGTTTTAAAATGCAAATTTTTAAAACAACAAACATTAAAAAAATCATGGTTTTGATGAAATTATTATTTCTTTAAAAGATGTAACTAAACTCTAGAAATCGACAAATAGATAATTACTGTTTAAAAAGAAATGGTTTCTCACATTTAAATATAAAAATATTTTAGTAGACCTCTAATTATTTTGTTAGTGTTTGATATTTTCTTTTTATACTTGTTATTTTAATTTATTTATTTTTAAAACTTTTTTGTTTATTATATGGAAGATATTTTTATCTTCGTATATATTTTTACGTCAAAGGTGTTTCTTATATGAACATTAGGTTGACTTTAATGATCCATCCATGAATCCAATATAAAAAATAAAAAATAATCTTAAAAAAATAAAACACTTTATACAAAGAAAGAAAGCAAAGAATTAATATTGTTTCTAATTTTCTACTAATATTAAAAGTGTATAAATTATATTATTATTATTATATATAATATAAGTTGTTATAATTTATATTTCTTATTGTTTTTAAAAAAAAAAAATTAATGGTATTTTTTAATTTTAGATTATAAAATATAATTTTTTTAAATTTTCTTAATTTAATATTATGAAAAAAATAAAAATTGTATATTTAAATATTTTTACTATAATATTATAATAACTAGCTATTATAAATTTAATATTTATATTAGTATAAGTTATTAAATATACATATCATATAAATTTTCACATATATTATTAATTAAAATATGAAATATATTATAAGTTTAATATTTATCTATATTTATTTTTTAATTAATAATTTCTATTATTTTTAAAAATATTTATTATTATTATTTTAAATTGTATTTATTTTTATTTTAGATTATAGAATATAATTTTCTAAAATATTCTTACTTTAATATTATGAAATAAAATTATATTTTATATATTTAAGTATTTTTATCATAATATATTTAGATATTACATATTTATTATTTGTAAACACTACATTATTAAATATAAATATAATTTAAATTTTTACATATATTATTAATTAAATATATTATAAATTTAATATTTATCTATATTTATTTTCTAAATGTATATTATATTTTTAAAAATGATAAAAATATTAAATATATTAGAAACTGTTAATATTTATTTATATTTATTTTTTAAATATATATTATATTTATTGAAAATATATTCAATTTATATTTTGTATTACATATTATATGAAATATGATGTATATTATTAAATGTAAATATTATATACATACGTGATCCCTTTTCCTCCAACCCTATCTTTATCTCTCTATCTCTACCCCCTCTCTACTACTTTTCTCTATCACCTCTTGTATCTCTCGCTCTTGCCCCCTCTATATATTTCTCTCTCTACCTCTCTCTCTATATCACTTCCTATATCTTTATCTTTCTATCTCTCCATCTCCCCCTCTCTCATCGTCTCCCTCTTTCTATTTCTATTTCTCCCTCTCCCTCTCTCTCTCCTTCCATTGCTCCCTCTCTATAAGTTTTTCTATCTTTCTCACACTGCTTTTATATTTCCTAAGTTATATCTATATCCCTATCCCTATCCCTATCCCTATCTCTCCCTCTCTCCTTATCACTCCCTCTTTCTATTTCTCTCTACTTCTCTCTCCTCTCTCTATTTCTCTCCCCCCTCTCACTCCCTCTCTATCTATTTATAAATATACATCTCCCTCTCTATATCTCTCTCTCACTCATATACACACACTCCCTCTTTCTCCTTCCCTTCCTCTATCTCTATCTCTCTATCTTTTTGCCTATCTATAGGTCTCTCTCTATTACTTATCTCTATCTCCCTATCTCCCCCTCCACCTCTCTATCTATATCTCATTATGTCTACCTCTATCTCTCTCACACACAGACACACTCCTCTCTCTCTCTCTCTTCTCTTTATCTCTTTCTATATATCTCTCTCGACATCTATCTATGTATCTCTCTCCCTATACATCTATATGGTTTCCCTCTCCCCCCTTCTTCTCTCTCTATCTTATTCAATCCATCTCTCCCTCCATCTCTTCTACTTTATATCTTTATCTTTATTTCTCATTTGATTTCCCTCTCACTCATCTCTCTATCTCTTTTTATCCATAGCCTTCTCTACGTATATCTCCCTATCTATCTATCTATCTCTCTATCTCTTTATCTCTTTTACTATCCCTCTCTATCTTTTTATATCACCCTCTATCTATATGTCTCTCTCTCCCTCTTCTTCTCTCTCCATCTCTACATATATCTCCCTCTTCCCTATCTTCTCTTTCTCCCTCCTCTACCTATATATCTCTCTCTTTCCCTCACTCTATCTCTCCCCATCTCTCCATCTCTTGCTCCCTCCTTAGATCCCTTATCTATCTTTATATCTCAACCTCTCTCTCCCTTTATATCTTCCCATATATCTCTATATCTATTTGTGTGCAGTGAAAATCCTTAATCTAAAAATGCAAAAACTAAGTAAATGCAATGAAAAAGGAACACAAAAACACCTCGGATTAGGCCTAGTTGAAACTAAACAAAAATAGCAGTAAAATAACAAGAAATGTTATACCTTTGCTTGTCTAGCTTGATGGAGTGGTTGGCCATTGATGATGTTCTTAATGTGTACTCCTTGATGGCAAACTTGCAATGATAGTGGTAGTTGAATGATTGATGATAGTGGGTGAGTGCAATAATGGCTACAAGAATGCAAATGCAATAATGGCTTCCAAATCTCAATAACACTTGCAAATCATAACAACACTTAACCTCTAATTTGAGGCTAAGACCCTCCATTTAAAGATAAATGGACGATCGAGATTGGTCCACCATGGACAAGATAAAGGGTTGTGGTGAGTTGAGGACTCACAAGCCCTCACATCTTTCCATGTGGAGGGTGAGATGGAGGAAGTACAAGGTGACATGGAAAAGGCCATGTGGTCCCAAGGTACTTGCAAGTACCTTGGGATTGAAGAGGATTTCCTTAAAAAATGGATTCCTTGTCCCCAAGTGGGGCTGAAAGTGATAAGTGAGGACTTTTAGAAAGTCCACTCTTGTCACCTTGGGGATTGGAGAAGGCATTGAAGGAATAAAAGTGAATTTAAAATTCACAATCTTGGAAGAAACCCATGGATAAGCCAAGGTCCTCCAAAAGGGGGTCCTTGTCCCATGTACTCGATGTGACCTTTGAGAGGTCATGGGGAAGAGAAATGCATGGGGGGAATAAGTGTGAATTTTTAATTCACATGGGGAAGAGGTCAAACCAAATAAGGTAAGTACCATGAAAGGTTGACTTAAGGTCATGCTAAAAAAGGTAAGTGATTAGGATTAAAGTTGTGCAAACAGGTGATTAAGCAAATTAATGAGGATTAGAAGTAAGTGGCTAAATATGGAGGATGTGACATTAATCCTAATTAAGAATATGCACATCCTAATGAAGGATTAATTAGATTAACCCAGATTAGTGAAAAGGTTATGGAGGATGGGACAAGGAGAGAGAAAGAATGGATTTAAATTTTAAGAGGATAATTGACTAAATTAAATAAATTTATTTATTTAATTAATTTAGAGAGGAAATGATAAAGGATAAAGTATTTAAATAAATACTTTTGGGAACCTTAGAAAATTGGACAATATTAATTAAATATGTCATTTAATTAATATAGATGAATTAGACAAGTAAATAATAGGATTTTGACCATATGTGAGTGGTCAAATTTGGATGTCTACATTTTCCCCCTCTTTGAGATGGTGTTACAAAGTAGCATCATTTCAAAGAAAATCAAAACATAGCAGCTAGAAGAAAATGGTTAGGTTAAAGAAGATGCCCCAATCTAGGAGGAAAGATGATGGGGATGAAGATGAAGATTAGGGATTAAGGATGCCCCCTCGAGAGGACATGTGGGTTTAAGAGAACACAGGTGTACTCTCGAAATGGATGAGATGATGCAAGGGTAGATGGGGAAGATGACGCAAAATGATGGATGAGAGATGATGATAATGTGAAGAGATAAAGGTAAGCACAAATAGATTTTAAGGACAAATATGATGTTTTCTCAGTCAAGCTACAAGTCGGGATGGACTGATGTTCGATGCAGTGTTGTTGATGAGGGAATGATACATCCCAAAACAACACCAGGATAGGGAAGGATACATCCTGATGAGAGTGTTGTTGACAAGGGAAGGATACATCCTGATGAGAGTGTTGTTGACAAGGGAAGGATACATCCTGATGAGAGTGTTGTTGACAAGGGAAGGATACATCCCAAAACAACACCATAGGATAGGGAAGGATACATCCCGATGATGATGATGATGATGATTGGATCAAGCCTTGTAGCAAGGCGGGGAGCAAGACCAAGGATGTGATCTGTGCTAGATTGAATGGGTTAGGATTGGATGGAGATGTGAGATGGCTAAAATGAATGAAGATGATGGAGGTAAAGATGCAATGCAATTTTATATTTTCAGAGCACTAATTTTTGCTATAGTATAAGATAACAGGTACCATGGTATGTAGAACCAAGGTGGATTAGTGTCTAATGCATACACAAACACAACAAACAAGGAGGCTATCCCACTACCCCAAAGTCACGATGACTTTGGTCATACCAGGTATTGGGATAACCACAAGCACAAAAGGATGCCCCAGCGTAATGCAAGACCATAGGGATCTTGGTGGATACTACGTGGGACAACCAACAAGACAAAAACACACAAAGATCAAGATATGCCCCTATATTAACCAGTCAAAACACACCATAATACGATAGATCATGGCGGCCTTGACAAGTGATGATAGGGAGCTCAAATGATAAATATAAGCCAAAAGTATCAAAAATTGCAATCAATTTCCAAAACGTCATTTTCCATAGGATTGAGAGGATGGATGGGGTTGATGAGGTATGTTAGGAAGGATACATCCTGTTGAGACCAAAGATGGATACTAAACTAAAAGATCGATAATGATGCAAGATATTTGAAAATCGATTAAATCTTATGACCTGAATGGATTCCATTTGTGAAGAACTAGTTAGATAAGGACATACTTGACAACATGACACAAAGAACAAGACACAAAATAAGACAAATGCATCCTAAAGACCTAGGGGACGCAACACTGACACACCCTAAAGACCTAGGGGCTCGGGGGTTGATCAAAGATCAGCCTTGCCTACATGAAAGCACAAAGCCCTTGTAGTTCGACAAAAGGCCATGGATAAAAGCGAAAAGAGGATGATGAAGATAGATGATGAAGGACAAAGATCAGATTGATTGACCACAAAGAAAAAGCAAAGAAAATCCTCGGGGTGGATCAAATGATCAACCTTACCCATGTGCAAGCGTAGGGGCCACGTAGTTCAAAAAAAATGAAAGACCAATAATGGATAAGGCAAAAAGAGGACAATGGTGACGAATGATGATGGAAAAAATGCCCTTGGGGCAGATCGAATGATCAGCCTTGCCTATGTACAAGCGCAGGGGCAACATAGTTCAACAAAGATGAGACAACCAACAAGAGGGAGATGAAAATGGACAAAGCCCCAGGGGCGGATCAAGTGATCGGCCTTGCCTAGGTGAAAGCATAGGGGCAACGTAGTTTTCCAAGGACAAGACAGATGGAAAAAGACACCACAAATGCCCCGGGGACGGATCAAGTGATCGACCTTGCCTACGTGAAAGCATAGGGGCAACGAAGCTCGCTACAAGGCCAAAGATAGATGATGGAAGATGATAGGACAAACGAAAAGAAGAGCCTCGAGGGCTGATCAAATGATCGGCCTTACCTACTTGAAAGCATAGGGGTAACGTGGTTCAACAAATGACCAACGACAGACAATGGATAAGGGATGATGGGAGGACCATGATAAGGAGATACGATAATGGAGTTGATATGATGAGCCAGGATTGGTCGTGTGGATGGGATGGTAGATATGTTGGATGGGGATTATGTGAAGCTCAGGGAGTGGATAGTTATTTAAATCATTGAAAGATGAATGGGGAGGATGATGGTATTATTGGAAGATAAGTGATGAATAGTGATAGGAGGCGAGAAAGGTGTGATAAATAGGTAGTAGTGATGGCATTGGATTGCATGAGGGTTAGCCTATAGCTATATACAATTGACAAGGGATTAGAAGATGGAAAGATGGATAGAGGGAAATTGATTGATTGATAAAGATGGGGAAATAGAAAGATGTTAGGATGGATGGACAGAGGGATAAGGATTTGGAAATATGGATAGGAAGATGAATGAGATGTTTAGATAGATGGATGGGGAGATAAGGATGAAAGGATGGAAAAAGGACCAGTGGATGAGAGTATAGGAAGATAAGGATTTGGTAGATGGAAGGGATTACGGGATGGATAAACAGATGGGGAGATAAGGATGGGAAGGATGGGGAGATAAGGATGGGAAGGATGGGGAGATGGAAAGGATTACTTGGAGGGATGGATGGACGATGTCTCCAAGGACTCTATCGCAAATAAGGGGATGCCCCCACTCTAAATATGTCATGCATGACGAGGCAAGAGGGATGGTAGATAGAAAGATGGGTGAATAAGGGAGTGAGACAAACATGGATAGGAGATATAGATAAGGAAGGGAGATGGGTGTTGGCATGAAGGATGGATGGGGAGGGTAAGGATTATGATAGTGTATGGATGAAGGGAATATATGCCAAGAGGTGTCCAAATCATGTATATATGTTTTCCCCTATCTAGGTCAAGGTCACAAGGAAGATGGAGGGACTAGATATAGATGGGATATGATGGGTAGGATGTGGAAGATGGGCAAATGTAGGAGATGGAGGAAAGGAATGCGTAGGTGAAAGTTGCTCCCAATTGTGGAAATAGACTGGATGGGGGATTTACGCATGACGCTTGCTTGCTAGGTTTTCATCATGGTACTTATCCAAGGCGCTTGTTTACCAAGTTTTCACCATTGGATGAATTATTTTCTCTTTATTATTTTTTTTCTTTGTTTTTTTCTCTTTTTCTCTTTTTTGGATTTTTTTGACTTTTTGGACTAGGATATGGGTGAATATGGATAAAGATAGGGATATGGATATGTAGGTTCGGAAGACATATGATAAAGGGGATGGATGAAGGACTCAAGCATCAAGTTCTATATGAGGTAATAAGAGACCATGTGTAAAGCGACCATTGGATGTTGGTACAACCTTATTAGAATGGATGGATTATGCAAGAGAAGGGATTTGATGGGGGAGATATGAGGGATAGGGGAGGGGATGTTGGAAAGTTTATGGATGGAATGATGGGGTGGATGTGTGATGGGGGAAGGTGTTCAGGACCAACATTGGCACATATGGTAGTGGATGTGAAAGGATTGGAGGGTTGATGGATGGGGAATGTGGCGATAATGGAGAAGTTGGGATAGTGAATTTTGGGACATAAGGACCCAAAATAGATTTAGGAGATGGAGGACGTGAATTAATTTTTGGTGGACTAGCAACTTTGGATATCGTGTTGGATTTTTCATTTGAAGGCATGGTATTTTTTTTCTTTGGGATCCACATGGTTTTGATTTTTTCTTTAGTGGGCCGTTGTGGCCTTTGGGATTGATTAGGCTTTTGGATTTGATTTTTCTTTTCTTCAACATGCCTTTTGAAGGGGACATGAGGAGCTTTAGATTCATGTGGATGTTTGGATTTATGAATTTTTACTTTGGCATCCAAAGTACTTTTAGTAGCAATGTGATGGGTAGGAGGTGATGGATGATGTGGAGGAGATGTGGATGGAGTGATAGAGGTAGGATTTTGACGATAGTGTGTGGATGGGGGATGTGAGATAGCATGCATGGAGGGGTGCCTTTGTTGATCCTGATTAGGAGTTATGAAGTTAGGATTTTTATGATGTGCACTAGGGATAGGTGGTGGATGGATGAAAGGGTGAATCAAATGAGACGCAGGAGGTGAATTTGGGATATAAGGACCCAAAATAGACTATGTGTATGGAGGATGTGTGAAGTTTGGTGGAGTTGGTGGAGGGACATAAGGACCCAAAATGGATTTAAGAGATGAAGGAGGGAGATGGACGGTTGTTTTGAGGTAATATGATAGAGGAGGGGGGATGGCGACAAATGATTTGGTGGAACGGTGGGAAGTGCCTCTCATTCCTTTGGAAGAGGTTCGCTTAGGATGTATAGGGGTTGTACCAACATTTTTGGATTGTGATTCTTGGGAGATATATCCAAGACTGTGTACACCTAGATGTTCTTTGATCTGAATGGGCTCTAACATACCTTTCTCATGAAGGCCTAAACCTTTTCCTTGATAGTTCATGTTCTTGAGCATGTGATCTATGGTGAGATGCTTATTCTTTTGGAAGCATGATGTGAGTCCATTAGTAGGTGGAGGAGGAAGGGTGGTGCATATGATTTGTTTTTCTTTTGTAAGAAGACCACCATGTGTTAGGAATAAGGTGTCTCAACCTTGGATAATTCCTATTCTTATTATTTGTTTTGTAAAATGTATTTCTTGCAAATAATGTAATTAAGTGTGAGTGTACATGTCTAGTTTGCATGTTGATGTGTCACTCCACTTAATGTGTCGGCATCTTGAATTGTGTGTAAGGAGATCATGGCTGAAACGGTTATGACGAATTCCTATGACACGTAAGAGCTATGTCTGGAAGATTCAATGACAGGTGAAGACATGTGGCAATTGATAAAGTTGAGTACTGTACACTCTTCCACGATAGTGGGGTTCGGGGCATCGCCCCGAAAAAAATTTTCAAGTTCCTATTTTCTCGGAGAATGGTAAAACCCTAATACAGTTATCTTCGGAAGTTGCCCTAAAAGGGAAGCGCATGATATAAGCGTTTTTTAGGGTTGCGAAGATTTGTGATGTGAGTGTATTGTTGGAACGTTTTTTCATGCTGCCGCATTTTGTCTTCAAGAGTTGGAAATCTCCTGAAAGAACTTGCATTGCAAGTGTGTTGTAACCGTTGTGTTGAAGATAATACATTGTGCAGGTTTTGGAGTGCTGGGGTTTTTTACCGAAAGGTTTTCCCCAGGGTAAATCATTGTGTCATTCTTCATTTTCTGTATGTATGGTATATTGCTGCAATATCTTTGTTAAGTAGATTAACGAATCTGAAATTGTAAGGGTTTAAAACGAATTTGCACCATACTTTCCTTAAGAGATTAGTGTAGGAAGCTGTTTCCGCACCTGAGTTTCCTTACACCATGGAGGAGTGTAATGCTATCAAGGTGATATAACAATGGTGTTGGTATGGTAGGACTAGATGGAAATGAAGGATCATGCAACATAGATGGTGGGATGAAAAAATCCTAATGTGGAGGAGGAGGTGATAAGGGATTGGGCGAGGGATTAGGTGGTATGACAAGATCTGGATTTGTGGCAATGGGTGATAAGGGCTCATGAGATGGGTTGATTAGATCTTGAGTGCAAAGGGGATCATGAGATGGAGCGGATGAGTTGGTGTGATCTTGAGATGGGATAGAAAGGGTGGCATGATCTTGATTTGGAGGAGGGGATATGCTTATATGCTTTGGATTAAGTTCTTGGCATGATTCATCTTGTGTGGAGGAGTGTTGGGGGATCTTCTCAAGTGGGGGAGATGGAAGGACAAAGGATTCAGGAAGGGCATGGGACTGAAGTTTGGTACTACTAGGACTAGGAGGCACAAATGGGATTTTGGTGTCTTCACTGGTTTCAATGGTTCCAGGAGTAGAAGATGGCGATTCAATGGATTCAGTGAGGATGATGTTAGGAATGGTAATGATATGTGTAGGATGGAGGGGGGCCTCATCACTAATGACTGTACATGATAGAGTGGGAGGGAATTGTTTCACAACATCAAGATGTGGATTGGGGGATGTCTCTTTTGTCATAAGTCCCTGGACGAAATTTGAAAGGGATGTAGGATTAGGTGGGGTGATGGGAATGGATGGAAGATTAGGGATGGTTGGATGACTAGGATTAGGGATTGGTGGATTAAGATTAGATGAGTGGATGGGATTGGATGGAAGACTAGGAGTGGTGGGAGGACTAGGGTTAGGGATTGGCAGATTATAATTAGAGGGAGGATTAAGATATAATGTGGTGAAGGGGGGAGTGATGCAAAAGGATGTGGATGATGAATTAAGATAGGAGGATGCAGATGTTAGATTAGGTTGGGAAGATAGATTAGGATAAGAGGACATGGATGGTGGATTTTCGTAGGAGAATGTGGATGTTGGATTAGGATGGGAAGATGTGGAAATGGGATTAAGATAAGAGGATGTGGGTGGTGGAAAATGATAGGAAGATATGGATGGAGGATTAGGATAGCAATGTGTGGAGGCTAGATTAAGATGGGAAGACGTAGATGTGGAATTAAGGTAGGGATAATGGGATGGCAAATTATGATAGAAAGGTGTGGATGTTGGATTAGAAAGGGAGGATTGAGGTGGTGGATTACCATAGGAGGATATAGATGGTGGGTTGGCATAGGAGGATATGGATGATGGATTAAGATAATAAGATGGAGATGGTGGATTAGGATAAGAGGAATATTGGGATGGTGGATTATGATAGGAAGACATGAGTGTTGGATAAGGATGGGAAGATTGGGATGTGGAATTAAGGTAGAGGTATTGGGATTGTTGATGATGATAAGGATAGGAGTATGGGGAAGGTGGATTACTATAGGAGGATGTGGATATTGGATAGGATAGAGGTTGAGAGGGAGGACATGATGCATATGTCGATGGTGAGGATGTTGGATAGCCCTTGTCAAGGGTAGAAAAAGGACTGTTATTAGATGCAGATGAAGACATGGGGGGATAGTTTGAAGGAGTGATTGGATTTTGGGAGGCAATTAAAAAAATATTGCTAGCAATGATAGCATCAAGGGGATCTATATTACACTCTTCGTGATCAACAAGACTTTCGTTATCGTCATCAACGTAGTTAGGATTCCCCTTGAATACTATTATTGGTTGTGCAAGAGGAGGATAAGGATTCATGACGTTAGATGAAATAGATACTGATTGAAAAGATGGGGGGGGGACTAGATGATGGAATGATACATAGGATGAATTGGAAGAAGGAAGAAGAGATCAGAAGAATGGACGAAAGCTCAAATAAGGATTCAGGTTAAACTCAGATTGGGATTAGATTAAAGCTCAGATTAGGATGATGGGATTAAAGCTCAGATTAAAATTGGATTGGAGCCTAGAGTAGGACTAGATTAAAGCTCAGATTATGGTCCAAAACAGTCCAGGGGTGATAGGATTGAGAAAAAATGAAAATGAAAATTTTCATTTTTTCTCGGTTTTTTCTATGTCGTAGTAAATCATGTTTTCGGAGGTCTTCGGAGCGAAATTTGGGGTTGGAACTTGCGTTAGTCTTTAAAGTTCGCTTGTTGAGGGTGCACTATTTTAGGGATTGAATTAGTACTCTAGAAGACCTTTCCGATGGTGTAAACGGTTTTGAATTTTGAGCACCGAGTAGAAAGTTATGACCCCAACAACTTGGGATAAATAAATTCCTAGTTTTTTTAAAAAAATTGGATGGTTTGGAGATGGATAGGACAAGGAGGAATGATTAGATGATGATTTTGAACTGAAGAAGATGTAGGCTAATTGTGATATGAATGATTGACTCCTTTGGATGTGACAAACAAGGTAGAAAGTAGCTGAACGGACACTGAAACAGATCTAAACGAGACCCCAGATGAAGAAGAAAAGGCAAGGACGCTTATTCCTGGGGTAGAGTCGCCTGTCAAGGGTAGGGATGCGTGTCCTGGGGTAGGGTCGCCTGTCAAGGGCAAGGATGCCTGTTCTAAGGTAGGGCCGCCCAAACTTGCGCAGGGTTGCCTGTTCTGGGGTAGGGCTGCCCAAACTTAGGCAGGGTCACCTATTCTAGGGTAGGGCTGCCCAAACTTGAGCAGGGTCACCCAAACAACTTTTGGATTCGACTTAGTCCGGAAAACAGTCAAGTGATATCAATAAACAAACTTCAAAAATAGGCAAACAGGTTCACGGAATGGGTGAACGATCACTTGAAATGAGTGAAAAGATGTACGAGATGGGGGAACGACACTCTGAACAGGAAAACGGATTCCCGGAATGGGTGAATGACTTCTTGAAACGGGTGAATGACTTCTCAAAATGGGTGAATGGCTTCCCAAAATGGGTGAATGGCTTCCTAGAACAGGTGAATGGCTTCCTAGAACGGGTGAACGGGTGGCTGAAATGAGGGAACGATGTTCGAAATGGGCAAACGGATATCCAGAATGGACTAAAGGATGGTCGAGATGGTTAAATGACTACTCAGAATGAGGGAACGACACTCAGAACCAGGAAACGGGTATCTAAAATGGGGTAATGGTTAGCAAACAAAGATTGAAAATGATTGTTCGAAGGGTAGGGTCGCCCCTTTTAGGGCAAAGCCGCCCCTTTGAGGGTAGGGTCGCCCAAACAAGGGTCAGGGTCACCCAAATTGGAAAAACTACTAAAATTTTGACTTGGACAAGATAAACAACAGTTGAGATAGGGGGCAAGGTCGCTTGTTTGAGGGCGGGCTCGCCCCTTTGAGAGAAAGGCCACCTATTTCAGACAAAATGGTGAGTTTTGACTTGGCCCGGCTGAAAAATGGTTGAAACAGGAAGGGCGAGGTCACCCCTCTGAGGGCAAGGTCGCCCCTTTGAGGGCAAGGTTGCCCGTTTCAGGGTGGGGTCACCTTTGTTTGTTGGTATGAACCTAACTTAGTCAAAAATAGTTAAGTCAAAGGATAAAAATGATAAGCAAAAGGCCAAAACTGACTAGCAATCACTGGTTTTTCACAAGAAGACACTTCAAACAACACAAGATTAGTTTTAGTGTTAAGGGTATGGTCAACATGGTCCTTTATTTAGGTTGAACAAGGCATCTAAGGGAATCCCCAATATACGCACAGTACGTGGGGCACAACCATGAACACCAGCCCATCTACAAGAGTGAATCTGGAGCAACCAACGAGAGACTGGGAGCTCAGACCAACTCTTCACATCTTGTCTAGGTATCACCCTAGCTTTAACGCTCCACCAGACATGACGTGACTGGATTGAGATATAGCTTTTGCCTCCCCCCTTTATATACCCTACCGATACCCGTGGTTGGAATCGTCCCTTGGGATGATGAGATCTCCAAGCAGGCCCGGCTAATAAAATGAAAGGGTATAAAATAACTAAGTGGACTACGATTTCTCTTCACCCAAGATTACCAAATGGCGCAAGGGGATTAGATACGTCAATAGCCCACTTTCAAACATGGCACACAAGTTTATTAACCCTTTAATTAATCCTATGTTCCTAGCTTAGAAATGAAAGCAAAATATTAGCTAAACAAAACTTTCTTCCCCTGCAACAAATGTTAGTAGTTTCATTTTTATGTCTTTGATGATCGAGCTACACAAACATTAGTAACAAAACAACAAATGTTAGCAGGTTAGAAATGGAAAGACAGTCATAAACCGAATACTGAAACAAAAAAGCTTTGAGTGACTGTATACCTGTTTTTGCCTTTGTTTCGGGCATGGTCGCCTCTGTGTTTTGGGTAGGGCCGCTTGTTTGTCTAGAACCTACAGAAAAGTCAAAAACAAAAAAAAACCAAAAAAAAAACAAAATATGCAAAAATTGAAAATCCGGCTTTTGGGCCGGATCGCCTGTTTGTGGGCGGGGTCACCCCTTTCAGGGCAGGGTCGCCTGTTTGTGAACCTAAACCTGCAAAAAGTCAAAAACAAAAATAAAATAGAAATTGCAAAAATTGAAAATTTGGCTTTTGGGCGGGGTCGCCTGTTTGTGAACTTGAACCTATAAAAAGTCAGAAACAAAATAAAAATTGAAAATCTGGCTTTTTGGGCGAGGTCGCCTGTTCGTGGGTGGGGTCGCCCCTTTCTAGGTGGAGTCGCCTTTGTGTTCCTGAACCTACAAGATTTCAAAAAATAGAAAACGTGAAAGTAATGGACCCGCGACGTGGGTCCCACCAGGTGTGCCAAAAATGTGTGCAGTGAAAATCCTTAATCTAAAAATGCAAAAACTAAGTAAATGCAATGAAAAAGAAACACAACAACACCTCATATTAGGCCTAGTTGAAACTAAACAAAAACAATAGTAAAATAACAAGAAATGTTGTACCTTTGTTTGTCTAGCTTGATGGAGTGGTTGGCCCTTGATGATGTTCTTGATGTGTGCTCCTTGATGGAAAACTTGCAAGGATAGTGGTAGTTGAATGATTGATGATAGTGGGTGAGTGAAATAATGACTACAAGAATACAAATGCAATAATGGCTTCAAAATATCAATAACACTTGCAAATCATAACAACACTTAACCTCTAACTTGAGGCCAAGATCCTCCATTTAAAGAGAAATGGACGGCTGAGATTGATCCACCATGGACAAGATGAAGGGTTGTGGTGAGTTGAGGAATCACAAGCCCTCATATCTTGCCATGTGGAGGGCGAGATGGAGAAAGTACAGGGTGACATGGAAAAGGCCATGTGGTCTCAAGGTACTTGCAAGTACCTTGGGATTGAAGAGGATTTCCTTAAAAAGGGATTCCTTGTCCCCGAGTGGGGCTGAAAGTGACAAGTGAGGACTTTTAGAAAGTCCACTCTTGTCACCATGGGGATTGGAGAAGGCATTGGAGGAATAAAAGTGAATTTAAAATTCACAATCTTGGAAGAAACCCATGGATAAGTCAAGGTCCTCCAAAAGGGGGTCCTTGTCCCATGTACTTGATGTGATCTTTGAGAGGTCATGGGGAAGAGAAATACATGGGGGGAATAAGTGTGAATTTTTAATTCACATGGGGAAGAGGTCAAACCAAATAAGGTAAGTACCATGAAAGGTTGAATTAAGATCATGCTAGAAAAGGTAAGTGATTAGGATTAAAGTTGTGCAAATAGGTGATTAGGCAAATTAATGAGGATTAGAAGCAAGTAGCTAAATATGGAGGATGTGACATTAATCTTGATTAAGGATATGCACATCTTAATGAAGGATTAATTATATTAACCCAAATTAATGAAAAGGTTATGGAGGATGGGACAAGGAGAGAGAAAGAATGAATTTAAATTTGAAGAGGATAATTGACTAGATTAAATAAATTAATTGATTTATTTAATTTAGAGAGGAAATGATAAAGGATAAAATATTTAAATAAATACTTTTGAGAACCTTAGAAAATGAGACAATATTAATTAAATATGTCATTTAATTAATATAGATGAATTAGCCAAGTAAATAATAGGATTTTGACCATATGGGAGTGGTCAAATTTGGATGTCTACACTATTTATTTCTCTTCCCATCTCTCTCTCTCCATCTCTATTTATTTTTCTCTAGATCTCTCTATTTTTCTCTCTTTATCTCTTTATCTAGATCTCCCTCTCCCCCTCTCTTTATATCTCCTTATACCTCTATTTTTATCACTCTATCTTGCCATATATCTCTCTCTATCTCTCCCTCTTCCTCTTCCTCTTTATCTCTTTATCTCTTCCTCTTTATCTACCCCCCTCTATCTCCGTATCTCTCTCTATTTTTATTTCTCCCTCTATCTTTCTATATATCTTTCCTCTATCATTCTATATTCATCTCTACCTCTATCTATTTGTCTCAATCTTCCTCTCTCGCTCTATATTCCTCTCTCCCCTCCATCTCTAACATCCATCTCTCTCCCTATCTCTAGGAATGTCTCCCTCACTCTATATTATTCACTCCATCTCTCCCTCCATCTCTTTTACTCTATATCTTTATCTTTATTTCTTGCTTGATCTCCCTCTCACTCATCTCTCTATCTCTTTCTATCCATGTACTTCTCTACATATATCTCCCTATCTATCTATCTCCCTACTCTCCCTCTCTATCGCTCTCCCTCTCCCTCTCCCTCTCCCTCTCCCCCCTCTTCTCATCTCTCCCTCTCTACATATATCTCCATCTTCCCCATCTTCTCTCTCTCCCTCCTCTACCTATCTCTCTCCCTTTCTCTACCCCCCTCTCTCTATCTCTCCCCATCTCTCCCTCTCTTTCTCCATCCCTATCTTATATCTATCTTTATATCCCAACCTCTCTCTCCCTTTATCTTCCCATATATCTCTATATCTATTTCTTTCTCTTCCCGTTTATCTATCTCTCCCTCTCTCTCTATCTCCCCCAATTTCTATGTCCCTCTCCATCTCTATTTATCTTTTTCTACTTCTCTCTATTTCTCTCTCTTTATCTCTCCCCCTCTCCCCCTCTCCCCCTCTCTCTATATCTCCTCATACATGTCTATATTTATACCACTCTATCTCACCATATATCTTCCTCTTCCTCTTCCTCTCTTTATATATTCCTCTCTATGTATCCCTCTCTATCTCCCCCTCTATCTCCATATTTCTCTCTATCTTTATTTCTCTCTCTATCTCTCTCTATCTCTATCTATTTGTCTCCCTCTTCCTCTCTCATTCTATATTCACCTTTTCCTCTATCTATTTATCTCAACCTTCCTCTCTCGCTCTATTTTCATCTATACCTCTATATTCCTCTCTCCCCCTCCATCTCTAGAAATGTCTCCCTATCTCAACCCATCCATCTCTCCCTATCTCTCCCCCCTCCCTCTTCATAGACCTTCATTGACATATTGATTTAGAGGTTTTCTTTCACTCATTTTTAGAGACCTTTGTTGTAAAACAATATCATTTTTTGAATGGGAAACCAATTGAATTCATGTAATACACAAAATTATGCAAAAAATAGGCTTAACAAGGTGTGATTGCTAGTTTATAATGTGTGTTTAAGTTTTTACTCTTTGAACTTGTGGTACATTTTAGTATAATGGTGTGCTTGGGACTTTCTCTTTGAATGAATGTATATTTTAAAATTGTTAATTATTGATTTTCATGATTCGCTTTCTAGATCATGGCAACAATGAATGAATCAAGTGCACCGAACAACTCTGTAAAAAACCCATTAACACCAGAGGAATCTATTGATTCCAATACATATATTGAAACCCCTATCAAAAAAATCACCAAATCAATTACAAAATACTCAAAGAACATTATTCAAGAAATGGAAGATGTTACCTTGCTTGTAGTCACTATTGAAGAAAATGAGATCATTCAAATCCAAGACATGGCAGACAAGTTTCACAAAATGTGCAAAAAAATTGTAGCTTTTGCTCATTTCTTAAAGAAATATTTTATGATGAACAATATGAGTAGGTATCTTCCAGATAAATAATAGAAGAATTCCTATCATTTTTAAATGATAATTAGCATACACAAATAAGGATACTATATAGTGTTGTGTCAGCATTGAATAACTCATATGAACAATATTTTGATGAAAACTTTGATGTCTATTTTGTAAAAACACTGTTCATATATCTTCTATATGTAAATGGATTATAAATTATGTAATATTATTTTAAGGGGTAAACTTTTTTGACTCAGAGCTATGAACCGGTGAGGTCACAAATGGGGGACCTCATCCCTAATTTAAATATTCAACAATTACACCCCAGTGGGATTTGAACCTTGATGGAAAGAATAACACCACAACAACTTAACCATCATATTATGTTGCTATTAGTAGGATTATAAAATATGTAGATAGTTGAACTTGTTTTGTTTTTTATATCCATTATTGATTTTGCATTGTAGAAATACTTGTACCTATTTTTCTAATCAATTCAAATAAGAAAATTATATATATATATCATCTATATCATAGGATTGATATAGAAATTGGAAGTCATCTATAAACATTTATAAAAAAGGAAAACAACCATATAATCCTTGCATACTCTTCTTAATCAAAAAAATAAGAAATTACAAATATACATATTAACGATAAATTTTAATTTGCTATTTCATGTTTTGTTTTTACAAGATTAAGGTGAAGAAATATATTTTTTGTCTAAAGTTAGAAAAGTTGGCTCAACAACCGATCCATGATTCTGATAGTGATGAAATAAGAGCAACATATTTTAACTGCACTACAAAACTTTTTTATTACCGTATCGATATTGGGAAAGTGTTCACAATTTCCAATGTGACCCTCAAACTTGCAAACAAACAATTCAAAAAATTAAATAATGATTGGGAGATTTTCTTAGAAATTAATTCAATGGTTGAGTTGTGTTCAAACGTGGATACACTGATCCTGAAGCTTCACTTGAATTTCAAACCTTTAATTAAAATTAAGGACATGGAAGACAATTCCATTGTTGATATAATTGGTATTATTCTACTAGTCAACCAATCTAATATAATCTTGCCACACAAATTCAAAACAAACTCCACAAATAAAAGATATGTCAACTTCCATAGTTAACTTGACATTGTGGGGTGATTTTTGTAACAAGGGCCACAAACTTCAAGAACTCAGTAGTGTAGGCACTTTTCCAATTCTTCTCGTAAAGGTTGCACAAATAAGTTATTGTGCTGGGAAATCTATAGGCATAGTCCCCACAATCAAATTGCTAATAAATCTACAACTTCCTAAGTCTGAACAATTGAGGTCCTGGTTTATTGACAAAGGAAATAATCTCACTTCAATTTACATTACAAATAATAACTCATTTGTTAGTCAAGCTCCAAAGATTACAACTACGGGTGAAATATGCACCCATGGAGATGATATATCTAACAAAGGACAATGGATTTTAGTAAAAGCGACATTGTTTTTCATAAAGCTTGACAATTTCTCTTACGCGACTTCCGCTTAGAAATTAATGGTAAGAAATGCAAGAAAAATGTCAACGAGATAGAAAATGGTAATATCAACTTGGGTTATTGATTTTTAAAAAGAAATAGAAGACATTATCAGTATTACAACAAATGAATTAAACGTTTTGAAGCATGAAGAAGAAGATGAAATGAAGTTTATAGACATGATACAAAAACACTCTTTAAGAAATATGTCTTCCTACTAAATTTGAAAGAAGAGACATATAACAATGAACAAAGAATAAAGTGCATAGTCATCAAAACCGAGATATTCAATTATTCATTTGAAAGCAAGGTTTTTTAAGATTTGATTAGTAAATTTTACGTTGGTGATAATTTCTAAAAAATAATAGTATGTAAAACATACACATAATTTTTTTTTATATTTTTGTTTTGAAAGTTGCATATACTATTTTATATTACGAAAATACATATATGTAAACTTTTCTTCTCAAAAAAAGTGATTTTTTAAATTTTTTCCCAAAGATAATTATGAAATTATCTTGTTTCCAATACTATTTGTAACTGAAAAAGCAACATGAAGATGTGAACTTCTAGAAATATTGGAAGATGGCTGAAAGGATGGCGTCTGCAATTTTTCGGGCTGAACTAGGGCACCCGAGCCCTAGCTCATGATCAATCTTTGCTCGTTTGTGCACTATGGGGTGGGTCTTTTTGGCGTAGTTCGGGGGTTGCTTCTCCCTTCTTGAATTTTTTCTATGTTGGGTGGCCGTGGGGTGCTCTCAGGCGGAGTTTTTCCCTTGCCTTGGTGTTTCTGTTGTCTGCATTCCTTGTTGTCATGCCTAGGGCCATTGGTGTGAGGTGGGCTTGGGCTAGCGTGGGTGTGGGAGTGAAGCTTTGGTTTCTTGTGTTGCGTGGGGGTTTTCTCTTGCCACTGGGCTTTTGCTTGGCATGTGTGTGGTAGGGATCGGTCGATAGGGGGTGTATGTGAAGGGTGGTCGGGTGTGGTGGTGTGGGGTTCCCCACCCATTGTCGATAGTGTGTAGTGTGTTTGCATTCCCATCTTGGGCCCGATGTCGTTACATAGGGGTGAGGCATCTGGGGTGTCTCCCGAGATGGATTTCCAGACGGTGTTTGGTTCGAAGTCTCTGAACCATGGGATGAAGAATTTTGATAATAATTTATTTGCTTTGGATACAGGGTTTGGTGGTGCGGGTTCGTCTAATGGGTCGAGGCTCAAGAAGATTAATGATTGTCTCAAGCGTTCCCAGGAGAGGCCTAAATTGATGATCTCGCCTGAAATGATTGCCGAAGATGTTGAATATTATTCGAACCACTCCTTATATTGCAAATTTTTGGGGATGAGGGTTTCATTGCAGTTCTTGGAAACTTGGGCCTAAAGGACTTGGGCGCCAGAAGGAGAAATGGAGATTATGTTGCTGGCCAATAGTTACTTTATGGTTACCTTTAATTGCATGGCTGATCGCAATAGGGTCTTTGAGGGAGGCCCTTATTTCCAAAACCAAGTGGGGTTGTTTATCAAACCATGGCATGTTGGCTTTATCCCTTCGGAGGAGATGCAAAATTGTGTTCCGGTGTGGGTTCGTTTGCCTCGGTTTCTGGTGGAATGTTGTCGAGAGGATACTTTGCTCCTATTGGCTTCACTGCTTGGAAAACCAGTTAGGTCTTCATTGCAAACCTTGGGTAAAAAGGTAATGATCTATGCTCATATTTGTGTTGAAATTGATCTAAGTAAGCTTTTACCCGATGTTGTGGATATGTGTGCGGGATCTTTCTCTTGGGTGCAGTAGTTGGATTATGAAACTCTTCCTTTCTGTTGTCGTCTATGTCATGAGTACGATCATTTGCAACGTAGGTGTCCAAGATATAAGTCATTGGAGTCTTAGTCTGCACAGCCTCCTCGCAACCCCCTTCGACTGATAAGGGGAAGGGCCTGGCCTCTAGTGAGGTGGTTGGTGGCGATGGTTTTGTTTAGGTCAAGGCTCATAATAGGAACCAAGGTCAAAAAAGGACCTTAAAGGAAAGACAGGATGAGGATACTTTTAATAGGTTTGAGGTGATGGATGATCTCAGTCAACAGGAAGTGAACCCGGGTTTGCTGAGTATGGTTCAAGAGGTTGTGGGTTCAGCTCAAGTGGACAATATCTTTGGTGATTCGTTGATTCCACCGAGTGACGATACTTTGCACATGGATACAAATTAACAATTGGTGGTTTCAAAGGTGTCGATTCTTTCTCCTGAGGCATCGAAAGGCCGTGGGGATTCTTCTCATCCTTTGTGGATTATAAGTTCGGTTGTGGCTAAGAGCAACAAGCTTTCTTCTCAGTTGGGCCTTTTGCAAAGGGATCTTAAAAAAGGTGGGGCAGATAAATCTGTCAAACTTGGTAGAAAGAAGGATCTGGAAAAGATCAAGTTGATAGGTGAGACCTTGGTGGAGTCAGGGTTGGTAAAGACTCTGGATTCTCATTTTTCGAGCCCCTTGAAATGATTGTCTCATCATGGAATATAAGGGGCTTAAACAATGGCCCTAGACAAAAAGCGGTTCATGATTTGGTTAGAAATCAAGGCCCTGATATTCTTTTTCTACAGGAGACCAAGCTACCAGTGGAATATATGTTTAGTTTGGCTCCTAAGTTGTGGAGGAATAGGGAGTGTCAATGCATTGGTGCTCATGGGTCTTCTAGGGGTATAGCTTGTCTGTGGAACCTACAGAAGATCCGTCCTCTTTAGTGATTATCTTCTAAGTCTGCTATGTCTATGATTGCTTTTAGGTTTGAGACAGGGGAGATTTTACTCCTATCTAATATCTATGCTCCTACTGATCTCTGGGGTAAGCAGTCTCTGTGGTCCCATATTTGGTTTATCCGTAGTTTGGCTCCTTTCCATCCCTGGATTATGGTTGTAGATTTTAATGCTATAACTAAGCTAGTTGAAAAGCGAGGTGGTACTGTGAGGCTGGAGCCTTCTACACTGCTCCTATATGATAACATTGATGCTTTGAATTTAGTTGATATTAAGCCTAGTAATGGTCAATTTACATGGAACAACCGCAAGGTGGGGGATAATTGTATTGCTGAGAGATTGGATCATTTCCTGGTTTCTTGTTACTGGGTTGGTGGTATGTGGTCTTCTAGTTTTGAAATTTTGGATTGGAGAGGATTTGACCACTGGACTATCAAGTTGGCTATTGAGTCAAGTCGTGTGCCTCATTCTCCATCTTTTAGATTCCCGCTCATGTGGTTGCGGGACCAATCTTTGTATGATTTTGTGGCTGACTGGTGGAGAAGGGGTAGACCTTCTTTTGGCACGACAATGTATACCTTTGCCAAATTACTTCAGTATGTGAAATTTCAGCTCAAGAGGTGGAATCGTCATTGCTTTGGGAATGTCTTTCATGCTAAGGTGACAGCTCAGGATGTTTTGGATGGTATCACAAGGCTAATAAGGGAGGATAGGGTGACTGAATATCGTCTCAAGAAGAGGCTTAGGCTTTGAAAGCTTTGGAGGAGTCTGAGCTGCGGGAGGAAGTGTACTGGAAACAAAAGGCTCGGATAGAGTGGCTTCGGGAAGGGGATAAAAATACAATTTTTTTCTTCAACTCTGTAAAAGCCAGGAGGCAAGGCAATTCTATCTCGATTCTGGTGAATGATCGGGGTGAGCGGCTTTCCTCCTTTCCTAAAATCTCGGGCATGGCGGTGCAGTATTTTTCCTCTCTTTTTAGGGAGGATTCGCAAGGGGGGTCTCCTAAAGAAGCCCGGGTTCTTTCTTGCATTCCCTCTCTGGTGTCTAGGGAAATGAATGAACTTCTTTTGAGTGATATCATGCTGGTGGAGCTTGAGGAGACTATCTTCTAGCTGAAGAAAGGGAAAGCACCTAGTCTCGATGGCTTCCTGGTGGAGTTTTTCTAGGAATTCTGGGATATTATCAAGTTGGATCTTTTGGAAGTGGTTCAGGAATCTCAGCGGAATAAGAAGATGCTAAGGGCTTTAAATTCTACCTTTCTTGCCCTCATTCCCAAATGTGATGGGGCTGATAGGTTAAGTCAATTTCATCCCATTTCTCTTTGCAATGTCATTTATAAAATTATCTCTAAGTTAATTACCGACAGGTTAAAGAAGGGATTGAAAGAGATGATTTCTGAGGAGCAGAGTGGCTTTGTGGTGAGTAGGAAAATTTTGGATGGGATTGTTATTACAACTGATACCATTCATTCTATGGCTCGCTCCAAAGAAAAGGTAGTGTTCATTAAGTCGGATATGGTTAAGGCCTATGACATGGTCAGGTGGTCTTTCCTTCAGAAGGTCCTCAGTGCTTTTGGTTTCTAAGAAGAATGGATCCAATGGGTTATGAGTTGCGTTGCTTTAGTTTCTTTCTCTGTGCTTATTAACGGGGAGCACTTTGAGCTATTTGGTGTGTCTAGGGGGCTTCGGCAAGGGGATCTCCTCTCTCTGTATTTGTTTCTTCTCCTTGCTGAAGGTTTGGGATGGTTGATTAGAAGAAATGTGGAGGGTGGTCTAATCCAAGGTTGGCGGTGGGGTGGTGACTTGCCTCCATAGTCTCACCTGCAATTTGTGGACGATATTGCTTTGATGGGTTTGGCTACAATGAGAGAGGCTGCTAATATTCGCAGGGTGTTGGACACTTTCCTAATTGCATCAAGACAATTGATTAATGAGGACAAATCTTCCATATTTTTTAATACTTCAGGCCCCATCCAGTAGAGGATTGCTCAGACTTTGAGATTTCAGATTGGGACTCTCCCTTTGACCTATCTTTGAATACCCATCTCAAATGGGAGATTGCCTACGGAGTCTTGGCAGAATATTTTGGATAAATTTTGAGTGAAAGTTAATCACTGGACTCATCGGTGGTTATCTTTTGCTGGGTGTGTTTAGTTAATCAAGTCTGTGGTGCAGGCTTTGCCCATTTACAGATGCATGCTCTAGGTTGCCCTGGTGAGCTTTGTTAAGGATTTTGATTTTGTAGCTAGACAATTTTTATGGGATGGTTGTTTGGTATCCTCGAAATGGAGTCTGGTTAGATGGGAGGTTGTTTGTAGCTCAAAGCAGTATGGGGGTCTTGGATTATGACAGTCCACTTTGACTGGGGTGGCTCTAGCTGTGAAGCTGTATTGGCAGTGGTGCATTGAGTAGGATAAAATTTGGGCCCGGGTTCTATCTCATAAGTATTTCTTGGGGATTCCTCAGACTGATATTCCTCGTTATCCCCTTGTTGGGAAGGGTTTGATGATTTGGGGCACTCTCAAGAAGGGGGCTACTCTTATTAAGGAGGTTTTTTTTTGGATTTGTAAGCAGGGGATCGAGGTTCAATTCTGGTCTGATTCCTGGGATGGCTCCCCTCCTCTCATTTCTCAGTATCTTAATTTATTGAATCTTTGTTAGAGGTTTCTCAAGGCTGGTTGGTCATGGGTGAGTGACTTTAAATCCTCCTCTCATTGCAGGCAACTGGAGGTGGCAAGATGGAAGTCTCCTGATGTTTGGCTAGATGTTGGTTTGCAAGAAGAGTGTGGTGAACTGCAAAGTATCCTTTCCAGTCGATGGTGTAGTTCACTTCAAGAGGAGGATGTGCTTGCTTGGTCCCCTAATCCTATGGGTGTCTATATTGTTGCCTCTGGATATAAGGTGTTATTGTCCCACAGGGTGGAGGGGGCGGAAGTTCAGTGGTGGAAGAAGGTCTGGAACAAGTTCTCCTAGCCAAAGTTTAATTGTTTTATTTGGATGTTGACCTGGAATAGGTGTTTGACTTGGGAAAATATTCAGAAGAGGGGTTTCCAAGGCCCTTCTGTCTATGTTTTGTGTGGGGCTGCTGAGGAAGAGTCTTCTCACTTGTTTTTTCGCTATCCTTTTGCGATCCAGACTTGGCATTTTTGGTGGGGTGTTTGGCAGAGCCCCTGTGTTCATGCATCCTCCTTGATTGAATTTTGGAATAGTGTGGGTAGGCCTCCCTCTATGAATTCTTTTTTATAGGAAGTGTGGTACGTGGGGCCTATCTTTATGTTGTGGCAGATTTGGCTCGAACGGAATCATCGTATTTTTTGTGGCGAGAAGAAGTTTGTGCAACAAGTTTGGCAGAGATTTTGGGCATGATTCAGGAGACGGTGGAGGCTATGTGTGCTTTGAGCTTTCCTTTAGAGAAAAGGGATATCGAGGTAGTGCAGAGATTGGGGATTCAGGGGTTGTTCGTGACTTCTACGTGTGTCAGGAGAGGATGAAAGGTGAAACAAAAAATTCATAGGGTTGGTAGATGGCAACTTCCTCTTGATGGAGTTCTCAAGATTAATACTTACGGTTCTTCTAGGGGCAATCTTGGGCCTGTTGGTATTGGGGGGATTGACAAGGATTCTTCAGGTTTGGTGATTTTCCTCTTTTCAGTCTATGTGGGGACGAAGACTATCAACATTGTGGAAGGATTGGCAATCCTATGTGCCTTCAAAAGGGCTCATGCTTTGGGGTGGAAACGACTTATATGTGAATTTGATTCTCATTGAGTGGAAAGTGATGGGTGTCAGCTGGCAGTTGGCTATGATTGTGCAACAGATTCTATAGGTTAGTTCGTTGATGGAAATGGTGACTTTTGTTCATATTTCACGGGAGTGGAATAGGGTTGTCAATTGCTTGGAAAAATGTGCTTCTGAGCATGATGATGGTTGGAGAATCGAGGAATGGGAGTTTGTTCCTCTAGAGCTTCGCCATGATTTGGAGGGAATTCTTACTGAGGATAGGGTTGGTTATGGAGTTGGTTGACTCTAGTTGGGTTTTGTTCTCGTGTTATTGCTGATTCCTAGGACTTCGGTCCTTTTCTTTCTTCGTAATGTTCCTTTCCGATTTTCAATAAAGTTTTTACCCCTTTTATTTTAAAAAAAAAAATACTTTTTGTAACTATTAAAAAAGTAAAAAGTTCAACAACTTGGAAAATTTTATAAATGAAAAAAGAAAAAAAAATCTAAATAATTATGCTCTCTTGTTCTCACTTTTATGACACTGATTTGAAAAATTAATTTCTACATACATTATGAACTATTACAAATAACATATCCCCTCTTTGATATTTTGTTTACAATTTTTTTTAAAAATCTACAACCTTACATGCACAATTGTACTTTTTAGACAACTCATTATGAACAATAAAAAAATTTACAATCATGTATCATAATAAAGTAATTGCTTCAGTCATTAATTGTTATTTCTCATTATGATTTAACGCATTACTAATATATAACATAACAATATAGTCCATAATAAATATTACAATAGAAGAGTTATAATAATATTGTACTACACATCATTATAAACATAACAACATGATATTTATACAATAATAAAAAATCATATATGAATATGATCATGTAATAAATAATACTATCCATGATGAGCTTTAAAATAATACACTAATCATAATCATACTATGAAAAAACAAAAACCTAATATAATAGTAAGATCACACATAACTTTTCATAGTACTTTAAAATTAGTAATATAATACACTAACAATAACATTAGTTAAATATAACACTCACACAATCATAATAAAATATAATTGTACCATAATGCTTATTACTCTCAATACATAAACCATTATATACTATAAGATCAAAACTCTTCATATGATTACTAAATACTAATAACAAAATCATATATAGATCATTGAATGTTACAATACAATCAAATATAAAACAAAATAGAATAATACAAAAAACTATGTTCATGTCATGTTATGATTTAATCTAATAATATATCAATATATTCATAATATTATATCATTATATAAAAAACATATAATAATAATATAAGGCATACATGCTAATCTTTAAAAAATAGTATATTATAATATAAACTAAAATGCTTCATATTCTTACTACATACAAGTAATACATTCAAATATAGATCATTGAATATTCTCATCCAATCTAATCTCAAATAGAATACAATAATGCTTAAAACTTAAATATCATAATATCATATGACCGTTGCAATATAATCATATCAATATTTTTCTAATTATTTAATCAACATTAACTTTATAATAATATAAAAAATCATTACTAAACATCAATAAAATTTGAATAGAATTATCATTGTATAACAATAATATATGCATATTTTTTTAACATAATATTAAAAACCATATTATGATACAAGATAGGTTTCTATTTTCACATTACTATAATACACTTATGAATATCATTCACATCTATATTTTAGACAATTGATTTTTTTTATTCAGACAATATTTTAAAAAATCAAATCATGCATTATACTCATTAAACTTCACATTTATTTATTTTTTTATAGGTATGGGTAGACCAAAAATAAATAAATTAATTTGATGAATAAAGGAAACAATATTATCAAAGAGAATACCAAAGAGAATATTGGAAACAACAAAGGGAGAAAATGATAGATGCAAAAAGGAATGAACAAAGAAGAAAAAGAAATGAAGCAAATAGAGCAAGAAAAGCAAGTCAAAGTTTACAAGCAACATTAGAATAATTAAATGTAGAAAAAATACAACAAGAAATTATAGAAGTTCACCAAATCCAAATGGATTGCACTAGCCACTGATTTCGAGAAAATGAAACTTCTATTTCTTAATCGCTTGGATTCCTACCATTCACCATTAATTTGTTACATGTGTGAAGAAAGTTACATTAGAATGAAAGTTGTTTGTACTTAAGAAGGTATTATTTGCACAAGATGTAAATATGAGAGAGGAATAAATAGATTCTCAACTACAAATAATATGAATCCTGGACCTCGACCATTTGAACTTAAAATCCTAACACAAGTAAAAGAAATGTTGATTGCACGTGTAAGTCTGATTTTACAAGTCACTCATGCAAGAGGTGGTCAATATAAATATAGAGTACACATGATAAGCTTTCCAAAACATATTAAACAAATATCAAAGACATTGCCACATTGTATTGACAAATTGCCAATAATTGTAGTTTGAAGGATTTAGATTAATGTGCCACATAAATTATCACTTTACAGTGAACAAGGACCATGTTTATACAAAACTGAAGTACCAAATCATCCATGACAAGTTTTACTTAGATGTCACAATTGATGAAAATGTTCTTGACAGTTTACCTAGAAATTTTGATCAAAATATTTTCGAACAACTTTGGATTGTGCAAATATAATTTTAAATAGATACAAATGATATAGTTTATGTTGGACCAATGATGGAGAATAATGAATGTAACATCATTAAACACACTACATTGATGGTTGCTCAACCACCTAATGAACAAAAAGAAGCAAACCTTATTCATGCATGGATAAACAACCTAAACACAAATCCAATGACATTAATTGACTAGCCAACAATTAGTGAATCTCCAATAAATAAATATGTTACATTAGGATTGCTTGATATGATATTTCCAACATTATTTCCAAATGGTATATGTGATTCCATTAGAACCATGAATCAAGAAAGTAAATCTACATGAATATGTGAGGCACCTATATCGTTATAAAGACAATTGCTTTGGCGAACATCCAAAATTTTGATTTAAATATGATAATGAGACATTGTGCACAAACATCAACTGTAGTTTTTATGAAAAGAAATCTCCATGACATGCCTATCACAATAAATGAGCTTTGTGAACATATGCACAATATGCCACATTCACAACTTGTAGATAAATTGATGCAGTTTGGAACTACTTTAAGGGGTGCAAAGTCATATTGGCAAAATGCCATGTTAATAGACATGTTGGTTCAGATTGGTACACCCACCATTTTCTTTACATTGAGTGCAACAAACTTATATTGTCCAGACTTACATGCACTAATACCCAGTACATCATCGACAACTCCAAGAGAAGTACAACTATGACAAAAATAAAATGCGATTGACTACCCACATATAGTTGCACAATATATGCACTTATGCCACTCTCAGTCCAGAAAAGAAATCCTTCAAAAATGAATGAATGTTGAAGACTATTGATGTAGATATGAGTGGCAACATAAATGATGAACACATGTACATGGATTTTTATGGATAAATGGAGTGTCAAACATGAATACGATTGATTGGTCAAATGAAGAACAACAGATTGCTTATATTGAAAGATATTTCAACTTGATTGTTCATGCATGGAATCTGAGACATGATAACCATGAACAAAATCTATAGGTTAAAAAACCATATTACATATTATTACCAAAACTACATATGTTTTTGAATTCAAACAAAAAAAACAAATTAATCGTTGGGTAATCCCACAATATTGGTTTACAATTTTTGGCCAAACTGGACATTGAAATTATTTTTTCTAACTAAATCTTCACTTTCAGGCACCTATAGTGGCTAAACCGTGAGGAGTTTGAAGATTATGCAAACTAGTGATTTGTGACATTTTGTCTGTAAATTATAAATATATTTTTTTCAAAAAATTTGGAATCAGATTGCACTTCTTTTTCCATCTCCTTCGAAAACTAGTTTTTTTCAATAAACAACATTTTTAAGGAGTGACGCTCACTGTATACAACATAAATTTTTTTCCATGAAGGATAAAATTCTATTTTTTTTTGAATTTAGATTTGTAACTATGATATCTAGTGCTTCCAATTGGTTTCATAGTGTTTTATTGAATATTTTTTCCTTAATCAAGTTTCAAAGTCAAACCAATTACAATTCAGACATAGGCGGACCGTATACAACGTAACTTTTTTTGTATGTATCAAAATTCAATTTTTTTTTTGATAATCTGCTATTTTCACATGTGCAAAACATAAAACTTGATTTTCGGTGAAAAACCTATGTTTAATAAAACTAAAAAAACAAATACCTAATAAAACCAAAACATATTATAATTATATTCGTTGGATAGCTCGTTTTGAGGACTACCATCATTTAGTTGGGTCTACGAAATCTCCTCCATTTTCATCCTCAATCCAAGCTTCGAAGGGAATTTTTTTGGAGTTTGTTTGGGCCAGAGGGTGAGAAGGTGGGAAAAGGGGGGTTTGCTTGAACCAGGGGGGTTCGAGCGAACCCCCTTTCAAAAAAATTTTTTTTTTGGGGAATGGTCCGGGGCATTTAATGGGTTCACTCGAACCGGGGTTCTAACTAACTCTCTTTTGGTTTGCTCGAACCAATAAGTTCATTCGAACCCCAAAAACCAATTTTTTTGATATGGGGTCATTTTTTGCAACTTTTCCTTCCTTGCTCGAATTGTAAACCACTTTTGTGGGTTTACCCCATTTGTAATGAATATTGTAGGTATTCCAAAATTCTACTATGAATCTATGTCTTAAAAATACAATACAACTTGAATAAACAAATCTTCAAGAAGACTACGAGGAGATAGCAAACGCAGTACAAAGGCATACAATGTGTATACAGGGTGCATGTTTGTGGAAAAAAGAAGGAAAAATGATTTGAAAGTAATCATTTTTACAAACCTACTTAAGTGTGTTGTTTAAAAGATGTACTTATCTAATGCATTGATTAAATATAAATTTATGTTAATGATATTACTTATAGGTACAATGCTCCATGGGCATTAAATTTGCAAGGAGAAAATATATGAAGATATAGAAACTGGTAAAAAAAGTTGAACCTATTAGAAATGATGATAAGACTTAATTCACACAATCAATACATTTTACAATTGTGGAGAGAAAATATCGATTGGAAACCTGTTCTATCAAAACATGTTATAATTAAATATATTGCCAAGTATGCAACCAAATAAGAGAAAAACTCTGAAATATACCATCAAATGTTAATACATCTAGTAGACATTGAAAATCTAGATGAACTAGCTACAAAAGATGATAGAAAGCTACCAACTAAAACAATAATAGAAAGAGATATCATAGCTCAAGAAACAAGTCATATTAGAACTTTCGTTGTTTGAAAGCAGTAGAAGATTTATTAATCTAAATGTATCAACCGAGGTTTACAAATGTCTACTATTGCATGCTGAAAATAACAGTGAACAACAAATAATATCATTCATTGATGCATACATAAATAGGCCTATTGCTATGGAATTTGTCTCCCTAATTAATGTGGCAAAATCATGGATATATAATCCTCAACGAAAAACACATAACAAATAAAATACGAGAAAAATAATTTAAGTATTGTGAGAGTGTTTTTGAGATTTATAGCTATTCCTACATGTGACTCGAAAAAATGGTTTGATTTTTGCTTCTCAAAATTGTTACTCTATAAACCATTTCATGATATTCAAAGAGATATTGGTCATAACAATGATACAATAACTTCAAATTGGCTAAACTTCAACAATAATCCATGGCATGTGGAATGAAGAATACTGAATGATAGTATTGAAGATGGTACCAATTTTGAAAGTGAAGACATTGAAACTACCCAAGATACTACTACAAAGAATGAATGAGAAATTCTATCTAACCTTTACCGTGGTCAAGCTATGCAAATTTTAGAATTGGATATGTTGGGTAGGAGATATTTCGACAAAAAAACCAATTGTTCTCATGATTTTGAAAGTGAAAATACACAAATGAAGTCATCAATTTCATTGCAACCATGAAAAGAAATGGTTGTCTGATTTAAGATGATATACATCGCTCTATAAACTATGAAAAAATCAACAAAAAATAAGAAAAAGAGGTTAAGATGATACTTGCACACTACCAAAGACATCAAAATGAATCTCCATTATTCATGATAATTCAAGGTACAGTAGGAACAGGAAAATCATATGTTATAGGTGCCATAACAAAAACACTTCAGAATGCTTCAATGTCAGATCAATCTCCTCTACTTCTACATGCACCTACTAGAGTTACAACATTCAATATAGTTGCATCAACTATTCATTCGAAATTGAAAATTTCAATCAAAGATTTCAAAGAGTTGGAAGGGACAAGATTAACAAGTTTTCAAGAGGATTTAGTGCATATCAAATACATATTAATTGATGAAATGCGTTTTCTTAGCGAAAATTGATTGAAAACATCGATTCTCAACTCTGGCAAGCTTTTCCTATAAATGCAAATCAACCAGTTGCAGGTATGTGTCTCCTTCAAATATTAATCATCGTATATGATTACTTAAAAAAAAATGATTTAAATCTACTGCATGTCCTTATTTATAAATTTAACAATTGAATATAACATTTACATATGACTTGTATAAATATTAATGATATTGGTTGGAGATCTTAGATAATTACCTCCTATTAATGACAAACTACCATATGCAAGCAAAAGACAAGCTAAGATCCTATGGGAAAAATTCAAAATTGTTATTGCTTTAAATCATATTTTCAGATAGGATGGATCCAACAATGAGCACAAATTCCATCAACTTCCTAAAAATATTAAAGATGCAAACTCGACAATAGATGATTGGAGTTTGCTAATGAAAAGAACTAATGCAAGGTTAGATGCACCAACCAATGAAGACTTTGACAATAATGTTCATTTGTTTTCAACAAATGACAATGTTTAGAGTCACAATAGGAAAAAATTACACTCTTTGAAAAATTCGATTGCACAAAGCATTTCAATAAAAAATGGAAGTTTAAATGCAACTGAAGGATGCATAGATGATGAACTTGATATTGAATTATTATTAAGAAAACATACAAGAATTATGTTAACATCTAACCTATGGATAAAATCAAGACTTGTTAATGACACTCAAGAATTTGTTCAAAAAATTGTATATAGACTCTGAACAACACCATCCCAACCATCGACCTATGTATTGGTACAATTTGAAAATTACTCAAGAATTCCATTCAATAATCAACATCCTTTCAGTGTTCCAATCACAAAAATTGAAAAGAGTAACTCAATACAAATATTATTAAGATTGACTTGGGCTTTAACAGTACATAAATCACAAGGGCCAACTCTTCAAAAAGTCACTGTTGATATCAAACCAACAAAAAGAACATGATTGACATTCATGACAATGTCTCAAGTCAAATCTTTAAATGAGCTAAGAATTATGCCACCATTCATATACAATACATATGAAAAATTAAAGAAGGAAAAGTAAATTGCAAAAAAAAAGGCAGAAGAAAATAAGCTCAATGTCTTAGAATATAATTGTTGTAAACTATATACCGTTGCTTTCAATACAATGTCTATACCTACAAATAATAATCGTTCTCCTTTTTGACATATATATATATATATATATATATATATATACACATTTTACATTCGTATAAGACAATCCAATTCAATAAGTTAATAAAGCAATATTAAATTATTATACAATTTTTTTAAAAATAATACCAAAAAAATGATATGTCTTGCATATTTTATATAGATAATTGAATAAAATAATTAAACTAATACAATATGAACCTCAATTCTCAATCATTAATTCCAAAACTAAATATCCTTATATATTACATTTAATTTCTAAAAATAATATTTCAAACTTGACTTCCTAATTGCATTTACTTACATTAGCCTACATTTATGGAAAGGGGATTTTATTTCTCTCCGGAAATAAAACGAAACCACTTTCATCTCTTGTGCAACAAAAATGAGAAAAAAATAATTGCTGTAATTTGTGCATTTTGCCTTCTCACAGCCAATGCGGGCGTTTCCTGGCGGGGTAAACGGGAAGATATGCACCGTTTATTTCTCACGTTGAAATAACCCCAAAACGATTTGAGACACGAGAGTGGAAAAATAATCGATTTGTAAATCAGTTTAGGTGAGGAAATCTGCGCATGCGCTTCAGCGGCAATGAAAGGGGAGGGGAGAAATTATTCTAGTTCAAGTACCTCAGACAGTTGTTCGGACTCTGAATCATCTTCTTCATCTTCTTCACCATCTTCTTCGTCATCATCATCACGCAGTAGCAGTGGATGCAAGAGGAAAAGAAAGCAACGTGGTTATGGCAAGAGATCGAAGCATACCCACAAGTCTAAAACAGATAACCACAGGTAAATAATTCAATACCCACTTTCAATTCCTTAATCTCATCTACACTTTCATTACACATCGTTTCGACAATATCATTTAGGTCACAAGGTATAATGCAATTCCCAATAGAAGTTAGCAATTCCCCGTGCGAATCAAATGGAATTTATACCCATTGTTTTCCCTTTCGTAACTAATGGGCAACCTTAACCAATCAGAGGGCCGTTGGAAGAAACATGCCGCACACCCCGGACCTTAAGGAAGCCGGTAGCTCGAGTATTAGAGCTTCCTAGCGTGCGGAGCACAGTCTATAGGAATGTTTTATATTTGAATCCTAGCTGGTGGAAAGGTTTTATATTCGAATCTTAGCTGGTCCGTAGAAAATTATAGTGTAATTAGTAGGGGTCAGGTCAGGCACTTTTTATGAACTCTACTAACAAATTGAAATCAACAGCTCTCAATGCCATTATGTGATTGACTATATATAAATAATAAATGTCAAAATTACTATTCGAGAAGAAATGCACAAGCATTTAGATGGTGCAAAAGCCTATATGTATTAGCCAGTCCAAGGAAATTTGGAAATGTGCAGGAATTCAACACTGAACCATGTTCGGTCCTTCTTTATTCCCTCTCCTCATGAAGAAGGGCTCAAACAGTGGCTTGCACAAACTTGTATTAGTACTCACAATATTTGAGAGGATAGATTGACAGGTTTGAAGGGGATAACCTTGATCGGTACAGCGCCACCGGCTTAAGGAGGTTGAGGGAGAAGGTAGAAGTTGAATACATAAATGATTTATGGACTGTAAAACTTTTCAACATGATGGTTGATTTTGCCAAAAAGTACTTAGGCTGTTGGCAAGTTTGTTCATGTGACCTTGGTATGATATATATTTATAATGAATCGCTCATTTGAGCAACTCATAAAATCCTAATAGAAATGCCTCTACAAGTCTATGCATATAGTGGCGTTGCAGAAATTTACGTTCTCTCGAGTAGTTGCCAAATTAAACCCAGGGAGGTCTTTGACAAATTCAATGCTAAAAGAATATTAACCCTTGATCATTTTTATTGAACGGCTCAGTTAAGCAACCTCAAAATCTAAAACAATTGATGTGACATAATAGTTTTAATTGGCTAAAATGCCAACCCTGATTTCAAATGCAATGTTGTATTTTTATCTGGCATAATGTGTCGGCTTTATAATTGTTTTTTGAAATTGTGTATGTGTGCATTTTCCATCCAATTTGTCGTAATTTTCCTATTACAATTTTCAAATGTTTATTATGAAAGAGGAGAAATATGTAGGATGAAATGTTTTTGAAACATGCCCTAGATACTGCTTTAAGTTAGCAGAAAGAAGGCAAGAATACTCAACTTAATGGTCTGTAAACTCCCGCTTTGGGTCTAATAATCTCTGACTGGTTTGATCCAACAGTAATTTCTCTGATACTGCTGTCATTTTCAGTAGAACAAACAATTACTGTAAGACCATGCTGAATAAAATCAATAAAATCTCAACCAATAGAAAAAAATTTGAAGAAATCAATTCACACTGTACACATTAACAATACCATTGAAGCAAATATCTTTCCTGGGAACACTTAAACTAAAGCATAGATATTGTGAAAATATCGGTAATCTAAAAATGCAGAAAAATTACATAAAAAAGAGAAATAATTGATGTTTTTTTTTAATATTTTAAGGCATCGTAATTGCACATAGAGTCAGAGAGAGAAAGTATAGGAGAAGTAGACTATTAATTTTCAAATATGAATTTTCCTCATTAAGTTTGAGATCATATTTATGGTGCAACTGCATACTGCATAGTATGTTATTACATAGTTCCACTTGAAAGTTTGAACCCTCAATATCAATTACTAACTACAAAATGCAAATGTCAAGCTACATAGTGAGAACCTATGAAGAAATACAATGCCAATGGAGCCAATAAGGTTGGCTACTATGAGGTGCAGTCCACCAGGAGGCTGTAATTCTTGTTGACGAAGCTCCAACATTATGCTCTGTTCTAAGCTGATTCAACTGCTCTTCATCAAATACATTGGCCTCTCTCAAGATCTCAAGGTCTTCCTCATCAAGTGGCTCTTCTTCATTAGTGAACCATTCTAAGATAGGATTTATCTCATCAAGGTCAATTAGCTGATCATCCTTGACGCTCCTTATATAATCAATTCAAACGCATTAGTTTGAAACCTTGTACAAAATAAGAATAATAATTCTTATTTTGAAGAAAACAAGAATTACAATTTACAAATAGAAATGCAAATTTTCCTTATCTTGATGTTTTCTTATTTTAAGGTGAAGGCTATGGTGGACAAAAACCAAAACATTCGCCCGCTTTTGAGCCTAACAATTGCGTTCCATGCAGTGTATGTGTTGAAACACACTCTAAGAATGCTCACAAGCAGATGAACTACATGGCTGGCTTAAAATGCCCATTGCCTTCCATCTTAATTCTTTGGCATCTTTGCAAGAAGACTCCACTATTTGGCTAAAAAATTAAATTTTAATCAACATTGAATTTTGTTAAAGAACTTCAATATTCAGAAAAAAAAATAATCTTGCAAATTCCCAAGTACCCAATTTCAAAGTGGTCCTGCCATCTACTTTACAAAGACTGGTGAAAAATCCCCTTCCCTGCTAGTATGTGGGCAACTCTGCCAAGGTTGGCTAGTCAATCCTATGATACAGGGAGAGATTAAATTTACAAATGTAAATTCAAATTCTCCTTACCTTGAAGTTTTTTCATCTGAAGGCGAAGGTTATGGGGGACAAAAACCAAAATATTCATCTGCTTTTGAGTCAAATGATTGCGTTTCTTGGAGTGTATGTGTTGAGACACACTCCATGAATGCTCACAAGTAGATGAACTACATGGCTGGTTTAAAATGCACATTGCCATCTATCTTAGTTTTTTGGCAATTTTGCCAAAAAAATTCTATTATTCGGCTACGAAAAAATAAACTTTAATCAACATCATATTTTGTTAAAGAAATTAAAAAAATAACAATCTTACAAATTCCAAGTACCTAGTTTCAACATGGTTCTACCTTCTATTAGCACAAAGAGTGGCAAGAAATCCCTTTCCTTGTTCATATGTGGACAACTCTACCAAGGCTGCCTGTCAATCCTGTGATTTAGAGAATAATCTCTTGATGCATTGGAATAGGCCCTCATTCACCTCTTTAGCTTGACTAAAGGAGTCACTATAAAGCAATGCTAGATTGAGGAAGTATCTAGCAACATAGAAGGCACAATGCATTTTTTGATCCCATATTGCATCAATGACCTCTCATATTGACATGTACCTGCTTGTCTCATGGTCCATCCTCACCTTGATAGCCTCTTTGGCCCTATCCATGGCCTCATACAAGTAGCCCATTGGGGATTTTTCCTCGTTGACTAGCTGCAACAATTTGACTAAAGGCTCATAAAATCTCACGATCTCCTTTGTCTCTGTCCAAAAACTTGCAACAAAAACATATTCTGCCACATTTTGACTATCTATATGAACAGCAAAGTCAAACTGTGGCCACTTGTTTGAAATGATCATTCATTTTTAATTAATCTTTTGGTCACAAAGTGTTTGCAATGCTAGGAAGTGTGTGTCAAATCTCATGACACCTGGTTGAAGAAGTTCCTTCCCATTCGTGAAGGTGTGTATCATATGTAACACCCTTGTATGATTGTAGATAAATCTTGTGATGCGTTTGGCCTTCTGCAATACGAATTGAATCAATTTAATTTTTCCAATGTCTTCTAGGATTAAATTGAGACACTGGGTTGTGCATGGACTCCAAAGCAAAGTAGGATGCTTGTCCATTGACAATTTCCTAGCAGCAACATAGACAACAATGTTGTCTATAATAAATTGAACCACATGTTGTGGCCCCACCTCAACTACTACCTCATCAAATAGAGTGAATAGTGCTTGTGTCGAGTTCACTCTATTTGATGCATCCGTTAATAACTTAATATCAAATACACAGTGCCAAGCTCTGATGCAACAAGCAAATTGACGAGTACAGTTCTTCCCATCCATTCACTCATCTGACATTAATGTGCAACCTGTCCTAACCCACTTCTTTTGATGATCACATGAACATTGCTCAATTTCTCAATTGCATCAATCAACATGCTTGTCCTTAAGGTCTCATATGAGGGGGCTTTGAACCCAAGACTCGCAAGTGCAATAGCATCCACCATGGACTGCCAGTAGGGAAACCTCACAGTATAGAATGTTATGCTAGAATAGGACCATAAATTAGAAATGGCCTTTTTTGCTTGCTCGTGCACAGTCTTCTTCCACCCTGTACTCTCCAAAGTTGGTTTTGCTCCAAGTGTAGTATGTGGTGCAAAAAAGTTGCTAATATTCTCTGCACTTGTGTTATGTCTTTGTGATCTAGAAGAAGGCGTGTAAATTTTTTCCTTTGTTGAAGTTTGTTCTGGTCGTGCTACCTCATCCAAGTGATCAACTCTAGCCTTATTTGCTTTATTTTCTGAAAGGACTTCCACAGCCTGCTTTGCTTGATAGGTGCTGTTTGGAGGACATTTGTGACAACTCTTCACATCATGGCCTGATTGCTTTGCTAAATGCCATTTAAAATGAGAAATCCTTCCATTGTACACTTTGAGACAAAAATTACACATAACTTTGTTTGTACCCTCAATAGACGTGCAATGCCCATGCAAAGCCTTTTTCATGTGGCATGATGACTGAATCTGGAAAAAAGAACTTACATTTAGCTGTTTAAATGTTAAGAAAGATTCAAAAATTTTAGTTCTGGGGACATCTGGAACTTCGGTTCACCACCTAACTACTATGTCTCCAAACTTAGGATGTTCTAGCCACATATTTTTTATCATCACGGTGGGAAATCTTCTTTGATCAGCATGCTCACAGGCTAGCGATCAATTACTCTATTTTGCAATTATCAGAGACTTAAAGGGACATTTTGAAATATGCTCCCACTCCCATGAATCATCTATCAGTTGCCTGGACCATACCATTACCTTTGAGGTGGTGTAAGCAATTGCTCGAGGATGGCTACACCAGGGCCCATAAAAGTTTGTTACCACAAAGTTTAGACCAGATTTAAGACTCTCAATGTTGCACTTTATCCAGTCCTTGGCAGGTCTCAAACATCTCACTAGAGACTGGATTATGATTCCAAAAAGCTGCTAGTCCTCTGGTTTGACCATCAACATCTACTTCCCTATTCATTGCCTTCCTCCACAGAATTCTGCCATATCTTTCTAACTGATTTCCTGTTAGCCAAGTTTCTGCAACAAAAGAATGTCTAGCTTTTCTTGGTTAATTACACTTTGTAGCAATCTTCTTTTGGAAGGGACATGCATTCACTAGTATTCTAAGATACGATCTTTGAGAATTTGGTTTGCATTTTATGCTCTCTTCGAACATTTTCTTTAGCAGAGGTTGTGATTCATTGGTGACCTCTACCATGGTCTCCTTTTGAATCTTAACATTTATTCTTCCTCTTGTGCTTTGGTTGGTACTGGATTGCATTTTTGCTACTTAACTTAATGATAGGTCCCTTTTTCCTTTCCTTATTCATCCAAGTTGCTGGTTTGGGTATGCTAACATGGCAAATTTTTCCCCTTCTAGGTTTGGTATGGCTGTAATATATGCAATTTTAAAATATTAACTATAAAATATATTAAAAAATAATAAATATGAAATTTACATTAATTCGTAATATACTAAATATATTAAAAATTAGTATTAATATATATATATATATATATATATATATATATATATATATAAAATAATAGTTTATTAAATTATAAATAGTAATAAAAAATCTAAAAGAAATATTAAATAAATGATTTTAAAAAAAAATGTTGTGGCCAATACTATAGTGTTGGTGTTGGCCTTGTAGAGCCGATGTCAGCCCAGCTAGGGTCACTTTGACTGCAGCTGACATACCCTCATGATACAGCCCTACTTTGTTGTAACCTCATGATACAGCCTTAATTTGTTGTAAAATGTATGTCCACATTCAAATGAATTTAATGGCGATTCCAAACAGCGAGCTCTGTGACTTAGATGACAGGCATTGTTGTGGCAGTAGCAACAGTTTAATTGCTGAGGAAGGCTCTGTTGCATTATGAGTGATTTCCAGCAGAGGGTAATGATACAGGTGCAGCAAACTTTGGCATTTTTTCCCCCTAAATCCCACAGGATTCGGCCATGACATGTCCTTGCTGCTGCGGGTACCATGTGGGTATGTCCACCATCCCTGAAGCGCTTTGGGACCCACTTCCACTACTGCTACTATTTGGTTCTGTGATGGGTCCCAAAACACAAGAACCCAGTAACATAGTTATTCACATTACTTATTCCTTTTCTCCCAAATCGACCATCTGGTTTAATTCAGCTATGAGCTGTGTCCAAAGTCTTCTCTTAGGCTTCTTCCATGATGAATTCATGTGAAAACTTTACCTCCTTGGGATTCTTCCAAATTATCATCAGCATTCTTCTTAAAAGCATAATTCTTCATTAGTTTCTTATTTTCTGTAGCTGTTTGTTGCTCTATTTCTCTGCTTCCTTCTTAACCTTTGTTCGCAAGCTGTTAGTTGGATGAATCAGAAACCAATATTTACCGTTTTGGTTCTTAGAGAATGTATACACTCACAGTTCTCCTTCAAATTACTTTTATAGGCTACTTAACATTTTAGATGATTTCTTGATTTTTTTCTAAGTTTTGCAGTTATAATGCACAAATTACTCACATTTTTTCAAACTGTTATAGTGGTCATCGGTTTTTTGAGTGGTTGTTTCTCTTTAAATGTATATGCTCCCAGTTATTCCTTAAATTGCTTCTTGTAGGCTACTTAACATTTCAAATGACTTCTTGAATGTTTTTAAACTATCGAAGTTACAAATTACTCAACAAATCTTTTTTTCAAACTGTCAAGTGGCCATTGGTTTTTGAGTCGCTGTTTTATATGCTGTTTGTGATTTTTGTCATGGATTGATGCGGTATTTAGGATAGTTTCTTAAGTAGTGGATCTGCAGTTTTCTTCTTGTTGATGTTTGGATCAGATCAATGATTTTCAACACTTTCCCAGGAGATGTTGTGCTCTGCTACTATTGTTTATTAGAAAACAATTTCATCTTGTAAGACTAACATCATTGAGTAATTGGTAGGGCTGACAAATATTGCAACACAAGTTTGTGAAGCCTTTGTAAGTTTCCTTAATACTTTTCCAGTTTCTCTCCTTTAGATAACTGGGAAACTTATCTTGATTACCTTTTTTTGCACATGCATGCCTTCTACTCTGAATATTTAATCACAAAATGATAAATTGCTTATGAAAATTTTCCAAGGAACTTCTTGATTATTTTCAGAAAATTAGTGTGCTTACATTGTCCAAGAATTATTCCAAGTTATTTTCTTGTTAAATCGATTTATTGGCTTCTATCACTGACATTTCTCTGGTTCTAGTTACAAAATGTAAAAATTTGATTGCAATACAAGGAAAGCGCACACCATAAGCCTCTGCACTAAACTGAAGGTTATGAGTGCATAATTTACCTGTAAATTTGCATTTACAATTGTTGATTCAAACTTAGCTCCATTCCAAAGCTTTCATCTGTTGTATGGGAAAGTGTTTTAACATTTTATATAATATCAACCAAACAGTCAACTCAGAGTTAAGATGTGCGCTTCTTACTACTAACTACATACTAAACTCAGAGATAGGGTGTCAACTCATATGCTGAGCTTATCTATCTATCTGTCTGTCTATCTATAGACATGTGGGCGTGTATGTGATCACACACATACATGTATAAGCATATGTATGTATTATATATATTTTAAATCTGAGAATCTAATGACAGTGACTATGCTTATCATAGTTATAGGATCCTTCAAAGTTATATGTATCAAAGTATTCAGGGGTAATCTCAAAACTTGGATTGAGGACATATTTAGGGATTTCCTAGTTTTTCAAGCATCCGAGCTAAAAGCAAGTTCCAAGATGAGTCTTTAACTGATGCCTAAAAAACTTTGATGGTTAGGTTTTGGTTCAGGCTATATTTTCAATTAGAACATGTGCTGCTGGTGGACAGCTGGTTCTGTAATAGTCTTTAGATGTTTTGGCACTGCTTGAAATTTTTGGTTGTACTCTCATGAGAGTGTATGCTTATAGTTTACCTTCTAATCCAATCTAGGATACAAGTTTGAATGCAAGACTCAAGATTGTGGAATGCAATGCCCAAATGCCTATTCTATACTCTTAACTTAATGTATACTGCTATTTTAAATGTGTTTTGAGTGTTTCTACTGTAATATGATAGCTTTGGTGTAGATTTTTGAGGATGTTGATTTAGGAAGAGAAGGTGTAAGGCTGTCTATTGCTTTGGCCCACAATTTCTCTGCTGGAGATATCTCATTTGCAATTCCTGCACTGTTAAGATTGTAATTTTATTTTCAGAAGTGAAATGAGTGCTAATGGTAAATACTATTTACAATAGAATCAAATATATATTTTCAGCACAAAATTCTTCTTAGTGTGAACCTTACAATTCTTCAAAACCATTAAATTTTGAACATGCAGAAAATCCTTATTATATGATACCCTTAGGGAACCCTTGAGGCAATGATGTCTATATGTCGATTTGATTTCCCAAAGATGGTTGCAACAGGTGCAAGTTAGATATTTAAATTTTTTTCATTGTGAGCTTGCTTTATGCTCCATATTGTGTAACAAAAGAATATACTGAGTGAACTTAGCACATGACAATGCAGGTGCTGTCATGGTAACCAGCTCACTCTTTAAAATGTGCGTGTGCCAAACAGGAACTTGAAGTTAAAAAAGTCAGCTTCCTTTAGAGAAGACTCAACCAAAGAGAAAGCAAGGAAGCGTGCAAGGTTTGCAGTTAAGTCTCAATGTGAGTCGAGTGTTTCAGAGGATGAAGAAAGGATATACAAGAGAAAAAAGAATGAAAAGGAGAAAAGAAAAAGGAATAAGCATAGGAAGCTAAAAAAAGGTGAAGTAAAGCAACAAACGGAGGCATGCAGTGCAGGGGTGCTTTATGAGAATGCACTTATTACTGGAAAGACAAATGATGAAAATACTGCTTTTCAGGTGCCAGGAAGTATTATCTATTAGGGATAGATTTGCACTGGAAAAATATGTATAGATTGCCCTGATGTTAATAAACAAATTAGTTGAACTTTTTCTCTTCCTCATCTGCATTTGATTGAATTTTGTATTTAGAAGACACAACTAAGAATCTTCTATCAATAACACGTGTAACTGCAAGATATGCAAATGCTTTTGACATCCTATTTGAATTTTATATGGCATGCTATATGGGTATGTGCAAAGCACATTATCCACAAAATTTTGATTTGTTTTGAATAGGTTCTGGCTGATGCAAAGGAGCAACAAAAAGCCATTATTAAGCGCAATGCTGAATTGGCAAAGGTGCCTAATTGAACTTTTGTTTGATTTTCTTTTATTCATTTAAGATCTTGTCATCTCATATTGGTTGTTTTCAATTACAAAATTTAATCCTATTAATCCTATTATGCCTCAAGTAAGAGAAGGTCAATGTTTGATATGTGATTTGAAACTGGAGAATTCTTTTAAAAGAAAACTACATCAATTTTCTGCACCTGGCAGGCAAGGCTAGCAAGTGGAGAACTTCAAAGAGCGAGGAATGAACAAATGAAAATGCAGGATCTTTATGGTTTTGTTGACTGGAGGTTTGTTCTTGTTTTTCTGCTTTTAATACACACCATGTTAGGAAGGTCAATATATTTGAATATTTTTAACGATTTTAGAATTTGTATAAGAAAAGTTATAATTTCTGTTAAGAATTTTTTTGTATTAGTCAAAGAAATTGGAGTACATAAACTTAGGAGTTTCAAATTATAAACTGAGCTAGCACCAATGTTATCGTCAATGTCAGAAAGTCTAAAAAGAATCAGCTATTATGCTGTCTGTAGTACCTGTTAGTAAATAATAATATAAATAATGAAAGCAATATACAATTTAATAGTTAGAAAACAAGATTAGTCCTAATATGCAACTAGCTGCCATATACTAGATTTGCCTTTGTTTGTTTAAGTAAAACGGCTTTTGCTTCCATACTGTACAAGTCTTCCCAGCTTTAGTTTCATTTCCTATCAACCTACTTTGGTCACTTATAGAGGTTGCAGCATCCTCTTGTTTCCTTATGGCCTTTGCCCCACTCCCCTCCTTGCCTTATTTCAGAATTAAATCTAGTCCTGTACCATTAAAATTAGGGTCTAATCTCTCCTAATTTCTCTGTCACCTGGACACCATCTGAGTGACCCCTAAAAAATATAACACAATCAATGGTCTGATATTGTCAAAAATTTGGCATCCAGACCAACAATTTGGTAGAGGCATATACCCCTTACATGGGACTTAAATAATGAAAAATCTTGAACCCTCACAGACTGTAATTGAGGGTGAGTCTGAATTAGTCATAACTTTTTTTATCCTTTCCAAGTACATCTAAAGGTAGAAGAGACCTAGAACACACTCTCCAAGGCAGGCTCAAACTGGAAATTGGTTGCTGTTTTAAGTCAAATAGTGGACTTAATGACAACACTCACTGCAATCCAAATCCTTCCACAAAAAAATGATCACACATTTAGGTTGCAAGATCAATCATTAATGCACCACTTCAAAAAGTCAACTGTACTCTAATACTCTTTGAATTGGATCACATCTATTGCTTACAAATATATAACTATATTTTGACTAGAGCAGAGGCACCCAACAACAAAGCATCTATGGTAACACCATTTATAAGGGCAAATAAACTTGTAGAAATAAATAAAGTTGCACTCCATGGTTATAAAAGTAAAATTTATTTCCCTAGCACTCCCCTCCTTGCCATTTCCCCTCCACTCGACCCTTCACACACATATGCGACCTCTCTATCCTAACCATCCTAAGCCCTTCACTATTACTTAAAGCCCCCATCCTGCATCCCCCAACTCACTAATTCCTTGCCCTAGCACTTGACACCCATCCACCCCACACCCTAACATGGCAGCCTTACCACCTCCCAACCCTCACTTTGGACCAGATATATCCCTTATCTTTACACGTTTCCCACTCTACGCTTCTATCCCAAATTCCTTGTCTCCCTTTTGTCCACAGGTCTATTTATACTGCACAACAGGTGCCTAAGGACAAAGGTCTGCCAGGATGATGCCAAGTCTCTATGTTCTTAAAATATCTCCATGTCACACACATCTCCATCACTGCTTCCAGATTAGGATATAAACATTATTATATCCTTCACAGTTTGCTGCAGTCTATTTTGTAACCACTAATATTCTAATCATAATTTTTGTATCTACTATTTTGCTGCTTTAGAGTATACAGTCAGTGTAATGCTTTGTTTATCATATGTACTAACCGATGCTTCTCTTTCTTTGTCTCTTCTATTTGTGTAAACAGCAGTTATCTTCTGAACCTTGTGGTTAGGCCCTGGGTTAAGAGTTTTGTAAACTCCATTTCCATTATTAATATGATCTTTTGAACTCTTTTCAAAACAAAAAAAATGCTTACCAAGTAAAACTAATTTTCCAACATGCAAAACAGAAAAGCGAAAAAAGGTTTAGAAAATATCAATGTGGGGAGTTTTTCACAGTAGTCTATGAAATACCAAGTCCTTGGCCAACTGCATCATTCGTGATTTTAGAGTATACAAAGGGTGAGCTAGTGGCTTCCTCACCTTTTCAACAAACTCTTTTGTACTGTCTGAAACATTTTTGTTCTCATTTTTTTAGATTTTCTTGGGTATTTTAATACTCTTTATTTCTGTTATTCAAATAGTCTAATGTATCTTTCTGTAATTTAAATTTTATCTGTAGGGTTTGTCAGTTGTAATAGCCAATTTGAGTCAGGAATATAACGCCACTGAGTGTAGTATGCACTTGTTCCATGGTTGCAAGGATTTGAGGGTATGCAGGGAACAGGTTCAGACAATGCTTGAGTGGAGTTATGTTCCTGATAAGATTGGCTCATATGATTGGAAAACACCTACAGCTAAAGTCTAAATCATAGAAAGATACATTAGACTACTTGAGTAACATAAATATTCACGTCCAAACTTTGTTTTGCTGTAACAGGAGTCAAAGGCACCTACATTCAAGCCCTTGTAACACAAGTTACCTAATCGGTGGGAATATGTCATTATTTTGCCTTTGCTATTTTTCCTGTTAAGATGTGCACATTGGCTTTTCCACTTGCTACGGAGGGTATATTTCAAAAAAAGGGGCTTATTATCTCTATTTACAATGCAAATGCTCCTTGTGGATACTGTATATGTAATATGCTGCCCTGTTTATGTGTTTGTTTTTTTTGTTTTTTGATGAGTGTGTTTTGTGCTTTTGGGAATGTTTTGAATACTTTAAAGTAGAAATAAAGTGAAGAAATTAAAGAACTTGCAGCAAAGAGATATTCTGAAAATTCACTATTTTCCAATGAAACAACTAGCTGAAAATTCCAGATTTCTATTACATCCAAAATATCGAGTTTTCCTCGATTACAACAGCAACTCAGTTCATAAAATATCATGACATCTAGAACTGACATACCCAGAAAATGTTTGCCACTTTGATAAGGTGCTGTAGCAGAAACCAGCTAACTGGAAGCCATGAAATGATGGATTTGACCTCTACAAATTGATGTGTCTGCTGTCCTCGAAGCTGCTGAGTGTTCCTCAGCCCTAGGCCCCACCAAACCCCCAAATAGTTGCTCCGAACCCTAGGCGACCAGCATGTAAGCCTTCACGCCCCTCCTTGAAGTGGTACGGCTAGCATAAGCAATGGTATGGCCTAGCAATGAGGATGAAATAACAGTAGCAAACTTCTCCAAAACCCCTTAATTCGTCCTTCACAAATCTGATATGCAATGCACTTTGCAAATACGGAAATACAAACTCTTCTAGTAAGCCCGACTGCGATTCTTGTGTGAAACCACCATAGAATCCCCAAGATTGGATTTCTCAGCAACGTCAAAGATGATGCCTGCGAGGGATTTCGTCCCCAAAAACCTTGAGAAAAATAATCTCCTCCAAGAATACGAACAATATCAAATATTCATCCAACATAAGAGGAAAAAGAGCTCCAAATGCTCTTATATAACCTCCTCAAAAACCCACGACCTTCTCTTGGGAAATAAAAAGATTTAAATTTTAAATTAAAAGGCCCCTTTATGTCTCCCTAGGTCCCCAACTTAAATTATAACACTTTAACGTTATATTTTTTTTCTTATGTCTCCCAAGGTCCCTTTTATAAAGTAACTTTATAAAATAACATAAGTTAAATATTTAGTTTAACTTTAATAATATTATGTTATTTTAAATAATTGCACTGGACCAAATAAACATTGAAAAATAGATAACAACTGCTCCCACTGACACTGCTAGAAATAGTATGATTGACAACTGGCTTCCCCGACGCCCAAAACTGACTTACTAAAAATAGTAAGTATGGGAGAAAACATCGAAAATACTCCAGAAAAGGGCAATACGCAACTCCCAACTACACCATGCTGGATAAATGATCTCCACAGTTCCCTAACTACACTCCGTTAGCCTACGGGAACGACTGAATAGGCTAACTCTACCAAACTGCTGAATAGGCTAGGAAGGGGACATTACAGTATAAAAAGGGGGTATATTATCTTCATATAAAGTATGGATGCTAGTACCTGTTGGCTGATAAGAATGCATTTCTTTAATTATCTCACTTAAATTTTGTTGATTTCTCTTCTTTTCAACTCTTTTGCTTGTGAAATTTGCTTCTAGGATTCTTTCTTTCTTGAATATAGGAATGTATGGTTGTATATATCTTTGCATTGAAGCCCGATTACTTTATTAATCTAATTTCAAATTCATCTCTCTCTAAACTGCTTTCCTCTATGCAGGGCAAAGAAGAAGCTCCGAAAAGAAAAACGAGTGAGTGATCCTTTATTTGTGATTTCATAAACTGAGGCATGAGCATTTTGCCAACTGTTGTGGAATGTTTGTCTGCACACACAGTCAAGTTTTCAATGCAAATAAGGCATAGTTTGCTCATTGTAGATTGTAAACTAGCATGAAAACCCATAGCTCAAGTTTGGGGAGCTTGTGCTGTCACTTGTACTTCTTTGGATTATTCAAGTAAAAGATAATCATGTATATTTATTTGTCGGTAAATCTATAATATTCCTAGTGATTTCTAAGATCTGAACACAAATAGCATTGTGCTTTGCACAGTGAATTGAAATTGAAAATGAACTTTGCAACATTAATGGATGGACATATGGAGTCAATTACATATTGTTGTTTGCAGATCTTGGAACGAACCGTAGCCACAGGGAAGAAGCTAGCAAGTTTGGATGAGCGGGAGACTGCTCGAATGGACGCTTTCCGTATTGCAGTGAGTTTTTGAACTTGATTTCCTCTTGTCATCTTTTTTGTCTTCTTCTTCTAGTTCCATTTTTATCATTTCATACTTCATGTAACCTACTCAATGGCAACTGCATGGAACTAAAAGTAATATCAGAAGTCTAATATGAGTGTAAGTGGATTTTAAGAGCACATCTTTGAAAATCATATAAGTAGGAAGAAATGTAAATTCCAGTCTTGTTGAAGCAGATGTCCTGAGATTCATTATCTTCTTTGAAAAAACCTGTTATATTTTCTTGTACACTGTGTATTCTCAAATTGATTACTATGTTTTTACAATCCAACAGATTGAATTCTTTTCTTAAAGTTATCTGGGATTCTGGAGTATTCAAGCAGGTGGTTATCAAATTTGATAAAGATTTAAAGAAATTACTTGCTCCGTTGTATTTGCTTAATGATTTATTAGTGACTTGCTCCTTGCAGCCCTGGAATCAGATCCAATTTGTTTGAGAATCAGAATCTGGTCCATGGACATATGTGGGTGATTCTGGACGGTTTGGTCTTCATGCTTAATCAGTCAACTTGAAAAGCTAACCCTAAACCCTAAATTGAACCTTAGAACATTCTAAAACACAAAAACAATTACATTTACCTGATTTTGAAAACAAAACACACAAATCATATACTCTTGCCCCACTTTCATTATTACTTGTCATTGCACGTTTAGAACTGAACACTTAGTATTGAAGGTTCCAAAGAGGTTGGATTGCTATACCTACACATGTGCAAGAACCCAATTGCTGTCAAGGAGATTGTGGAGAAAGATTCTTGGATTGGATGTAAGTTTTTTTCCCATTTTTTCTTCTACAAGCAAGCTCCCTTGTTTTATTTTTTATTTTTCAATATTAAATGAGTTAGGATCTATTTTTTTGGTTTTTGTTTTTGTTTTATTTGATCGGAATGTGTTGTTTTCCAAACTTGTTGCCATAAGGATTACAATGGCAACCCATTCTAGCTTTGTGGGCCAATCTTGCTTCAAAACATACCTAAATTCATCCATGTGGAAGTATGCTGACATGATAGAGTGGGTTCCAAGTGGTGGGATGTATATTTGGATTTGCAATGAGTGTGGTGTGAAATATACAAGCTCATATGATTTGGTAAAAGCCCATTTGTATGATATTCTTGGCATAGGCATTAAAGCTTGCTGAGGCAAGAAGTAAGTACCTATGCCAACATCTAGAGTGTTATAGAATATTCTTCAGAGAAGGAGCAAGCAAAAGTAGTTTCCCTTAGATTAGGTCATCCTTTGGGAAAGAAAGATTGGAGAGGATCTCAATTAAGGAATCCCCTTCTTTTCCCATCTCTTAGCATCCTTGATTGTGGTAGAGAGCCTCCCATTTTCGGCCATGCATGAAGAAGAGCCCACTACACATTAGATAACGAATGAGCCACTAGAAAATACCTATGTTACTAGGTTCTTCCCATTTTGGCGTTGTTATAGGGCTGAACAAGTTCTTGTTTTGGAGTAGGGTCTAGGTGTGGATGGGATGGCTAGGGTAGGTGGCAAGTTGGCCAAACTTGGGTTGTGCTTGATTGTACTTGGGAGAACCCATAGGCAATTTCCTTAAAAAGTGCAAAAATCTGAGAATCTATTATTTTTAATAGGAAGAAACATGCCATGTGTTGATTTTGTATTGCATGCAAGTAAATTAGAAGCTTCAAATCCATAGAAAAATATTGTCGTTAATCCTTCCATCATTTGCAATATATACTATTGTTGGAGTTTTAGGAATTTGAGGTCAATTAGTGGTAGATACTTTACTAACTTCAAAAATCCCATTTCGTCCCCTAACCCTAAAATGATGTTCGCCATGAAGGTTTGTGTGGCTTTGAAGGTCTTAATTTTGGTCTTAAAATGACCCCTGTGAGGGGCGTTGCCTCTCGACCCGCCTGGGGGCATTGTCCCTAGACCCCCACAAGGGGCACTACCCCTCGACCCCATTGGGGGCATTGCTCCCAAACTCCCATTTAATTCATTTGATTTGCCATGTACTCTCTAATTCCAAGTTTCCAAGTGTGCCTACAAGTCTTCATCTATAATATGGTCATCCAATTGGACAATCTTCATTGCTACTTACTTGCAAGGATAAATGCAGCAATGTAGTTAATTTTAATATATAATATATATCATGACATTCGAGTTTGACTAATTGACATTCTAATGTTTTTAATTTTTATGGTGGTTTTGTTTATTGTACAATATATGATGCTATGTATCGAATTTTGAACTTGATTACTGTTGTAAATATGTATATATTTCTTATTTTTATATGTTTTTGTATGGATGAACCCAAAACGAACCCAACCCCCAATATTTTTTTGACTGAACCCACATACCGAACCCTTGAGCCCGAACCTGAATCCGAACCAGAACCTGAACCCGAACCTGAACCGGTAACTTAGTTCTAAAGCATATAGATTGTATTTATCAAATTGACATGCAAGATAAATGTGTTGAGGGAGTCTATTGTCTTACAAGTGTATCCAATCTTCAAACTTGTACCCAAACCAATAACTTAGGAGACGGCATTTCAAAATGAATCTTGACACATTTTTTTCAACACATTGCAAGATGCGTCTATGCAAATCGTTTGCCTTTCAACGTTGTTTGGTCACTATATTGGCAAGAAATGGTGAGGAAAATCAACGAGGCTCTAAAATGATACAAGGGCCCAAGTTTTGAGAATGTGTGCAACACCTTATTGGCAAAGGAGGTAAAATTTATAAAAGATTCATTGTAGCTCATTGGGGATTCATGGATAAGATAGGGGTATCCATTGTTTTTGATGGATGGAAGGATGCAAAAAATTGCACTTCGATCAATGGGATTGTAATGCCCCCTATAGGGGCAATGTTTTTGAAGTAGTGGATTGTGAGGGGTAGGTAAAGGATGCAAAATTTATTGCTGATATCCTCCTATAGGCCATTCAAGAAGTGGGGCCTAAAATTGATGTGTAAACCATAACAGATAATGCAAAAAATTGCGAAGTGGCTAGTTTGTTGGTTGAGGCATTCTATTCACACATCTTTTGTCCACTTGTTCAACCTAATGTTACAAAAATTAGGCAGCAAAAATTGGTTAGATCAAACATGTGTATGCTAAGGTTGAAGAGATCCAAATGTTTATCACCAATCACTACATGTTGCAGGCCATACTAAGATCATTCTGAAAATAGTGCTGTTGAAGGTAAGTAAAACAGTAAAAAATTGTCACTTCAATAATTTATTTTTTAAACATTATGTTTTCTTTAATCTTTATTTTTATTTTCGAATAGGTTGTTGAGATATGATTTTCCTCAAACAGAAGTGTCTTGAGACTACTTGTGAAAGTGCATGATTCACTTTCTAGCATGATCATCAACTAACTTTGGTCAGTATGGAGACAATCTAACATTGAGAGGGCAATGAATGTTGAGCAAAATCCTAGATGACATCGAAGACACTTGGTGGGATTGTGTGGAATATCTACTTAGTTTTATATAGCCTGTCTTGAGTATGATCTATTTTATTGACTTGGATAAACCAATCTTTGGAGAGATATATAATGGCATTGACTCAATGATTGAGAAGAGAAGACCATTATAAATAAAAAAGAACAAGATCTTGAAGAAATTTTCTTTAAACAGATGCAAACAATTCTTGTTGAGTGGTGAAACAAAATGACTACCCTATTGTATCTTCTAGCCTCTGCATTAACTCCACAATATTACAGTATCAAGGTCCTTTCTTCGCCCATGAATATTGCACCATATAGAGATGTGGAAGTCAGTGAAGGGTACAAGCTAGCTTTTGCTAAACTTTTCCTTGATTTTGATGTGGAGGATGTATTTATGAATGAGTTTGTTGATTTTTCACACTCCAATCCTCAAAATCTTTCTGCTTTTCGTGACAAGTATTGGAATGATGCTCACAATTGGTGTTACCTCCATGGTCAAACATTCCAACACTTACAACTGTTTGCAATCAAATTTTTATTGCAAGTTAGTTTTTTAAATGAAAGTTTATAAATTTGCGTTTCTTTTCATTTTTGAAATAATTTTTTCCTGAGTCTGTAGTTTGATTTTTAATTGTAGAACTCTAACTCTAACTTTGCCTCAATAGGTGCCAAAGAGCCTTCATTTGAGCAGAATTGGAATACATATTCCATCCACTTAGTAAGGTGAAACTAGGTAGCAACAAAAAGGGTAGTTAGTTTATGTGCATTCCTTGTTGTGCTTTATTTTGCACAAAGAAAGTGACTACAAGGAAGAGGCAACAAAATTGTGGAAGTTGTGAAATGTAGAGTTAGAGCAACCTAACTTGGATGCTACTACTGCTCAACAATCTTCATTTTTTTAGGAGGTCGATAGCCAACATAGTTTTAATGCCAATGCCATTGCCAATGCAAATGGCACTTGTGTGGTTCTAATGAACCTCCATCATCTAATGTTAATGATGACGATGTTGCTCTTTATGAAAAGCAATATGATGATGATTGCTAATTTTTTTATTTTAGTATTGAACAATAAATATGTATCATGACATTTGAGTTTGACAAAATTGAGATAGTAGTATTTTATGGTTGTTTATTCTCTACATGTTATGTGACTATTTGAACTTGATTCCTATTTTTAGGCTTATATATATTTATGTTTTTTGTACAAATGTACCAAATACAACATACCCAACCCCAATTGTTTTCTTGTACCGATATATTTGATTCCTTGTACCCTTACTTGATTTGGTAACTTAGGTTTAGTTTTATGTTATGAGGGTGTGTAGTGCCCTAGTTGATCAACACTTTGTATCCAGCCCATTCAATGGGCGATTTCTTATCATTATGAAGTCTTGTGAAATATTAGTGTGCCTAGAATATTCAGTATTTTGAGATTTGTGATTTTTCTAAGCTTAGATGACATAATCTTGTAGCTTAGGCAAGTTTATAAACTACTTCCATTTAATATAATATGGATGTGATGGACTTGTTAGTGTTTTAATCTGTACCTCGCAGTCCAACACAAAATAGAACAATGTGTAAGGTAAAACCTTTCTTTGAATTCATAGGGGAAGCTCTTTTTAGCAAAGAGTCAAGGAAATGATATATTTCCTTAATCAGCAAATGAAAAAATAAGACCTAGAACTAGTGGGATTTCTTCAACATGTGGTAATACAAACTAAAAGCAAACCCATAATTTTGTTCTTATTCTAGGGCATAAAGTGATTCAACACTTCCACACAAGACAAAGTTTGATGATTTTGGCTAACACAAAAGACTTAAATGACAACAAACTCCCACACTTCTCAACTAAATATAGAAATGAAAAAAGCATGACACAAGTATTGAATTGATATGAACAAAAGTCACACAATTTGGTAAAAAGAATCAAGAAACTGCATATAAAGCCACAATCACCCACCTTATAGAACCTTGCAACACAATGGTTGCAAACTCAACAAAGCAATTCTATCTACCTAAATAGACATACAAAAGATTTCACAAAAGACTTTTATAAACAATTTAAGCAGCAAATAGTCATATCAAATTCCATGCCGTGAAAATTTAAGTGCCAAAAGCACTTATTTATAAGTTTTTACAAAGTTTTGCAAGAGAACTAATAAAAAGCTAAATAGAACTTCTACTCTATGAATAGTTTGCTTGCACACAAAGCAAGCTTATTATACAAATTTTCTTGAAATACATAAACTAAAATCAGAAATTTTTAAATAGATTCTTGATGAGGACAACTATCAACTCAAAATTGACCTTCTAGGAGTTCATCTACAACTAAATGATCTATAAATGGCTGTTCTAAAAATAGATTGTTCACAATATGATTTTCTCAAAAATAGCGATGGCCAAAAATAGCATGGGCTAAAAAAAACAAATTTGACACTTGGCTCTTGGCGATGTTTCAAGATCTTCTATTTTTGACTATGGTCAATTCTTTGAAGAAACCCTCGAATTTGCTGACCAATCTTGGTGACTTGGGTTTTGATTCCTTCCTCAAAAACTTTTGCAATTGAGTGTCGTTTATTTGGAGCTTTATGACAAAAGGACTCAAAAACAATTTACATCTAACAAACAACAAGTTTTACAGGTAGAAGTTGTCTCATTAGAATTTTTTTTGTATGGGTACAAGAAGACTCTAAGATGGGCACGGGCCCAATTAGCAGTTTATGAAATGTGATAATCTGCTTATTGATATCCTAAGATCATAATTAAGAATATCATACTTTTGATATTCTTAATTATGTGATAATTTTCTTATGTGATAATCTGCTTATTGATAATACCTTTGATCATTGATAGTTATTTCCATAGTTGAAAAACTCGCCAATTGCAAAAACTTGGCAAGCTCGGAAAATACGGTTCGGAAAAAACTCGGCAAAAAACTTGGCAACTAAAAAAATTGCTTAAACTTCATTAAAAACGCTTTTTGTTGTTGCAAAATTCAATGATAAGATGCATCCAATGAGTCAATAAAATGAGTACATAGAAGAAACAAGTTGAGTCTAGTTATATTTGATTGATTTGAAAGAAAATTAGATACAAAATCGCATCCTCATGTGGAATGCTCAATACGCTGATATTGATAGTTTGAAACAAAATGAAAATAGCAAATTGTTTTTGTAAAACTGAAAGTAAATACAACATTAATATATTTCAGTTTTTGCAAATTCACATCTTCTTCTTCCCATGTCTAGTTCTCACTAGGGGAGAGGGTGTAGTCATAGGGCTCTACTGTGGCTCGTCAACCTCCATCCTGGATGTAGATCCTACTACTGGTGGCACTGGCATTGGCAATGACTCCTCCTCAGGATCATCCTCTATGCCATCCAATGAGAATGCAAATCCACCCCCCTCCTCCATTGCTTGTCGCTCTAAGTCATAGATGTCATCCTCGGAAAACAATGGAGGCTGCTCATCTCGCCCTGTCCAATCACTGAATGAATCTATCTCATCCAAATCAATTGGATTATCTGATATTTCCTTAACCTTGTTTGTGCGCAACTGAAGATTATGTTGCACATATACAAGGTCATTCAAGTGTTTTTGAGCTAGTTTGTTCCTCTTCTTTGTGTGGATGGCCTCAAACAAGCTCCAATTGCGCTCACAATTGCACGAACTACAAGGCTGCGATAAGATATGGAGGGCAAATTTTGGAGATGTGGGGTATTTCCACCCCAATTTGACCACCAAACATCTACAAAAAACAAATTAAGAGTTAGAAACTTAGAAAGGAAAGTCAAAACTCAAAAGTTGAAAACATATTTTTATCAAATTATCAATATTTGTAACTTGTAACTTGTAACTTGTAAATTTCAAATTCTATACTTGGTGGCTGATTGTGTATTGCTCTCTTGACTAGCTCTGAAGAGAAGAGTGCACCCCTTTTTTCTCTATAACTTTGCAATTCATTAACAATGAGGTCTACCACCTCAAGCTCGAGTGTCATCCTCTGAATGCAATTAGTGAGGCCTTCCATAACCTCTCTAGTAGGATCTGAGTAGGTGCCTGAATGGAAGAAAATGAGGGTTCAAGAAGTACCTTGCTGTATGGATGGGTTGGTGGAGTTGATGGTTCCACCTCCTGTCAATAATCTCCCAAATGGGATTAAATTTGAGGCTGCACTCCTTATAATAATTTTTTATAGCCTCCTTGGCCCTATCCATGGCCTCATAAAGATATCCCATTGGGGTTTTATCCCCATCTACCAAGCGGACAACTCTAACCAAGGGCTCCGACACCTACAAATTACAATATAAAATGCAAAAAGATTAGAGTTACAAATTTACAATGAAAGACATAAAAAAATATATTCAATTTGAATTCAAATTCAAAGTTTTGAAATTGAAGTTACCTTCACAATCTCTGCAGCCCTTTGTGCAAATTGAGCATCAAACACAATGCTTGAAATCTTATCTCCTTCCTACTTCTTCAAATAAGTTGAGTCCATCCATGGTTGACTCACAAACATTTGTTTTAAAGCCGTCAAAGAACCAAGAATGCTTTACAACATTAAGAAAACTATTGCAAACCTTGTGACGCCTGATCTCACCAATTCTTTCCCATGGGTGTGCTCCCTCATCAAGTGAAGAATCCAAGGGTGATTGTAGATATATTTAGTGATCCTCCTTGCGTCCTCTACAATTGGTGTGACCCAATCTAAGTTTCCTATGCCCTTCAAAAGAAGGTCAAGGACATGTGCTGTACAAGGTGTCCAAAAAAGTGAGGGGTGTCTATCTTGGAGGAGTCTTCCTGCTGCCACATATGCTGCTGCATTATCAGTTATGATTTGCACAACATTTGTAGTCCCCACCTCCATGCAAACTTCCTCCAACATGTTAGCCAATTTTTTTGCATTTTTTACAATGTGGGAGGCATCAACTGATTTTAAGAACACCATCTCATCTTTGCATGGAACCAAGAAATTAATGATGGTACTGTTTTTTCCATCCGTCCACCCATCAGAAAGAATAAAGCAGCCATATTGTTTCCATTTTCTTTCTGCTTCTCTACTACTACCCTTGCCCTTTTAGTTGCACTAGTAAGCAGCCTACAAGTACAAAGTGAAATTAAGTACACAATTTTAATTTGTAAACAAAAAAATAGCTTAAATTCATCATAAATTAAACTTAAAAAACATAAATTAAAGAACATAAACTAACTTCCCACTCAAGTTCGTGCGAGAAGGTGCCTTGTAGCATTTTCCTGCAACTGTCAATGCGGTGACCAAATTGTGCCAATAAGGAGAACTCGTCACAATGAAAGGGATGCTAAAATACCAAAAATTTGCACAAGCAATGTTTGCTTGCTCATGCACCTCCCTATTCCACCCAGTCGCCTCTAGGGAAGGTTGTGCACCAGGTGTGTTGCTAGGCACAAAATAATCATGCATGTGTGTAGGTCTTGCGACTACCCCTTGTGTTCTACTAGAGGTAGATGAAGGGATGGAGGTGGTGGTGGGTTGCCTTCGAACACGTGGACCACAAAGAGAGCCCACTATGCCCTGAGTAACATCATGATCATCATCCGACTCAAGTGGCGCACCTTGAGAAGAGGCTATGGTTGCTTGCATTGCTGCTCTTGCCTTCTCTCTTTGCATTTTGTTTTCTTTTGCAGCTGCAAGTATGGCATTCATATGGCTTTCTATTTCTTTTGTGGTTTTAGGACAAGCCTTAGCATCACGTTGAGGGATGCCTGCAAGGTGGTATTTGTTAGTTTTAGGATCAGAAATGTAAGCAAGCAAAAAATGCAACACATAACAATGAACACAATATTTCACCCTGGGAAAACCCTCCTACTCGAGGGAGAAAAACCCAGCAACAATATTTTCTTTATATATCAGATTAATAAGTGCAAAAAACTGCATACAAATCAGGCCCTACACAAGGCTGAGTCTAATACAATGAATGGAGCCACTTCTCCTTGAAGTGAAATACAAAAGATGACACTTCTTAGAATTAAATTTGTTGCTAGGAGGTGAACTGCTGCTGTTGCTGAAGATGCAAATTGGAGAGTGAATGAATTGATGATCAAAATGAGAGGGCTCCATCCTCTATAAATACCAAACTAGGTGGCCTTCTCTCTAGGGACGACCTAGAGCAAATATATTTTATTTATAAAAGATGAAGGCCGACCTACCCTGAGAAAGATATAATTAAGGGAAAATATCTCCCGAAGCTACCAAACACTAACACTCCCTCTTAGCTAGGGAGGTATTTTTCCAGATATCTTCGTCATGGAGTCTCTCAACATGACACCCACAATGGCTACACCCATTTGTGGAAAACCACATCTCAATCTCAGAGATGTACAAGAGTTCATCATGGAGTCTCTCAACATGATGTCCACAATGGCTACATCCATTTGTGGAAAACACATCTCAATCTCAGAGATGTACAAAGGTTCATCATGGAGTCTAGGGTTCATCATGGAGTCTCTCAACGTGATGTCGTCATGGAGTCTCTCAACATGACGTCCACAATGGCTACTCCCATGTGTGGAAGGAAACACATCTCAGTCTCAGAGATGTACAGGGGTTCATCACGGAGTCTTTCAACGTGATGTCATCATGGAGTCTCTCAACATGATGTCCACAATGGCTACTCCCATGTGTGGAAAGAAACACATCTTAGTCTTAGAGATGTACAAGGGTTCATCACAGAGTCTCTCAACGTGATGTCGTCATGGAGTCTCTCAACATGACGTCCACAATGGCTACTCCCATGTGTGGAAAGAAACACATCTCAATCTCAGAGATGAACAAAGGCTTGCACTTCATATTTCTCCGTTTCAAAGAAATATTCACTACAAGGGCGTTCACCTCATATTTCTCCGTCTCAAAGAAATATACACTACAAGGGCTTTCACCTCATATTTCTCCGCCTCAGAGAAATATACATTACAACAAATTTTCATGATGATGTGACTCCCTCTGAAGCTCCAAGTACTTGCATCAACCTCTTGACCTCCTCGCCCAAGATTTCCTACAATGCTTGCCTTAGAGAAACAGTTTCCAATGCACACTTCCGGCACTACTGACTTGTGAGAGTCCAGGACTGTCCTCCTCGACCTTATCCCAGATCACCCTATTCTGAATAGGTTTGCGGAGCTTGCAATTTTGTTCTCGGTAGCTGAAGAGGTCTTCCAAGGACTTTGGCACTTGGCCTTGCAACACTGCAACCCATTTAGCTGACACCTTCACTTCTTCTCAGCGAGTCACATAACTCCCTCTTGATCCCTGCCTCAACACATAGATTACAAAATATCCTCTAGAAGTGAGCTCCCCTCCATTGATGGATCTCAGAACCTTAGTCCTTTTCCCAGACATGTCATTGTTTTACCCAACTCGCAAAGAACCGAAAATTGTTTTGCTTTCACAACTCTCAATCCAATAGCCATTAGCATGTCTTCTCCTATGATCTTGATAGGAACCTCACTGTTTTCCACAATTCTTTCAAGGGTTGCCAATAGTTGACCAAGCAAGAACCATAGACTGCTGTTCCAAATCAGGAGGACAAGATTTCTGCCGTACCGTTGTTTAGTGTTTTCATCCTTCTCAATCTTCTTTGCTGATGCAAACTCTCCATCCAAGGCTGACCCAACCTAGTGCCCTCGAGAGATTTCTCTAGTGAAGAATCATGAGTTATGTGCCACCAACTCAGTCCCATGGCTGCAAGTTATGTCTCCATGTTTGTTCATTTCTCCAGCCGGCATGACTTCCTCACAAGATGCCTCAAGCTCTTCCTCCCTTTGAATTCCTTATGCAATCTCTCTCCGTCCTGCATTTTAGAGAGATTAATAATAGTTCATAGAATCAAACTACCCTGAAGAGAAATATACAGACCAATGCAAGAAGCATATTCTCAATGTTGTTTGTATGAATTATTATTAACTACATGATTATTTAAATCCATGATCATTATTCAAAGGTACAAACATAAAATATTTATCTTTTTAATATCACTCTTCAGATCTATTTCAAGTGTTTCCAATTTGTCTTGTGCATCCTTGTAGTTACAAGACTTCAATTTTGTTCTCAGCCTCCAATAGCTTTCCAGTGAATCCTCCATCTTCACCCTCAATTTAGATACCTGCTCAAAAAATTGTTTTCCTTCAGTTTCAGTCTCCATAAACCTATTTTTGCCAACTTTAGGTGTTTTTCAAGATCGCATTTCTCTTGTGTAGCAATCTCCAATAACGACTCCAATTTTGTCACCTTCTTTGCATTATCCTTTGCCTTATCACTAAAAAACAACAATTAAATCCTCGAGCTCAACACCTCTTTGCCTGGAGTGGCAGCAAACTTGTCTCCGATGATGATTTTGTCTTCTCCTATATGCAGCGCCACTTGTATGCAAGTTACCACAACCTATCCTTGACTCCAATCGCTGATATTCTGGGCTCAAATCAGTCAACATAAATCCACGATTTCTCCTCAAAGGCCAGTGTTCCCTAAGACAATTTTCCACGATTTTATCTTGCATGAATAACCACCAACGATGGCTCCAAGTTGCTGAATGTGCTGTGAATGAAGAGCCACAATTTTTTTAATAATTCTCTATCCTCAAATCGATGAATGCAAATTGTGCAAAGGTTGTGACTTTGACACCAAAATGCCATGATTTTCCAAGCAATAATATTCTCCAATAATCGACCTGTTTTGTTATTGATTCCAATCAGTAATAAATCAATTCCTTGTGATGCCAAGATGACTGGAATAATCTTCAACAAAGTAATCAAAATATCTTCCCTCATTTTTTTTTCAGAAGACTGTTTTGCTTAGACAAATCTGATCAGATTTCTTGAACTTGCTCTGATACCATGTTAGTTTTAGGATCAGAAATGTAAGCAAGCAGAAAATGCAACACATAAACAATGAACACAATATTTTACCTTGGGAAAACCCTCCTCGAGGGAGAAAAACCCAGCAACAATTTTTTCTTTATATATTAGAATAATAAGTGCAGAAAACTGCATACAAATCAGGCCCTACACAAGGCCGAGTCTAATACAATGAATGGAGCCACTTCTCCTTGAAGCGAAATACAAAAGATGACACTTCTTCGTAGAATCGAATCTGCTGCTAGGAGGCAAAATGCTGCTATTGTTGAAGATGTGAATTGGAGAGTGAATGAATTGATGATCAAAATGAGAGGACTCCATCCTCTATAAATACCAAACTAGGTGGCCTTTTCTCTAGGGCCGACCTAGAGCAAATATATTTTATTTATAAAAGATGAAGGCTGACCTACCTTGAGCAAGATATAATTAAGGGAAATATCTCCCGAAGCTACCAAACACTAACAGTATTTGAGGCGATTGATGCCTCCACGATATACTTTTTCACATTTAATGCAAAATACTATGCGAGGTAGGGGTCCTAGACAAGCATATTTCCAGGTAGGATCTCTAGCTTCTAGAGGACGAGTGCCTACAAATCCCCCAGGCATGGATGGGGCAGAGCTTGAGGTAGAAGCAGAGGTTCAAAAGGCATTATCAATTGACCTACACAAAGTGAAAGCACAACTTGTTAGCTTTTTGATAGAAAATTAAAAAACAAGCTAAATTATAGATTAAATCAAAAGAGATTAATTTAAATTACTAAAAATCTTAACTAATCTAAGATTCTAAACATTTTCATAACAGAAAAATTGGATTTTATAAAGAAAATAATAACTAGGGTTTCAAAAAAATGTGAAAAAATTGAAAAAATCTGAAAATTACTTCAAACTAGTAAAAAATTAAGCTAATCTAAGATTGTAAACATGTTATTCAACAAAAGAGAGGATTCAAAAAAAAAAAAAATCGGGTTTGAAGAAAATTTCAAAAAAATGAAAAAATCAGCAAAATATGTAAAAAAATCAGAAAAATTCGTCAAAAAATCTTGTTTTGATGAATATAAATGTATTCAAATCTTTTTCACACTACATTCAAATTTTTTTTAAACATAGAACCAACAAGAATGAAGAAAAAATTTAAAAGAAAGAAAGAATAAGGAAAATCAGAAAACCTACTTGGAAATCCAATTTGCCTTCGAAATTTGATGTAAATGCCCTTCAAATCTCGTCTCCTCGATGCAAAATTGCTGTAAGTTGGTGCACAATGCTTTGGAGAGGGTTTTTTCTGAGAGAAGATAAAAATGAATGAAAATAATGACTTAAAATGCCTTTTTGTCGGCCGCTAGGACATGCTTCAGATCACGCAGTTTTTTTGCAAAAACTCGCCGTACTTTTTGCAAAAACTCTCCAAAAGTACAAGAAGTTTTTGCAAAAGTATGACGAGTTTTTTTGGCATACAAATGCTTCAAAAACTCAGGAGTGAAAAAAACTCGCGAGCTTTTCTTCACTCACTGAGTTTTCCGCGAGTGTTGCAACTATGGTTATTTCAATGATAATTTGTTTAACATCAATCGCAAGATGCTGTGATCCTATCTGGTTTAGTGTGCAAATCATAGGGAATCTAGAAGGGCACCAAGTAAAGTGGAAGGGGGTGCATGGTTCCATAAGAGGGGTAATATAGTTGACCGAGCAAAATGTGGCTCTAGCAATGATAACTACATGTGGAAACCAATTGTGTTCTAGGACACCTTTAAATAAGAGTACTGCAACAAAACATGAAGCATTTAATGGGGAAGGCGTGTGAGCTTTATGATAAAACCAATTGTTGATAACAAAACTCAAGTTATGAAATCCTTCATTGAGAAAAATGAACTGCTAAGAAAATAGGTGAAAAGTAAGAAGGAAGGAAAGCATTCAATGCGAAAGGGAGCTTTGGCTTTGTTAAGACAACCCACAATCAAACATGAAGGAAAGCAGAGGATGCTAATCTCAAGATGCATTCATGATGGTCATTAAAATATAATTTTGTGACAGGTAGACTACTTGAAAGACACTAAGCTGGCAAAGCAATTAATGAGGGAAATTGGGTTTTAAGAATGCTCTAAGAAGACTTAAGAAATTGGGGAAACTAGATAAAGGAAACTACCAAAAGTCATGTAAGAGCTAGTGAGCAGACAAAAGAGGGAATTTGCATTTAATAGGAGATTAGCTCTCTGAAGAACATGAGGAAGAAGGAATATCCGAGTCCATGCCAAATTAATTGAGAGTCAAACCTTTTGAGAAAGGGAGAGGTATATAAGTTATATAACAAGAGGAAATATATTCAGAAATGGGTTAGCACAGAAGTGTGCCCAGTGTATGGGCTGTGTGAGTGCTGGGTTGAGAAATTTACCGAAAGGTATAATGATTTACCCTTGTTTACGCCTTTCCCTGAAACTTGTCCCTTAAGATATTGTGTGAGAATGCTGATTGTTTCTGTGACTGAAATGTTGTGGTGATGCTCCAAGTGTTTTATCCATTTTGAAATTGATCCACAAGATGTGTTTCCATCTTGAGATTGATAAGTCATTTCAATGTTATTGAGCTGTTGGTTTTGGGATCTATTGTTTTAAGCCAGCGGAACTGCTATATTATTGCAAAGTATTTTCATTGGTGTGGATTTTACTTTTTGAGAAGGTTCACATACAAGATTTTGACATTTTATTTATCACATTCATAATATTTGCTTTGGTGGGTATCCCTGTGACATTGATTGATTGAGCAGCCTGATGAGTAGTGTTTTGACATCTGAGCTTGAATGGCTGTTTTGATTCAGCTGCACTGTGCTATTTTTTGCTGAATCTTGGCTTTGGTTTCTCACTTCCCTTGTTTGTTAACTACCATCTTGTGTGAAGAGAGTAAAGGAAATGGTAGAGTGGTATGACTGAATGAATTGTGCACCAGTGAAATGAAATTAGAATACCAACAAGACAGCAGTTGAACTTGGTTCAGAGTTTGGCAACAAGAAATAGAGATATTCCTCTTTATCCTTTTATGGATCCCTGCACCAGCTATAAGGATGACAAGATGGAAAAGCAACATTCTTTTCTCTGCTTCGCAAGGAAGAAGTTTTGGTTGATTGTCATTAATAGGCTTGAATGGGTTCACTCTTTCTGACATTCCTTCATCTTTTTATTGTTTATGAAAAAGAAAATCAAATTTATCTAAGAATGGATAATAACAAATTTATTATGATCTATTGTGATCATATTAAGGAGCCTAGGTGATAGTGCTTTCATTGTCACAACCCTCTAGAGGAGTATATGCTAACTGGCTTAACTAGATTTGATAGTTCAAGTAGTTAACAAAGGGATTGCTAACAAAAGTTGATATTGTATTGTCTCCTTTGGGATGCACGTTATGTAAAGATCCTCTAGAGTATTGAAAGTGCTTTGTAGATTGTTTTTATATGTATATATCTCAAACGCTTATACTTGAGATGGTTATTTGAGCAATCTGATTTATATAGCCTTTGATATCTGTAATGGACTATATCTTTGTGCTACTTCATAATGGATTGCTAGGATAAAGGTGTTGATAACTGACTTGATATCAGTTTATTGTGGCTTTGTGTTGTGCTTGTCTTGACCCTCATGTTATGGTTCATTAATTTGTTCCTTGTCTTAATCATCATATTTATTACCTTGGTAGAAGTTCCTCGTTATGTTTTCACAGTGGACTGGTTTGTTAAAGGCTATGTGAAGGTTGAGATTTGCCTTAGTCTATGCCTTCAATGTTATATTTGTTCACTGACTTGTTCTTAGCTATTGCCTTCCCTTAATATATTCTTTTCCTTTTGTCGAGTGATTGGTTATTGGTCTTTTGTGGATTTTTGGACTAGTTTGGCAGGTCAAATGCCCATCTCTTGATCCATTGCAGTGGTACAAGTTAGCAACTTAAGTGTATTTGGTGTGGAAGTTTCTTGCAGAGTGATGATGTGTTTGATCTTGATTGGGCCTTTAGTGCAACAAGTCCACGTCATGAGATACAAGTAGCATGGGGGAATGGGTTCCTGCCATAAAGTCCATGGTGATGAGGCGTCCTCTTGTGGGTTACGGTTCATTAGTGAATCAAATTACCTAGCCCTTTGGTAAATTTTCCAGCAACCATTGATCGTTTAAGGAAATAGATTTGGGTTGTTGGTTAAAAGTAAGGTTGAGACTTATGAGGCAAAGTTGGAACTCATTGAATAGTGAAATCAACTGGTTGCAATGAGGATACTTGGTGAAATTTGGTCGATTATGGTTCTTTGGTAGATCAAGTGATGGGAGCAAATTTGGGCCATTGATGGGGAGTAAGGTTGGAGGTGCATGATGTGACGCCCAAAATTTTGCGCGAAGGGCAAAATCACAAACATCATTTATTTTTTGAATAAAGCTATAAAGATGCTAACATTTGCTAACCATGTATGCGCATTTCACACACTAAATGCATTAGTAGCGACAATCGTGCAACACCACCATTGACACGTTATTTGAGACCAAGGTGGAGAACTAACGAAATCAAGAGTATAGAGTCCATCACACACTCAATCACCGAACAAGATTGACTTGCACACAATGTTTACTAGGCTCACTTTTTATCAACCATATCATGATTCTAATGTTTTCCTTTAAGACAAAGGTTATGATAAATTATTAATAACATACTTATTGGTCTAACTATTACTTATTTCATTATTATCCGTTTGTGTGTATATATATATAAGAGGAATAAATATCCTTTTTGTACATATATATTCCAATTATTTTAATGATTAATTTAAAATAATATTGATCTTGATTATCATAACCATCTAAATATTAATTTTCACATATATATATCCTAAGGATGAGGTATCTCATTATTATTTGATTTATTTCTTTACATATTATTTATTTATCTATTTAATTATCCATTTGTGTGTGTGTGTGTGTATATATATATATATATATATATATATATATACATAATGCATATTTTCTACATACATAAATAAAAATCTAATTTCTTTAAGGAGTAATTTACAATAATAATAATAATAATCTCTTACAACCTAAAACATTATTTTCTATATATTTTATTTTACTCTAAAATAAGGAAGAAAATCCTTTCTCTTTAGGGAAATTAGAGTAATTCTCATTCTTTATTAATCTTTTCTTTACCCATACTCTTATCCTAATTAATATATATATTTTTTTGATAGAGGGAATATATTCTTCATTCCTTTAGTTAAGGAATCTTAAAACTTAAAAGAATATGTGGGATCTCCTAAAAGCTAGGGTTAGGAACTATAAGAAAGAAAGTCAATAAAACTAATCTCTTCTTTCAGATCGGATTATATTAATTTTCTATGCATTATTCCAATATGAATTTTATTTATTTCTTTCTTTAAATTCTGCATGTAATAAGGAACTCACGGCTAAGCACTGTTCTCATGAAGTTAAAAAAAAACAAGGGTGGCTTATATTAAAATGTATAATATCCATGTATCCTTATTTTAAAATAGCAGATTATAAATTTCTGCTTAGTTCAGGTTCTCTTATTTATTAAGGGGATAATTATCAACATTGCTCAATTATTTCCTCCGCCTTAAGGGTAGCTAAAAATGGATTGATGGCTCTGCATTAAATTGATTAAGTTGAAGCAACATTGACAGCACTTTACTTACGGAAGCATATCAGTCCATTTCTCTTTTATCTAGACTATTAATTAAACAAAATGAATAAAAGATATTTGGATGGGCAATGATGCCGAACAGCCATAATTGATCTTCCTCTAGATTGCTACAGTGAAAAATAAAAATTGGTTTGAGAAAATTGTCAATGCATTGATGAATAATACACTTACTCTCATCACAAACTATTTTATTTTCACCTACTGGTTGTTTATTATCGCTGTGAGAGCTAACTCACATGTTTGCAACTGGATAGAGGTAATAATATTTAATTCTCCAAACTAGGCCTGATTTGACGCAACTAGGAAAAAAATTTGGAAAATGTAATCATGAAACTGCAGTAATAATTATATTGTAACCACTCTACAGAATTTAATTATTATCACTTGCAGGATGAACTTACACACTACAGCCAACAATGAATAACAGAGCTTTTGGCGGCCAATCTTATTGAGTACAAGGGAGGTTTGGTAGACTTAAATGAGGAACTGATGTGTTGCGATTAAGCCATGTTACAGATACACTAGCTGGCTGCGCCTGAGCTGCTGGCAATTCGATTTTATTATTACCATTCTAGCCAATGTTATTACTTGGCACACTTGCCCACTGCTGGGTTAATTAATAGATTTAAAATTGTGAGATGATTTACCATTAGATTCCACGTCCATTTTAATTGTATCTGGCTGTATAATCAGTGAGGCCCTGAAACGTTATGATAGACCTTTTTTTCTGGTTTCTCTATTTACTTGGCGAGCCATCTACGTTTTTTTTTATTTTTTGGTTTGCTATTCTTTTACTCTCCGATATGTTGACAGGTGCACCAAAATCCTAAAGCCTGGAGCTGGATTGAATTCTCAATTCCACCACTAACTCAAATTCCATAGATTAGCGTTAATCCCAGAAATCGAAGCAACTTGATAAGGTGTAGGCTAAGAACTGGAATGATGAGATACACGAAAGACAATGAATTTTGTTTCTTTTCTTTAAATTGTATGTGCAGGTATAACAATAGACACTTCAGAGTTTGAGTGATGACAACGTGATGGAGAAAAGGTGCAACAAACAACAACGCATGGGTTGACAGGCATATCCATTTATGTCTGAAATGGTTAACCACTTAAAACTAGCACCCACTGTAAGGGAAAGGCCGCGGGTTTAGAGTATGAAGAAGCAGTTTGAGGATAGCTGTGCATGGAGGGTTGGTTGCAAGGGGGCGACCTTCTATTAGGAAGCTGCAGTCTCCCTGAGAAGCCACGACACCAAAAGTAGGGCTTGCCCCAAATTTCTTCTGTCACATTTTGCCTTTCCAATTAATTGGTTCATACAGTATTAAGGCAATAATTTCTTATGTTCGATATATATATTCTATATATTCTAAAGGATATGGCTATGATAGATATTGCTCTTCAATAGGGAGAAGATAAAACAAAAAAAAGAAATACAATATATACACCTATGCATTGCAATTACATGAAGGCATCCATCCGAGTGTGAGCTTGTTAAACTGCGTATATTTGTTTATCTACATTAGATGTTTACCATTACCCCGGGTATCTCTACATACTACTGCATTTACATTGTAAAGTAGATTACTATACTTATTCTAGGGGTGTCGACTGTCCTATCTTCATTTCAATCTTGTACAAGATTCTTTATAACAGATCTACCATAACCTTATTTTTATACAATAAGCCACCTTTCATTACATCCACAACTAGGTAGGAGATTACATGCCTGTAAGTTTATTTATTACACTTATAAAACAAGAGCACATAGCTATATTTACAAAAAAATCACTCATTTACAATTTAAAACAAATATATAATTCTTCTTCAACTCAAATAACTATTTTACTTGCTTCTCTTGATTTTATAGCAGACCATCTTGGGGTTTAAAACAACCACGGATTTTGGAACTTTTAAACCAGAAGTTAAAACTTTACAAAAAGGACGTTAAAATTTATTTTACAATACAGCATGATTGTTCTCAATACATCATGTATAACTTTGATCAGATTTCACACATACAATAATACAGATTTATATAACTGAGATGTTGCCACTGCAAGGAAATTTACACATTTACCACAACCATACAAGGTATTTACATTCTACCCATAGCTCAGTTTACTGTAAGGAGAACATATTAATTTCCTTCTTTCCTTTCACAAATATAACATAGATACGTCTCATCCACTAGCTATTTAGCATCCTGCAAGTAAACACATATTGCAATTTTCCTTCATGGCCAATTGGGTGTGCTCACCTCCCAACCTTGGGTTGGAAAACCAACCACCCCCAAGCTAGGAGGCAACCAAGCTACCGGGTACACACAACAGTAGAGTAAATAAGCCATTCCATATTAAAATAATGTTTATTTATTTATTAATGCTCAATATTGTAAGATATTGTAAGATAGAGATAAGATCGTCTCCGATCTTATCTGGAGTTTCTTTTTAGAAACTTTCCAGTTTTGTATATCTTGTAAACTATTTATTGAGCGTCTCGCTCATTGTTAATACATCAATTAATTTACCAATTACTTGCGTAATATGGTATCAGAGCCAGTACGCTCAAAATTGAATTTTTAATTCATAAAAATCTTTTCAAGATTTTTTTCAGTTCTTGAATTAAAAATTTGATAAAATCTTCCTGGAAATTTTTGAAGTTTCTTTTGAGTAAAAATTTCGAAATTTTTTTGTGGCCCATTCAAGGAAAATTTGAGTTTTCTGGATTCGAAATATTGAAGAACTTTTTTAAGTTCTGGTCGCGTCGGTTCTTCTGGGCGCGTGTTTTTGTCAAAGCTGGGCACGTTTTTTGTCAGCCGCGTGTTCTTGAAGCGCCATTTCTTTTGAAACGTTTTTGCAGCACGATTTCATTCATTGAGACCTGTTCTTTCTTCTCTGGCCGCGCGACGTGCTCTTCTCTTGCGCGTTTTCTGAAGGAAGAAGCTCCTGGTCGCGTTTTTGTGACTTCTTTTGCCCGCGATTTCAAGTTGTTTTGACGCGATTTCTAATCATCTTGGAGCCCGCGTTTTGATGCGATTTCTGATCATCTCGTGCTCGATTCGTGGTCGACCAGACATCTGACATAAAATTCCCACGATCTTTTTCAAATTCAATCTGTTTCCTGCAATTTTCTGGCTTGTTAATGGCGGCTAGGGCATTTTGAAAAGTCGTCTAGGGTTTTGACCCGTTTTTCGAAATCGGAAATTCTTTTTGATTACAGATTCCTGGTGGGTTTTTCGAGAGCTCAACTGGGTTGGTCTCCGAATTTTCTGGGTGCATCGTTTTCTGTACCTCGAATTTTGTGCCATCCGTACACTGTACTTTCTGCAGTCTGTACCTGAATCTGTCCCTGTTTTCTGCATTGGAATTCGTGCTTCGAGTTTCGTGCATCAGCCTCTTCTCAATACCTCGTTTTTCGTGCCTTGAAAAGCGTGAAGATGGCCAGTTTAAGCAATTTAATGCTGGAGGGCAACCAAAGATTTAATGGCAAAAATTACAACACCTGGAAGCAGCGGATGTTAACAATTTTTGAATACCGCTGCCTTGATCAGATGATCCTCGGCAACGCTACTCGTCCTGGAGCGGCGGGTAAGGATCAGGATAAATTTGATGAGCAGAATCGTGAAGCCGTCATGCTTATTAAGCTTTCGGTTACTGATGATCAGCTTCCTCAGATTCCACTGCGAAAATCAGCTAAGGAGATCTGGGATCACTTGAAGGATATGCATGAAACTTCCGACAAAAGCCGTGCGTTTTTCTTGAAGAATATGCTGTTTTCTATCATGATGGATGAGAAGACAACTCTGCAAGCGCACTTGAATAAAATCCAGGAGATCAGAGATCAGTTGGAGGCGATTGGTCGGAAAATGGAGGAGGAAGACATGGTTGTGATCACTCTGAAAAGTTTACCGAAGTCCTATGAACATTTCATAGAGACCCTCAACATTACGTCTGCTAATGTTGATCTCAAGTTTCCGAATTTGTGCACTATCCTGTTGCAGCAGGATCGCTGGAGACAACAGTTCGGTAGCAGTGACTCATCATCCTCCACGGAGCAGGCCTTTGCAGCAAAAACTCAGTCGAAGCATCATGGGAAAGGTCAGCCTTCACAGCAGAAAGGCTCAAGTCAGCGCTCCACCAGTCCGAAAAAGAAAAATATACAGTGCAATTACTGTCATAAATTTGGCCACATCAAGAAAGATTGCCGTGCTCGTTTGGCTTCTGAGCAAAAGAAGCAGGGAGGGTTTCAGAAAGCGAATGTCGCCGAGCATTCTGAGCAGAAGGAATCTGCCTTTTATGCACTGATGGCAAAAAGGCCCGCAGACCATGTCAAGTCCTCTGCTTGGTACATAGATTCTGGTGCTTCGCGTCATTTCTCACATAGGCGTGATTGGTTCACAAACTTTTCCCCTTGCACTGACTCAGTAATCTTTGGAGGAGGTGAGGAATACACAGTTGTCGGCACAGGCACTGTTCAGGTTCAATCTGGCGGGAGGGATCTCATATTCCTCAACGTATATTATGTACCTGATATCGAGCTCAATCTTCTCTCAGTCAGTCAGATCATGCGGCATTCTCCCCAGATGGATGTGGTATTCAGCTCGCATAGATGTTCGATTGTTGATCGAGAAACTCGCACAACGGTGGCCGTTGGGATAGAGGATCATGGCCTTTACAGGCTTGTGGACACGGGTGATTCTTTAGAGTTAGCCTTGGCAGCCAGACATTCAGCTGTCACCAGTCTTTGGCACCAGCGGTACGGGCACTTGAACGTGCACTATCTCTCTCAGCTTGCTCGGGAGGGACTTGTAGATGGCTTACCTGACATTCAGACTCAGCATCAGGGCGTTTGTGGTGCTTGTCAGGCTGGGAAGCAGCATCGCACACCGTTCAAGGATGGCGACTCTTGGCGGGCTTCTAAGGTACTTCAATTAGTTCATGCTGATATTTGTGGCCCTATGTCTGTTTCTTCTGTAACTGGTTGCAAGTACTTTCTACTTTTTGTTGATGACTATAGTAGGAAAATGTGGGTGTACTTTCTTAAACAGAAATCAGAGGTTTTTAATGTATTTCAGAAGTTTAAGGCCTTAGTTGAAAAAGAGTCCAGTTCTAGTATTATAACTCTTAGGTCAGATAATGGGGGGGAATTCTGTTCTAGTGCATTCTCCAACTTCTGTGATACTCATGGGATAAAACGTCAGTTAACCACACCCTACACTCCTCAGCAAAACGGTGTTGTAGAGCGACGCAATCGTACGATTGTTGAGATGGCTCGCTCCATGTTGCAACACAGGAGTGTTCCTACCAAGTTTTGGGCAGAAGCAGTCAATACATCAGTCTATCTCCTTAATAGGTCACCCACTCATGCTGTTAAGGGGAAGACTCCTGAGGAAGTTTGGTCTGGTCGCAAACCTAGGATCAGTCATTTGAAAGTTTTTGGCTCCCTTGTGTATGTTTGGATTCCAGAGGCCAAGCGCACTAAGCTGGACTCCAAGAGCCAGAAACTCATGTTCACAGGGTACAGTGACAACCACAAGGCATATAGGCTGATTGATATAGACACTGATCGTCTTATCTTCAGTCGAGATGTTGTCTTTGATGAGGAACGAGGTCCATTTCACTCTTCCTCACCTGTTCAGCATTCAGAGGATCAGCCTCTACAGGGTCCTGATATGAGTGTCCGACTTCCATTAGGTTCACTTGATGGGAGGGATGACGAAGACCTAGTCTTTGATGATGCTCAACCTGAGTTTCCTCCAGATGATAATGAACATCCCCCTGTTGAACCTGTTCCAGATCCACAACCAGATCCAGCTCCTCCTGTTGCATCTGATGTTGGCACATCTACTCTCCGACCGAAATGGTGGGCTAAGACTATCAGTGATCTTCGTGCTGATGAGCTCATTGAGGGTAGATCATCCAAAAACAAGAGCAAACAGCAGTCTACAGTGAATTTTGCTCTCATGGCCAACATTCACAGTGTTTATGAGCCTCAGACATATTCAGAGGCAAAAGGGATACCTGAGTGGGAAAAGGCAATGGAATCAGAATACCAGAGTCTTCAGAAGAATCACACTTGGGTCCTTTCCAATCTTCCTTCAGGGAAGAAGCCCATTAGCTGCAAATGGGTGTACAAGGTGAAGTACAAAGTTGACGGAACCCTTGACAAGTACAAAGCTCGTCTGGTTGCACGGGGGTTCTCACAGAAAGAAGGCATTGACTATGAGGAGACCTTTGCTCCTACAGCCAAAATGAGTACCATATGGCTTGTCCTTGCCTTAGCAGCCCAATTTGGTTGGAAGGTCCATCAGATGGATGTGAAGAGTGCTTTCCTCAACGGTGAGTTGAAGGAGGAAGTATACATGATGCAGCCTCCAGGTTTCAAAGTTGCTGGTCAAGAACAGAAGGTGTGCAGATTGGTCAAGGCACTCTATGGCCTGAAACAGGCTCCTCGAGCTTGGTACATTAAGATTGACACGTACCTCACAGATCATGGCTTTCAGAGGAGTCCATCTAACTCGAATCTGTATGTCAAGAATACTGGTAATGAGATTCTGCTTGTTGTTGTCTACGTGGATGACTTGATCATTACCGACAGTTCAGCACTTTTGATCACTGAGATCAAACAGGACTTGTGCAAAACTTTTGACATGACAGACTTGGGCCTCCTGCATTATTGTTTAGGTGTTGAGGTTTGGCAGACAGAGAGCAGCATTTTCATCTCCCAGTCCAAGTATGCTCGAAGTCTTCTGCATAAGTTCCGAATGCAGGATTGCAAACCTGCCTCTACACCCATGGAAAAAGGGCTTAAGTTGTCAGCTAAGTCCGATTCACCTGTGGTAGATGAAACATTGTTCAGGCAACTAGTAGGCAGCCTCATCTATCTTGCTGCTACTAGACCTGATTTGAGTTTTGCAGTGAGCTACATATCACGCTTCATGACAGCCCCCAAGGCTGATCATTGGGTAGCAGCGAAGCGTGTGCTGCGTTATGTGAAGGGCACTCCTGATTTTGGACTCTTGTACACTCGGAGTCACGATCCTAAACTCAGTGGGTTCACAGATTCAGATTGGGCAGGTTCAGTTGATGACAGGAAATCAACATCTGGGTATGTGTTCAGTTTGGGATCCGGTGCAGTCACATGGACTAGTAAGAAGCAGCAGGCAGTGGCTCTCTCCTCGACAGAAGCAGAGTATCGGGGAGCAGTAAAAGCAGCATGTGAGGCAGTTTGGCTTCGCCGGATGCTTGCAGGATATGCAAATATCTCAAGCAGGTCCGACTCCCTTGTTCTGTGATAATCAGGGAGTTCTCAAACTTGCCAAGAATCCGGTCTTCCATGAGCGAACCAAGCATGTGGAAACTCATTGTCATTTCATTCGGAAGCTGGTTGAAGACGGATCAGTTCAATTGCTGTATGTTCCGACAGAGGATCAGACAGCAGACATTCTCACCAAGTCGCTCAGTACAGATAAGTTTGTAAAATTCAGGGGGCATCTTGGTGTAGTTGATAGATTGAGCATTAAGGGAGGGTATTAAAATAATGTTTATTTATTAATGCTCAATATTGTAAGATATTATAAGATAGAGATAAGATCGTCTCCGATCTTATCTGGAGTTTCTTTTTAGAAACTTTCCAGTTTTGTATATCTTGTAAACTATTTATTGAGCGTCTCGCTCATTGTTAATACATCAATTAATTTACCAATTACTTGCGTAATATTCCAAACCACAAAACTCAAAAAATAATACTCCCAACTAGGATTGCACCATACATAGAGATTCTTCAAGAATCCAAAGATGGGGATAGAGGTGGACATCACTTCTATATGGGGAGACTTATTAGCAATAGTAATAACCAAACAACACAATCATTTTTTTTAATTTATTTTTCCTTCTTCTCCAACCTACCCATTCATCAAACTCTTCATATCATACTCCTCCATACAACAATCTCCCAATACACCATATCATCATAAAACAATTTTGGGTACTTGTTGACGTGCTTTTTATGACAACGCCAGCACAGAATAAAGTTGTCCAACGGTCACTCTATTCTCTCTTGATCAAAGTGTCCCACATGCTAAGATTGCTTGAAAGTTCATGTGTTCGACTCCAAGGTTCCTTTTATCGCGAATAGACTCAGTTGGTTGATGTGTTTTGCTGGTTATTTCAAAGGGACTTACGTAGTTGTTCGATTCTGTGAAGCAATTAGGACATGAATGATTTGGCAATATTGTTCTGGTATCTAGACTGACTCGGAAAATGCAGAATTTAAAGGGGATAGGGATAGGAATTCTACAATCTACTCCTAAAGGGGTGGAATGTAAAGATCAATTCGAACAATCTTCAAACCAGACTCCGCTTTGCCTCCCTCCGGACAACTTCCACAAAGTTGGTGCAATCTTCAAAGGATGAGAAAATATTCAAACCATGACACAACATGTTCATACCATCACAACGATGCATATGGACATATGAGTCACAATCGAAGTTAAGAGCTATTACTCCAGTTGACCATGCAAGGCGAACTCACCGTCAGCTAGTCCACTAGTGGTATGAATGAGAAGACTTGCTCAAATGAAACACCACATTCCACAGCTAACAACTACTTGCATGAAATAAAAATCTATTTTACTCTATCTACCTTGAATTGGAAAGACGAAATGGCCTTGCTAGCTACTCATAACAAAGAAGAAATCACCAAGCAATGAAACTCTTTGTATTATGAAAAGTGTTCACAACCTTTTACAAAACTTTCAAAGGAAAGTTTTCTTCCCTCCTCAATCTAAAGCTAACTTCTAAGCTAAATGCTATATGCCTTCTACTCTCTAGCTCTGATCCAATTCCAATTCTAATCTCTATCTAATATCTTACAAATGAGGGGGGATGCCCCTTTTATAATAAGTCCAATTCAGTGGACGGTTTAGATCGAATTACAATGAAGGGCTCAGATCGAGCCACCTATGCCCTGATTAGGGTTTCTGCCCTAAAAACCGCCACAGAGAGGAGTGGGCAATGAATGCACAGAATATTCTCCACTCCCCTGCAGGAATCATAATGAGCAATTAATGCCCACTACCACCATCAAGAAGATCCTCATCTATGAGAGCGTTCCCACTGGCCTTCTCCCGGATAGCAAACTCGATCAACCGGGCCAATACTGCTTCAACCTCCTGTGTAGAGATCGGTGGAATATGGTTGAGCTGGAACTCCAAGACTGCTACCGTCTGTCCGTATCTGATGCAAGATTTCTTCCATGTCACTAAGGCGTCCTGGGTATGCTGAATTATACTAGAGAACGTGGAGACATTCTCAAAGTCATCCAGGACAAGTGACTTCGCAGCTGAGAAGAATGGAGGCAGTCTACTTTTCAAACCATCAGCAGTTATCTCCTCTGGGACCAACTTTCTAGCAAATATGGCTTCTAATGTATTGAGGACTCCCCCCAAGATGTTGCCCATTGCTTTCCTCACTTTAGCTGAGTCTGCCCTTGCTGCGTCATGAAATCCACGGCCTGTGACCACCGAGGAGTACCAACTGGTGAAATCATACCTATCACCTCTCTGAATTACACCTCCATCCACCAAGGTTTCTAGAGGTATATGCATCAAAGCCCCCAAACGAAGTACAGTCTTCGCTTGATAGATGCGAGTATCACCCCAGGCCTGATCTACTATATCCATCCGTGCCAAAATACTTGAGGCCTATCGATAAGCATCGGCGAGGTCCTCCATGAATTTCCCTGTCTCAGTATGAACACGGCTAACCCACTTGTCTGCCTCCGTTTCCATTTTCTTCAAATCCTCTAAGGTAACAACTGACTCCTTCGGAAGCTCTGATGGACGTTCTACTGCTGGGTTTGCTGGTTCACCTGGATGTGCTAGATTTTGTACGTATCCTATCAAGGTTTTGTGCTCCTTCTTCAATTTCTTATACTTCCCCTCCGTGCGGAGCAACTGATCCTTCAATGCCTGATAGGAGTTATCGAACTCCTCAATAACTTGGGCTCCCGTAGGACGACCCAACTCTACTGTGGTGATCACATAATTTTCAGGCCTCTCCTCGGTTCAATCACAATCTTCCCTCGGAATAGCCACCTGAAGCGTGCGGGAACCTGACTCGTCGGTCGAGATCTTTGAAAACTTTCAGTTCTTTCTTTCTCTCGTATGCATCGATCCTCCTCGAGGAACTCTATCCAATGGTCGGATCCAGATCATCTTCTAAGCCTCTCTCATTCTGCCTGGAAATAATCGTGCACCGCTTGTCGTGGATTACAAATGACAAGGGGCTGTTCTTCTGTTGCCTCCATCTCGTGCACTTCCTCTCTTCTTGCACTGGTTTGCTCAGGCTCATCCTCCTCTATAAGTTGAGTATCTCCCGACCCTTGGGTCCCCTATTCTGTGTTGTCTTCTTCTTCCAAAGCCGTGTCCAACATCCGCTGAAAATGGGTGTCGGCCATTGTTTCCTCTTCCTCCTCCTGTTGGCCGCCCCTGGATAGACTGACACTAGCTGATTCCCAGGCGTTGGGCTGATCTACCTCCTCAAGTCCCCGCTCTTCCTCCAATCCTGCCCTCTGATCGGCAAATAATGAAACCACTCTCAAACTCGAAGACTGAGTTTGTGAGTGCACGGGTGATGCTTGTTCTATCCTCAATGGTATCGGTTGGGTTGGCACTTCTACTTGTGCCCTCAATGTCTGAGCAATTTGTTTCCCCTTTTTTACCAATAACGGCCTTGGGTCACCCATCAAGCTATAAGTAAGGGCGATCGACTTGCTCTTGAGTCTGCATACATGTCTATCGACCCAAGTCCTGGTAAAAGTCATCACCGGGATAGAAAGCGTGTCCAAGTCCATGATCTCTGGCTCGGACCAATCAGGTGGTGGGACAGAGTATCCCTAACTGAACCATAGTCGGGTTGCATGACGTTGACATCCTCCTCCACCTGGTCGGGAACTGGAATAATCTCACATTCTCTAATCAACTTGAGAGGAAGTCTGGAAAACATCCTTCTTCTTATCTCAGCCTCATCCACTGCATTTGCCCAGAAGTCCTCCAGATGAGCTCTGTGCCGGTATTCAACGTTCTGTATCATCTGGATATTCCTGTAAGGATCGAAATCCTGCCTGCCTGTGTGATATGACAAATGATAAGATTGCAGCTCGTCCTCTGCCTCTCGGGCTGCCTACAAAGAGGGACACACCTCAATGGAATTTCCCATGGTGATAGGGAAATCAAGTCCACCCTTCTTTTTCCTTTTCTGAATCTTATTGTAGGCAATCAATTGCCTAGATACCTCAAGCATTACTATGTGATCAGTGGGGTATCGTGGTAACCGATACGGATACGAAGTGAACCCCTGCAGCCTAATATATGTGAATTTCGGGAATTGGATGAGTCAATACCCATATTCCTCAATCAATGTCTGTGCTTCTTTAGATATTCTCTGCTGCGTCCTTTGCTGAAGCGTCCTCGCAATGTGCATTGTGAATGCATCATTTGCCCGTTTATAGTTGGCAATGTTAGCTAAATGTAGCTGTGTGCAGGCTTCATGGATTTTGAATTGACCAGGGGCACAGCCGATTGGCTCCTTGTACGAAATCCCTCTGTACTTAGTCATTCTGGCGAACATGTAAATTACATATGAGCTCATGTAGAAAGTCTTCGTCACCTTCAGGCTCATGAATTGCTCATCGATGTGGTTGCTAATCATCCTAGCCCAATCGACACACTCCTTTCCCTCCAAGATAATCTCGATGAAGTAGAACATCCAAGGCTCGAAAATGTAAGCCTGTGCACTCCCATTTACCCGGCTCAGCATCATTATCAAATCACAGTATTCTTGTTTCACGCCCTCGGCAATTATCTGCTTTGGGAGCTTAGTGCGGGGTGGCCTCGGCTTCTGCATCCAAACTTTGTTGATGACTGCAGTGACTCTTTCGAAAGAGGAAGAGTACATCTTATCTGCCCTCTTATTTGTCCTGTATAACATCTCCTCAGCAGTCGGAATCCCAAATGCCTCTCCGATGGCATCCGGTGTGAAGTTGGTGAGCAGTTTACCATCCGGAGAGACAATCGTCCTACGTTCTGGCTTGTAGTGATTGGCGCACTCCATAATGAGCTCCGGACACTGAATTGCTGGCGGAAAACTAGCAGCTGCGTAGATTCCACTCTTCATTATATTATGTGCCGTGACGGATGGTTGATGGCCCCCTAGCCCGAACATCCTCGATTTGAGTGCATTCAGATTAAATGAACCAAGGTTGGTGTCATTCAATCCTGCCAGCTTTGAAACTATTGTTGACTTTGGGAGAAATGGCTTAGCGAGCCTTTTAATCATTGCCTGCCGGGATGAGCCAGCCTTGCCTGCTTCAGTGTTTGCAGCTCTGCCTGCGGCTCTGCTTGTTCCTGCAACATCCTTTGCTCCGGCCATTGTATAAAAAACTTCAAGCTTATAAAGAAGCTTTCAACGACTGCACTTCCGACTGGCGAAGAAAATTGCAGCCAACTACCAACTTTCAGCAATTAAATCCTTTGTCTCGACTTCGTCAACCTCAGCAACTTTCAACTTCTAGTAGCTCGAATAAGTAAAATCTGCAGCAAGCACTTTGCAATACTTTTGAAAATAAACCTCCAGCAGCTCCGGAAAACAACTTCAATCTTCAAAATTGCAGCAACAAGCTCTCAGCTCTTCGGCAAATAGAAATTTCTTCAGCAACTCAACACTCCGAAATAAAATAAACTTTCAAAGAAATTCTCTCCTCAACAACTTCGAAAATATTTCAAGAACTTCTTCAACAACTTCAACTTCAAAAAAAGGTGAGGAGAAATGAGAGAAGAGATTGTTTAAATAATTCTTCTCAGAGAATCCTGCTAAGTAGTGCTGGGGCTATTTTTAGCACCTTCATCAATTTTCCACTCTCTTCGTTCGGAATCTTCTAATTCAAGAGCAGTAGTGGGCTAGTCGTCAGCCGGTCATTATGGCAGTTGCCATTAATAATGATTCCTTCCTTGTAAAAATTCGAATTCTTCCTCTTAGTCTGCCAGTTAACTCTTGGCGATTTAAACAACTCGCGAGAAAAAAATCACTTGACTTGATTTAAAATTCCATTTTAAAATCTCGCAGTGTTTAAATAAATTCAACTCGAAAAATTTCGTGGGAGTTGTAAATTTATTTGCAACTTTTAAAATGTCTGTCATTTAAATCCTCGATTTCATAAAATTTGCCTTAGACATTTTAAATTCTCTCTTTAAAATGTTCAACTCCGGGTGATTAAAAATTATTTGCCTGCTCGAAATAATTCATCCTCTGAGATTTAATTTCCGTTAGGAAAATAATCTAGGCAAAAACGAAATTCCTCTGAAAATATTAAAATTTCCCTTAGGAAATTAATTTTAAAATTCTGTCAATTCACGGGTGCCGTTTAAAGAGGTTCATTTAATTTTCCATTTGACCCATGGAAAATATTCATCAATATTAAATCTTCCCCTTGAAAAAAATATTCGTCATCCTTCAACTGCCTTTGGAAAATTTTAAAACTCATCAAATCATCCTTCCATGCCAAGGGCGTATTTTTCCCTAGTGAAATGTTATCTCACTTAGAAA